>OY728148.1:1417313099-1418615599 GCA_963277665.1 Viscum album
GAATGATTTTTATGATACCCATTTTATTTCTTGGGGATGATATGATAAACGGGTTTTGTTTTAATGGAACATGTAAGAATGATTTCATTATGAGATGACTTGAGCCTATATCCCCCACCAATGCATTGGGTAACGATCTATATATCATAAGATAGAAATGATTTGAACAGAATGTAAATCTGGTTCAATACTACATGGCTTGAATGGAGGGTAAATCCGGTTCCGTAATACATGTTTTGAACGGTAAGTAATCTCAATTCTGTAATCGACTTTTTCTACTATGATGGTCTTGGAAGCAATTCCTTTACTATTACGGAAATAATATTATGTGATTATTTAAATTACATAAATCAATTTTTTATACTAATGCTATTTTCTCTTGGTTAATGATTCCATTATGATTTATGCATTATCAACTACCAAGAATTTTTTCATGAATCATGATTTAGGTATATGATACATGTTATATGTTTTCTATCAATAGTTATGTTCATGTTTTTAGATACTTATATTTATTTTTTGGTAAGATATTTTCCATTCATACCCTTACTGAGCATTTGAGCTCATCCCTATTAATGTTTCTATTTCCCCAAGAATTGAAGAAGGGTATTTATATATGATTTGTCAAAAAGAGATTTAGTTTGGAAGGATAAAGAAGATGAAAATATATATGTTTTGTGAACTAATTGAATTTGTTTTCTAGTTTTAAAGGGAACTAAATTAATATGGTCATTGGGAATCTATTTGTGTCATGTATTATGTATTCTGTAAAAGTAATTTAATTTCCATGTACATCAATATTTGGTCTTTACAATGATAATATTTTATTTATCTCTAGGAATGTTTCTTCACAATTTTCATTCAATCAAAACATCACTCCCTATTTAGTAAGTTCAATCATATATTATAATATGTTGGATAATTACTAAATTAACTATCTATAGCACACTTAAAAATCATGGAATCTATATATCTTGAACATTTTTCTTGTTCATACTGAAGATATACATTTATGTACATTTTTTGGATCATAGGATATTCCAATATCCAAAATCATATTCCCAATAAATAATCCTCTTGGATCCCAAAGTAACACATTGATATTTTATCTTCATGAAGATAAACACAAATATTATGTAACATGTTTAAGAGATCTATGACATAAAATACTCATGTTTTCAAATATATCAAAATATCAACAATTAATATAATAATGATGGAGTTTATTTTATGTGTGGAATATCTAACTTGTGATAGGCAGGAACACTAAGAGAGAATTTTTGATACCAAAGGTAATCATTAGATACTCATACAACCTTTATTTTCAAATAAAAGTGTCCAATAGTATTTCATATGGGTGTATGGAAATATGGTGGTATATAGAACGAAAATAAACATTAGATATTAATAGGGATCCCATCAACTGATCGAACTAATTATCCATACATGGATGTAAAAAAAAATTCATTACCATAACCTAATTCAATTTTCTATAATCCACTCACTAATAAAAGCTATTGTCTTCATTATATCTTAAAAATATATACTTCCTTAGGGGAAAGTTCTCATTCAAATTTATCCCTTTGACAATAAATCACCAAGTTGCATCCCTATTTCTTTTAACTCGTTTTATTTCATATGGTGTGGATGAATCGATATAGGTAGTAAATATGGAATTATTTCAATCTCAAAAATAGTCTCCTTATTATTAAAAAATCCTAAAAAATAATCTTGGAAAATATTAGGATAATGAAAGAATATGGTAGTAAGAGGGGATGTAACGTTTTCATACTCAACTATGAGAGACATACACACCACTTGCGTTGCAATTGTTCTGACTAGGAAAATGGTGTATCCTATTTTGGATTCTTTTAAATCCCACTCTATATTTATGAAATTACTGTATACCTTGGTACGGTTAGTGGTTACACATATTCGGGAATAATTGGTTTTATAATGGTTTATAGTAATCGATCCATACTGATAATCACATAAAAGATAGTAAATTATAATATAATGAATATAAATATATATTCAAAGATAAAACTAATATGAGACACTCTAAAATCATCTTGAAATGATTTAACTTCCACCCTAATGGTTTATCAAGGAAAAATATTTGGATAATAACTTAACAGAAAATTATAGCTCAACAAAAACCAAATCTAATGTTAAATTATAGGGATCTCCTATATCAGAAAATTATGTATGGAGTATAGATATAATAAGAATGATACCTTAAAAATTATATGGTCCATAAATTTTTTTTTATCCTAATAAATATTACATACATTCCCTTTATCAGATGTAGATCCCTACCCTTGAGGTGGATGACTCACCTAGGTCATGGTGTTATGTGGAATACACATATTTTTTTAGATTCACTTGTTACTCAATAGACTATTCTATTATATCCCAACCATGATTCCTTACTTGTAATTAACATGATATGAAATTATATTATTCATTTAGGAAATTATATAGAATTATTGGGATAAAACATTATAATTTTATTTTTCCATACACAATTACATTATATTATAGAACCCCCTGACACTGAGGGTGTTGATGAACCACATCTTGGAAAAATATTCCAATTGTCACCCTAAGGAATACACTCCACTTTATTTTTTCTATAAATGGTATTTAAACTCATAGATTCCCTGTAAATACCAATATTTATTACATTAATGATAATAAATAAATCCATTTTCATTATCCTCCTCCATAATGTTATCAATAGTTGGGTATTTCAAATCACTTCATTGTGGGTCATCTGATCAATAGGCCAGACCAGGAACCTCAATGTTTTTTATTGGATAATCTCATAAAATTAATATACATATATATGCCTCATTTCTGTACAAATGATGTTATAATACTCGAAAATCCATAAAATGTAATGAATTTATATCCACTAACATAACCTCTATATCATGAAGGGGTGATTTCGAGTAATAGTGTTTTATGGGAAAATCCCAAAAAAAGATGGCATCTTGGTTAGACACCCAAAACTTTCATCCTTATTCATGTAAAATCATTATATCATTTTTCATACACGGAGCTTATACACTTCCAATTACATCTATCTTTCATCCAGGGAATCAACTAGATCAAGTATTCCATTAATGATTTCAATACATCCCTCATTATGTTGGGGGACTCCAGTTCCATATATGGATGGGTATTGTTAAGATAGAATTCCCATGAGTAATTTTTTATCATCATTATTTCCCTATGAGGTCCTCCTCTAAAAACTGGATCCAAACAAAAGATTGTGGGTTATATCGATTATGCTTCTAGAACCTCTAATGTGACAAAAGACCATTCCTATATCTGTCATCTAGCACATCTAGTAGTGTAATTGTTGAATTCTCCCTTTTGGGATCATTAAAAAAATCTTATATGATGTCACATATTAATATTTTAAGGAAAATATATCTAAAATTCCATAATGAACAATTATAATATCTATAGCTTCATACAAGGATAATTACTCAAGCAATATATAGGAACACACAAATTCTCACTATGAGAAGACTCATCCTAAGAGGATATTAATGACAGTATCACATAACCCCTAAAATTTACCTAGTTATTGTTTTACCTCCATATTAGTCATAATCATAAATTTATAAAATAAATTATTTCATTAATTGGATTAAAAAATAAAAAATCATATATGGACATTCAAATATAATAGAGTAAATATCTCAACTACCATTTAATTAATTAAACCTAAACTAATGATTAGACGTACTATTCATGGAATATGAAACTAAACTTAAACTCGTGATATACTATTGTATCCAAAAAAAATTACAATATAACAACATAACAAAAAATTTGTATTAAAATGTAATAGAAAAACTGATAATAATAGAATCATCACCTTGGAAACTCAATGGTCTATTACATGTGTGCTGGAGAGGCAGACAATCTCTCTCCTTTCTAAAAATCCCAAAAAATATTATAGGGAATGAATTTAAATTAAGGAAACACCAATAAAATAAAAATTTATAAACCAACCAATATCTCAAAGATTGTGTCATAGCTCAACATTACATCCCACATGCCTCCCTATATGAAAGGGGAATCATAGTAGAAGTGAGGGTCCAAATGGTATTTTTGGGTGACAATTCCAATAATTTAAATTGAAATAAATCATAGCCAAATAAAAATATAGTTATGAACCCCAAAATATGAAACCATAACTGAGAATAATATACATGATGTTGATAAAATAATATATTCCATACATGATAATCCAAGTGATCTTGAATGTGGTAGATCGATCCAATGTAAGATGAGAAATAAATAAATGAAATGAAATGGTAGTAATTCAAATTCCACCCTTATATCACTTCCATCACCCAATTTTAACCAGTGCATCTACCTGATATTGGTGTAATTACTTCTATAAGATTTAGGACCATAAAGTGTTCATATTAGCTAATATCCCCATGAAAGGTGTGAGTGTAAACCCATTATGGCACCACCAATCCATATTTAACATAATATCAACAATATATAAATTTTATTCCTTTTAAAATAATTTAAATACATAAATTAATATAAATATTTATGTCATCATTCCTTTAAGAGAAAACTACTAGCCCCTCCACAAGCGACTTTGGATCTGAGATGTAAGGATGATCAGAAGTAATTGTTTCAGAAATTATATTATTCCATATGATTCGAAAATATCAATGATAGATAAAAACATTTTTATATCCATGTGACTCGTTTATGTACTATTTACACCTCTTATATTAAGGGAAAACAACCTTTTTCACATGTTGAGGAAATATATGACATTATAAAAAACAACAATACCACATGTCATCCTAATATCTATCTCTTTTGTGAGCCTTATTTTAACATTTTACATAATGTCTTCTTTTTCTGAAATCCACACAACCATAAGTCATATATGAAGGTTAAATCCTAACCCTCCTAACACAACAGAGGAACACCGCATCTGTGGAAATAATTAGTCAATCAAGATCATCCCGGTACACTGAAACCAACATAGAGATTCCATACATTCATATATAAAAAGCTATAATATAGTATAAATTATCATGTCACATAAAGAAATAACTCATGGGCCACACACCCACCCACATTCAATAGACATTGAGAAAGAACTAACTGTTACACCCACACCCACATGTGATTCATATTATGAAATGGTCCCCCGTGAAACACACTCACACACATTAGAATCATATCAAAAAATATAATCACATGGTACACACATTCCCACATTCATTTCAATTCATAAAATTTCATACGAAGTCTCAAAATGATATGGAATTCTAACTCCAAGAGTATTGATTTCTAAAGGCAACATTTTCTTCCGCAATCAATCAACCACACCAAATATCTATTGAACCATCGCTAATATATCACAAGGGAATTATAGAATCAAGTCCATAGTCGGAAACATTATAAGGAAAAGAATGTGGTTGGGCATACCTAATTATAACCACTCTGACCAATGCAATCGATCCTAAGGAAGGGATACAATGTAATCCCTAATAGATACCTGATAAGACCCTATAGTAATCAAATAATTATTTATTTAATCATGTATTAATCCCTATATCTATTTTTTATATCATATTTATTTGATTAATCTTAATGGATTGTCTAATTTTATGCTACAGCATGTTTGATATATGTTATAGAATCCACCAATTTGATCATATTTTGAAATAGTGAAGAGACTAGGAGAAGGGACCCAAATTATCTTTAGAGTATCCTCTTCGTACATTTTGGATGAATAACGGTTTTTTCAATGATCATTATATATAAAATAGAGGTCGTGGATTTAAAATAAGAGGCCTCCCCTAATTAAAAGCATATTTGAGCTTCTTGGGCTAGATTATGGGTCCCACTGGCTAGCTAGTTGATGGCCTCAAACTATTCTTTAGAGCCAAAAAGATTTTAGGGCTTTTGCCTATACCATTTGTTATATTCTAGAACCCATGTGGTTATTTTTTCCTATTTTTCCTCATCTAGCTAATTGATAACACTAATTTGGCAAGTCTGTCGTAGACATATATCTCTATATATATATGTCGGTGTGCACACCTCCTAATTCTATTGATCCCTGGATCTAGAATGCCTCAGATGTATAAAGAATACAAAATAAAATACATCTAAAATACACCAAAACTATTGATCAAAATAGCTTAAAATTTTAAGATGTTATAATATACAACTAACACGTCATTCCAATTATATGTTGTACTTCCATTTCAATGTCCACGAGGTGAATAATGGGTCTGATCGAGTTGTCACGATATCACCTACATACCCAATTTGTAAAATTAACAAGCATTAGAAAAATTATAGGTGGACAATGTATTTCCAAATATAATTAATCGACAAATATGAAAAATTAATCATAATTAATCAATTTAGAACCATTTTAATTGATTGAAATTTAGTGTTTTATTCTCTTATACCCGAATCCCATTTCAATGTCCCATTACTAGGACATTGTACCCTTAAACTATCATTTACACAAGCTATCTCTCACTAACTAGCATAGTAAAAAATGAAACATGGATTATTTGCTCATTCCCTCATCATATGAATATATAATAGGTCTAAATACATGATCTCAAACTCAATTCCTAGACTAAATTTTTCATTGTTAACCAATGGTGTCAATATACACCACACATTGGTCACTAACAAACTATTAGTTATTAATCGCAAAATAAATGTCATGTATTGGGAGAGGGAATAAGACAAATGATTTTTCTAGACATAAAATTTTTGATACTATATTTTAATAAAACATTTTATAATATTAAAGTTATTAAAATTATTTAAAAATAATAACAACCTATCTCAGACTTACTAGCTATCTACCGTGTACTCACTGGCCATCACAGCCATGTTCACAGGATACTGGCCACCACGTGACCATCCTTAAAGAACTTCTTCCCCCACCAAACACTTAGTACTAGTACATCATATATGTGGTGGCATAATTCATGAGTCATATGTTCCAGAACCAAGTTTGTTTCCCTGAAATTATCCATCGAGACCCCATCAGCACCCTTAATATTCATAAACAATAAATATACTAGATCATTAGTGAACTTTGTTTCAAATATATTCCTTATATAGATAGTTGTGTTATAAATAATATATAATTATTTTTTATAATAAAACAATGAGGGAATCAATTTATTTTTATAATAAATTTCGAACAAAAAATTGGATATGAGTGTTCCTTGTGGCGGGTACATGATCAAAAAATTATAATTAGTGGTTTAATATTATATTTTCATGAGATATTAAATACTTTTTGTATTATTTAATATAAATAAGAATGAGGAAAATTAATTTCCCTTGATTACTGAGCAGTTGGCATGTGTGGGAGATAAAGAGTCATCAATGAGTAAATTGATAGTGTGGGACTTTTGTGTTAATCTCAATTAAGAAAAAGTTAATATAACATTGATCTTCACACTGAGGGTTTGAGACCAAGGAAATAATTATCATATAAGATTAGTTAAATAAATGGTTAGTTTTTTTAATTGTTTCATGTGAAAATTAATTCATTAATCAAAATGGTGTTTTTATATTGTATTTATTAAAAACATGCTGATGAATTGGTTGTACCCTGATAGAAGCTATATATAGGGTGAAAGAAAACATATTTCTCATATTGGAAAAATTATAGTGTGGAAGAGGTTTTCATTCACTACTATTGGATGATATTAAAGGATTATTTTACTATTATAGAGAAACACGACCACAAATTATACACATTGCATTGTGAACTTATTTTGAGTTCACAAGGTTTGGATTGAACCATTTTGGGTTTTATTGATTTTTATTTTCGAGATATGTATGTGATCTAAATACCAAAATGATGAAAAATGGAACCAATAACCTAATTATATTGTTTATAAAAATATAATTGTTGGTTTTATAATATTTCTGCATATTTTTTTCTAAGTATTCTGAAATATTACATCACAATACATCATATCTCACCATTATGGTTATGTGAATATTTCAGATATAGTGGAGGATTTAGAAAAATCTAAATGATTATAATTTTTTATATTACAATATTGCTTAAATATAGGTATACACATGGTGATGTGTTAAGGTTTTATATTTTTTGGTTGCTCTCTTAGGGAACAAATATGACTAATCTTTGAGATAGGTGGTTTTACATTTCTAGTGGAATTCCAAAGAGGATTTGGATTCAATTGAAGAAAAAATATGGTTACCCATGTGATCTAAAGTTGAAGGTCACTTAAGGGGATATGGGAGATCAATTGACTTGGTTAAACTCATCTAGTTCATTCATGCGTTTGGTATCCAAGACCATATTCCTACTCCACAGAGTTGTTTATATTGATTATAATATAAGAATATTGATAGCACAATCACAAAAATTGAACACTGAGTATAAACCACATAGTCACATGTGTGACATAACCATGTAAAAAACCATGTCACGTGGGTTTTAGCTCTCTATATCTCACATCATCACATTATATAATTCACAATATTTCACATTAACTAGGATTTCAAAAATAAATTCAGATATTTTTTGTTTAATGAACTAATGAATTCCCACCCAACCCTCCCCATCTTATTGGAGGTATACTCTCTTCCAAATCCATGATGATGAGAGGTATGAGAAGTATTTATTTTACAATTTTGGAATATTAATATCCAAATGTGAATCACTATATATTAATTTTAAAAAAAAATGGAATATTTTAATGGATATAAATTGATATATTTTAACATTTAATCTCAAATGGGTCATAATGAAAACATTTAATTTTATGGTATGATATTCAGTAACATTCATAACTAAATAAAATAAGAAAATATTTCATGTTTTAGGCAATGAAAATATATATATATATAAATTTTTTTAATTTCAAAAAAATAAATAATTTTTATTTAAAAATAGACACAAAATTGGGTTTTAATGCAGATTTGAATGGTTATCTCACACCAAAAAAATTAAAAACGTTAATGAAGATATCATTAATATGAGATGTGAATATGATAATATCCCTAAAGAAAATGTTACAATAGAAAATAGAAGAAAAACCAAATAAAAAAATAAATTAAAATGGCGTCATCTTCATGGAAAAGTGAAGATATTTTTTTGGATTTTGTTCAATGTATAAAGACGTTAAACATTACTGAAATATTGATATTCCAATCAAAATCAATAATAAAGATAACTATAATTTAATGTCATTTATATAATTTTTTTCATTATTAATACTTTTTTGGGGAAAATTATTATAAATACATCATGATTATATTTTTTGAGAAGTATTCTCATGGTAAATATTTCAAAACAAGTTAGAGAGTGATCTCATCCCTTGGAAAATAAGGATAGAAAAGCTGCCAAAAGACATATTTCCTACCAAAACACATCTTTAAGAAAGGATCAAAAAGAGAATTGAAATTTTTCAATGAATATTGATATGTTTTCTCAATTAATGCAAATGTATTTTAATATTCACATGAATTAAAAGGGAAAAACTCCTAAAATAGAAATATTGATATTCCATCCCTGGTAGCCTTAAAAGGGATTATACAATGGTAAAAATATATAATTTATGTTAAATTGAAATCATTTTCCATAATTTAAAAGTGAATGTTTTCAATAGGATTTCCTTTTCTATTACTCTTACTATCATGTTTTGGTACACGAAATGTATACTTTATTTGAATCTATGAGTTCAATATTGTTAGGAAACCTCTAGCAACCTCTCAATAAATGAAAATATTTATTTGGAATGATTTTAATGGATGATTGATTATATAAAAACAATGTATAGATTGAAATATACTACAGTATTATAAGTGATAAAGGTTCCTTGAATAAATCATGCATTACCATGTGAGGGGGAATATAATAATGAGAGGAACATAACATATTTTATAGTATCCCCGAAATTTCATACAAAGATATCACAAATGTTTTGATGAGTATTCATTACATTACACAAAAACATTCTTGGGGGTTATAAAATTATAGTGTATTTTGTTAATTTGAACACATTATTCTTATTTATTGAATGATCATCAAGGTATCACATAATGATCTCCTCTCAAAATACTCTTCTTAGGAACACCCTACCAATACATTTTGTCAAAACATTTTTTAGGTAATATAAGAATGGATGATCTCAAATTATAAATAAGAGTAAAAATATTATATATTAATATATTTTCATATGAATCAAAAAATATAAGACTAAGTATATGTGATCATGAAAATAACATACTTAGTTCATATGCAACATGTCATACATCATAACTATGATTCATGTTATAACATATTACAATTTTAGGAAACACAAGACATAAAATTGAGAAATAATCATAGATAAATCATGAACTATAATACCATTTCATAAAAGTTTAGAATGATAATAACTATAAAGATGATTTAATATGTCAACGTTTAATACATAGATCATCAACATAGTGGTTGAAGAATTATATCTTATTCTACATTACAGAACATAACACGCCAATTTCTCATAGTAGATCAGGACACACATGTTTCCCAAAATCGATCAATCCCATTAACTTTTTACCATTGTTATATCATGAGATGTAAATAATTTCCCAATGATTTGTGGGAGATAATGGTCCCACACATCCAATAACAAAACCCATATTTATATATTGCACAATATCATTAAACATTCATCATATCATCATATCATAACCCAATTAATGAAAATGGGTTTCATAATGACGTAATCAATAAAAAATAGTCTAACTCAATAAAAATAAATGGGCTACAAATAAATATTCAACATAAACATTAACCATTGGGAAAAATAAAAATGATATAATCATTATATCTTATCCAATGTAATGAATAAGTAACATAACATTATTTTATAATAGAGGAAAATGATATTCAAATATCACTAGGAACATTTCTTGAGGAAAAAAGATTCTCCGATTTGAAGAAGACTTATTTAAAACATAAAATATTTTCAAAATTCTTTTATTTGAAAATAACCATGAAAAATTATAACTTATGATTTAAAAATCATTGGAATTATTTCATGAGGAAAATATCATTTCCACTTGTGAAAATAGAATTTTAATATATATGAAATTCATATAATATTTTGTAAATCCCTTTCATTAAAAATAAACATTGAATATTATAATGAAATCATTAAAATAATTAGTGTTTCATTAAAATATAAATATCATTTGTTTCATACATCTTAAAATAGTTATTTCATTTACATTTTCAGTAAAATCGTAAAAATGTAGTTTTATGAAAATTGAAAAAATAATACAGTAAAAGTTGTTAGTAAAACGTAATAAAATTAAAATTTTTAAGTAATCAGTTGGAAAATTTTATAAAAAAATGTGAAAGATTTTTTTATAAAAAATAGTTTTGTAAGAAAAATTATTTTTGATAAAAAAGATAAATAATTTCAGTTTTATTTTAAAAAATTATTTTTTACTCATGATTATATAATAAGAGGAAAATTAATTGAAGCCGTGAATTATTGATAAATATATATGGTAGAATAAATTTCATTAGTTTCTTGAGAGATTTATAGTAATATTTCATCATTGAAGAAATAAATATAAACAAACCCTACAATCCGTTATATTGTATCGTAAAAATTAAAAAACAATTGGAAGCTTCTGTACCACAAACCCCTTGAAAGCAGGATCCTAATATACATATTTAAATCCAAATAAATTTATATATAATCATTAAAAAATTAATTCATGAAAAATTTATACCCAACATAAATTAAACACTTGGTGAATATGACATTTGTCCCACATAAACTAAAGGTGATATTGAAATCCCATTCCACTTTAGGACATATTTAAATAATAATACCAAGTAAATCCTTAAAAAATAAATATAATAAAAAAGATGGATATTCATGATATAACTTGTACATTAGAGGAATATACGCTAGACAAAAAATGATTGTTGAATTTTCACATATCCCATAGAAAAAAATTATGATAACAAATCCATTACATTACATCCCTAATTCATTAATAATTATTTAAAACTAACATATAATAAATATAATTTGATTATAAATATTTTATAACATAAAATATATATATAATAACAAATATTATTTTCTTATTACATTTTATTACACTTTTATTAACAGTTAATTTTAAAAATTACATTTTCAGAAATCACTACATCATTTTTTATATACGTTTTAGCTTTGTATTTTACCTCCTATTTGTAACACCCCAAGCTTCCACGGTACGTTTCCCTTCGAATAATGCGATAGCGTGTGTTGTACGCAACCTCGAGTTCTAACACACACCATAACTAATTAAAATAGCCGTTCTGAATAGTAATACCTACTTTTTGAAATCATATATATTTTATATTTCAAAATGGACTTCATTTTTGGATTCGTAATATTGAAATTAGCCTAGGGTGAAATTTTGGTACTTTTCGGATAACTTTAATATTTTGATGAATAGTGAAAATTACTAAATTTTAATTAAAAACAACTTTTTTAATCAAAATAATTAATAGTGATAAATTGGGAATTTGAGTGGTTTTAAAGTATATTTAGAATATATTTTTACCATTTAATATAATGTTGGTCATTGAACATAATTTTACAATTAAACCGAACATAAACAAGTGTCAATCTTTTGATAGTTATTACCTCTTAAAAACACGCTTTTTGATTTGACAGTGGGAATTAATTTTAAATTAATTTCTGCCACTTCTGTGTTTTGAATTTAGAAAAATGGATTCCATATTTGGAATCAGGATGTCCAAATTGTGTAAATAGGTAACTTTTATTTTTAGACATTTTGAATAATTACTGTGGTAAATATTTTATTTACCATGGTTAAGGGTAAATCCGGTAAATAAGGGTTAAACAAATAATATTATAATAATACAAAATTACCCTAAAACGTGTCCTAACCTTATTGGTGGACACATACCCGACCATGATCATCCTTGGGTCAATTTGGGGACCCCTTGGAGCCACTTGTATGTGGTAGGGACACTTTATATTAATAAAGTTAAAATAAAAATAAAAATGGCATAAGCTTACATCTTTTAGAAGAACAATTTTTACATAGGGTTATACATGTTGGATTTTCAATTATAAATATTCATTAGAAAGATAAAAAGATTTCCTACATAATGATATTTTATTTATAATTTTTAGACATCAAATAATTTAAATTATTAATGACACAATAATGATGCAATGTTTACCTCATTAATAAATCATTTAAATAAATAAGATTATAATGATTAAAATATTATCTAAAACCTGTCCAATTCTTATTGGATGATGTTATTTAGAATATTAGTCATCTTAACTTCTACCTCAATGATTTTTGGACCATTATAAACCGAATATAATTATATTATAAAGTAATACTTTCACTCTTTCCTAAAGAGCCCCTCTTCTCCCTTATAAAAGGAGACCACTTCTACTCATTCCTCACACCTCTCAAACCACTTGGCTCGTCCAAACTCTGCCCAACTAAGCTCCCCACATCCATCTCCTCCTCCTTGAAGCTTCCCCTTAGGCAGAAATCATTTCAAGAAGTCCTTTGGTTCCAACCAAAGTGAGTTACCTAAATTAAAGGTAACGATTTCTCTTAAATTATTTTTCCTTTATTTTGCTTCTCCAACCCCCAAACTCTTTTTATTTCCTTTCTTTTGTAACAACAACAGTATCCTCAATATACTAGGATGTTGTTATAAGAAGGATTCAAACTACACATACACACAACTCCATCTAATGGATGATGAACATAATGTTTCTGTGGATGGCAAACTAACGCCTCACGAAACGATGATTGTTCAAATGCATATTACCGCCTCTCATGGTGGCCATTATGATGGCACTGTAATTAAATATGATATTAATGATATATATTTTATATATAAGCTTCTGTAATTCCATTTTATTTCATACCATTATTCGTTTCATGTTGTATATACATACGATAATTTCATTTGAGGAAGTGCGGACTACCGCCCCCTTAAAATGATATGACTCGTTCATACCACACATGGAACGTATAAAGGACGGTGTTAATGAACTTAAGTAACATATATAAAATATTATATTATACTGTAATAGTAATATACCTATGTATAATTTGGATTCAATTCTTTTAAAATAAAAATTAAATGGAAGTAGCGTTCGTGCGTACGTACGGACTACCGTCTCCACGAACGCGGTGAGATCCATCCTCCATCGTATCCATTCAAGTATTATTCTCATTTTAGGGTTAAAAATAATGTTAATATCATTCTGATTATGAATAGGATTTAATCTATCCATTACAAACATGTCTTACGTAACCAAACATTTAAGAAGAAAGAATCGATTATCACCTGAAACGACGATAATACTAAGATATTATTAATAAAGCAATGTTAAAAGATCATATATGATATCATATTAATGTATATGATTCTTGTATAATTTAATAACAATTATTTCACCATTATACAGGAGGTTAACCGACCCCAACAAAGGAAAAGTACAAGGTAAGGGTTATTTCACAATCTCTTCATTATCCGAGGTTGTTTATACGTAATAATCTACTGGGATATCTTTATCATCCACATCCATGTTTCTTAAAGATGTATTTCAAAACATTTTTACTATTTACAAGAATATGGGTTTAAGTCATTTATACCCTTGTTTGACTTTTTATAAGAGGTTTATAAAGGAATCTTTCCGTCGTTTTCAAAACAAGGTCCTTTTTAACCTTTTCGACAGAATTGAGGTAAGAATGTTTTTTTTTACTTATACGGCGGGTGCGGTTATTTTACGCCGTTATAAAATCTTAAAAGATTTCCTTACAATCTTATAAGAATATTTTCAAATAAAATGTTTTATTTTATATGGATCTTAAATGATTTCAAAATTAAAGGAGATATTTCTTTAAAAAAAATTTTGATTTCATCTACGTCAACATCCTTTGATGGATTTTAAGATTATTTGAAGTTGATTTATTATGATACAAAACTTCTATATTGAAGGTTTTGTGATATGTTTGACTATGGATGTGATATTTTTATACCATTCATAGTTTATGGTGAAATTATTGACATTTCGTATGCTAGTTTTAATACGAATTTTTATGTTATGTTTAAACCTTTTCATATGGGAATGCATTGGACTTAATAAGTGACGGGTGGAGCCCGCTATAGCTCCTCGATGCATCACTAGGTCTCATGAGACAAACTAGTGTCTTGGTACAAGGCCTTGACAAAATCTTATTTGTAGTCTTGGCACGAGGCCTTGGCTATGTGGTTATGATAGTCTGGCATTGTGCATTCCAACATTATGAAAGTGGTTATTGATTTTTGCATGTGATTATTCGATTAGTAGAATATCCATGTGAATAAGTAAATGGAATTATTTCATTTTATTTATGCCATACCATGTTGAAAGTTCATGTTTGAAAGGATTTTGTTTTATTTATACATTGCCTTAAAAGTTTATTCTTATTTATAAAAGTTTCCGCTATATTGTTATCCTTACTGGGCATTTGAGCTCACCCCTTTTATATGTTTTATTTTTCCCAGGAAGTGAAGATGTATGTTATGAATGACCTTCAGGGATATTATGAGGGGATTATAGTGTGGACTGTGGAAACATTATGTTGTTGTAGTAGTTTTTCATTTTATGATGTAATGTAAAACTTATGAATATATCTAGTGTTTCCAAGGCTACTAAACCAATCGGTCTTTTGAGATTTGATCTTTCTTGTGATCATGCCAATGTTATGTAATAATGCACCGACTCTGGGTAACTGGGGTCGGGGCGTTACAGTTGGTATCAGAGGAAGTTTAGTACAAGCCTTGGAAGCTAGATTTAGATAAACTCTGATTAGAGCACATAGACCTAAGATGAAATTTGAGGATTAGTATAGAAAAACTTCCTAGAATTTTGGTATTGTAGAGATTTTATGAGTTTTCCGAGAAATAAATCCCTGTCTGGATACGAGCAGGTAGAGGCGGCTCTGGCACAGATGTACCTAGGGGTAAAACCCGAAAACACCGCTTTGAGCTAGACTCGAACAGGAACTGGTGCACGACAACGGGCCTTGCTGCACTCTTGGTTACGACACTCCCGGGGGATATGCTTAGGATAACTCTCATTTTATTTACAAATCATTATGAAGGGTTTATGAGTATATACTTCCTCAAAGAAAACATTTTTATGATTATGGATTATATCCATAAATAGTTCAATTTATGTTAAGTGTTTTATAAGTATGAGATTATGTATTTTGATTCATAAACTGATCTAGTTTATGCCATTGTTTAGAAATGGCGCCTAGTGGAAGAAATGGAAACCGTATCAATGCATGCACTCCATGTAGGGATTTCCCTCCTGCTCAAGATAATTATAGTGGGGCTGGTGATGCAACCGGTGCTGATCAGCTAATCACCATACTGGGACAACTTACTCAGGTTATGAATAATAACCTTACCCGTATGGATCACCCTGATCCGCAGCGTGGAGGATCAATGTTAGATCGATTCATGAGGCAACAACCACCAACGTTCAATGGGAATACAAATCCCTTAGTAGCTGAGCAATGGATATTTTCCCTAGAGAAAATATTTCAGGCTTTGGGGAGCAGTGAAAGGGAAAAAGTTATCATGGCAGTTTACCGCCTCACTGGAGATGCTGATCAATGGTGGTCATTGATTCAAAACATGAAGGAAGATGATGAAGTATCAAATATGGAGTGGAGGGAGTTCAAAGATCTGTTTTTAGAAAAATACTTTCCTCGCGACCATCGAGCAGATATGGAAAGACAATTTCTGAGTCTGAGACAAAAGGAGGATGAGAATGTCACAAAGTATGAGGCTAACTTTACAAGGTTAGCGAGGTATGCTGGAGATTATATTCGCAACCCAAGAAGTAAGATTGATCGTTTCTTTGATGGGTTAAAACCATTTCTCCGTCGAGCATTAGTCTCACAATCCTTTCCATCGTACGAAGACATTGTCTCATGTGCTATCAAGACCGAAAAGGAATTCTCTAAGTCTTATGACTTTAAAGCAAAGCAAGAGAAGAAGAGACCTGCTGATCAATCTGGGAATGGAAATAAGGGGAAGAAGGGAAAGGTTGAATATCCATCTTGTGGTAAATGCGGGAAGAAACATCCTGGTACTTGCTTGAAGGGAATGGGAGTCTGTTACAAGTGTGGTGAAAAAGGCCACCAAGCTCACGATTGCAAGGGGAAGAAGGAAGCTACCAACGTTCAGTGCTATAATTGCAGGGAGATGGGACATTATGAAAATTCATGTCCTAAGCGTCAGGAGAACTTACCTCAGAAAAGGCCAAGGGATCAAGGCCAGGCTTATGCTATCACTACTGCTGAGGTAGAAGCTCCGAAAGACGTGGTGGCAGGTAATTTAATGGTTTCCTCAAGTTTAGCAAATGCATTATTTGATTCTGGATCATTGCATTGTTTCATATCTTCCCAGTTTGCTAAGAAAATTAGATATTTCCAATTTGATTTAATAAGGGAGTTGTCAGTTAAAACTCCTAAGGGAAGTATCGTTGCAACAAAGTTTTGTGAATCAGTCCCCATTAGAGCACATAAATTTTCTTTATCTGCTGATCTCATCGTCATACCTATGATTGAGTTTGATATAATCCTCGGTATGGACTGGCTTTCGGACTATGATGCGAAGATTCATTGTAAGAAGAAAGAGGTTACGATTCTTGATGATAATGATAAGGAACACCTTATTTTTAGAGCAGAATCGTCACCACCTAATTCTTATTTAGATCCACCCTCAATAGCTCAACTAAATTCAATTATTGGGGAGGAAGAGAATGAAATAACTGCGGGTGAGGAAAGGAATGTTCAAATAGAGGATGTACCTGTTGTGAAAGAATTTGTAGATGTATTTCCAGAAGATTTACCTGGACATCCTCCAGAACGAGAAGTTGAGTTTTCCATTGATTTGATTCCTGGATCAAGGCCTATATCGAAGACCCCTTATAGAATGGCCACTCTAGAGTTAGTCGAACTAAAGAAACAACTAGAGGAATTGAGTAATAAGGGATTTATTCGCCCTAGTGTTTCTCCATGGGGAGCCCCAGTTCTTTTTGTTAAAAAGAAAGATGGATCTATGAGGTTATGTATCGACTACAGGGAGATCAATGCTATAACGATAAAGAACAAGTATCCCCTACCTCGTATTGATGATTTATTTGACCAACTGCATGGAGCTCAATACTTTTCAAAGATTGACCTTCGATCTGGATACCATCAGTTGTGTGTGAAGAAGGAAGACATTCCGAAGACAGCATTTCGAACCAGGTACGGGCATTACGAGTTTACTCTAATGCCGTTTGGATTGACTAATGCACCCTCTGTATTCATGGATCTGATGAATAATGTTTTCAAGGAGTATCTCGATGAATTTGTGGTGGTATTTATTGATGATATCTTGGTATACTCCAAAACCTACGAAGATCATGAAAATCACTTGCGCATTATCTTGAAGACTCTGAGGAGGCATGAATTATATGGGAAGTTTAGCAAGTGAATTCTGGCTTCAGGATATTTCTTTTCTTGGCCATATTGTCTCTAAAGATGGAATCTCTGTTGATCCTTCTAAGACCAAGGCAATCCAAGAATGGCCAGCACCTACGAGTATAACTGAGGTACGTAGTTTTATTGGTTTGGCAGGTTATTATCGACGTTTCATCCAGAATTTTGCCCGATTGGCTAACCCATTAACGAAGCTCACACGTAAAGGGGTTAAATTTGTTTGGACAAAAGAGTGTGAAGAATTTTTCGAAGAACTGAAGAGAAGATTATTCAATGCTCCTATATTGACTCTACCATCGGGGAATGATGGGTTCGTTATTTATAGTGATGCATCGAAGAAAGGACTTGGTTGTGTCCTTATGCAGAATGATAGAGTTATTGCCTATGCATCACGACAGTTGAAAATTCATGAACAAAACTATCCTACTCATGATCTTGAGTTAGCAGCTGTAATATTTGCTTTGAAGATATGGAGGCACTACCTCTATGGTGAAAAATGTGAGATTTATACTGATCACAAGAGTTTGAAGTATATTTTCCCACAAAAAGAACTCAACATGAGGAAAAGGATATGGCTTGAATTACTCAAGGATTATGATTGTACGATACACTACCACCCGGGGAAAGCAAACAAAGTAGCAGATGCTTTGAGCAGAAAAGACCATGGAGTTCTGAACATGATGAGAATTTAAAGGGATCCAATTTTCATGGATCTAGTGAAGATGGACATGGGAATAACCAGGGAAGGTGAAACATCAATGCTTTTTCAAATGGTTGCCAAACCATCTTTACTAGAAAGGATTAAGAGTTCTCAGACCAATGATGAAGAATTTCAGAAGAAGATTAAAGCTGTGAATGATGGGATATTGAGAGACTTTGTGTATGAAGATGGAATTTTGAAATTCAGGAAGAGACTTTGTGTTCCCGATTTACCTGATCTGAAAAGGGAATTGCTAGATGATGCTCATAGTTCCAATTTCTCTATACACCCTGGGAGCACCAAAATGTATAGAGATTTGAAGGAACATTTTTGGTGGGACAACATGAAGAGGGAGATTGCTGATTTTGTGTCAAGATGTATGGTTTGTCAACAAGTGAAAGCTGGAAGGCAACAGCCTGGAGGAGTCATGCAACCTCTTCCCATACCGGAGTGGAAATGGGACAATGTTACGATGGACTTTGTCATAGGGCTACCAAAGACTCCTAGAAGGAACGATGCAATATGGGTTATTGTTGATCGTCTTACCAAGACAGCACATTTTCTTGCTATAAGAGAAGATCTACCCCTGGAACGTCTAGCAAGACTATATATAAATGAAGTTGTGAGACTTCATGGAGTACCCCTATCGATTGTTGCTGATCGTGATCCCCGTTTTACTTCAAGATTCTGGAAAAGTCTTTAGAAATCCATGGATACTGAACGTCATTTGAGCACTGCTTACCACCCTCAGACAGACGGACAATCATAACGGACTATTCAAACCTTAGAAGACATGTTGAGATCTTGCTCACTTGACTTTCAGGGTATGTGGGATCAATATTTACCTCTGGTATAATTTTCCTATAACAATAGCTTCCATTCGAGTATTCAGATGGCACCATATGAAGCGTTATACAGAAAGAGATGTCGTACACCAACCTGTTGGGATGACGTTGGTGAAAGAAAACTTGTAGGCCCATAACTGGTGGAGGAAACGGTGGAAAAGGTGAAAGTAATCCAAAATCACATCAAAGCAGCTCAAAGTAGGCAGAAGAGCTATGCCGATAATCGAAGGAAGGATTTGGAATTTCAAGTCGGTGATCATGTTTTCCTGAAGGTATCTCCGTGGAAGGGAGTCATACTTTTTGGTAAGAAAGGTAAATTGAGTCCCAGGTACATCGGACCTTTCGAAATTCTAGAACGAATTGGGGTTGTAGCTTACCGATTGGCAATGCCGCCAAGTCTCTCCAAAGTTCACGATGTGTTCCACGTATCTCTATTGAGGAAATACATGCCTAATCCGACGCATGTACTCACCTATGAGGAATTAGAACTGGAACCCGATCTGTCTTATTGCGAAGAGCCTGTCAAGATTCTTGATACGAGAGAACAAGTGCTGAGAAACCTGACGACGCGTCTGGTAAAAGTTTTGTGGAGAAACCATAAGATGGAAGAGGCAACGTGGGAACCCGAGGAACTTATGATGAAGAACCACCCGAGTCTTTTTATGCAGTAATACCCTAGAAATTGTGAGGACGCAATTATTTGAAGGAGGTGAGAATGTAACACCCCAAGCTTCCACGGTACGTTTCCCTTCGAATAATGCGATAGCGTGTGTTGTACGCAACCTCGAGTTCTAACACACACCATAACTAATTAAAATAGCCGTTCTGAATAGTAATACCTAATTTTTGAAATCATATATATTTTATATTTTAAAATGGACTTCATTTTTGGATTCGGAATATTGAAATTAGCCTAGGGTGAAATTTTGGTACTTTTCGGATAACTTTAATATTTTGATGAATAGTGAAAATTACTAAATTTTAATTAAAAACAACTTTTTTAATCAAAATAATTAATAGTGATAAATTGTGAATTTGAGTGGTTTTAAAGTATATTTAGAATATATTTTTACCATTTAATATAATGTTGGTCATTGGACATAATTTTACAATTAAACCGAACATAAACAAGTGTCAATCTTTTGATAGTTATTACCTCTTAAAAACACCCTTTTTGTTTTGACAGCGGGAATTAATTTTAAATTAATTTCTGCCACTTCTGTGTTTTGAATTTAGAAAAATGGATTCCATATTTGGAATCAGGATGTCCAAATTGTGTAAATAGGTAACTTTTATTTTTAGACATTTTGAATAATTACTGTGGTAAATATTTTATTTTCCATGGTTAAGGGTAAATCCGGTAAATAAGGGTTACAAAAATAATATTATAATAATACAAAATTACCCTAAAACGTGTCCTAACCTTATTGGTGGACACATACCCGACCATGAGCATCCTTGGGTCAATTTGGGGACCCCTTGGAGCCACTTGTATGTGGTAGGGACACTTTATATTAATAAAGTTAAAATAAAAATAAAAATGGCATAAGCTTACATCTTTTAGAAGAAAAATTTTTACATAGGGTTATACATGTTGGATTTTCGATTATAAATATTCATTAGAAAGATAAAAAGATTTCCTACATAATGATAGTTTATTTATAATTTTTAGACATCAAATAATTTAAATTATTAATGACACAATAATGATGCAATGTTTACCTCATTAATAAATCATTTAAATAAATAAGATTATAATGATTAAAATATTATCTAAAACCTGTCCAATTCTTATTGGTTGATGTTATTTAGAATATTAGTCATCTTATATTCGACCTCAATGATTTTTGGACCATTATAAACCGAATATAATTATATTATAAAGTAATACTTTCACTCTTTCCTAAAGAGCCCCTCTTCTCCCTTATAAAAGGAGACCACTTCTACTCATTCCTCACACCTCTCAAGCCACTTGGCTCGTCCAAACTCTGCCCAACTAAGCTCCCCACATCCCTCTCCTCCTCCTTGAAGCTTCCCCTTAGGCAGAAATCATTTCAAGAAGTCCTTTGGTTCCAACCAAAGTGAGTTACCTAAATTAAAGGTAACGATTTCTCTTAAATTATTTTCCTTTATTTTGCTTCTCCAACCCCCAAAATCTTTTTATTTCCTTTATTTTGTAACAACACCAGTATCCTCAATATACTAGGATGTTGTTATAAGAGGTATTCAAACTACACATACACACAACTCCATCTAATGGATGATGAACATAATGTTTTTGTGGATGGCAAACTAACGCCTCACGAAACGATGATTGTTCAAATGCATCTTACCGCCTCTCATGGTGGCCATTATGATGGAACTGTAATTAAATATGATATTAATGATATATATTTTATATATAAGCTTCTGTAATTCCATTTTATTTCATACCATTATTCGTTTCATGTTGTATATACATACGATAATTTCATTTGAGGAAGTGCAGACTACCGCCCCCTTAAAATGATATGACTCGTTCATACCACACATGGAACGTATAAAGGATGGTGTTAATGAACTTAAGTAACATATATAAAATATTATATTATAATGGAATAGTAATATACCTATGTATAATTTGGATTCAATTCTTTTAAAATAAAAATTAAATGGAAGTAGCGTTCGTGCGTACGTACGGACTACCGTCTCCACGAACGCGGTGAGATCCATCCTCCATCATATCCATTCAAGTATTATTCTCATTTTAGGGTTAAAAATAATTTTAATATCATTCTGATTATTAATAATATTTAATCTATCCATTACAAACATGTCTTACGTAACCAAACATTTAAGAAGAACGAATCGATTATCACCTGAAACGACGATAATACTAAGATATTATTAATAAAGCAATGTTAAAAGATCATATATGATATCATATTAATGTATATGATTATTGTATAATTTAATAACAATTATTTCACCATTATACAGGAGGTTAACCGACCCCAACAAAGGAAAAGTACAAGGTAAGGGTTATTTCACAATCTCTTCATTATCCGAGGTTGTTTATACGTAATAATCTACTGGGATATCTTTATCATCCACATCCATGTTTCTTAAAGATGTATTTCAAAACATTTTTACTATTTACAAGAATATGGGTTTAAGTCATTTATACCCTTGTTTGAATTTTTATAAGAGGTTTATAAAGGAATCTTTCCGTCGTTTTCAAAACAAGGTCCTTTTTAACCTTTTCGACAGAATTGAGGTAAGAATGTTTTTTTTACTTATACGGCGGGTGCGGTTATTTTACGCCGTTATAAAATCTTCAAAGCTTTCCTTACAAGATTATAAGAATATTTTCAAAGAAAATGTTTTATTTTATATGGATCTTAAATGATTTCAAAATAAAAGGAGATATTTCTTTAAAAAAAAATTTGATTTCATCTACGTCAACATCCTTTGATGGATTTTAAGATTATTTGAAGTTGATTTATTATGATACAAAACTTCTATATTGAAGGTTTTGTGATATGTTTGACTATGGATGTGAAATTTTTATACCATTCATAGTTTATGGTGAAATTATTGACATTTCGTATGCTAGTTTTAATACGAATTTTTATGTTATGTTTAAACCTTTTCATATGGGAATGAATTGGACTTAATAAGTGACGGGTGGAGCCCCCTATAGCTCCTCGATGCATCGGTAGGTCTCATGAGACAAACTAGTGCCTTGTCCCAAGGCCTTGACAAAATCTTATTTGTAGTCTTGGCACGAGGCCTTGGCTATGTGGTTATGATAGTCTGGCATTATGCATTCCAACATTATGAAAGTGGTTATTGATTTTTGCATGTGATTATTCGATTAGTAGAATATCCATGTGAATAAGTAAATGGCATTATTTCATTTTATTTATGCCATACCATGTTGAAAGTTCATGTTTGAAAGGATTTTGTTTTAGTTATACATTGCCTTAAAAGTTTATTCTTATTTATAAAAGTTTCCGCTATATTGTTATCCTTACTGGGCATTTGAGCTCACCCCTTTTCTATGTTTTATTTTTCCCAGGAAGTGAAGATGTAAGTTATGAATGATCTGCAAGGATATTATGAGGGGATTATAGTGTGGACTGTGGAAACATTATGTTGTTTTAGTAGTTTTTCATTTTATGATGTAATGTAAAACTTATGAATATATCTAGTGTTTCCAAGGCTACTAAACCAATCGGTCTTTCGAGATTTGATCTTTCTTGTGATCATGCCAATGTTATGTAATAATGCACCGACTCTGGGTAACTGGGGTCGGGGCGTTACACTATTTTTTTATTAAGGTTTAACATTTTCCATAATTTTATCCTTTATATAAATATAATATATATTTATTATATAATTATTTATAATAATCAATAAAATATAGACATATAAAATGAAATACACAATTCCTGTAGATGGCCAGTCGTACGTATGCATGAATGTTGTTCAATTATCTCAATAGAAAGAAATGAATAAATTAAAGTTATATATTATAATTAATAATAATTTTTTCATATATGTCACATATGTTCATTGAAAACATCTATATAACCATCCTTGTAAGGCCTGAACGAATCTTATCCCTTCGTATGGTTGTAGTCAATCGTATACACAAATGACATTATATATAAAATGGAAAAAAATAAAATATATAAGGATTATAAAAGAATTATAATATCAAAATTGTAATATATACCCAAACACCACAATCATTATTTATACCCTTCCGAGGTGGCTATGGAAAATTAATCACATTGGTTTGCGAGGTGGTAGTCTACCATACACAAAAATAAAGACTTCAAAAAAAATATGGGAGAGGATATGGTAGTAGGATAATACCTTCATATAAAAAATTAAAATTATATGGGAGATAAAAAGTTTATTATATCATCTTTTTTTAATAATAGTTTAATTACGTTGAGAAATAAGTAATATAAAATGATAGGTTTGGAGTGTTACTTCTTCTTTAGACCAATTCATTTGGATTTCACCAAAAAATATATTAAGATGGATTTATAATAAAGAAATTTCTAATATGATATTAGTGTGAGATTAAGGATGTTATTTGGGCTGGTATTGGAAAAACCAAAAAAAAATTGATGTCCAAAGTGGAGAGGAGAATGGGTGGCCTTTTATAAGTGAGGTGAGTGGAATACATGTAATTCTTTCAAAGAGAATGTTATACCGTACTTTTTAAAATTCCAAAAGGATCAAAATATGGTGAATTATTTATACTATAAAATATATTGTCTAAATGTATCCATAAAATGGGTGTTTGAAACGTTTTGATGAATATTAAACCATTTTCCTTTTAGATTAACCACAATTTAAAAAATTATCAGAAGTGAAATAATTTTTTTTAATAATTATAATATTCATTACAGAAAAAAATGACTTGGAAAATATTACATAAAAATAAATTATGATTATTTTAAATAAGGAAACAATTCTTCCAAATTCAATGAGGGGTGTAGAATAAATTAATTTAAAATTAATCTCGTTGATGTGACAAAAAAGTGGTGTTGCAAATATAATATTTTCAAATGTTTAAAATGTTTTTATAAAAACAATCAAAATGAAAATGATTACAAAGATATTAAATGGATTAATATATATATAAATAAAAAAATATATTTTAATACAACATTAAAATAATTATATGTTTTTAAAATATTTATAGTAAAGTATAATTCTTAATAAAACATAGTATTTTTAAGTATTCATTGAAGAATTTATCTTAGAAATGTTTAATCATTAAACCCAAATAAAATTTTGAAATTATGATTTATAAAACAAAAATTATTTTTAAATAAATATATTTTCTAATATTATAAAAATATTGTTAATATATAAGTGTACAGTAGATGACAAAGTATTTTTATTTTGAGAAATAAATTTTATACGAATAAAAATAGATTTATTGTTATTAATGTTTTAAAAAAATAAGATGAATGTTAAATACTTTATTACATATTTAATATATAAAATTACTTAAAATCATTCACCAAAAGTGATTTGTTTAATTTATTGACATAAAATGATTTTATATGAATAATATTAGTTTTTTAAGAAATATATAGCCTTTATTTTCAAATTGAATTTTTATTTTTATTTCTCATTAACCGATCAGGGAGGAATTAATATCATGAAAATGTTCAAAACATATATTTAAATAATTTATTTATTCATATTTACACCCATAATACCAATACCAAAGTAATGAATATCATATTTAATAATAATATGTAAACATTTTTCCAAGATAGTATTAAAATGAATGTTACATGTAATGCAAGACATATTCAGTGTTTCTTGTAAAGAAATATATACATAGTGTTCTATGTGACACCATATAAACTCAGTGTTCCATTTAACAATATTTTTTTAAATGATTAAATTTATTTGAAAATATATATTTCATAAAAATTTATATTGTTACACAATACCATATTTAATTAAATTGCATCCACATAATTTAATATTTTCCTTAAGAAAACAGTTTAACTATTGTAATTTTATTTTTGAGAATCCATCATTGTAAAAAAGGACGAACAAAACAACAATTTATGATAGAGTAATAGTAATTCCATGTTCATTAATAATAGCACATACTAGGTTTCCAAATTTGATAATAAAGGTTGCATGTAAAAACATTTCCATTAAAGAAAAAATTATAACTCACATAATGATGGGGAGTGATATCAAACATATTTAAGAGAATATTAATGACAAAAATTACATAAAATACATATATGTGAAAATAAAATTCATTAATTATAAATTAAGTTAAATTTTCAACCCTTTATTTCAATATCCTATTCCTAAAGTTAAGAAATTCTAAAAATAAGGAACTCTTACTTGATTTTATTCCATTCCATAAGCCCAATATCATCATTTGGTTCTACATCAATCAATTATCACTCCATATCTTACACCATGAAATGAATATATCATTTTTTTTCACGATGAACTATTGGATCATAAGATCTATAAAATGATGATAATTTATACATTCCTTCAGTAATTACTATAAAAACAATATAGTTATCATAATATATCCAATATGAAAAAAAATCTACATATGCTGAAAAAAAACATTAATCTTTAATGCCTCACCCAAATTTTATTATAAACAATATCTTAAATACGTAACGATATAACACTTAAAAAATGAATTATTAATAAATTATTTAATCATAAGATTAATCTTAAAAAAATAATAAAGTAATTGTTGATCGTCACACAACAAATATGTTAATACCTTAGTCATATAATATATTTAAACAAGGAAATTACTTGAATTATAATAAAAACATAATGAAAACGTACATAGTTCTTTATTACTTCTATAACAATACTTATTGTTGATCATATACCATAAATCCAATAATTTTGTAAACTATATCGATTATGACACAAACACCTTTCCCATAAATCATTAACCAGTTCGATATTCATCAAAACTATCAAAATTTGTTAATTCATATCTTTCATCTCTTTATCCCAATATAATTACCAAATAATAAAGATCATATTAAAGTTTTTCATCCTACAATGATTTGTATTAACATAAAATTTCAACTTTCCATTATATCACATTTCTAGGTGACAAGTATTATTTATCAAATTTTGAAATTCCATATCAAAACACATAAATTGAATAACACATATATATTTCAAGATTCATATAGAATAATTCTATAATTGAAACACATAAACACCCAAAAAATTTGAATTAATTATTAAACCACTAACTAGGATTCATAATATTATTATATATTTCATTATCATTATGTCATTTGTTATATAATCATTATTAGTAGTATAACCAGTACTTATACTTCTATTTTGATTCTCTCCATGATCATTCTCATTAGAGAATCAATTTACATAATTCCCTTATATTTCATATTTAAAACATTCAATCATCAATGTTATCATGGAGATGATATTATTATCATCCATTAAATTAAATTAAATTTTAATTTTTCCTCCATAATTACATTATTTGTTTCC
The DNA here is from genome assembly GCA_963277665.1 of Viscum album. Taxonomy (NCBI): domain Eukaryota; kingdom Viridiplantae; phylum Streptophyta; class Magnoliopsida; order Santalales; family Viscaceae; genus Viscum; species Viscum album. Next base: position 1,417,341,300 of record OY728148.1, read on the forward strand.
ATATTTTTAAACTAAAAACAACTTCATGTTCCTCTATGATTTCCCCATTGCTAATTCATCCCACATTCATGGTACATTATAAACTAAATCTGCTTTCTTTCACGGTCTCCACCATATAAGAACTCTGTGAGAACTATCCTTATATTAGTTGGTTTCTTCAAGAGTGTTTTTAGGTTTAGGTTGTTTAACATATATCATGAAAACGTATTATGGAAAATCACAAATCATTCACTCGAATAATTATCCCATTTGGATTCTCATTAACACCATGCATATCACATTAAATGTCGACATAGTTTCCAATGGTTCTAAACACTAACTAAAACCATAAATAATAGTGTGAGATATGATAATAATATTTGGGAAACAAATAATCATTAAGAATATTTTATAATATGACTGAATCATTACACATTTTTACCAATATGTGGCTCCTTTTGTTTAACCTATGGCCATTTCTAAAACAATTCATTAGGAATCAAAATATTTTGGCGAATTACTAAAGAATATCACCCATAATTGTCAAAATTGGAATGCATCAAGGCCTATTTTCTAGAACCAGGGCATAATCAGGTCCATTTAAATGTTCCCATTTTATATTTATTTCACCTAGGTATCTTTTTTCAGATTCACATCCATTTTTAGAATTTGTATTGTGATGTTATTTCTTAGAAAAAAAATTCTTCAATCCATTGCTAAAATTCTATGATATTTCCCTATTTATTGACACATATTTTTATTCATATATTATCATATTCCTATAAATATCCTTATATATATCCCTTGGCATCCCGCTAATGTTATATCGTACAATATTCCAAATGATAATCAAATATTTTCTCTGATAACTACTATAGTGACCTCATATTTTCAAACATGGATAACACATCTTTCTATATGAAAACTTATTACATTATACGAACACATATTGGAGTTTCATAAAAATGTAGTGCCTTTGGAGACTAAAACAATTCCTCTAAATTCATGAAATACCCTCTACATAAACCTCAAATATCTTCTCATAATGTACACCTCTTATTTATACCCTACATAAACCTATCATCCCAACCTAAATAATGAATCATAATGGAGGGTGATCTCATAATAACAATAAGGTTAAAAATATGATATATCAATCTACGATCATATGAATGAATAAGAAAATCATTATTTCATTTGGTCACAAATATAACTTACAATGTTAATACCCAACCATATATTGATAATAAAATTAATCATGGATGAAAAAATTACCATTTAAAAAACAAAGACTATAAAAGGTATAAACAATCATAAACTAATCAATAAACATAATCAATTTTCATAAAATTGTGGAACCAAAATAAATATAGAAAACCATTTCATATGAAATGTTTAACTACCATAGACATTAACAGAGTTTATCGGGACTTATCTCATATTTCTTATTATAGAGCTAGATAAGCATGTTTCCTATAGTGGTTGAGAGATCAATTATTTCCTAGATTGGATTAAAAACATTGACATATTTCCCGTTAATTTTGTAGAAGATATAAATATTTACCTAAGTAATTGGAGAGATATTAATATCATCCCCATATCAAAATGCATACCATATTTATGTTCAAATAATATCTTGAAAAAACAATCATGTCAACACATGATAACCCATATCAATAAAATGGTTTCATAATTATTTCATTAATTAACCATTTAATATCCCATGAAAAAACAATTTGTTTCATAAAAAATTGTATAAATATAAAAAATAACAATTGAGGGAAATAATACAGGTGGTATAATAAAATAGTATCCTCAGTAAATAATTAGTTACATCAAAGGATGCTATCTAAAATAGAAAATTATTTTGAAAGATCCCATTTAACATTTCATGTGGAATATAACTATTAAAAATTGAAATACCCTTTTTAAACATATAATATTTTAAAAAATAATCTATTTTTAAATTTTCATGGAAACACATAAAAAATGATTCAAAAATAATTGAAAACATTTCATGAAGAAAATATATTTTTTATTATTATAAAAAGTTCATAAAATATAAAAATCCTAAAAATATTGACATTATTTTGATTGAAAATAAACATTAAAACATATAATTGAAGATTTAAATCAATGATATTTTCATCATAGTAGAAAATATTGTTCATTTTATACATGACTAAATAATGATTCCATTTACCTTTTCATTAAATTCAAAATATTAATAGATTAAAAAAAGATACAAATATTCCATTAAACAAATAAGAAAAATGGGTAAATATTTCATTAATAAATCATTGAGAAACTTTTAAATTTTAATAAAAACATGATTTTGGATGAAAAAGGATGTTTTACTGAATAAAGAAATAAAATTGTTTCTATTTAAATAATAATAATATGAACTTCTGAGTACTTAAATTGACTAAAATGAATGGAAATCATTAATTCTAATTATATAACAACAATTGAAAAAATTAAAAGAACTTATTGAGGGATAGATTGTAATATTTCATCAACGCAATGACAAACATAAAAAATTTTGATAAATGATTGGATTATTTAATAAATGACTTACCAGTTTTGTGACATCTATACTATAAACCACATCATAAATCGATCCTAAAATGGATATGAAAATTGAAATTATTATCCATAGAATAATCATAACATAAATTAATGATCATTATATATACCACATTAGTTAAATTTTGGGAGAATATAAAATGTGTCTCCCAAAGAATAAAAGTGAGAAGGAAATCACTTATCATATTTGTAATATTTTTAATTGAAATACCCAATAAATCATAAAAAATTTATAAAATTAATTAACATGAAAATAATGATTTTTTATTTAAAATTTAAAACTGGTAGTGTATACACCACATAATAGAAACTAGTGGTGAATTTTCATGTGTCTAAAAAATAATAGGGAGGCTAAAAATCCCTAATTATAAGTCTCATCAAATTTTTTACATGATTGAAAATTATATATAATAAATATATGTTTAATATACATATATTTAAAACCCATTATTATATATGATATAATATATATTATTATTATATTTCCATTTAAACAACACTTATTAACACATGTTAAATTTAGGTTTTCAGAAATAACTACAACATTTTTAAGGTTTTTTTAGTTTTTTATTTTTAGTGCCCTATGTTTGTTCATTATTACATACTATAAATAATTTTAAACATGATATAAATATCATAAAAATTCATTATATTTTAATATATCATTATCCTTCAATGTTTGAGATATAAAATAAAATACACAATTCATGGAGACTGTAAGTCTTACTTATGCGTAAATGTTTTTTTTCCTTTTTCCCTATAGAAAGAAAAACATAAAGGTAAATAATATATTACCATCATATAATCCATTTTATTTAATATATATAACCTATTTTTATTAAATCCATGCTTATTTTCTTATATAAAAATCATGAATGACTAATATCACTTCTTGAGGTGGTAATCTGCTTTACATACGAACGACTTCATCGTTTTTGTTGGACCCTGGGTATTTAGAAAATAATTTTTTTTCTTACATATTATTATTTTTTATTAATATATTAAATTTAAATAAAATATTATTCTTATTCTAATAGAATACGTTACATGCAACAATATGTTTTCCCAAGATCATACGTTGCGCACAACTTTGAGTTATACCGAAAAATAATATAAAAATATTATTATTTTAAATACTAGATAACTCCTAGCCATTTTGTTGGTGTGAATGAAAATAACTAAATAAAATATTATTATACATATTTAATGGTTTTTAAATTTATCCTATAAATTTTAGAGGCTTAAAATTAGAATGATTCCAAATTTATGCATAAAATACTCTACAATTTTTAATGGACGGTTTGCCGCCTTTTGAGGGTGAAACCATTATAAATCTATTTTTTCTTCAATTTTATATGTTCTGTTTTACAAAATAAAATTCTTCCATATAATGGGAACATAAAAATTTACTTTGGATAATTTTTTGGTAATTTTCTGATAAAGTTCATTTTTTAATAAATAGTAAAAAATATTGTTTTTTTATTCAAAATGTATTTTCATCTAATTTGTTTATATATTTATATTTGAATTTTAATTATTTTTTAAGTTTAATTGGATTAATTTTTTATCATTAAATAAAATAATGTCCAAATTAGGTAATTTATCTTCTAATTTGGACATAAACATATGTCACTCATTTGACAGTTTTTACTTCTCAAAACCCTGCTTTTTTGTTTTTGGAAACTGGAATTAATTTTATAGTAATTTCAGCATATTATGTGTTCTGAATTTGGAAAAATGGATTCCATATTTTTAATCATAAATTCCAAATTCTGTAAATAAGTACCTTTTAGTTTTTGACATTATGAATAGTAACATCAATAATTATTTTTATTTACCATGGTTAAATGATAAATCTAGTAAATATGTGTAAAAATGGTATTATAATAATATTAAACTACCCAAAAACAAGTCATAATCTAATTGTATGAGATTCCATTGACCATGGGTATCCTTGGGTCGATTTTAGGACCCCGTGGAACAACTTGGGTGTGATAATGACAAGTTATAATATTAAATTTAAAGTAAAGAGAAGTATAAATTAGGCATATAACTTTTAGTAAAAAAATCTTAATATGAGGTTATATAATTGATATCTCTGACTATAAATATTAATTAGAAATATAATTATATTTCCAATATCATCTTATTTTATATATAATTTTTAAACATTATATGAAAATATTTATTTATTATACAATGATGATGTTGTGATTACCTTTTTAATGGAAGATTCAAATAAAAGATATTATAAATATTAAAATAAAGTAATTTTAATATTTTCATGCCATCTAGGATTTTTATAAATGATTGTTAAATATTATATTTGAGTTAAAAACTTTTTTTAGAAGTAATAATGATTTTATGACTTTAACAAAAATCAATTACCAACTTGGTTCAAAATTGACAAAAAAGGGGTTTTTAAAACCATTGTTATTCTGTTAAATCATATTATAGATTAAAATGTATAATATTTGGAAAAAAACATATATAATGTTAAATATTTAACTAATGATCCAATTATGGTTTTATTGGACTTAAAAAGAAACAATATTTACCATATATGTCATGAACCAGGCCGGGTCGCCATCCAACCCGGCGCACGACCCGGTCTGCGGCAAGGCCCGAAGGGCATTCCCGATCCGCACGGGGTGGTACAAGTGCCCTGGTATCAAATATATAACATGGGAGCAATTTAACTGAATAAATAAATATAAAACATACAACAAGGTGAATAAAATGAAACTAAAGACAGACAATAAAACAGACCCTTACATCAAGTTCATATTTAATGATTACAATTTGGACTGAAAACCCAAAAGGAACATCAATAAATGGAATAATAAAAACACTAACTCAAACCTCCCAGCACCATTAGGTGTAACAAATTCAAGCTACATTCACAAAACCTATATAAGGACGTTGCTGAAAATGTGGACCACCAATTTTGTACACAATGCCTCAACCTGGAATGCAGAAGAAACAGAATCTACACACACCCAAGGGTGTGTGTAGGGTGTGAGCTAAAATCACAGTAAGATTCCACTGAGAAAAGCATCTGTGCATCATTATTTATTGTAAAATATATTTTCAATTTAATGGAATAAAAATAAATAAGTGCTTAAATGATTTTAATGAAAATAATTTTTATGGGAAAACTACTCTAATTGGAAAACAACTTAAATTACCACATAAAAACACACACACAATATTTGTAACTCCAACGTCACACCGTATGCCGACGGTGAGTGCAAGCAAGGAGCATAATACATGGGAGATTCCCTAAATATAATAGTGAAAATTGGGACCCTAGAACATCGTGTCTCGGTGAAAAATAGTATAAGAACACACCAATATATGTTCTCGTGCATGAGCCACTAGTAGGGAAAGACATCCATAACCTAGTGGTCTCCAAACATCGTCCAAATATTTAGTTAGTGTTGTATTCAGCAATCCATCTAAGTGGAACTGGGCCGATGCCACTTTAGAATCACTAGTGTAGTAGTCCCTGTCCTCCCACCTAGTACCTAGGATTCCCGTTTGTGCTCAAGTAGTTCAGAGTTCATGTCCCATGACAAACATAAATAAACAAGAAAATTATGCACTACATATACCCAAAATCATGCTTGAACATGAAAAACCCATCTAAAAATAACAATAATAATAATAATAATAATATGTACACTAAAAATCTCTCGAACTAAATCTGCCTCACTTTCCAAATTTAATGAAACAACCTACAAGTTTAAATAAACTAACATTTAAACAAACCACAAATCACAGACACAAATATATTGTTGTAAATAGACGCACACTAAAACATTTTCCAAGCACGTTTCACAACATTCGATAAACTCTTTAAAATTTTAGGAAAACAATGTCCAATGGGTAACACAAGACCTTGCACACAAAACCCACTATATATATATATATATCTCTTTTATGATCAATTCACACCAACCCATTTTTAAGATGTAATATGAAAGCCTTGCACCTTTTCTAATAAACCAACCACGTAGACACATGGTCCCCACCAAGGGTCCACCCACTTGCTTGAATGGGTCATCTAACTAATGACAGTCCCCAAAGGCCAATACATGTCCTTTATAGTGTGTTTATTCCTCACTCACACACAACTTGGGAAAGGTTCCTGAAGACCACCCATCCTGATCACTACTCTAGACCAAGAATGCTTTACTGTGGAGTTATAATTAGACAGGCTGCTGAAAAGGAAGTTTCACCTTTTTGACATTAGTCATATCATTTATTCATTTAACCCTTTATCATTTTTAGGTGTTACAATATATTATGAAATTTCAAGAATACATGGTAAGAGTTGATGTTTTTAACAAAGGGATAAAGGTAAAATATAAGGATAATTTTTTGAATGAAACTTGTCTAAAACCTATTGGTTGAGATTATGTTGACATAAAATCATATTATAATTTAAATAAATCATTTTGGGACATTTTTAATCCTTAAATGAATTTATAAAAAATTACATGTCATGACTTTCCTAAAGTGCCCCACCCAACTCTTATAAAAGGCCACCACCTCTACTCACATACTCACAACTCTCAAACCCCTTGGATCATCCAAATTCTACTAAAATAATCTCTCTAAATCCATACCTTCCTCTTAGAACCCTTATCTTTGGATAGAGGCTATTCGAGAATTCCTTTGGGCTCCAATCAAAATAATTTACCTGATTTAGAGTTAACGTCTTCTCTGAAGCTCCTTTAATTATTTTCCTACTCCACCCGTACTCTCCTCTTATTCCATTATTTCATAAAAAATCATTATCCAATGTATAATAGGAATTTTTTTATGAGACGTATTCAAACTAAAATTACAGACACCTCTATCTAATGGATACCAACATATGGTTTCTATGTACAATAAAATACTACCTCACGAAACGATGATTGTTCAATTTTATTTAACCAAGAATCATGGTGGCCATTATAAAGGAAATTTAATTATATACGATATTTATTATATTTATATTTTCTGTATTCTTCTGTATTTTTTTATTTACAACATACCTTTATGATTTCCAAAATGTGTAAACTATGATAATTTCATTTGAGGATGTGCCGACTATCGCCCACTCAAAGTGATAAGGAACATTAATTCCATACAAGGAATATATAAAAGATGTATATAAGGAACTTATGTTACATATATAACATTGATATTATACCATAATTAAATCATTCCTCAGTAAAATTTATTTTTCATTTTTTTAAATATGATAAGGAAATGAAAGTAGCGTTCATGCATATGTTTGACTTATCATCTCCATGAATGGTTCATTCTATTTCATATATAAAAATGTTATAGGCTATTAGAAATACATATATACTGGAAATATAAGATATGTAAATTATGAATATATAAATGTAGATGATGGACTTTTGAATACATGGACAATTTACAATGAAACAAGTTCATTTTTCGACTCAAGTACTGAATATCGACAAAACGTCCGACATGAACTAAAATAATTAACTAATTATTATGACATCATCATAAGTGATTTAATGAGAATAATAAACATGAATTTTTTTTAAGAAAGTGTAGCTTTATGTACGTTTATTAATCAAGGAGATAAAGATCGAATAATTCAAGTTAGACTCAAAGTAAGGGACTTCGTCTCAATCTCTTTTCATTGAGGCATATTTTGATTTATATAAAACAATATTTTTATGTGGTGTATAATCAACCCCTTAGAATTTTAATTTCATTATACGGATTTCAAAAGGAATATTTTTCTATGAAGTGTTTTAATAAATGATAAATGAAATGTTTCTTGTTAACGTATGTGGTGACACTGACCTTTCTACCACCATGAGCATTATTTGATATTTGAATTCCTCAACCAGCCGTAATGTTTTGTAAAAAGAAAAGTAAATACCATATTATTTTTTTGGAATTTTTTATTGAAAATGGTTTTTCAGAATGTATTTATGATATAATTAACATTAAATGATGTCTTACTATTTAAATGTAGAAATGTTAATTTTCATTTATTCTTGTTTATGTATTATGATTATGTGATGATTCATGGGAATTTCTTATGTATATGGGTAGTTCTGTGATAAACTGAGAATAAGTGATCCTATGATATCTATCCAATGCATTGGGTAATGTGATAGACATAAAAATTTTGATTTCTCCTAATAGATTTAAGGAATACACTATAATGGGTATCCCAAATGTAACCTGGAAGGTTAATCCCTGTTTACCTGTGAAAGTTTCAATGTAAGTATGTTTTGGATGCCAAAAGATAGATTTATAATTTATTATTTCTATTTGTTATCCATTAATCTTATGATTTCATTAGTTATGTTAAAGAGCTTATGTTTTATAATTGAAAATTATAATTTCAATGATATGTGCGTATTCATCGAATAATATTTTAATTCCTTATTTTATAACCTTTATTGAGCTTTTAATCCTCATCTCAAGTGTTTTTTGAAAATTTTTTCCCCATCATATAAGGAAGGGTAAAAGAAAAGGTTATATCAAGAAGATTTTTATCAAGAAAAGAATTATTGTTTTATTTAAGGAGTTTTATTATTGTGAAAAAAATAGACATAGTATAATTGTCAACATTGTAATATTTGAGATGTAATGTAATAATTATGGCCCAATTATTTAAAACTCTAAACATGAAATGATTCACGATGTTAAAGGAACTAAATTCTGGATCAAAACTCAGTATTATCAAATATTTATGGCTGGGGAATTATAGTTGGAATCATATATCAGTTTATATAACTTTAGGAGTTAGGATATTGTTAAAAGAATATCCACAAATTATTTTTTACATAATGGTAAGATTGAATTAATATAGAATTTTAATATTATCACGTTTCTTTATCTAGAATGTGTCTATGTTAAAAATGGTTTTCCATAGAGGAAATATGGAATCTATTATAGGATGACATCAATAGTAAAACAACCTACAAAATAAAAAACCAGAAATGGTCGAAATTGGAACTAAACAGTTTGTTGTATATATAGAACAATTGGCTCAGGCTATAAATGGTGGTGGTATCCATGGAAGAGATCTGCTAAATCAACCATAAAGGATCATTTCAGTAGTAGTGAATTTCAAAAGGCCACAAACCCCATCATTTATAGGATTATCTGATCATGTGCTGGCTAAAGGGAGGTTTAATGAACATGAAATGATTTTTGGTGACATGGGGTGTTCCAAACATCAAAAGGTTAGTCTTGTTGTTTATCATTTTGATGTTGAAACCGATCGGGGGGTTGATGGATTAAAATATCTAGGGTAGTGAGGATATTTATTCTCTTTATTGGGATGAATTCAGAGTTGTTCTCCTGAAGAAATATTTTCCTAAGGCGGTTCGAATTTGGATGGAAAAACAATTCGTTGAATTGAGGTAGGTGGATGACTAATTGGAATCTTTTGAAGAAAAATTCATTATACTAGAAAGGTATGATTAAAATTTCATATGTGATATTGATAGTATAATAAATCATTTTTACTCACTATTATGTCCATTTTGTCTTAGGGTATTTGATTCTTGTGAGTCCAAAATTCATGAAAAATGCATTCAATATGTGGAGAATGTGGAAATTGTGATTTTAGATAATCAAGTGTTCTTTGAAAAATAATGGAAGAAGAGGTCGATGTGGTAGACAAAGGAGAAGAACTATAAAAAATTTCTTATGGTAAGAAAATTACGTTTATAGTTTGTGAAAAATGTTGTAAAAATCACACTGGGGAATTCATTATAAATTATAGAAAGTGATTCTGATGGGGTAAAAAGGTATATAAGGCTCATAATTGTACAAAAAAAGATCAAGCTAGTTGTAAGATAACATATGATTTATATTCATTAATATGTTTTATGTGAAAGGAAATGGTTTATTATGAAAATGAGTGTTCTATGAAGAACCCAAATGATAGAACACATCCGAATTACAAGCAAAATAATCTGGTGAAATCCAATGCAACTACTTCTGCAGATGTTGGGCCATAAAATGAAGTATTATCAGGTATATTATTTATTTATTCAGATTATTCCAATGTGTTTTTTGATTCTGAGTCAACACATTCATTCATTTCTGAGAAATTTTCTCTGAAATTAAGAATTCCATCTCATGATATGAGTCCTGAACTTTTGGTAAAAATGCCAAGAAGAAATATTTAGATAAAAAATAATAATAATCTTTTATGTCCTTTTTTGTGGAAATAATATACCTAAAAACATATAATTTTTCATCTAGTATATTTTTATGTGATTTTTGGTATGGATTGGATTTCATATTATCATGCTAAGATTCATTATAGAGCAAAATAGTTTTATTTTCTAAATGAATTTTAGTTTGTGTACAAGAATTAACCCTTACTTTTGATAACATTTTAAGAAGCCAAAAACTAGTAAAATATGGAAATGAATGTTACCTTGACAATATTGATGAAAAAAAGGAACTATTTAGATTAATTATGTTCTAGTGGTCAATGAGAATCATGATGTTTATCCTGAAAAGTTTCCTTCTATAATACCAAATAAGGAAGTTGAATTTACTATTGACTTGAATCTTGATGGTAATAACATTCCAAAACCCCCATATCAAATGGATCACGTTTCTATGATAGAGTTAAGGTAGAAATTTAAGGAGTTATTATATAAAGGTTGTATTCAACCTAGTACGTCACTATGGGGTGATCTCGTCTTCTTTGTTAAAAAGAATAACGGTTCAATGAGACATTTCATTGATTATAAAACCCTGAATAACATCCATGTTACGAACAAGTATAATTTTCCTCATATTGATGATTTGTTTTATCAGCTCCATAGAGCTCAGCATTTTTCAAATATTGATTTGAGTTCGAGGAACCATCTATTGAAAGTAAAGGAATTTGACATTCTGAAAACCATATTTCATACTAGATATGCTGATTTTTATTTTTTATCCCTTTTGGGGTAACTAATACATGTGTTATATTAATGGATATTATGTATAGAATTTTTGGTTATTTCTGGGATAAGTTTGTGGTTGTGACTATTGATGATAAGTTTCTATAATATAAAAGTAAATGGGTTCGTGAAAGTCGTTCAATTTTTGTCTTAAAAACATTAAAATAAAATAAATTAAATCATAAATTCAGTAAGTGTGAGTTTTGGTTATAAAAAATTTCATTCATTGGTCATATAATTTCTAAAGATAGTATACTTTTTGATCCTGCTAGAAGAAAAGTTATTGAAAAATTCCCTAGGACGAAAAATACAATTGAGATTTGTATTTTTATTGTTTTAGCAGTTATTACCTGATGTTTTTTTGAAATTTTGCATGGTTATCTAGCCATCTGACTAAGATAACCCGAAAAGGTGTTAATATTACATGGACAAATGAATGTGATGATTGTTTTTATAAATTGAAAAGAATATTTGTGAATGCTCTAGTTTTGGAACTGCCTTAAATATTTTTGATTTTGTTATCTATAGTGATGCTTTTTTAAAAGGAATTGGTTGTGTCCAAATAAATCATTATTAGGTTATTTATTATATATTATGTAATTTGAGAAATCATGATTTAAATTAACCCACACCTGACTTGGGATTAGAAACTATTTGATTTTTTAAAAATTTGGATGCATCATATGTATGGAATAATGTGTGAAATATATACTGATCACAAAAGTGTGTAGTATATATTCTCATATAAAGAATTTAATGTGTGAAAAAAGAGATGTTTATAATTAATAAATGAATATAATTTTATGATTATTTATCATCTATGAAAAGAAATTAATGTGGGTGATGCTTTTAGTAAAAAAAAGTAATTCTACATTTACTATGCTATTTTTCTAACGTGACCCTTGGATTAATGATTTGATGATCTTAGGAATGGAAGTTGTTGATGTAGTAAATTCCTTTATTTTGTTTTAGGTTTTAGCAAAATCATCTCTATAATATAGAATAATGCTTGGACAGAAAGAAGACAATGAGTTGCAGAAAATGAAGAATTGGTTCAGAAGGGTATGTTACCTGATCATAAAATTGATAAATACTGTGTTTTGATGTAGGGAAAGATATTATGTGTTCCCTTTGATTCATATTTGAATAAAGTGTAATTATTTGAAGCTCATAGATCATCTTTATCAGTTTATCTTAAAAGTACTATGATGTATAGAGATCAATGGGAGTATTATTGGTGGAATGGAATGAAAACATATATTGTTGAATTTACACTGAGATGTTTGATATATAAATATGTTAAAGTATAGTGGAAGTTATTGAAAGGGATTCATCGTCTTTTTATAATTCCAGAGATTAAATCGAAAAATATATCCATGAATTTTATAGCGGTATTAACAAAGACATCTTGAGTTAACAAAGCAATGTGTGTTATTTGTTGATCGATTAACAAAATCTTCTCATTTCCCTTCTATTCGATATAAACTATCTCTAGATCGACTTTCATGAATATATATTATATATATAGTCATGCAACATGTAGTTCCCCTCTCCATTTCATATGATCCTGATCTTAGGGTCACTTCTTAATTTTAGATGGGCCTTCAAAAGTCGTTGGATACTAAATTAAATTTTAGTACATCTTTTCTTCCACAATCATAAGGGAAATCAGAATGAAAAATTAAGACATTTAAAGATATGCTACATGCTTGTTCAATGGAATACCAGGGATGTTGGTACCAACATTATTCTTTGGTTGAGATTTCTTATAGAAACATTTTTCATTTTAGTATATATATGGCACCATTTGAAAAATTATATGGAAAGAGGTGTCAAACTCTAGCTTTTGGGAATGTTTTTGCGAGAAAGGATATTGATGGGACCAGAATTGGTAGAAGAGATGGGAGAAAAGGTTAAATTGAATTAGATGCAAATGAGAACTACTCAGAGCATGCATGAATGTAATTTGGATAAAAGGAGGAAGAAACTTTCTTTCAAAGTAGGAAATCATGTCTTTCTCAATGTTTTTATCTATGTAAAAGTGTGATGCATTTTGGTAAAAATGGAAAGTTGGGTATGAGTTTCATTTGACCTCATGAAATTATAATGAATGTTGGATCAGTTCCCTAGATAGTGTAATTACATTCATTTTTATCCTAGGTAAATTTTTTTCAAATTTCAATATTGATATTGTATATGTCAGATCCATCTCATGTTTTGTGTCCAGAGGTAGTTCAGTTGGAACAGATTCTTTCTTAGGAGGAACAACCAGTCCAGATTCATGACCAGAGAGAGAAAGTGCAGCGGAATAACATAATTCATCAGGTAAATGTTTTTTTAAAAACCATATTATTTAAGAGTCAATGTGGGAAACTAAAATTTCTATGAGGGATAAGTACCCCCCCACTGATTTAATAAGTAAATAACATTGCGGGGAATCAATTTCCAAAAGGGGGAATGGTGTTGGTTAATAGATATTTATAAAATAATACATTTTTATATCTATTAGTATTTATAAAAATGATATTGATTTTATGTTTAATAGGACACATTTTCATATATCGTACTCAACACACAACAACAGTTTTTTCATATATCTTATGTTTCACATAACATTGAGTTATACAGAAAAATAATATAACAATATAATTATTTTAATTGGTAGTTAATTAATAGCCATTATTATGGTAGGAATGAACAAAACTAACTAAAATATGATTATACATGTTTGTTAAATGTTAATACATTTATACAATAATTTTTGAGGCATAAAATGTGAATGAATCCATTTTTAAGCATAAAATACATTGATATTTTTAAATGGTCAGTATACAACCTTATAATGGAGAACCCATTTTAAATATATCTTTTTAACTTTTATATATTTTATTTGAAAAAATAAAATTCTTATATATAATTGGGACCTAAAAATTTTCTTTCAATAAATTTTTGGTCATTTTTTGATAATCCTCATTTTTTAATGAATAGTGAAAAATACTGCTTTTTAATTCAATGTTGTCTTTTAATCTAAATTATTCATATAGTGAGATTTTCATTTTAATTAGTTTTATGGTTTAATTGGATTATTTTTTTATCATTAAATCCCATTTTTTCAATTAGATGTAATTTCACCTTTAAATTGGACATAAACACCTGTCAATCTTTTGATTGTTTTTACTTCTTAGAAATCAACTTTTTGGTTTAGACAATAGGAATTGATTTTAAATTAATTTTAATTTAATTTATGTAAATTAAATGTTTTGAAGTTGGAAAAATGGAATCAATATTTGGAATCAGAAGGTCTAAATTGTTTAAATAAAGACATTTTAGATTTAGACATTATGAATATTAAATTCAGTAATTATTTTAATTTACCACGGTTAAAGGGTAAATGTGCTAAATAAAGGTAAAAATTAATATTATAAAAACAACAAAAAAAATCATATCTAATTTTATAACACTATTGGATGATATAGGTTCAAAAATGGGAATTTTGGATCATTTTTAGGACCCCATAGAGCCACATGGGTTTGATAAGGACAAGTTATTAGAAATAATTCAATGTAAAGAAAAATATGACATTGAAATGTATCTTTTACAAAAATAACCATAATATGGGGTTATATAACCTATCTCTCTAACATTAAGTATTATTTATAAATATAGAAATACTTTCCATAGTATCGTATTTTATTTATATTTTTTAAAATTAAAAAATAAATTTATTTACAAAACAATGAGGATGCAATGGATACCTTTTTAATTTAAGATTAAAATAAATGATTGTATAAATATTAAAATAAAAGTAATTTTAATATATTTATTCCATAAACTAATTTTTTTGGATTCTATAGACATATTAACAATAGTTAATTCGTTTATTTTTATGTAATCAAGTTGTTATGACATTAACAAAAATCAATTACTAAATATTGTCCAAATTTACATAAATGAGTTTTTTTAGAAATTACTATTCTATTAAGTGGTATAATAATCATATAATTATATTATTCTACTAAATAACTTATATAATGTTAAAAATTCACTTAATTATCAACTTATTCTTCTATTTACATTTTATAACAACTACAGTTACGATATATTATAGAAATACCAGAAGACATCGTAAGAGGTAATGTTTTTATGTAAGGGTTAAAGATAAAATATATGGATACTTTTGTGACCAAAACATACTTAAAACCATTTAGATGAGGTTATTTTAAACCAAAATCATCTTATATTTTTAATAAATGGGTTTGGGACCTTTTGATACAAAAACCCAAATTATAATAAAATAATATTTCATGAAATTAAAAAAGTGTCCATTATACTTATTGTAAAAATCCACCACCTCTACCCACATACTCGCACCTCTAAAGACCCTTGTCTCATTAAAATTATACTAAAATAATGTCCCAACATACCCTAATTTATATTAGAATCCATAAATTGGGAATAAGGCAATTCTAAAAATCCTTTTGGCTCAAATCAAATGAAGTTACCTAATTTTGAGGTAACATCTTCTATCATGGTCCTTTCATTTATTCTCCTTATCCATCCCCTAGGATCTATTTATTACGTGGTTTAATAACAAAAACAGTATCCTTAATATACTAGTATGTTTTTATGGGAAGTATTAGAACAAAATTTACACACACCTCTATTTAATGGAGATAATCATACGATTTCTTTGTATGGAAAACTACTGCCTCTTGAAATGATGATTTTTTTAATTTTCTTCTACTACCTCTAATGGTGGAAATTATAATGTAACTCTAATAATATATGATATATATTATATTTATATAGTCTCTATTCCTTAGTATTGTTTTAGTTATTTATTACCTTTATGTTATCCATAATGTGTAAAGTGTGATAATTTCAATTGAGGAAGTGCAGACTACTCCCCTTCAAAGAGATATTAATCATTTGTTCCATACATGGAACGTATAAAGGATGGAATTAATAAAATTAAGTTACATATATAACATATATATTTTACTATAATAATAATAAACTTATGTATAATTTATTTATCATTTTATTTAATATGACAAAGAAATATATGTAGTGTTCATGCGTACGTACAGTGTACCTTCTCCATGAATAGTGCATTTCATTTCTTATCTCAAAATGTTATAAACTATTACAAATACATATATTATATATATATATATGATATTAAAATTTTGAATATCGTAATGTAGATGATGCAATATTGCCAACATAATGAATTTACTCAACACAAGTTCATTTTTCAACTCATTTACATAATATTGAAAAAACATTAAATAGGAACTAAAATAATTAACAAATTAATATAACATGGCTATAGGAGATGTAATGGGAATAAAAATTATGAAAATGGTTTTGAAGAAATTATAAATTGACATATATTTATAATTCAAGGAGATAAAGAGAAAATAAGACATGTTAGAGATAAAGTACGGGACAACATCTCAATATCCTTTCATTAAGAAATATTTTGATTTATATATGACCTTATTCTATAAAGTGTCTAATCAACCCCTTTTAATTTTAATTTCAGTCAATAGGTTTCAAAAGGAATTATTTTCTACTAAGTGTATTACTTAATGATAAAAGGAATGCATATTTTTAATGTATGTGGTGAAAATGGCCTTTTCGCCACTGGGAGAATTATTTGATATTTGGATTCCACTATAATCTATAATGATTTGTAAAAATATAATTAAATACAAAAATATTTTTTAGGTATTTTGTATTTAAATTTTTTTAATGGATTTATAATATCAATATCCTTAAATTATGTCTTATGAATGAAATATGCAAATGTTATTTTTCTATTATGATTGTTAATGTATTATGATTATGTTTTGGTACATGGGAATTGATTATGTATACAAGTGGTTTCATGATAATTCTAGGGTAGGTGTGCCCGTGATATCTCTACAATGCATTGGGTAATGTAAGAGAGTTAACATTATGGTTTCTCCTATGAGATTTAGGGAATATACATTGATGGGTCTTCCAAATGTTACTAAGAAGGTTACTCCCTATGTAGCTGTGAACGCTACAAATTAAGTATTTTATAGATACCAGAAATTACCTTTATGATTTATGATTTCTGTGTATTATTTATAAATCTTTTGATTTCAAGAGGTATGTTAAGGAGAATATTTTTTTGGGTTTAAAAGTATGATTCCATTGATTTGTACGTATTCAATGACTAATTTTTCATTTCCTTATTTTATATCCTTTGTAGAGGTTATTTATGCACTTCTTATGTTTTTTGGAATATTTTTTCTAGTGTATAAGGGAACGTAAGATAATGTAATAATTCACGAATATATTTATCAAGAAAAATAATTCTTGTCTTATTTAATGGTATTTATTATTTGGAAAAAAATTAGACAGGGTAGAAGTGTATACTTTTTAATATATGAGATGTAATTTAATAGTTATGGTATATTCCTTAAAACTCTAAACCAAAAAATATCCTCAATGTTAATTAAATTAAGTTAATGATCAAAACTCAAGATTATATAATGTTTAAGGTTATGGCCTTATAACTTTCCCATTGAAAGGAATATAAGATAGAACATGGGATATAATGATCAGATAAGAATATTAATTTCATAAATATAATATTCAAATAATAAATATATAATTTTATTTATATATTAATGTAGATAATGGAAAAGGATCAACATTTGTTCGTGAGGTGGTAGTCCACCGTCGACACGAATATTGATTTCATTACTTATTTTTTGAATATGAGATGATTTTAGGTAATTAACTTTACCTATAAACATTTTATTACATTTAATACACTTATTTTATTATATAATAAATTTTTAATAATATTATTATGTGTAACACCCCAATCATCCACAGTACGTTTCTCTTTGAATAATACAACAACCTGTGTTGTATGCAACTTTGAGTTCTAACACACCACAACCAATCAAACTAGCCATTATGAATAGTAATACCCACTTTTTGAATTTTTTTAAATTTTATCATTCAAAATGGTCTTAATTTTTGGATTTATAATATTCAAATTATCATAGGGTGATTTTTTGGTACTTTTCTGATAACATTCATATTTTGATGAATAATGAAAATTGCTAAATTTTAATTAAAAACAACTTTTTTAATAGAAATAATTAATATTTATAAATTATGAATTTTATTGGTTTTTAAATATAATTATATTATATTTTTATCATTTAATACAATTTAGGTCATTATATGTATTTTCACAATTAAATTTGACATAAACAAATGTCAATCTTTTGATGGTTATTATTTCATAAAAACACGCTTTTTGTTTTGACAACGGGAATTAATTTTAAATTAATTTATACCACTTTTGTGTTTTGAATTTATAAAAATTGATTCCATATTTGGAATCAGGAGTTCCAAATTGTGTAAATAGGTAACTTTTATTTTTAGACATTTTGATTAATGACTTCAGTAAATATTTTACTTACCATGGTTAACGGGGTAAATCCAGTAAATAAGGTTAAAAAATAACATTATAATAATATTAAATTACTCTAACACATGTCCATACCTTATTGGATGATACGTGTCCGACCATGGGAATACATGGGTCGATTTGGGGACCCCATGGATCCACTTGGAAGTGATAATGACCTTATATTTTAAATAATTTTAAGTAGAGACAAAAATAACAAAAGAAAATATCTTTTATTAAAATAATTTTTATAAGAGGTAATATATTTTATCTATTTGACAAAAAATATTAATTAGAATGATAAAAATATTTCCTACATAATTTTATTTTACTTATAATTTGTATACATTAAATAATTAAATTTATTTACGACACAATGATGATGTAGTAATTACCTTATAAATTAAAGAATCAAATCAATTTTACTATAAATTCTAAAATTAATATAATTTCAAAGTTTTTATGACAAAAACTAATTTTATAGGTGAATATTACATATGATGGTTTATTTTATATATTTTTTTTAGAATTAATAATGTGGTTATGACTTTGAAAAAAATAAACTATTAAGTAATTTCAAAAATCACATAATAGTGTTATTAAAACAAACATTATATTATTAATTGATATTCTATTCATAAAAATATAAGGTTCAGCCAAAAAAACTTATATAATAATTGGTGTATCATTAATTAACAACTTGGTGTTTTCTTGGACTTATATAGTATGTTTATTAACCTTATAATTTAAAAATACAAAGAGACATGGTAATGTCAAACTATTTAACTAAGATTTAAATCTAAAAGATAAAGTTAATATAGTGACTCAAACCTATATAAAACCTATTAGTTGAGTGGTTTTAGATCCATACCCACCATTTCCTTAAATAATCTACTTTTGAACCATTAGAAACTGAAGATGATTTTATTATAAAATAATATTTCTTAGCTTTTCCTAAGGTTCCCCTCACCCCTTTATAAAAGGGAACTCCCCTTTCTCTCAAATTTATACCTTCAAATTCATTTGTCTGGTCAAAACCCTGCCCAAATACCCTCTCAACTATCCTCCCTTCATACTAGAGGCCTTCCTTTAGTCATAAAGCCAACCTATGGAGCCCTTTTGATCAAATCAAAAAGAAGAACCTGAAGAAGATGTAAATATTTCATCTCCTCTTTCAAGTTCCTTTCATCTACCACTTCCTCTTTCTTGGTTTTTTCCATTATAAAATAATCACTCTAGTATATTATATATATTTTGATGTTATTATAAATATGTTACAACAATATTCATTATTCTATACATCCTTTGAATGACATGTCACCATATGTGCGTAAGTATGGATAACCATCTCCAAGTCGTGGTGTAATTGTTATTCAATTCATTATTATTTGGATTGGTATAAAAACGATGTGTAATTGATGTAAATAATAAATATAACATTTTATAAATTCTGTATATATCATATACCATGAAATTATATATTAATTTAAAATTAAAATAATGATATTTTCGATCATGCGTACGTACGGATTACCGTCTCCACGAAAGCGATGAGATTCATTCCCCATCATATCCATTCAAGACTAATTTTCATTAGATGATTATAAATAATGTTCAAAGACTTAATATAATTCTGAATAATATTACTATACATCTTATTCATAACAAACATTACTTACGTAACAAATAATATAAAGGAAAACGAAGCATTTAACAACTGAAACGACGATAATACTAAGATATTATTAACAAATCATTATTAAAATATCATATATGATATCAAATTAATATATACGATTATTATAATATTTAATTACACTTATTTCACCATTTTAAAAGAGGTTAATCTATCCTTGACCAAGGAAAATAAAAAGGTAAGGGTTAATTTTACAATCTCTTTATTATCTGAGGTTGTTTTTATGTAAGAATCTACTGTGACCTCTTTATCATCCACATCTATGTTTCTTAAAAATATAGTCCAAAACATTTTTACAATTGATTAGAATATGGAATAAAGTCATTTATAGGCTTTTTTGACTTTTTATAAAATGTTTTGAAAGGATTCTTTCCATCGTTTTCCAAACAAACTACCTTTAACATTTTCGACAAAATTAAGGTAAGAATGTCTTTCTTATAACTTATACGATGATTGCTGCTATTTTCCACTGTTATAACATCATCGAAGCATCCCACACAAGCTTATATAAATATTTTCATATATAAACGTTTTCATTTATAAGTATTTTAATTTAAATTGATTTCATTATAGAAAGATATATTTCTCTAAAAAGTATTTGATTTTATCTATGTCGACATCCTTTGATGGATTTTAAGTTTGTTTGAAGTTGATTTATTATGATAAAAAACGTCCATATTGTATTTAAGGTTTCATGATATGTTTGACTATGGATGTGTTATTTCATACCATTCATGGTTTATGGATAATGTATTGAAATTTCGTATGCTTGTTTTAATACAAATATCGGTGTTATGTTTAAACTGATTCATATGAGGAATGCATTGGACTTAGTATGTGACAGGTGGAGCCCGCTATATCTCCTTGATGCATCCGCATCTCACATGAGACAAACTAGTGTTTTGGCACAAGGCCTTGAAAAAAATCATATTTTTAGTCTTGGCACAAGGCCTTGACTATGTGGTTATGAAAGTCTTGCATTACGCATTCCATAATTATGAAAGTTTCTATTGATATTTCATGGGATTATTCGACTAGTATAGTATCCATGTGAATAAGTAAATAGAATTATTTGATTTTATCTTTTCCATACATTTCTGAAGTTCATTTTAAAGGGCTTTTGTTTTAGTCTTATGCATGGCCTTAAATGTTTATTCTTATTTTCAAATGTTTCTGCAATATTGTTATCCTTACTGAGCAGCTGATCTCACCCCTTTCTGTGTTTTAGTTTTCCCCAGATTTGAAGAAGTATTTTATGGCTGACCTGCATGGGTAGTATGAGGAGATATGAGTGTGGTCTATGGAAATAATGTTTTTTCAGTTTTTCATTTTATAATATAATTTAAAACACATGAATGTATCAAGTATTTCCAAGGCTACTAAACAGATCGGTCTTGCAGGAGATAATTTCCTTGTACCATGCCAATGATATGTAATAAAACACCGACTCTGGGATTCATGGGTCGGCGTGTTATAGTTGGTGTCATAGGAAGTTTAGAAAAAACCTTGGATGTAACAACCCAAGATTCCACGGTACTTTTCCCTTTGAATAATGCAATGGCGTGTATTGTACGCAACTTTGAGATTTTAACACACCACAACCAATCAAACTAGCCGTTATGAATAGTAATACCTAATTTTTGAAATTTTATAAATTTTATCTCTCAAAATGGACATCATTTTTGGATTCGGGATATCGAAATTAGACTAGGGTGAAATTTTGGTACTTTTCAGATAACTTTCATATTCTGATGAATAGTGAAAATTACTAGATTTTAATTAAAAACAACTTTTTTAATCAAAATAATTAATATTGATAAATTATGAATATGAGTGGTTTGAAAGTATATTTAGAATATATTTGTACCATTTGATTCAATTTTTGTCATTGGACATAATTTCACAATTAAACCAAACATAAACAAGTGCCGATATTTTGATAGTTATTATCTCTTAAAAACACGTTTTTTGTTTTGACAGTGGGAATTAATTTTAAATTAATTTCTTCCACTTCTGTGTTTGGAATTTGGAAAAATAGAATCCATATTTGGAATTATGATGTTCAAATTTTGTAAATAGGTAACTTTTATTTTTAGACATTTTGAATAATTACTTCGGTAAATATTTTATTTACCATAGTTAAAGGGTAAATCCGGTAAATAAGGGTTAAAAAATTGTATTATAATAATAAAAAATTACCAAAAAACGTTTCCTAACATAATTGGTTGATACATTTCCGACCATTTTCTTCATTGGGTCGATTTTGGTACCCCATGGTGCCACTTGTAAGTGATAGGGACACTTTATTTTAATTATGTTAAAATGAATACAAAAATTACACAAGCATATATCTTTTAGAAAAACAATTTTTACATAGGGTTATATATGATGTATTTTCGACTATAAATATTCATTAGAAATCTAAAAATATTTCCTACATAATGGTATTTAATTTATAAATTTTAGAAATTAAATAATATAATTTATTTATGACACAATGGTGATGCAGTAATTAAAATAATAGTGAAAAATTAAAATGATTGTTATTGTAGATACCGAAATAAATATAATTTGATAGTTTTTCTGAATTACACTAATTTTATAGGTTACAATAACATGTTAGGAATGATTTATTTAACTTTTTTCTAAGTAATCATTCTGAATGATTTTTACAAAAATCATTTATTGAATAGTGTCAAAATTGACATAAAAGAGTTTTTAAAACAACAATTATATTATTAATTGATATTAAATTCCTAAAAATCTAAGGTTATTCCAATAGACTTATATCATGATAGGTGTATCATTAATGGAACACTTGGGGGTATCTTGGATGTATATAGTGTTGGGTCGGAAAGAACAAGCGAGGAGGGAAAAGATGGCAAGAGGGGGGGTGAATTGCCTTTTAAAAAATTGATTCACAAATTAAAAATCAAAGTAAAAATGCAGCGGAAAGTGAAGAGGCAAGACACAAGAAATTGTTAACGGAGTTCGGCCTAACACCCGGCCTACGTCTCCGCTCCCAACTCAACCGTTGAGAGATTCCTACCGCTTGCTTTTCAATGGTTTTAGCAAGAAACCCACTAGGCTTTGAGGTAGCACTAGGACCTATTACAGCTTGCTTTTGTGGTTTAGCAAGAACCCACTTGCTTTTGATGGTTTAGCAAGAACCCACTATCCTTCTTACAGGTGAAGGATAGCTCACCTTTTTCTCAAACTTTTTAAAGGAAAAGCTTGTGAACCTCTTCACACCTTAGTGGTGGTGTGAAACCCAAAAGAAAGGGGGATGAGAAAAGGGTTTGGGGTTTGTAGGCACAAACCCAAATTTAAAGCTCAAAATAAATGAAACAATAAAAACCGTATTGTTGAGAAGCCTTGGGCGCCAAAGGTTGAATGGAGTTGAAGACGTGCACTCCCAAGCTTCTATGGTGGTGCTCCTTGGATGTGGAATTGGATTGGAGCAGTGGTGGTTCCCTTGGAGCAATCCGCCGGAGGTTTGCCAAATGAGGAGAATTGTGTTCGTTGGCTTCACAATGCTTAATTATGGTCCGGCCATTGTTCCGGGGCTTCAAGGTCCTTTATTTATAGAGGGGGAACCCTCATATGGCCGTTGGAGGCCTTCGGAGCCGTTGGGAAGGCTTTCGGAGCCGTTGGGAGGCAAGTGGAGCAGCCTGGTCAAAGCTCCAACGGCTAGTTTGACTGGGCCACCGGCTGGCCGGTGCCTTGGAATGTGGAGAGAATTCTGGTCCAGGCTCCACCGGTCGACCGGTGGAGGAGCCACCGGATGGCCGGTGGTGAGACAGTAGGTCTCACTATTCATCTGGGTGCCACCGGTCGACCGGTGGAGGAGCCACCGGCTGGCCGGTGGAAAGACAGTAGATTGCACTATTTGGGCTGGATGCCACAGGTCGACCGGTGGCAGAGCCACCGGTCGACCGGTGGGGAGGCAGTAGCTACCCCTTGAGTCTGGGTGCCACCGGCTGGCCGGTGGTGAAGCCACCGGTCGGCCGGTGGACTGAATTTCAGTCCATTTCTGCCTCTTCCTTGGTCAACTTCTTGGCAATCAAATGCCTATCAACACAAACACTTAAAACACAATGTTAGATAAAAATGAAAGTGATTGTGATCATGAAAATCAAACAACGAGAGGTTCGAGATGTACAACAATCTCCCCCTATTTTGATGATCACAATCACTTAAACAATTAAAGTAAAAACATGAATTGAAAGGAATGCTTAAATAAAATGAAATGTAAAGCAAAGCATGATCAAAAAAGTTTCTCCCCCAATCAATCAAGAAATTCTCCCCCTTTGTGATTATCAAAATAGAGTGGGGCATAAAACTTGATTGAGGGAAAGCGTTGAAAAACAAGATTTGAGATTTGAAAATCAATTGAAATTTGAAATTTGAATTGAAAATTTGAATAACAGTTTGAATTGAAAGTTTTGAATCAAAAACCAATTGAAACCAAGAGTTGAAAATGAAAGATTGAATCGAAAGTTTTGAATAAAAAATTTGAAATGAGAATTTTGAATGAAATTTTTTAATTCACAAAAAGGCTTAAAAGAACCTAACTCCCCCTAAATAAGAACAATAAATCACCGGGGGAAGGAAATAAATTTTGGCCCGGAGAGACTCGCAAGAAGGGATTTTTCAATCCAAACTTGTCTCATAGCGGGTCTTCTCTTATAAAATTCATCGGAAAAGTAAAAAGACTTGGGTTGGCCATAACGGGCATTTTTACAATTACATTCATAAATAAGGTGCCCGGGTTTTTTACAATAATTGCAAAATTTAAAACTAGAGCTCCCCCTTACAAAAACAGTTGGAGCATGGGAGGAGGAAGCTTGGTTGGTGTAGCCAAGTCCATTGGTGGTTCTTGAAATTCGTTGGGAACCAAGGAGATTGTTCAAATTTTGTTCCCCTTGGGTGAACTTAGCTAGGGTTTCTCTAAGGTCTTTGATGGTTGATTCCATAGAATCAACATTTGGAAAATTTTGGATTTTTAGGGAGAGTTCCTCCTTCTCTTTGAGAAGTTGGTCTTTTTCGGAGGAAAGCTTTTTGAAAGACTTTTTTAAAGCAACAAATTTTGAAGAAAGTTCATGAAAACCTTTTTCTAATTGATCTCTAGCATGTGAGAGTTCTTCATATGACAAATGATTTAAAGAATTGGAATTTGAAGAGCAAGAGGAGGAAGAGGAGGAAGAGGAGGAAGAGGAGGAAGATACCTCATGTTTTGCCATTAGGCATTTTTTACCTTGGTCGCTCGAGGAGAAGGAGGAGAATGAAGAGGTGGAGCTATCACTCCATGTTGCCTTTGAAGCCTTCTTCTTCACCTTTTTCTTGGCCCTTTTCTTGTGAAGTGGGCATGCGGGCACAGATTTTTCATCGGGTTCTTGCTTTTGAGCGGGTTCTTGCTTTGGAGCCTCGCTAGTACCTTCATAGGTTAGTTCTAAAAACTTCCAAATATCATGAGAAGATGTGCAAGAAGAAATATGATCAAAAACATTTCGGTCAAGACCACAATGTAGAGCATTCATGGCTTTGCCATCAAGCTCGAAATTTGCAATGTCAGCGGGGGTCCATTGAGATTCATCGGGAGAAGAAAGCGTAAAACCATGCATAACAATTCTATAAATTGGATAGCCAATACTTTTAAGAAAAGTTGACATGCGGGTTTTCCAAAAAGGATAATCGGTTCCATCAAATAATGGAGCACGATCCAAAGAAAAGCCTTTGGGAGATTGAGAGGAAGAAGCGGTAGAAGCCATCAAAAAAAAAATAGGATCTTTAATTTGAAACCGGGTAAGGAATTATTCAAATACGCCCTCTGATACCAATTGTTGGGTCGGAAAGAACAAGCGAGGAGGGAAAAGATGGCAAGAGGGGGGGTGAATTGCCTTTTAAAAAATTGATTCACAAATTAAAAATCAAAGTAAAAATGCAGCGGAAAGTGAAGAGGCAAGACACAAGAAATTGTTAACGGAGTTCGGCCTAACACCCGGCCTACGTCTCCGCTCCCAACTCAACCGTTGAGAGATTCCTACCGCTTGCTTTTCAATGGTTTTAGCAAGAAACCCACTAGGCTTTGAGGTAGCACTAGGACCTATTACAGCTTGCTTTTGTGGTTTAGCAAGAACCCACTTGCTTTTGATGGTTTAGCAAGAACCCACTATCCTTCTTACAGGTGAAGGATAGCTCACCTTTTTCTCAAACTTTTTAAAGGAAAAGCTTGTGAACCTCTTCACACCTTAGTGGTGGTGTGAAACCCAAAAGAAAGGGGGATGAGAAAAGGGTTTGGGGTTTGTAGGCACAAACCCAAATTTAAAGCTCAAAATAAATGAAACAATAAAAACCGTATTGTTGAGAAGCCTTGGGCGCCAAAGGTTGAATGGAGTTGAAGACGTGCACTCCCAAGCTTCTATGGTGGTGCTCCTTGGATGTGGAATTGGATTGGAGCAGTGGTGGTTCCCTTGGAGCAATCCGCCGGAGGTTTGCCAAATGAGGAGAATTGTGTTCGTTGGCTTCACAATGCTTAATTATGGTCCGGCCATTGTTCCGGGGCTTCAAGGTCCTTTATTTATAGAGGGGGAACCCTCATATGGCCGTTGGAGGCCTTCGGAGCCGTTGGGAAGGCTTTCGGAGCCGTTGGGAGGCAAGTGGAGCAGCCTGGTCAAAGCTCCAACGGCTAGTTTGACTGGGCCACCGGCTGGCCGGTGCCTTGGAATGTGGAGAGAATTCTGGTCCAGGCTCCACCGGTCGACCGGTGGAGGAGCCACCGGATGGCCGGTGGTGAGACAGTAGGTCTCACTATTCATCTGGGTGCCACCGGTCGACCGGTGGAGGAGCCACCGGCTGGCCGGTGGAAAGACAGTAGATTGCACTATTTGGGCTGGATGCCACAGGTCGACCGGTGGCAGAGCCACCGGTCGACCGGTGGGGAGGCAGTAGCTACCCCTTGAGTCTGGGTGCCACCGGCTGGCCGGTGGTGAAGCCACCGGTCGGCCGGTGGACTGAATTTCAGTCCATTTCTGCCTCTTCCTTGGTCAACTTCTTGGCAATCAAATGCCTATCAACACAAACACTTAAAACACAATGTTAGATAAAAATGAAAGTGATTGTGATCATGAAAATCAAACAACGAGAGGTTCGAGATGTACAACATATAGTAAATTTATTAACCGTATAATATAAAAATACAAAGAGACATTGTAAAAGTGAAACTAATTAAGTAAGAGTGAATACTTAAAGATAAGGTTAATATAATGACCCAAACCGGTCTAAATTCTATTGGATGAGTGGTTTTAGACCCATCCCCACATTAAAATTTAAATAATACACTTTGGAGCCATTATAAACCGAATATGAATTTATTATAAGTTAATATCTTTAGCTTTTCCAAAGGTACCCCTCACCCCTCTTATAAAAGGGAACTCAACCTTCTCATTACTTCACACCTTCAAAGCCTTTTGGTTCGGCCAAACCCTGCCCAAATACTCTCTCAAATTACCTTACTACAACATAGAGGCCATAGTTTGATCATAAAGCCAACCTAATGAGCCCTTTTGATCTAATCAAAAGGAAGAACCCGAAGAAGAGGTAATGTTTTTACCACACGTTTTAAAATTCTTTTCTTCTTCAACTTCTTATTTCTTTGTTATTCCCATTCTAAATTAATGAATCCATTATCTCCTATATACTGTAATATTATTATAAATATAGTACAGCCATATTCAGTATTCCATCCATCCTTTGAATGACATGTCACCATACGTGCGTACGTACAGCTTACCGTCTCCACGCCGTGGTGTAATTGTCATTCAACAAATTATTATTTGGATGGGTATAATAATGGTGTGTAATTCATGTAAATAATAAATATCACATGATAATTGTTCTTTATATATGATATACCATCCAATTATATTTTATTTTAACATCAAAATAATGATATTGTCGCTCGTGCGTACGTACGGACTACCGTCTCCACGAACGCGATGAGATTCATTCTCAATCGTATCCATTAAAGTATAATTATCATTTTATTAATTAAAAATAATTTTTAAGGACTTGATATAATTCTGTATATGAATATGATACAACCTATCAATGACAAACATGGCTTACGTAAAAACATATAAAAGAAAACGAGTAAGTTAACACCCAAAAGAACGATAATACTAAGATATTATTAACAAATCAATGTTAAAAGATCATATATGATATCATATTAATGTAAATAATTCTTGTATAATTAAATAACAATTATTTCACCATTATACAGGAGGTTAAACTACCGTCAACCAAGGAAAAATTACAAAGTAAGGGGTTTTCATCTCACTTCTTATTCCCATGAGATTCATGCCATATTTCCACTATTACCTTTTGTGTGGTGTATGTACTGACCATAATTTTATTCTTTGTGTAATACACTTTAATTTAGGTTTATTTACATATTCATTTTATGATACCTCTTTCATGGGTTGTATGTTTCGTAATTTATCAAATTGGTAAGGGTTAATTCCTCAATCTCATCATTATCTAAGATTGTTTATGTGTAAGTATTTACTCGAACATTTTTATCATCCATGTCCATTTTTCATAAAAATGATTTCAAAATAAATATTTTATGGATTTTGAAAGGTACCCTTTATCAAGATCAAAATTTCAAATGTTTTAAAGATTTATCTTTCTATATCTTTTCAATTAATGTCCATGTTTTCAAAATTATTTTAAGGATTTATTTATATGGACATGAATGTTTTGAAATGATATTTCTTTTCAAAAGTTTGAAAGTGGTATAGGACACTTTGATTCAAAAATATCTTTTAAATTACTTCCTTTATAAATGTGTGACTTTTCAATGATTTCAAGAAAAGGGATATTTTTTCTCAAATAGTTTTGATTTCATCTATGTCAACATCCTTTGATGGATTTTAAGCTTATTTGAAGTTGATTTATTATGATACAAAAAATTTGTATTGTATTGAAGGTTTTGTGATATGTTTAACTATGGATGTGTTATTTTTATACCATTCATGGCTTATAGAGAAAGTATTGACATTTCGTATGATTGTTTTAATACCAATGTTTATGTTATGTTTAAACCTTTTCATATGGGAATGAATTGGACTTAGTAAGTGATGGGTGGAGCCCGATATAGCTCCTCGATGCATCAGTAGGTCTCATGAGACAAACTAGTGTCTTGGCACAAGGACTTGGCAAAATCTTATTTGCAGTCTTGGCATGAGGCCTTGGCAATGTGGTTATGATAGTCTGGCATTATGAATTCCATCATTATGAAAGTGGTTATTGATATTGCATTTGATTGTTCGACTAGTAGAATATCCATGTGAATATGTAAATGGCATTATTTAATTTTATCTTTTCCATATTATGTTTAAGTTTAAGTTAAAAAGGCTTTTGTTTTAGTTATAAATTTCTTTATGTGCTTATGCTTTTCTATGAAAGCTTCTGCTATATTCTTATCCTTATTGAGCATCTGAGCTCACCCCTTTCAATGTTTTATTTTTTCCAAGATGTGAAGAAGTAATTTATGAATGACCTGCAGGGATAGTATGAGGGGATATGAAGACAAGATTTTGTTGTAGTTTTTTACCTTATGATGTAATGTAAGACTTATGAATATATCTGGTGTTTCCAAGACTACTAAAATAATTCGTATTTAGAGACGAGATCCTTTGTGATCATGCCAATGTTATGTAATAATGCATCGACTCTGGGTATCTAGGGTCGGGGCGTTACAGTTGATATTATAGGATGTTTAGTAAAAACCTTCGAATATAGTTTTAGATAAACTCTGATTAGAGCATATAGACCTAAGATAAACTTTCAGGATTAGTATAGAAGAACATCCTAGAATTTTGGTATTGTAGAGATTTTGTGAGTTTTCTGAGAAATACATCCCTGTCTGGATACGAGCAGGTAGAGGCGGCTCTGGCACAGAAGTACCTAGGGGTAAAACTCGAAAACACTGCTTTGAGCTAGACTCGAATGGGAACTGGTGCACCACAGCGGGCCTTGCTTCACTCATGGTTACGACACTCCCTGGGGATATGCTTAGGATAATTTAAATTTTCATTACTAACCGATTTGAAGTATTAAATATATAAGATGAGAGTAAATGACCTTGGTTAATCCTAATGTGTTTTAAATTGAGAATATGGTGACATGTTAATCTCTAAATGATTTTATGACTACTGTACCTCACATAATGCTTTCTGGTTTTAGTCAACGGCTGGATTCCAAGGAAGTCATAGTGACTTTGAGAATGATGTACAAGGTGGGAACAGTTGTGGCAATGAGGATCAAAATGGAATGTTGATACGTGTAAAAGATATCATCTTTATGCCAAATCAATTATCCAAAAATATGATCAAAAATATATATTGTAACCAATTATTGGAATCAAAAAAGAAGATAAAGGTGATGAATGATATGAGCTCTAGAAGTGGAGGCCATGGAGAAAGGAATCCTCAATTTCCATCATGAAGGAAATGTGGAAGGAGACACCCAGGAAAGAGTCTCAATGGGACAAATAAATTTCTTACGTGCGGGAATGAAGGACATAACGTGAAGAATTGTCGAAGAAAAATGAAGATTACTATGGAAAAAGATAAAAATAGTCCCAAGAATCCATTTATAGTCATTTGTCGTAAATGTTGGGGACCTGGCCATTACCCGAGTGAATTCCCTATTCTATAGGATATTTTCTTGGTCAAAGAAGAAGCTATGTGGAAATAAATGGTTGGAGAAATGTTTAAAAATTCTTAGTGCTCCTTGTTGATGGGTTTACTTTGTAATAATTTTCTCTTGTATTTTTAACCCCGTGGTTTTCCATGTGAGAATTATATTTTAGGAATAATTTTCTTTTCTCTTGCGGATATAGTTATAAATAACAATTTGGTTTCATATTTTCGTTCGGTTTGAGGCAATTATAAGTTATTTTAATTTGGGATGAAAATGCATGGTATGAGATAATATTTGTGGTTAAATTATGTTATGGTTATTTTGAGGAATTTATCTCATGTTGGTAATGTTATAAAATATAGTTTTTGAAAAAGTACAACATGCAGACCGTGTGACAACCTATCGCGTCAGACAATGCTGTGGGAATCGAACCCACAACCAAAGTGCAATTGGGATTTATCACCTACCACTGGACTACGTGAAGTCCCTATTTAGCGTGACTATTATTTTTAGTTAAATGATTTTATTGATCAATAATAATTTGATTTGGAATCTTGTGTCTTATCAAATGAATACCCTTATTATAGGAAAATGATTTGCTGATTAAGTGATAAAAGTTATTTTGGAAGTTGTTCACTTTTTTGTGAACACTATATGCCCAAGGAAAATAGAATATTATGGGATTTCATTTGAAGAGTAATGGTGGATTTTTATCTATGTTTTTTATTGTGGATTTATAGTGAATTTGGTTATTTATGGAAACGATTAGGTTAATTACTTTAAGTATGTAACTTTAAGAGTAATTAATGTCATTTAGAGATACAATTTAACATGGAAGACTACATTCTTATAAGTTTTGGGTTTCAATATTTGTTTGGATTATATTGAAGGATTTTAAGTACAATTGATTATTGAATGGTATTTATTTAACTTTGGGGTATTGATGGTTTAATTTTAGAAATTAAGATTAGTGTTTTTTTTCTCTAATAGAATATCCATTTAGGGGATCATCAGATATTATTCTAACCATTTTGGTTTTGATTAATCTATAAATACAAGGTAAATATATAGTTTATCTTACGTGGATCATGTATTTCTATAGATGTTTATTCTAGCTCTTCCATTGTGACCATGTCTTATTGAATACTCATTTTTCAAAAAAAAAAGAGTTAGTTGTAAAAAGTTATTAAATAATTAAACTCTACTTAAAAAGTAATTATATCTCTTTATTTTCTTAGTTAATATCATAAATGAATTCCTCGTCCTTATGTAATGTAACTTAAAACAAAAAATGTTTTCCATTTACTTTTCCTACTGGGAGACTAATGACCGTTTGTCCCAACACAAGTTTGTGATTTTCTTATTGTTAACATTCTCCGTATCATTTTTTATATCCCTCTACATCAGAACATAACACTTATTTTATCATCAATATCCATGTTTTCCTACCTGGAATCCTATTATGGGTTATCTTGAGTGACCTTTATACCTCTCTTCCTTTCTTTTAAAGTGATAGTTTTATTGACTCTTTTTTCGATGTGGGACTTTCCATTATATTCTCAAGCCCAATTTTAAAAAAATTCTGAGGACCCAATTTATTGATGGAGGGGAGAATGTAACACCTCAAGATTCCACGGTACGTTTCCCTTTCAATAATGCAATGGCGTGCATTGTATGCAACTTTGAGATTCTAGCACACCACAACCAATGAAACTAGCCGTTATTAATAGTAATATCTACTTTTTGAAATTTTATAAATTCTATCTCTCAAAATGGACTTCATTTATGGATTTGGGATATCTAAATTAGCCTAGGATGAAATTTTGGTACTTTTGTGAAAACTTTCATATTTTGATGAATAGTGAAAATTACTAGATTTTAATTAAAAACATCTTTTTTAATTGAAATAATTAATATTGATAAATTATGAATTTGAGTGGTTTTAAAGTATATTTTGAATATATTTTTACCATTTAATTCAATTTTTTTCATTGGACATAATTTCACAATTAAACCAGACATAAACAAGTGCCAATCTTTTGATAGTTATTATCTCTTAAAAACACGCTTTTTGTTTTGACAACGGGAATTAATTTTAAATTAGATTCTACCACTTATATGTTTGGAATTTGGAAAAATGGATTCCATATTTGGAATCAGGATGTTCAAATTGTGTAAATAGGTAACTTTTATTTTTAGACATTTTGAATAATTACTTCGGTAAATAAAATATTTACCATGGTTAAAGGGTAAATCCGGTAAATAAGGCTTAAAAAATAATATTATAATAATACAAAATTACACAAAATGTGTCATAACCTTATTGGTTGATACATTTCCTACCATGGGCATCTTTGGGTCTACTTTGGGACCCCATGGTGCCACTTGTAATTGATAGGGACACTTTATTTTAATTAAGTTAAAATGAATACAAAAATGACACAAGCATATATCTTTTAGAGAAAAAAAATTTACATAGGGTTATATATGTTGGATTTTTGACTATAAATATTCATTAGAAATATAAAACTATTTCCTACATAATGGTATTTTATTTATAAATTTTAGACATTAAATAATATATTTTATTTATGACACAATGGTGATGTAGTAATTTCTATAATAGTGAAACATTAAAATGATTGATATTGTAGATACCCAAATAAATATAATTTTAGACTTTTTATTAATTACACTAATTTTAAAGGTTAATATGACATGTTAGTAATGATCTAATTAACTATTTTCGATGTAATAATTCTATTATAATTTTTACAAAAATCAATTATTGAATAGTGTCAAAATTGAAATAAAAGAGTTTTTATAAAATATATTATATTATTAATTGATATTAAATTCTTAAAAATCTATGGTTCGGCCAATAGACTTATATCATTATATATGTATAACTAATAGACCACTTGGGGGTCTCTTTGATGTATATAGTATGTTTATTAACCATATAATATAAAAATACAAAAAGACATTATAAAAGCGAAACTAATTAACAAAGAGTTAATACTTGAAGATAAGGTTAATATAATGACCCAAACCTGGCTAAATTCTATTGGTTGAGTGGTTTTAAACCCATCCCCACCTTAACCTTTATATAATCTACTTTGGAGCAATTATAAACTTAATACGAATTTATTATAAAATAATATTTTTCACTTTTCCAAAGGTACCCCTCACCCCTCTTATAAAAGGGCACTCCCCCTTCTCATTACTTCACACCTTCAAAGACTTTTGGATCGGCCAAAACCTACCCAAATACTCTATGAAATTCCCTCACTACAACCTAGAGGCTTTAGTTTGATCAGAAATCCAACCTAAGGAGCCCTTTTTATCAAATCAAAAGGAAGAACCCGAAAAAGAGGTAATGTTTTTACCACCCTTTTTCAAATTTTTTTCTTCAACTTCTTCTTTCTTTGTTATTCCCATTATAAATTAATGAATCCAGTATATCTTATATACTTTAATATTATTATTAATATAGTACAACCATATTCAGTATTCTATCCATCCTTTGAGTCACATGTCACCATATGTGCGTACGTACGGCTTATCGTCTCCACGTCGTGGTATAATTTTCATTCAATAAATTATTATTTGGATGGGTATAATAATGATGTGTAATTAATTTAAATAATAAATATAACATGATTATTATTCTATCTATATGATATAACATGCAATTATATATTATTTTAACATCAAAAGAATGATATTGTCACTCGTGCGTACGTACGGACTACCGTCTCCACGAACGCGATGAGATTCAATCTCC
Source organism: Viscum album (assembly GCA_963277665.1). Taxonomy (NCBI): domain Eukaryota; kingdom Viridiplantae; phylum Streptophyta; class Magnoliopsida; order Santalales; family Viscaceae; genus Viscum; species Viscum album. The sequence continues at coordinate 1,417,376,480 of OY728148.1, forward strand.
ATCGTATCCATTCAAGTATAATTATCATTTTATTATTTAAAAATAATGTTTAAGGACTTGATATCATTATGGATATGAATAAGATACAACCTATCAATGACAAACATCGCTCACGTAACAAAATATATAAAAGAAAACGAGTAAGTTCACACCCTAAACAACGATAATACTAAGATATTATTAACAAATCAATATTAAAAGATCATATATGATATCATATTAATGTAAATGATTATTGTATAATTAAATAATAGTTATTTCACCATTATACCAGAGGTTAACCTACTGTCGACCATGGAAAATGTACAAAGTAAGGGGTTTTCAGCTCACTCCTTATTCCCGTGAGATTCATGCCAAATTGACACTATTACCTTTTGTGTGGTGTATGTACTACCCATAATTCCATTCTTTGTGTAATACACTTTAATTTATGTATATTTACATATTAATTGTATGATACCTCTTTCAGGGGTTGAATGTTTCGTAAGTTACCAAATTGGTAAGGGTTAATTCCTCAATCTCATCATTATCTGAGATTGTTTATGTGTAAGTATTTACTGGGACATTTTTATCATCCATGTCCATTTTTCATAAAAATGATTTCAAAATAAAGATTTTAAGGATTTTTAAAGGAACCCTTTATCAAGATCAAAATTTCAAATGTTTTAAATATTTAACTTTCTAAATCTTTTCAATTAATTTCCATGTTTTCAAAATGATTTTAAGGATTTATTTATATGGACATGAATGTCTTGGAATGATATTTCTTTTCAAAAGTTTCAAAGCAGTATTGGAAACTTTGATTCAAAAATATCTTTTAAATTACTTCCTTTATAAATGTGTGACTTTTCAATGATTTCAAGAAAAGTGATATTTCTCTCAAATAGTTTTGATTTCATCTATGTCAACATCATTTGATGGATTTTAAGCTTATTTGAAGTTGATTTATTATGATACAAAACTATTGTATTGTATTGAAGGTTTTGTGATATTTTTAATTGTGGATGTGTTATTTTTATACCATTCATGGTTTATGGAGAAAGTATTGACATTTCATATGATAGTCTTTATACCAATATTAATGTTATGTTTAAACCTTTTCATATGGGAATGCATTGGACTTAGTAAGTAACGGGTGTAGCCTTCTATATCTCCTCGATGCATCAGTAGGTCTCATGAGATAAACTAGTGTCTTGACACAAGGACTTGGGAAAATCTTATTTGTATTCTTGGCACGAGGCCTTGGCTATGTGGTTTTGATAGTCTGGCATTATGCATTCCATCTTTATGAAAGTTGTTATTGATATTGCATGTGATTGTTCGACTAGTAGAATATCCATGTGAATAAGTAAATGGAATTATTTCATTTTATCTTTTCCATATTATGCTCAAGTTCAAGTTTAAAAGGATTTTGTTTTAGTTATAAATTGCTTTATGTGTTTATGCTTATCTATGAAAGCTTCTGCTATATTCTTATACTTACTGAGCATCTAAGCTCACCCCTTTCAATGTTTTATTTTTCCAAGGATGTGAGGAAGTAATTTATGGATTACCTATAGGGATAGTATGAGGGGATATGAAGACAAGATGTTGTTGTAGTTTTTTTATCCTTATGATGTAATGTAAGACTTATGAATATATCTGGTGTTTCCACGACTACTAAACTAATCGGCCTTTTGAGACTTAATCCTTTTTGATTATTCCTATGTTATGTAATAATGCACCGACTCTGGGTATCTAGGGTCGGGGCATTACATTGGGATATACCTTTTGTTAAACTCTGATTAGAGCACATTACCATAAGATAATCAATGAGGTTTTGTATAGAGGGACTTCCTATAATTTTTGTATTGTAGAGATTTTATGAGTTTTTGAAGCAATATATCCCTGTCTAGATTCGAGAATGTAGAGGTGGCTCTAGCATAGATGTACCTAGGGGTAAAACCCAAAAATACCGCTTTGAGATAGACAAGAACGGTAACTGGTGCATGAAAAAGGGTCTTGCTACTCTCTCGGTTACGACACTCCTGAGGGATATGCATGGGATAATTCTCATTTTCATTAAAAACCATTGTGAAGGGTTTGTGAGTATATAATTCCTCAAATAAAACATTTTTTTTATGATTATGGATTATATCAATGAACTATTCAATTTATGTTAAGTGTTTTACAGGTTTAGAATTATGTATTTCGATTCATAAACTAATCTAGTTTATGACATTGTTTATAAATGGATCCTAGTGGAATGAATAGAAACCGTATCAATGCACGCACTCCATGTAGGTATTTCCCTCCTTTCCAAAGTAATTATAGTGGAATTGGTGATACAACTAGGGCTTATCATCCTATCATAATACGGGGACAACTCACTCAGGTTATGAATAATAACCTTACCCATATCGAGCACCATGATCCATAGAATGGATGATCAATGTTAGATCTCTTCATGAGGCAAAACCACCAACAATCAATCAGGGTACAAATCTGTTAGTAGCTTATCAATTTATAAATTCCATAGAGAAAATACTCCACGACTTGGAGAGTATTGAAAGGGAAAAAATCATCGTGACAGTTTACTGCCTCATTGGAGATGCTGATCAATGGTGTCCATTGATTAAAAATAAAAATTAAGATGATGAAGTATAAAATATGGAATTAAGGGAGTTTAAAGACCTTTTCATAGAAAAATACTTTCCTCATGACCATCGAGCAGATATGGAAAAGAAATTTCTGAGTTTGAAGCAAAAGGAGGATGAGAATGTCACGAAGTATGAAGATAACTTTACAAGGTTAGAGAGGCATGCTTTAGATTATATATGTAACCCAATAAGTAATATTGATCATTTCTTTGATGGGTTAAAACCATTTCTCCATAAAGCATTATTCTCACAATCCTTCTCTTCATACGAAAATACTGTCTCATGTGCTATCAAGACAAAAAATTAATTCCCTATGTCTTATGACATTAAAGAAAATAAAGAGAAGGAAAGATCGGTTAAACACTCTGGAAATGGAAATAGGTGGAAAAGGGAAAATATGAATATCCATCTTGTTGTAAATGTGGGAAGAAACACCCTGGTACTTTCCTGAAGGGAATGGGAGTCTTTTACAAGTGTGGTGAAAAAGGACACCAAGCTCATCATTTCAAGGGGAAAAAGAGTTTTTCAATGTTGAATGCTATAATTGTAGAGAAAGGGGGCATTATGCGAATCAATGTCTTAATAATCTAAGGATCTTATCTCAAGAAAAGGCCAATGGATCAATTCCATGCTTATATTATCACTACTGTTGTGGTAGAAGCTCCGAAAGACGTGGTGGCAGGTCATTTAATGGTTTCTTCAAGTTTAGCAAATGGTTTATTTGATTATGCATCATTTAATTGTTTCATATCTTCCCAGTTAGCTAAGAAAATTAGAAATTTCCAATTTGATTTAACATGGGAGTTTTTAGTCAAAAATCTTAAGGAATGTATAATCGCAACAATGTTTTGTGAATTAGTTTCCATTAGGGCATATAAATTCTCTTTATCTGCTGATCTCATTGGTATACACATGATTGAATTTTATATAATCCCCTGTATGAATTGGGTTTCAGACCATGATACAAAAATTTATTGTAAGAAGAAAGATGTTACTATTTTGATGATGATGATAAAGAACACATTATCTTTAGAGAAGAATCGTCACCACCTGATTCTTATCTAGATCCACCCCTAGTAGCTCAACTAAATTATATTATTGGGGAGGAACAGAGTGAAATAACTATGGGTGAGGAATGAAATGTTCAAATAGAGGATGTACCTATTGTTAAATAATGTGTTGATGTGTTTCCAGAAGATTTTCCTGGACATCCTCCAGAATGCGAAATTGAGTTTTCCATTAATTTAATTCCTATATCAAAGCCCATATCGAAGACACCTTATAGAATGGCCACTGTGGAATTAGTGAAACTAAAGAAACAACTAGAGGAATTGAGGACAAATGGATTTATTTGCACTAGTGTTTCTCCATGGGGATCCTCTATACTTTTGGTTAAAAAGAAAGATGGATCAATGAGGTTGTGCATTGACTACAGGGAGATCAATGCTATAACAATAAATAACAAGTATCCCCTACCATGCATTGATGATTTATTTGACCAAATACATGGAGATCAATACATTTCAAATATTGAATTTTAATCTGGATAACATCAGTTGTGCATGAAGAAGGAATACATTTCAAAGACAGCAATTCAAACCAGGTACGGGGATTATGAGTTTACAGTAATGCCTTTTGGATTGACTAATGCACCATATGTCTTCATAGATCTAATGAATATTGTTTTCAAGGAATATCTCGATGATTTTGTAGTGGTATTTATTGATTATATCTTAGTATACTCTAAAATCTATGAAGATCATGAATATTACTTGGGAATTATCTAGAAGACTCTTAGAAGACATGAATTTTATGGGATTTTTAGAAAGCGTGAATTCTGGATTCAAGAGATTTTTTTTCTTGGCCATATTATCTCTAAGGATGGAATCTTCGTTGATCCTTCAAAGACCAAGGCAATCCATGAATGGCCTGCACCAACGAATATAACTGAGGTACACAGTTTTATTGGTCTAGTAGGTTATTATCGACCTTTTGTCTATAATTTCTCCCAGTTGGAAAACCCATTAACAAAAATCACATGAAAATGGGTTAAATTTGGTTAGACAAAATAGTGTAAAGAATGTTTTGAATAACTAAAGAGAATATTTTTCAATTAACCTATCTTGAATCTACCATTGGGGAATGATGGGTTTGTTATTTATAGTGATGCTTCAAAGAAAGTGCATGGTTGTGTCCTTTTGTAGACTGATAGTGTTATTGACAATGCATCACTACAACTGAAAATTCATGGGAAAAACTATCCAACTCATGATCTTGAGATAGAAGCTGTAATATTTTCTTTGAATATTTGGAGACACTATCTCTATGTTGAAAAATGTTTGATATATACCAATCACAAGAGTTTTAAGTATATTTTCTAACAAAAAAACTCAACATGAGGCAAAGGCAATGGCTTGAACTACTCAAGGATTATGATTGCACTATACACTACCACCCGGGGAAGGAAATAAGGTGGCAGATGCTTTGAGTATAAAATATCATGGAGTTTTGAATAAGGTGAGAGTTGAAAAGTATTCTATATACATGAATCTAGTAACGATGGATATCAAAATAACCATGGAAGGTGAAACATCAATACTTTTTCAAATGGCTTCCAAATCATCTTTACTAGAAAGGATAAAGAGATCCCATACCGGGGGTGAAGAGTTTCAAAATAATATTAAAGCTATGAATGATGGGATATTGAGTGAATTTGTGTAAGAAGTTGGAATTTTGAAATTTTGGAAGAGGCTTTGTGTTCCCAATATACCTGATCTAAAAAGATAATTGTTGGAAGCTGCCCATAGCTCCAATTTCTCTATATACCCTCGGAGAACCAAAATGTATAGATATTTGAAGGAACATTTTTAGTGGGACAACATGAAGAGGGAGATTTCTGATTTTGTGTCAAGATGAATGGTTTCTCAACAATTGAAAGTTATAATGCAACATCCTGGAGGAGTCATAAAACCTCTTCCCATACCTGAGTGGAAATAAGATAATATTACGATGGACTTTGTCATGGGACTACCAAATACTCCTAGAAGGAATTATGCAATATGGGTCATTGTTGATCGCCTTTCCATGTCATCACATTTTCTCTCTATAAGAGATTATTGACCACCTGAATGATTGGAAAGATATATATTAATGAAGTTGTTAGACTTCATGGAGTACCACTATCGATTGTTCCTGATCGTGATCCACATATTACATTATGTTTCTGGAAAAGTCTTCAGAAAGCACTTGATACTGAACTTCATTTGAGCACTGCCTACCACCCCCAAATTGAAGGAAAATCAGAATGGACTACTCAACCAATTGAAGACATGTTTAGACCATGCTCACATTACAGTCAAGGTATGTGGGATCAATATTTACCTCAAGTAAAATTTTCCTATAACAATAGTTTCTATTCAAGTATTATGATGGCACCATATGAAACGTTATATGGAAAGAGATTCCGCACACCAACCTGTTGGGATGATGTTGGTGAAGGAAAACTCATAGGCCTAGAACTGGTGGAGGAGTCTAGGGAATAGGTTATGGTAATCCAAAACCACATCAAAGTAGAACAAATTAGGCAGAAGATCTATGCCGATAATCGAAGGAAGGATTTAGAATTTCAGTTTGGATATCATGTTTTCTTGAAGGTATATACATTGAAGGGTGTTATACATTTCAGTAAAAATGGAAAATTGAGTCCCAGGTACATCAGACCTTTTGAAATTCTAGAACAAGTTGGTGTTGTAGCTTACTGTTTGGAAATGCCGCCATGTCTCTCCAAAGTTCACGATGTGTTCCACGCATCATTATTGGGAAAATACATGACTGGCCCAACACATGTACTCAACTATGAGGAATTAAAACTAAAACCCAATCGGTCTTATAACGAAGAGCTTGTCAAGTCTATTTATACAAGATAAAAAGTTCTGAGAAACCGGACGACTCATCTGGTAAATGTTCTATAGAGAAACCATAAGATGGAAGAGGCAACGTGGGACCCCGAGGAACTTATGATGAAGAACCACCTGAGTCTTTTTACAAATTAATACTCTATAAATTTCGAGGAAGAAAGTATTTTAAGGAGTATAGAATTTAAAACCCCAAGCTTCCACAGTACGCTTCGATTTGAATTATACAATAGCATATGTTGTACGCAACTTTGAGTTCTAACACACCACAACCAATCAAACTAGCCTTTATGAATATTAATACCGAATTTTTTAATTTTTTTACATTATATATTTCAAAATGGACTTCATTTTTGGATTTAGAATAATGAAATTATCTTATAGTGAATTTTTTGTACTTTTCGGATAACTTCCATATTTTGATGAATAGTGAAAATTATTAAATTTTAATTAAAAACTACTTTTTTATCAAAATAATTAATAGTGATAAATTATGCATTTGAATGGTTTGGAATTATAATTATATTATATTTTTATAATTTAATACAATTTAGGTTATTATAAGTAATTTCACATTTAAATTTGAGATAAACAAGTGTCAATCTTTTGATGGTTATTATTTCATAAAAAACACACTTTTCATTTTGACAATAGGAATTAAATTTAAATTAACATCTACCACTTCTGTGTTTTGAATTGAGAAAAATGGATTCCATATTTGGAATAAGGTGGTCCAAATTATGTAAATAGGTAAATTTTATTTTTAGACATTTTGATTGATTATTTCGATAAATATTTTATTTACCATGGTTAAGGGGTAAATCCAGTAAATAAGGTTAAAAATAATATTATAATAATATTAAATTACCCTAACACATGTCCTAACCATATTTTCTAATACATTTTCTACCATGGGCATCTTTGGATATTTTTTGGGACCCCATGGAGCCACATTGATGTGATAATGACATTATATATTAAATAATTTAAAGTAGAGACAAAAATAACAAAAGAAAATATCTTTTAGTAAAAAAATTATATAAAGTTATATAATTAATCTATTCAACTATAAATATTCATAATAAATATAAAAATATTTCTTACATAATGGTATTTTATTTATATTTTTTGTAAATTAAATAATAAAATTTATTTATGACACAATGATGATGCCGTAATTACCTTATTAAAGAAAGAATCAAATAAATTTTATGATAAATACTAAAATAATTATAATTTCAAAGTTTTTATGAAATTGATGAATTTTATAGGTGAATATTACATATTAAAGTTTATTTAATTAATTTTTTTCTAAGTAATAATGTATTTACGACTTTAACAAAAATAAATTATTAAATAATTTAAAAATTGACATAATAGTGTTTTTTAAAATAATATTAGATTATTAATTTATATTCTATTCCTAAAAATCTAAGGTTTGACCAAAGGACTTATATAATGATAGGTGTATCATTAATGAAACACTTGGGGTTCTATTATAAGTATATATTAATTTTATTAACCATATAATATAAAAATACAAAGACACATGGTAAATGTCAGACTATTTAACTAAGAGTTAAATATAAAAGATAATGTTAATATAGTGACCCAAACATATCTAAAACCAATTGGTTGAGTGTTTTTTACACCTAACCACCTTAAAATTTAAATAATCTACTTGGGATATATAATAAATTGAAAATTATTTTATTTTAAAATAATATTTCAATCTTTTCCTATGGTGCCCCTCACCCCTCTTATAAAAGGGTACTCCTCCTTCTCTCTAATTAACACCTTCAAAGCCATTTTTCTCAGCCAAACCCTGCAAAAATACCCTCTAAAATATCATAAATTAATCCTAGAGGCCTTTCTATAGTAAGAAATCTAGACAAAGGAGCCCTTTTAATCATGTCAAAAGGATGAACCCGAAGAAGAGATAATTATTTCCCCACCTCTTTCAAGTTCTTTTCTTCTTCCACTTCCTCTTTATTTGTTGTTTCTATTATAATATAATATCTCCAGTATCTTATATATACTGTGATGTTATTATAAATATGGTACAACCATATTCATTATTCTATATATAATTTGAATGACATGGCATAATACATGTGTACGTAAGGCTTACCGTCTCCACGTCGTGGTGTAATTGTCATTCAATACATTATTATTAGGATGGGTATAATAATGATGTTTAATTGATGTAAATTATAAATATAACATGATTATAATTCTGTGTATATGGTATAACATCCAATTATATATTATTTTAATATCAAAAGAATGATATTGTCGCTCGTGTGTACGTACAGATTACCATCTCCACGAACGCGATGAGATTCATTCCCCATCGTATCCAATCAAGACTAATTTTCATTAGATGATGAAAAAAAATTAGAGACTTAATATAATTCTGAATATGAATATGATAAACCTATCCATAACAAAAACTACTTATGTAACAAAGCATATAAAGTAAAAGGAAGCAGTTAACACCCAAAACGACGATAATACTAAGATAATATTAACAAAGAAATTTTTAAAGATCATATATGATATCCTATTAATATATATGATTATTTTATAATTTAATGACAATTATTTCACCATTATAAAAAAAAGTTAACCTACCCTTGACCAAGTAAAATCACATGGTAAGGGTTAATTTCACAATATCCTTATTATCCGATGTAGTTTTTATGTAGGTATCTAATGGAACCTCTTTATCATCAACATCCATGTTTCTTGAAAATGTATTCCAAAACATTTTTAATATTTATTGGAGTATGGTCTAAATTCATTTATACCCATGTTTGGATTTTTATAAAATGGTTAGAAATGAATCTTTTCATCGTTATCCAAAAAAGGTACTTTTAACCATTTCGACAAAATTATGTTTAGAATGTCTTTTTTATCTTCTACAGCAAGTGCGACTATTTTCCGCCATTATATCCTCATCAAATATTCCCTTAAAAGCTTGTAGGAATAATTTCTAATATAAATTTTTACTTTTATAATTATGTGACTTTTAAATAATTTCGATATTGAAAGAGATATATCACTAAAAAGGTATTTATTTCATCAATGTCAACATCCTTTGATGGATTTTACGTTTTCTTGAAGGTTATTTATTATGATACAAAACCTCCATATTGTATTGATGGTTTTGTCATATGTTTTACTATGGATGTGTTATTTCATACCTTTCATGGTTTATGGATAAAGTATTGACATTTTTTATGATAGTTTTAATACGAATGTTTCAATTATGTTTAAACCTTTTCATATGAGGAATGCATTGGACTTAGTATGTGACGGGTGGAGCCCACTGTTGCCCCTCGATGCATCGGTAAGTCTTATAAGACATTATACTCTCTTGGAATAAGGCCTTCACAAAATCTTATTTGTAGTTTTAGCACAAGGCCTTGACTATGTGGTTATGATAGTCTTGAATTATGAATTCCATCATTATGAAAGTGGCTATTGATATTGCATGTGATTATTCGACTAGTAGAATATCCATGTGAATATGTAAATAAAATAATTTGATTTTATCTTTTCCATACTATGCTGAAGTTCAATTTCAAAAAGATTTTGTTTTAGTCTTACATATTTCCTTAAATGTTTATGTTTATTTATTAAAGTTTTCGCTATATTGTTATCCTTACTGAGCATATGAGCTCACCTCTTTGTATGTTTTATTTTTCCCAAGATGTGAAAAATTATTTTATGATTGACCTGTAGGGATAGTGTGAGGATATATGAGTGTGGTATATGGAAACAATTTTATTATAGTTTTATATTTTATAATGTAACGTAAAGCTTATGAATGTATCTAGTTTTTCCAAGGCCACTAAATTGATAGGTATTTCGGGACATGATTTCCTTATATCTTTTCAATGATATTTTATAATGCACTAACCCTCGGCTTCTGGGGTCGGGGAGTTACATTATGAGTTGGATGATGGAGAAAAAATAAAATTCTCAGTTAGGAGTGTTACCTCTTCTACAGATAACATCTTCTGGATTTCACCCAAAGTATTCTTAGGATGGATTTATATCCAATATAAGGATTATAATATGGTTTTATTTAATTATGGAATTTATTTAGAAAGGAATTTTCCAATCCCTATTGTTTTGGAAGATATAATTGTTGAGGTTAATTTAGGTCCTTTAATAAATTAGGTGACTAACACACTTTCCATTTTTTATTAAATGTGTCTCCACATTTTCACCATGCGACAAGGCTCCACAATGGTCCATTTTAGAACTTATAATATATAAGGATTAAATTTAGTCATAATATATTTGTTTAAAATGTTTTTAAATATTTTTTACCACAAATGTTTTTTATTTTAACCCCCAACCCATATTTACCATAAATGTGATTAATAATTTTAACTATTTTTACAATTCATACTGGATATAAATTATGAGAAACTCATTAAATAACAACAATTATGAATATTAAAAATATTTAATCTCTATTTAAAAATTAAAATCATATAATTTGAAAACATTAATTTAAAATTATTCCTACCAACCGAAATGAATGATTGTTTTTAAAGATAAACTATTCAAAAGATTTAAATGTTTTAAAAAAATCAATATTAAAATGATTACAATGGTATAAATTAGATTATAATATATTTAATTGAAATGTGTTTTTTTTAATCCATATTAGAATTTTTTATCTTTTTAAATGCTTAAAAAAATGTAAATATATAATAAAAACATGTATTCTTGCTATTAATGAGAAAAATTGGCACCTCATAAAAATATAAAAAATCTCACCCTAAATTAATATTAAAATAATATTTAGAGAAATAAATTTGTTTTTTCAAATAAATTATATAATATTTTCACAAAATACTTTTAAAATATGTGCACCAAGTTTGAAAAAAACTATTTTTAAAAAAATGTAGTTTTTGAGCATAAATTTCGATTTAATATTTCCTATTGTTTAAAAATCAGAAGATGAATGTAAAAAATTTGAGTTAATATAATATAAATGTATATATATTACATTATAATCATTTAAAAAAGTTATTTATTTAGTTTATTGAGATTGACATCTTTTTATTCATAAAAATACTTTTCTAGAAAAAGATTTATTTATATTTAAATAGTTTTTTTATTTTCATTTCTAAATAATTGGTCCACAAATAATTAAATTTATATACATGTTTAAACCATGAATTTTAATAATTTAGTTAATCTAAACCATACCATCTATTAAAATGATTATTTCATAAGTATAATATTAAAAATATAATATTTTAATATTATTTCATGTTTTGTTCTAACTCGGGTTTTGTGTAATGAAAAATTACTCGGGGTTGTATGTTATAAATCAAAAAAATACTATTATGTTAAAAACAAACAAAACATTTTGATACATGTATTTAAAAATATTGATTATAGAAAAATTTATATGAATGAAAAGGTCACAATATCTCAGGGTGTTAGTTGTATCATACCAAAAAATTTTTGGAATCAAAATATTATAAGGAAAGAGGAAAATAAAGGCCATATTTTAAAAAAATGGTGGATTAACTAAATAAACCATCACAAAAATTTAAAAAATACAATATATTTTATGATGAATAATGCATACTCTACAAGGCGTATTAAGGAAGATAGTGTGATGAATAATTTCCAACAGATAATCATGTTTTTGGTTGATCTAATTTCCATTATAAAGGAGAATCATGAATATTACCTATTTTGGTTTATTAATTATACTAAAATCAAATAGGGGTTGGATTGGTTAATGGAACACGCATAGAAGAGGGAAAAAATATTTGATTCTGTAATGAAACCTCACCCAAATAATTGAAGAAATTTGAGATTTATCTCATAATGAATATAAATTAAAATCCAAGAAATAGGATTCTAAATAAATCATCATGAATTATGTCTTTAAACTTTGAGTTACGCTAAAAAACACTTTGATGTCTGAGAAAATATTTTCAAACAAACGATTAATTTATAATGAAAATCTAAATTATTTTACATGATGATGATTTATAATTATCCTTCTCCCCATGAAAATAATTATCATAACAATGTTTGGAGTGGTGAATTCTTAACTAGGATATATAATATATGGGATAAACTCAATACAACAATACAAATACATTGAAAATTTTATCATAAAATATGGTATTGTAGTAGTCGCAAGTGGTATCAATGAATTATAGGGATATTAATTTTTTTTAAATATATTCCAATTGGTATCAATGTCATGTATTGAAAAATAAATTTGTCTCTTACTAAATCTATAATTACATGTAGTGATGAAGAATTTTAAGCATATTTGAGCTTGCTTTCAATTTATTCTTATAAAGGATAATGGCATGTATATATTTGTATCCTGAAAAATATCATAGTAAAAAATGATATATCAGTTAAATCAAATGGTTTTTTACCATCAACAAAGAGGATTAACTACATTCTATGAGGACATCTTAATATAATTTTATTTAATTTGAAATATTCAAAGATGTTAAAAAGATAAAACTAGGATGAAATTTTTATTAAATAATTTTGATATAGTGAAATACAATTTGGTAGAGTTTTTATGGAAAACTCAAAGCCTAATATATCTCATTTATTATATGAGAAACACCAAATTAAAAATATATCATGAACAATAAGTGTAATAATGAGTTTATTATAGAATTTAGAATCTATTGGTCAAACATGTGGGGTTATACAAGTGTTCTGACTCAAAAAATTGTAACATATTGTTTATTTTTCAATATCTTATGTATGAGTTTTTATGACCACATGAAAATATTTATGGGATATAATATGTATAGATTTACAAATTTATGGAATTAAGTTATTTTAATACATGCCTCTAAAGGTATAAACATAAAACCTTTTTCCCAACACCATTTTATAATATCATAGGAATATAATAATTTTGTAATACTCCATGTGAAGTGGGAAGTTCACTCATCAAATATATTTTACAGTAAAACTGTAGTTTGATGTATTTTGAGATATAAATAATAATCACGAATTAGTTTTAAAAAGTTGGGAAAATTCATTAGCAACCCATTATATTATTATTTCAAAACTATATCTAAGTATTTTTATTATTGTTATTTAAAAAGGAGGATATGTTGTGGGGTAATGGCTAGAATTATGTTTGTGAAATAAAATAGTTTAAAGTGTTTAAGTATGTAAGGATTTTATTTGCTAAATAGTGTTTGTAAACTCTATTAGTCTTGTTTTATTTTATAAATTTAATGGCCCATGTTCCATCTTATCATTTGAAAATAGTGGAAATTTTTTTCCTTTAAATATTTGTGTGATGATGGTATTAAAAAGGGATGGATTTTCTATGAAAATACCATATATCATTTCACTGAATATAAAGGATATTAAAGAGGAAAAAAAGAGAACATAGAATTTTTATATTATTTATAACGTGTGAGGATGAGATATATACTATAAATCCATACATTATTCTTCTAAAATTAGCTGTTGAATTAAAAATATAGGGTTAGAGAAATATTTTCAATAAAATCCAAAGGGGTGAATATTACAACGAATATGTTGTTTTTTATTTAACTTTAAAATCATTTGATATAATATTGTTTTAATTTAATTGATGCATTGTAATTATATATTGATATTTTTGATAACTATTTCTAGCTTTTTTATTAGATCTTAGTGGAAAATTTTGTACAAAAATGTAAAATTGAAATGTTGGAAATAAGAAAACAATACAAAGGGTGAGAAAAGATTAAACCGAAAGCATTATTGTCGGAGATAATTAAATATTTAATACATTGAAGGATTTTTATTAACATATATAGAATTGGTGTTTGAATATGATTATAGAATATTATGTTTTATTTTATTGAAAAATATAGAGATGGTTTTTTACAATATGGTAGTAATTTTTATGAATGATGAAAAATTATGACTCAACCAACATAGTCACATTATAATAGACATGGTGTAGTGGTTTATTTGGATTAATTTTCCTAAAATTATTTATCTTAAAAATTTAAGGTATTGAATAATGGTATGTGTGGTCATTCTATTAGGTGAGGTCATTAAAACGTAATAAAAAATTGTTTAGATCTATTTAAATTTTTTCTTTTCTCCAGAATAAAATTAAATAACAAATTCTATGAAATAATAAATTCATGGAGAATTGTGGAATTGATGGCTGGTTTCATAGAATAATATTTTGTGTTATTTAATGAAGTAAATGATTCTGATGAAATGATGAACCTGATATAAATTTGGTGATTTTTTCATTGAATATTGATATTCAATATATTATTTGTTATATCTCAACAATACTATATACCTCTATAGATAATTAAATAAATATCACACCAAAATAGACGTTCGGGATAATTTCTGGTTTCAAAACAATTTATTGTTTATCCATAAATAATAAGTCCACATTGCAATGACACAAATCTATTAATATTTGAGGAGATCAACCCTATAATTTAGTGAATTGTAATATAAAAATTGATGTTTTTTAGTGGTATATTAAACTGGAGATCCCATATAATATATCATTATTGATAAATCTAGCTTGTTGATGAAAGGCTATATGATAATGGTGTTTCATTGAATATGAAAAGAATTAGATATGAAGTTTGATTGAAATGAAGGTAATTCAAGCATATTATTCTTCTTAATATAGAGATTTTATTAATATATTTATTTATTATATGGAGAAAAAATATTTATCTCTTAATAATGAGAGGATATAATGTGATCAAAGATAAGAAGTGTATAAAAATGGAGATCATATTCCCATAAAATATAATGTTTTTAATGAATGTTGAATAATTTAAACATATTGATTTAGAAGAGGTCTATAAATCTATAAGATGATTCCATCCTAGAATAATTTTATATAAATGGAATAAAATAGAGTGGCCCTAAGAATTTATTTTTTTATACATTAATCTATTATAACTTGAGTTAGTTGTTTTATAGAGTAACTACAACTGAAATATTATTCTATAACTATTTAATTTTTAATATATTTTTCTAAAATAGTACTTATTCAAGTTGATTTCCTTCTAAAATAGCCCATTATATGTTCCAAAGGTAATATTCTCCAGTTATAAAAATGTTTAATTTTTTTTAGTATTTTTATTCTATGTGCGATAGGATAAATAAGTTATATATTGAATGTGTTCCTTCAAAAAATTGAATGAGATTACATGATGGATGAGTGTTAAAGAAATATATATTTAAATTTTTTTAGCAACCTGATCCATCCCCCAAACCACCTAGTGTTCCTTAGAAGTTATATAAAATCCACCTTGTTTAAATAATTACTATCATGTACCACCATTTATAATTTATAGATCAATATATATAGTTCATTATTTTATATTCTAAAAACATATAATTAATCAAAAAACCACCAATTTGTAATAGATTTAAATTTTTTAGATATAATTAATTGATTGTTTTCTATTCATAAGAGTGTATAGTGTATACTATAGAGCATATAAAGTGTGATAATTTATTTAAATAAAATAAAATATACATGTTATGGGTATTGAGAATATCTTGGTAATATTAATGACCAATTAGGTATAAAATAAAACATTACATTGAGCTAGTGAATTTTAGATATGAAAGAGTTTGGATGAAATTTATGAGATTCCATAGAAGTTAATGATATTGTGATGTAATCATAAAAATAAAATTTTATATCCATTGATAATGATATATTGAAAAAATATATAGTGAAAATTAGTTTATGCCAGAAATAATGAATAAGTGTAGTTATAAGTGGAAGAATTGAAAAACCAAGGAAACTCACATAAAGGATTCTTTTAACTGTAATATTTATAAATTGAATCAGAATACTTTTTTTGAAGTATCTTGTAATTATATATTTTTATTTTATACCAAGGAAATTTATGTGGATGTTATTTCATTGTATCACATTATAACTACATCTATCCACCAATATATAATTTATTTCCCATTTGGTCACTTGATCACTCTCTTCAATAAAATAATTTTTTATTTTTGGGGGTATCCTCAAAATTTAAATTGATGGTAAAATCAAATTTATTTGGAGATCTTGTTCGATATTATATAATATGGTGTCTAAATTAATAAATAATGTTTTGAAAATTAATGATCTATAGATGTGGATAACATATGAAATTGTAATGTTAAAGATTACCCCCCTAATTCTCGCAACTCATAAAGCATGTAGCTTTGATAATTTAGTATCAATTAAAAAAATTCTCTTATAATGTTTTGAAGTGATGGTTTTTTAATGGATTATTGATATGAAGTAATATGACTATGGTTTAGTGGAACACACTATAGATATGGGTTTAGATACTAGAGAGCTCTATAATGGATGTAAGAATACTCAGACACCTCATTGAATGAAAATATATATGAGGTATGAATTTATAATGAGATGAATTATTTTTAATCACCATTGATATATATAAAGGTACTATTTTTTGTGAATTGATGATGGTCCCAAATAAAAAACCACTATTCTCATATTCGGGGAAATATTTTAATTCTTGGATGAAAAATATATTTCATTGAAGAAAATAATTTATGGTATTGTAAAAATATGAAGAACAACGAATGTATAGCCTTTATCAAGAACCAATTATTGATAAATCATATAAACTATAATGGAATGAAAGAAATCAGTATAAAGAACAATTTTTCAAATAATGAATTAATATTGTTTGAAAACATAATGTATGATTCCATATGTATTTATTGGACCCAACATAAACATATATACATATTAAATAATTTGGCATTAATATTAAATAAATTTAATCAAACATTACACCCCATAACCTTTATGTATTTTCTAAATGGTGATTAGATACATAAACAATTTATTTTAGGAACATTATTCAACATATCCAACCAATGATCATGAAACATGAAACCTCTCTAAAAATTAAATAAAAATTAATATACATCATAACATCAGTAATTGAAACATAAGAAAGTTTAATATTATACCCTAAATATGTTTTAAACATAAAAATATTAATCATATAAAATAAGTGAGCATATTCATAACTAATCATTATAAACCTTATAAGATTTTGAAATAGCTAATAAAATTCAAAGATAATTATAAAAAATATCAAAATTAGAAACAATGACATTAATAATTTTTATATAATTTATTTTTAAAAGATAAAACATATAACCCAATGGTTTATAATAATAATTATATTTTAAATAGTAATTACTTTGAAAATATATGATATTATAGAATTAAATCATGTTAAAACCTAGTAAAAATAAGGGGTGATAGATCCAATGTGTAAAATATTAAAAAATATTTGTTTCAAACATTTTCATAGAATTTAAATTTTAATTGAATAATATATTATGAAATTATATTATAATTAGTAATAAAAAACTATTAAAAACATATACATTAAGACAAAATATTTCTGGTCTGATAAATGGGATCAGTTTATCTAACATTACAAGTATCATCACATTTGAATTATGGATAAAATGGATGTTAAAAGTAAATAAGACATGAAAATCGTAGAAATAATTATGTGAGAATAAAATATATGGGGTTATAAAGTAAAAAATTATAAAATTTATCATAATAGAATTTTACATATAAAAAAATTTATTTTAATGTATGTTTGGACAAGGTTACCTTCCAACATTTTTCACTTTTGATTCAGTATTCCTTGAAAAGGAGAATCTGGTATGCTGTTTGAAATTATGTTAATATCATGTAATGTATGATAATTTTAATTTCTTGGGTATTAATAAATCAAATAAAAATTAAGGTGTTTAATATATTATATATATAAATGAAGAACAATTTTATTGAAGTACTATATCCTTTAAACCCAACTTCCATGAAAGTGGTTAACCACATTTATAATTAACATAACCCAATTAATAAATTAAGTTAACCCTTTTTTATATCTTTAAATTTTTATAATAATCATCAATAATCATTTATCACACATATATTATTTTACTATTTATTATTCTTATCATCCTATCTTACAAAATTTTTATTGTTTTGAACAAGTTTCATAATAGTGTGGCCAATTCACATTTAATAATAACAAATTCATAATTCATATATTATACATAGTAGTGGAATGTTTTTTTCAATAGTTTATTTATTCATTTTTCCATTTTATGGGAGGCATGGTTACATCTAATGTGAATGGTGTCCAAGGCGAGCATGTTTTAGATAATTTTACCAATAATGTGTTTCTTTATAATTAAAATTAATTTATTTACCCCTCAAAAACAATACTAACAAAAAATTAATATTTTATATAAAATATTTATTGTATTATTGTCTTAAAATTAACTCATTCTATAAATATTGATAATTATATATCTTCATTTATGTATTTTGTTTAGTTGGCCGAAATCGTACCATGTTATAATAAAGAATGGGTAATATTATAGAGCCATCTAATAGTAATATAATTTTCATAGAGAAATAAATATTTATATAAAAAATAATTATAGTAATTAATTACAATTATAGGTAGTTTATAATATTATGTAATTTAAAAAAATGGTGAACAACTATATACTTACTTTGTTGAATTATCATGTTATTGAAATATAGTACATAGAAATAAAGTATTTAGGCATCCTTCAGAGAACCATAGGATTAAAATCATGTACTATGGATTTAGGATATGGAATTTGGGTTGGTATCAAAGAGGCAAGAGGATGAAAATACTTTTTTGTTAGGGTTAAAAGGGGGATCCCATTACAGATAAGTATTTAATTGAATTAATATAAGTACATGTACTTTAAATTGAATGGAATATTTATTTACATGGAAATATTACATAGGTAAGATATTTATATAGAGATATTTTAGGCTTTTACTCCCTAATTAAATTATTTTACATCATTTTAACTTTACCATGTCAATAAAATTCTTACCTAAAAAATATATATTTGTAAAAAAATAAAATTAACCATATTATTAGTTATAATATTATTATTCCAAATTTTAAATCTATTTAATATAATTTTGACACAAAATAGAGTTAATTTAACATTAAAATTAAAATGTAAAATACATATAAAAGACCATATTATAGATAAAATACTTTTCGAAAATTCAATTTTCTTAATCTCATTTCATATCAATTCTTTTTAATATTATAGTTAATCTATATCTTTATACATTGAGATAGTAACTTTTACTAGAATGATACTTTAAAAGTGACCAATTTATTTTACGAAGGTGAAAATATGCGACGCTGAGAAAGAACAACTCTTTACAGAATATCTCTTTTTCACATTAAATTAATTTAGTTATATCAAATTAAAATTAATTATTTACATTATAAAAAATGATTTTATCAATCCAATGGTAATATACTGCTTCTATGAATTTTTTAAATACATCAAATCATTCATTAAAATTATTTAGAACCAAAATCATAATATGTAATGTATAAAAATACAAATATTTTATAATAGATTATTTTAATGATTTATTTTCCATTCATTATATTCTATATTTTTTTTAAATTTATAATTATATTAATTTTTACTTTTTACTAACAACTTAGTGAATGCCATATAAATATTGGATATAACTATATCTAGTGAACATTTATGTGTTGACCAAATAATCAATGGTCGTATCTCTAATAACAATATAACTAATGGATAAATATTTAACTACCATAATAAATTCATATATATATCCTCACACACATCTATAAAACCAATCATCCTATAATATAATTTTTCACTCTTCATGATAATCATGTTTCTACTTTTTTATATATTAATCATTATAGATATGGTCATCTTGGAATATTATGATAATGATAATTTTAAAATTGAGATATTTTTTTAGTTATTCTTTCACTGTATTTTTATTTTTGCCTATATATATATATTTATTTTTTATAGATAGAAAGTAACTCACCTATATTTATAATATTCTTAATTTAAGTGAATTACAACATTTTTGTATAATATTATTTAAAAAATTCAATGTATTTTTTAATTTCCTTTTAAATAATTTATAAATACTTGATCATATCTCATTCAATATTCAATAATTTAGGAATAACATGGAATATTGAAATATTGATTCAGGTTGAAGTATTGGTGGAAACTATTATTTCTACATCCTTTCATATAGCACTAGGTGGCTAGTTCCATGGTGGTAGTTATAGTAAATCTACAAAATTCCCATCGACCAGCTAGTGGAGGATAATCAGCTAGTTCTTTTCTTATCTATTTATATTTCATTCATTATGAAGGCCACTAGCCAAAATCATAACAGTATAAAATAACTGATGATGTCATTGAATAAACACCCTACTCTTGCTAAGCATATAGCTACCCGATTGTGGCTATATGGTATCTGGTGGAATATTGATATCTATAATAAAGAATCATTAAATATGGTAAGATATACAATCTTTATTATCCTTAATAGTTTCATGATTAATGGTGAATTTTATTACCTTTCTAGGAATTTTGGTTCCTTAAAATGGATTTATTACCCCTTTTAAGAATCATACATTCTATCATCAATCCTGTAAATATCAAATCATTGTAAATGTGTTGGAATTATCTTTTATCTCATTAAAGTAACATCATGATGAAATTATCACTAGGCTCTTAATATTCATCTAAACTATCTATTCCTGAATTTTATTCATTCATCCAAATTGATTTTTTTAGTTTCTTCTAGCTAGTATTCCTAATAAAACCATATATTTACCCAACTACTATATATATTGGTCCAAAATCATTAAATATTATTTCAAATGTTGAGGAGGGTGCCTTATTTATACCTTTAAAGTGTAAATTGATCAGGATACTGGGAAAAAGGATTATAAAATGTTTTAGACTATTATTACAAGAAAATTATTTAAAAATAGTCATAAATTTTTATACTATAAGTAGTTTTTTTAAATAAAATAATGAATATTGTTTATACTTTATATTCATAATAGATTTAATATGGTTCAATTAGAGAAACAATATAAGATGTTGATTTTTACTACAGATATGCTAGTGAGTTGGTTTCTTAGAATAAAAAATTAAGGGACCAAAGTATGAAGAAACATCTAATGACTAAAAATGTAATTATAAATGATGATACATATGTAAAAATTACAAAAATATGAAGATGTTAACATAAAATAACTCTCATTTCTAAGATTTTCCAACATTAAGTGGTTATTTTGATCATGAATGAAATATGGATTACATATAATAATAAATAAGTTTAAAATTTTAAATATAATTCTACTTGGGATCATGTTTTAATACCAATTTTTGAGATTACCATTAAGAAGAAGTGGTGATTCAAAAATAGGTTAAATGAAAAAAGGTAATCCATAATGAAAGAAACCCTAATAATTTAAAAGTGATACTCTCAACTGGATGGGGTTTATTTGGAATGGTCTTTTTAAAGATACATAGTTAGAATATATCATAATATTATTCATTGTGGTAGATTATAGGAAATGTAATATGTACTAAATGGATGTCAAATTTTAATTCAAAAATTGTGAGTTTAATGAAAAGGTATATATTAGAAAGCATGAAATCATTATTTATAAAAATGATAGCATTAGAGATTGAAAATTGAGGAATGATATATATATATAGGTTAACAAGAATGTGTGTGTGAAGAATTTTCCATAAAAATATGAAAATAATTAACTATGATCAATCTCTCTAAGATTACATTCCTTTTCATATTTCATTCGATGAAAATATGAAAATATATTTTTTTCCAAGACAATTATGTTGAAGAGTGATTAAAGAAGATTAATATACAAGATTTAAATCTAGTATCTCTACATATTAAAGTGTGCTGAAAATATTAAAAAATTTTGTGGTGACTTTATTAAACAAAGATAATATGGAATTCTTATTTAAAAAAATATTTTTCTCATTTCGCCAAGAACACATATTATCGATGTTATGGATATTTTTACTAAATATTAAAATTTCCCAGAGGAGATAAATTTTATTGATTCTAAATATTTCTATAGATATTTAAAAGAGATTCAAGGTTTTTGGAAATTATAGAAAATATGATAACCGGAAATTTTTACTAATTTAGATATAAAACATTAATAGGATTCTATACAGATGGAAGATTCACTTTATGTGGAATTTTCAACTAAGTGTATATTTGTGTGTGTTGCATCTATATGAAATAGAACTCAGTTTCACTGATCACTATAGAGTATGAGTAGGTAGCTTCTTATAGTTTTTTTTCACATGTGATCCTGATGAAATATTAGCTAGACGATTATATGGCCAAAATAATATTTATAATTATAATTTATTGTGATAAGAAATATTCAATTTAATTTTTTTAAAAATAATTATCAAACCCTTAGGACTAATAATATTGACAACATATTTAACTTCATTATGTTGATGGTACCCAATAGAGACATATAAAATAGAATTAATTACTACTAGATACTTATTGATTGAAATTTTTTAAATTTGAATTACCTAGGGGTTGATTTTTTATTATAGCGATTAATATTAAAATTCATCCCATATTAAACCACAAAGAACCATTTTTAGTATCCCTACTAATACATGGATAATTTTTTCATTCATGTAAAATTAAATTCACAAATTATGTCATATTGGATACACTATCTATCACAAATGTGTATAAATGGTATGTCCATGTGTGGAGTGTTGAATTTATATATTTATTTTTTTATTAATTATATAGAAACATTAATTATAAAAAATGTGGATTTATATTAAGTGGTGAGTTTATTGATAGAGGGCACATCATCTTATCACTTCTCTAAAATTATACTTATCACTGAGAGATTATGTTCTCTAAAAAAATATAACCAATAGTGTGGATTGATGATGTTTTTATTATAAAAAATTCATTTATTTGGTGTCTCATATAAGTGATGTTTTATTTGATGAGTGTGTATTGAATTATCTTCATTGATTTGATAAAAATATAACTCGACAGATTGATGTTCCCATTTTCTTTAAAATATGTTGTATCTATTTTGAACCGTGGTCAAAAACATTTTTTATGATATAAGGAAATTAATTTGGGTTAATTTAATTGTGTATTTTAATTATTATTAATAATTTAAACATTGTTATATAACTTTTTAAAATATAAAAAGAATACATTATATGAATTGTTTCCTTGAATGATATGTTTGATTTCATATGAGATCACTAATTCAAAATAAAATGATTAATTTCGACATATACAAGATTTTTATTATATGAAATGGATACATTATATGAGAGGGTATTATTATCATAGTGTATTTTGAAAACATATATTTCTATATTTCATAATAAGTATTCTTTCCGTAAGAATTGGATGTCACATAAGATGATTCTAGCTCATAAGATATGTTTCTCACATATAAAGTATACCATATAACATAAACTCTCTTTTTTTGGAATGTAAATGTATAAAATATATGGACTGTATAATAGAAAAGGAACACATAATATGGATTTCCAATAATATATTATAATCTTTAAGTTTTTCACATAATATGTTAACAGTTCCCTATGAAGATTTACCTCAGACGATAATTTATTATGAAGTTTTTATAAATATTTTTTTTCAATGGACAAGATAATATTCAATCATTTTCATAAGAATAATTAAAATTGTATTCAATTAAATTAATATATATTTATATTCATGAAAGAGTTTGAATTCAAATATATATTCATTCAAATATGATAAAAGAAGAAGTGTTTGAAATACTTATTCAATATTTAAATCTATTATTTTTTAGTTATATATTTTCAACAAGAAGAAAAGAATTTACATAAAATAATTATGAAATGTTTTTATATAAATTTTAAATATATAAAAAATTAAAAGGATAATATATTATTATTAAATATATTTATTATTTTAGTGATCTTCATACACTATAGTATCAAAGAGAGTGAGATTAGTATACTAAACAATGTATTTTTTCCATTTTATGGATGTTGAGGAAAGTAGAGTCTATTGTATTCTATGAAAAATTAGTTTCTTTTGAGGAGGATGATCATGTTCATATTTGAATTTTCTCATACATAAATAGTTAACATTAAAGAAAATTTTAGATGGACCAAATTACATATTCTTTTCTTAAATTTTTCTTTATTTTGATATTCTATCATAAAAAAGATATTAAATTTGATGAAGAGGCATATTTTTGCACTCTAAAGATCCAATTCAACCAACTTTAAAGATATTTTTTCATTCGTGGTGGCATGATGGTAAATGTTTTCACATTGATGTTATTTAGGTTAATGTTCATAAATATTTTGTTATATGACATTGTATTATTCACTAAAAAACATAAATAAGAGTCGATGATATATGATTACACTTTAAGACATTCACTTATATTATAATAATTATCCTGGTCTCAAAAAAATACTCGATACTGGAATGGAATAATCTCTAAAATTTAGGCTAAAACATGTAAATAATTATTGGATGATCATTCATAACTACTTATTTATACAAGGCGAGGGAGAGTTTATTTTGAGTGGATCTCAACGTTAATATGTTACATTGGTTTACTTAAAAAGGATGAATTTATAATTAAAAATTCCATATATTCTCCACAAATGAAAATGAAACTATTCTCCTCTAATGATACACGTAAATTTATAAAGAATAAAAATGGGAAAGGGATGTGGGGATATCGAATCAGACCCAAATGACTACTCATCTGTTTATACATTAGAAGATCATGGATGTGTTTAAGGAAAATATATATGCAAATAATAAGATGTGGAATACTATAGGGATCATAATTTTGATAGATAAAATTATAATATTTAGGAATAAAATATGTGTCCCTTGAATACCATAATTGAAAAGGGAGTTATTTGAAGATGCACATAGTTCATCATTCTTTATCTCTTCTAGAATCACTATGTTATATTGATATCTCAAGGGTTTTTTCAAGTGGTATAACTTATAGTGGGGTATATAAGAGTATATATCTCAATTTTAGGTTTTCCAACATGTTGCGGATTGTCCATAAGTTAATGGGGATGGTGGATATCAATTTAGGTCATCCTAAAACTGCTTAATTCCATAATCCCATTTTATTTTTATTTGATATCCTAATGAATTTAGTGTGTTTAATTTATATTCATGTAAATTTAATACTCGACTAAAATTCAAATTTATACATAATAGAAATAGTTATTATGTGTTGTTTCATGGCCCACTACCCTCCAAATTACACCTCACTAAATGACAAAGATATAATGAATATAATTCACACCTGAAACACACATCCAATAGGCCATTGGTTGGAAAAAATAAAAATTATATAACATACATAAAAATATAATTCATTAACCTATAAAATTATATGATGATTGACATATTATAAAAGTAAAAATATAATCTATAGGTAATGTATAGGTAAATAAAAAACAACTATATAAATTTAATGTCATGAAAAAAATTGATAAACATGAAAGGGAAACTATCTGTACCAAATGATAAAAGCATCATCAGCCAGAAATCCCAAAGAGATCTTAAACAGCCATTAGCTAGAAATGTCCATCTTGATCATTATCCAACTATAGGTGACCAAGAAAATAGGTTATATATATATTTTGGGTGGGTATGTTTGGTATATTCTTTCAGATCCTCCCCAGAGAATCTCATGAAAATGATACAGAGCATTCTAAAGCTGAGTGAACAATAGTGAAACAAGATCATCACATAAACAAATTTTCTAAAATAGAATCCTCACCATGGATATATTTCACTAAATAATGAATACATGAGTTAATATAATATATTAATAAAAAAAGGGTACCCAGCTATCACTTCCTTATAGTTAAAACTCTATACCCCATTGTTTTAAGTCATAATCTATCTCTCTCTAGTAGAAGCCATCCCAAAGAAAACTAGGGTAAAGTATCATACCATGAAAATCATGAATGCAATTTTCTCATAATCCCATTATAGATATCTATATATTAACCAATTATTTTTATATATCTTCTATAGCCTATATGTCATTTATTATACATTTTTTATTATACATCAATAAATTGCATCCCATATAATGTGTAATGTACCTAAAGCATCACAACCTATTAAAGTAATATAAATAAAATTCCAAAATATAATATATCTGGAGAAATTTTTTGGTTAAATAATGAAATTATATTGCATCCCACTATACAATTATATGGGGAAAACTACCCACCATGCAAAAAATATGTAACTCTACTAGGATAAGAGAGTGGATCTAGAGGGGGTATTCTATTATGAACCCATCAAAAACTGAGATGTTGGTGAATACACCCACATAGGGTCCACTAGGTGTCAGTCAACCTACATATAAGGGTATGGTAGAATATAAAATAATAAAATAAAAAGTTTACATCATAAATCACAACCACACTTTGTGTATTAACCAATATTGTGGCTCAACTATAGTTATCTTCCCTCAGACTTATGTCGTACATCAATAAATCCTAGATATAATAAAATAACAAAAAAAAATTATTTTAATTAAATTACCTCTTTCATTTTTAAAATTTAACATAAATTTAATTATTTCTTTAATAATTAAATAAAATTAATATAAAACATTTCCAAAATAATCATTGTAAAGACCCCAAGAATAAAAACCTAGAGTGAGTGGTTATTTGATTACATAGTAATTAGATACAAGGCATCATATCTCAAAATACATAACAGTTTATTTGCCTTTAAAAGCTATATACATACTTTAATCTCACATTAAATTTGATAACATAAAATTTAAAACATATTGAATGAAAATATTTTGCATCCTCAAACTCATTCAATGATTCCATCTTCATATCCTGGGAAAGGAAAAAAAAATTGTGACATCATATGATAATTATGGGTTATTTACAATATAATTTATTACAATAAAATAAGTAATAATTAATATGTAATGATATATAATGAAAAAAATTCATTAAATTAATTACTTGTGCATACTGAATAATATGGATGTTGTAATTGAAGATCAAATGATTCTATATAAATAATAAATTGATCTTGAAACATATCCAAGGACATTATTATAAATAATCACATGGAAGTAAAAACAAAATATCCATCTTGATGGAATTCAAAATTCTAGACAACTAAAACATGTTGTAGAGGCCTTGTGTCAATACTATTTAAAAATGGATAGGTATACACAAAAAAAGTATTTAATAATTATATCTAAGTAGTTAGTCTCATTATAACAATGGTTTAATTATAGAGCTATATAATATTGGGTTCCACCGAAAAATTAATAATTCTAATGCATTCTTCATTTGAATAAACTATAAAACATGATCAATATGACATCAAAATCCATAACTCTGTGTATTGGAGGAACATGAATAAATAATTTAGATCAATTCTATAGAAACTGAATATAAACCACCCAAGAATATATGGTGTATTTTATCTTTTTAGTATAACATCTATAAATTATAATATTCAATAATGGATACTAAAATAGATAAAATTACCTTTAAATGTAAGTAAAAATTTTATTTAGGAAAATATCTCTTTTCACTTTGAAATCACTAATTTAACATATAATTATTTATAAAAATTTAATGAAATTTTTTTAAATGAAATTAAAAAAACTTATTTATAAAGTGATATTAAATACATTGAGGTTTTATTATTTAATGAAATTTAATTTCGTCCATATAAGTTTAAAAACAAACCTGTCACACTATTGTAATAAATGTAAAAAAATTATCTTATTAAAAACCTTATAGAAGCATCCTTCTAGACCATATATAAAAGTAAAAAATGGGTAAAAATATGCTAGATAAGTAATTATATTATATTTAAAATAATAATTAAAACATTTTATGGAAAATATTGATATTGGAGAAAAATATAAAAAATTGAGTAGAAAAAAGGAAGTAAAATTTCATTAAAAACCTGATTGTAGAATCATGAGTAATTAAAGAGTTAGAAAATAAAAGAAGACTTGTAATTTATATAAGTAACCAGAGGAGAAGAAAATATATTGGTTTTTAGTTATAAATATCATATAATTTACCCAATGGATATTCTAACATGTATAATGAATGATTTAATTACAAATATTTTTTACCCATTAATTACAAATTCTATAATAATGCATTATTCCAATTATTAACTGTTTAATTTTCCACTTATTTTTTGGTTCAGTTTTTTTCCATATAGATTTATCAATGTAACAAATTTTATAGAATGTTAAAAATTAGAAAAATATCATATTAATTATTTATCTACTTATTTAGAGTCAAAAATAAATAGTGGATATAGAAAAATTAATTACACCATTCTTGGAGATGGTAGGTTTTACAAATTCAAGAATGTTTTATTCAATTTTTGATGGTTAGAGGTTAATAAAGGTAAATAATAATTTACATTTTATGTACCATTTTTATATAATATATACTAATTAAATCAATATTTATTAGATTCTTTGTAAAAAGGATATAAAAAATTAATCACATCACATTATGGATGTGGTAGTCCACCGATACACATAGGTGACATTTTTGTTTTCCAATAGATTAATAGTTAGAATGAGTATTTGATATTATAATTAAAAAAGAATATTTTTTCATAAATATCATAAATATTATTCAGTTTAATCTTTATAACATTTTAGGTAAACTAGTACTGACAAATTAATTAAACTACTTTGTGGTGATCATAAGTCGTATGTATGCACGAGTGGCATTTTATGAAATCATTGGATAGAAAATGGAGTGAATAAATTATTACCATAATCATAATAAATTCTCATTATATTTATGACTCTATATTAATTATTTTGGTATCGGTAAACCACAATATAATAAGGTAGAAGAAGTATTGAAACTTAAAAAAAATGGAAATGATAATAACCCCTTCTTCAAGTGAAATCAAACAGAACACCTCTTATGTGACTTTGAGATTGCGTTTTTGAATGGAAATCCCTCTAGAAATTTGATATCTATGTTAATAAGTTAAATTTTTTATGGTTGTATGTGCTATGTTTGTCAATATGGATCAATAAAAGAGATAAGAGGTATCCTTTTATAATAATAGGAGGGAAATTCTTGGAATTTATTTACGTATTAAATTATTCATTGGTCAAAATTATAAAATATATGTGAGGAAGTGTTTAAATAATATCATTTAATATAATTTTTACATGTATTTTTTATTTTTTTCACCATTATATTTTAGTTTTAAACACCTGTTAACCCTTCGGGAAATTAATGAAATATTAATGTTTTCTACCCATTAATGGAAAATAAGGTTACCATAAAAGGAAAAAAAACTAAAAAAAATGGATCATGGATTATGATTTCTACATTATCAGGTTCATTTGAAGGAAGATAATAGGTTTCTAAATTTCAAATAATTTTATAATTTTTTTAAATATTATCTTTGTTCTCATTTTTATCAATAATAATTTTATTTTATTTTAAATACATAATGAATAATATGTAATTATTATATAATACTTCTACAGAATTATAGAATGTAATTAAATTCCATAAATTTTATAGAACACAAAAATTTACCCAATTTGTATTTGTTTTAATATTATTAATATCATTCATTTTATTTTTCTTTTAATTTATGAAATATTGTGTCGTAGATGCATATGAATTTTATATAATTATTCAGTCACTAAAATTTTAAATAAACTACCATAAAAAATATTAATTCATATTTGAAATAAATTTTAATAATCGAACATAAGTTCTATTTATCCATATAAAAAAATACATATAATGAAATTAATAAATTGAAATTTTTAGCTTTATCATTTAACTAAATATGACGAAGGTAAAAATAAATTAAATATGGCACCAAGTTTCCATATTTTAGAATATTTTATGGGACCATAAAAACACCATTCATCCAGTATGTTAAAAAATGTTTTCATGTCATTTAAAGTCCTTATAATAATATTTTGAACCACAATTAACTGATTTACCATTATCAAGTTGAAAATTATTTACCTCATTACTATTCCTAAGACCCAAAAATAAAAGAGACCTATTTACCAAACATGTACTTCATAATTAAATATATGGAATATATTTTTCCTGATTCATCCTTTATAATTTTCATAAAAATAATTTTTGATTAAAATGAAAAAACAAAAATATTTAATTTTTCACAAAAAATGTTTTTTAGTATACAAATGTTATAATTATAAATAAAAAATTAAAATTGATTCCAATGAGCACAATTGAATTAATAATGAAATAATATAAATAATTTTACAATTAATAAATTTTAAATTAAAATTTAACACTGTAATTTCTTAAAACAAAAATATAACTTTTAATGAAAGTCAATATATATACCTATAAAATGGAAAATGAATACTTTTATAAAAGTTGTAAAGTATAACCCAAAGAAAAGTTTTATATGTTTATTTCAAAAATTTTGTAAATTTGAAAAAATTAAATATATAAAAGTTCAATAAATTAATTTTGATTCCCACACACAAAATGAAAAATAAATCCATTCTGAAGAAAAAGTATTTTTGAAGTGAAACATGATTTTTTCATAAAAATCCAATAGTAATTTATGGGAAAAAAATTAATTTTAAAACCCCCTGTATGTATTTTAATAAAATAATTTATTTTATTCATGCACTCATATTCATTTTCACGGTTAGAAAGGTGATATTATTTTGTGGTTAATTTAATATAGATGTTATGTGTTTTATATGTTATCAAATATAATTTTATATTAAAATATTAGGGTCTCAAATTCCCCCCACCCCCTAAATAAATTTCAACCATTAAATTTTAAATTCTTATTGGTTTTATAATTGAAAATTCAACTATGAAAAACCCATATCATAAAATGGTTAATAAACCTTCCTATTAACAGGGGGAAAGGGTAATATAATGGTTATCTATATAAACACAACCCAAGGTGTTCAATTAAGAGAATATTTTTGGGGCATAAAAATATGGACATGGAGGAGAAAAATAACACACATTGACTAATAGATAGTGATATAAAACATGTAAAATGGAGAGATTATTACCAAAAACCCCATAAATCTGTGATAGGTTAAAAACCATTAATTCATCGAAAGCGTTCAAAATAAGGTAATTTTTTTTGTTTTAGACGCTTTTTTCTACAGCTAATGAATTTATTTACATCTATTGAATTAAAATATGGTAAAATAAATACTAGATATATATCTATTTCATAATCATAATTTAATCCTATAGTGGTTCATCGATATATTTAAACATTAACACTTACTCAATGAAATGAGGATGTGTTTATCATGCAAGAAGGTCTACAAGTGTCTTTTAATAGGTCAAAAGGTCTATAAATTGTGATACCCATTATTTATATCTTTAGTAATCATCAAAACCAAAATGGGAAGACTATCTTATCCAGTATGAATAAAAATTCACATGATTGAATAAAATATTAATCTCTAAAACCTCTTAAAAATTTCATCATAATTCATTCCATAAATAGTTAACTTTATGAATCCATGAGTATATCTCTATGTAAATTCCAAATCTATAAATTAGAAGGAGGGTAAATATATATCTAAAATAAACATAACTTTATCCCAAAAATAACATAAATGAGTTGTTAATGTTATACAAAAATATGAGATTACCCGAAAAATGTATTCCCTTTAAAACATAGTAATCACTTGAATTACCATAAAACATCAATGAAAAAATTCATTCATCCAAAAACTAACTCAATACTCATTACTTAAATTAAATTATAGAATGTAAAATATATTGAATAAAACCCTAAAAGTTATTAACTCAATTAATTATCTCATAAAGCACTTTTCTATAAGTAAACTCCACGATCCCCAATAATATCCCACTTACTAAATCAATTTAAATCATCACTTTATCTTTACTAAAATAAATTCATATCATTGAGAATATATTAAGGGTCATATAACCTTAAATCATTTTTTTCTATGTGTGTGTATACACTAAAAACCCATTTCAAAATTCTAGCCAACTGATTTTCAAAGGGAGAGCTACCAATTCATCAATGATTTATGTAATTTTGGGCCCCACCTATCACTTATTATGTTTAATTCACTCATCATATGAAAAAACATTAGAACATAATAATTATTCCGTAAAAATTAATAACACTCCATATTGGAAGAACTAATACACTGAATGTTAATACATTTCCAGATAAACTGAATATAAATTATACAATGATATGTAGTGGATGGTATCATTTAATTAAATATTCAGCAAATCATAATAAATAACATAGGATGTAGACATAGATGACAATAATTAAAAATTGTCACTTGAAACTTAAATAAAAAGATCCTCCCATTCAATTGGAAATCGCTTATTTTAAATCTAAACTTTTCCACGTATTAATGAAAAAAATGTCAATTTAAATAACATTGTATACTTTAAAGAATGATTCAAACAATTGATTGGTCATTATAGAGGGAAACTCAATTTTGGTTATATTAGTTAAAAACATTCCTTGCACACATAAAAAATAAAAGTCAAAGTGTACCTCAGTTAGAGTAATATAAAAATATTCCATTTTAAATTTATTCATATTTCAAAAAATGGTATTAATTTTAATAATAAATCATTATAGGATAAAAAAAATATAATTTAAAAGTTTTTATAGAAAATATATATAAGAAAGATAAATATTTCTGAATAAGTTACAAAACAATACTGGTTTTCAAAAAAAAATATTTTTGTATTTTGAGTTCAAAAATGATGAAAAATAAAATGAAAATTATTATTTCTAGAAATAACCATAGTTGATGAAACAATATTGGGTATAAGAAAAAAAAATTCTTCATATTCATACATCAATATAAATTATCACGAAGATTCCATTTAATCAATTTTTTGAATTTCAAACATAGGTAATGGTGTTTACAATAAATCATTATAGGATATTAATTATATTAGTTATAAAATTAGAAAATATTCATATAGAAGAGAAATATTCCCAACCGATTAGAAAAACAATGTCTGTTTTCCATACAAAATGGTGTCAATATCTTGAGAAAATAAAGAATAGAACATAAAAGGAGAATGTGTATTATATAGAAATAATAATATTAGAAGAAAAGGTGTTGGTTTTAAGATAAAAAAAATCAAATAATTATCATATTTGATACATAGACATAAAGAATCCCAAATAATGATGATATTACGACAAATATATTACCTCAGTTCTGACATCTTTTATATGTGTTCAAACCAACAGTATGATAAATCTTGATTTATTATACTTATATTATCTAAAAACATATACCATAATATTTATGATTTAAATTTATCATTTTCTTACCCATTTTTTTACTAATTAATCATTAAGAACAATGTTGGTGGGGATAACTACGTAGTTTATCATGTCTGTTTTGGTATATTAGAATCGATCCTTATACCTTGTTCATAGTTCCATCATTTCTATAATTTAAATAATAATATAAATATCATATAAAATAATTATATATTGTTATATTCATTCATAAAAGGAATATATATATATAAATTAATTTAAATGTTCATTGTGATGGGTGGTTATACGCCTGGATAAACGTTTTTTTAAATTTTCGATGAATGAGACGAATGAATGGAAAATAATAATTAACCTCTCCATGATAAATTTTATATTATATATATCCAATATATTTAATAAATCTATCATTTTTGACATGTATGTAAATCATAAATAAAAAACATATCATGTTTCTTTGTAGTGGTGGTAGTCCACATATACCCATGGGAAATGTTTTCATTTTCTAATGGATTGGAAGGTAGAAAGGTAGATATGATATTAAAATTATATAACAGTTGAGATTTAATACATTTCATATATCTATTCATTACTTCCTATAGGTTTTGGTCATATTGATATCATGTGTTTGGTCATTTCAAAATTTATTTTTTCATGATCAATGATCAATATGATATTTACATGACAATGAATGATGTAATCAACATAATTTAATCAATGAGAATAGACATGAGATAAACTTATAGGACCAGTCATATTAATGTTAAATATTATTAATAATTAATTTATTGAATCAAATAATTACCTTTCATGAAATATTAGTATTTTTTGTTTATGGGTATGATAACATTTCATTATTTCACTATATTTGGGTTGTAGGAATCAAGGGAAAATTCCCTCATGAGGTGATCCAATCATGTCCCACAAGTCTATAAATTTATTCAAAGGAATATCAATGTTATAGAATAATAGATCCTATTTCTTGTGTCGTTCGCCATTGATCGTCATGAGAATAAATTTCAAATAGTTCTTCTCGATCACTCTAGACATGAGAGTGAGAGGTGGAGGATGATCACTCTCTTTTATTGAGAGAATTATTGGAGAGGGATTTCTCAATTCCTTTATAGGATTCACTCTTTCTGTCACTGTGCACAACAAAATGAATTGTTTCATAACAGAAATAATATAATATGGTTTAAATTACACTAGTTTTTAGGATAATTTATTTCAAAAAGTCACCTTTAATTATTATTTAATCATATTAGGAATCCCATTTTTAAATAATGATAATAATATTATTTACTCTACATGTTATGGAAATGAAAATTATTTAAAATATTATTTAGTTAAATAGTATTCAATATTTCTTATTTCTCACCAAACCTAAAACCCTGTTTACCAATCGTATATAATATTTATCAGTCCTTGAATAATAAATATTTATTTAATAAGTAAATATAACTACATTATTTACCAAAAAAATAAATAAATATAATATTCCCAAAATATAAAATAAATATATATTATATATTCCACTCACATAATATTATCTTTAATAACTGGTGATAAAATATATGTGATCAGTAATACATGAATAATTATTAAACCATGTGTAAGAATAATATTAATTATAATTATTAAATAATATATAATAAGATATTATTTAACTGAGATTCTTGATAAACATATTGTGTGGCCATCTAGACATCTTTCTTAGTTCAATTAGAAGAAACAATCGAAAGATCAGTGATAGTATCTGTAAAAATTATAAGGAACTCATAGTGAAATAATTTTACCCTGTAACTACATAATACCGCATAAAAATTTTTATTGTGTAATATATTACCCTTAATGTGATATCTCTAGTCATGTGGGATACATGTATGTGCCATCAACCTATATACCCAATGCCTATTTATCTGACCTATGAGAAATCAAACTATCCAACAGAGAACTATGGGCAAGGATTTATATAGGCTACATCATTTTAATAAAATGGAATGAGATATAAACGTCTATTAGATAACAAATTTGAAAAATCCTTTATCACATTATTCATTAATACAATATTACTTGGTACTCACCCAACTTATCAAACATTTCTGAAAGCATATGTTATCATGGTTTTCGTCAATACATCAAAGTACATGAATTACAATGCACATAAATAATAATCTTAATGTTTATGAATCAAAACACACATATGTATATAAGAATGTCCAATTAAACATGTAAATTTATATTTCTTTTTAGCGTTTTTCATTCTCAAAATATCTTACACTAGATATTACCAAGGGAGTACACCAAGAGAAGGTTCCTCGAAGTCCTATGAGTCTCTTCCCTTTATAGAATATATCATTTTTGTCCCACAAATGATGTCAAAATGCTATAGAATACATATTTAAGAATATCACTGAATAACTTTTGTGGTTTTTATCAAATTGGGGAACTGGTATTACCTTTTAGTATGAATGTTTCTCTTATTACAAAATCACATGATTTGTTATGTATAAGAACAATCATAAAGTGATAAATATTTTATTAATATAAAAAAATTTGAATAAAATTTATCATAATTTACAAAGAAGTTGGTTCTAATGAACTAACTCTAACAGGTCGATCTTTATAACCATCTATTTAATTTGGTGATTAATAAAATTACCCTGATAAGTGGATATGGTATGCTATTCTTGATAATGATTGATGTTATCAGTTATATTAGGAAGGAAAATCGATGTAATAGGGTTAAAATATAATTTTAATAATATATTCATATATTTATGATACATTATTTATTATTTGAGGAAGGTTATAACACATTGAAAGGATATTGAAGAATAATTCAACTTGAATAATTTGATAAGGATAATTACCTCTTCATCGGTGGACTTCTATTAGACCGTCTTAAAAGGGATATAGGGTTGCTACTATAAAAGAAAAAAACATCTCTATATTTTCTATGTATGCTGAGAATGGAATTAGATAGGGTTTGGATGTGATGGAACTCTCAAATTGGGGTAATGAAAAGAGATAATGGGTTACCTTTTATAATTGAGGGGAGAGGAATTCTTTGAATTTCATAAATAATTATTTTTTTTCTACAAAAAGTAATATGGATTAATGTAATTCAATGATATTATGGGTAAGAAGGAATTTGTTCTCATGTAATAATATTTTGAGATGGTTTGGTTATTATTTATCACTTATTTATCCATTTAATATCCCTTTAACCCTTTTGAAAAATACCGCAATATTATTTTTTTCCTTCACTTTATGGGTCAATAATGACACAAAAAAAAGATAAATTAAAAATAAAAATACAATTTTTTTAATTTTTTAACCATATATCTTTTATTTTTTAAGTTTATATTTTTTATAATTTATAAAAAATTTAATTAAATAATATTATTATAAAATATTATTAAGGTATTTGTTGACACTATTCATTTAATTTGATCATAAATAGGTAATGAAAAAGAATTAATTTTAATTTATTAATTTATTTCACCTCTAAAATGTCATATGTATTTTTGAAAATCAAGGAACATGAACAATAGAAAAATATGAATTACTTTTAATAATTTGAAAACCATTTATTTTATTCTTATATTAAGTGTGTAAATACATTTTCAGTGCTGTGTAAGCATTTAATCTACTTTTTTAATCAATAATAATTTAGAATAAATTAACATGATAAAAAATTAAGCCTTTATTTCAATATACTTTT
The DNA here is from genome assembly GCA_963277665.1 of Viscum album. Lineage (NCBI taxonomy): Eukaryota > Viridiplantae > Streptophyta > Magnoliopsida > Santalales > Viscaceae > Viscum > Viscum album. The sequence continues at coordinate 1,417,414,088 of OY728148.1, forward strand.
ATAGCTGAAATTATGTTTTTTATTACAAAATTAAAATATTTTAGTAATTAATAGAATGAATGTGATGTTATCCTATTTATTTTTTATTTAAAAATTATAAAAATTAATTGATGCTGCGATGTGGGTGGGGGAACTCCCATAGAATCATTGAGGGTTTTTCGGATTTGTCATTTATTATGGATATACTACATTTCCTTGGTAATATGTTGTTGTCGAACGGATCATTCGAGAATGGGGATCATCCAAAGAATGGTTCGTTGACTATTCATGGACCTTTGGATATAGTGGATGGGGTGGATGGGGAGATACATTTCCAACAATCTAGAATTGATGTCTCATCCTTGATGAGAACAAATTGATGAATTTTGAGTGATTCTCCTTAGTCTAGAGTAGTGGATATAATGTTGAATTTTGCACATTAGACGTTGAAGATGTTTTTAGAACTGATGATACTTTTTCAACATATAATAATGGATGGTTTCAAAGTGAATAAACCAATATTGATGATGGTCTTGGGGGATAAGGCGGGAGGGATGCATTATCCCTAATTTAGATCAGTGTGTGAAGATATGTGGATTGGACAATATTTTCTCATAGTTAGGGAAAGATATTTTTCTATTCTTGTGTTGATTGAAGGTGATCCCAATAGAATACATTTAATAATTCTGAAAGTTGTTGTTCTAAATAGTATTGTGAATAATGGTTACACTTATTGTGTTTTTTTATCAATGAGGCTATTATTGAGAGATTAAAAAAATTTGAGGATTCAATCATCACAAAACTCATTCTTCTTGCCAAATGATTTTGGATAACTAATTCCCTTTTATAGAATATGTTTTCTATATGGGGATCTTCACTCTAAAAATGAATTCCCATGGTATAGTTATTTTTTAATATTATTTTTTCATCTAAGGAGCTGATGAATTGATATTGGGGAATCTAATAACTTTCTTCTAAACTAGGTATAGTTTTAATTTTATAATGGTATTTTTTTGTAGTCCATTTGTTATTATAAATACTATACATCATGTCTGGATTACATTTTTTTGTCATAACTTGATCATCTAGCATAATATAATTTTAATTGATATTTCCTCAACTATGGGAATCCCTATCAAAATGGAAAGGGCCAAAGAGGTATCCAAATTTAGTCATTATCCTAGATTTCTTGTAATGGTTGATTTAAGAACATTATTGATTCATAATATTATTTTTTCAACACAGGATGATGATATCCCTCAAAATATTGATTATGAAATACTACCTAAAATTTTTATATATTTTGAAACTATTGATCATGTAGAAGTTGTGGGTCGAAAAAATATTTTTTTCACTTCTCTTTATTTAAATAGTCATCTTGAGGGACCTTATATGAAGAAAATAAGGTGGCCCAATATATATAATAATATATTTTCTGACAATCAATCTTCCTTATATAAGGTAAAAAATATGTTAGTGATAAAACAACAAGTGATAAATATGAGAAGAGGAAAGATAATTTATCTACCTGTGATTTTTCACTTAGTCCTTCTTCATCCAATTTAATGGAAATGTGATGGAAGAATATATTGAATTAAACTCTATAATGTGCCGAAATTTTGGAGTATGAAATTGAGGATATTGTTCAGTGTGGTGCATCATAGGTTGTTGATTCACATCCTGTGTTGAATGGTTGTATGGTTCCACTATTGTAAATGGATTGTCGTGACATAATCCACATGATGATGGTTCCAAACCATCGAATATTACCAAGAAAGATAATTATCAATAGAAAATTACAAATGCTTTTTCTACCATATCATTGGAAAGTGGGGTAAAATTTCTGAAGATTGTAGTTATAAAGACTAGTGATTGGTGTTATTAGACACCACTCATCTCAGTACTTAATGTGGTGTTTATTTTCAGGGTTCTTTAACTAGAAAATAATATAGTGATCCTTTAAAAAATATTACACTATAAGATTATTCCAATCTACCATTAAATGTGTCTACCAAATAATCTTCAAAGGATTAAAAGGTCATACTCACCCTGAAGCATGAAAGTTCTATGGTAGGTTTCTTTAAGATTCCCAATCAATGTTACTCACAATTGGATGGGGAGATTGTAGATGAATCTGATTATGATTATGGTACTGTTCCTTCTTATAATCATTAATAATTTGGTTTTTTGGATGAGGGGAAGTATCTATGGTTGACCTTGTCCACCTCTACTGTTATCTTTTTTATTAATTTAATAAATTTTAAAAATATTTCCTCTGAATATTTATTTTTAGTAAATATTAAAAAAAATAAAACTCAATGAATAATGGGACCAAGATTCCATATTTTTTTTAAAAATAGTTCTAAATGGATAATCCAAACATATTAAATATTATAAATTCAATTGTTATTGTCATATTTAAATCTAATCATATTATTTTTAACCATAATTACCAGATTTTCCATTACTTGGTTAATGATTACATTCTATTTTTACTAAACCTAGTTACAAAAAGGATACTATTTACCAAATATGTCCCAGTAAATTCCAAATATTGAATAAAATTTTCAATATTCAATATACATATGTGAATATAATTTATTTAAGATTAGAACAAAAGACACAATGAAAACAATTTATTTAAAAGAATCAATTTTATGATTAAAAAACATTTTATACTAAATTAAGCAATAAAAATTGAATTTATAAATATAATTGGATTAATAATAAAATAATATGTCTAATTTTACTATGATATGATTTTAAAAAAAATTAACCTAGTAAATTTCGGAAGATATGATATTTTTATCAATCAAAATCATTATTTTTTTAGTATTCACTGGAACATGAATATTTTCATAAAAATCCCAAAACATTACCTGATGTCAATTTTAATATTCTTATTTTTTTTATCATGATATATTTTTAAATTTAAAAAACTCGTAGAAATTATTTATAATTATAACACTTAAAATGAATATTTAATAACTTATTGAAGAAAATTTAATTTTGAAATGTAAAATGATTTTACAAAAAATTATGTTCTTATTTATTATTAATAAATACAGTATAAAAAAACAAATAAATAATATCATAATTTGGATAATACTATTCATACTCATCGATTAAATGACTTTGGTATTCTGGTCAAATTGTTTCATTGTTCTTTTAGGCTAAGTGGTGTGTGTTTCATACACTACAGAAAACAGTGTTCTTTTAAAACATTGTTGTGATACAATTTAATTGAAGTATAAAAACTGATGTAATATTACAATAATGTCCACTTATTTTCATGATTAACATATTTTTCATTCCACAAAATACCAAAAACATGTGTTAAATTATATATTATACGTTATTATTATTTTACATTTGCAAATACCCATGGAAACATTTTATGTTTCTATAAAAGAGATGTAAAACAAGACAGATCTATAAGCCTCATAAAGTTGGAAATGAATTCAGACAAATGAGAAAAAAAACTAGAATAAAATTAATTATAATTATTAATAAAAAAGTTATCCCACATTCTAAACAACAATATTTTCACCCATATTTAACCACTTCCATTAAACAGATCCAATCCACGACACCATCATACAAAAAATATTACAGATTTCCATCACCTGCATCAGCTATATCCATAATACTAAGGCCTCATAAACAATAACTAAAAATAACAACTATCGTAATAGGATCACATCACAACACATATGAAGTCTCATTTCTGAAAAAAATATATAGGGAGAAATCCAACAAACTGGGTAATGTGGGAAACTATGCCTTAAAAATCAGCATGCATTTTACTGAATATTTTCCCAGTCTACCCTAAACATAATGACTTGAATATGATGTCCAAATATTCTCATACAAATATATTAGATATTTTTAGAAAAATATGAATTACCTTACCCAAACAACTCAATAATATCAAAATGGATTAGTGCCTTTTGATACATGGAAACAAAAACAACTAGTCCATAAGTGAGCCACATCATCTCCCCTATTTTATTAATTACAAGCACTATTTTTATACAATTAATACATAATCCGAATCATTATAGCATGTTGTATTAATAAATAAGAAAGGGTGAGATTATATGCTCAGTAGTGGTAAACCAGAGAGAAATCCACATATCATGAGCATAAGTGTATGAGAACATGATAATAACTTTTGAAAACCATTACCAATATATAATATATCATTAACAGAAGTCATGGAATAAATCATGAGATTTAATAATACAAGAATCATAATGTAATCAAATAAAATTAATCATGATAACATAACATTTTCATAAGTCCTATATTTTTGAAATTCATATAATAATCTAAAATCATTTCCTTAGTTTTCAAAGATCCTTTCCAAAAAAATCTTAGTGTAGTGGGTTTACTACCCAAACCATCAACGGAGTCATGGTGTACTCCCTTGACTAAAATTGGGGGTAGATTCTATTACTAAATTGGGTTCACTCACTATTCTAGTCCTTTTTATCTCATGTGATATTAATCACTACCTAATTCATTAGGGGGAGATATAGGTCCCACTGGTCCTTGTTATAACATTACCACAATCATTGTTCATAACGTATACACAGATAAATAATGAAAATCACATATATATATATATATATTTGTTCCATAAGATCAAAAAATATTCCAATAAAAATTGGTTTCATAAAAATTTTATCATAACTTATATTGTTAAAATGAAATTGGTTTGATAATCATTTCTCATTTCATCAAAGAATAACCCATATAAAAAGAAGTGGGTTTCATAGGTATATTATTATAGTATTACCCATGTAAAATCAATAGGTTTCATTAAAATCTTATCATAAAAATATAAAATATTTATAGAAAAAATAATAATGGTGTACTTGGATCATATACCAAGAAAAGTATTGGTTGCATTTAATAGTTTTAATATAGACAGAAAATTATTTTCAAGGATTACCTATAAAATATATTGATGAAAGTATCCTTACCACTTTGAAAACACTTTTTAAAATTTAAAACTTTTTCAAATTATTTTATTTTAAAATTAATTTTTCAACATATATATTTATCTTTAGAATTATTTAAAAACATTCATGAGGAAAATAAAAATTCATTGAAAATTCCATGTTAAAACAAAAAATTCAAGAAAAATTTTGTAAATATATTTCATTGAAAAGCATTGAATATTATAAATGAATCATTATAAATCGTTGAAAACATTTTTGAAGTAAATTTACCATTGTTTAAAAATAATTTTTAAAACTGAAAATTAATAAAAAATACGTTTGAAAAACGTTTCATTAAAAACACTGAATCTTATATATAATTATAAAAAATTGATACATTTTTATAAGAAAATTTCAATTATTTTAAAATCATTTATAACAAAAAAAATTCCATAAATCATGTTGGGAATCCTATTCTTTGAAAATAAACTTTCTAACTTATAAATAATGCTTTAACATAATTTCAAAATAATATTGCAAAGAATTACCTTTATTTGAAAATATATTTTCTAATCATTAATTTCTTAATATATTTTTAAAATAAATTTATTTAATAATGTTACTAATAATTTATAGAGGAGGATTTAAAAATAATTAAAATATTTTTATTATGAAAATAACCACTCCTTTATAATCCCATTATAAAAATAAAAAGTCATAAAACATTTATTAAATCTATTTATTTAAAAATAAAATTTTAATCTTATAAAGTAATATTTAATAGCATTCAGTACCCAAGAAGGTGTGCAATGTTTAACATGTTAAAAATTACATTCCATTACCATTTACAATAAAATCCAAATAGGGGTTTTTCAAAAATGATATGATTAATCCTTTTAAAAAAATTCATAAAAAGTAAAACATGGATACAATTTTCTTCAACAAATCATTTAGATATTCTTATAAAAAATTTTGAAAATATTTATAGATTACATAGTTTGCGACAAGAAAATCATTTGTGATAGAAGAGAAAAAATAATGTCTATTTTTCATAAAAACTTTATTTAGAACTCTTTTGAATATAAAGTGATTAAAATCAAGGAAAATAATTTATTACCATTAAATAACCATATTTTATTAAATTTCATAGATTAATTAATATTTCGATCTTATTATATCATTATATTAAAAATTTACATAATCAATCTTGATAAATGATGAGATTTTGTTATAAAATATTTTCCATTTTGGAACCATTGAATCTGAATCCCTATCAAACGATAGCATTAAATTGAACATTAAATATCACTATTATAATAATTTTCACTATATAACATTTAAATCGGTAATTATATTCACCACATAAAAGAAGATACGTGCATAAAACAACATATGTCTCAAAGAAGTAAAATTGAGACAATAATCCTTTACTTCTTTGGTAGCCATTAAAAAATATACCCCATGAAATAGAGATATGAAAATTGATATATAAGTAATAATAATAATAATTATTATTATTAGGAAATAAATTCATGGGCAGTGTATAACCCACATAAGAGAAACGTGTGTTGAATATAGTTTGTGTCTCCTAGAAAATAAAAGTAAGATGAAAGATTATTGCATTAATTATCGACTAATTTCATAAATTTTAAAATATATTTAATAATAAAAATAATTTTTTTACATATATTAAAAAACTAGACATATATATAGTACCATATACTATTTTCTTATGGACTGTTATTGAATATTTATTAACTATTACATGTTGATGATATTTTTCCAGAAATAACAATTTTTCTTGTTTGCTATGATTTTTTTTCCTATTACTTTGATCATGGTTATATCATATCCAAAATTTTAACAATGATATAAATATAATTATTAATAATTATATATTTATATATTTTTTAGATTAATCAATATGACATATATATACAAAATTAATAACATCAATAATGATAAGTCATACATACACATGAATATTTTTTCCATTTTCTTAAAGAATTGGAAGAAAGAATGGTAAATTATATATTAAAATAAAGTATTATTTTAATATCATATATATCATATTTTTTTTCTTTAATCCATCTCTATTATCCACTATCCAAAGCGTGAATGAATCACATCACTTCACAAGGTGGTAATCCATCATACACATGATTGACGTTATCGTACTCACAAATAATGAAAATTATGAAGGTATATGTGATATAAAAATTCTAAATGTATAATAATATCATAAATATTATAAAAAAATTAATTTATCATTTTAAATTCTTATGAGAGGTGGTGACCAGAAATTAATAATATTGGTTCATGATGCGGTAGTCTTCCATACACATGAATAATGATTTTTTAACCCATTTGTCGAAATATGAAATGGTTTTACCAAATTACCATAAAATTAAAACATTTAGTTATAAATAATTAATTTTTGTAATTATATTATAATAATTTAATATAAATTTAAGGATGTGTAGTAAGAATTTAAAAATAATGCTCGATTATGAGTATTACCTCTTCCTCGAAGAACTCCTTTTGGTTTGTTCGAAAATGATTGTTATGTTGGGTTTAGGAAACCAATAAGCCTTCCAAGATAGTTAGAGGGAATTATGGAAATGATATTTTCATTTATTTTCTACTACAAATTTTTCTGGATAAGTCTAGTTGAGATTAGAAAAGTGGCCTTTAATAAGTGATTTAAGTGACACGTGGGGATGTTTTGAAAATAAAAAAGGAATACCCATCATCTTTACATTATAAAAATATCCAAAAGGACCCATTATCTATAATAGATAATATAAGGTCTTAATACGTTAATAAATTGATTTTTAGATGTTTCAAATAATTTTTAACACTTATCTATTTATTTTTTCCTCAATAATCCAATAATTATATTATTCGTGATAAATATGTTTTCTTATTTTTTCTAATCAATATGGTAAAAAATTAATTTATATTATTAGATATTATAAATAATTCTTATTAAAATAAGATAATACACTTTTTTTATATTATTATTAAATAAATAGATTATTTTATTTTAAAATTATTCCCCCAAACGCTGTGATAAATCGATTTTCCAAAAAGAAAATTTTCAAAAGTTTTAAAAACATTATATCAAAATTTATTAAGAAATTGATTACAATAACATAAATTTTATTAAAACATATATAATTTATCATATTTTTCATTTAAGGACAAATTAAAATAATTTATATTTTAAATTTTTTTAAATGAAATGATAATACATAATAAAAAGTAGAATGTTTCTTTATTCATAAAAAATTAGCTTCATAGAAAATTATCAAAAACTCACCCTAACATAATTTAAAAATGATGATTAAAAAATTGAATTTTAATTTTTAAAATAGATTTTAAAATAATGGGAACAAAATATTTTAAATTAGTTTCCAAAATGAAAAATCCCTTAAAAAATTATAAAATTTTAGTTAAAAAACCAGACTTATTCTTATCTATTGTCTTTGAAAAGAATAATATTAATTTGAAAAAACTAATTTAATATATAATATATAGATATTATTAAAAAATTAGAAAGAAAATATTTAGTCAATATATTTTTATACTACCTGTTTGTGCACAAAAAAATAGTATTTCTTGAATAGGTTTTTTTTCAAATGGTTTTCTATTTAAATTTCAAACTAAATGAACACTGAGGATTAAAATTTATAATCATGTATAAGAAATATATTTTCGTAATTTGATAAATTTTTTTAACACCCACCCTTATAATGTTTAGGTAATAAATTTCATATTAAATAATAATATATTAATAATATATCACATTTTGTATAAATATGGTGATGCTTGTAACACAATCTACACTCAATGTTTCATTTGACAATTTATAAAATTATTATTTCAAGTAATGAAATACAAATATAGTGTTTTATGTAATTAAAAATATTACTTATATTAAATTTACTTAAAAATAATAATTCTCAAAATCATGGGGTCTTACATTCTTCCCACTTAAATAAAATACATTCCCCCAATTTGAACTTTTTCTCATTAAAAAGGGGTTTATCAGTTGAAAACCCATTTTTGGAAGCCCACAACATATATATAATTAAAATAAAGATTCCATAAAAATTATGAAATAATTTTTATAAGGACATCTAAAATGAAAAATGACATGGTTTCCATGTATGTGAACATTGGTGAGTACTGAACACATTGAAGTAAAAGAGAAAGCTAACACCAAAATACTAATATAGAGTGATAGAGAACATGGTTGGGATAAATGTTTCTGAAAACAAATCCTTTAATTCATGGTAGTTAAAATTTCTATTCTTCCATCAGAATTTAAGGTAAATGACTATCATCATTTTGTATCATTTTCCTAATGTTGTATAATTTATATTAGATCATGCACATACATGATTTTATTCCAGTTCATAAAGAAAATATGATATGTTGGTTCTTACTCAATAAATTTCCAATTCATCGCTTTAAAATAATATATAATCTTCTCATGCCTAATTTTATAACATATAATAAGATTCAAAAACTAATTATAATTCATTTCATATATCTCTTGATATTATCAAAAATAAATTATAAGAACAGGTTGTCCATTAATAATCAAAGTTAAACATAATCCATTAGATGACTAGTTAACCAAATAGACCATCCATGTTTATACAAAATTAAAATTCAAAAATTTAGAAATAAGGTCACTAAATTTTGAAAATCAACATATCATTAATCACCCAAACAATAAGAATTATTTTTTAAATTTCACATAACAAATACGGGAATACATTATTCATATATTTAATAAAATATGGTAATAACTATAATTTCAATAAAACCATAATTAATACATATATACTTCTTAATAATTTAATGAAACCATATATTAGTGAATATATTCCATAAATCCAATAAATCAATAAACATCAGCAAGGGTAATATAAATGACTTTTTCCACACAAAAAATAATAACTTATATAGTAATCATTACTATCCAGTTTACATTTGTAATATCCAACATATATTTATCTTATATTAATTATTGAATCATAAAGAGAATATCTAAGGTTATCTTTAAATAATCATGTTTTCCCTAAAATTTTATCTTTCAATTAAGTTATAGTTCTTGGACCTCAGTAAAATTTATCATATTTTTGAAACCACAAAATGAAAACCTAATGTGAAAAATTAAATTAATGTTTCATTATTCAAATAACTTTAACAACAATGAAAAAATCAATTATTTGAATCAAAATATATAAACACATCAATCATTCCAGTTTTCTCATACATAGTTAACCAATATTCAGTATCCTATTCATTAACACTCCATTCCTTTCATATGTCATTTATACACACTTCATCATCAATAATATAAACTTTATTCATTCATCCATACTAATTATCTTCAAAATATTTCCCTTTAGAACATAAAATTTTATAAATCCCACACTCCCCACATTTGTAGCATTAAAACTACCAATGATACCTAAGGGAAACCATTATTCTCATCAAATGTATTGAGAAAAGTTCTCATTTTACCACTACCTTTACATTATTTTTCTCTTATTTTATACACATAAAATATTTTCTCATCCCATTGAGTTATTATGTTGAGTTATTATTTTAATATTCTCAAAAATTGAAAAATGAATAATCATTCCCTTATGGTCTCCACTTGATGTGATCTCAGTGGTCTATCTAATAATATTATTTGGTGAGACTGTGAGCCAGTAGAGATGTATGTTTTTAATTATATACATTGACAACTAATTACAAATAATCCAAATACCATTCTCTCTATTCGTCACTGCATTTGTATTTTCATCAACACATTGCTTAAAAAATCAACTTTAATTGATTTCCATCTATTTTTTACAATTTAATATTACCAAAAAATAGCGTGAGTATGAAAATTTATAGATGGGAACCACATTATCATGAAACAACATACCATGTATATCCTAGAATATAAAATAGTGTTATTGAATAAATAATTGTAATACAATAGACATAAATCAAAATGGAATCCAAGAACATGAACCATTATAACATAACATTTAAATATCACTTATATTTCTTGCATACACTTAACAATAGAAAGTTATATCTTTAATAGTCCATAGTTATTTCCAAAATTATTATAGTGTAATGGGTTTACTCCAAATATCGTCATGGTTGTCAAGGTTTACTCGCAAGACTATCATGGTCTATAGAGTCCCATACTTAACTGGTTTTACTTCCCATTACAACCTTAATTATCTCATGACATATCATTTGATACTGAATACATTGGAAGAATATATTTCTTTCATCCATCATAGGTATAAAATAAAAAACCTTCCTTTGTTATAATAGGAAAATTATCCCATAATGAAAATCATTAATATGTATCTTGCAAGATCATAAAAAATTAATCATATTTAAACACATGAATTAAAATGGGTTTCATAAAATTTTCATCATAACATAACTTAAAAACTAATTATTGATAATCATTTCGTAATTTTAATGAAAGAATAACACATCAAAATGAATAATATTTCAATAAAGTTTTATAAAGGTATAACCAAAGGAATAGAAATATATTTCATAAAAACATTTTCATCATAAACAAATAAACTGGTCAGATAGAGAATAAGAATGGTTTAATTGCATCATATGCCTAAAAACATAAATTACATCAAATGATGTAATTATATATGTTCAATTTTAAAAATATTACATGGAAAATTTCAAGATGAAAATATCCTTTCTACATTAATAACCCCTTGTTAAAATAAAAATCATTTCCAAGATAATTTTATTTAAAGTTAAATTTGGAAATATATAAATGTATATATAAAAATAATTTAAAATGGTAAATTAAGAAAATAACCTCTATTTTAATGTCCTTTTTTGGCTAAAAATTTATAAATCATTTTAGAAATAAATTTCATTAAAATTAATTTTGAATCATATAATAGATTCATCAAAAATAATTTAAAACGTCTATTGAGAAAATAACTGTTCATTAGAAATGTGTTTTAAAAACTAAAAAATTCCTAAAAATAATTAAAATGATTTTATATAAAAATAATCATCAGAATTTGTAAAGTAATATTTAAAATTTTTTTAAAATATTCCTTGATTAAGAAAATGATTTTTTGAAAATATGTTTCTAAAATTAATATATTCAGAGAACATTTGGGAAATCTTTTTCTTTAATATTAAAATTTTAAACATAGAATGAAATCATTAAAAAATTGAATTGTTACTGATAAAAATACCCTTTCTTTCAATATACCTTTCTAAAACTAAAATTTTACAAATCATTTTAGAAATCCATTTCTTTAGAAAGAAACATTGAAATTTACATTGGATGCTATAAAAATCATTTAAAACATTTCATGAGGATGATAAAACTTCATTGAAAATCCCTTTTCAAATATAAAAATTAATAAAAATTAATTACATAATTTAAATTAGAAATAAACATTGAAAATTTGGAATTATTATTTATAAACAATGAGTGTTAATGACATTGGTAAATGTCATACATGTTAAAATAATGATTCCTTTCATGTTTTTAGTTAAAGAAAAATACTCATTTTTTAGATCAATACATGAATATTCATTTTAAAATGTTTTTTAAAAATTAATACATGGGTAAAATATTAATTAAAAACCAGTTATATAATTTTATAACCATTTTTTAAAACACTTTTATGAAACAAGTTTTTTTAACAAAAAAATTATTTGGATCAAGGCATGAAATTAAGATAATTTTTCTTATATAAATTGTATTTTAATATTGAGTATATAAAAAGAGGTGAATAATGGAAAACAAATATTCTCATAACATATGTTTAGGATTAAAAATTCATATGTTCCTTAAGATGTTGAACATAATATTTCATCATTGAGGGAATACTCATAAACAACATTGATTAGTGATGAGATTGTATCAACATTGAATCGTTATCCATATAAACTAATAACATTAAAATAAATCTAATATAAAATTAATAAAAGTATATTAATGATATAACATGTCAAAGGGTCTATATGTAATAATCATAATTGGAAATTTGTGCATAATACAATGTATGTCATAAAGAAGGAAATTTGAGACAAAAAATACCTTACTTATTTGGTATCATTTGAATCCTAAACCCCATTAAAATGATATCATAAAATTGATATTCAATGACCCATAATTTTATATAAAATAATAATAAAATATATTCACCTGAAGTATATATTCCACTAAAAATAAATATATAGTTAATATTCCATGTTTTTCACATAAAATAAAAGTGTTATAGAAATCACTTACCACATGGCTGGACACCTATCGTAAATGATAAAACCTCATGTTTAATAAATATATGATTATTATACACATATTATATACCCATAATTATATATATATATATATTACAATATATTGTTGTCTAATTTCCATTAATTACACATTTATTAACAAAATCTTATTAAAGACTATTTGTAATAAATAACTATTTTTTCAGGTATGTATTGATTTTTTATCATTGGTCCTATTATTTTTATTATGGATACATAATTTCAATAATTTTAACCATTATATTAATATAATACATATTCACTATATATATTTTACAATAAACTATAATATTAATATATATAAAATTAAAAACATTGTTCATGGAGATAATGTGTCATACAAACACATGAATGGTGTTTCCATTTTGCAAAATGAATTGAATGAATTAAAGATAAATAATATATTCATATTGAAGAATAATTTTTTTTCCATATATTACATATATTTTCTTTAATTTAATCATTATTACATTCTATATAAATAATGAATGAATAACATTTTTTCATGAGGGAGTCGTTCGTCGTAGACACGAGTGGTATTATGAAATTCTTATAGAAAAGATTATATGAAAGTATATGTGGTATAATTATTTTAAAAGTATAATAATATTTTAAATATAATAACAATACTTTTAATAAACCATTATATCCACCCATGAAACGATGTGATGGAAAAAATATCACTTGTTCACAAAGCAGTATTCCACCGTAAAAACAAATGCTTCTTTTGAATCTCATTTGATGAAAGAGGATATGGTTGTGGTTAATGATCATAATATAACCACCTATAAGAATTTATTTAATAAAATTTTTATTATATCATCTTGGCTTAGTAATAATTCAAGTATATGAAGTAATAAATAATATTAAATGCTTGATTTGGAGGGTCACCTCTACTTCTAAGAACTTATTTTGGATTTCAAAAAAAGGATTCTTATGTTGTATTTATGATCAAACATAGGATTCATGAATTTTAGGATGGAATTAAAGATGTTATTTGGGTGGTTCTATGATGAACAAAACGGTTTTTTATGTGTGATGCGGAGATGGAAAGGGGTAGCCTTTTATAATTAAGGTGAATGGGAAACATGTAATTTTGGTAATGAGAAATTTGTACATGTGTTTTCTAATTGAAAAAAGGAATGAAAGGGGTCCTCTATAGAAATCATGTGATATAAGTTGTAAATATTTCCATATTATTGATTTTTAATAAGAATATGGTCATATGTATTCTTTATCATTTTTGATTAACACCCTTGATAATTGCATTTTAACCTTAACTATGTTAAATAATTTTTACAATTTTTAATATAAATTATGGTAAAAAATAATGTTTAATTTAGTATATAATAAAAATTATTCAGAATAAAATTATTGTGTCCATTTTTTGAAATTTTATCCATAGAAGTGGATAAATTTAATTTATAATTAATCCCAAAGAAGTGACGAGAAAACAATTTTCCAAAGTGAAAATGTTCAAAAGTTAAAAAAATTATATAATAATTAATTATGATATTGATTAAAATGATAAAATTATATTAAATTATATATAATTGAAATAAATGTACTTAAAAAACCTTATTAAAATAACTCTTATGTTTTTAAATTTTTTAAAATAAATGACAATTGTTAATAAAAATACGTATATTTCATTATTTATTGAAAAATGTATCTTCTAGAAAACTCAAAAATTCACCCTATGAAAATTTTGAAAAGTGGAATTTAATAATAAATATTATTTTTTAAAATTAATTTTATTAAAGTGGGATAAAGTTGCTTTTATTATAAGTGTGCAATAAGAGAAAAATCAATATTTAGGAACATTCAATCTTAAGAGAAATAAAATGATGTATCCATATCTATTATGTACACATAACATAAACTAAATGTAAAAAATTTGCTAAAATATATATAATAATTTTTTTAATAAACTAATTAAATAAAAGTGATTTATTTAATTCATTAATATAAATCATGTTTTTACATGTAAAAAAGGGTTTCCAGAAAAACATTTATTTTATATTCAAATGATTTTTATTTTCATTTATACTTAATTGGCCACTATTAAATTCATTTAATATAAAATTTTAAATCTTATATTTCCATAATTTAGTTAATCTAATTCATATCTTTCATTCTAATGGCTAGTTGATAACTATTTTATAAAATACAAATATTTTAATATTATTGCATATTTCTTGTAAACATGGTGTAACATATAATGAAATCTACACAAATTATTACATATAATTCAAGTTAAATTTATTGTTTCATTTAATTCAAGATAAACTTTTTTGGTCTTGTAAAAAAAATATTAAATTTATGAAATTTATTTGAACATCACTATTTCAAAAAAATCATGTGGTTTTATGTTAACATTTTATAATTAAATCGATTCACTCATCCCCCAATAATTATTAAAAAAATATTTTTTTTTCTATCTTGAATTAACTGATTCATTTATTACATTTTAGAACCCTGAGTAACCTAAAGAATCATTTATTAAAATCTATGAGTTCATGAAACTGCGATTTAAATCATAATTCCGAGTTTTATTAAATATTTATGAAAAACATTTACATTAACATGCCTCATTGTTATTAAAAACAACAAGTAATAAAAGATTCATGTTATTTATACATTTCCCTTAACCCATGGAAGAAAAAATTCAATTAAACATCAATAACGCATCATTTTATTTCTATAAATCTATAAGAAAAAAATGGTCTTCCTAAACCTGCCACTTAATTATATATACGACCAAAGAAATTATGATTTTTTATTATATAAAATTTTTTCATTGATTTAAAGTTATTAACCTAAAAATAAAAAACATGATAATAAGAATAACATAGATGACACAATATTTAGTAATATAGAAGTAAAGACCTCATAATGATAGAAAACATGTGACATTGTAACCATAACACATATTTTAAATTAATATGGGTCATTATTAGTATATTTTCATTCCACAACCACCTAAGGAGATGGAGCTATATTAATTTACAATTTCAAATCATATAAAAATGAGATATTATATATCTCATACGTCATATTTTCAATGTTCCTTGAACAAGAACCAAACAATGATTTTGATCTCTAGAAAAATATTCTATAAGAAAACTCCACCCATCAAAGAACATCACACCAGACATGTTCTAATAAACATCAAAAGAAACTAAATATAATCCACGAATGGAAAATTAAAATCAAGGAATGAAATAATGGGAATATATATGATTGGTTCTTGAAAAAACATTATGAATCTATGGTAGGACTCATCTTTGATCCACATAGATTGAATATAGAAAGATTCAAATTTGACCCCATTGAATGATTTCCAAAATTACATCAGAAAATGATGTTGGGTACCAAGAATTTTTGGAGAAAAGAATATGGATTGAAAAACTACAAGGTCCCTATAGATTTATAGGTGAAACACCCAATGGATTTACAAGGTTTTAATATATAATTCACAATAGTAATGTCCCATGTTTTAGGTTAAAAAAATTAATTACCTAAAACCACTCATCCCAAAGTTAATTTTGGCTAGGAATCTCATGTTAACAAAATTATATTTCATGGTTAGACTCTCCAAGTGGAGAACCCATTACATTAATGATGTGAATATAAAACCCTTCAGGAATTCAACCTAATAATTTTCCTCACCTGTAAAGACCCGGAAATTTCAAAGAAAATATTTTATTAAATACTTTGGAATTTTACGAGTGTGCGGTTTCTGACAGCACTTGATTCCGAGGCCCGGTGTGACTAGAATCAATTTCTGAAGTTTTGTTCAGGTACGTTCAGTAAATGTATGCGCGAGTTTCTCTATCCTTTGAACTGGTGCATGAAATTGAAATCTGAGGACACTGATGGAATTATAGCATCGGTATTCTCTTAAAGGGAACTTTATCGCAGTTGTGTTTTATGTGGGTTGAAATTTATAATTTGGGGATTTAACATAAATTAAATAAAATTGTCGTGATACACAATTTTATTTTAAGAGGTGGTTATTTCCTCCAATAAGAAGTTAGGGGTGGGGCCTACACCCCACATAACCTCCCATGTTAGGATTTAGTGTGGTGGGACCCTCACAAACCCAAACCATTTCTCCTCCCCTCATCTCCCTTAAACTCCCCATTAACAGCCCCTTAATTAGTTTGACACCTCCCCTCATTAAGGTGGAGCCTTTCCACCTCCCTTCCTAAAATTATGCCAACTTAATTTATTAATTTATTGGATTAACATTTTAAATGAATTTGAATTGTTTTTCCAACATTAAAAGAAGGAATATCCTTCATTTATTTTGTTTGGAATAAACTCATTTTATTGGGACTTTAGAGGATTTAGAAGAAGTGTTCCTCTCTACGAAGAACGCTCCACGACTCGAACAACGGGAATCATTTTCTCTCCACCTTTCTTTTCAACCGTCGTGAGGAATGCCTTCATACTTTCTTCTTCCTCAACATCAAGGGAGAAGACATCATTTGTGAGGAACTTTTTCTATGACAATGACTTCCAACGTTGACGGGATGACACTATTCTCTGTGACGTCGTCTTTTGTGACGCCCGACTACTTTGACGTTTATCATTTGCGGCTCAACGACGAACGATACTTAATTACGAGGTATGGGTTTTTGATAAATTTTAATTGAATAAAATTGTGCATTGTTCTTCGTTTAATTTTTGTATTGTCATCGTCCTTATGATATCACTTAACGCCGAGGGCGCGGGCCTAATGAACACGGCCCGGTGACCCACCGATGGTTCTTGAATATATTGACGGCAGCAAATAGAGGCAGTGGAAACTGGAGGAAGCGGTAGCCATGCGTCGGGCCGGGCCGTGCCCCACCGGGCCGAATCGTGCCCCACTGGACTAGGCCAACCCCCCTACCAGGTCGGACCCACCAAACCAGGTCGGGCCAACCTACCATCCCACTGGGCTTGATTGGCCAGGCCCGTTTCACTTAAAAGTGAATAACATTTAGACCGCGCGTCTGATCGATGCGTCATCTGTGGAATTGATCCTCATGACAAGAAGATCCATTTTAGATACTCTAAGTGATTTCTGGACTGCTTTGGAAAATTTCCAGGTTTGGAACGAGCGTAATTCCAACTGGGCCCCTGGAACGAAAAGCCAATATCTCTCAGACCGAGCGTCCGATTGACGCACCGTCGGATGTGATGGGATCCTTTTTACGAGATGGAACTTTGGGATAAAACAACTCTTGACTTATTCATATTTGATGTATCATCCCCCTTTTAAATGAGGAGCAGACCCTCCTGGAATCCGGCGTGCTATGTACGGGAACCCTAAAGCTACTTGCGACTGTGACGACTACCGTACTGGAATCCTTCGTGGGTTCGACGACGAAGAAAACTATACTACAATCCTCCATGGGTTCAATAGATATGACTACTGTACTTTTATCCTAATTGGGTCTGATAGTTTGACTTTTGTACTAGTATCCTACGTGGGTCTGATAGATTAGCTGGTCTAGTATCCTACGTGGGTCCGACAACTTAGCTGGTCTAGTATTCTATGTGGGTCTGACAAATTAGATGAATCAGTTACTACATCAGATCATATATATCTCTATATGAAAGATGTATACCTTTGTGATCTGATTCTTGAATTACAATCATTATCATCGATATGATGGACTTTATTCCTGTGTGGACTGGGTTGTGCTTGGGCTTGAGTGTTGGAGCCGAACTGAGATTGATAACATAGGTATATGTATGGGCATATACCTAAATATGGTTCATTGATAATTTGTGGTTGTATTTTTTCTTCATTGGTATATCCTTCGTGGATTCTGGGAGACCTTTGTGGTCTTTGAGTCCTTACTAAGTATCATTATACTCACCCATGCCCGGGCTATTCCCACACCTCGTTATATTGGATGCAGATGATAGACAGTGTTGACGGAAGTAGAGAGTGAGCCAGGACCAGACGATACCCAGAGTTAGACCCCACAATGAGAGTGTACACAGAGCGGACCGATAGACATGGAGTGGTGAGGTGGACATCTGTACCTACCCTTCAGGTAAGATACTCGGTGGATATTTCAAGAGCTTCCCATTTTAGTTGTTGTCCCTTTTTCAGTTGTACTTGCTATCCATTGTACCTGTACTTTACTGTTGGGTTTTTATTTATGGCTCCTTTACATTCATCACTACTTTTTGTATATATTATTCACTTAGTGTTTAGTTCTTGTTGCGTACTTTATTGTTCTTGTTTACTTTCGTAAAGGCAATGCCTTCCTAGCTTAGGGATTTACGCTTTTGGTGCATGTCGCCAGCCCCTCTCCTATGTAAGGTGGGCTTGGGGTAGTCACGGAACGGGCCCCAAGGACGAGTCGTGACAAATTGGTATCAGGGGAGTTGGTTCTACCATAGAACATAGGACTCAAATATATCTTACAATGAAGAAATAGTTTTAAGATTATTGAGTGTGGTTTTTAGTCCAGTGAGTCTAGTGTTGGTGCGGCAGACGACCTATCCAAACACCAGGACCGTAACCTCTGATTTCTGACTAAGTGCACGAAAACACTGATTGCATGTGTGTTTCTTTTGAAATGTTTTCTTTGTGATTCCTTTGTTTCAGATCACCAGGTATACTATTTTTACCGTGGAGCACTTGTTTCTTTTCAGGATGGCCCCACGAAGGTAGCCAACAAGTGTTCTGAGTTACGTACGAGATGGTATCCCACTGAGCGATGAGACCTCAGTGTAGGGCCCCGTCATAGTGGAGGCACTAGAGGTACTACTACCCACTGGGCTACAGATACCATCAAATCTAGAAGGAGAGAGTTCATGCCACCTAAGTACGTTGCACGAGTTACAGAGCTAGAGGTCGCCCAGGTTCTGTTGAGAGACGGACCCACAGGCAGCTGAGGATTGGCTGTAGGCTATCATCAGAGTTTTCAGACTAGTAGGGACACTATCTGACCTTATGGTGATGCTTGTCATGAGTCTCCTACATGTACAAGTATGTAGATAGTGGAGCTTGATGCTCTAAATGCAAGACGATGCATCATCACTTTGGACACACGTCAAGAGTCTCTTCCGCTTGGAGTTTGTTCCATCCACCCTTCGTGCGGTGAGGATTCAGGAGTTACTTCATATGTAGCCGGGCAGTATGATAGTAGATCAGTGCTCATAGAGGTTCACTGACCTCTCACGATTCTCCACAAACATGGTACGGGACCCATTTTTCAGGGCCCGGACCTTTGAGCAGGGACTCAGACATGAGATTAGAGATGTGATGATATCCCTCAGTATTTCGACGTAGGCTAGATAACTGGGGCGAGCACTTCTTGTGGAGATCTTTCTTGCTTAGTCGGCACTAGCTGCGAGACCCACTGCAGGACGACACATAGCAGAGCCTTCTGCAGACGACAGTAGAAAGTTGACGCAGAGGTCCAAGCGGACCAGTCCATCAGGTCGGCGACCTCAAGATATAGGTTTGGTTGTGCGGGACACATGAAACCGAGCCAGCTATTCGAGGAGAAGGCAGTGCTATGCATGCAGCGGGCTGGGTCATAGGGCTCGGGACTGCCCGACTGACCATGCGCACGGGCATTAGATAGTTGAAGTACCTCCGAGGCAGAGGGAGAGGTTCGACCATGGTGGTCCACTAGGAGCGGGCGGACGGGGAAGAGGAGCTGGCTGAGCAGTGGGTGGTGGATGACGTTTCTAGGCTCTACCTCCAACACCACCATGAGGTCCACCCCGACCACAGGGGGCTGGAGGAAAGAGAAGGGCTCAGCTCCAGGCAATCAAGGCCTATGACCACGGTGCACCTGAAATGATTCAAGGTCCTACTCTTTCTAGTCCACCCTTGCTGCAGTACTTATAGACACATGTTTGAGTCATTCTATTATTGCTACTTCCCTTGTTCGGAGATTGGAGATTCCGATGGAGCCATTAGATCAATCCCTATGTCTAGAGACTCTTATGGGAGTATAATCGATGATTACGCACTAGATCCAATAGTGTGAGCATACTCTAGGAGGTGAGAGCTTCGTCTAGGATCTTCTTATTGCGGCGTCGAGGCCTTACAACGTCATCATTTCTTTGTACTGGTTGACTACAATCCATGCTCAGATAAACTGCATTAGGTACAAAGTGTGGTGTGTCTGCATGGATGGGACTAGGTTCACCCTCACCGGTGATAGCGGAGCCTTTTCAGTGCAGGATGGACATACGCAGAGGAGAGGGTAGGCGATCACAAATCAGTTGGCTAGTCTAATCCTCGGAGCGGTTGATGTGTGGCTTCCGAGTTTTTCTGTTGTGGGGGATCAGTATGTGGAAATTTTTCTTGATGACATTCTCGGACTACCTCCTCGCATAGAGGTAGACTTATACATAGACCTGTACCCCGGGAAAACATCGATATCTACTCCAACATATTGGATGGCTCCCGCCGTGCATTTTGAGGTGCGGGTATAGCTGGAGGACTTACAGGGGAAGGGATTGATCCGACCCAGCGTTTCACCCAGGGCATCTCTGATATTGTTCACCAAGAAGGTGGATGGGAGCTTGCGAATGTGTGTCGACTACCGTCGCATGAATCAGGTGACCGTGAAGAAAAAGTACCCACTCTTGAGGATTTATGACCTCTTTGATCAGATCAAGGGAGTACGATGGATCTCAAAGAAAGACCTCTGGCCGAATATCCCTAGCTCAGAGTTCGAGACAAGGATGTCAAGAAGATGAAATTAAGGTGTCGGTATGGCCACTACAAGTTCTTGGTTATGCCTTTCAGCGTAACCAACGCTCCAGTAGTGTTTATGAGTCTCATAAACAGGATCTTCCAGCCTTACCTCGATCGATTTGTCATAGTCTTCATCAATGACATACTGATTTACTCCACTACTGAGGAGGAGCACACATACCACTTGCAGGTTGTACTGGATACACTCCGAGAGAACTATATTTATATTAAGCTCTTAAAGTTCCAGTTCTGGATTCAAGATTTTCAGTTATTGGGACACGTCATCTCAGATGTTGGAGTTGCAGTGGATCCATCGAATATCGAGGTAGTGCTTTCATGGGAGCCACCCAAAAGTGTGATGGAGGTGTGTAATTTCCTGGGTTTTACTGGGTACTATCAGAGATTTGTGCGAGACTTCTCTAGAGTTTCAGCACCACTTTCTACATTGACAAGGAAGGGGAACCCCTTCGTGTGGTCAGATAGATCCCAGAAAAGCTTTCAGAAGATGAGGTATAGGTTGACCAATGCACCCATATTGAGGCTACAAGAGGAGGGAGTTGGGTACGTAGTTTACTACGACGCATCAGGGACCAGACTTGGGTGTGTTATGATGCAGGAGCGAGCGTTGATCGCATATGGTTCACGACAGTTGAGACAGCATGAGCAGAAATACGCTACCCATAACCTGGAGTGAGCAGAAGCGGTCTTCACCTTGAAGATGTGGCAGCACTATATGATGGGTAAGCGCTTTACAGTCTACTCTGGTCACCATTGTCATAGGTACATCTTATCTAAGAAGGACATGAACCTGAGACAGCGGTGATGGCTCAAGTTCCTACAAGACTATAACTTTGTGAGAGTCTATACTCCTAGGAAGGGGAACGTTGTAGTCGATGCTCTCAGTAGAAGGTCGGGCATTCAGCTGCTAGGAGAGGCAATAGAGCATCTAGCCACATTGCAGATATCCTTTGTGGATATAGATGGAGCAACCTTCCTTCATTCTCTCACAGTAACTCCTCCACTTCTTCAGTGAGACTGGGAGCTACAGTGTGAGGACATTAAATGTGAGACGCGACATGCTCAGATATCCACATGTCAGGTGACTGATGGATTTTCTAAAAAAGGGGAGCATGTGATCCTTTTTAGGGGACATACTATGGTACCGGTTTCACTATAAAAAAAAGTGATTAGGGAGTTTCACAAAACCCCTCTAGCGGTACATCTAGGAGTGGAGAAGATGTATCACGACCTCAGACGACAACACTGGTTTTCGGGTATAAGGAATGCAATAGAAAAGTTTGTTTCACGATGCCTCACATGTCAGTAGGTGAAGGTGGAGCACCAGGTACCAACAAGATTGGTACATCCCTTAGAGTTCCCAGAGTGGAAGTGGGATGGGATATCCATGGATTTCGTAATGGGGCTTCAACGTTCATCCATAGGACATGACTCTATATGGTTGATCGTAGACCGACTCCCAAAGTTGGCGCACATCCTACCAATCAAGGAGCAAGGCTCCGTAGAGAGCTTGGGATGCCTCTACATTCCTAAGATCGTACGGCTTCATGGTGTGCCATCGTCTATCATTTTTGATAGAGATGCTTGATTCACTTCTCGACTATAGAAGGGGTTACAAGAGGCTTTTGGGACGCAGATACGTTTGAGCACCGCCTTCCATCCTCAGACAGACGTCCAATCATAGAGGACAATTTAGACTCTCGAAGACACACTTTATGCATGTGTCCTCGACTTTGGTCACAGCTGGAAGTATCACTTACCCTTGGTGGAGTTTGTGTACAATAATAGTTATCACTCCACTATCGGGAAGGCCCCTTACGAGGCAATGTATGACTGACCTTGCAGATCACCTCTGTGCTGGACTGACCCAGTAGAGTTAGCACTTGTAAAACTAGAAATGGTTCAGGCTACGATGGAGGAGGTGCAGATCATCCAGGAGCAAATGGAGACTGCACAGATCAGACATAATTCCTTTGCTGATAGGAGACGGATACCAATAGAGTTCGAGGATGGCGACTATGTCTTCCTATGAGTCTCACCTCGACGAGGTCTATGGAGATTTGGTCGGGGAGGCAAGTTATCTCCTAATTTCATTAGACCTTTTCAGGTCCTCAGCAGAGTAAGAGATGTGGCTTAACACCTGGCCCTTCCACCTCAGTTACACCAGGTTCATGACATCTTCCACATATCTTAGCTGAGGTGATACCGGCACGACCCAACCCACATCATTGATCACAAGGAGCTAGACATCGATGACGGGGTGACATTCATGGAGGTCCCAGTGGAGATCAGGATCGAAAAAATTGGGTCTTACGTGGATGGTTGATTCCTATGGTGTGCATTCACTGGCAGTACGGGAACCTCCAGGAGAGAACATGGGAGCAGGAGGCTCAGATTCGTGCTCAGTACCCCCCATTTGTTTCCCTAGTGTGTGTTGTAGATTTACGCGAATGTAAATCACTGAGGTGGGGGTAATGTAAAGACCTGTAAATTTCATGGAAATTTTTTTCCTAAATACGTTGGAATATTATGAGTATGCGGTTTCTGGCGGTGCCTGATTCTGATGCCCAGTTTTCCGAGAATCAATTTCTAAAGTTTTTTTCGGGTGCATTCAGCAAACGTACGTGTAGTTTTTCTATCTTTTGAACCGGTGCTGGGAATTGAAATATGAGGACAACGATTGAATCGCTGCACCAGTATTCGCTTAAGGGGACTATTACGGCAGTTGGGTTTTATGCGAGTTGAATGTTATAATTTGGGGATTTAACTTAAATTAAATAAAATTAGTGTGATTCACAATGTTATTTTAAGATGTGGTTATTTCCTCCAAGAGGAAGTTAGGGGTGGGTCCCACACACCACATAACCTCCCATATGAGGATTTATTGTGGTGGGGTCCAAATGAACCCAACCCTTTTCACCTCCCCTCAACTCCCTTAAACTCCCCATTAACACCCCCTTAATTAATTTGACACCTCCCCTCATTATGTTGGAGCCTTTCCACCTCCCATCCTTAAATTATGCCAACATAATTTATTAATTAGTTGGAATAACTTTTTAAATGAATTTTAATTGGTTTTCCAACATTAAAATAAGGAATATGCCTCATTTCTTTTGGTTGGTATAAACACATTTTTTTGGGACTTGAGAGAATTTAGATGGTAGTGTTCCTCTCTTTCAAGAACGCTCCAAGACTCGAAGAACGGGAAGCATTTTATCTCCACTTTTCTTTTCAACCGGAACAAGATCGTGAGGAACGACTTCATCCTTTCTTCTTGCTCTGTGTCAAGGGACAAGACACTTCTCGCAAGGAACACCGTCTATGACAATGAATTCCTACATTGATGTTACGACACCGTTCTCCGAGATGTCATCTTTCGCGACACCTGACTACTTCAACGATTATCTTCCATGGCTCATCAACGAACGAACCTCAATTACGAGGTATGGGTTTTTGATCAATTATAATTTAATAAAATTGTACTTTGTTCTTCGATAAATTTCTGGATTGTCATCAGCTTTATGATATTGCTTAACGCAGACGGCGCGGGGCGAATGAACATGGCCCGATGACCCACCGATGGGTCTTGAATATTTTGACGGTAGTGAACGGAGGTGGCGGAAACCGGAGGAAGCGGCGGCTGTGTGCCGGCCGTGTGTGGAAGACCTATGGCCCGCAATCATGGGCCCCTCAGCCAAAGAAGAATAGGCCGGCCATTTCTGGCCGGGCTAGAGGAACCGCAGCGCCCCATGGCACCGTGCTGCGGAGGACCGCGGCCCACGCTCTAGGGACCACTTCAGCGGATGAATCGGCGGGCTCCTCATCCGGCCGAGTTGGAGGAGGTTGCAGCACCTGCAGGTGCTACACGGGAGGATAGCGGCCCACTGTGTGGGCCGATTGCACTTGGATGACTGATCGGCTTCGGCCAGCCGGATAGGAGGGGTGGCGCAGCTCAGCGTAGCTGGTTCGGGAAACCGGAGGGGCATGCCCCCCCCCCCCCGCACCACACACCCACCGGGCCCCACTGCGCCCCACTGGGTTGGGTCATCCCCCATGCTGGGTCAGACCCGCCGAACCATGTCAGGCCGACCCGCCAGCCCATTGGGCTTGACGTGCCGGGCCCATTTCACTTAAACGTGAATAATTTTAAGACCGCGCGTCCAATCGACGCGCCTTCTATAGAACTGGGATACTCGTGACAAGACGGTCCTTTTGCAATACTCTATGTGAGTTTTGGACGACATTGGAAAATGGCCGGGTTTGGAATGAGCGTAATTCCAACTGGGCCCTTGGAACGGAAAATCCAATGTCTCTCAGACCGGGCGTCTGATTGACGTACCGTCTGACACATTGGGTCCCTTTTGAAGAGGCAGAATTTCAGGATACATAAAATTCGGACTTCGTAATAGTTGATGTAACAACCCCCTTTGCTCAAGGAGCATACCCTCTTGGAATCACGCCTGCTATGTGCGGGAACCCTAGAGTTGGTTGCGACTGCGACGTCTACCGTACTAGAATCCTCCGTGGGTTTGACGACGATGAGAACTATACTGGAATCCTCCGTGGGTTCGACAATGATGACTACAGTACTTGTATCCTATATGGGTCTGACCGTTTGACTTCTATACTAGGATCCAATGTGGGTTCGACAGAGTAGCTGGTCTAGTATCCTATGTGGGTCCGACAGCTTAGCTGGTCTCGTATCCTACGTGGGTCTGACATCTTAGATGAATCAGTGACTACATCTGATCATCTCTATCACTATACTAAAGATGTATACCTATATGAGCTGAGTCTTGACTTACAATCATTATCATCGATATGATTGACTTCTTTCATGTGTGGACTGGGATGTGATTGGGCTCGAGTGTTGGAGTCGAACTGAGATTGATAACTTAGGTATATGTATGGGAATATACCTATGTAGGGTTCGTTGATACTTTTTGGTTGTATTGTTTCATCTATGGTATATCCTTCGTGGATTCTGGGATACCTTTGAGGTCTCGGGGTCCCTATTGAGTATCTTTATACTCACCTCGGCAGGGGATATGCCCGCACCTTATGCAGACGACAAACAACTTTGACGGAAGCAGAGAGCGACCGAGGACTAGATGGTACCCGGAGGTAGACCCCACGGCAAGACGGTACATGAAGCGGACTGATAGACGTGGAGTGTTGAGGTGGACATCTATACCTACCCATCAGGTAAGATACTCGGCATACATTCCAGGAGATCCCCTTTTTAGTTGTTTTCCCTTTTTCAGTTGTACATGCTTTCCATTGTACATGTACTTTACTGTTGGATTTGTATTTCCAGCACAATTACATTCAGCACTAATTTTTTTATACAATTTTCACATAGTGTTTACTTCCTATTGTGTACTCTGTTGTTCTTGTTTACTTTCATAAACGCAATGCCTTCCCGACTTAGGGATTTACTCCTTTGGTTCTAGTCACCAGCCCCTGGCCTATGGAAGGCGGTCTTGGGGTAGTCACGGCATGGGCCACCAGAAAGGGTCGTGACATCAAACATTCTATAAATTTAATTTGGGATTTGAACCAACCCCCCCCCCACACACACACAAACACAATCTATGAATGGTGCATTCATTATGTGAACTACCTCTAACATCATGAGTTTCTCCTACTTCAAGATTATAAAAA
This sequence comes from Viscum album, assembly GCA_963277665.1. NCBI lineage: Eukaryota > Viridiplantae > Streptophyta > Magnoliopsida > Santalales > Viscaceae > Viscum > Viscum album. The sequence goes on from OY728148.1 coordinate 1,417,441,766, forward strand.
CAAAACAGTATTAAGACTCATTTAGCCCTCCTCCTAGCACCACCAAATTTTAAAACATGAAATGGTATTGGAAAATAGAATTTCAACCGTTAAATTAGGTTCCCCTATAATGGTATTCATCTTCAAGAATTTAAAATTTACCCCACAAAAAATAATGGGCAATAGGTCCCCCAAATAGACACCACACCCGATACCTCCAAATAATCTCTCTCAAACAGATGCTCAACTACCTCACTAAATGGGATAAATTTCAAAAAAACGCATCACAATTAACTATATATTAATCACTCTCATTGAAATATACATCATAGGTTATATTATATTGATATACAAGAATCAACAAAGAGAAAACATTATCATAATTAGATGTTGGTCGAAAAATAGAAACTAGTATAAATACAAGGGAAGAGATATACATAAAATTAATAACAATAATAATAACCAATACATAAGTCCGGTTCCTATGAACTCTCTCCGTGAAAACATTTCTCCACCAAACCTGAACCAAATGTATAACATCCTAGTGAAATTATTTCTTCCAGAGGTGCTGGATCTACTTAAGTCACTCCTCCATGGATGAATCGTCGTCAGAATAATGCTAAAAATATTAAACACATTAGAGACATCATGTATTCAGATAATCGATGGGCTAAGTTCTATTTGTTTCATAAAATAAACAACATGTGCTATCAAATTGAAAGGATTTAAAAAATAGAGTGAAATATTGCACCATTGATTAAGTTGTAACTGCCCTTAATAAAGAGTAACCTTCAAGAATGAAAGTTTCTAATTTCTCCCTCTAGAAGACTATTGAAATGATCAAATAGATTATTTTAAGATCTTTTTCTTCCATAATCCTATCATGAATCTCTTGAATCATATTATTCATTCTATTCACTAGTTCAATCATCAGAATTTATGACTATCTAACCCTAGTCCAGAACATAGGATAATGGATAGTTTGTATATATGATTCTTAAAATAGCTCTATACCATTGGTATATAATCCCACCCTTTGTTGAGATTTATATTGAACCTATTTAGGTACTCTTTTACACTTGTTTTGGTATTCCTTGGTTGGGTATTAATATGTGTTTGTTTCAGGTGTAATTGATGAAATTTCGAAGCACATGGGGCTATAGACAGTTGGGGAATGATTAGGGTAAACCATGTAGCTTTCCCTTGGAAATTGTGAACACTATTTTGATAGATATGATGAGGTGCATCATTGGTGGTTGGTTTGGTCCAAACATGAGACCTACCACCCAAAATTGTGCACCCTTTGATAAACATTATTTCTAGAGTTGGTGCACTTATTATCAAATTGTGAGATACATAGGTGAAACAACACAACCCCTATGGAAGGGCTCATTCTTAAGGTAGATGGCTTGGAAAACTATGCACCTCATGTAAACAAATCTCATGTGTGGGTTTTAATTTGAAATAAATTATTTTTAATTTTCAAACCAACTAGTTTTCACACCAAATCGCCTTGGATATTCACTAATATAATTAATTCATTTTTGGAATATTCTGGGAGGATTGTAAGGCTCCACCAACCCCATTCATGATGAATTAATTATAGGATTTGAAGATTACTCCTCTACGATATATAATCTATTCTATTTTTGGTTTCCTCTATCTCCCACCTATTTTTCATGATTAGTTTGGATGAGTTTTCCTTTAATTTTGATGTTTTATATATAGGTTTTATAGAACTTTTCCTTTTGGTTATTTATCCTTGGTTTTGGTCTATGATATTCTATATCATTGTGATTTTGATCATTATGTATCCATTTAGGGATTTAATTTTGGTGAATGTTCATCAGTGATCTAGAGGTAGGAGTTCTAACTATTAATTCCATTATTCTTAATTATATTTGGTTGTAGTAGTTGTGTAATTTAAATTACCATGATGGGAAATAGAATTCTAAATTGAATTAATTAATTGAATTTTTTCCCATGTGATTATGAAATTGCCTTAACATGTCATTATGAAATTATTCTATCTTATGTTTAAAAATTAGATAATAACCAATGGGCTGTGTGGATATGATTGAATTGATGATTTATAAATTACTTTGGGTTGATAATAGAATTTATGAAATGTGTAGACTAATGATCTATGGTAATGGTAGATATATGGGTTGAGAATGTGGAATCATGAGATGTGATATTTATGACTAAGTCGTAGGATAAGAACTACTTCTAAAAATTCCAATGAGACAATGGAATAGAGTTTTTGGTCTACAATAAATAAATAAATATATATATATATTACATGTGATCACTGAGTCGTGGGACAGGGACTACATCTCTAAATACCCAAGGGGTACCAGAATTACACATTAGGAACCCACTATAAGATTGTGAAATTGGTTATTAATGATAAATGTATGTCCATGGTTATTTTAAATGTGATTTTCCATTGGTGGATGGTTCAAACATTACCATGGTCTAGAATATGAATTGTTGGTTCGATTATTATCATAAACCCGTAGATTTTATTTGGTTAATTAAGGTATAATTTAATGTGAAAACTTTTTATTTATTCATTATTAATTTATTCTTAATTCAATATCATACACTATTAGACAGTGGATATTAATTTAGACGCCCTTAGTGGTGGCCTAAAATTTTTTACTCAAACCCTACTCGGGCTGCCTGATCGGTACCTGAATTGGCTTCACGTTTGAAGGACCAGATACAGGTAAGGTCCTTATGTTAAATGTATGAGTTGGGATGTTGTAAAGATGAGGGAACCAGACATGATGTTGAGAACAACATGCAAGTAGTTAGTGTTTCCTTGTATTGGTTTTGAATTTTACACTTGAAAGTTATATGACATGACATGTCTATTTCATTATTTTATTATTTTTATCCAAGATATTAATATTATTTTGTGATGTGGGTATTTATGGGTTATGGTATTATTATTATTATTATTTATTATCTTTTTAATATTTTATAATTATTTATGTTTTTTGGAGAATTTTATAAAGAGGGTATAATCTTACCATATTAAAAACTAGACACTTACAGCATGTTGGAAGCCTCTTGAATATGGGGTGTTGCACCTTAGGTTATATAACCAACTAGCTCAAGGAACAGGTGTGTTGAACCTATATTGAGAGTTTATAAAGTGTTATTAACAGGATTATATCATTGTGTTCCTTTTTACGTAATATTTTTGAATGGTAGACTAGATATTGTGATGACTTGGTCCTCTATTATGAGTTTGTACGGAAGATTATCAAATCCAACTACGGGGGAAATCAGATGTACATAAGTGGTATGGACGTTCTTATGGTTTTTTGTTATAGATTAATGTTATTTCAAATTTATTGATGTACTTTTTGTGTGGTTTCGTAGTTTTCTAAAATATTACTCAGGACCCTATATGGCATAATAGTTGGATATTCATGCATCATTCTCATCTCTCAGTGTTTAATGTCACATAATTAATTCGAGTAAATCTAATAAAATCAAGGTTTGTGTGATTCTTTAAATTAAAATTATTATATTTTTCTGAATAATATAATACAAAAAGTTATGTAATTAGAAATTTAAATTTTTATATGATACTTAATGTGTAAATTTAAAATTGATAAAATGGTTTTCAAATGGGAAATGATGAAATTATGAATGCATGTTTACCCTATATAGCCATGAACCTGGTGATAGATGGTTGGGGTAGTGATAGTGCCTTGGTTTTGATCACGTATTGGGGTTTTTTGGATGAATGTTATTTATTTATGTAAATCCCTAACATTAAAATGTGTTAATTATGTGTTTTGTGTACTAATACATGTGTATGTATTTTTAGAGATATGTCTTCACAAGTATGCTTATTGATTTGATGACACGAGTTTATGGATGTAATTGAATCTTTAATACTAGCGGCAGAGGCTTCGATTGTTCCAGGTGAAGGATTTAGGGGGAAGATTCATGAGAAAGAATCTACATTTTTTCAGTTTATAGAAAGATACTCATGGCGTGTTGTACATAATATGTCTGAGTTAAAAATGGAGTTTCAGTTGCATCAACCTCTAACCTTCACTAAAGATGGTGGAATTGTGGATGATGGGATATAGATTTATTCAATCAAGATGATCATTGATCATTTATGGACTTTTAATGATAAGAGGGTAAATATCATACTTGATATGTTATGTGCTCATGCGAAGCATCGATGGCACATCCAAACATATCAAGAGAAGTTGGGGAATAGGGAACCGAATACAATTATGAAAAAATATTTGAATAACCTTTACCCTATGAATCTCAAATATAATAGGGAATATGAGTTTCTGCACATGCAACTCATGTATACATTTTGGATGGACTATGTTGGACACATTATTAACCTAAATATCTTTATTCTAGCATTGGATATAGATGATGTAACCACAACAAGAAATTTACAGGATGGATGAAAATGTGAGATTAAGTCCCATGTTAACATCGTTCCACTGAAGAAGATAACATAGGAGGAGAATCAGGATCCCATTTATAAGGGGAACCAAAAGCAACCTACCAGTAGATAAGGTACTCCAGGGAATGTGTTCCCATATTAGTATAGTGGGGCATCTTATGGGACTCTAAATAATGTTCAGATAATTGGGGTAGGGTAGTTTCATGTAGTTCATCCTACTATTATGGATAGAGATGTTTCCTCATCGATATTTAAGGGTATTTTTTGTAACTTATACAATTTTTAGTGATTTATTTGATATAGGAGAGTCAAATTCTTTTATATCAACTCAACTTGTGAAAGGATTGAGTCTGGTAGTAGTTTTTTTTAGTATGGTTTTTAAGATTAACACACAATTAAGAGATTATGAGAGGGACATCTATTTATGTATAAGGCGTTCTCTCAAGTTTGGGGAGTATCTCTTCTATTGGGATCTTTAAATACATGATATGTTAAGATTATACTTGATTTTTTTCTCGGATTTTTTGATTTCATATGAAGGAAACATTGACTATTATCAAAGTAGATTGACCTTTACATATATTGTGGGTAATTATTATGTTTATCTTGGAGAGTGGGATAACAAGGCTTTTCATGTAGGTCAAATTCTTCAGTAACATAGGGTGATCACCATACAGATTGCAATTATTTTTCTTGATAATGGGATAGTGAAGGAATATATATTTCCATCCATAATAGATTGAATATATGATGTATTTCCTAAAGATGTATCAAGGCTGCCACTTGAGAAGGATTTTGAGTTTATAATTAATATCATTGATGGAGTTTATCTCGTTTCTATTCTAACATATATTTTGGAAGCAATAGAGCTTCAAAATATTAAGGCCCGTCTGGAAGAGTTGATGGATAATGGATTTATCCATCCAAGTGAAACACCTTGTGGTCTTGTATAATTCTTTTCATAGAATTAGGATGGGAATTTATGTAATTGTGTTGATTATAAGATGTTGAACTGAAATATAGCGGAGAAATAATATCCTCTTCTACAAATCAAAGGTCAGTTTAAAATTTTGAAAAGGGATTGTGTTTTATTCAATATTGAACTAAAATAGAGGTATCATCAGTTCAGAGTTAGACCTTATAACATAACATACACTACATTCAGATGTATTTAAATCCCATATGAGTTCTTAGTGATGTCATTTGTGCTAATGAATGATTCTTCTGTATTTATAGGCATGATGAACCAAATCGTCAACATGTAACAATATCATTTTTTTATTTTTTTGTAGATGACATATTGTTTTAATCTAAGGCTCATGATGATTATGAACAAAAAATTCACATCACTTTAATTACACCATAATATATTTAGCTATATTATATATGATCTTAGTATCATTTTATAATTGACAAGTAACATTTCATGGGTTACATCATATTTGGGGAAAGGGTGTTACTGAACTGAGAGATGATATAAGAAGTGGTTTCATGGGAGCAACACAGTAATGTTTTTGATATCTGTAATTTTCTTTGATTAGTGGGTAATTATCATAGATTCATCTATGAATTTTCCATCTAAGCAGCACCACATTTAGGATTGACCCAAAAAATTGATTACAATTTTTTTACCATGTAAGAATGATTTCTAGGAATTGATGAATATTTTGAATACTGGACAAATTTTTTATCCTACCTGATTTAATGGAGGATAATACCATGATTTGTGATTCATCCGAGATCATAAATGGAGCAGTTTAGATAGAATTGGATCAATATGTTTCTTATGGGTCACAATAGTTGATACAACATAAACAAACTTACCATATTCATCATCTTGAGTTAGATACAATTATTTATTCCTCAAGAATTGTTGGAGGCATTATCTATTGGGTGAATAGTTTACTATTTTTTCCAAACAAATCATTTAAATTATATATTTTCCCATAAATGTTTTAATGTATTAAGGTGTATGTGGGGTTTTTATATTAATTAATTTGATTTTGAGCTGGAATATATATCCTAAAAGAGAAATAATGCAGTAGATTTTTTCAGCAAGATAACCCACACATAGAAATATTAAGAATACATTTTTGAGGTGAATAATAATACCTTTCTTGGCTAAATACATGTTTTATTTTAGGAAGGCCTAAAGAGGATGAACCTTTTATCTATATCAGTTGATTACATACTCTTGACCTGGATCAAAGAGAGGGCGTTACAAGGATCCCGATTGTTTTCCCTAGAGAAAAATAACTGATGGTGCAGATCTACTTTCTAATTTGTGTATATATGAGGATGATATCATCTATGTTTGAAAGAGGTTCATTATTCCTATGAGTATGTGAGAAGAGTTTATTTGAGAGCTTCATTCCTTCTAGATGGAGGTGTATCCTGGTTTGACCAAAAATTACAATAAACTACATTGAAAGTTTTGTGGTTCTGAGTGAATAATAATATTGTGGTGTCTGTGACATCATGTTACCTCTATTAGTAGGTGAAGGTTGAGTATCAACAACATAGTAGTTTACAAAATCCATTTCCCATTCTAGAGTATAGGGGGGGATGAAATTATAATGGTCTTTGTGGTGGGTATTCCGATGATGCCTCATAAGAATGATGTTATATGGGGGATTGTGGAATAATTGATGAATGCAACCCATTTATTTCATATATAGTGGACTCTCTCAGTGGATAAGTTGGGGGACTTATATGATTGAGAGATAGTATGTTTTTTTAAAGGTTGGGGCCGAAGCCTCATTTTTATTATTAAATCAAAGCAAAGACCTCTTTAACTGGGTGGAGGGAGACCCATTACATAGCCCGTAGGCCTAGTGGAAATTTATCCCATTACATAGCCCGTAGAGCCAAATTTTAGGCCCAAGACCCATTTTATGAATAGTAATGCTACAGTACCCGCGCTGCTATAGTACCTCACAGAACCCACCGCTGCTACATTTCCCCTACCGCCGCTACAGTTCCCCTGCCGCCGCTACAGTGTCTCCATTATGACAGTATCTCGGCTGTTAGAGTAGCGCTACAGTGCTGCTACAGTACGCTGTGCCCCATGGATTTTGAACCCCCATTTTTCATGTAGAATTATGGGGTGATAACTACTAAGCCAAACCCCCACTACGATTAAGAGATAGTATGTATCCATAGGGTTTATATATAATTGTTTCAGAACATAACTCCCGTTTCACTTATCTCTCCTGAAGAGGGTTACATAAGGTTCTTGGTATGTAGGAATTTCTGAGTGTTTCTTTACACCTGCAAATAGTTGGGAATTTGTAACTTACAATAAAAGTTTTTAGATGAAATTTCTATAGTAATTTTTCCAATACAATGTTGGGTTTTGTGAAAGCGCCTTGCATCTATTGAGTTTTCCCCTAATATTCATTATTAGCTTATTATACATGTGCAGCCACACAATGATCTTTATGGATGGATATGCATATCGCCACTATGTGGGATTGAAGAGGGTGAGTAAGAGATTTTGATACTGAGTATCATATAGAAGATATCAGAGTAAGTTCATATGATATTCAAATATATGGTTATGAATCGGGATATGAGGAAGTAATATGCTAATCAATTTTGATGACCCCTTGACTTTAATGTTGATGATCATGGGTTCATTTGGGATTATCTTATATTGGTTCATTATATGATTAAGAGATAGTTGAAGATATTACCATGGGTTTTTTGACCTTCTAATATTCTGGAGAGAATCGAGTCATTGGAATACTGGTTGGATCATCCACAGAGGCGTAGTTCATTACATGATGATTTCCATGTATCACATCTTTGGGAATATCACCTCAAAACATCTCATGTGATCAATGGTGATGATGTTGATCTTGATCCAATGTGTCCTTTGAGGGTCATCTGATTCCTATTATGGATTCTAGTTAGAATTTGTTGTTAGAATAGACTATATTGATTGTAAGAGTATCATTGAAATATAACCATTTTTAGGAACACACATAAGAGAGAGATCAAGATATGCATGCTTAGTGGATCAAAATTTTTTCATGGAAGTGTAGAGATTATTGGGAGAATATAATGATGATAAGTTATTATAATTTGGGGAGATTATAAGATCCTAAACTTTTTTGGAAATTTTTTATGCTCATTTTCATGTTCACTTTTACCTGTGTTTTTGTTTTTAGTTGTTGGGTTATTATATGGGTTTATATTAGGTGAATTTGGGGAAATTTCAAATTTCATGGTGATGTTCACATTTGGTACATAGTTAGGTAAAACCATGAATCATTCCCCCACAACACGTGTGACCTATTTTGGAGATAAATGGTGTGGCACACAAATGGGAAATGATTTAGAAAAAAATTTCATCTTCCCTCCCCAAACCATGCACCCTCTAAGTGCAGGAATCTTTAATGTTGGTGTTTCCTATGTAAAACCATTATCCACATATGAGAAACTGTGTGAGCACAAAGGCTATACATATATTAAAGGGTCACCATTTGGAAAATTATGTTCCTCTTCCCATATTATCAATTACGTGGGTGTTAATCCTCTGAAAAAATTATTTAAAATTCATGAATTCCCTATTTAAACCACAAATCACACCAAATCATCCCTAAGAAAATTAAATCTATTTGGAGCTATTTTGGGGATTCTAAGGATCCACGAACAAATTTTTTAATGAATCAATTATCTCAATGAATGATCATCTCTTTTGTGGTATGTAATCTCTTCCCATTTTGGTTTCTTACCATTATCGTATATATTTCCTAATGAATACATATATGTTTTCATATTTTTGGTGATTTTCATATCTATGATTTAATAGATCATGGTTGATTGGATGTTGATCGTATTTTTTGGTCATATATCTTCCATGTTGTTGTGATTTCAATCATTCTACATCAATTTGGGGATTTTGGTTTGGTGTAAAATCATCAAATATATTGATGTGATAATTAAATGTTTAATTCTCATAGACTTTATCGTATTTGAGTGTTGTTGTTGTGTGCTTGCAGTTTCCATGTTAGGAAATTTCATTCTAAATAGAATTAATTAATTGAATGTTTTTACCATGTGATTAGAAAGTTAAATTAACATTTGATTATGAAATTTTCTAGTCTTATAATTATAAAAGTTATAGTGATACATAGGGTGTGATGATATTATTGAATTTAGGATTTATAAATTATTATTGGTTTATAAATGTATTCTAGAAATGGTTGATAGATGTGTCGAAAATGTGAAATCATGAGATATTATGTTTTTAACTAAGTTTTGGGATTGGGAATACTTCTCCAAATACCCATGGGGTTCTATACTTCCTCTTTATTACCACTATATAAATATATATATATATAACTATATATTACATGTCCCTAAGTTGATGAATAGTGGTTTCTTCACCAAATACCAAATAACTACTATGATTCTACTCTAGGACCCCATAGTATGTATGTTAAATTTTTGTTTAATAATGAATGAAACCCATGGAAAAATGAAATGTGATATCCCGTTGGTGGAAGGGTCAGACTCTAGAAAATGGATGAGGTATTTATTTTTAAATGATATTTCATCATGAACCTGTTGATTTCTGTGGTTAATAAAAGAATAATTTAATGTGAAAACAACTTTATTATTCACTTGAACATTATTCTTCAAATAGCTTCATATACTTTTATAAACATCATATAACTTTATAGGATATTGGTGGTGGCCTACTACATTTTACTCAAACCCTACTCAATCTTCTAATTCAGTATACGAATCGACATCATGTTTTCAAGCTTAGATAAGGGAAAGAGACCATTATTAGATGGTTGTGTTGGGATGGATAATGGATCAGGGAAATGGAAACGATGTTTAGATCCCATTAAGAGTTGTAATTGTGTCTAATTTATGGTTTTCTATTTGAAATTTGACACTTATATGAAATGAAAAATCTATTTCTCTGGTTTATGGTCATTTATCTATGTGCTTTGGATTATTATTCAATGTTGGTCCTTATTAGTAATGGTATTATTGTATTTATTTTTATTATCTTTTGGATATTGAATTTTGTTTATTTTCATGATGAAGAGGGTATTGTATTCCCTTGTTATATATTAGACACTCACTACTAATCGACGCCCTCTGGTATACATGGGGGATAAGGTCAGGCAACTAACATGATCAAGGCACATGTTTGAGGAACCTAGGTTGGAATTTTAAAAATGGGGATGTGAAGGCTATTATTGTAAGAAAACAAATTAAAGGGAAGGTGTATCGACCATGAAACCCTAAAATCTATGATATAAATTTACAACATGTATTCCAGAGTTTGGATAGTTCACTCACTCTTGACATCAATCTATGAATGAAAATCAGCGCTATGGAAAAACTATGAGCCAAATGCCTTTTTGAGAAATCTTCACACCCTAGAGGTAAAATGAAGATCAAGAATAGAGATGATTATACCTGAAACTCTTTGATTTCTCACTACCTCCTCTATGTACTCCCTTGATAAAACGTAATTTAAGCATGAATGATTGATCAATATAAAGTTTTTTGATATTATAAAAAGAATACTATGGATCGATTGGAATTGAAGCCTTCTAAAACATGAGGTAAAATGGCAATGAAGAACATTTATATGTACTCCCACTTCCAGTGAGGAAATTCCAATTGTTGGAGAAAAACCCTAGGCACATAGATCTCAACCATAACCTTCTAACAGACCAAACATCGTGAAAGAAACATTGAAACTTCATGTATCAACCCATTCCACCGAATCTAATGTATTTCATCTTAGTACATCATTTTCACACTAGGATGTAACACCATGGGAGTCATATGGAACTCTTGGGGAACCATCTCAAACAACACTAAAGTTATAAAAATTCTTCCCTAGAAAAGTACCTTCTAATGCACATCCTTAATTAAACTGCCAAGAACATATCCAAAAAAAATATCTCTAGACCTCCACTTCAAAATATTCATCATGGGAATCTTCCAAACACTACACAAAATTATATTTTATTATCATCAAAAAATACTTCCTCACACACAAAAAAAATCTGATATCAAAATGCATCAATGATATTTAATCCATAATAATCCAGGAATATTCATGTATATGCATGACTACACTGTGTGACTTCTTGATTATCAAATTAGATACAAAATATAATTTTATGAGCTTATATGTAATATAATGGTCAATGTTCTACAAGAATTCCATCTACCTTCACTAAAAAAGATAAATTCACACTAGGAGAAGAAACACTTCTGGTCCCTATGACCGGTAAAGACAAAAAATCAATCAGAGATGAGGTAATACCCCCAAAACCTCAAGAAATACATGACTGAGAGAAACTAAAGATCAAGTTTGTCATAGTTACATTTATAGGGGAATAAATGTAGAGAACTAAATGAAGTAACTAATATTTACATCAGAAAACAAAATCCCAAAACAATACATGAAAAATCATAAAATACCTCAACCTAAACACCTCATTATAAGAATACAACGACATGAGTGTTATCCAACTTATCCTTTTTTGAAAAACAATGGCATATCCTTTCTTTTCAATATTCTGAGAGCTGTGGAATCCTAGGAGAGGACAAAATATGACCCCATATAATAGACTATAATACTAGGAAAACTTTTTTCCTTATATAATAGTATTGGGGAAATCCCATTAAATAACATCCACTACCTTCAATGGATCCATAGATAATCATTTTTGGGACATGACATTACCCATGTAACCAGCTTCATGATCCTAGAACTCCCACTTTCACTACATATTGTAAAAAATACTATTGATAATGAACTCATCACACGGAATATAGATTGTTTTTTTTATTCCTAATACATAGACAACATAGGGATGTCATATATAAAAACAATCATGAACTGATATATAATTACATTAAATGTTTCCCACATAAAACAAATTAATATGGATGGAGTGTTCTCCAGACTAAACAGCAACACAAAAGACATTAATGGATCATATCTCGGTCAAAATTTTGACTTTATTACATCCTAATCATTTAATCATATCTAATGATATCCTGGCCATAAATAGAAATTCAAGAACTAACTTGTTTCTTTCACATAATAAAATAAATCATCATTCCATGGAAGTGAGTTTATGTTCTTCACTATCACATACTTCATGTAATGATAATAAATAAATATATTCAAATGTATATCACAATTCTTCATTAACAATGAAATTTCTTCATAGGGTGACACACTTACCAAATCAAAACCTCACAAAAATACAGTATTGTGCTATACTCAAATGTCTCGTAACTCATAAATAACCATCTTTTATGAACACATTGAGATTGAAGTACCATTTAGTTGAATATATATCTCAAACTCAATCTCAATATGTGGATAAAATTCTATAACACCATCACAAAAAACATCATGGTACACTTCAACAACCCTTGAAAACACTTTTGACTAAACCTATACCTAAATCAACATCAACTCACCTATCTAGGGAGACCGGGATAGAAGATACCTAAGACTAATCTTAGGGTTTCACCCCCTACAGAACATAGTAGACTATCCATCAGTACCATAAAATAAAATATTCCTCATGAACAAATCCACAATTAAATAAACCGTATACAACCATTTTTTTTATTGATAATGATATAGTAGGGTTTTATATGTAAACATATAAATCCTCCCCAAGAGTGGTTCTACACTATAATTAGTTTTATATTTCTATATAATTTATATAGAAAAGATCAACCTTCAATTATAGAAACTAATTCGATACTCACGGGAAGTATCTCTTCATCAAATATCATATCTCGTACTAGGATATCGTATAAAAAGGAGTGTGTATCAACAAAATCAGACAAGTAATGAACCCATGTACAAAAAAGGTCATGTGTACCTTGAATGAAGTCTGGATCAACTAAAACTAGTAGAACAACGTCAAAAAGATAAAGATGACATTCCAAAAATACTCTCTCACTCTGATGATAACCACCTCCTCATCCATGCTTTACATTCTAAGGATGAAGAACATATTTGGGTTTTCCTCAGCCTGCCCCATATATACTCTCATAATCCCAAGTTAGATAATTTTATTAATTCTACCTTAGATAAAATTTATTTAATGAACCCACCAGACATGAAAACCCCAAGGAATGATACATACTCATGATGGTCAGTAACTCTCACAAAAAAATGTTCTCAACTACTAATGATAAACATGTATCTATTCCCTTGGAAAAGGACTAAGGGTTACCACCCACGGATAAATTAGATGATTATTTCTAGGACATAACATAGTCTATCAAAAATCCATTCAGTATAGGAAACATGAAATCCTATAACATAGCAATTATATGAAAGGAATCGTGATTACTCTCCTCTCATGGTGATTGATTTCTATCCAACAGCCTTAAAATGACCTCTAGTCTCTCTCGTACCTCAAGATATGTTGGAAACTTATACGGGGTGACTTGGTGATGGATCTCTATATTCATGTCATTCAAAGAATACTAAACCCCTTATTTCTCATATAGAAATATATGTTCTACAAAATTGATAGTGGTTTATAAATGGATCGTGAACTCACACATGCTATAACTCCACTATCTAATAATATAAAACTCATGGTGTCTTGCTACTTTTGCAGTCAAATAAAGAAACACATCTCAAAACTAGACCCTGAACATCTAGAGTAGGATCTATGACTCTAAATATTCATTGAGGAACAATGTCCCCTTTCATTCTTCTCTATAGTGCCTCGTCAATACCACTAATACTTAGTTCTCCTTATATGATTATATCAAACAAAAAGTGATATAAAGATTCTATAACTAGTCATATGTCATTTAGTCATAAATGGAGCCTTTATAATTATACATATCCTGGCACTAAATATCTCATTGTTCCTTCCTTTATGTTTATTCATCGTCAACCTATACTATATGGTGTTCTAATACCTTGTATTTTTAATCATCTTCAACACAACGAGGAAGAGGAAGTTGACCTGGATCCATATATAAATAATAACAAATGGTTAGAGACTCGTAACCTTAAATATAGAATAATTAAGATAAATTAATTAATTATATCATTCATTATAGGCTTAACCTAATACAAAGGTATAATAATTTTTAATAAATGCACAAATAAGAAAGATATATTATCAACATCAAGGTCTCTACCCTGAAACCAATTTTATAATTATTAGGCATAATGGTAAACTGAGAGGTCCACATATCAGATCATATGGGACTGTTACTACCTATATACATGTTGGTATTCCTTTTTTAAATATCTTACAAATTTTATACGACTTGTTTCCCTACCGAACCATTAATTCTAACCTCTAACTAAGTAAAAAAATCATCAAACCCATCAACCTAAAATGTTGTTTGACTCTATCATGAACCCCTCCACCAAATATTACCCACCTGGGATGAAAATGAGAGATATGATATAGTGTCTACCCAAATAATGCGTTCAATAGGCTGGGGGTGGGTGAAAATTACCAAGGACATAACATTTATAAGAATTTGAGGAATTACCCTCTAAAATAACATGAGGAGCAAAAGATAAGATAAGTACACCGATAAAATAATTCTCATGTTTTTGAAAATAAATCCCAAGTAAAATTTTTTAATGTTATTCAGCACTAAAACAAAAAGAATCAGAATATACGAATACTAAAATATAAATTATACAGCAACAGTGATTCCCAAACAGATCATAAACAACAATGATATATTAACAACTATCCAAATCTACATAAAACTTCAGCTGAACTGAATATTATATTATGTATACAATATGTGATTATAATAGGTTTATATTGTATAATACTCTCAGGATCATCTCATGAAAAATAAAATGTATTAAACAAAATCCTAATAAACAACAGTGAAACTAACTCCCCTCCTAAACAAGTACACCAAATTCTAAGCCTCATAATGGTTATACCTCCCAATGTAATCCTTAAAAGAGATAATATATTATACTAATAATTGAATGGTACCCTATTACATCATCCCCACTTGTTTTACATTCTTCCCCAGCATCATGCATCATATTACATCTCTCTATAAAAGATTTCATCCTATATACATCTAGTCTACTGTGTCAAAATAAGAATCTCAAATATCATGTCATATAATAATCCCCCGAAACTTATCCATATTGTAACCATGTAATTTTTGGGAGGTACCACTAATTGCCTGTCATATTTAATACATTAATACATCATAACCCATATGTTGATTAATTTAACTCAGTCCACAATAGCATATACATGTCATAGCAATTGTATTAATTAAGTTACTATATCAGTTGATACTAATGTTTGAAATAACCACATGCCATTACATCACTTTGTATACAAATATTGGTAATACTAACAACCATGAATACTAGAATGTAATTCTATCAGGATAAGAGAGTTAGTCCATAGGGGGTAGTCATTCATTCATCCCTTACAAAATTAGATGTTGGGCAAAACAATATCATAGACTCCATTAGGTTTTAGTCACCCTACTAATAAAGGTAGGGTAACATATGAAATTATTAATTATATAGGATATAATATATCTCATAATAAAATTTTGTCCAATAACATAGTTACTGGTTTAAATGAATAAATCATTTCTTATGCACTTGGTTTCCACCACTAAAGAATAGATATCCCATAATAATACAAACATTTAATGGTTTTCATTAAATTACCCCCTTTAAATTTAATTTTTACCATTGTGTTAATTAATTAATTAACCATTAATAAATATTATTATAAAACATTTAATTAACCATAACAGTGAAATACATGCCCTCAAGTAAAAGTCCAACAGAGTACGGGGTTTCACAGGATTAATATAACATCCATTGCAACAATCCCCAACCCCTGAGGTTATCTAATTAATTTGATATTTTTATTATTCAATAATTTTATGTACTCTTGGAAAAATATTAAAATACCCTAAAAGAAACTCCAAGAACATCCAGTTGACTCAATAAGAATGAATAAATTGAGATAAGTGAGAAACATTTCCATCTATAAATAAAATAGAATTATTAACAAGAAAGCATCTATCTTTAAACAAAAAAAACAAAAAAAATTAACTTCAACCTATTCCATCAAACCTAGTTCTATCCCCATCACCATCATGAATCTCACCACCATAGGTTTCACCTACAACCAAAAACCCTTATCCTTCCTAACTATACCAAAACAAGCCTTCATCCAATCCATGATCATACAACATTTAATGGTACATAAAATTTCCAAACAGTAATAGATGGATCCAACCCAAAAATATATACATTTTAGAAATGTGGAGCTACAACAAGTCATCAAATATGTTCATGAAAATAGGGTCACTTATCTTTAAACAAAATTTATTCATCCTTAATAATAAAAAATACTAAAATCATCCTTTAATAATTATGTTTAATAAATAATTGGTTATTTTTTAATCTTAAATTTACTGATTTATTAGTTTCCTATTATAGACACAATTATTTTATTTCATTTCCTATTAAAAGAAATATTTTTTTAGAAAAATATTTAAAACATAACCACCGGTGATTTCTAAAATTTAAGGAAGAACATTTACATTAACTTTCTAATTTATAATAATAAAAATAAATCATTATCTACTTCGTGTTATTTTTTCAATTCCATTATCATGGGGAATAACAAATTAAATTAATAACCCATAAATAGTCATTTGATTTTAGTCAAATTTTGAGAAAAATGGATTTATTAAACATTTCTATTTAATTCATTATCCAACCAAATCATTACTAACAATTTTCATTTAAATTTTTTTTATTGAATTAACAAGCTTAACCTAATAATAAAAAACATGATACCCTAAATAAAATAGAAGTAAATTATCTAGAAAATTAATAGGTGAACCATTATCATGGTGGAAACCATGTGATCACTAGAACAATAAACTCCTGTTAATTGTATCTTGTTTATTGCATATTTTAGATAATTCCACCACCACACAAGGATCTTTTGAACGATTAATATATGATTTAATATAATATAAAATAGAGAAATAAGGAATCCCTATCATCAATGATTACCAATTCATTTAATGTGAATGTAATGAAACTATATATCTATGCTCACATCTCCAATAATGAAAATTCATGAATATATGAACATCATGCCACAAATATACTAACAATCCTAAAAATACTAAATAAGAGATAATGAGAGTAATTTTATATAATAGTATGAAACAACAGATATAAAAAATACTTGTATATAAATAAATCACATGATTTTGAGGAAGAAAACACCTTGTATTATCATATATTTATTAAGGGAATCGTGGAATTAATCACTTTTGAAAGGATTCAAGATAACATTCAGTGAACATGACCCCCTGTAATTTATAGAGAAAATATAAATGTTTGAGAAAATCCAAGGGTGCATCAAATATATTGGTGTGCTTTCCAATAGACAATAATTTCATTAATGGGTCATTCAAATCATGAATTTCCCACATTTTATGTCCCATAGAAAACCAAGTCGCCTCAAACCACCCAACCTTGTATTAATTCATATATTGAATCATTTTCCTATAATGCGAGTTTTCATAGTCAGATTCACTAATTACAAATAACCAGTCCATTCATAACATGATTAATATAAACATCTTAAATTCACCCAAAACATCTCCCTCCAAATAGCTACATATACTATTTGGGTCTTGAATTGATCCCCCCTACGAGCCAAAAATGAAACTTTCATGACCTGAACAACCTTTAACCCAATGATATTCTCATGCTTCCATATCATAACACTTAGAAACCACCAAGACTCCTCTTATAATTCTTATAGAACCAGGGGCTATAAAAAACATGGAAATAAAAGGTCAAACATTATTCATTAACTTAAACACAGAGTACCACTCACGATTGAATCTGAAAAATATATGAGGTTTACCATGAATTTATTAGGAAAAAACCAACAATAATTATATATAAATATACGCTAATTTATATATTATCATCCTAATATTAATGGTTAATCATTTAGGAATTTTTAAACTATATAATTTATGTTGAGATCTTTCTTATTGGAGATAGAATTATGTTATGCTCAGTACATTCTCATGGTAGAATACTCATACAAAAAATATTTTCATTTTAACATTAAAATGTAACCATATGTGAATCTATATGGTAAACAGTCTCAAAATAAACATTTTTTTGGTTTTAGAGATAGTAATTTTATCCTAACACATCTTTTATAAGATATGTCTCTAAAGATTAACTTCATTCCGTAGCATAAGAAAACTACTCAATGTAATTGGAAAAGTTATTCTAATAATTATCAATTAGATTTGTAGTATGATTCTATGTATAGGTATTTATTAGAATATCCACATGAAAGAGGGTTATAAGTCTCTTGAAGAATGAAAAACTGATCCTTTGATAAATTTTACCCATATAAATAATCATACATGGGGGGATGGTGGGTTATCATCTGGTGAATCCATCAAACCTCTCCTAGGTTCATGATGTGTCCAATATATCAATTATGAGGAAGTTCATTTCAAACTATCAAGATGTATTGAACTCATATGTGTAATAATTATATTATGATCATTCATTGGAGTAAAAATTTCGAAAAAACATTATTTTTAGGGGTAAATTACTATAAAACAAGACCTCACACTTGGTTGAAGTTATCTGGTGGAAAAATATGTTTGAGAACATAACATGGGGAACCAAGTATTTAATGGAAAAAATTTACCGTAAAATTTATTTCTTATGAGTAATGACATATATGGGATAATTTTTTTAATGGGGTAGAATATGAAACCCTTTAATTTCAGTATAAATTTTACATAAATTAATTAATTATTGTTCCATGGATTGTGACACCAAAAAAGCTGACCAAAATGAAAAACTTTTTATTTCATTATCATATATTATTAAAAATAAAAAATTAAAAAAATTACAAGAATACTTACTGAATAATATTCAGTAATTCTAAAAATGGAATGAAAGCACACATAAATATAAATACTATAGGGATAATTTTACCATCATAAAGAGATACCATAAAGATCATATTACCACTTATAATTATAAAAAAATATAGCATTTTATAAATATCAAAACCTTATTGACCGGAAAATAAAAAAAAATTAGGAATTATTTTTTAGAAGTATGTAAGGCTATATATTGAAGACAATTATCATCATTAAACATGTTAACATTTAAAATATTTCAATTTCTTATATTTTTATTAGATATAAATGTATCCAACATGTAAATTTATGTTGTGTAAATTTTAGTGAAAATAAAAAATAATGATAATTTGCATATAAATAAATTGATCTTGAATGTAATTAAATGATAATATATAAAAACATTTAATATTATTATTATGTATTTTTACCCATCATATATTATTGTTTTTATTAAAAGTTTTTTTATTTCTTTATAATGTTTAAAAAAATAGTACAATACCATTGGCCTAAACATTTTAAATATTTTGAATAAAAATAAATAATTTTAGTGGGATTTGATTAAAATAATTTAATTAGACAGAGGGACATTTTTCAAAAAACTATTGTTCTTTTTTTATGTTTTTATATTTACAAATTAAATTGATCATTTTTAATGTATGATTATAGAAAAATTCGTTTCTTTTATATAAAAAATATATTGACACTAAAAATATTATTAATTTATATGAAATACGATTATGAACAGATAATGTTTTCAATATTAATATTGACAATATTTCTATAAATTAAATATTTTCACATAATAATAATATTTCACAAATTGATAAATTTAATTAGATTACATGGAGTCAAAATTTTAAATCATCATATTCAAATTAGTAAAAATGATTTATTAATTTTAAAGACAATAAGTTAAATGTCAAAATTGATTTACCAATATAAATATAAAATGGATTTAAAAGGATATATTAAGGAGAATATACATAAAATATCTCTAAAATAGTCCATATATTGTGTTCATGAGGGGATTCAAGGACCCATATCCCTTATTCTTACACATTTGATCCACTTTCTATGTAAAATAAAAACAATACTTTTTAGGTAATGAGTATCTATAATAATGAATGCAAAAAAATAACTCTAAAAGGATACCACCACTATACCTTTAAGAAAAATCATATCCTTGGTTTATATCTTGGATCCTATACCATTTTCCCTCTCACACCCGGATTTTCAATTCCATGCTTTGAATAAAATCCACTTTTTTTCTTTGAATTCTCTTGGTTTTCGGGTGTTCTGGGGTTGAAATTTTAGTGCATTTTGTGTTATTTATCTATGACCTTAGTATTGGGGGTCTTGGATGGTAGTTGGGCTTTTATTTTTTCAAAGGTTTGTTATGAGGTTGAGTTGGTTTGGAGTTCGATTTGTGACACTATTAGTGCCACCCCTTATGGGAGTAAGTGGTTGGGGGTGGTTTATACCCTTGATTTGGATGAGTCTTGTGGTGGAAAGTTAGTTTTAAATTTGGCATTATTTCCTCCTTTCAATAGAAATTTTTCCCCAATGTTTTTTCAATTGAATCCCCCCTAAATTTCATGGAGTTTGGGCACGTTTTATTCTACATAAGGGGGTGTACAGTTTTTTACACCGTTCAATAAAACCATGAAGCCTTGTATAGGTCATTAAAAAAAATTACCTCTCAGGATTTAGTCAAACTCACCCATTTCATCCCGCATTAGACCATTTCATCCTTAGAAGCCCCCAATCTCCCCACACATCCCTTGGGACAAATTTTTGAATGCTTTTTTAATGGGGAAACTTTATGTTCTCTAAAAGTGAGTGATTCATATTTGTTTTATCTCCATCCATAAAGGTTTCATTCTTCTTTCCTGAAATTCCTTATGTCTAGTAGGTAGGGTATTGAACCAAGGGTTTGATCATTGGTTTCTGGGACTTTTTATCTGGTTTTGGGATTAATTTATCCTATTTCTAGTGTGGCGGGGGTGCATATTAAGTTTCTCACCAAGATTCAATGGTTTTAAAAATTTTGGTAGGTGATTACATTGTGTATGAAATCCTTTTGACATATCATGATGTTTTTATAGAAGTTTCATGATTATATCAAATGATTATTGGTGAAAATTTGGTTTTAGTGGTATTTATAAATCAAATTAATTTATTGTTCCATTTTTATGAGAAATTATCGTGTTTTCCAAAGAAATATTTTATTGGTTATTTTGGGAATACCCAATACTAGTTATTTGATTTTTCTAAAATGTATTAGGGATGAAAATATTTTTTTGAATTGTTGTCTGCTTTGGTTTTATGTGACCAATAGTGGTGTTTTTATATGAAAACTGAATTATGTGGAATGCTTAAATTGTCTGATCATAAATGGGGAAGCATGGGTTCCTAGGTGGGCGGATATGTACTTGTACAGCTAGTGATCTGGATGGGTTTTCTCCCTATTTCACTGAGAAAATGGATAAAATACCTATAAATAAACTATATCGATGATGTTAGGGGGCCACTAGTTTATGTTTATAATACCTACTAGTGGTTTGTGCATGGGATGGGAACTATGACATGGATATTTTACACTAAGGTACGAGGTACATGGGCCCCAAGAATATCTAGTGCCTAGGGGTGTTCCCGGTTTTAGTGCTCATTGAAATTTTTGTATTGACCCTTTTCTTAGGGTGTGATTGGATGTAAATTATAGTATCTAAAATGTATTTTTCATATTTTTTATCATTATACATGTTTTCTTTTTAAAACTATTTATAATTGAATGTTGTATTACTTGTAATTTATCGTCGTTTTTTCCTTACATATAAAAATTGCATGCTTTTTCAACATTTATTGCATAATACTAGGAATATTTGTTGGGAATCCTATTGATATTAGTCTCAGACACTACTTACACCCCTTGTGTTTTTGTATACATGGTCATGTTTGACATAGGTAAAGGTAAGGCTTTGGGTGATGGTGGTTTGGGGAGTTAGTTCCCTTCCTTGGTGTGAAGTTTTGGAGACGACTTATAGGTGATGACCCCTTTTATTTTAGAGTACATGGGGATATTTTTATGAATTTTCATTATGTATTTGAACCCATTTATGGTGTTTGAACTTAGTTACTCTGTTCTGGATTTTATATAAACATTGTTTTTTATGAATTTTTCAGATTTAGTTTATCCAATGTTTTTGTTTTTTTATCTATTAATATTCGGGTAGATCACTCCCAAACAAAAATAACTAATACTCAAGGACTTGTTCCAGGATATAGGGATAGGGAATGAATTTGGGTCATGTTAGAGGCTGGATTTGGAACCGGTTTTGATAGAGACCATATTCGGTTTGTGACGAAATGGAATCAAAGGAGGTTTACTCTTTTGGTCATGTTATTTTGGGAAGAGTCGGGATAATATTCTGATATGATTTTCAAGACATGAAATCCGTGTTATGGCTAGTGTTCCTAGCCATCACATATTGTGATAGGATTCAAGACTCCGTGGGATGTTAGGTTCAATCGAAGTTCATTATTTCACATGGTACATTGATGATTGGGGGAAATGAAAAGAGAGTTGGGGTAATCGTATCAGTGAGCTCGCAGGGTCTGGCCAGCCATGTGGAGTCTGTTATATTTTTCAAGAACACTCTCTATTATGGTGACTTCATTGGCATATGTCCACCAACCATATTTCCATGTCACCCACTGACACTAGTTTCCTCAAAAATGAACTTGTATCTCTTTGTTTTAGAGTCTTAGAAACACGGTTTTTAAATCAAAAACGACAAGACTTTATAGAGAATGAATTTTTGGGAAATGATTTATCTAGTAAAGTGAAAATGTTATTATTTATAAAAGTATATAAATGAAATTTTATAATTATTTAAAAAGGGTAAATTATGTGTTTACAACTCTTTGTAATATAAGAATTATGTTATAGGGGGTTTTGAAAATACCTTCCCCATAAAATTTTCTAAAACATGGAAAAGTGACTTTAATTGAATTAAGTGTTCTTGAATTTATGTGTGGGGTTGAAGATGAATTTATATTTGGTAAATAATGATCAATATAAAGGTTTTATTAAATTTTTGAACCTGGTTTTGAAATGAGAAGAGTAGAGTTCTTATTTAAATGGAAGTTTATGAAATACTGTTTTCGTGAGAGTAGAATTGTTTTTAAATGGGATTAAATGTTTTGAAAAAGATATGAAAGGAATGAATTTAAGTTTGTAATGAATTTTGGGTGATTTTAAGGATTGGATTGTAATAATAAATTGGGTTTTTATTTTACAGTTTGTTGATTTCAGAAATAGAAAGTGTGGTTAAAATATTTTGATTTTAAAAAGAAGAAACATTATCTTTTCGTCATTAGTTTTCTCAAGGGAGACCGTATGTGTGGTTTTATATTTGAATATGTATGTATTTGAGTTGGGTTCCTATTGTGGCATGTAATAAGGCATGTGTGAGGCTCATAAGTTATCATTGGTAAATGAGAAAAACACCAAAACTATTTTTTAGAATGCTTTTGACAGAAAGTGTTGTGTTTCGATAATGTGGGGTTGGGAGTTGTGGTGAATGTCTTTTCATGATGTTTATTGTGGGATGTTTTGATTTCAAGTACCTATATTGTTTTAATGATGATTCAGGTCGGTGTTTCGTTGATAAGTATGAATGAAGTGTTGGTCAGTTGTCTCTTTTGAGGAAATGTTTAGGAGGAAATTTTGAAGTCTCCCATCATGTGTTCAGTTTAGGTTTGTGTTATGTTGTGGCCAAATGACTAGATTTTTTGGGTCCTTGGGTTTTCCTATTTTCTAGGGTATTCCCCCATAAAGAGTTAGTGCCTGGTTCATGTGTGGCCCACTGTGATTCACAGTTGGGTGATCTTCTAGTTGATCAATATAAGGAATTTCTTCCTGAGATTATGATATTGAGATTATCTCTATTCCTTTTTGGTTATGTGGTTTCCCTTTTAATGGGAGAGTGGTTAAGGGAGTTTGAAATGGACCTTAATTTCTTATGTTTTGTGAGTCGTTGACTGTGAATTCAGTGAAAGGGTTTCAGTGTGGAATGATGCCATAATAGTCCTTTCGGTCTTTCGTCAGTCTCATCGAAGCAATAGTACTTGTTTGGACAGTAGTGAGGAATGTATGTCCAAGAGTGGTTGTTATAGCCACTTGTTATAATTGTGTGATTTTTTAGGATGTTTACTAAGGTACTTCTCCATTTATACTTTTTATCTGTCGTAATAGTCATGTTTGGTGACTCCATGGGATGGCATGTGCTCGTTTGACTATAAAGGTGAAGTTTGTGAAATCATATGAGAGTCTCTATTTTATTGGATGCGTGTCTCCTTTAAAGGAATTCTAAAATCATATATTCTATAAGAATGTGTTTTTAAGTGTCCTTTCATTATATTGTTTCCCATACGATGAAATGAGGGAAGACGCGTGGGTATCCTTTAGGCCTTTTGTTTTTAAAATGATGGGTTGTGGTAAACTGGGTTTGAAGTGTGTCATGTCTCATTGAGTCTATCTAAGATCATAGTGTAAAATTTTGTGGAATTAGAAAAATAAATTCCATTTAGGGGTTTCTAAAGCCTGACTGTGAGGTATGAGATGCTTCAATCATCTGAGCATCAGCCATAGGACCCAAAGTGAATTTGTTGCATAGTTATGGGAATGCCTGGAGTCGTTCAAACCATTGGTCAAGGTCTTATCCTCGGTATGAAAGATGAGAATAGCTTAATCATCTGGTTTCATCATCTTGTTCATGTTTTTTACATTTAGTGGTAGAGGTGGGATAACCTTGTTTCCATGTTATAGCTTGAGTTCATGTTATTCCATTTGTTATCCTTTGAATTATTATAGTAAAAGATGAAATTTGGGCAAGGTAGACTAATGCCACTATTTCTGCACGGTTAGTAGTAACTGTGCACCAATCTAGGAAACTATGCGATAAGAGATAGAAGCTTCTGCATGTTCTCCACATGGTTGTGAATCTGGGCCCATGTAACCATGTGAATGAATTTTCTTTTGGGAAGAATTATTCACATGATTAACGCATGGTTTCCTAAACTGTGCAGACTAACTGTGCTATCATTCCAACTATTTAATATTGTAGTCTTTTCATGCCAGATTGTTCTATTTAGTTAATATGGTTGGTTCTTATAGCATGGAGACACATCATGGGTCTCACATAAGTTCTCTTGTAAAATATATAATTTTATTCTACCTTTTTTATCGGGGATTCTGTTCAGGTCTCCCCTAGATGGTGTCCTGATTCTATCTCAGAAACTATGTTGTCTCAGGTGGTGGGAAGTCGGTTGGGGTCACCCCATATCAGTACTCAGTTTTTTCTTTGGTGTTTTCATTGCTGGAGGTAGAATAATTTGAGGATATCTAGCCACCATTTTCTTACGTGTTTAAATGTGGGATTGGAGCACGCCCAATGGTTTTGTTTAAGTATTGTTGTGGTAGAATTATTCAGGTCTATTGTTTATTTCAGGTTTTTTCCTTGAGAATCATCTGGATGTGTTTTAGGTGTTTGTTATGAGATTTATTTTGAATATGTTTTATCATTTTAGTTATGTAGGGTATTTTTTGTTTGGTGAGAGTATTATCTTCCCTTGTTTTATCAACAGGAAGTGTTTGGCCTTTTGGAGGTGGGTGAAAACATGGGAAAGGATTTTGTTTTGGTCTATCGTTTTGGAATTGGTTTTACATTTTGTGATGTCGTGGATTTCTAGGGGAAGAATGCTTTATGTAGGGGAGAATAGTCATACCTAGAATTTTAATTCCATGCTTTGATTAAAATAATCTTTTGGTTCTTATCATTCTCTTGGATTTTGACTATTTCGGGTCTGAAATTTTTGTTCATTTTGTGTTATTATTATAGGAACTTAGTCTTGGGGGTCTGTAGAGA
The DNA here is from genome assembly GCA_963277665.1 of Viscum album. Taxonomy (NCBI): domain Eukaryota; kingdom Viridiplantae; phylum Streptophyta; class Magnoliopsida; order Santalales; family Viscaceae; genus Viscum; species Viscum album. The sequence goes on from OY728148.1 coordinate 1,417,468,112, forward strand.
CCCAAGCATGAATTATAGGGAAATTACATTACTTTTTAGGAATACTTAATACATAACAATAAAAAGACACCCATGTATCATAATATTTTAGTGACTTTGGGAACATAGAACATAATCTTCTAATCCTGGTGAAAGATCGTCAACATCTCCCATAAAGATATTCCCCTTTTGTTTTCTTACCCAAACCTTTATTTACATCCTGAGGAAAATAAAACATATAAAGGGTGATCTTAAATGCCCAGTAAGGGTAATCATGGAGAAAATAAAACAAACCACGTACATTTGAACAAAAAAAGATGAACATAATGTCTAAACATTAAAATCTTGAGTTGTGAAATAAATCATGGCAGTACATAAGGTATAGTTCATAAAGGAACATAAATCATGATAAAATAGCATGGTAATAAAATATGTATTTGTGGAAAACCATTAATCGCATGATATTTTTTCCATAGTACCCAAGGCATTGCTTCCAAGACAATCATAATGGACAAAGTCCATTACAGAACCGAGATTACATGTCGTTCAGGCCCTATTTCACTGAACCATATTTTAATTATCGTTCCATCCATGTCTATATCATGAGATATAAATCTTTACCCAATTAATTATAAGGATATATAGGTCCCAACCATCTCATAATTAAATAACTCTTTTGTGTGCCATAAAATAAACATAAATCATTCATCATAAGCTATTGAAAAAATGGGTTTCATAAACATTATCCCATCATAACATAATCCATATAAAACAATGGATATATTTTCTTCATAAAAAAATTTAAAACACAAAAATAATAGAGGCATTATACATAAAACATAACCATATTAAATAATTTCATCATATATGGAAAATATTTTTGATAAAACACTTCAAATGAATTCTTGAGGAAAATATCATTTCTTCTTTCAAATAATTTTCTTTTCTCAAAAAGAAGTGAAATTTTAAAATAAATGAATTTTTCTGAAAATAATCATGAAATATTGTAGAGGAATATTCATGGAACTAAGGATTTATGAAACCATAAAAAACTATTCTTTCTGTATAAGTTAAAAAAATATTCTCCTTGTACTTTTGTTGGAAAAGTCAAAAAGTAGCTCATATGGTAAACCAAAGAAAGATTCCTTCCATACCTTGTGGTAAAAGTTAAAAAGGGTGAAACTGACATTAAACATACATGGAAGTATAGTAAGAATGTTATGAAATTTGTTTGAGAAAACATGTACATGGATGATAAACATAACCCCAGTAAATACTTACGAATAAACAATCTTACATAAGAACAAGATTGGAATAATTATCCCTTACCATTAATGATCAGTGGAATCATACATGTCAAAAAAGAAAGAAAATTACATGCATATGTAAATATCATATCCTTTAAAATAAAAATCATAAAACATTCATGGGAATCATGAACACCATACAAACGAAATAGATGGTGATTAAGACATATGTCTCACAAAAATAAAAGTGAGATGAAATAATCCCTTACCTTATGTCCAATTTATTTTGTACGTGTCTGAGACTCATATATACTGGGTTTAAACATATTATTACCCTGTAACAGAACCATAATAATATTTATGATATTATATATGATTCTCTTATGACATTATATTACCCGTTCATTTGTCAATTCCATGTCAATGCAGCGTTTTGGGTAAATTCGTTTCATTTATCATACGTGTTTTGACTTGTAATTATTCATATTATTACTTAGATCATGATTATTTAATTACAGAATTTAAAACATGATTTATATATAATATATATTCATAATAATACTAATTATATATAAATATAATCAGCCAATAAATGGAATGAAATACACCGTTCATGGAGACGGTAGGTCGTACGTACACATAAACGCTGTTTTATATTCCTTATTAAATTGAATGGAATAAAATAATATATATATATATATACATAAATACAGTAGCATTATTATGTCATATATTTCATTATTACTTTTTATATATAATTTATAATAATTCTTGAATGTTTAACCTGGAAAAGGAATCTCATCGCATTGTGAAGACGGAAATCCATACGTACGCACGAGCGATGATATCATTCCCATAGTTATTGAATGTAATTGGAGTGGATGATATAATATATCAGAATTATTATTATTTTATAATAATCATATATATTTATTATTTCCACCATTATTCTCAACCACGTAAGTTGGTGGTGGAAAAACATATTACACCACGGCGTGGAGACGGTAAGTTGTACGTACGGACACGCTGTGATTTCGTTTTTCATAGGATGAATAGATGGTGAAATATGGTTGTTTCATTATTATAATAACATATATGTATATTAATTATACTAATTTTATTAATTTATAATGAAACAACTAATGAAGATGAAGTAGAAGAATAAATAAACCTGAAATAATCGGTAGAATATATTATCTCTTCTTCGACACAACTCCTTCGAACTTCTTCTCAAGGGACTATAGTTGGTCTTTTAAGAACACAAGAATCTAAAAAATGTTTCTAGGGAAGTTTAGAATAGTAATGAGTAGGTTTTTTCGGATTTGGAAATCTCAAAATGGTGGGAGGAAGAGAGGGATGAGGTTCCCTTTTATAAGTGAACAGAGGGTCACTTTTGGAATCCTCAAAAATATTAATTAATAATAAAATAAAACCCCACTTAAAAACATCAAAAAGTAACTAAATTAGAATATGAGATGTGATAGGGTTGTAATATCATCAAAAAATAAAATTTAGGCATGGTTTAAGTTTATTTTAAACCTTATTATTTTGATTTATCCTTATTTAATCTATTTAATTTTATTTGTAGTAATAATATTCTAATTTTTTAATTGTTATAAATACTAACATATGTTATGTGAATTTTACATATTTAGATAAATTATTACATTTTTGACCATAAAATTTTAAATTTTTTAATTTTGAAATATATTTATGATTTTTATGAAATTTAATAATATGGTATTTTTATAAAATATCAATAGTGTAAATTTTGACACTATTTAATTATTTAAATTTAAATAAACTACACATAGAAGATATATTCGAACAAAAAAATTCAATAGACTTATAACATATCATATTCATATTAAAAATTCATGGAGTACATTAATTGGTTCATATAAAATTTATTTTAATGTTTTTAAAACCATTTATTTGATATTTCTCTTAATAAAATATTTATTAAAATATTTATTTATAATTATGTAATATAATAATTAGATGCATTAAAATAAAAAATAAAATACTATGATAAAGATAAATCAAATGCATTTCATAATTATACTTTTTCTCAAAATTATCATGTTAAAATAAAAACACTTAAATTTTTATATTTATTAAATTATGTAGGTGAAAAATTTGACATGTTTCAAAATAAAATAATATAAGTGTCATAATCACTTTTATAAAGCTCGAAATGTTCCATAATTCGACCATTGGATGACTATGATTTAGATATACCCGACCAATAAGTTTAGGTCAGGTTTTATGGCCTTTAATGGGTATTATTATTTGAATAAAAACTATATTATTGATTTTTCACTAAATAAATAATTTGTGCATCATTAAAGTATAATATATTTATGTAATTAAATATTTCATAAAAATTTAAAATAAATTAAAATAACAAAGAAAAACATTTTATCTTTCAAATGAGTATTTATAATCTAATTTATATTGTGAATAAACTTATATTAAATATAGTTTAAATATTAAAGTTTGAGTGACACATATTTCACTTTCCTTAAATAAAAAAAATTAAAGGTATTAATCACATCAATGTGGGTTCCAATAGATTTAATTTCAACCCAAGTATGATTTAAGGATAAATATAATCATCCAATTATATTAAAACAAGTGATAGGGTAATTTTGTAATATTATATTGACCCTACATTTCTTGATTTACCATTAACTATGGTAAATAATATTTACCGTAGTGACTATTCATAATGCCTAAAAATAAAAAATAGTCAAATAACATAATTTTGACCTACTTATTCCAAATATGGAAACCAATTTCCCAAATTAAATACATAAAAGTGGTAGTATTTAATTTAAAAATAATTCCACTATTGAGATAACAAAATTTAAAAGGTAAAACATTGAAAAAGATTGAAATGTTTTTACCTATGAATTTAGTGTCAAATTAATGCTAATAACTTAAATTATATTAAATGGTAATAATATATTCAATTTATATTTTCAAACTTTTAATATTATAATTTAAACATATAAATTATCATGATGAAAAAAGTTGTTTCTAATTTAAATTTAGCTTATTTTTACTATTCATCAAAATGTTAAAGTTAACATGAAAAATATTAAAAATTCTCTTAAGTAAAATTTTATATACTTATTGAAATTAATAACATTATTTTTTCAAATTTAACTCATAAACGTGTTAGAAATGAGATTTATGTGTGTGCGCCATCAAAAGGCGGCAGGACTGTATTTTTTGAAAAATACTTATTTTATCTGAAAAAATAGATTTTGTTCTCATACTATGTTCTAGAATATGTGTAAGATGAATTATATTGTTGTAAAATTAAAAATGTGGATAATACAATTAATTATGGAATATTCATAATTTATCTTTGTTTAGTGAAACTCAGTATTGCGTATAACACACTCTATTGAGAACAAGTGGATTTTGGTGTAGTGTACAACAAAAGACATTAATGAAATTTAAAATTATATTTCTCATAAAATCTCGGTGTTTTACATTCTACCCCCCTTAAAAACTAAAGTATGAAACGTAATGGTTACCCAAATTAACTCATCACTCGGTTACCTCATAAGAGAACATATGTGAAAATATGGATATGGAAGAGAAATCTAGCCACCAAGTTCTAATGGTGAGTGGTAGAAAATATGGCTATGAAAAATCCAACAATAACAAAGCCATAAATTTGTGATGATATATGGTACCATTTGATTCATCGGATATGACGGTACTAGGAAAAAAAATTTGGATTTAAAATCATTTCCCTAAAGATGAAGAATGTTTGCATAAGGATAAATACTTACTTGATTTTAGTGTAATATCATCATTCGTCATTCAATGAACAATTTCCACTTCAAATATTATTTAATGAAATGAAGTTGAATTTTTCCATTAAATTTTAGCAGATCATGCGATAAAATGATAGATTATTTTATCTGTCTCAAACTAAAGGTTAGAATTTTTTTTTTTAATATACATAAGTCCATCTATGGTGAGATTAATTGTATATGATTCCAAGAATGGACTTATACTTCATCTATCATACCGCTTAATAATATAAAACTAATTCATTCTAACAATGGACTTCCTGTAGGCCAGTGGTAGGTGATAAATTCTAGTCACACTTTGATTGTGGGTTCAATTCCCACATCCTTTTCTGACAGAACTGGTTTTCATCCATCCTATGGGTTTTCCTTTTTCTAAAACTATACTGTTATATTAGTTTAGAAATTATATCTAAAAAAAGTTTTATCCATAAACAATACTATCTGATGTTCAAATTACTTCATTCTAACCTTTTAGCTTATCCAAAATACTTTTGTCCAAACTCATGGTATGAAGAAAACGATTACTAGAAAGGTCATATAACAAGCATCTGAATACCATCATTTATCCCTGATATATCATAAGATATATCTTGTTGGTCACATTCGAAACATGTGAATACCTCAATCATGTATTCTTGAAACATGAATTAGCAAAGATCTTTAGTGAAAACATGCATACAGACAAAATTTTACTCTTCCCACATACCAAAATCCCTAAATTTCTATATACTGAAACAAGGATATCACGTTTTCCTTTTATCAGTCATGAGCTCATTAATACTATCAAACATTTCATTATCTTCTTATCCCTTCATTATGCACATATCATCTATTTTATAAAATATTTTAATCACTTTTCATGGTTACCGGTACCATATTCTTATAAAAACCCACAATGGACCAATACGTAGATATTTCAATATACCATAAAAGTACCTCAACAACATTATTCCTGAATTCCAATATATAAGTCCTTAAATCCATCATCTTAAATGAATGTTATGGAATAGGTCCTTCCTTGATTTCTAAGTAATTCAGTCATGGCATTGAGTTGGGTAATGCCCATGTTCTCCACATACAAGATATTGAACCCCATAATAGTCTGTCACTCTATGACTATTTTCCCCACACAGATAACATCTTCCCCTCCATTTGTGGTATTTATCAAGTTTCATCTTCCCTTCTTCTTGATATGTTGAAATCTTAATATCTTTTATATATGTTCCACTCTATGAGAACATGCATAAAATTCCATCTTCCTTTTATTTGATGACTTAAGAATACCACTAAAGTTCACATTGTCAATCATATATCATGATGGCTGATTCAGCATAATCACAATATCATTCTCTCTAGGCATTACACAATTTCTCTTCTCACAGTCACCAATTTGTCTATCATATTCAATGTTAACCCAATTATTTTCGGTTCCCTCCATTAACTAAAACCAGGAGCCATTGTGTAAGAAACAGATAAAATAATGAGGAACAAAATTATCATACAAATTCACTTAGAGGATATATAACTTATGACACCTTATTTAAACTATGATATATTCTGTTCACCCAAGGTTATTCATGATCGTTAACATAATTCTAGGATTTTAGCCTATACTTATACTTAACCTTGGGGATATCCCTAGACATACCTTAGAAATATCTCAAGGGATCTTACTAAAGTTTTCGCATTCTAGATTCCAAATGATGACTAAACCTTTCCTCTAACACCAACTGTAGAGAACCAATCTTGAAGTACATGTAAATTACATTACTTTTGAAAAATACTTAACACATAAAAAAACATACACCCAAGGACCGTAATAGTTTAGTGTCTTTGGAAACTCAGAATATAATCTGCTCATCATAGTGAAATATCTTCAACATCTCCCATTAAAATATTTCCCTTTTCTTTTCTTACCTAAAACCATTCATTATATCCTAGGGAAAAGAAAATATATATAGGGTGAGGACAAATTCTCGGTAAGGGAAGGCATGCAAAAAAATAAAAAAAACATATACATTTGAACTTAAAAACATGAACGTAATGTTTAAATATCAAAATCTTGAGTTGTGAAATAAATATTGACATTACATAAGGCATTGATCATAAAGAAACATCAATCATGATAAAATAGAATGGGAATAAAACATGTAATTGTTGAAGACCATTAAGCACATGATTTGATTTCTATAGTATCCAAGGCATTGCATCTGAGACCATCATAGTGGACAAAGTCCATTACTAAACTGGGATAACAAGAGGTTCCAACCCTATATTACCGAATGGGATTTTACATGTCGTTCCAGCATTTTCTATCTCATGAGATATAAATATTTAACTAATGCATTGAAGAGAGATATAGGTCCCACCAATCTCATAATGAAGTCATTCTTTCTTAAGCCACATAATAAACATAAATCATTCATCATAACCAAATTAATAAAATGGGTTTCATAAACATCATCCCAACAAAACCTAATCCATATAAAACAATGGATATAACATCATCATAAACAAAGTCAAACCAGAAAAATTTTAGAGTAATTATACCTGAAACATAACTATATTAAATAATGTCATCATATATGGAAATTATTTTTGGATAAACACTTCAAATTAATTTTTGAGGGAAATATCCTTTCTTCATTCAAATCATTTTCCTTTCTCAAAATGACATCCAATTTTAAAAGAAAATAATTTTGATGTAAATAATCATGATATCTTGTAGAGTAAGCTTCATGGAAATAAATCTTTATGAAACCATAAAAATCCATTCATTCTATATAATTTAAAAAAACATTCTCCTCGTACCTTTTCTGGAAAAGTAAAAAAGTACCTCATATGGTAAAAAAAAGATTCCTTTTATACCTTGTGGTAAAAGTAAAAAAGGGTAAAACTAATATTAAACATACATGGAAGAATGGTAAAAATTTTGTGAAAATATTTTGAGATAACATGGATATGGATGATAATCATAACCCTAGTAAATACTTACGAATAAACAATCTCGGATAAGAAAAAGATTGGAATAATTATCCCTTACCATTTATGATCGGTGGAATCATATGTGTCATAAAATAATGAAAATTACATGCATATGTAAATATCATATCCTTAAAAATAAAAATAATAAAACATTCATGGGAATCATTAACCCCATACAAAATAAATAGATGGTGATTAAGGCATAAGTCTCACATAAATAAAATTGAGATGAAATAATCCATTACATTATGTCCAATTTCATCCATATGTGTCTGAGAATCCTATACAGTGGGTTTTAACATATTATTAACTTGTAACAGAAACATAATAATATTTATTATATCATATATTATTCTTGTATGACTTTATATTACCCATTCATTTGTCCATTCCATGTTAAAGCAGCGTTTTGGTTAAAATCGTTTATTTATCATACGTGTTTTGACTTTTAATTATTTATATGGTTACATAGATCATGATTACTTACTTCCATAATGTAAAACAAGATTTATATATAATATATATTCATAATATATATATATATATATAACATGTCGATAAATGGAAAGAAATACACCGTCCTTGGAGACGGTAGGTCGTACGTACGAATGAACGCTGTTTTCGTTTCCTTATTAAATTGAATGGAAGTAAATGAAATATATATATATATATATAGTATCATTATTATTTCATATATTTCATTATTACTTATTATATATAATTTATAATCATTCTTGAATGGTTAACATGGAGAATGAATCTTATCACTTTGTGGAGATGGTAATCTGTACGTACGCACGAGTGATGATATCATTCCCATAATTATTGAATGGAATTGGAGTAAATGATATAATATATCAGAAATAGTATTATGTTATAATAATCATATATAGTTATTATTTCCACCATTATTCCCATCCATTTAAGGTGGTGGTCGAAAAACAGATTACACCACGGTGTGAAGATAGTAAGTTGTACGTACGCACACGGGGTGATTTCGTTTTTCGTAGAATGGATAGAAGGTGAAAGAGGGTTTTTTCATATTCTTAAAAACATATCATTATATTATATATACTATTTTTATTACTTTATAATTAAACAACTAATGATGATGGAAGTATAAGAATAAATAAACTTCAATGAATCGGTAGAAGCGATTACTTATTCTTCGACACACCTCCTTTGACCTTCTTCTTAAGGGACTACAGTTGGTCTTTTGAGAAGACAATAATCTCCAAAATATTAATAAGGAAGTTTTGAAGAATAATGGGCATGTTGTTTCTGAGTTTGGATACTCCAAATGGTGTGAGGAGGAGAGGGATGAGGTGCCCTTTATAAGAGAAGAGAGGGGCACTTTTTGAAACCTCAAAAATATTAATTAATAATAAAATCAAACCCCACATAAAAACCACAAAAATCACTAAATTAAAATATTAGATGATATATGGTTGTAATATCATCAACCAATAAAATTTAGACATTTTTTATGTTTATTTTAAACATTATCATTTCAATTTATCCTTATTTAATCTATTTAATTTTATATGAGGTAATAATATTCTAATTTTTAAATTGTTATAAATAATTACTTATGTTATGTGAATTTTAAATAATTAGATACATTAATAAATTTTAGACCATATAATTTTAAATTTGTAATTTTTAATTATTTTTGTGATTTTTAATCAATTTAATTATATGTTATTTTTATAAAATATCAATAGTGTCAATTTTGACAGTCTTCAATTATTTGAATTTAAATAAAATACAAAGAAAAGATATATTCGAACCAACATATTTAATAGATTACTAACATGTCATATGAATTTAAAAAAATCATGGAACACATTAATTATTTCATATAATATTTATTTTAATGTTTTTAAAACCATTTATTTGATATTTCTCTTAATAAAATAATAATTAAAACATTTCTGTATAATAATTTAATATACATATTTGTTGAATAAAAATAATATATAAAAGAATATGATAACGATAAATCTAATATATTTCATAATTATACTTTTACTCAAAATTATCATCTTACAATAACTACATTTAAATTTTTATATTTATTAAATAATGATGGTGACAAATTTGACATCTCTTTAAATAAAATAATATGAGTATCATAATAGATTTTATAAGGCACAAATTGGTCTAAATTTATACCATTGGATAATTATGGTTTATATATACATGAAAAATGTGTTTTAATCAGGTTTTTGGGCCATTTATTGGTATTATTATTTGAATTAAAACTATATTATTGATTTTTCACTAAATAAATAATTGTTTCATCATTAATGTATACGCTATTTAGGTAATTAAATATTTCTTAAAGATTAATAATAAATTACCATAACAATGGAAAACATTTTAGATTTAAAAATATAATTTATAATCGAATTAATATTCTGTATAAACTTATATTAAAAATGCATTAATTATTAAAGTTTAAGTGAGACATATTTTACTTTCTTTAAATAAAAAAAATTAAAGGTCTTAATCACATCCAAGTGGGTTCGAATAGAGTCTATTTAGACCCAAGTATATTTTAAAGATAAATATAATGATATAATTGTATTAAAAAAAGTTTTAGGGTAATTTTATAATATAATATTTACCCTTAATTTCTTGATTTACCATTAACTATGGTAAATAAAGTTTACCGTAGTTATTATTCATAATGACTAAAAATAAAAAGTTTCCTATTAAAATAATTTTAACCTAATGACTCTAAATATAGAATTCATTTTTCCAAATTCAATACAAATTAGGGGAATTATTTAATTTAAAATTAATCCCACTATTGAGAAAACGGGTTTTAAAAGTTAAAACATTGAAAAAGATTGAAATGTTTTTACCTATGAATTTAGGGTAAAATTAATTCTAATGACTTTCATTATACTAAATGGCCAAAATATATTATATTTATACTTTAAACTCATTAAATATTATAATTTAACCATATAAATAATCTGGATGACAAAAGTTGTTTTTAAATAAAATTTACCCTATTTTTACTTTTCATCAAAATTTGAAAGTTAAAAGAAAAATATTAAAAAAATTATCCAAAGAAAATTTTTATATACATATTTCAATTAATAACTATATGTTGTCAAATTGAACTCATAAACATGTGAAAAACAATATTTAAAGTGGGTGCACCTTCAAAAGTCGGCAAAACTATATTTTTTTTAAAATAATTATTTTACCCCAAATATTTATTTTGTTCTTATACCATGTTCTAGAATATTTGTAAGATGAATGATATTGTTATAAAAAATGTGGTTAAAACTATTCATAATGTCTAGTTCATAATATATCATTGTTTATGGAAACTCGGTATTGTATATAACAGACGCTATTGAGGAAGGTCGCTTTTGTGTGCAACACAAGCCAAAAATAGTGTTTGCATATAATAAAAGCTAATACTGTGTTGAGTATAGTGCAAGCTAATTTTGGTGTAGCGTACAACACAAGAAATCAATGAAATTAAAAATAATTTTTCTCATAAAATCTTGGGGTGTTACATTCTACCCACTTAAAATGAATTTCTCCCTCGAAATTTTCCAGGGTTATAAATGTTTTACTACTTAAAATTTCTTTCATAGAAACCCACAACGTTTAAAAAAATTCTAAAATATAATTTTAAAAACTAAAGTATGAAAAGTAACAGTTACCCAAATTAACTTATCACTAGGTTTCCACATAAGAGAACATATGTGAAAATAAGGATATTGAAGATAAATCTAACCATCATGTTCTGATGGAGAGTGGTAGAGAAAATTTCTATGAAAATGCCAAATAACACAAAGTAAAAAAACATTCATAATCTAAGGTACCATCTGATACATTAGATATGAGGTTACAAGGACAATGTTTTTGGTTTATAGACTATTTCCCTAAAGTTGATGAATTTTTTCATAAGGATAGATACATACTTGATTTCAGTGTAATATCATCATTTTTCTTTCCATGAACAATTTCCACTTCATATCTTATTTAAATAAATGAAGTTGAATTTTTCCTTCTTTAAATGTTAGCATATCATTTAATATAATGATAGGTTATTCTACCTGTATCAAAAAAAGGTATGAAAAAGTTATTAAATATACATAACTCCATCTATGGTGAGACTAACAATATATGATTCCAAAAATGGACTAATAATTCATCTATCATACCGCTTAATAAAATAAAAATTATTTCAACTAATCAGGTACTTCCTCTAGGCCAACGGTAGGAGATAAAGGCATTTCGCACTTCAGCTGTGGGTTTGATTCCCGCATCCTTGTCCAACGTGAGGACGTGTCGCCCATCTGACTGGTTGTCCATTTTGTAAAACTATAATATTATAACATATCAGAAATAATATCAACAAAATAATTCTAGCCTTAAAAAATACTGTCTGATTTCAAACATAATCCATTCCAACCTTTAGGATTATCCAAAATACTTCTGTCCAAACTCACAGTATAAAGAAACAAATTACTATAAAGGTCATATAACAAGCATGTGAATACCATCATTTATCCCCCATATATCATAAGATATATATTTTTGGTCTCCATCAAAACATGTGAATACCTTAATCATGTATTCTTGAAACATGAATTACCATAGAACCTTAGTGAAAACCTGAATACTTTCAAAATTTAACTCTTTCCACATACAAAAATCCCAAAATTTCTATTTACTCAAACCAGTATAGATATTTTTTCCTTATATCAGTCATGATCTCATTAATACTATAAAAAATTTCATTATATCCTTGTCCCTTCATTATGTGCATATCACTGGCCTTCCAAAAATGTTTCAATAACTTTTCATTGTTACAGTTACCATATTCTTATAGGAAACCATAATGGACCAATACATAGATATTTCAATATACCATAAAAGTACTTAATCAACATTATTCTTGAATTCCAATAAATAATCCATTCAATCCATCCTCTTCAATGATTGTCATGGAATAGGTCCTTCCTCGATTTAGAAGTACCCTCTTAGGTCAGGGTGTAACACCCCAACCTTCTACGGTACGCTTCTCTTTGAATAATGTGATAGCGTGTGTTGTACGCAACACCGAGTTCTAACACACCATAACTAATCAAACTAGCCGTTATGAATAATAATACCTACTTTTTGAAATCATATATATTTTATATTTCAAAATGGACTTCATTTTTGGATTTGGAATATTGAAATTATCCTAGGGTGAAATTTTGGTACTTTCCGGATAACTTTTATATTTTGATGAATAGTGAAAATTACTAAATTTTAATTAAAAACAACTTTTTTAATCAAAATAATTAATAGTGATAAATTGTGAATTTGAGTGGTTTTAAAGTATATTTATAATATATTTTTACCATTTAATATAATTTTGGTCATTGGACATAATATTACAATTAAACCGAACATAAACAAGTGTCAATCTTTTGATAGTTATTACCTCTTAAAAACACGCTTTTTGTTTTGACAGCGGGAATTAATTTTAAATTAATTTCTTCCACTTCTGTGTTTTGAATTTAGAAAAATGGATTCCATATTTGGAATCAGGATTTCCAAATTGTGTAAATAGGTAACTTTTATTTTTAGACATTTTGAATAATTACTGTGGTAAATATTTTATTTACCATGGTTAAGGGTAAATCCGGTAAGTAAGGGTTAAAAAATAATATTATAATAATACAAAATTACCCTAAAACGTGTCCTAACCTTATTGGTGGACACATAAACGACCATGAGAATCCTTGGGTCAATTTGGGGACCCCTTGGAGCCACTTGTATGTGGTAGGGACACTTTATATTAATAAAGATAAAATAAAAATAAAAATGGCATAAGCTTACATCTTTTAGAAGAAAACTTTTTACATAGGGTTATACATGTTGGATTTTAGATTATAAATATTCATTAGAAAGCTAAAACGATTTCCTACATAATGAGGTTTTATTTATAATTTTTAGACATTAAATAATTTATTTTATTTATGACACAATGATGATGCAGTAATTACTAAAATAGTAAAAAATTAACATAATTGATATTATAAATACCCAAATAAATATAATATGAAACTTTTAATGAATTAAACTAATTTTCTAGGATAATATGATATATTAGGATTGATTTAATTGACTTTGTTCGAAGTAATCAATCTTTTATGAGTTTCACAAAAATCAACTATTGAATAGTGTCAAAATTGACATAAAAGAGTTCTTAAAACAAATATTATATTATTAATTGATATTAAATTCCTAAAAATCTAAGGTTCGTCCAAGAGACTTATATTATAATAGGTTAATCATTAATGGACCACTTGGGGGTCGCTTGGATGTATATAGTAAGTTTATTAACCATATTATATAAAAATACAAAGAGACATTGTAAAAGTGAAACTAATTAACTTAGAGTTAATACTTAAAGATAAGGTTAATATAAGTACCCAAACCTGTCTAAATTCTATTGGATGAGTTGTTTTCGACCTATCCCCACCTCATACTTTGAATAGTCAACTTTGGAGCCTTTGGAAACCGAATATGAATTTATTATAAATTAATATTTCTAGCTTTTCCAAAAGTGCCCCTCACCCCTCTTATAAAAGGGAACTCCTCCTTCTCTTTTCCTCACACCTCTCAAGCCACTTGGCTCGTCCAAACTCTGCCCAAATAAGCTCCCCAAATCCCTCTCCTCCTCCTTGAAGTTTCCCCTTAGGCAGAAAGCATTTCAACAAGTCCTTTGGTTCCAACCAAAGTGAGTTACCTAAATTAAAGGTAACGATTTCTCTTAAATTATTTTCATTTATTTTGCTTCTTCAACCCCCAAACTCTTTTTATTTCCTTTCTTTTGTAACAACACCAGTATCCTCAATATACTAGTATGTTGTTATAATAAGGATTCAAACTACACATACACACAAATCCATCTAATGGATGATGAACATAATGTTTCTGTGGATGGAAAACTAACGCCTCACGAAACGATGATTGTTCAAATACATCTTACCGCCTCTCATGGTGTCCATTATGATGGAACTGTAATTAAATATGATATTAATGATATATATTTTATATATAAGCTTCTGTAATTCCATTTTATTTCATACCATTATTCGTTTCATGTTGTATATACATACGATAATTTCATTTGAGGAAGTGTGGACTACCGCCCCCTTAAAATGATATGACTCGTTCATACCACACATGGAACGTATAAAGGATGGTGTTAATGAACTTAAGTAACATATATAAAATATTATATTATACTGGAATAGTAATATACCTATGTATCATTTGGATTCGATTCTTTTTAAAAATTAAATGGAAATAGCGTTCGTGCGTACGTACGGACTACCGTCTCCACGAACGCGATGAGATTCATTCTCCATCGTATCCATTCAGGTATAATTATCATTTAATGATTTAAAAATGATGTTTAAGGACTTTATATAATTCTGGATATGAATAAGATACAACAAACATGACTTATGTAACAAAACATATAAAGAAAATGAGTAAGTTAACACCCGAAACGGCGATAATACTAAGATATTATTATCAAATCAATATTAAAAGATCATATATGATATCATATTAATGTATATGATTCTTGTATAATTTAGTAACAATTATTTCACTATTATACAGGAGGTTAACCTACCCCAACCAAGGAAAAGTACAAGGTAAGGGTTATTTCACAATCTCTTCATTATCCGAGGTTGTTTATACGTAATAATCTACTGGGATATCTTTATCATCCACATCCATGTTTCTTAAAAATGTATTTCAAAACATTTTTTACTATTTACAAGAATATGGGTTAAAGTCATTTATACCCTTGTTTGACTTTTTATAAGAGGTTTATAAAGGAATCTTTCCGTCGTTTTCAAAACAAGGTCCTTTTTAACCATTTCGACAGAATTGAGGTAAGAATGTTTTTTTAACTTATACGGCGGGTGCGGTTATTTTACGCCGTTATAAAATCTTCAGAGCTTTCCTTACATTCTTATAAGAATATTTTCAAAGAAAATGTTTTATTTTATATGGATCTTAAATGATTTCAAAATAAAAGGAGATATTTCTTTAAAAATAATTTTGATTTCATCTACGTCAACATCCTTTGATGGATTTTAAGATTATTTGAAGTTGATTTATTATGATACAAAACTTCTATATTGTATTGAAGGTTTTGTGATATGTTTGACTATGGATGTGATATTTTTATACCATTCATAGTTTATGGTGAAATTATTGACATTTCGTATGCTAGTTTTAATACGAATGTTTATGTTATGTTTAAACCTTTTCATATGGGAATGCGTTGGACTTAATAAGTGACGGGTGAAGCCCGCTATAGCTCCTCGATGCATCGGTAGGTCTCATGAGACAAACTAGTGTCTTGGCAAAAGGCCTTGACAAAATCTTATTTGTAGTCTTGGCACGAGGCCTTGGCTATGTGGTTATGATAGTCTGGCATTATGCATTCCAACATTATGAAAGTGGTTATTGATTTTTTCATGTGATTATTCGATTAGTAGAATATCCATGTGAATAATTAAATGGAATTATTTCATTTTATTTATGCCATACCATGTTAAAAGTTCATGTTTAAAAGGCTTTTGTTTTAGTTATACATTTCCTTAAATGTTTATTCTTATTGATGAAAGTTTCCGCTATATTGTTATCCTTACTGGGCATTTGAGCTCACCCCTTTTCTATGTTTTATTTTTCCTAGGAAGTGAAGATGTAAGTTATGAATGACCTGCAGGGATATTATGAGGGGATTATAGTGTGGACTGTGGAAACATTATGTTGTTGTAGTAGTTTTTCATTTTATGATGTAATGTAAAACTTATGAATATATCTAGTGTTTCCAAGGCTACTAAACCAATCGGTCTTTCGAGATTTGATCTTTCTTGTGATCATGCCAATGTTACGAAGTAATGCACCGACTCTGGGTAGCTGGGGTCGGGGCGTTACAGTTGGTATCAGAGGAAGTTTAGTACAAACCTTGGAAGCTAGATTTAGATAAACTCTGATTAGAGCACGTAGACCTAAGATGAACTTTGAGGATTAGTATAGAAGAACTTACTAGAATTTTGGTATTGTAGAGATTTTGTGAGTTTTCCGAGTAATACATCCCTGTCTGGATACGAGCAGGTAGAGGCAGCTCTGGCACAGATGTACCTAGGGGTAAAACCCGAAAACACCGCTTTGAGCTAGACTCGAACGGGAACTGGTGCACGACAACGGGCCTTGCTGCACTCTTGGTTACGACTCTCCCGGGGGATATGCTTAGGATAACTCTCATTTTCTTTACAAATCATTATGAAAGGTTTATGAGTTTATACTTCCTCAAAGAAAACATTTTTATGATTATGGATTATATCCATAAATAGTTCAATTTATGTTAAGTGTTTTATAAGTATGGGATTATGTATTTTGATTCATAAACTGATCTAGTGTATGCCATTGTTTAGAAATGGCGCCCAGTAGAATAAATGAGAACTCCAGAAATGCACATGATCCAGAGAGAAGGAAGGATCATATCCTTCATGGTATTAAGCTAGAATTTATAAGAGGAATAGTCTCCCATGTATTATCATCATGTGAAGAAATAATATCATGTGTTGATAAGATAAGTAAAGAGTTTACTGAGTCATATGGATTTGAATGGAAGCAAGAGAAGAAAAGGATGGAAGAGAGAAAGATGGATAAAGGGATGAGGGAAAAGAAGAATTTTCCCATATGTGGTAACTGTGGAAAGAAACACCCTGGAACTTGCCTGAAAGGAATGGGAGTTTGTTATAAGTGTGGAGGAAAAGGGCACAAAGTACGTGACTGCAAAGGTAAGAAAATGGTTTCAAATGTACAATGCTTCATTTGCAAGGAGTTTGGACACTATGCGAACCTATGTCCCAGTCATCAGAATATGCCTCAAATGATGTTATCGGATAATAATCAAGTTATGATACTACCAAATATGAAGAGGAATGATTAGAGTTCTTATGTTGATTATGTCAATTGAGTGTTGTATCAATAATGTACTTGTTACAATAATCATGGAGTATATAAGGATTGTACTGCAGTACTATTTCATTAAGGACTTGAGATTGTGTGGAACAAAGGAAAGTGACTCAATAGCAGGATAAATTTTTGGAAAATATATGGTTGAGAGAATGATAAATCATAATATAGTTCTGATACTAAGGTAGTGATTTTGGAATAATATGTGATTGTTTTGGATAAATTATATTGGATATTCTTGACTACCCTGGAACTGATTAATGATTTGTATATTCCATCATTGTTGGGGTTTAAAACATTTTTTGGATTAATGATGTACATCCAGCTTTCTATATGGAATAAGGGAGCATGAATGTAATCAATAAGGAATATGGTAATTCAGGATGTTTCGGTGTATTAAAAGAATACATGATGAAGGTATTCATATGCTATTACGGGGTAAAAAGGTTCTACATTATGTTTACCTCACTTATAAATGTTGGACTGTGAGTTTGGATAGAAGTATTTTGGATAGTTCTAGTTTAGATTATTTTGGATTTCCATAAAAGGACAACCCGGAGGTCGGGCGACAACCCGTCGCGTCCGGCAAGGCTGCGAGACTTGAACCCGCAACCGAAGGGCGACAAGGGTGTATCACCTACCACTATCCCACGAGATGTCCTGGATTAAATAAAGTAGTTTTTTTAAAAGATCTGGTAGATGAATTATAAATTCGTTTATTTTGGAACCCTCTATCAATAGTATAAATAGAATTTTTTTTTACGAGTGAATGATGAGTTTTTGGTAGAAATTTATTAAGGGATAAAACTCTAATTTTAAAGTAAGTATATCTCCTTATGATCTTATCCAATCTCATAAATAAATTCCTCATCATTAAGAAAAGGAACTTAGAACAAAATTTTTTTCCTAGATGGTACCTTAAATCATCACTAATTTATGGCTTTTGGATTGTTGGCCTTTTCATAGCCATGTTCTCTACCACTCTCCATCAGATAATTGATGGTTAAATTTTTCTTCCATATCCATATTTTCTTACATGGAACCCTAGTATGTGTTATTTTCGGTAATCTTCATACTTTCGACTCTTTATTTTAAATAGAGGCCTCGTTAATTCATTTTTCGATGTGGGATTTCAACTAAGATATTTTGAAACGTCAAAAATGTGTTATCCCAATACCCTATATTTTGTTGAACCGATGGTACTTCAAATCATCATAGATTGATGAGTTTAAGGACCTCAATTATACACTTGTTTGTGATTGATGACCTCAATCACTACCTATAAATATTTACGTTTTTCCTCTGATTATATGTCTCTAATTTCCACCAATGTTCTCCTAATCAAGATCATAATTTGGTGGTGACCCTTTCATTTCTCTTTTCCTCATATTAAGACTAAATTTTAGTAACCCAATTTCCGATGTGGGTTTTCCCACAAATATATTATCTATTTTCAACCTTTTATTTTCGAAGAACAATTTCAAATTGCGAGGACGCAATTTATTGAAGGAGGGGAGAATGTAACACCCCAACCTTCTACGGTACGCTTCTCTTTGAATAATGTGATAGCGTGTGTTGTACGCAACACCGAGTTCTAACACACCATAACTAATCAAACTAGCCGTTATGAATAATAATACCTACTTTTTGAAATCATATATATTTTATATTTCAAAATGGACTTCATTTTTGGATTTGGAATATTGAAATTAGCCTAGGGTGAAATTTTGGTACTTTTCGGATAACTTTTATATTTTGATGAATAGTGAAAATTACTAAATTTTAATTAAAAACAACTTTTTTAATCAAAATAATTAATAGTGATAAATTGTGAATTTGAGTGGTTTTAAAGTATATTTAGAATATATTTTTACCATTTAATATAATTTTGGTCATTGGACATAATATTACAATTAAACCGAACATAAACAAGTGTCAATCTTTTGATAGTTATTACCTCTTAAAAACACGCTTTTTGTTTTGACAGCGGGAATTAATTTTAAATTAATTTCTGCCACTTCTGTGTTTTGAATTTAGAAAAATGGATTCCATATTTGGAATCAGGATGTCCAAATTTTGTAAATAGGTAACTTTTATTTTTAGACATTTTGAATAATTACTGTGGTAAATATTTTATTTACCATGGTTAAGGGTAAATCCGGTAAATAAGGGTTAAAAAATAATATTATAATAATACAAAATTACCCTAAAACGTGTCCTAACCTTATTGGTGGACACATACCCGACCATGAGAATCCTTGGGTCAATTTGGGGACCCCTTGGAGCCACTTGTATGTGGTAGGGACACTTTATATTAATAAAGTTAAAATAAAAATAAAAATGGCATAAGCTTACATCTTTTAGAAGAACAATTTTTACATAGGGTTATACATGTTGGATTTTCGATTATAAATATTCATTAGAAAGATAAAAAGAGTTCCTACATAATGATGTTTTATTTATAATTTTTAGACATTAAATAATTTATTTTATTTATGACACAATGATGATGCAGTAATTACTAAAATAGTAACAAATTAACATAATTGATATTATAAATACCCAAATAAATATAATATGAAACTTTTAATGAATTAAACTAATTTTCTAGGATAATATGATATATTAGGATTTATTTAATTGACTTTGTTCGAAGTAATCAATCTTTTATGAGTTTCACAAAAATCAACTATTGAATAGTGTCAAAATTGACATAAAAGAGTTCTTAAAACAAATATTATATTATTAATTGATATTAAATTCCTAACAATCTAAGGTTCGGCCAAGAGACTTATATTATGATAGGTTAATCATTAATGGACCACTTGGGGGTCGCTTGGATGTATATAGTAAGTTTATTAACCATATTATATAAAAATACAAAGAGACATTGTAAAAGTGAAACTAATTAACTTAGAGTTAATACTTAAAGATAAGGTTAATATAAGTACCCAAACCTTTCTAAATTCTATTGGATGAGTTTTTTTCGACCTATCCCCACCTCATCCTTTGAATAGTCAACTTTGGAGCCTTTGGAAACCGAATATGAATTTATTATAAATTAATATCTCTAGCTTTTCCAAAAGTGCCCCTCACCCCTCTTATAAAAGGGCACTCCTCCTTCTCTTTTCCTCACACCTCTCAAGCCACTTGGCTCATCCAAACTCTGCCCAACTAAGCTCCCCAAATCCCTCTCCTCCTCCTTGAAGTTTCCCCTTAGGCAGAAAGCATTTCAACAAGTCCTTTGGTTCCAACCAAAGTGAGTTACCTAAATTAAAGGTAACGATTTCTCTTAAATTATTTTCATTTATTTTGCTTCTTCAACCCCCAAAATATTTTTATTTCCTTTCTTTTGTAACAAAACCAGTATCCTCAATATACTAGGATGTTGTTATAATAAGGATTCAAACTACACATACACACAACTCCATCTAATGGATGATGAACATAATGTTTCTGTGGATGGCAAACTAACGCCTCACGAAACGATGATTGTTCAAATACATCTTACCGCCTCTCATGGTGGCCATTATGATGGAACTATAATTAAATATGATATTAATGATATATATTTTATATATAAGCTTCTGTAATTCCATTTTATTTCATACCATTATTCGTTTCATGTTGTATATACATACGATAATTTCATTTGAGGAAGTGTGGACTACCGCCCCCTTAAAATGATATGACTCATTCATACCACACATGGAACGTATAAAGGATGGTTTTAATGAACTTAAGTAACATATATAAAATATTATATTATACTGGAATAGTAATATACCTATGTATCATTTGGATTCGATTCTTTTTAAAAATTAAATGGAAATAGCGTTCGTGCGTACGTACGGACTACCGTCTCCACGAACGCGATGAGATTCATTCTCCATTGTATCCGTTCAAGTATAATTATCATTTAATGATTTAAAAATGATGTTTAAGGACTTGATATCATTATGGATATGAATAAGATACAACAAACATGACTTATGTAACAAAACATATAAAGAAAATGAGTAAGTTAACACCCGAAATGGCGATAATACTAAGATATTATTATCAAATCAATATTAAAAGATCATATATGATATCATATTAATGTATATGATTCTTGTATAATTTAGTAACAATTATTTCACTATTATACAGGAGGTTAACCTACCCCAACCAAGGAAAAGTACAAGGTAAGGGTTATTTCACAATCTCTTCATTATCCGAGGTTGTTTATACGTAATAATCTACTGGGATATCTTTATCATCCACATCCATGTTTCTTAAAAATGTATTTCAAAACATTTTTTACTATTTACAAGAATATGGGTTAAAGTCATTTATACCCTTGTTTGACTTTTTATAAGAGTTTTATAAAGGAATCTTTCCGTCGTTTTCAAAACAAGGTCCTTTTTAACCATTTCGACAGAATTGAGGTAAGAATGTTTTTTTTAACTTATACGGCGGGTGCGGTTATTTTACGCCGTTATAAAATCTTCAGAGCTTTCCTTACAAGCTTATAAGAATATTTTCAAAGAAAATGTTTTATTTTATATGGATCTTAAATGATTTCAAAATAAAAGGAGATATTTCTTTAAAAAGAATTTTGATTTCATCTACGTCAACATCCTTTGATGGATTTTAAGATTATTTGAAGTTGATTTATTATGATACAAAACTTCTATATTGTTTTGAAGGTTTTGTGATATGTTTGACTATGGATGTGCTATTTTTATACCATTCATAGTTTATGGTGAAATTATTTACATTTCGTATGCTAGTTTTAATACGAATGTTTATGTTATGTTTAAACCTTTTCATATGGGAATGCATTGGACTTAATAAGTGACGGGTGGAGCCCGCTATAGCTCCTCGATGCATCGGTAGGTCTCATGAGACAAACTAGTGTCTTGGAACAAGGCCTTGACAAAATCTTATTTGTAGTCTTGGCACGAGGCCTTGGCTATGTGGTTATGATAGTCTGGCATTATGCATTCCAACATTATGAAAGTGGTTATTGATTTTTTCATGTGATTATTCGATTAGTAGAATATCCATGTGAATAATTAAATGGAATTATTTCATTTTATTTATGCCATACCATGTTAAAAGTTCATGTTTTAATAGGCTTTTGTTTTAGTTATACATTTCCTTAAATGTTTATTCTTATTGGAGAAAGTTTCCGCTATATTGTTATCCTTACTGGGCATTTGAGCTCACCCCTTTTCTATGTTTTATTTTTCCCAGGAAGTGAAGATGTAAGTTATGAATGACCTGCAGGGATATTATGAGGGGATTATAGTGTGGACTGTGGAAACATTATGTTGTTGTAGTAGTTTTTCATTTTATGATGTAATGTAAAACTTATGAATATATCTAGTGTTTCCAAGGCTACTAAACCAATCGGTCTTTCGAGATTTGATCTTTCTTGTGATCATGCCAATGTTACGAAGTAATGCACCGACTCTGGGTAGCTGGGGTCGGGGCGTTACATAGGGCATTGAATTGGGTAATTCCAATGTTCTCCATAGATAAGATATTGAACCCCATAACAGTCTGTCACTCTATGACCCTTTTCCCCACATAGATAACATCCTCCCCTCCATTTGAGTTATTCCTCAAGGTTCTTGTTCCCTTATTCTTGATATGTAGAAAGAATAATCTTTCAGCATCTATGTTCCTCTCCATGAGAAAATGCATAAAATTCCATCTTCCCTTTTTTGATGGCTTAGGAATACCACTAATGTTTCCCTTTTTAATCATATATCGTTAGGACTAATTTTGCATAATCAAAATATCTTTCACACTATGCAATATGCAATTTCGCTGCTCACAGTTACCAATTTGTCCATTAGATTCAATGTTAACCCAATTCTTTCCGTTTCCCTCCATTAACTAAAACCAGATACCATTGTGTAATAAAATATTTAAAATAATGAGGAACCACATAATCATAAAAAATCACTTATAGGATGTATAACTTATGACACCTTATTTAATCTATGATATCCTAGGTTCACCCTAGGTTATTCATGATGGTTAACATAATTCTAGGACTATAGACAATACTTATACTTAACCATAGGGATATCCCTAGACATACCT
This sequence comes from Viscum album, assembly GCA_963277665.1. Classification (NCBI taxonomy): domain Eukaryota; kingdom Viridiplantae; phylum Streptophyta; class Magnoliopsida; order Santalales; family Viscaceae; genus Viscum; species Viscum album. Next base: position 1,417,492,293 of record OY728148.1, read on the forward strand.
TAGAAATATCTCTAGGTATCTTACTAAAGTATTTTCATCCAAGTTTCCAAAGGTTGACTAAACCATTCCTCTAATTCCAACTATAGAGACCCAATCTAGACGTACATGGACATTACATTACTTTTGCAGAATACTTATTATATAACAAAAATAGACACCCAAATATCATAATAGTTTAGTGTCTTTGTAAACACAGAACTTAATCTTCTAATCATGATGAAAGATCTTCAACATCTCCCATAATGATATTCCCCTTTTGTTTTCTTACCTAAAACCTTTCTTTATATCCTGGGGAAAACATATAAAGGGTGCTCTGAAATGATTAGTAAGGGTAAGCATGGAGAAAATAAACCAAACCATATACATTTGAGCTTAAATACATGAACATAATGTTTAAACATCAAAATCTTGAGTTGTGAAATAAATCATGGTAGTAAGTAAGGAATATAGCATAAAGGAACATCAATCATGATAAAAAAGAATAGGAATAAAACATGTAATTGTGGAAAACCATTATGCACATTATATGATTTCTATAGTAGCCAAGGCATTGCTTCCAAGACCATCATAGTGGACAAATTCCATTACTGAACCCGGATTACATGTCATTCCAGCCCAATATAACTTAACCGTATTTTACTTATCATTCCATCCATGTCTATCTCATGAGATATAAATCATTACACAATGCATTAGAGGGATATATTGGTCACACCAATCTCATAATGAAATAATTATTTCGTGTACCAAAAAATAAACATAAATCATTCATCATAACCCAATTAATAAAATTGGTTTCATCAACATTATCCCATCATAACATAATCCATATAAAACAATAGATATAATTTAATCATAAAAAAGTCAAACTATGTAAATAATAGATACATTACACTTTAAAGAAAACCATATTAATTAATTCCATCATATATGGATACAGTTTTGATAAAACACTTCAAATGAATTCTTGAGAAAAATATCATTTCTTCTTTAACAACTTTTTCTTTTTTCAAAATGACAAGAATCTTTAAAAGAAAATAATTTTGTTGAAAATAATCATGAAATATTGTAGAGAAAGCTTCATGGAAATAATGAGTTATGAAACCATAAAAATCTATTCACACTGTATAAGTTAAAAAAACATTATCCTTATACTTTTTCTAGAAAAGTCAAAAAGTACCATATATAGTAAACAAAAGAAAGATTCCTTACATACCTTGTGGTAAACATCAAAAAGGGTAAAACTGAATTTAAACATACATGGAATAATATTAAACATTTTATGAAAACATTTTTAGAAAACATGTACATGGTTGATAAACATAACCCCAGTAAATTCTTACGAATAAACAATTTCAGATAAGAACGAGATTGGAATAATTAGCCCTTACCATTTATCATCGGTGGAATCAAAGGTTTCCTAAAATAAAGAAAATTACATGAATATGTAAATATAATATCATTCAAAATAAAAATCATAAAACATTCATGGGAATCATAAACACCATACAAAATAAATAGATGGTGATTAAGGCATATGTCTCCCAAAAATAAAAGTGAGATGAAATAATCCCTTACCTTATGTCCAATTTCATCCATATGTGTCCGAGACTCCTTTATAGTGGGATTAAAAATATTATTAACTTGTAAAAAAACCATAATAATATTTATTATATCATATATGATTCTATTATGACTTTATATTACCCATGGATTTGTTAATTCCATGTTAAAGTAGCGTTTTGGGTAAAATAGTTTCATTGATCATACGTGTTTTGACTTGTAATTATTCATATGAATACTTAGATCATGGTTACTAACTTCCATAATTTAAAAAATGATTTATAATATATATATATATATAATCGGTCGATAAATGTAATTAAATACATCGATCATTGAGATGGTAGGTCGTACATATGCATGAACGTTGTTTGCATTTCCTTAATAAATTAAATAGAAGTAAATGAAATATATAGATACATAAAAAAATATACAATTATTATGTAATATATTTAATGATTACTTATTATATATTATTTATAATCATTATTGAATGGTTAACATGGAGAATGAATCTCATCGCATCGTGGAGACGGTAATCCGTACGTATGCATGAGCGATTATATCGTTCGCATAATTATTGAATGGAATTGTAGTGGATGATATAATATATCAGAATCATTAATATTTTATAATAATCATATATAGTAATTATTTCCACCATTATACCCATCCATGTAAGGTGGGGGTGTAAAAATATATTACACCATGGCATGGAGATGGTAAGTCATACGTACGCACGCCCGGTGATTTTATTTTTAGTAGGATGGATAGAAGGTGAAATAGGGTTGTTTCATATTTATAATAACATATCATTATATTAGTTATACTAATGTTATTACTTTATAATGAAACAACTAAATAATAGGAATTATAAGAATAAATAAACATGAAAGAATTGGTAGAAGAGATTACCTCTTCTTCGACGCACCTCTTTTTAACTTCTTCTAAAGTGACTAGAGTTGGTATTTTGAGAAGGCCAGAATCTCCAAAATGTTAACAGAGAAGTTCATAAGAGTAATGGGAAGGGGTTGCCCAATCTTGAAAGCTCAAAATTGTGTGAGGAGGAGAGGGATAAGGTGCCCTTTTATAAGAGAATAGAGGTGCACATTTGGAAACCTCAAAAATATTAATTAATAATAAAATAAACCCCACTTATAAACCACAAAAAATCATTAAATTCAAAGATGAGATGAGATAGGGTTTTAATCTCATAAACCAGTACAATTTAGACATGGTTTATGTTTATTTTAAACCATGTCATTTTGATTTATCCTTATTTAATCTATTTAATTTTATTTGCGGTAATAATATTCTAATTTTTAAATTGTTATAAATACTTACCTATATTATGTAAATTTTCCATAATTAGATAAATTATTACATTTTCTAACATATAATTTTCAATTTGTAATTTTTAAATATTTTTGTGATTTTTAAACAATTTAATAATATGTTATGTTTATAAAATATCAATAGTGTCAATTTTGACACTATTCAATAATTTGAATTTAAATAAAATACACAAAAACTAATTATTCGAAATAAAATATTTAATAGATTCCAAAAGTATCATATTAGTCGAAAAAAATCTTGGAGATCATTAATTTGTTCATAAAATATTTATTATAAGGTTTTTAAAACCATTTATTGATATTTCTGTTTATAAATTAATTATTTCAACATTTATGTATAATTATTTAATATACATATTTTTGGCATAAAAATAAAAAATAAAATACTACGATAAAGATAAATCTAATATCTTTCATACCTATAATTTTACTCGAATTTATCATCTTGAAATCGCAATAATAAAATTTTAATATTTATTAAATTATTAATGTGAAAACATTGATATATTTTGAAATAAAATAATATAAGTGTCATAATCACTTTTATAAAGCTCCAAATGGTCCATAATTTGTCCATTAGATGATTATGGTTTATATATACATGACCAAAAAGTTTTGGTTAGGTGTTAGGGCCTTTTATGGGTATTATTATTTCAATAAAAACTATATTATTGATATTTCACTAAATATATAATTTCGACATCATTAATGAATATGCTATTTAGGTAATTAAATATTTCTAAAAAATTAAAAATAAATTACTATAACAAAGAAAAATATTTTATCATTCAAATGAGAATTTATAATTGAATTTATATTCTTTATAATCTTATATTAAAAATACATTGTTTATTATAGTTTCAGTGAGACATATTCCACTTTCTATATAGAAAATAAATTAAAGGTCTTAATCACATCCAAGTGGGTTCTAATACATTCCATTTCGACCCAAGTATGTTTTAAAGATAAATATAATCATCTTGTTATATTAAAATCGGTTTTAGGTTAAAAATATATTTTATTTATACTTTAAACCCATTCAATATTATAATTTAACCATATAAATTATCTTGATGAAAAAAGATGTTTTTAATTAAAATTTATCTTATTTTTACTATTCATAAAAAATGAAAGTTAATATAAAAATATCAAAAAATTATCCAAATTAAATTTTTATATACTCTTTGCAATGAATAACATTATTTTGTCAAATTTAACTCATAAACGTGTCGAAAACTAGATGTAAATTAGGTGCACCATTAAAAGGCAGCAAAACAATATTTTTCGAGAAATAATTAGTTTACACGAAAAATTTTTTTTGTTCTCATACCATGTTCTATAATATGTGTATGATGAATGATATTGTTATAAAATTCAAAATGTGGTTAATACTATTCATAACAGATAGTTCATAAAATATCATTGTTTAGGGAAACTCGTAATTTCATATAACACACGCTATTGGGGAAGGTCACTCTTGCGTGCAACATAAGCCAGGAATAGTCTTTGCGTATAACACAATCTAATACATTGTTGTGTATAGTGCAAGATAATTTTGGTGTAGTGTGTAACACAAGACATCAATGAAATTGAAAATAATATTTCACATAAAAGATCAGGGTGTTACAGGGTCTTGGATTGTATTTGGCCTCCACTTTTGTCAAAGGGATTGTATAAAGTTGAGGTGGTTTGGAGTTGAATCTTTTACACTCTTAGTGGCACCAAATTTGGGGTAAGTAGATGGGGGTGGTTTATACCCTTGAGTTTGATGGGAATTGGGGTGGGAAGGTTTCTTTCTTTTAGGTATTACTTCCCCATATCCATGGCATATCCTTTCCATCGGTTTCCCCGATGGACCCCCCCTAAATGTGAATGATTTTGGACTCTTTTTTAGTGGATAGAAGTGGGTGAAGGTTTGGTTGCATGGTTTTCTAAACTGTTGGAGAAAACCATACACCCTTGTCAGGTCATTTAAAAAGTTTTCGATTTATTTTTTTTCCTCCCAAGACATATCCATACTCACCCCTTACTTCCCATGTTTTACTATTTCATCCATTACAGCCTCCCAAGATCCCCAAACATCCCTTAGAGCTAATTTTTGAATGGTTTTTGACTGAGAAACATCATGTTCTCTTCAATTGTGTTTTTCTATCTTTGTTTTCTCTCTATTGTTTTGGTTTCCTTTCTTACTTCTTGATGTTATGTATTTATAGATGATAGTTTTTAGAACCTCAGTTTTGACCCTTGGTTTCTTGGACATTACTTATCGTTTTAGGATCAATTTATATTCATTGTGGTACAGCAGGGGTGTAGTTGAAGTTTCACACCAAGATTTAAGGGCTTCAACAATTTTGGTAGGTGATTCCATTGTGTATGAAATCCCTATGACTTATCATATTATGTGTATGGACATTTCATGTTTATCTAATCTTATTATTGGTGGAAAAAATTGTTTTAGTAGTATATATAAATCAAAAGAATTTTATGTGCCATTTTTATATGAAATTGGGGGGTTTTTTCAATGAAATATTTTATTGGTTCTTTTGGGAATGACCTATAACTACAAAGTCAATTTTATTAAAATGTATTAGGGCTTAAAATAATGTTTTAATGGCCTTATCCTTTGGGTTTTTAAATGAAATTTGGTTGTGTTGACTTTTGTTATGTAAATTATTTTTATGTTCCAATTTGTTGTTAAATTGGGTGTTTTACACGGCTATTTTATGTGTTGCATATTGGGGTGGTTTTATAACTCATTTAATGGGTTTATATAAATTTTTTGGGTGATGAAAATTTTCTTTGTGAATGTGAGTATGAATATGGTCTTCAAAGTGTTGTTTAAATGGGATTTTTGTGTGCAAAACATCGATAGCTATTGTGAAGTTGTTTGATGGAAAATCGAAATGTTTTGTTCTATGTTATAAGTGGTATATTGTGTGTATAGATACATTATTGTATGTATGCGACCAGTAGTGGTGTTTTTATATGAAAAGTGATGTATATGTAATCCTGAGATAGTTTGAACAAAAAGGGTGATGCCAGATTACCTAGGTGGGCAGATATGTACTACTACAGCAAGTGATCAAGATGGGTTTTTTTTCCTGAGTAAATGGATAAATAAAACTATAATGAAACTATATGGATGATTTTGGAGTACTAATAGGTTATGGGTATGATCCCACAAGTGTTTCATGCATTGGAATGGATTTGTGAGATGGATATTTTACACCACGGTATGAGGTACATGGGGCCCGAGACTATCTAGTGCCTACAGGTGTTCCTGGTTTTTTTCTCATTGGATTTGTAGTATTTAGCCTTGTATTAGGGTTTTATTGGATATAAATTAAATTATCAAACTTTTATTATTCATATTTTTAATCATTCTGAATGTTTTATTTTTAAAATTGTTTTCAATTTAATGTAGTGTTTCTTGGAATTTTTTGCTACTTTTCCTTACATATTAAAATTATGTGCTTTTTCATCTTTTATTGCATACTCTTTGGAATATGTGGGTAGTATCATATTGGTCTTAGGCTCACACCCTACTTAAACCCCTTGGGTGTAAGTATATGTGGTCAGGATTGAAATAGATAATGAAAAGCCATTGGATGAAGGCGGTTCGAGGTGTTAGTTCTAATTCTTAGTGTGGAGCTGTAGAGATAATTTTTTACTAATGACCCCATGTCATGTGGAGTCCTTAGTGATGTTTTTCTAATAATTCATTGGGTATTTGGACCTATTTTATAGTGTCTGATCTTATGTATCCAGTTATGGATTTTTTATAAACCTTGTTTGGTAATAATTTTATTAGAATCAGTTTATCAAATATTATTGATATTTTATGTATCCATATTCGGGTAAATCATTCCCAAATAAAAATAAATGTTACTCGAACAATTGTTCCACCCATGGGAATATAGAAGGCCATTATAGGATTTTCACAAAACTGATTTGGCATTGGTTTTGATGGCAACCAGATTCAGTTTGTCACATTTCCTCTCCTAAATTTTTATTATCATTTTTGTTTATTTTTCTACCATTAATATTGATTAAATCATTATTTTTAAGGAAGATGTTTTGAGGAGTGATTCCATTAAAGTAAGTATCTTTTTGTTCAACATATTTTTTAAATTATTATTTATATTTTCTAAAAATCATTTTAAAAAATTTAATGATGTTATATTAAAATAATATTTTTTTATTTTATAATGAAATTGAAAGTATATATTCTAAAAATCCTAATCATTAAATAGAATAATGGCTTATTGTTGGATTGGCTCAACCACCTACATGAATGATATTATTCTGACACCACCATTTTCAATAGGGATGAGTATCAAAACACTAATACCCAAAATATACGATATTAAATTTTAATTTATGATATTAATATGGTTATTTATTAAATTTAATAAAATTATTTTTCATTTTAATAGCACATTATTGTATCGATAAATTAATCAAAATATGCTCATCCTGGATTCTATTTTAAAAAAACCAATACATACATTATATAAAATAGAAATATGAATTTAAAAAATGGATTTAATATTATTATTACACTACCTTGAATAATTCTTTAATTGTGGATTTTCTATTAAATAACTTGGATTTACATCTCCACACTAGAACTTGTACGAAACAATCAAAATTACTTGCATGTGATAATAAAAATAAAAAAACTACTTACTATTTTAAGTTTAAAATTTATTTAATAGAAAATTATAAAAGGGAACATAAATTTATATTCTTATAAAATAACTTATTTATATGTTTTTTATACAAGATGTTGATGGTATTTTATAGAAATTATGTCTTATGGTAAGGGAGTCATTTCTAATATCACATTGAAATTAATGTTTTCAATGTATATTTTTCAAAATGGGGAAAATTTTATTTAATTTATTTATAAAGCCTAATTTCATATATTTTCTTATGTTTACTTATATATTTTACATTACCCAAACCATTTCACCACTATTTTCTCCACAATTCAATCAATAGGGTTCTTGTTAGTGGTGAATTTTTTTTACTTATATTGTGTCAAAAATATTTCACCTTTCTGTCTGTGTTATTTATTTACATTAAAGAATTTATTTATTCATATTATAAAATATATTAAGGTTATTTTATATATAATTTTACTTTATTTTAATATAGTGTGATAAGAATCATTTTTTATATTTTCTACATCATCACATTTATGTTCTATTTTATTTAATTTTTTTAAGAAGTTTCCATTCTATATTTCCTATGCTTTCAAAAGTAATTTATTATTATTTTATAATTATTTTTTAGAAATATTTTCTATAGATTATATTCATTAAAAATATAGCTAATAAAAATGTAAACAATATTTCTTCGATTATTTCACAGTTTTATAATAATAGTTTTATGGATTTTTAACATATGTCAATACCCATAAATTTTTCTTATTATTCACTATAGAAATTATATTATTATCTCTTAAACCTTTTTTACTTGGATGAATTACTGTCATTTGTTTTTTGTTTTCATGAAATATATTTCATTCAGCATGATTAATTAGGATATAATTTAATTTTGAATGTTTTCGTGTTCAAGTGGAACTCATATGTATGGTTTTTTTAATGTAAATCATGGTCCATGAATTATATATCCAAAAAATAATTTAGGTAAATATTTAGATATTAAGATATGAAAATAAAGTGTCTTTGGGTGAAACAAATCCACTTTGAGACTTTGTGCACTAATTTTATTGGATTTGTAAGTAAACACAATCTACTATGTAATGAGTATATGTGAACTATACAATGAATGTATTGGTAGTGTTACATGACCAAATATATTATTTCTTATACATATATATGTTTACAAAAATTTATAAATAATTTATAAATAATTATACATTATAATGTTTTGTTTACACAGATTATAAAATTTTTCCCTCTATCCTATATTATTATGCATCATTTTGTGAGTTATGTCGAAAGTATTATGTCATGATTTTATATTTATCATCCATGTTTTATTAGGTATGATTTTTCTTATTATGTTTATGTTCCTTGATTATATACTCAAACCCACATATTCCAACTAGGCTTACCTATGCTCTTTAATTAATATTTATTATGATCCCCTATTGCTAATAATATAATCTAAACCTTCCTCATGATTTCATTACCTATATTATGAAGAAGGGTATTAAGTGTGACATTTCTAAAAGGGTATCATATGTGAATAACACTTGTGTGAGATAATGAATAATGTTAATATAATGTTTTTTATGTATCCAACCTATAATGAAACAATATCAATTGGTTCATGGTATGTGATTTACTATTATATATAGTGAATATTATTGTAAAATAATTCAATAAATATTTATTTTAGGGTTCAGTCGTATTATATATTTCCACCAATGAATTATAGAGATACATCCATGTTTTTTTGGATGTGATAAAGGATAAAAAAATATAGGCACACATAATCCAATATTTGTAGACACTTGACGTGGTTCTGTGAGTTTTATATATTTATTGATGCATGTATTAATATTTATTGTACTTAGAGTTCTATGCTATATCCATGATATTACACCATTTTATAATTCATAAAAACATAGTAACATTGAAAAATGTATTACCACTATTTAGAACAATGGAATATTTGATCAAAATCAAAAGGTATAAAATTATTAGAAAAATCATATGTTGTGTTCAGTAATTCTCTCTATATATCACCTAGATAATTTGTTTTGATCCTATTCATTTCAATGGAAAAATATTATAGATTTGTATATTTGGAAACCATTGATTCCCCCCACATCAGTGTTGGTATACTATCAAGGGGAGCATCATAAGTGTTATCAGTGATTTTTTTCTCTTAAATATCTCTTTCCTCTATTTATCGATTGATATAAAGAATATTATTATATCAATTGAAACAATCAGATATATTCTATAGGATCTGAATTTTTTTTCATAACTAACAACATTTTTTCACTGATCCCTTTGGTTATCATGAATATTATCAACAACAAAGTCATACCCATGTCTAATTGGAAGATATTACATTTAAAAGAGGAGTTAGTGGTTGAATATGTTACATATTATGGATGAAATTCTGTCCATATCTCCAATAATGGTGTCAAAATTTCTAAATTTTGGATATCCAACAATTTAATTAGTAATAATTGTTTTTAATAATAAGATGTTGATCACAATATTATATTGTATTCCCTATATGTGAAGTGTTTTACAAGGGTGATGGGTTCAAAAATATGGAATATAATTTTGAGGAAACTCTATGACATCAATAAGGAATACAATATGGATAAAATATTCAACATTAAAGTCATTCTTGGATCGAATTGAGGATATTGAAATATAATAATATAAATCATTTGATTAGTTCTTCATTCAAGTGAACAAAATTATTATTATTATTTATTGTTTAATATAATTTCTTATTTTTTCCACAATATAGAATGCTTTATTGAGAATTTACCCATTTATGATTTATAAAAACCATTCCAGCCTTAATGGATCACGAAATTGATCAGTGGACTATCGATAAGATTAAAAAATACGTCTTCTAAGTTGTAGATAAAGAAATTATTAATATGGTAAATAAAATAAAAAAATTAGACTATGTTAAATGATTCTTATAGATAAAATTATCATGAATAAAATATTTCTCAAGTGGAGGAAACTGGTAATGAAAATAATTCTTTAAATTTTAGTAAATGTCGTTCATTATTTTAAAAAGTTATATAGTGAGGAAAAGGTAAATACCAGGCTAAAGTTCTATTTAAGTGTTGAAAATACGGAATGATAATAAAAATTTATGCTATATTATCTAAAAAATACGAAAAATAAAATAATATGATCAACTTAAAAGAACATATTATAGAAGAAATTTATAAAGTGGTCATAATAGAGAAAAGTCCTTTTGTGGTATAGTAAAGGTTATCACATTAAAAAAATTAACTTCCTCAATAAACATTATTCCACATCTTGTCTTGAGAAAAGTAAAATGGAGAAGAATTTATAATCGGATAAGGTCTTAGATCTTTTATGGATAAATCAAAATATTCTATTGATCCCTTTAGAAAATAAAATGGTAATGGTGAGGAGGGTAGAATTGAAGAGGATAATTAAAAAGAGATTTAGTTGAACATTTGTTTCTTTGTTTTTGTCAAATAAAACAACAATCATGGAAGTGAACATAACACAATAAAATTCGAAGGATTCCATAAATATATTACTTTTGGAATCAAAATATATTTATATTATGAATATGGAAATATATTTCACCTAGAATATGGGATATATAAATTAAATACTTGAATTATGATATACGATTCATGAAAATACTATATACAATATAATTTCTAAAAAACATGCCATTAAGTCTCTTGTGTAAAGGTTCAATGGGGGTGAAAAATAACATAAGAATTTTTGCATGTATAGTTAAAAAATTAATTCAAATAACCTTTTGGGTATACTCAATTCATCAATAATTTTTTATACTAAAAAAACTTTTTAATTATCCTATAGGGCCTCAAAGAGATATTTTAGACACTCATGATTGTTTTAGTAATATATAAATAATAAAAAATGGAAGAAGGTGATTAAATTGTTAATTAATTATAAAACACCTATTTAAAATTTTAGTGGGGGTGTCTTAATTTTCAAATACAATAATGAGTGGGAGATGAAGATTCCCATATATAATCCAAGGGAAAATATATGATAAAGGATTATATCCCTAAAATGGATTATGTTTACTAGAAGTAGTCGAATTAAAATGAGAAATAAAATTAATTAGTATATTTTTAGGAAAATTATATCTAATTATATAGGATACACTTTAAATGAATATATTTTTGTTGTGTATTATAAGGAAACCAAACATTTTTTTGTTTGAATAATTTAACAATCCTTAAATTAAAGAGTGGAAACTAATCGAGGGGGTTTAAATATGAAATTCCATGAATTAAGACAATACAATATTATAATGATATAAGTAATATTATATAATATCTTTGATTCACTCGAGGAGGCTTTTAGGAAGTGTAACCAATATTTATAGTCAACCATAAAATATCTCAAAAATCTATATGATGAACAACATAAAAATTTTGATAATGAAGTTATTAATAGGAGGAGTAATCAATACTAAACATTTGTGATTTAGGTGGATTACAAAGTAGATAAATGTGAAAATAATTGGTTACATAACACATGTTTTTCATCACACATGACCAAATATAATAAACTAAAACCATACCCCAAAGAGTATGTTGAAGTATATATTACTTAAAATAATGATATATCACACATATTTGATGGAGTTAAAAGTTATTAAAATTACTGATAAGAGACATGAATCTAAATATTTTATCTATGTCAATGGTATGAGGGATAATCTCTTCTGTATCTATTGGATTCATAGAAATAATACTGATGTGATCATTAAATAAAATTAAAATATCTTTTTGATGTCAATGTATATAGTAATTTTGAATGAAAAAACAAAAAAATTAATGTATTCAAAATCATTAACGATCAAAATAGTTATTGCCTGATTATGAAGGGTTGGAATGAGCTTTGTAATATAAGCCATGGATATTTGAGTAAAAATGATATTTATTATGTAATTAAAAAAAATATAGGTGGAACCCCCAGAACATTAATTTTGAATGACTAATCAATCATGATTTATATAATGAAGGTACAATGGTGAAAAGGGGGGAAAATTAGTAAAAACCAAAATAAAGATACCTCCTCGATTGATAAACATGGTTGGGTGTGATCTAAGGATCCTGAAAACAATCCACAGAGATAAGTATTTTATTATATCTGTTTAAAATTTTAATAATATGACTTATTTATAATGTATACCTTGTAAATAATAATCTATTTAGATATTTATCCACATTTTGATGTGTTTTGACAGATAGATTAGATATTCCTTGAATATATTTCAATCTTAAAGTTGATATCGATTAAAAAAATTATTATGTGAGTTATATCTTAATAGGTTTGGAAAATTAATTAATATAGTCATAACACACCCAAAAATTTTAGTATGACACCAAATAAACTAGATTTTAGTGGATATATGAAGAACCATGTTTTTAGAGAATTAATTGTTGATATTATATTATAGTACACCCACCATATTTTTTTAATATTTAATTAAATATTATGTCAACAAATTGTACTAAATAATCAATATGAGATGTGGTTTGGGAAGAATACAAACTTGAGTAGATTGAAGGTATTCATCAATAGATATTAGCAAATAATCAAAGGAAAACAATTGGAAAAGATTGATGAAATATTAAATGAATATATATTCCTTGTATATACCCATAGTAAAATAATTTACCAATGTTATAATAAAAAATGAAGAAAATCATAGATAGTTATTTTGTTATATTTTTAGAAAATAAAAAAATCAATTCAATAATAATGTTTATGTTATGGTAAGATTAAACAAGTGTATTAAAAAATGAATTAGATATAATGAGTGATTTTTTAATATTATAATAGTCATTCAACATTGCTGTTAATATCTAAAATTTCTGGATATTGGGAATTCACTAATAAAGGAGAGTATAATTTTCCTAGACATTGAATGTATATTTATCAAATAATAACCTTATAAACAATATAACGGTTATCTAATCAGGTTTAATTCAGATATTTTATAATCACACTAGTTTTAATTTTCACACATAACCAAATAGAATTAAAGAGGTATAAAAACATGAGGATTCAATTAAAATGATGGAAGAAGAGATAAAAAATTGAGATTAATGACAAATTATATTTGGTTTAATGTCCCAAATACAATAATTTGATTATTATAGTGTGATTACTCAAATACAATCTCATTGTCGTAGGATATTTATAAGGGAAAAAGTCTTATCATGTATTATTGGGATACTTAACAATTGAGGGTACGGAATTTTATGATACTTTTTATCCAATAATAAGACATCACTTTTTTCGTGGAATATATGATCAAATAAATCATAAATTATTCTTAATGATTTTGATGTTAATATTATTGAATGTTGAACATAAATAATGGTTTTACATTTAATTACTTGAATTTTTTATGCATGATGATGATGGATTTCAAAATTTAATGATAATGAATTTTCATTATGATATTAAATACATTTTTAGATAATATTATTGAATTTAATATAATAGCTTTTATATAATAAAAACTATGAAAGACAATTTGGATGATAATAATTATCCCCATGGGGGATGAAAAAGACTCACTCATTTTTATTATGTAAGTTGATTGCATAATTTTTTCATGACACAAAGTGAAGTTATGGAAGGGAGTCTCTACCTTAATGAGAAAAATATATATATTTCAATTTTTTATGAGATGACATTATTTATAGAACGACAAGTTATTAAAATAAATTTTTTTATTTTTATCTCCCATGAATATTATTCTCAGTTATTATTAAATAAGTTTTAAAATGAATAATCAAGAGAATTATACACTCTAATATAATATGGGACTATGTTTTAATTGAATTAAAAAGATATATGTATTGATAAAATGGAGATTTTAAGGATTTTGGTTTTAATATCTATATTATATAATCTATATCATATATCATTATTTTATTTAATGTTAGTGCGTGATTCTAAACTAATTAAAATGATTCACAATTTATGGGAGTGAATTATATCTTGAATTATGTTAAAGTGAATATTGGGTTAGGAAAAAGGAAAAATAATAAATATTATATTAATTTATAGGATTATTCTAATTCAAATTGGGTATCTTATGTTTGTATTCAAATTTATAAATTATAGGGTTTATTATTTATTTGAGGAAGGTTTTTTTCATAGACTCCATATTTAAAAACAAATTCACATTATAAACAAAAGAAACTCAATATGACTTGGAATCCTAATCAAAAGACAAAATGAATTGGATTAAGTGAAACCGAGAATAAATTAAGTTGAATTATTCATTGCTATTAAATATTGGATGTGATAATCAAAGTAAAAAAAATTATCAATGATTTTGAATCAATATTTGAGCCTAAAAATATGTATATTAAGTATATAATTTTTAAAAATTATGTGTAATTTACTGATTGTTCATTGGAGTATATTTCAATAAATAATCAAGTTGGGTATATCATGACAAATACCCTAATGAATATTTCCTTCAACAATATGAAAATTTTCTTAATATTTCACAGTACCCAAAATTTCAATAAGTTATATGGTTTACTTTACCTCTTCCATTAATTTTCATATATTGAAAAGGGATAGAATATAATATCCTTAAACTAATTAGACCCCATTATGATTAAACTAGAGTGAGTTGTACCTCAATCATTCCCCAACCTATGCCAAATGACGCCGACTAGTAGAAAGGGAAGTCAGAAAATAAGGTGGGATACTATAACATGTTGTATAAATAACCTAAAAAACAACTAAAAAGGAATATAAAAAATAATCATTGTAAAATATTTGTATATGATAGAAAACATATAAAAAATATTATAAAATAAATATTAATAAAATGTAATATCTGAACATATAAGTTAATGTGCCATAAAATTCATAAAAATATGTGTTGGATAATTTGTGATAGGTTATTTGTAAAGTGGTCCAAATTTAACTAAATTAATGGATATATCAATAACCGGTCTTTAGTATTTCGTTTTATAGACATGTGGTAAAAGATCCCTCGTAATAATACATTTAACCATGATCCAACCCTAGTTTCCTCTATCACAGGGGAATTTTTGGATTAAGCTATATCAAAATGGTGGAGGCCATAGTGGATCGAATCTACCACAACATGAGACATATGAAAAATTCATATATAATGGTTGGGGGTAGTTGTATTGAAGGATAACC
This sequence comes from Viscum album, assembly GCA_963277665.1. NCBI lineage: Eukaryota > Viridiplantae > Streptophyta > Magnoliopsida > Santalales > Viscaceae > Viscum > Viscum album. Next base: position 1,417,508,110 of record OY728148.1, read on the forward strand.
ATAGATTAGTACTCGGTGTGGAGAAGGTATGAGAAACACTACACCATGGTGATGAAGTGATACAATGTGTAATTGGATCCCACATCATAGAAAGGCTAACCATGAAGTAGGAGGGTGTTTTGAGTGTGATTTTTAGGGTGTTCTAAAAAATCCTAGGGTCCCACGGTGCGGTATTATAGGCCATAACCAAGTGATGGAAAAAAATAATGTATTTATCCTTTAAGACACTATGCATTTTGCCTATTATAAATGTTCCCTTTAAACCCAATTAAAAATACGATTATTGGAATATTCAAAGTTAAATTGTATTTATTGAAAAAATACTCTGATGTCTTTTCCCAAGCTAATCTCATAACTCCAAAAAACTACACCACCTCTAGAATCCAAATTATTATTGCTTTTACCTTTACCTAGGTTATATGAAATTATGTTTTTAATGGTATACTAAGCCTTAGTAGGGTATAAGTAAATCCTAATAGTGAATGACCAATGGTTTCACAAAAAATATACTAAATACAAGTTTATACTCAATGTGGAGTTTCAATAATGTAAAATATAATAAATAAATATCCTATCACCTCGATGATTTATCCCTAAAAACCATGTTGGACTATACCTACTTCATCTAGTTTCTGAATTTTATGATATTTCCAAGGAATGAACAGACCTCAAAGATGAAATACATAACACCCCTCATATAAAAATCAAGGTGAATATGTTACCACAATCATCTAGGATTAGAGAATGATGCGTCAACATCACAATCCAAATAATTTAATAATCAATCACCAATCTAAATACTTCATAAAATATAAATATTTCAGTTAATGAGGTATAAACGATCTTTAGTGGAATTCAATCCACCACTATACATTCCCAAGTGATCATTACACAACCATTTTATACATCAGGTAGTTGAGAAACCACCATGTCATCTCAATTGGGTGGAAAATATACCACAAATATCATAGGTCTCCATGTGAAAATTTGTCCACCAATAAAAAATACATGGTGTCATTATAACCCAATTTAATGATTATGTGAGTGGAATATAAAACATAGATATCACATCATGGGTGGTTGATACACTGTAACATTTGGTATCATGTGGATCGTAAACCCTTGGAATAGGTCCCCATGTGAATGATTCACCATAATGATTGATATCATATATCCACGATGCTTCATTGAAATGAATATCCAATTGTAATATGTTTGTAACTCCAATATTTGAATCATTGTGTCGTAATCAGAGGGACAGATGACCTCACACCCACATCACCATATCTAAGAGCCCAATTACTTGAGATGTAAAACCATGATATTTTTTAACTTTTTTCAAATAAATTAATTTTTTTATACCATGAGTTTGAAACTATGCCATGTTAATATTGTTATATATTGAACACAAACATAATCTTGTTTTTCACTCAACATTATCTTAACATGGGTTTCATGGAACACTATATTTAAATGAAACAACATTATATTAAGATAATTATTTAATAATGATAGTTATTACATTTCCATTAAAGATAATAATATTAATATTAATAAGTAAATTTTAAATATTCTTGATAGTGGACTTATTTAAATAAAACTATTCATAATGAAATATATAATTTTCTGTATATTTCGTTATATGTTTTGGAAGTACTATTTTCTCAAAAAAAATTGTTTTTATATAATTATGTAAAACATTATAAAATTATCTTTTGATGATTAAATAAATTTAATTTTCTAAAATGAACATCATTTTTTGAATTCAATTTTTAGAATGTATTTTAGGATGATTTTTTGGGATTTATGAAATAATTGGTTTTTACATTAATAGTGAAAATACTGAATTTTAAATTAAAATGGAATTTTACTCTAATTTTTTTATATTGTAATGTTATATATAATAGTGTATGTAAAGTATAATTACATCAATTATAAAAATTTGAATCATATTTACTTTATTTTATTCAAATTCAAATTGAAATTGGTTATAAAACATTTCGAACATTTTAACATGTATTCTTCAAAAACACTTTAAATCATACCGTATGTTAGATTAATTTTAAATAAATTTATAACACATCGATGAATTTAATATTTAAATTTTTTTTAAATAGTTTTAATTATAAATATTTATAATTTTTCACAATTCTAACTTAATTTTTCACCAAATTGAATAGTGGAAATAATTAAAATTAATCATGAATATTTAGAGAAAAATAGGTTTACTAAGGAAGTAACCATCAAAATTAATGATGATAATTACTAAAACAATTTTCCGAAACCAATTTTATTATTATATTTAAACCATACCCTATACTGGATCTATTTTTTCATTATTTTATCCTTCTATTAGAAAAAACGTGAGTACGCCTTAATTTGTTTTAAAAAATGCCATGTGTGTCCTCTATCACACATATAAAAGCAGACCAAATATAATCCTCTATTAAAAAACACAAAAAACAAAATTTTTCTGAAAATAACTTAAAAAAACATCTTTGCTTCCCCTTCCTCATCCTATATTCCTATCATTGGTCATAAATCATTCCTAGGATGGCCTTTATTATAAACAAAATGGAGATACCTGTAGAAGATGTAGCACTCATCAATAAATGTTTTTGGTCCCCCAAAAACTGATTTAGTTATTTTTATATCATTATTATTTAATAACCAAATTTTCATTGTTATACTTATTTGTTTTTATTTATGGTTTTTCCATAAAACCAAACACACTTCAATCAAATGGGTTTTGAAATCATCGTTCAAGTGTATGGCGAACTACTACCTCATGGAATGATGTCATTCCTTTATCCATTACAAACTATAAAGGTTGTTAATAATGACATAAATAGTATTTTTAAATGATTTTTATAATTTTTTATATTATATGACTCCATAATTTTTATATCACATGTACATCCAAGATTTCGATTTTGTGGGAATATGATAACGTCATTTCTGTATACAGAGGACTAATACCACTAAAAGCAATGTAATTAGTTCGCATGTTACATTGAATATATAAATCATGGGATTAATAATATTATTTAATATATATTACATAAAAATTATTCTATAATTTTGATATCTCAAATAATTTTCATTTTTTCAATTAGATAAGAAAATTGAGTCAAAATTCTTGTGTACATACAACAAACCTTATACTTGAACAGTGTATTTAATTTCCTATTTATATAATTTATATATTATTATAAATATATATATTATGAATAAATATGGTATTTATATCATATTTATCAATTTTTACTTTATTAAATCATAATTAATCTAAGATAAACTATAATATAACGAATAAAACATATATGAAAAACAAAGTGGTTTTTACCTAAAATGTAACATTAACATGGAATTGATAATAAAATGTTAATAAAAGATCATAATAAAATTATATATAGAATGGTTCAAAATAATATGTGTATTAAATATATTTTTAATAAATTTATATTAATTACATATTATAATTTAATTGTTACAATGTATGCCAATACTTAATGTATCATATTTCCGTCTCACTTTTTATTTTTTTGAGAAACAATCCATGTACACAACATATTTATTTTATGTAGTACGTATACATCCCGTGGATTTATTTTGTGATTATAAAATTAAGAATTGTTGGGATTCATATATGCAATTGAATATCTATCTTACTTGATTTTTATGGTTATAATATCACTAAAGTGGTAAGCTGGTTTTTGCCTCAATTTTCCTTCATCAAGATGAAAATTATGTTATGAAACTATATTCTTTCAAAATGTGCATATAAAGACCATGTGAAATGTAATATATTTAATTTTTCATTGTCATGATATTTTATGTTTTTGTTTTTGTTTTTACTTCTCAAGGTTTCCAACTAAATGTTACATAAGAGGTAAGACTTTATTGTTATAATCACATTTTTTTAGGATTTTTTATGATAATTATTCTATTAATGTACTATAATAGTCCATATTTAAAAAATAAACACAAAATTAATTATCCTATGGTTATTCATGATATCTTCAAGTAATGTAATATTTTTTTCAATCATTGGTTCTTGTGATAATTATGATTTTTTTTTTAAGAAAATATGAAATTAAATCTACCTTAAGTATGAAATATTTTTTCTTGCAAAACCATATTCTCTAAAAATCTAGTTCCAATTGTTTTTTACAAATTAAAAATAATCTGTTAAATAATATTTTACTAATTTTTTTAAAATAAATATATTCTCAAATTATTCTTCTTATCATTTTTAAATGAATTCACTTTTCTAAACATTTTATTGTGTAAAAGGGATGCTCTTTTAACGTGTATAATATATAATGATTATCCAGTTTCATGACCATCATTTATTTGAATATTTCTATGAAAGATTACAATGTTAAATTTTAAATGGGATTTTCTTTACTAATATATTATAAATTCATTGATTTTAATTTAGTTTTAAAATAAATCGATTTGAAATTTTTTTATGTTTTGAAATTTTTTTTCCAAATATAAAATAAAATTTTCATCAAATAAATTGTAAATATGATCATTAAAACTATTTTACATATAGTATGAAAGTCATTGGTGTTACTCATGTCTTAACTGGATATTTTACAAGGGTATCATTCATATTATTTCTATGAATAGATTCATTTTTGATGTCATTTTTTTATGAAATCTGTTTCTCATCAATCATTAATATTCATATGAAACCTATTTTTCGTCCATGAGTTATATTCTTATGAAACCCACTTTTTTTTAAAATGTTATGATTTGAAAAATTATTATGAAACCTAGAAATTTTCTAAATGTTAATATATGATGATATTTTTGTGAAGCCCATTTCAATTCATCTATTATGATATAATGAATGTTTATGATCATTTGGAAAACATAGATTTAATTATTATTTTTTAAAGGGTGGGGAATATATTTCCCTAAAATTTTTGGGTAAACATTTATATATCTCATAAGATATACGTTAATGGAATGGGCAGTGAACCTCGTATACTAATAGAGGTATGGAATGAGGATGAAACTGAATACCATAATATAATGCTGAAAAGTGTAGTGAACATGGTATAGAAGAGATATTTTTCACTTTTCATGGTCTATTAAGAGTTTCTCGAACAATATTAGAATTATTTTATATTCATATGTGTATTGCAAAGATTCATTTATTAAGCCAATGTTATGACCTCATTGAACTTGTTCTTCATTTCCCTTGTGAATCAAGTCTTATTAACCCCCAATATTGATGTCATGATTCATGATTGTGATCTTTGATATGAAGGGTATAATTTTCAAATCTTATTTTGATGTTATAGTTAACAATATGTTCCTTTAATTTTTACATATCTCCCTTTATTACACATATTGATCATTTGAGCTCAATGTTTATTATGATACCTTTCCGCAGGTTATGAAGATATATATTATGTATTATATATCTAAAAAGTGTGATCGTTATGAATAACACATTTGGATATTATTTAGGTAACTTATTGACCACTATTTTGTATCTATGATTACAAAGTAACAAAACAAATACATTATTTGGGATTGTGTGTATTTAAAGTTATAAATATTCCATAAAATGTGTTAATGTATATGTATATTGAGTCTAAGATTCTCTAGTAAGTATCAAAGTATATTTTTAGTTATCCTTTAGAAATTTTGTTGAGAAAACCTTAGTTACATCACAAATGGAATGTATAGGATATTTTAAGAATGAGTAAAATTATATGAAAATTACTTGGAATTTTGGTAAAGGTTTGAGTGATTAGTTTTCTAAAAATACTTCTCTATCTAGATTATATATGTAGATGTGTCTCATTCATAGATGTACATAGGGGAATCAACTCTGAAACATTGTATTGAGATATAATCATTAGGTAATTGGTGCATGAAAATGGGACTTACTACAAACCTATTTTGACATTCTCATTTGATACACATTGTAAATTCACATAATTGTTATGAATAGTCATGAATGATTTAAATAGAAGATGACTAGATTGACCAAGGATATACCTAAGCTGTCGAATATTAAAAATTTGGTTTTTCATGATTATGTGGTTCCCCAATATGATTTCTATATTTTAAAATATTATTTTTTGTTTTAGTTAATAGATGGAACTATAATTAACCAGATTGATTGTTAGTGTGATGTAAAATATAAAGATTACCCTCTTAATAATTCATATGTTGTGGTGACTAGAGTGAAACATATCATTGTTATATTCACACAACTATATCAATCTATGAATAATTAACACACGCCTGTCATGGGGCGTGGAAAAACAATATTTTATTGACCTAAGTATAGTATAGCAGTAGATCCTAGGTAGTCTCCCAAAGAGGAGTGCACACAAAACAAGGTTGTCACTTTTTGTAGGTTTTCGTAAAAAGATTGGTTTTAATTAATTTGAATGACTATAAGAGAAATAAACAACATAAATTGATTGATTTTAACAAATGATAAAGATGGTGATCGGATTGGGTTTGGCTAGACTTAGTGTTGTGCAATCATGGTTTCCAAATTTTATCTCTTCTTTTTCCATAAACTTGTAAGAGAGGTGTGATGAGAATTTTCCTTTCTAAAACCTTAGATTGGTCTATCCTCCTTCCAATGTGTTTAGGGTTGTAGAAGGTCTCTTGATTAATTAGAGCAATCCCAGACCTAGAATTGTTGTTCCCTAATAAACCAAGATTTCGACATACAATCCTTCACATGTGCTTGACAACCGTCGAGCAATCACCACCCAACCCTAATCATGTTCCACCATATACAGATTAGAATTGGGTGGAGGGAGATGTGATCATCGACCAAAGAAATTTATATTTTCAGAATCAAAACCATAACACCACCACATTATGAATTTAGTACTGAATTAATAATTGGAATCATAAGAATAAAGAAGAACAAATTTTATTCATTTCAATCACAAAAACTCAAACACAGCACATAGGTCCAGCCTCCCCTCTTTCCGATCACACAAATGAAACTACCCCTCCATGGATGGGCTAAGAGAGATAATGCGGGAGAGGAGCGACATTTTAAAGTAAATAAAAATAAAAGAAATAAAAGGGAAAGCTGATAAGTTCATTTCCATGGTGTCCCAAAAGGAATGGGATGGAGAATGAGATGTTTTGAGGAGGAGGATCTCTCCTCCTTTTATTGCTAGATTTCCATCCTCTGAATGTTGTAGCGTTTTTGAACAAATAAATGACCTCTTCACGCATTTATCCCTTCTTAAATTTTGTTAATAATTGTCTTGGACGTGTCCCCTCAAAAGCTCACCGGATTTGGACAGGTATTCTGAGAGTTATGGCCGTTTTACTATGAGAATTTATTTTGTCCAGTCAGACTCTCTAAAACGAAATCCTCCGGATTAGGGTGATTTAATGACTCCATAAATGGAAAATTCACTCGGTGCTTACTTCCTAAAAGATGCTCCCAAATTCCTTGCGCGTCCACCCACCGAATTTCACAACATTTGGGCCCACGATGGATGAGTTATGGATCCCACACCAAAACTAGGAAGAACTGAAAATAGTTTTCTTTCTCCCACTTGATAGCTTCTTTTGAGCTTCCATATGGCCGATTCAGATTTTGGTCCAAAAATATTAAATGAAGCCCTAGAATCTTAGAATCTGGAAAAGAATTAATTTTTCAATTTGAATCAGTGTAGATAATGTTATCGTGAAACTACAGAAATAATATAAAACTGTTAAAAATCCAAAATGGCCAATTTTTACTATTCAGCTCAAAATAACACCATTATCATAAAAATGAATCAATTCATCTTAGAGGAACAATTTTGTGGGATTAAAACACTGATATTCAATATAAATTAATTCAAAATATTTTCTCTGTCAATTCCCCCACACTTAGCACTTGGACTCCTGGACAAGTCAAAATCAAATAAAATCAAATCCAAAACACATATCAATGAGATCTATCAAATCAATTCCAAGAAACAAAAAGATATCATGCCTCAACAAAAACAATTATTTCAAGTTCTCCATTTTAGATTTTAATATATTTCTACATCATTTATTATCCCATGGACACAAAACACCTACCGCACATGAGTTTTCTCTCATCTCACAAATGTAAATGCTGAATAAGGGTTTTCTCATCCAAACTCACACAAGAGTCACAATAGGCTTGATAAATTCATACTTCTCCACCTGATGTGAGTCATGGACATGTGTTTCTCATGAGAACCTTTCAGGGTTGTTCTGTGGCTTCCGGTTTGTAGGATTTAGATGTTAAAAGTTCTGAGGTCGAAAAAGGAAGGCTTGGAACTTATTAAAGCAAAATTGCAAGATTTTAATTTTCACTAAATTATGGTCTCCTTCACTTCCCCTATGTTTAAAATGGTCTCCATCATCATTAAATCATCTTAGCATCAAAAATTTAAATCTTTTCAAACATGTTTTTTTTAAATCTCCAGATAGGCATAGCTTTCTTTGTACATTGGAAGCTCCAGAAAGGCATAACTTCTCTTATCATGAAAGCTCCAGAAAAGGCACAAATTTCAACAGAATAATTTTTCAGCATCATATGCATCTCTTCGACAATTTATCTTCCACCAAAAGTATCACCAAATGAGGTAGTACACCACAGGACATCTTCGCCCACACTTATGTTTAACTAGATCATGGAATTTCACTTCAACAGTTGGAAGGATAGGGAAAATTGGCTTGTAATGTGGCTAACCTAATAGGAAATTCATGGCTACTAGGGGCTATAATGAAGGATAAATTTAAAGGTGGGCCATAATGAAAAGGATTATTTTGAAAATGGGGCTTCAAACCAAATAAATTCCTCAATCATTTAAAACACAAGTACCCCAAACCCTCATGTTTTGAAAGGAATAAATCAAATTCTAGTTAAAGCAATCATGGTCTGGTTCTCTCAAGAAATGAGGTGAATGAAAATAATATGAAAAAAATTGTTCAGAATCCTCATAGGAAAGTGATTTCAAAGATATAGATAGTGAAATATGGCATGAGTTTCAAAAATCAGTGTATTTTTCATGAAATTACAAAAGATTTGAACTTGAAACAAAAGTAATTTCAGCATTCAATTAAGCTCAGTTTCATGAAATAGATTGGTTCACTCATTGAAATGTGTTTCAAAAATGGTATTGATAATCATTTCAGCTCAAAAGTTTCAGAAACACACCAAAAATTGAAAAATATACAAATTTTTTTTTGAAAACTTGTGAGTTTTTTTATTTTCTGAAAAACAAACACAAAATGAAAATACTAAACTACAAAGGTTACCTCCCCCACACTTAAATGGTGCAGTGTCCTCAATGCATTCAAGTGTATTTAACATGTATACTAATTTTAAAATGAATCACAACAACCAGAAAGTATAAAGGAGAGGTACGACCTGACTTATTGGAAATGCAACATCGAGTTAAGCTCCTAAGTGTTTCTCTTTTAAAACCTAAAAAAGTAAAAAAGTTAACATAATAAATTTATTAAAAGAAATGGAAATGGAAATTGTATAAGAAAATAAGGATAAATCTTGGTTTAATCCCCCAAGTGGGCCCTAGGTTTTGACTGCCTCCAGAGGGGCAGTTCTAATCAGTTATCCCCAATCTGATGGTGGGTGAGGTTTCTTGCTCACAAACCAACAAAAATTCTTCTTTCCAGCATGTAATTTTTCCTTTTTGAGGATAATTCCATGTATTGAGTACACCAGATCTGCCCACTTTACAATTATAAACCTAGTGCATGGAGGGGGTAGGATGAAGTATGGAACCACCTCCTCTTCAGTTGCTACTTGTGCAATGTCTTCTTCTAAATATAGTGGTTTTTCCAGATGTGCTGCATGAAAAGAATAATCAAAGGTAGAGTCAACATTAAAATTTGAAATATTAATTTAAAAATCTTCCCTTTTATGGTAGCCAGCTTTTAGATTTGGTTCTTCATGCATAGACACGTGTATCTCTTCATGGACTTCCTCAAGTAGATGTTCAATATCTTCAGGGAGCTCCAGGTGTTCCTCAATAGGTGCATATTCGTTTTCATCGTCATCTAAGGCAATGTAAGGATTGACCAAATCTGAAAATTTAAAATTATAAGGACTGATGCTCAAATAAGATTGAATGAAATCAAGAAAGGTAGAGTTCAAGGAAGGATCATCTCCCTGAGTTGGGTATGGTTCAATCACTTCTTCAGTTGAATGTGCCTCTTGGATTTGATTATCACTGGATGGAGGTAGGTAGTCGGGCTCCTCCATCTTGACTTCAAATTCCACCAATTGGGTGTTGTCTTCCTTTTGCGGTGTTGGATCTTCTTTTCTTCAAGGATTGGGAAGATCAATAAGTTCCTCACATTCATTCCAAAATTCATCAAGTTCTTATTGATCTCCCACATGTAGCTCAGTAGGGAAGTCATCTTCTTTTTCATCATTCTCGGGTAGAATTGGTTGAGTGATGATGAATGAGTCTTTAGGTACCTCAACATTTCCCTCCTATAGTTCTTCAATGATGAGTGGTGAAATTTATTCCACCACTATCTCAAGTTCTTGCCCCGGCTCAGGGTCTAGTTGCTCCATCATTTCACGAACATAGTCCAATGCCCATTCCATTTTGCCACCCAAATCATCCAAATTATTACTAATCCTTTCCACCTGATCATTGAGATCACGATAATCAATTTCTGGTTCTTGATATTGCACCTGCGAGTAATCTTCCCATGCATAAAAATTTGAATTTGAATACATCATGGAAAAAAAGATTTTTTTTTATTTTTTTTAAATTTGAAAAAGTCAAATATTTACAAATAGGGAGAAACATTTGGTTATGTTCTTTATGAGGCAACATCAAACTTCTTTCTGTGGGTATTATGATCGAGTTTCTACAGAAAAGTGGGTTAAAACCATTGAAAATCTATTTTCTATTATTTAATGTTCATAAAATGAAAAACTAATTTTTCTTTTCTATCATTTGGAATATGAAGAAGATAAATAGTGGAATGTTATCAAGAATACGAGGGAACTATATTACATGGAAACAATGAATATGGATGAGTTCGAGAATATATTTTTCAACATTTTCATTCCTTATGTTCATCATACAAATATGATTAAGTAGTTCCTTGAGATTATGAAAAGGGATGATGAATATATTGGTACCCATGAGGATAACTTTTTCAAACTTTCAAGGTATACTTTTTTATTTTAATTTAACATAAAATTAATTTTGATCAATTCATTAGTGTTTTAACAGCATGTATTCAAAGGGAATTAAACATAAAATTCTTCATTATAAATGAAGAGATTGTGTATTATGAAATAAATCTAGAAATAGAGGTCGGAGTTATCTATCAATAGCATGTTTTTGAAATGAAAAGGATTAGTGATTTCAAATAAAAAAAAAAAAAAATAGAGAGAAAAATATGAGATTTTCTTTATTCTCAAAGTGTGGAATAAAGATAGAGGAAGTTTTCTTAAGGGGACTAATAAATTTTTTAAGTGTGGAAGGGTGGGTTATTAGGAAATGGATTCCAAAGGTGATGGAAAAAAGTTAGATAACCATGTGAATAGATATAAATATTTATAAAATAAACCTCCCAAACTTATATTCATAATATGTATGAAGAATGGTCATTATGTTAAGAAATACCCAAACCTGAGTGTTAATGGCGATGATCGACATTCGCAACTTCATAATCCATGGGAAATGGTGAAATAAATTTTGATCCCTATTTTTTTGTTGGGTGAGATAATGAAATTATTAATGGTACACATAACATCAAATCTATAATATATAATATCTCATTTGATTTGGGATCCACCCATTCTTTCATTTCTAAATAATATTATAAGGGTATCCCGGTTCCACCCAAAAAATTAATTGTAACATTAGATGTTAGAACCCCTAATGGAATGATGATTGAAATGAAGAATATGATTACTCTCTTTTTGACATTGGTGTAAATGTAATCCCTATAAATATTTTCATTATTCTACTAGGAATTTTGTTTCACCATAGGCATGGATTTTATTTCTCAATATAAATTCTAGAATTTTTCTTTATGAATGTAGGTCATGTTTTTTTAAACCAAACAATGATCATCTATCAATGTTGAGGTATTTATGATCTTGAAATGGATATTACATCAAGTATATGTGTATTAATTTACATTCTAAAGGTGTTTATATCTCAAATGGTTTCATAAAAACATAAAAGTGATGATATATATGTTGTTCGATAGTTTTATGATTTTTTTCCAGAAGAGTTTCCTAATCATCCATTGAAATGTGAAGTTGAGTTATTAATAGAACTAGTACATGGTGCCACTCCAATTTCCAAGATATCTTATAGAATTGATCTGATTGAAGTGCGGGAAAATAGATGAATATCCAAGATATTTTTGACTTGGGATTAATTTGTCCATATGTGTCACCTTGGGTTGAAGATATTCTTTTTGGATAAAATAAATATGGATAATTGAAACTTTTCATTGATTATTGGGAGATGAACATAATCACAATTAATAAAAAATTCCCACTTTCCCATATTGATGAATTGTTTGGTCAACAATTCAAATATTAATACTTTTCAAAAATTTACCTATATTTTAGATATCTTCAATTAAGGGTCAAGAAAGAAGATATACCCAATCTACTATTCTATAAAATGTATGGAAACTATTAATCTATAGTGAAGCCTTTTGGTCTTACTAATTCCCCAAAAATATTCATGGATTTAACGGTTAATGTCTTTAGATATTACCTTGATATTTTTGTGGTAGTATTTATAGAAGATATTATTATATATTAAAATTGAAATGAATATAATAAAGACCACATTATAATTTTACTAAATTACCTAAGTATAAAATATATGAAAAATTTACAAACTGTGAATTTTTTCTACCAAATGTTTCATTTTGGTAATATAATCTCAAGAGAGGGTATATCAATAGATCGATTAAAAAGAAGTCTATTAAAGGATGGACCATACTAACCATAGTGACTAAGATCCATATTTTTCTTGGTTTTGTGGGATATTATAAAAATTTCTAGGATAATTTATCATGATTATATAATCTTTTAACCATTTTAATTTAGATGGGAGTATAGTTCCTCCATATTGATGAATGTGATGAAAATTTCAAGGGACTAATAAGAATATTAGTAAGTGAAACTTTTATTACATTACCAAATAGTGGATAAGGGTTTTAATCTATAATGATGCATCCATGAAAGGATTGGATTGTTTTCTTAGGTAGAATAACATAATTATAGCTTATGCCTCATCGAAAATGAATATTCATGAGAAAAATTACACTAATTCTGATTTGGAGTTATCAATGCTAATTATTTCATTAAATATATAGAGAGATTATATTTGTGGAGAAACATGAAATATATATATTGATCCTATAAGATTAAATTATATATTCACGCAGTAGGTGTTGAACATCCACAAAATAATATGGTTAGCCATGATTGATTGTTATGGATTATCCATACTTTTCCACCCTATGAATTAAAAAATGTGGTCAATGCATTGAGTTGAAAGGATCATTATAGCTTATCTAGGTTGAGAATAACAAAATATCAAATATTTCTAATGTGGAAATGATATATCTTGGAATCTTTGAGGAATGGTAAAAATATTATCTTAGTAAAATAAGAGTTCAACTATCTATCGAAGTGATGAATAAAGAGGTACAAAAGGAAGATTTAGATCTATAATACAGGTTATAAATGATCCTAATTTTAACCTTGATCATGAATAAATTGGAATGTTTTAGAAAAATCAATGAATTCAATCTATATATTATTTGATGAAAGATGTCAGATGAAGCTCATAGTTTTTCCTTATCAATTCATCATGGATGTACTAAGTTTTACATATATTTGAAAGAATAATTATTGAGTTATAAAATTAAGAGATATGTTCTATATTTAGAATGAATGTTCTTGTTATTACAACATTTTATGGAAGAAAGAAACAGTTATAAGGGGATATTTCAACAATTACCAACACCCAAATGTAAATGGGTGAACATCACCATATATTTTTCACTGGATTCCCAAAAACATTAAAATGGAAAAAATATATATGGGTTATATTCAATTACCTTATTATTTCATCACAATTTATAATTATTAGAGAATAATTCTCTCTTGATCATCAGTCCATGAAATATATTCAAGAAGTGGTAATATTGTTTTAGAGTACCACAATCAATTATATTGAATTGATATTGTAAGTTTTCCTAAATGTTCTATTAAATTATTAACAAAATATCTTATTATTGAGTGGAGTTTCTGCACTTCCTATCATACTCATGTAGATGGTTAGTTTGAATGAAAAAATCAAACCCCAAAGGTTATGTTGAGATATTGTTCTTTTGATTTCAAAGGTGGTTGGTATCAACACCATCATTTAGTAAATATTTAATACAAAATTATATTTTCCGAAATAATTCAGATTCATCTCTATTAATCCCTCAATGGAAGTTCATGTAGAGCTCCATTGAGATGGACTAAACTTGATGAAAAAAGGCTATTGGGGCCTGAGATATATGAAGAAATCTTTGAGAAGGTTAAACTAATTCAGAATCATTTCAAGGAATCATAGTGTTGCTATAAAATTTATATTGATTACCAACCAAATGAAAAACAATTTTATGTTTTTTATAATCTATTTCTATGAATTTTTATAAATAATAATGTTACGAGATTCCAAAAAAAACTAGCTAACCTCTAATTATATTATCCCCTTTGAAATTATCAATCATATCAGGAGAGTAGGCTATCTCTTGGAACGTCCACTAAACATCTCTAAATTCTGTGGTGTGTTCCATGTATCTATCTTTAGGAAGTTCATTCCTAACCCATCACAAGTACTGAAATCATAGGTAATGTGACATGAGAAGTTACTTTCTTATGAGGAACAACCAGAGGAAATTCTAGATCATATAAATAATGTTCTATGAAAAAAGGCTACTTGCCTGGTCAGTATTTTGTGGAAAACCCACCAGTTTGAAGAGTCTATGTTGGAACTTGAGTATATTATGAGGCTTATGGATCATCATTTTTATGTATTATAGTGATGAATTTTATGGGAGAAATTCATCTTAATGGTTATATAATGTGACACCGCATTTTTTTATGAACATTTTTAAAATAAATTGAATTTATTTTATGGATTTTTTTTTCACACAATACCATGTTACTATTACATTATATATATCTCAATGTTAATATTTAGCTACACACAACACCCCCATAACATGCATTACACACAACACTGAGTTTGTACAAAGAAATAATTTATTATTATAATATTATAAACAAAAAAGGTATGACCTAGATAATATACATAGTAATATGAATATTAATAACTCATTTATGAATATTATTTATAATTTTATTATATAAATAAATCTTAATGATAAATTAATATATAATTTTTCGTAATTTCATAATATGTTTTGGAAATACCCTTTTCTAAAAAAACTACTTTTTTATGTCGCTATATAAACAATAAAAAAATTAATTATTTACACTTTTTGAAATTAAATTTGATAAAATAAGAATTATTTTCTAATTCATAATATCAAAAATATATTAGAGTGATTTTTTTTATTTTTTTGAAATATTTTATTTTTGGACAAATTGTGAAAAATATTGA
The DNA here is from genome assembly GCA_963277665.1 of Viscum album. NCBI lineage: Eukaryota > Viridiplantae > Streptophyta > Magnoliopsida > Santalales > Viscaceae > Viscum > Viscum album. The sequence goes on from OY728148.1 coordinate 1,417,523,781, forward strand.
ATTCTATTTGAAAACCGCCTTTTCATGAAATTAACTTGTATAGTTAAATTTTTACTAAATTAGGTTAAAATATAAATAGTAACACTATAAATAAATCATAACAATTTATTTCATTAGAATCATATTCACATTGATATTAAAAATAAAAACATTTGAAACTTTTTAACAATTTCACATTAAAAGCTCATTATCTCATCCCCTCTGTAGGATTAATTTGTAATTAATTTATTCCACTTATATGAATAGAATTTTGAACAAAAAATATATTTAATATTTTTTATAATAATATTTTATATTTAAATATAATTAAAAATTAATTTTTTACAAAAGTGATTATTGAAAAAATTTAAGCTTTATCCGGATAGTTAAGAGAAAAATGAGATTTCAAAAAGACAAATCACGATACTTTAGAAGAAGCTAACATAGACAATTTATAGCCATATATAAACTTTAACCCATAATTACTATGATTTTTTTCATTATTGAAGCCTTGGTTAGGTAAACATTTGGTTAAACCTAAATTTGTTTTCAAAAATTCCTAGTGTGTCCCCTCCCTCAATTATAAAAGGCCATTGCCTCTCCTCCTCCCTTCACACCCTAAAAGCCTATTCATTCAGACATTACCCTCAGAAAATCACTTCTCCACATACCTACCCTCATCTTATAATCCTTACTTTGGTAATAAATCCATCTGATGGAGGCCTTTTGTGACAACAAAAAGTAGATCCCTGAAGAAGAGGTAATGTTATTATATGAACATTTTGGTTTTATTTTTTCCTCGAACCCATAAAATTATTTATATATAATTATTATGTAATAAAATATTCATAATAAATATAATTATATACTTTTATGTAAATTTACGACCATCAACCACACAAACATCCATTCAATGGTTTAGGAAATCATTATTGGTGTGTGTGGAGGACAATCGCCTCATGAACTAATTTCGTTGGTTTTCCCATTAACACCTATAAAGGTAATGAATAATGATGGGAATGTATTATATATATATATATATATATATTTAATGATTTATTATTATTATTATTTTATTTTTATATCACACATACTTTCATGGTTTCCATTTTGTGTGAATACGATATCGTCATTTGTCTGTACGAAGGGCTATCACCTAACGAAGCATTATGATTCATTGAATTTGTAATTGGAATGTATTAAGACTATTTATAATAAAAATAGATGATATATATGAAATAAAAATTAATATTTTATGATAAAATATCATGTAATTATTTTTATTTTAATCTGACAATAAAATTGAAATATCGTTCATGATTACATAAAACATATTGTTTGAAGAAATGGTCTATTTCATTTCCTATTTCTATCTTTTATAGATAATTTTAAATTTGTGTATTCTGAACATATATAATATTTATATCATGGTTATAATTATTTATATGATGATATCATTATCAAATTAATAGTTCAGAAAATAAAACAAATCAAAACATATATGAAAAATAAATCAATTGTAAACTGAAACGTAAAATTAACATGGAATTTTTAGAAACATGAAATAAAATGTAATAATAAGATAATATATGTCATTATATAAATTAATATATTTATTAATAAATTTATAATAGAATTATATTTACTGTACATTATTATTGAATGATTATAATGGAATTCTGGACATCACGTATGAGATTTCAGTCTGACATTTATTTTCTATGAGATAGAATCCATGCTCACTGCCTAAATAAAAAATTTGGTGTGTATGATTCCCTTTTAAGTATGTTATTATTCTAATAAAATATAATTATTGGGATTTTCATATCTATTTTAGGATCATTCAATATTGTGGTTTGTAGTTAAATCATTTCCAAGCGGTAAGGGTATTTTTGTCTAAATTTTCTTATATTGAGACGTATGTTATTTTATCTGCCTATATTCCTTAACGGTGTATATATAAAGCCCATTTGATATGTAATATGATGAAATTTTTCATCTTCCTGATATTTTCTATTTCATTTTATGTTATTACTTTTTGGGGTTTTATATTCAAATTTTCCAATGTGGTAAGGGACTATTTCTATAATCTCATCGTTTATTGTGATTTTTTATGATTATGATTCAATTTATGAAAAATTATGATCCATAAATAAAAAATTATCATGAAGTTTTCTCTTATCTGATCATTCCTCATATCTCGATGATATTCTATAATTTTCTTCTCTTTGGTACTTGATATAATGCGAGAAATGTTTTTAAGAAAATAAAAATTTATCTTTATCATCAATTATATATATGTTTTCTTCAAAAATCATGTTTTCTAAATATATATCTTAAATTTTTTTTAATCTCTCAAAAAGGTTTTTTAATAAAAAAATTTCACCCCTTGGTTTTTTAAGAAAATTTAAAGTAATGTTCATGTCATTTTAAATCAACAGAAATTTATGAATATTTTTTATTGAAAAATGAATGTTTGTTTATCATGTATGACATGCATGGATTAACCGCATCAGGACACAAATTTAATAAAAATTTTACATTGCATGTTTAGAATTTTCTATTTTTTATAAAAACAAATTCGAAAAATTTTGTAAAAAAAATTAAAGTGGTTTTCAAAAAAATGCTTCTCAAATATTTTTATGTTTTCAAAAGTGTTTTTAAAGTTGAAATGGTTTTTTCCACTGTAAATGTTTTAAATGATCTTTGAAAATTAATTTTCTTCTAAAATAACATCTTCTCATGTAACTCATTTCTTAATGGGGATGTTATCCATGTTTACAATTCATAGTAACTCTTATCATAGTTTATGTATTGGTGGAATTATTTTTATGAAACCTATTTATCTTCCACATGATATATTCTTATAAAACCTATTTCTCTTCCATGGGTCATATATTTATAAAGCCCGCTTCTTTTCACAGGTTGTTATATAATGAAATTATTATGAAAATTTTCTCTTTGCCACTTGATATTAATTTATGATATTTTTATGATTCCCATTTCATTTCATTCGTTATGATATGATGAATGATTATTATCTTATAAAACACGTAAATATGGGTTTTAATATGTGATGAATGAGACCTATATCTCCCTCAAATGAATTGGAAAAATATTTATATATCTAATGAGATATACAATGTTGTAACTTGTATTGAACCATGTATAGTAATACAAGGCTTGATCGAGGTGTGATCTCGAAACACAAATATAGGGTTGGAAGAAGGAGTCTACTTGGTAGACTAATGCACTATATCGGCTATGATGGGTTTAGAAGTAATTTGTGTACAATATGGAAATATGTTTCTATTATTATTATCATCCCACATTTCATGTTTTAGTTCAATGTTACGCTCTCAAGGATCATGTTATTTTTTTCCCTTATGAATCATGTCTTATTAACTACCAATATTTATACCATCAATCATGATTATAATCATTGATATGCAGTATATTGTTTTATAATTTTATGTTTATGTTCGCATACCATTAAATTTATGTTATTTTGAGGTATCGCCCTTTAAAATTTCTGAAAATCTAACATCACCCATTATTATGTTTCATATCCCCATGTTATGAAGATATTTTTTTGTACGATGTTTCTAAGAATGGTGTTAGTTATGAAGAACATTTTGGGATATGATTTACTTAAATTATGGACCAGTGATTCAGTTTCCATGTCTCCAAAGGTACTAAACTGGTATAGTCTTTTGGTATGTGTTTTCTTAATGTAATCGATATTCCTTAGAAATTATGTAATGTTTTTTTATGTTTAGAGTGGGTCCTTATAAGGGATAAGGTATTTAATGGTCTTATAGGGAGACTATTTCCCTATTGTTAATATCTATACCTCATACACATATCAAAATAGATTCAAAAAATGGGAGTGAAAACTAAAAATAATATCCTTGATTTAATAAATGGAATACGTGTCATAAAAGATACAACAATGGATCACTAATATTCCATATTAATCAAGTTTATCTATAATAATAAATTAATTAAACAAGGTAGTGTTAATATATAGTTCATCCTGGCATCATATACATCACCAAATATCTAGATTCTTAAATTTCATAAACAAATACCTTTCCATTTTATAGATATCTCACCATAAAGTATCCATACATGCTGATATATTCATGTAGGTCAGACTATAAACCTGTAAGACTCAAATAATTTCTATTTAAAATAGGGATGTAATATTAAAATGTCTATCCCATGAATGTAATCAAAATTCTTAAATAACCAATCAATTGTTAAACATCATGTGCTAACCAGGATTCCACAATCCCTGAATATACCTCCCTTCCTACCAATCAAGAAGGAATATTGGAAGTAAAAATTCATTGAAATGTATAATTTCATATTAATCACAAATGACTCAACAAATTATGATTATTTTCATTTATCCATGTCACACCATTATGGAAAGGGTGCACACAAATTTTTTTAAAAAAATCCATGATGTCTACATTTTAACAACCCAAGATTTTATTAGAATTATTCCTTTTAATTTCATTGATTTCTTGTGTTGTACGCTACACCAAAATTAGCTTTCACTATACGAATCACCATATTAGCTTGCAACACTATTCTTGGCTCTTGTTACAAACAATTTCACGTTCTTTTTGTGGAAATTTTTTTACGCACAATTATGTAGAGATTTTGTTTAATGTATAAATAAAATATGTTTTGATTATGTTATATGAAACACTAAATGTTGCTTTCACTACACGCATCCCTGACTTGGCTTGCATTACACGCAATCAAGACCTTCCTTGATAGCGTGTGTAGTACGCAATACTGAGTTTCACTAAACGATATATTATTATAATATTATTATGTACTAGCCGTTATGAATCGTAATACCCACTTTTTGAAATTTTATAAATTTTAGCTTTCAAAATGGACTTCATTTTTGGATTCGGAATATCGAAATTAGCCTACGGTGAATTTTGGGTATGTTTCTGAAAACATTCAATTTTTGATGAATAGTGAAAACACTAGGTTACTATTTAAAAATAGACATTTTATTTAAATAATTATTTATTTTATTTAAATTTATTTTAGGTCAAAATTTATACATAATACCTATATAAGTTCAATGTAATTAATTGGAGTCATTTTATAATAATTTTAGATAAAAAATTTTGTTGAACATTTCACTATCTTTTACCCACCGCCTAGGATAATTTGGAAATTCACATAAAACTTAATTTTACCGCTTCTGTGAGTGGAATTTTGAAAATCCGAGAGACATGGTTAATATCAAGGACTAAAATTGGTTCAATGAGATGAAAATAATTTTTGGTGAATAGTAACTTTTTAATTTTATTTACCACGGTTAAAAGTAAATAGGGTAATTAAGGTTAATATGATATTATTATTACCCTAACACATGTCCTAATTCTATTGGATAAGTTTAATTCGACCAAAAACAACCTTAGGAATAAAATATGACCATCTAGGTCCACTTGGATTAGATTAATACATTAATTATTAATTTATTTAAAGAAGGGTAAAAATAGTAAAATAAAAGATTAATAACTAATTAATTTTTAATATAGGGTTATTCATAAGATATACTCGACTATAAATATTAATTAAAAAGCTAAAAATATTTTCTACCTAATGGTATTTTATTTATAATTTTTAGACAATTAATAATTAATGTTATTTTATGACACAATGGTGATGCAGTAATTACCTAAATAAAGAAATATTAAAATAATTAATATTGTGAATACCAAAATAAATGTAATTTTAGACTTTTTATGATTTCCACAAATTTTCTAGGTTAATATTACATTTTATTATTTATTTAATTAACTTTTTTCGAACTAAACATGCTTTTATGGTTTTCACATAAATCAATTACCAAATAGTGTCAAAATTGACATAAAATAGTTTTTAATACAAATATTATATTATTAATTGTTATTTTATTCATAAAAATATAAGGTTAGGCTAAATGACTTAGATAAGGATATATATAATAATAATAAATCACTTGGGGTTTGTTTGTCTTGTTATAGTATGTTTTTTAACCATATAGTGTAAGAAAACAAGAAGACACGGTAAAAGTTAAATTATTTAACTTAGAGTTAAATCTAAATGATAAGGTTAAAATTGTAACTTAAACTTGTATAAAATATATTGGTTCAGAGGATTTCGACCCATCCCCACTTTATATTCGAAATAAATCAATTTGGATCTATTATAAACTGAATATGACTTTATTATAAAATAATATTTTAAGGTTTTCCAAAGGTGCCCCTCTCCTCCCTTATAAAAAGGGCACCCCTTCCCTCTTCTCATCACACCATTTTGAGCCTTGAAGCTCATCCAAACCCTGACCATTTCTATTTTCCAATTCCCTAGAAACATTATGGAGGTTCTTGTCTACTCAAAAGACCAAATCTACTTCCTTAAGAGGAATCTTAAAGGAGGTGCGTCAAAAAAGAGGTAATCTCTTCGTCCGATTCATTCAAGTTTCTTTCTTCTTCTACCTCTTCTTATTTATCTATCTCATTATAAAGTAATAAAATTAGTATTAATTATATATTTATATGTTATTATAAATATGAAACAACCCTATCTCACCTTCTATCCATCGTATGGAAAACAAGATCACCGCGCTTGTGTACGTACGGAATACCGTCTCCACGACATGGTGTAATCCGTTTTCGACCACCACCTTACTTAGATGGGTATGTTGGTGTAAATAAATAACCATATATGGTTATTTTAAAGTGATATTTATTCTGAAATATTATACATACACTTCAATACAATTCCACGATCATGGGAATGATATCATCGCTCATGCGTATGTACGGACTACCGTCTCCACGACGCGATGAGATTCATTCTCCATGTTAACCATTAAATAATGATTATAAAGTATATATAATGAATAATAATGAAATATATGACATAATGAAGCTAATGGATTTATTTATATATATATGTCATCTAATTACTTCTATTCAAGTCAATAAAGAAAGGAAAATAGTGTTCGTGCGTACGTACGACCTACCATCTCCATGAACGGTGTATTTCATTTCATTTATCTATATTATATATATATATATACTGAATATATATGATATATAAATGAGGTTTTACATTCTGGGATTAAGTAAATCTTGATTTAAGTAATAATAATATCATGAACAACGAGTCCTAGCATGTACAATAAATTAAACAATTTTACCCAAAACGCTACTTTAACATGTCATTGACAAATGAACGGGTAATATAAATACCTAAGTGAACCATATATGATATAATAATAATTAATATGATTATTTAATAAGTCAATGACATTATTTAAATCATTATACAGGAGGTTTGGATACATACGAAGCATATCAGACCAAAGGTAAGGGATAATTATTCCAATATCATTCTTATCCGAGATTGTTTATTCGTAAGTATTTACTAGGGTTATGTTTATTATCCATGTCCATATGTTCTCAAAATGCTTTCATAAAATGTTTACTTTTCTTACATGTATGTTGAAAGTCATTCTTACCCTTTTTTTTTACTTTTACCACATCATATGGAAGGAATCTTTCTTTTGTTTACCATACAAGGTACATTTTGACTTTTCCGACAAAAGTACGAGAAGAATGTTATTTTTAACTTATATGGTGTGAAAGGATTTTTACGGTTTTATAATGCCTCATTTTCATGAAGATTACTCTACATTATTTTATGACTACTTTCAACAAAATACCATTCTTCTAAATATTTCATGGAATTTTGTGAAAAGAAAATGATTTTGAAGAAGAAATCATATTTTCCTCAAGAATTCATTTCAAGTGGTTTATCAAAACCATTTTCCATCTAAGATGACTTTATTTCATATGTGTATGTTTGTAGTATAATTTCTCTATGATTAACATGGTTTCAATTTTCTTATGATGAAATATCCATTTGTTTTATATGAATTATGTGATGATGGGATGATGTTTATGAAACCCATTTTATTCGTTGGGTTATGATGAATGTTTTAAGTTTATTTTGTGGCACAAGTAAGAATGATTTAATTATGAGATGGGTGGGACCTATATCTCCCTAAAATTCATGGGGTAAAGATTTATATCTCATGAGATAGACATTGATGGAATGATAAGTTAATCCGGTTCAGTGTTACAGGACTGGAACGAGGAGTGAACTCGATTCAGAATGGGACTTTGTCCACTACGATGGTCTTGGTAGCAATTTCATGGCTACTATGGAAATCATAACATGTGCTTAATAGATTCTACAATTACATGTTTTAATACCATTCTAGTTTATCATGACTAATGTTCCTTTATGATCTATGCCTTGTGTACTTCCAAGATTTAAGTCGTTGATCATGATTTTGATGTTTAGATTTTATGTTCATGTTTTTGCATTCAAATGTTTATGGATTGTTTTATGTTCTTTATGCTTACCTTTACTGAGAATTTGAGATCACCCTTTATATGTTTTCATTTCCCCAGGATATAAAGAAAGGTTTTAGATAAGAAAACAAAAAGGGGAAGATTTGTATGGGAGATGTTGAAGATCTTTCACCAGGATTTGAAGATTATTTTCTGAGTTTTGGAATACACTAAACTATTACGGTCCTTGTGTGTCTTTTTTCTTTATGTATTAATTATTCCACAAAAGGACTGTATTGTCCATGTATGTCAAGCTTTTGGTCTCTATAGTTGGTATCAGAGGAAAGGTTTAGTTAACCTTTGGAAACTAGGATGCGAAAACTTTAGTGAGATCCCTAGAAATATTTCTATGTTATGTCTAGGGATGTCCCTAATGTTAAGTATACATATAGTTTATAGTCCTAGAATTACGGAAACGATATTAGAATTAAACCTAAGATGTTAGATATCGATGGTACTCCCCCTTTATTATGTTGTTTTCCCAAGCACGATTTTTGCCTCTCACACTATTCTTTTTGGGTTTTAGACAATGAATGGAACGCAAAGGAACCGTGTTGATCAATATAATGGTCAATGCAATGATTGTCCTCCAGAATAAACCAATGTTGTGGTAGATGGAGTGAAAAATATTATTTCTATTCTTACACAAGATATAAATCATTCTGGACATCTAAATGAGCAGAGAAGGGAACAATATTCTATTGAGTCCTTCATGAGGAAACATCCACCTTCTTTCAGTGGGTCTTCTGATCCACTTGTTGCTGAACAATGTATTAGTACCGTTGAAAAGATATTTTCCATACTTCGCTGTTCGGAACATGAAAAATTCATTCTGGCTATTAACCATTTAGAAGGTGAAGCATATCAATGGTGGACTCTAATTAAGAATATGAGGCCCTGAGATGAAATTGAATCCATGGAATGGGATGAGTTCAAGAACTTATTTTTCAATAATTACTTCCCTCGTATTCTTCAAACAAATATGGAAAAGGATTTCATTGAGCTTAAGAAAAATTATGATGAATATATTGGTATATATGAAGTGAATTTTACAAGTCTTCAAAGGGAATTAGATATAAGAGACTTCAGTAGCTATGAAGAAGTTGTGTGTTGTGCTATCAAGGTAGAAATGGAAGATGGTGTTACATATCCATCTCGTGGTTTGGACAAGAAAAGAAAGATGGATTTCAAGGAGAAATCATAGAACAATGGTGAAAAAGAAGATGGATGTTTCTTTATGCTCAAAGTTTGGAATGAAGCATGGTGGAGATTGTCTTAAAGTGACTAGAAAATGTTTTAAGTGTGGAAATTAAGGTCATCGAGTAGTTGAGTGTCGAAGTAATGGAAAAAGGGTTGCTAATGATGTCAATAAAGAAAATATTGCAGAGAACGCACCACCAACACATCAATGCTTCATGTGCAATGAAATGGGGCATTATGCTAATCAATGCCCTAATCCAGGGTTAATGATGATCTACATGAGCAACCATTTAAGGAAAAGAACAAAGGGAAGTCACATGCGATCACTATTGGCTATGTTGAATATGAAAATGATGTGGTGGAATGGTTAAGTGTTTATGTAATGGGATTTCAAAATAATGTTGTATATAGTATCATGTAATATTGGAATATTTATGTATTGGTCTATTGTGGTTTTCAATAATTTTATGGTACCGGTAACCATGGAAAGTGATTGAGATATTTTTGGAAAGAATATGATATGCACATAACGAATTGATAAAGAGAGAATGAAATGTTATACAGTATTCATGAGCTCATGACTGATATAAGGAAAAAAATATATCATGGTTTGAGTATAGAGAAATTTTGGATTTTGGTATGTGCAAAGAGTTAACTTTTTACATCATTCATGTTTTCACTAAGATTCAACGGGTATTCATTTTTCAAGAGAATACATGATTAAGGTATTCAAGTGTTTGGAATGTGGCCAACAAGATGTATCTTATATGGGAGATAAATGATGGTATTCACAAGCTCAGAAGATGACATTTCTAGTAATCATTTTCTTTATACTATAAGATTGGATATAAGTATTTTGGATAAGCCTAAATATTGGAATGGATTATGGTGGACATAAGTTAATATTGATTAAGACTATAACTTTTTCGATATTATTAATGTAATGTTATAATAATGTAATTTTAGAAAAAAGGACAACATGCAGGACGGGAAGAAACCTATTGTGTCGGACAAGGATGTAGGAATTGAACCCACAACCAAAGTGCGACAGGCCTTTATCGCCTACCACTAGCCTACAGGAAGTCCCTGGTTAGTAGAAACTAGTTTTATTTTATTAAGTGCTATGATAACTGAAGTATAAGTCCATTTTAGCAACCATATATGATCAATCTTAACATAGATGGACTTCTGTATATTTAATAAATTGTGGTAATTTTTTGCGATTGAAATAGATGGAATGACTTATCATTCTATCACATAATCTGCTAACACTTCACAGAAAACAAATTCAACTTCATATCTTTAAGAGATGAAGTGGGTATTGTTCGAGCCATGAGCAACGGTGAGATTGTACCAAAATCACATAAGTATTTCTTTTAATTCAACAACTCTTCAAATTTAGGGAAATGATCTTGAAAAAAAATGGTTTCCTAAGTGTCCTCATATATGATGAATTAGATGGTACCTTAGATCTTCACAAATTGATGGCTTTGTGATTGTTGGATTTTTCATAGCCATTTCTACTACCACTCTCCATCAGAACATGATGGTTATATTTCTCTTCCATATCCATTTTTCACCTGTGTTCACCTATGTGGAAACCCAGTAATTAGTTAATTTGTGTAACCATTATGTTTCATACTTTAGTTTTTAAAGTTAAGTTTTGTTATTCCATTTTATGATGTGGGTTTCAATTAAAGAAACTTTAAATTAGAAAACCATTTATAACCCCGACGAATTTCGAGGGAAAAAATCATTTTAAGGGGAGTAGAATGTAACAACCCAAGATTTTATGAGAATTATTCCTTTTAATTTCATTGATGTCTTGTGTTGTAAGCTACACCAAAATTAGCTTGCACATTATGCAACACTGTGTTAGCTTGCAACACTATTCTTGGCTCTTGTTACACACAATTTCAAGTTCGTTTTGTGGAAATTATTTTACGCAACATTAAGTATAGATTTTGTTTATTGTATAAATAAAATATTTTTTCATTATGTTATAATTAACACTAAACGTACCATTCACTACATGCATCCCTGACTTGGCTTTCATTACACACAATCAAGACCTTCCTCGATAGCGTGTGTAGTATGCAATACTGAGTTTCACTAAACGATGTATTATTATAATATTAATATGAACTAGACATTATGAATAGTAATACCCAATTTTTGAAATTTTATAAATTGTATCATTCAAAATGGACTTCATTTTTGGATTCGAAATATCGAAATTAGCCTAGGGTGAATTTTTGGTATTTTTCTGAAAACATTCAATTTTTGATGAATAGTGAAAACACTTGGTTACTATTTAAAAACTGACTTTTTATTAAAATAATTATTTATTTTATTTAAATTTATTTTATGTCAAAATTGATACATAATACCTATATAAGTTCAATGTAATTATTTCGAGTCATTTTGTAATAATTTTAGATATATAAAAATTTTATTGAACTTTTCACCGCCTTTTACCCACCTCCTAAGAGAATTTGGAAATTCACATAAAACATAATTTTACTTCTTCTGTGAGTGGAATTTGGAAAATCCGAGAGACACAGTTAATATCAAGGACTAATATGTGGTTCAATGAGATGCAAATAATTTTGGGTGTATAGTAACTTTTTACTTTTATTTACCATGGTTAAAAGTAAATAGGGTAATTAAGGGTAAAAATGATATTATTATTATCTTAATACATGTCCTAATTCTATTGTTTAAGTTAAATTGGTCCCTAAACAACCTTATTAAGAAAATATGATCATCTATGTCCACTTGGATTAGATTAGGACATTTATTATTAATTTATTTAAAGAAGAGTTAAAATAGTAAAAATCAAAGTTTAATGACTAATTAATTTTTAATATAGGGTTATGAATAAGATAAATTCAACTATAAATATTAAATAGAAATATAAAACGATTTACTACCTAATGGTATTTTATTTATAATTTTTAGACATTAAATAATTCATGTTATTTATGACACAATGGTGATTCAGTAATAACCCAAATAATGGAATATTAAAATAATAGATATTATAAATACCGAAATAAATATAATTTGAGACTATTTATGAATTAAACTAATTTTCTACGTTACAATGACATTTTATTATTGATTTAAAAAACATTTTTTGAACTAATCATGCTTTTATGATTTTCACAAAAATCAATTACCAAATAGTGTCAAAATTGACATAAAATAGTTTTTAAAACAAATATTATATTATTAATTGTTATTTTATTCCTAAAAATATATGGTTTGGCCAAATGACTTATATAAGGATATCTATATTAATAATAAACCACTTGGGGTTCTTTTGACTTGTTATAGTATGTTTATTAACCATATAGTGTAAGAAAACCCGAAGACACGGTAAAAGTTAAATTATTTAACTTAGAGTTAAATCTAATTGAGAATGTTAAAATTGTAACATAAACTTGATAAAAGCTATTGGTTTATATTATTTCGACCCATCCCCAATTTATCTTTGAAATAAATTATTTTGGAGCTATTATATACCGAATATGACTTTATTGTAAAATAATATTTTATGTTTTTTCAAAGGTTCCCCTCTCCTCCATTATAAAAAGGGCACCACTTCCCTCCTCTCTTCACACCCTTTTGAGCCTTGAAGCTCGGCCAAGGTAGATAATAGAAGCTTGACGTACATGGACATTACATTACTTTTTCAGAATACTTAATACATAACAAAAACTGAAACACAAGGACTGTAATTGTTTAGTGTCTTTGGAAACTCAGAAAAATAATCTTCTAATCGTGGTGAAAGATCTTCAACATCTCCCATGATGATCTTCCCCTTTTGTTTTCTTACCTAAACTCTTTATTTAAATCCTGGGGAAAAGAAAACATATAAAGAGTGAGCTCAAATTCTCATTAAGGGTAAGCATGGAGAAAATAAAACAAACCATATACATTTGATCTTAAAAACATGAACATAATGTTTAAACATCAAAATCATGAACAATGACATAAAACATGGAAGTACATATGGCTTAGATCATAATGGAACATAAATCATGATAAAATTTCATTGGAATAAAACTTGTAATTGTGGAAAAACATTAATCACATGATATGATTTCCATAGTAGCTAAGGCATTGCTTCCAAGACCATCGTAGTGCACAAAGTCCCTTACTGAACCAGGTTTACATGCCGTTCCAGCCCTGTATTACTGAACCGGATTTACTTGTCGTTCCAGCCATGTAAATATCATGAGATATAAATCATTACCCAATGCATTATAGGGAGATATAGGTCCCAACCATCTCATATTGAAATCATTCTTACGTGTGCCACAAAACAATCATAAATCATTCATCATAACCCAAAGAATAAATTGGATTTCATAAACATCATTCCATCATAACATAATCTATATAAAACAAATGGATATCATTTCATCATAAGAAAAGTGAAACCATATAAATCATAGAGACATTATACTTGAAACATACACATATGAAATAATGTCATCTTAGATGGAAAATGGTTTTGATAAAGCACTTGAAATGAATTCTTGAGGAAAATATCCTTTCTTCTTGAAAATCATTTTCTTTTCACAAAATGCCATGAAATTTTAAAAGAAAATGGTTTTGTTGAAAATAATCATGAAATATTATAGAGAAAGCTTCTTGAAAATTAGGCATTATGAAACCGTAAAACTTCCATTCACGCCGAATAAGTTAAAAATAACATTATCCTCATACTTTTGTCGGAAAAGTCAAAAAGTACCTTATATGGTAACCAAAGGAAAGATTCCATTTATATAATGTGGTAAAAAGTCAATAAAGGGTAAAAATGTCTTTAAACATTCATGGAAGAATAGTAAACATTTTATGAAAACATTTTTAGAAAACATGGTCATGGATGATAAAAATAACCATAGTAAATACTTACGAATAACAATCTCAGATAAGAATGAAATTGGAATAGTTATCCCTTACCTTAGGTCTGATATCCTTCGTACGTATCTGAACCTCCTGTATAACGGTTTAAATAAAGTCATTGACTTATTACAGAATCATATTCATTGTTATGATATCATATATGGTTCACTTATTACTTTATATTACCCATTCTTTTGTAAATCCCATGTTAAAGTAATCTTCTCGGTAAAATCATCTTATTTATCGTGCCTTTTTGGACTTGTTGTTATTGATGTTATTATTACTTATATAATGATTTACTTACTTCCAGAATGTAAATCATGATTTTTATATCACATATATATTCATTATATATACAGAATATACATGTATTTATAATAGTACATAACATATGGAGGTAAGAAATAAAATGCATCGTTCGTGGAGACGGTAAGCCGTACATACGCATGAACGCTACATTCATTTCAATTTATTATTTTAATGGAATAGGTATATTATAATTCCAGTATAATAACTCCATCCTTTATACATCCCATATAAGGCATTAACGAATCACATCACTTTGAGGGGGCGGTAGTCCGCACTTCCTCAAATGAGATTATCGTATTTACCCACTTTGGAAACCATAAAGGCATGATATAATTGGGAAGTAAATAAGAATAAGGAAATAATAAACATAATATATATCATATATAAATACAGTTCTGTCATAATGTCCACAACGAGAGGCAGTAGGAGAAAATCGAACAATCATCATTTCATGAGGCGTTAGTTTCCCATTCACAGAAACATTATGTTCTTCATCCATTAGATGGAGGTGTGTGTAAGTGTAGTTCTAATAATTATCATAAAAAAAATCTAGTATTTTTAGTATAATGGTTTTTTTAAAAAATAATTGATTAAAAAGAGTTTAGGGGTTGGAGAAGTATAATAAAAGAAAACAACTTAAGAGAAACTATTTCCATTAATTTGGGTAACTTCTTTTGGTTTGAACTAAAAAGATTTCTTGAAGTTCCTTATGCTATATTTAAGGCATCTAGGGTGAGGAGAGGGATTTAGGGAGCTTAGTTGGGTAGAGTTTGGACGATCCAAAAGGCTTGAGAGGTGTGAGGAATTGCATAGAAGTGGTCTCCTTTTATAAGGGAGTGGAGGGGCTCTTTAGGAAAGTGTGAAGACATTATTTTATTATAAACTTATCTTCGGTTTAAAGAGGTCAAAAACACATTCATTCTGAATATAAGTTGACTCATATTCGAAATAAAATCATCTAATAGGAATTGGACAGGTTTGGGATAATTTATATATCCCCTTATAAAAATTAATTACTAAAGGATATTTGTTAATGCCGATTTTGTCTTTACATTAAATTAATTAATCTAAGGTGTCATTATCATTAATAAGTGGCTCCATGGGGTCAAAAATCTACCCAAGGATGTACGTGGTCAGGAATTACTCATCCAATAAGGTTTGGACAAGTTTTAAGGTAATTTTGAATTATTATAATATTCTTTTATCCTTGAATTACCCTATTTACTTTTAACCGTGGTAAATAAAAGTAAAAAGTTACTATTCACCAAAAATTATTTTTATCTAAATGAACCACATTTTACTCCTTTATATATACCTTGTCTCTCGAATTTTCTAAATTCAACTCACAGAATTGGTAAAATTATGTTTTATGAAAAATTGCAAAAGATCCAAGAGGTGGGTAAAAGACGGTGAAAAGTTCAATACAATTTTTATAAATCTAAAATTATTATAAAATGACTCCAAGGAATTTCATTGAATTTATATAAGTATTATGTACCTATTTTGATCTAAAATAAATTTAAAACAAATAAATGATTATTTAAATAAAAAAAGTCAGTTTTTACCAAAAACTCAGTGTTTTCACTATTCATAAAAATCTAAAGTTTTTAAGAAAAATAAAAACAATTCAGCCTAATTTATATTTGATATTATGAATTCAAAAATTATATACATTTTTCCAAATTCAAAACATATAAGTGGCATTAATTAATTTAAAAAGTAATTCCCATTATCAAAACAAATTGCATATTTTTATGAAACAATAACTATCAAAAGATCGACACTTGTTTATGTCCAAATTAAAAGTGAAATTAATTTCAATGACCATCATTGGATTAAATGGTAAAAATATATTCTAATTTCACTTTAAAACAAATTAAAAAGATAATCTATCCATATAAATTATTGTGATGAAAAAAGTTGTTTTTAATTAAAATATAGAGTGTTTTTACTATTCATCAAAATATGAACATTATCAGAATAATATGAAATTTTTATCCAAATTAAATTTTTATATTCTGATTCCAAGGAAGAATATTATTTTGTCAAATTTAACTTATAAACATGTCAAAACTAGATTTAATGTGGGTGCGCCATCACAAGGCGGCAAAACTGCAATTTTTTTAAAAAATAATTATTTTACCCGAAAAATTTATTTTGTTCACATACAATGTTTTAGAAAATGTGTAAGATGAATAATAATGTTATAAAATAAAAAATTCAGTTAATACTATTCATAATGGATAGTTCATAATATTATAATAATATATCATTGTTTAGTGAAACCTGGTATTGCGTACTACACACGCCACCGAGGAAGGTTGTGATTGCGTGTAATGCAAGCCAAGTCAGGGTTGCGTGTTGTGAAAGACTCCTTTGTTGTATTGTTATAAAAACATCCATCCATTTTTCATTTATAAATAGAATATATATATATAAACACTCAATGCTGCGTAGAATGACTATTATCAAATGAACTTGAAATTGTGTGTAACACAATCTAAGAATAGTGTTGCGTATACTGCAAGCTAATATTGTGTTGCGTATAGCACAATATAATCTTGGTGTAGCATAAAACAGATGACATCAAATTACTTAAATTAAAATCTCGGGATGTTACATTCTACCCCCCTTAAAATGAATTTTTCCCTCGAAATTCATCGGGGTTATAAATGGTTTAACACTTGAAAGTTTCTTTAATAGAAACCCACATCGTAAAAAGGGAATACCAAAACCTATCTTTAAAAACTAAAGTATGAAATGTAACTGTTACCCAAATTAACTATTCACTGGGTTTCCACATAGGAGAACATAGGTGAAAATATGGATATAGAAGAAAAATCTAACCATCATGTTCTGATGGAGAGTGGTAGAGAACATGGCTATGAAAAAGCCAACAATCACAAAACCATAAATTTGTGATGATCTAAGGTACCATTTGATTCATCGGATATGAGGGCACAAGGACAAAAAATTTTTTGTTTTCAATATCATTTCCCTAAAGTTGATTAATTAAAACAAATACTTACATGATTTAGGAACCATCTCACTGTTGTCCGTGCCTTGAACAATTTTCACTTCATCTCTTCAAGAAATGAAGTTGAATTTGTTATTCGTGAAGTGTTAGTAGATCATGTGATAGAATTATGGGTCATTGCATCTGTTTCAAACAAAAGGGTAGAAAAAGTTATCAAATATATATAAGTTCATCTATGGTGAGGTTAATCATATATGATTACAAAAATGGACTTATACTTCAACTATCATACTGATTAATAAAATAAAACTAATTTCTACTAACCAGGGACTTCCTGTTGGCCAGTGGTATGCGATAAAGGCATGTCGCACTTCGGTTGTGGGTTAGATTCCCACAACCTTGTCCAACGTGACAGGTTTTCACCCATCCTGTAGGTTTTACTTTTTCTAAAACTATACTATAATAACATTTCAGAAATAAAAACAAAAATTTATAGCCTTAAGCAATACTATATTATGTCCATTTCAACCCTTAGGCTTATCAAAAATACTTCTATGTGATTACTAGATATTTCATCTATAAAGCATATGAATTCCTTCATTTTTCCTTGATATATCTTGTTGATCACATTCCAATCATGTGAATATATTAATCATGTATTCTCTTGAAAAATGAATACCCATTGAACCTTACTTAAAACATGAATGCAGTTAAAAGATAACACATTCCACATACCAAAATCCTCGAAATTCTATATACTCAAACCATGATGTCACTTTGTCCTCATATTAGTCATGATCTCATTAATACTATCAAACATTTAATTTTCTCTTTATACCTTCATTATGCGCATATCATCTTCTTCCCAAAAATATTTCCATCACTTTTCATGGTTATCGATGTCATATTCTTATGGAAAACCACAATGGGCCAATATATAAGTATTCCAATATACCATAAATGTACCTCAACAACATTATTCTTTAATACCAATACATAAACACTTCAAACCATCCTCTTTGATGATTTTCATGGAATAAGTCCTTCCTTGATTTATAAGTAACCTCTTAGGTCAGGGCATTGAGTTGGGTAATTCCCATGTTCTCCACAGATAAGACATTGAACTCCATAACAGTCTATCACTCTATGACCCTTATTTCTACATAGATAACATATTCCCCTCCATTTGAGGTATTCCTCATGGTTCTTCTTCACTTCTTTAGAAATCTCAAACTTCCTTCTTCTATGATCCTCACCATGCGAACATGCATAAAATTCCATCTTCCACTTATTTGATGACTTAGGAATAAAACTAAAGTTCACCATGTTAATAATATATCAAGATGACTGATTCGGCATAATCAAAATATCTACCTTTACAGGCGTTACATAATTGCGTTGATCGTAGTCACCAATTTGCCCATTGGAATCAATGTAAACTGAATTCCTTCTCGTTCCCTTCACTGACTAATACTAGAAACCATATTGTACGAAACAGTTAAAATAACGAGGAACCACATAATCATAAAAAGTAACTTATGGGATGTCTAAATTATCAAAAATTATTTAATCCATGACACCTTAGTTTCACCCTAGGTTATTCGTGATCATCAACATAATTCTAGGAATCTAACCTATATGTGTACTTAGCCTTAGGGACATCCCTAGACATATCTTAGAAATATCTCTAGGGATCTTACTGAAGTTTTCGCATCCTAGTTTCCAATGGTTAACTAAACCTTTCCTCTGATACCAATTTTAGAGACCCGAAGCTTGACGTACATGGAAATTACATTACTTTTGCGGAATACATAATACATAACAAAAACAGACACAAAAGGACCGTAAGGGTAAGCATGGAGAAAATAAAACAATCCATATACATTTGATCTTAAAAACATGAACATAATGTTTAAATATAAAAATATTGAACAATGACATAAAACGTGGAAGTACATAAGGCATAGATCATAATGGAACATCAATAATGATAAAATAACATGGGAATAAAACTTGTAATTGTGGAAAAAAATTAAGAACATGATATTATTTCCATAGTAGACAAGGCATTGCTTCCAAGACCATCTTGGTGGACAAAGACCCTTACTGAACCGGGTTTACTTGCCGTTACAACCCTGTATTACTGAACCAGATTTACTTTCTATTCCAGCCATGTCTATTTCATGAGATATAAATCTTTACCCAATGCATTGGAGGGAGATATAGGTCCCACCCATCTCATATTGAAACCATTCTTACGTGTGCCACAAAACAATCATAAATCATTGATCATAACCCAAAGAATAAATTGGATTTCATAAACATCATTCCATCATAACATAATCTATATAAAACAAATGGATATCATTACATCATAAGAAAAGTGAAACCATATAAATCATAGATACATTATACTTGAAACATACACATATGAAATAAAGTCATCATAGATGGAAAATGGTTTTGATAAGGCACTTGAAATGAATTCTTGTGGAAAATATCCTTTCTTCTTGAAAATCATTTTCTTTTCAAAAAATGCCATGAAATTTTAAAAGAAAATAGTTTTGTTTAAAATAATCATGAAATATTGTAGAGGAATATTCTTGAAAATTAGACATTATGAAACCGTAAAAATTCTTCTCATGCCGAATAAGTTAAAAATAACATTCTCCTCATACTTTTGTCGGAAAAGTCAAGAAGTACCTTATATGGTAACCAAAGGAATGATTCCATTCATACAATGTGGTAAAAAGTCAATAAAGGGTAAAAATGACTTTAAACATTCATGGAGGAATAGTAAACATTTTATGAAAACATTTTTAGAAAACATGGGCATGAATGATAACAATAACCCCAGTAAATACTTACGAATAACAATCTAGGATAAGAATGAGATTGGAATAGTTATCCATTACCATAGGTCTGATATGCTTCGTACATATCTGAAGCTCCTGTATAATGATCTAAATAATGTCATTGACTTATTACAGAATCATAATAATTGTTGTGAAATCAAATATAGTTCACTTATGACTTTATATTACTCTTTCTTTTTTAAATCACATGTTAAAGCAACGTTTTGGGTAAAATCATCTTATTTATCGTACGTGCTTGGACTCGTTGTTATTGATGTTATTATTACATATATCATGATTTAATTACTTCCATAATGTAAATCATGATTTATATATCATATATATTCATTTTATATCCAGCATATAAATGTATTTATAATAGTACATAACATATGGAGGTAACAAATGAAATGCATCATTCATGGTGACGGTAAGCCGTACGTACGTATGAATGCTACTTTCATTTCTATTTATTATTTTAATGTAATATATATATTATAATTATAGTATAATATCATATATAATATCATTAAATCCATACTTTATAAATCCCATTTAAGGCATTAACAAATAACATCACTTTGAGGGGACGGTAGTCCGTACTTCCCCAAATGAGATTATCATATTTACCCACTATGGAAACCATAAAGGCTTGATATTATTGGGAAGTGAAGAAAAATAAAGAAACCATAAACATAATATATATCATATATAAATACAGTTCCATCATAATAACCACCATGAGAGGTGGTATGAGAAAATCGAATAATCATTGTTTCGTGAGGCGTTAGTTTGCCATCCGCAGAAACATTATGTCCTCATCCATTAGATGGAAGTCTGTGTAAGTGTAGTTATAATACTTCTCATAACAACATCCTAGTATTTTCAGTATAATGGTTTTGTTACAAAAGAATGGATTAATAATATTTTAGGGGTTGGAGAAGTAGAATAAAAGGAAACAACTTAAGAGAAACTATTACCTTTAATTTGGGTAACTTCCTTTGATTTGAACCAAAAGGACTTCTTGAAGTGCCTTCTGCCTAATTTGAGGCATCAAGGGGGAGTATAGGGATGTAGGGAGCTTGTTTGGTAATAGTTTGGATGAGTCCAAATGCTTTAGAGGTGTGACGAATTGCATAGAAGTGGTCTCCTTTTATAAGGAAGTGGAGGGGCTCTATAGGAAAGTGTGAAAACATTATTTTATTATAAACTAATATTCAGATTCAAGAGATCCAAAACACATTAATGTCAAAGATAAGATGACTCATATTCGAAATAAAATCATCCAATAGGAATTGGATAGGTTTTGGATAATATTTTAGTCATTATAATCTAATTTATTTAAATCATTTATTAATGAGGTAAATACTGCATTATTATTGTGTCATAAATAATTTAATTTATATGATGTCTAAAAATTATAAAAAAAAGAACACCAAGTAGGAAATCATTTTATATTTCCAATAAATATTTATAGTTGAAAATATAATTTATATAGCCCCTTATAGAAATTAATTACTAAAGGATTTTTGTTAATGCCAATTTTGTCTTTACATTAAATTAATTAATCTAATGTGTCATTTTCTTTCATAAGTGGCTCTATGGGGTCCCGAAATTGACCCAAGGATTCCCATGGTCGTCCATTACTCATCCAATAAGTTTTGGACAAGGGTTAAGGAAATTTTGAATTATTATAATATTCTTTTAACCTTGAATTACCCAATTTACTTTTAACCGTGGTAACTAAAAGTAAAAAGTTACTATTCACCAAAAAAAATTTTATATAATTGAACCAAATTTTACTCCTTGATATTAATAATGTCTCTCGTATTTTCGAAATTCAACTCACAGAAGTGGTAAAATTAGGTTTTATGAACAATTGCAAAAGCTCCTAGAATGTGGGTAAAAGACGGTGAAAAGTTCAATACAATTTTTATAAATCTAAAATTATTATAAAATTACTCCAATTAATTTCATTGAAATTATATAAGTATTATGTAACTATTTTTACCTAAAGCAAATTTAAATAAAATAAATTATTATCTAAATAAAAAGTCTGTTTTAACCAAAAACTCATTGTTTTCACTATTCATCAAAAATTGATGTTTTTAAGAAAAATACCAAAAATTCATCCCAAGCTATATATGATATTCCGAATTCAAAAATTATGTCTATTTTTCCAAATTCATAACATATAATTTGCATTAATTAATTTTAAAAGTAATTCTTGTTATCAAAACAAATAGCATGTTTTTAAGAAACAATAACTATCAAAAGATCGACACTTGTTTATGTCCAAATTCAAAGTGAAATTAATTCCAATGAAAAAAATTGGATTAAATGGAAAAAATATATTCTAATTAAACTTTTTAACCAATTAAAAAGATAATCTATCCATATAAATTATTTCAATGAAAAAAGTTGTTTTTAATTAAAATATAGTGTATTTTTATTATTCATCAAAATATGAAAGTTATTAGAATAATATGAAAAAATTATCCATATTAAATTTTTATATATTTATTCCTAGGAAGAATTTTATTTTGTCAAATTGAACTTATAAACATGTCAAAAACTAGATTTAATGTTGGTGCGCCATCAAAAGGTGGCAAAACTACATTTTTTTGAAAAATACTTATTTTACCCGAAAAAATTATTTTGTTCACATACCATGTTTTAGAAAATGTGTAAGATGAATAATAATGTTATAAAATTCAAAATTCAGTTAATATTATTCATAACGACTAGTTCATAGTATTATAATAATATATCATTATTTTGTGAAACTCGGTATTTTGTACTACACACCCCACCGAGGAAGGTCGCAATTACGTGTAATACAAGCCAAGTCAGGGTTGCGTGTTATAAAAGACTCCTTTGTTGTTTCTCTATAACAGAATCCAACCATTTTTCTTTTATACATTGAATATATATATATACACTCAATGTTTCATATAATGACTATTAACAAACGAACTTGAAATTTTGTGTAACAAAATCTAAGAATAGTGTTGCGTATACTACAAGCTAATACGGTGTTGCGTATAGCACAAGATAATCTTGGTGTAGCATAAAACACATGACATCAATTCACATACATTAAAATCTCGAGGTGTTATAGCCAACCCCTACCCATTTCACTTCTCCACTTCCCTAGAAACATTCTGGAGGTTATCGTCTTCTCAAAAGACCAACTCTACTTCCTTAAGAGGAAGCTTATAGGAGGTGCGCCGAAGAAGAGGTAATCTCTTCTTCCGATTATTTCAAGTTTATTTATTATTATACTTTTTCTTATTTAGTAGTCTCATTATAAAGTAATAACATCAATATTACATAAATAATGATATGTTATTATAAATATGAAACAACCCTATTTCACCTTCTATCCATCCTACGGAAAACAAAATCCCCGCACGTGCGTATGTACGGAATACCATCTCCACGCCGTGGTGTAATCTGTTTTTGACCACCACCGTACATAGATGGGTATAATGGTGTAAATAAATAACCATATATGATTATTTTAAAGTGATATTGATTCTGAAATATTATACATACACTTCAATACAATTCCACGATCATGATATTGATATCATCGCTCGTGTGTACGTACGGACTACCGTCTCCACGACGCAATGAGATTCATTCTCCATGTTAACCATTAAAGAATGATTATAAAGTATATATAATGAATAATAATGAAATATATGACATAATGAAGCTAATGGATTTATGTGTGTGTATATATATATATATTTCATTTAATTACTTCCATTCATGTCAACAAAGAAAGGAAAACATCGTTCATGCGTACGTACGGCCTACCGTCTCCATGAAAAGTGTGTTTCATTTCATTTATCTATATATTATATATATATACTGAATATATATGATATATAAATCATTTTTTACATTCTAGAAGTAAGTAAATCATGATATAAGTAATAATAATATCAACAACAACGAGTCCAAACACGTACGATAAATGAAACAATTTTACCCAAAACACTACTTTAACATGGAATTGACAAATGAACGGGTAATATAAATACCTAAGTGAACCATATATGACATAATAATAATGAATATGATTCTATAATAAGTAAATTATATTATTTAAATCATTATACAGGAGGTTCAGATACATACGAAGCATATCGGACATAAGGTAAGGGATAAATATTCCAATCTCATTCTTATCCGAGATTGTTTATTCCTAAGTATTTACTGGGGTTATGTTTATTATCCATGTCCATATGTTCTCAAAATGTTTTCATAAAATGTTTACTTTTCTTCCATGTATGTTTAAAGTCATTCTTACCCTTTTTTACTATTACCACATCGTATGGAAGGAATATTTCTTTTGTTTACCGTATGATGTACTTTTTGACTTTTCTGACAAAAGTACCAGAAGAATGTTATTTTTAAATTATACGACATGAATGGATTTTTACGGTTTCATAACGCTTCATTTTCATGAAGCTTACTCTACCAGATTTTATGACTATTTTCAAAAAAATACCTTTATTTTAAAAATTGCATGGAATTTTGCGAAAATGAAATGATTTTGAAGAAGAAATGATATTTTCCTCAAGAATTCATTTCAAGTGTTTTATCAAAAACATTTTCCATCTAAGAAGACATTATTTCATATGTGTTTGTTTCAAGTATAATTTACCTATGATTTACATGGTTTCGCTTTTCTTATGATGAAATATCCATTTGTTTTATATGAATTATGTGATAATGGGATGATGTTTAAGAAACCGATTTTATTCTTTGGGTTATGTTGAATGTTTTAAGTTTATTTTGTGGTACAAGTAAGAATGATTTCATTATGAGATGGGTGGGAAATATATCTCCCTCAAATGCATTTTTTAATGATTTATATCTCATGAGATGGACATGTCTAGAATGGTAAGTTAATCTGGTTCAGTGTTACAGGACTGGAACGAGGAGTGAACTCGATTCAGAATGGGACTTTTTCCACTAAGATGGTCTTGGCAGCAATTCCTTGGCTAATATGGAAATCATAACATGTGCTTAATGGATTCCACAATTACATGTTTTATTACCATGCTATTTTATCATGACTAATGTTCCTTTATGATCTATGCCTTTTTTACTTCCAAGATTTATGTTATTTCTCATGATTTTGATGTTTAGATGTTATGTTCATGTTTTTGCATTCAAATGTTTATGGATTGTTTTATGTTCTTTATTCTTACCCTTACTGAGCATTTAAGCTCACCCTTTATATGTTTTCTTTTCCCCAGGATATATATAAAGGTTTTACGAAAAAAAGGGGAAGATATTTATGGGAGATGTTGAAGATCTTTCACCACAATTAGAAGATTATTTTCTGAGTTTCCAATGACACTAAACTATTACGGTGCTTGTGTGTCTGTTTTCGTTATGTATTAATTATTCAGAAAAAGTAATGTAATGTCCATGTACGTCAAGCTTTGGGTCTCTACATACATTTCAACACAAATCATGGATTTTTTAGAGATCCAATACCACATGTTAACCCAATACCATTCTTAATGGAAATACACACCCAAATGTATAAATACCTATTATTTATTTCACATTAATACATGATTTATTAAATAAGGATACATTTAATATTACTAATAAGATATATAAGTACATTGTCTTGGGAAAGTAGGTACATTATATACAAATTTTAAATAGGAAAAACACCATCTTCCTTGAAAATGTCCCAAAAAACTTGAACATAAAATA
Organism: Viscum album; assembly: GCA_963277665.1. Taxonomy (NCBI): domain Eukaryota; kingdom Viridiplantae; phylum Streptophyta; class Magnoliopsida; order Santalales; family Viscaceae; genus Viscum; species Viscum album. The sequence continues at coordinate 1,417,550,207 of OY728148.1, forward strand.
GTATGGGATAACCTATGGACATGCATAAGAATGTGGTGCGTTATAAAGCATAGTATGGTAATAAACATTTAATAACATGAAAATAATAATTGATGTTATAATATATGAATATAAACTCGAAATAAAAAAGAGCAGGAATAGAAAACATGGATAATGAGACATTATAGAGCATGATAATCATAAAAGGAAGCTTAGGAAATGTGGAAACCGCATAAAACAATACATCATAAACATAGTTCATGTATATGTTCTATGAAATCATGATGGATTAATACTAATATAATAATTGGGTTTACTACCTATCCCAAAATGACATATCATGAGTATAAATATTACCCAATTCATTGGAGCACTATATAATTCTAGGTGTCCCTATGAGTTTAATTTCATTTTCATTCTCAAGTGTGACACATATATCATACAACATGAATTAAATCATCAAAATAATTTTTTTCATGATCATGGAGTGTAGAAAAAATAAATTTATGTCCAAATTTAAATAATTATTATTTATAAACGAGAAACCCCTTGAAAAAATGTGTATGATATTCACTATATAATTGTTTTGTCATGGAAAATGACGGTGAAATTTCGGCAGCAATACAACGACACGTAAAAAATGAAAGAGTGGGTTGATGGGAGAGAAAGAGTAACCTTATCATTTTTAAATAAAATTTGACTTAAAAGGAAATTTTGAATACATTCCTTAACATTTAGAATCATAAATAGAATGTATACTATAATAAATAAACATGAATAATGAATATTAGGTGGGTATCCCTTACTTTAGTGTGCAACTCGATATGATTAGTTGTAGCTTCTTGAGATATAGGAAAACCATGTTTAGACTATAGGGAGGTGAGGAAAGGTTATAAACATGATACAATGATTTTGAATGAAGATAAATTAGAGTTTGGGTGGGGTTTAATAGGAAATGAGTGAGGATTTTGTTATTATTTCTCAAACGTATGTTTTGGACTCTATATAATAAAACTAAAAAAACAAACCATACCATAGTTTCTGGAAAATTTTTGCGACACAAATAAATTTTTAATTCCATGTTCCGAACATAATAAAATAATAACCTTTATTATGTTGTAGTGAGTCATACTATTTATGAAATTATTTTCAAACCATAAAATAATTTAATAGGTTTGGAGGATTAGAAAAGAATTTATAAAATTTATAAAATGAACATAAAAACATTATTTTCAATGAAAAACATATATCAGTTATTGTATACCATTTATAGTATTCATTACATCTCTTTTGAAAAATTATGGTGTCATAATTTACACCCTGTATATATAGCGTATTAAATTTTGAAAAGAAAATTCAACAGTGTCAGAAAATTAATAAAAAATAATTTTTGGATAATTTTCATGTTGGTATTACAAATATAATATCCATTTTAATTAATTTTCATTATAAATATGGGTATTTTTACATTTAAAATAAGGACCAACATTTATTGAGATATGATGTGTAATTTGACAGTAAATGTTTTTGAGCCGTTATAAAATTTTCATTTGACTTCATAAAAATTATATGATCATTTATATTTGATAAATATTATTTAATAATAATTATTTATTAAAATATTATTTATTTTAAAAATCAATCATCTCAAAAAAATAATATCATAGTATTTGAATATCATATAAAATACTATTTGTTTTTTATTTTATTAAAATATAAATCATTAATAAAGTAACAATAACTGGATGAAAATATATTCATTATTCTATATATAGTAGTGACCATAATCATATTGCTAGGGTCTTGATACAGATCACGTAAATACACCAGAAGACACTATATGTCCAAGGTGTGTGATGGTGAGACTTTTATGGGGTGGTTTGGCATACATGGTTTGGGTTTTGATATCAATGAACTTGAACATCTCCCATAAATGGTTTAGATCATGCATAGTTTTTTTGGATATCAGCTTTGTCATGGTCAATGGAAATCCCATATATTTTTCCTCTATTATAATCACTAATAAATGGACTTTATATTGTGACATCCTATTAGTTGAGTCCATCTCTTACTTTTTAGTTGTCACTTGGATTTATTAAAACCCAATATTTATATTAATCATAAGATCGCTATTAAATGGATATATTATACATTGTAATGATGCCTAATGGTATTTGTAATATGATAGTTTATAATAATACCAAATAAGTGCATGTTTCTTTAATAATCATAATAATTTATAATAATTTTAATTAAATCAAAATTGGGAATTTTATTTATAATAGTTTGGTTCAGTGCAATCTTCCCCCTTAAGAAATTTCACCCTCAATATTTTGATTTACCACACTAAAAATTATGATGGCAACTCAATTTAATTTGCTCCTTCAGTAACCACATCACTTTTTCAAACATTTGTTTTCACCATAGAACATTGACATGGTACATTATCATATTTAATAGATCTTTTTATCTATGATCTATGATTTTCCCTAGCATCTCTTCATAATAAATATCATTCTCTGATAGTACCATCTCTCTATTGAGTACATGTGGGGGTATGGTATTTACTTTATCAAGAGGGATATATAGAATAAGTAATGTACATGATATTTGTATTTTTTATGTTCTAGTCGATATGAAACCGCTCCGATGTGACAAGGATTTCAAAGGGGATGGTGTTTCTTGGACTAAGATTTCCCTTATATTCGAATACAATCTCTTTATTCCATAGATGTATGTTGAGGATTACCATGTCCCTAACACCAAACTATAGGTCTCTTCAAATATTGTCATTATATCTCTTTAGGTCTACTCTGAGTATTGTTTATTTTCTTTTAAATAGTTCTAACCTTTCCCACCATTTTTTAAACAATTTTAGGGCCATGCAGTTTTTTGTTCCCCAAATTCATCCCAGCATGAAATCATTCTGCACCTCTTCTAATAAAAGGATTCATTTTGGGCTATTTTAATATTTGAGTGAAAACTATTACTATACAAGAACTCAGAAAACGTTATATGTTGATCCCATCCTCTTTTGAAATTAATTTAATATGATATCAACTATTCCTCGTGTTTCTAGATATTCCACTCATATTGGCCATCAATTCTAGTGTGATAATTAGTTCTAATGTTCAACATAGTGTCTAAATCATTCTAACACCATTTATATATCATGGAGTTAAGTCACATATCTTTGTTAGATATAATCAATAGTGGTACTCCTAACATCCTCACTACTTATTTTATGTTTATCTGTGAATTTTTATCGAGTGAGAACTTCTCTCAAATAACAATGAAGTGTGTATTCATTGTAAGATGATCCACAAGAACCAATATTCTATTTTTTCCACAAGATGTCTTTGGAATATCAGTGAAAAAGACCATAGTGATGTTTTTCTATTTCCATGTTTGTATGAGTAATGGTTGTATCATCCCCTTGTATTTGTACCTTTATGTTTTACTTACTCACATACGAGACATCTTGATCTATATACCTCAATCTTCATCTCCAGATTGTCGAACCATTAGAGTTCTTATAGATCTCAATACATCTCTCTACATATTGGGTGGATGGAAAATGTTGAGTTATTTGATTCATCAAACAACTCCTTCTCTCACCCAGGATTTGATGGTACATGTAGTCTAGACCAAAATCTCCCAACTCCTTTTACATTACCATTGAACTATAAGGATTCCCTTTTTCTTATAATTATGATTTTATTCAAAATTCCCACACCATATTTTTTATCATCCATTATCTTATCTAGAAGTTACAATTGATAAATAATTTGTGAAATTATTGATAATGTTCCTTTTGTTATGATTCTCATGTCTATACAGTTAAAATATAAGAATATTGAATCCATTGAAATTCTCATCAATGGTATAATTACTAGATCCTTTTTACTTAGAGCTTCTAATACATTGCCTTCTTTCACATTACATTAGGGAATTAAGTACCAATAATACTTGATCATATAAAACTATATTTGATTGTAAAAATTGATCTATCTCTATGTTAATATATACTTTAGGATTTTTGGATTAGTATATATTTCACATTTCTCCCTGAATAGATACTTCTACCATATTTTCCAAGATATGGTTAGTATATCCAATAAAATTTATACAATTCTAAGTACTATGAGAATATGTGTAATGATTATCCTTATTTTCAGAACCTTTACGCTCTCTTCAAAATCATCATTCTAATAAAACATGATTTTCTTTCGAGTAATCTTGGTTAGAGGCTTTTCCAACCATGAATTTTCTTTTACAAATTATCGATAATATCCAGTTAATCCAAGAAAACTATGGTTATATATCAGATAAGTTGGACTCATTAATACTTAACTTTCTTCTATCAATTAAGGGTCTATATATCACCCATTTCATGTGATTATATAACATAAAAATTATACTTCACATAACCAAAACTCACTCTTTATGTACATGGAATAATGGTACTCCATTTTAAGGTCTTTTTCACAGTACTCAAATGTTCCTCATGTTAGTCCATGTTTTTTGAGAATGTCATAATTTCGTATATAAATACTAAAACACAATTCATTAGGTGTTATTAAATGTTTCTATTCATATATTAAATGGATATTATTGGTGAATTTGTGAGTATGAATGATATTATGATGAACTTATATTGCCCATGAATTGTACAAAAAACCAGCCTTCAGGATATCCTCCATCATTACCCTAACATAGTAATATCCCAACCACATATCCACCATAGAGAATTATTTTCATCCATGTATTTTGTCAAACACGTTATCAATATGTGGTAGAGGATACATGTTCATTATCATTCTTCGGTTGAGATCAGGATAATCAACGAAAATGTGAATTGAGCCATCCTCTTTCAGGACTAAGAGGATCGGTACACCCCATGGTGAAGCACTTATGAGTATGAAACTATTATACATATTATCTTATAGTTTTTTCAAATGATATTCCAGTTATTCAACATACATTCTATATAGGGCCTTGGAAAATTGAAATTCTCCATGTATAAGTTTGATTAAACATTCAACCTCTCTGTTAGGAGGAAGACTTGAAATTTCTCCAAAAACACATCATTGTATTCCCTCATAACAGAAATGTCTTCAAAGATTATATATTACCACGAATCAATCAGTTGAGTAACATAAACATGATCATAAGTAATAATATCCATGCATGAAATGTTGGTGCTAAAGAATTTTAATCTTCTTTCTTGAACCTGTACAAAACTCCATTGTCGATTCATGATGCGGATATTTATTTCCTTATTATAAAATGTTATGTTTGGTTTATATCTATAAAGACAACACATCACCATAATTTCATTAAATTACACTATATTCACTCTCATAAGGTTCACTAGAGGGTTTATCCCATAATATTTATAGGGGATGAGTTTTATACTTAGGATTAAATTATTTATCTATTTTCTATTTTCAAAGACATCTCTACCAGTATGATTTATATTGGTGTTTTAATAGTTCTAATAACATTTTTTGATAGGAAAGAATGAATAAAACCAAAATCAAAAACGACATTCACCGTTCATTATTGAATAACTAGCTTACCTATCACCATTTCCATATCAGGATCCGCCTCAGCAGCTCTAATAGAAAAATCTCACCCTTACTGCCTTAGTGGTTTTTAGTTGTCCCTGAAAACCCTTGGATTATTTCATTGGTTTTAAGAGTTCCCTGGTTACATATAGTATAAGGATTGAACAATGCGTTGAGGGTTTACTAGTTCATTCCATTCCACTATCACATTACTAGTTTCATTTTATTATAAATCACTAGCCAAGTTCCCTTCCTTCCCACAGCTAAAGAATTTCTCACCCCCTTATGAAATATTTAGGGTGATTTTTTCTATGCCTTTAACAAGTTGGATGCTGAAATTTCATGGCATCGTAAGATTTCTCCATCGGGTTATAAGAATTAAACTTTTCCCTTTTTTTCTTATCCTTGATATATCATTGAGATTTAAAAACCATCATTTTTACATTGACGGAGCATCTGTTAATTTCTTAATAGCGATCAAAGTCTAATATTTCCAAGTCTTTTCATAGACTGGGTTTTGGATCACCAATAATTGGTCAACCTTGCATTCAAGTGTATCAAAAAAGATTAAGGTGTATCATCAATGGATTGTGTTGTTTACCTCAAAATCCATGATAAAATCATCAAATATTTTATTAAAGGAAAATAAACCCCTTTCCATTTTATTTTTAAGAATTTGTGGAAAATATTTATCAAAAAACATATTCCATAATTCCTTCAACCTCATCACATGGATCTCTTTCTCAGGCTTCATATTTTTTATCAATGTAAACTATTGATCAGATTAAACCATCATAGGATAAATATCTGGTAGAACATTCTATTTTTCTTAACATTTAATGATGTATTATATAATCTCAATTGATTTTATCCATTGTTAAGAGATTAAGGGACCAGATGACCCATTTAATGTGAGATTCCTTTTTCATATAATGAACTCAAGTTCAGATAGTTTGTTCTTTGGGGTTTTTAGGCACTCCTTTGGATCGTGGCTTCTATTTAAAACCCAGTTATGTTGACTAATTGTCTTTACAATGTTTGGGAAACCCACTCCCATCGTGTTGGGCATCTCATTTGTGCATGCATCATAATTCCCTTTACATAGGTTTTTTACCCGATTCCTCTTATTTTCATCCTTCTCTAGAAAAAATAAAAATTTTGGATGATTATTTTAAAAAAATTAAATACATAATGGTGGAATATGTAACACCTCCAGATGTTATTTTACTTTTTTAAAATAAATTTGATATTTTGGGTTGTACAAAACCCTATGTTCTTGCACACAATGACCTATTAAACATGTCATTTAGAAAGAAGTTATAAATATTATTAACAAAATTATAAATTTTATAAATTTTATTTTCCAAAATATTCTTCATCTTTATATTCATGATTAAAAAATTATCTTTTGGATAATTCTTTGTATTTTTATAAAAAATTTCATCTTTTGATGAAAATGGAAAAATACTGCATTCTTGTTAAAAACTAATATTTTCATTTAAATAATTATTTTCATATAAATTTTTTTTTTAAAATTGATAAATAATATATATATTATTCCAATTTCGGTCATTAGAATCATTTTTATAATATAATTAGATTTAAATATTTATTGAACAATATGAAAGTATTTGTTACCCGCCTTCTACCCACATTTGCAGGATTAGCATTAAACGTAATTTTAAAACTTTGGTGAATTGAATTTTTAAAAATTAACACACATGATTTTAATTAATTTTAAATTTTTTATCTAATTGTATCTACATAATTTTTTTTGAATAGAAACATAACTTAATTTATAATTATTTACCACTATTATGGTTTATTTGGAAATTAATGGTAACAAATAATGAATTATTATTATAAAATTACCAAAACACTTGTCTTAATTTCATTGGATAATTTTTTCTGAATAAAATAAATCTTATACATAAATTATAACATTTTTTCACTTTGGTATCAATATGACATATATTATATTTAATTTAAAAATAAGTAAAAAATGCCAGTCTCTAATTTTTATTAAATAAATAATTTTAAATATAGAGTAATATAAAAGAAAAATTCTAATATAAATATTCTTTTAAAAGGTAAAATTTCTACATAAATCATGATAATTTATTTATATTTTTTATATTATATAATTAAATTTATTTGTGTCTTAATGAAGATGAAATAATTGATTTATTAAAGAAAAAATATAAAATAAATGATATTAATACTATGAAAATAAATATAATTTAAAATATTTGATGACATAATAGATTTTTTTTGGATTAATACGAAATTTTAGAGATGATTTATTAGTGTTTTCTTAGAATTAATCAAGTTTTTATGATTGTATAAAAAGTCAAATAATAAATACTGTCAATATTGACATAATTAAAATTTTATAATAAAAAATATTTTATTAAATGACAAAAATTCATAAAAATATATATTTTAGTCGAATAACATGGATAATATTAAATATTTAAAAAATAATCCAATTGAGGTTCTTTTTGAATTTTATTATAACTATATAAACCCTATAGTGTAAAAAAGACAATTTATCACGGTAAGAGTTAAATTGATTAACTAATTGTTGAAGGCAAAGGATATGGTTCTTTTTGTGACCCAAACATATCTATAATTTATTGTTTTAGGGTATTGTGATTAATAATAATATTTTCCTATAAATAAATTTGTTTTGTTCTATTTTTTAATCGAAAATCATTTAATAATAAATTAATAGTTTTGCAGTTTTCAGAAGTTCTCATCCCTCATATTATAAAAAGGAACCTCTACTTATCTTTTCTCTACACCTATAAAAAAATATTTTCTAGGAAAAAAAATTCTATTTATGCTCCCTAAATCCCTTAATTCATCTTAGTTTCCATACATTGGGAATAAATCCAACCAAATAAGTCCACTTGTGCAAATCAAAAAGAGATACTCGAAGAAAAGTTAATTGTTTTTCCAATCCAATTAAATTTATTTTCTTATTCTACCTCCTTTTATCTATTTTGATTCCATATTAAATTAATAACTCCAGTATATAATATATAATGAAAATTTTCTATGAATATGGGAAAAGTGTATTCCTTCTTTTTCCTATTCGATGAAATGCATTATCCTCATTCGTGTGTACGTAGAGCTTACTATATCCACATTTTGGTGTAAAATATTTTCAACTATACAATATTTTGATGAGTATAAAAACGAATTTAAATGATTTAACTAATAAATTTAAAATTATAATTTTTATTTATAATTAATATACCATCTCTGACTATACCAATTAACCAATAAAGGAATGATATCATCACTCGTGCGTACATGCGATCTACTGTCTCTACAATGCGATGAGATCCAACCTCAATGTTAACCCCTAAATAATTATTATAAAAATATATATAAATAATGAATTAGTATAAAATACAAGAAAATGATATTTTAATAATATATATATATATATATATATATATTACTTTCTACCAATAAAAATGATAAGAAAATGGAAACTACATTCATGAATACATATGGCCTACCCTCTCCATGAATGGTGTATTCTATTACTAATATTTGTTGTTTTTATATATTTATATACAATATATATATGATATATAAATATTATTTTAAATTATTTATGTAATTAAATCATGATCTATGTAATATGTTCAATAATAACAAGTCAAAATATGAACGATAAACAATGTGGTGATTACCCAAAATGTAGATTCATCAATGAAGTTTTAATAAACAGGTAATTTAAATACATAAAAGAACAATATATTATTTCATTATATTATTAGGATTATATTATTAGTAAATAATTTGTTTAGAACCATTATACAAGAGTCTCGGACACGTAAGGAGTGTATCAGACCTAAGGTAAGGGGAGATTCATCTCCATACTAATTTTTGTGAGATATATGTCATGTTAACCACCTATTTCTTGTTTTGAGTGTATTTACAAACCCTATTAGATTTCATATCATTCATAAATTTATCATTATCAGTTTTAAGGACCCATTTGATAATATCATGTTTTTTATTTCAACATTCAAGGTGGTATGGGACTCATTGAATATTTAGAGAATTATTTATTTAATCATTTCAATATTCATGATTTTATTCTAAATTCTATTTATATGGAAATAAAAGGATAATAAAATACAAATTGATTCTATGATTATGTTCTTTAATTTTACTTTGAAAAAATAATCTTTTACATTTTTAGATAAGGGACTCTTTATCTAAAAAATCATTTCAAATCATTTAAATATTTATTCCTCTAAATCTTACTCATTCATGGACATGATTTCAAAATGGGTTTTATGGACATGAATATTTTAAAATGATAATTTTAAAATTTATTTCTAGTGTTTCAATGTGATATGGTACACTTTGATTCAAAATTTATAAAAAAAATTCATTCATGTGATACTTTTAAATTAATGATTTCAAAGTGAAATTGTACTTTAGTCAAGATATTTCTAAACATTTTATTAGATTATTTTAATCTATGTAAAATTTATTTTTTGAATCATGAGTTGTATTATGTTCGATCTCTTATTATATAATCAAAATTATTTACTAAAGGGTTTATGATTAGTTTTGCTAAGGATGTTTTATTTTGATACCTTTTATGGATTATGGTTAATGTGTTAACACTTTGTATGTGAGTTTTAATACGAATGTTTATGTTGATTTTTTAAACCTTTCATCAGAAGAATTTATTGGACATAGTAAGTGAGGTATGTGTCCCACTCTATCCCTTAGATGCATCAGTAGGTCTCATGAGACAAACTATTTTGGGGTTTTTCCCGTTTATGTAAGGTATTGTAATGAGGCCCTGATCATTTGTTTATAATGTCTGCCATTTAGAATAAAATAATTAGGATATTACTTATTGATATTAAATGTGATTATTAGACTAGTAGAATATCCATGTGAATGATTAAATGGAATTATTTTATTTATTCTAACCATATTATAATGAATATTAGTTTTAAAAGGCATTTGATTCAGTTTGTAACTTACCTTAAATTTTTATGCTTATTTATGATAGCTTCATCTGTATTATTTACCCTTACTAAGCATCTAAGATCACCCATTTTTTATTTTTTACATTCCTAGGATTCAAATATGTGTATTATGAATGCTCTTTAGGGTTATGATAAAATAATAATTCCTTTCTCAAAGTATTTACTTTCTTGTATTTTGTGTTTTGAATTATAATATAAAGTTCATATATGTAATCTATTTTCCAATACTATTAAATTGATCAATCCATTGGGATTTTATTCCTTGTAGTCATTCCAATGTATTGAAATATTACACAAGCTCCAATCTTCTGGGGTATGAGAAATATAGTTGGTATCATAGGATGTTTAGAAATAACCTTGGAAACAAAATTTAGAAAACATATATTTGGGAACAAACCCCTAATATTGACATTAAATATAAGTATAGAAGAACATCCTATAATTTACGTAAGGTTTATATTATGTGTGTATTATTGGAAATACATCCATTTATAGATACTACAAGTGGATTTGGTTATTGTATAGATGTACCTAGGGGTGAAAACTCAGAAAAGGTGTTCTGGTCCAGACTTGGGGTAACCTGTTACAAGACAATGGTCCTCACTATACACATTCTTTAACATTATTGGGGGAAATGATGAGGGTAGTTAACATTTTATTTTCAAACCGTTATCAATGATTTAAATGTAACCATGTCCCAAAAGAATCCATGTTTACAATTATGATATTCTCTATACATAAAGTTTTCAATTTATGTTATGTGTTTCCCTAGTTTTGGGATTATACATTATTTTATTATTTAATAAAGAATATTCTATTTTTTATAAATGGTTTCTAGTAGATGGAATGTGAAATTCACCCATTCATGAAATCCAAAAAGTAATAATGATGATATATTTCAAGGATATAATCCATGATTTTTAAAGAAATTGTCTCCCAAGTATTCTTATCATGTGAGTAAATAGTATCATGCCCTAATGAGATAAGTAATGAATAATCATGTGACTGTGTGGGGATGAAAGATAAAAAGAAGATGGAAGTGAAAATGTACATAAAGGGAACAAGGGAAAAAAGTATTTTCCTTTATCTGATAACTATGTAAATAATCGCCATGGAAATTTTTTGAAGATAATGGTAGTTTTTTGAAAGTGTAGAGGAAAAGGCCATCACATTCATGATTTCAATGGAACAAAAAACATGAATGTGAAATTTTTCTATTACACGTATATGAGACAATATGTGATTAAATTTCCCATGTGTCAGAGTAATATACCTCAAATGATTATATTTGATAATGATCTTGTTATACTACTTCCACGTATCAAGATACGTGATTAATATGTCTATTCACGAATTATGTTATTATATTTATAATAATTATGGTATATATAGGAATTGTAATGAGGTGATATTTTATTAGGGATATGAAAATTTATTTTGAATGGATCCTAGAAAAGTGAATCAATAACATCATTATCTTTTTAGAAAGCACAAGGTTGAGGGAAATATAATCCTTAATATGTTTCTGATAGTTATATAATGAAGTAGGAATAAATAGATGATTCATTTGGATAAAGTAAATTGAAAATTATTTCCTACCTTGAAATTTATTAATGGTTTGTTCAAAAATTTATTTATTCCACATTTTTGGATTTTACAAAAAAAATCCGGATTTAAGGTGTATATTCAATATTCAATGTTTTACATGAGAAAAAGGGAAGCACTAATTCATTAAATAATGTTTTATGGTAATAAATTTTATTATCATGTTTTAAAAGATAGAAGGATGAAGGTATTCACATTATTATTATGTAAAAATAATAATTATGTAACATTATTTGGTGAATTTTATGTTAAGATTGGTTTTGAAAATTTAGGCACATTATTAGGGTGTTAATTTCGATAGATGTATTTTGAAAATTTCATAATGGAGTATGTTGAAAATTGTAAATTATTTTATAATGCAATTTTATGACATACTAGATACTTTTGGGTAACTATTTTGGTTTTATAAATACTTTTGGGACTTGTGATTTAACAAATGTGCTTTTAGAGTAAAAAAATCATTTTTGAAGTTTCATTTCCATTTGTCAAGGATGAAGTAAAAATTGATCTAAGCATAACCAAAGGATGAGATTATTCTTATGAGATGGAATGAAATTAATTATGTGCCTGTATTAATAGTAAAATAATTCTTCAACTCTAGGGAAAGTATCTTGAAACCAAAAAGGTTATCCTAGTACATTTATTTATGAATCAAATGGCACCTTAGATCATTGTATATTTATAGATTTTTTATTGTCAACAATATCCAAACCATTTTATATATCACTCTTCATTATAATTTCATGGTTTTATTTTTATTTTATGTCCATTTATTCCTACATGGATCTCTTGTATATGTTATCTCCGTAAGGCTTTGTACTTTACATTCCCTATTTTAAATTAGATATTTTATCATACCTTATTCCTCTTTAGGATTTAAATAAAGGAATTTTGAATATTTAAACATTAGTTACTGAAAATGATTTTGAAAATTGTGATGACAGAATTTATTTAAGGTGCAGAGATTTTAACACCACAAGATTTCATGGTATGTTTTTTATATAAATTAAATAGCTTGTGTTGTATGCAACAATCAGTTCAAGTGCACTATGACCTATGAAACTAGCTGTTTAGAAATAATTTATGAATATAATTAACCATATTATGAGATTGATAATTTTTTTTGTTTTAAAATAGACATCATTTATAAATGTTTAATAAAAAAATTAGGTTAGGCGTATTTTTTTTATTTTTCTGGACATTGTAATTTTTTGATGACAAGTTGAAAATAATACATTGTTGTTAAATACTGAAAGTTTCATTTAAATAATTATTTTTGAATAAATTTATTTCACTATAAAAATAGATATATAATAAATATTTTAATCCAATCAAATTTCATAGGAATAATTTTTATAATATAATTAATTTTTTTTGAAATTTATGAATGTCTATTTTACCCTGCCTTCTAACCACATTTGTAGGATTACCATTAAATGTAATTTCAAAACATCTATGAAATTAATTTAAAAAAATTGAAATTTATTATTGTAAATAGTTTGAAATTTTTTATCTAATAGATTCAAATTATTTTTTTGTTTAGTAAATTTAGTAAATCATTATATATTTACTATGGGTAAAGGTAAATCTAGGAATTTATGGTAAAAAAATATTGTAATATTATTATAAAATTACCCAAACACATTTCCTAATTTCATTATATAAGTTTTGTTAACCCAAATCTACCTCAAGTCAAAACTATAAACTTTTTAAGCCACTTGCGTAAGAATATGATATATATTATATTTTATTTAACAATAAGTTAAAAATGACACACTAGTATTTTTAATAAGTAAATAATTATAAATACATAGTTATATAAATGATAAATTTGAATATAAATAGTAATTTTATATATAAAATTATTTTCCACATCATGATAATTTATTTATAATTTTTAGATATTAAATAATTAAATATAATGGGACACAATGATGATACAATATTTGATTTATTGATGGAAGAATCAAATAAATTATAATAATAGTGTTAAAATAAATTTAATTTGATATATTTGTTTCCAAAAACGACTATCGTAAGATGAATATGACTTGTTAGGGGTGATTTAATGATTAGTTTTAGAAAGAATAACAATTTTATGATTATATAAAAAGAAAAAAAATCAATATTGTTAAAATTGATATAAATGAAATTTTAAAATAAATAATATTTTATTAAATGATAAAAAATTAATAAAAATAAATATTTCATCAAAATATCTATGATAATGTTAAAAATTTCATAAATGATCCAATTTAAGTTCTTTTTTAATTTTATATTAAATATATTTACCCTATAATGTAAAGGAAGATATTGTTGTCGAGATAAAAGTTAAATTTTTTAATGACAGATTAATGCCAAAATATAAGGTTACTTTTGTGAAATAAAAAAATTTATAATTCATTGGTTGAGGGGATTTATAACCATAATAACAATTTCATTTACAAAATTCACTTTGGAGCTATTTTAAATTGAAAATCAATTTAGAATAGATTAATAGTTTTTTATTTTCTAAAAGTGCCCATCCCCCTCTTATAAAAGGGAACATCTCCTTATCTTTTATTAACACCTCTAAAAAATATGGATTAGAAAAACCATACCCATTTATCCTCTCAAAATCCCTAAATTCTTTTCAAAGCCCATACATGAGGGTGAAATCCAACCCGAGAAGTCCTTTGGGAAAATCAAAAGGAGATACTTGAAGAAGAGGTAATTTTTTTACCAATTTAATTCAATTTATTTTCTTCTTTTACTTACTATTACTATGTTCATTGCATAATAATGTTATAAATCTAGAATATAATATATTCTTATATCATTTTGTTATATTTTTACAACAATATTCCTCCTTTAATCTATCCTATGAAAATCTTTTTCACCATGCATGTGTACATGTGGCGTACCCTCTCCACGTAGTGGTGTAAACTATTTTCCATCTATATTTTATTTTGATGGGTATAATGATGAAAATAAAGGATTCAAATAATAAATATAAACATATTATTATTATTTATAACAAATATAACATCCATTCATATACCAATTAAATATTAAGGGAATGAAAATGCCGCACGTGTATACGTATGACCTTCCATCTCGTGGGCTCACTAAGATTCATCCACCTCGTTGACCATTCAAGAATGACTATTAAAATGTATATAATTAATTAGTATGAAATATATGATAAATTTACTAGAATAATATTATATATATATATATCATTTACTTTATTCCATTCAATATGATTAGAAAATTGAAATAGTGTTCATGTGAATGCACAACCTACCTTCTCAATAAATAGTGTATTACATTCCTTATATTTTATATTTTTATATATTTATATACTTAATATATATAATATAAAAATCATGTTTTAAATTATTTATATAATTAAATCATTATATATTTAAAATTATTAATAATAATAAGTTGAAATTTGTACGATAAATAAATATTTATAACATGAAACCCCGATTTAATATGGAATTCTTAATAAATTGGTAATGTCATGTAAAAAATGAATAATATATGAAATTTTTTATTATTCTGGTATAAGTTAATAATATGTTTAAAACCATTATATCAGAGTTTTAGAGACATACAGATAGTATTAGACCTATGTTAAGGGGAATCCCTTCTTACTTTTATTTTCGTGAGATATAAGCCATGTTCGCCTATTATTTCTTGGGTGCAGTGTATGTACTGCCCCCATGATATTTCATATAATGAATAAATTTATATTCATTTTATTTAAGGACTCGTTTGAAGATATTGTGATTATTATTTCAATGTTCAAATTAGTATGGGATGTTTTTAATGTTTAAATAATTAATCATTTCTCCATTTCAATATTATTGGTCTTATTCTACATGACTATTTATATAGATATAAATGGATAATAAAATAAAGTTTTGTGTCTATTTTTATTTTCATTAATATATTTCCAAAAATAATATTTATGTTTTTATGTAAGGTACTCTTTCACTAATATATCATTTTAAATGTTTTTAAGATTTATTCCTTTAAATATTTCTCATTCGTGTCTATGTTTTCAAAATGGGTTTTATGGAAATGAATAATTTTAAATGTTGATTTTTAAATTTCGCATAAAATTTTCAAAGTGGTATGGGACACTTTGATTCAATAATCTATAAAAAATTGATTTAAATGAAACTTTTATATAAATGATTTCAAATTAAAAGTGTATTTTTATAATGATATTTCTAATGATTTTGTGAGAATATTTTTGTCTATGTAAACATACATTGCTGAATCATATATTTGATTATAGATGACCTATTATTATAAAATCTACCTTATTCATTCAAGGTTTTATGATTAGTTTTGACAGTAGATGTTCTATTTTAATACCATTCATGGTTTAGGGTTAAAGTATTATCATTTCATGTGTTATATTTTTTAAGAATGTTAATTTGAGTTATGTATTACCCCTTTCATAAGAGTAATTAATTGGACATAGTATGTGATGGTCGGATCCAAAAAACACCTCGATGAATCATTAGGTCTCATGAAACAAACTAGTTTGGGTTTTTACCCTCTTATTATTGGTCTTAGCATGAGGCCATGATGATGTTTCTATGATGTTTAGGATTATGAATTTCCTTTTTATGAGATTAGTTATAAATAATAAATGTGATTATTAGATAATTTGAATATCAATGTGAGTTTTTAAATGGAATTATTTGATTTATTATTTCCATATTATATCGATGAATCTGTTTAAAAGTTTTATGTTTCAATTCATACCTTTTCTTAAATGATTGTGCTTTTTTTGATAGAATATGATATATTGTTTACCTTTACTAAGCATTTAATCTAACCCATTTCTTATGTTTTACATTCCTAGGATTCCAAGATGAGTATTTTGAAAGACATTTGGGTTTAATCTATAAGAATAATGTTGTTCTCAAAGGATTATCTATGATGTATTTTGTGTTTTGAGTTGCAATGTAATGTTCATGTAGGTAATCTATTTTCCCAGAATGAAAAGATGATCAGTCCTTCGGATTTTATTCCTTGTAATCCTACCAATATATTAAAATAATCCACCAGCTCTGGGATTCTATGGTCGAAGAATTAAAAAAATCCAAATAAATTAAATCTATTACTTATAAATTGTATATTTTTATTAACATTTGAATTCGTCAGCTTCAGTATATGTTATTTGTGATCTATTTACATAAATATATTCTTATGGGAATGTTTTCCCTTCATAACAGTTTTTAATATGATTATGAATTTACAAATCATATTTACCATTAGAGTCCGACTAGGTGTGAAGCAAGGCCCTTTGTCATTCACCAGTTACGAGTCGAGTCTAGCTCAATGAAGCGTTTTTCTATTTTTATCCTACGTACATATCTTCTAGATACACAACCACATTTAGTATCAATACATTGATGTATTTTCTTGATAAACAACATACACAATAATTATGAAAATTTATGGATGTTTCCTTATACATAGTCTTTTCCCAAAAGAATTTGCTATAGATTTCATTGCCTAATACAAAGAATAACTAAAAATTTCCTCTAATACCAACTATAAATCTTTTTTCATTATTTCATAATAATACATGATTTACTATAGAAGTGTACACCTAATACAACAAAGATTATTGATATGTATTGTGACTTTTGGAATTAGTTACATTACATAAAAATTATAAATAGGTAAAACATCATCTTCATTGAAAACATTCTTATCAAGCTCTCAGTTAAAACTCTATAGAATAACCTAGGGACATACATAAGAAATTGGTATGATATAATTACCATTAAGTGAAAAATTATAAAATAACATAAAGATAATAATAAATTTTTGATATTATTCATATCAGTGGGGAATAAAAAGTGTGGGAATCTTAAACAATAACAATGATGAGTGATATAGCATGATAATATTAAAGGAATCTTAGGAAATGTGGCCACAACATAAAATAATTTGTCATAAACTTAGGTCAAGGATAACATATATGATATAATGATGGAAAAATTCCCATAATGGAATCAATAACACTCTATATCTCCCCATGATGTCTCGTAAGACTACACATTATCCAATTCATTGTATCACTATATAATTCCTGCCTCACCCATCACATTCATTTCAATATTTCTTTTAAGTGTGCGACATAGATCACAAAACAAGGATTGTTTCACCATCATATTGTATTCCATGATCATGGTGTTTTCAATACATACATGTAATTTCAAATTCAAGTAATTTTATATGTATAAATTTAAAAACCCCTCATATGAAATAGTTGTGGCATTCATAACAAAATTATTTTGGCATGGAAAATCATGGTGAAATTTCAGTAGCACAACAACAATATATGAAAATTAATAAAATGGGATGATGAGAGAGAAATGAGTATATAATTTTTTTTCAATAAAATGTGAAGTAATAGGGGCATGTGAAGTCATATACCAACCTTAGGTATTGGGAATAAAATGCATAATATAGTAAGGAAATATTAATAGATAATAAAAGCTGATGATCCCTTACATTAGTGTGTGACTCCAAATGCTTGGGAGGTGATTCTTGAGAGCATTAAGACACATTGGGAGTAATATAGAGAAAGGGTGTAAGAGTATGAATCTGCTAAATGTATTTTTAGTGAAGGTAAATGGGATCTTTGATGGGTTTATATAAGAAATGTGTGGTTATTTTTTTTATTTCTCAAACTTAGGTTTTTGAAACAACACAATAGAATCACCAAAAACAAAAAAAAACCAATTTTTTTCCAGGATTTATAAGAATTGTAATTTTTTGAAGTATTTTATAATTCCTTGGGAAGAATATAATAAAATAAAACCCTTTATTATGTGGATGTTATTCATACTCATAATGAAATGATTTTAAAACCACAAAACATATTAATGGCTTTGGAGAATTCACATTGACTTTAAATAATTATTTATATATAAAATTCCATTATTATAAATGATGAAAAAATATTTGTTTTTAGATACCCTTTATAGTATTTTTTAAATCTCTTTTTGTCATTATAATGTCATATTACACAACAATATTTGTACTCTATTTAATTTTTACCTAAAAATTTGTCAATTTTAGAAAATTATAAAAAAAATTACCATTAGATAATATTGACATTTTGGTTCAAAAAATAATATTCATTTAATCTAAATTATTTTCTAAATATTTTTATTTTCACTTTTAAAATAATAACTGACATCTATTCTGAAATTTTTGGTTCTTTTATAATAACTGGTTTTAAACCCTTAAAAATTACATTTGAGTTCACAAAAAATTAAATGATCATTTATATTTGATAAAAATTATTTAATAATAATATTTTATTAAAACAATATATATTTAAAAAATAATGAAATTTATTGAAAGAAATTCCTTAATTAAATTTTAATATTACCCAAAAAAATATTTCTATTTTATCATATGAAAATAATAGAAACATTTATAATGTATTAATAATAAGGGGGAAATATTTTATTTATTCAGTGAAAAATAATATACGAACTCCTATTTATATTGTATGGATAAATATACATTTCATATAATAGTTAACCCTATAAGTGTAAGGTGTATGAAGGTGTGGATTTCACGGGGTGGTTCGACATACATGGTTTGGGTCATGATCGTGATAAGTGTGAACTTATCCCATAAAAAATTTATCTCATTATTAACATGTTGGATATTTTCTTGGGATTGGTCAATATAAGAACCTATAGATTCTATATCCCTTATATTCTCGGATAAAAGGGATTCTTAGGGTATGATCCTACTATTTGAGATCATATCATCATTTTTCTATTCTAATTGGATTTGTTAAAACCCTATATATATACTAATCACAAGATCGCTTCAAAATTGCTATATTATCAATGGTAAAAAAAATTAATGGAATTTTAAACCTGAAAGTAAATAATAAGGCCAAAGATTTGAATGTGTTTTATATAACCATAATAGATAATAATACATTTAAATAAATCGAAAATTGGATTTTTTTAACAGTTTTGTTCATTACGACATGTGCCATCCCAATATCCTACCCTGGGGAAATCCACAATACCAAATTCATCTCCAAAGTGGAAATCATAACCTTCTATCCATAATTATGACACTCCCACTTAAAATAATCAACTATTCAAGCTAGTTAAATTTGATTCCATAAAATTATAACAAATAATTTCTAAATGAATCCCAATAGAAGTCAAATATATAAAAATATTGATCATTTCATATCAAAAATATTTTAACATTCCACACATAAAAACCAGTGAATCATATCAAGGAATGGTTTCACACATTAAAAAACTCCCACAAATGAATAATATCAAGCAATGGTATCATGAGATTCACATATAGTTCCACGTATTAATCATACTAGTAATGTGACTAATAGATTAAAAATATGCCCATTTGGATATCAACTCTTTCAATTTCATATAAAGTCATTAAGTGGAAAAGAATTTATAGAAAAAGATTATTGTTGAACAAAGATATGAATTATGACCCAGATTAATCCCATGTACCAAATATCCACAAAACCATCCCTAATTAATAAAATGAAGATATTGGAATCAATATCCAAAAGGATTACATGATAGGGATATAATTTTTGTACACTTACCCAACTAAAACAACTATCAGAAATGGATTTAGATATGATCATTAAAGGAACGTGATCATCAATAGATAACATATATGATTTTAAAATAATTCATGAATTATCCATTAAGTCATATATAAATCAATATATATAGAAACAACATACTTAATATATTATTTAACCAAATAAAAAGGGGGGGTTTAGGGTATATCGTCTTATAAATTTCTTTTAGAATGCATTAGAACAATTAAATCTTCAAAGTGTGAAGAGATGAGGAGTAGGGAGATAAATTCACAACTGATAAGCCTCGTTTTGGGATCTTTATTAATGAAGGTGTAAAAAATAAATTTTTATATTAAATATAGGTTAAAAATTTAATATATGGGTCCACACCAAATTAAAATCTCATATGGGATTTCGGGTGTGTTGGTGGGCCAAACTGGTTAGACGGTGGATGGCCCATCATAGGAAGGTACCTCTAAGAAGATCTTTGGGATTTCACCTATGCAAAAAAACTATCAAGAGGAAATCCCCTAAATCAAGGTTATACCATATGGTACATATAATTCTTAAACCTCCACCAACTAGTCTATGGACCTGAACGGTCTAGTAGGTGGATCCCTGGTAGCACCAAATCAACTTATTTGTTCCCAAAACACTTTTGTTATACTCGGTTCTTGAAACCCTATAACACTGTCAAAAAATAAATAAATTAGAAGTGAGATATATAAAAACTATAACACAATATACCATAATATTTTAGAGCATTATAAATCTCACCCTCTTGTGTATTCTAAAAATCATTAAGATTCTCTAGATGTGTGATCGAACATCCCAAGCCATTGAACCCCATAAAAATTATCATTCCATTGTCTCATATTGGATGTGTATGTTCTTCCATAAATCTCAAAAATGAGGAAATATCATCATTTAAACACATTATTATACTATTCTATCGTCTTTATAATATGTTTTATAAATTATTAATAGGGTTCCAACACAATATCATCACAATCAACCCCATTCTCTAGATTAGGATCACAATTTCAAACATGATATACATGGAAGACATTATGAATACCATGATATCATAGATGATATTATAATCATTAATCCAATGTCATATTGTGTTAAATTATCTTGAATAGTCCAAAAATCCATGATTCTATCTTTCTTTTCATAAAGAATCCATGATTCCCCAATCAGGTGACCCCTATTAGAAAAAATTATCACACAAAGAGAACTCTATGGATTGTCACCTTCTGTCAGGAAATGGATGATTCCATTTATAACATATAAATAATAGATTCTGAATCATTATAACCTAATTATAATTTTTTTGAACTAAATTTGTCTTATGGATAGCTGACTTACCCAATTTATTCCAATAGAGTGGTTAATTAAAGACTCAACTATAGATATCCTGAAATAGATCCATCCGAATAAAAAACAAGAAAATTGTGTTATATAAAATCTTTACTAATGAAAAATGATCATCCCATGTTCCAATGAAACCCATAATGAAGTCTATTTTTATACAATAAAAATATTTATTTTACATTATCATTTTCAATTACCCTAAAAATGATATTTCATACTAATCTTTAAACAAGAGGTATTTCCTTTCGAAGTCCTTTATATAAAAAACCAATGTAAAAAAAGAGAATCTCATTCAAATTTGATACTCATTGAAACTCCAAAAATCGAATTATCTACCAAATTTAGTTGTTTCCTATATAATCTACTCAATAAGTCACTCAAATCATTAAAAACTTTGAAACCATAATCAATCGGCTGACTACTACACACAGGGAATATCGACCTCTATGGGCCATGAGAAACCCTGTAAACATTACTTGGTCACCTTATCCCAAATCCACAAAGATACGTTATGTAGAAGAATAAAAAAAACTTAGTTACTGATTCTCATACTTAATATACATATATATTAATATCGATATCATTTACTTCCTTCCATTTAATATGATAACAAAATGAAATCTCTGTTCATGCATATGTATGACCTACCATCTCCATGAAGGGTGCACTACATCCATATATTTCATATTTTTATATATTTATATACTGAATATATATTATATATAAATAATTATTTAAATTCATTAATTAAGTAAATTATGATCTATGTACTATGATTTGGAATAACAAGTCAAACCATTTATGATAAACAAAGTGATTGTTACCAAAAATGTTTCATTAACATAGAATTATAAATAAAAGAGTAATATAAATATGTAATGATTAATATATGATATCATAAATATTATTATGATTTTATTATAAGTTATTAAAATTTATAAAACCATTATACTAAATTTTCAGACATGCATATACAGTATCAAACCTAAGGTAAGGGAAATTCCATATCACTTTAAATTTTCATGAGATATAAGTCATGTTCACCACCTATTTCTTAGGTGAGTTGTATTATTACCCCAATTATATTTAATATCATGAATAAATTTAACTTTATTATATTTAAATATTAATTTAAAAATATCAAGATACTTATTTTAATGTTAAAAGTGGTATAGGACACATTGAATGTTTAAATAATTAATCCTTTTTCAATTTAAATATTTTCGATCTTATTCTAAATAACTATTTATATAGATATAAATGGGTAATAAAGGGAATTTTGTGCATATTTTGAGGTTAACTCAAATTTTTCAAAGGGAATATTTTAAGGATTTATATATGGGAATCTTTATGTAAAACATATTTTTAAATTTTTTTATGATTTATACCTGTAAATCATTCTCATTCATGTACTAGTTTTCCTAATGGGGTTTAAGGAAATGAATATTTTAAAATATAGAAAATAAAATTTCATGAATGTTTTTTGATGTGGTATGAGACACATTGATACAAAAATATATTAAAATTTTATTTAATGGATATCTTATAAATAAATGCTTTCAATGTAAATGTGTATTTTTAGCATGATGTTTATAACAATTTTATTATAGTACTTACATCTATGTCAAAATCCGTTGTTGAATCTTATATATGATTAAGGTTGATCTCTTATTATAAAATATACCTTATTTATTAAAGGTTTTATAATTATTTTGAATATGGAGGTGCTTTTTTTAATTCACATTTTGATGGTTAAGAAATAAAATTTTGTATGCTTGTTTAAATATGATTGTTTATGTTGGTTATGTTTTACACCTTTCATAAGAAGAATTAATTAGACTTAGTATGTTGTGTGTGGGTCCTGCTACAACCCCTCACTGGATCGGTCTGACTCATGATAAATACTAGATTGGGTTTTTACCCGTTTATTTATGGTCATAACATGAGGCCTCGAAGATGAGGTTATGATATCGGACATTAACTTATGAGGTTATAAGTTTCAATAAATTTTATCTCTGATATATTTACAAAAATATATTATTATGGTAATTATCATATTACCTTCATAATGGTTTTTAATATTCTTATGTGTTTTAAAATGAATATCCCCCATTAGTGTCAAACTAGGTGTGTAGTAAGGCATATTTTCATGCAACAATTCCCCATTAATTCTATCAAAACGATGTGTTTTTAGGGTTTTTTTCAATGTTCACATCTTCAAGAGACACATCCATTTGTAGTGTCCATACATTGATGAATTCTTTTGATAAACAACTTACACTATATTTAAAGATAATTTACGGATGTTTTCATATACTTAGTCTTATCCCAATGGATTTCTTTACAGTTTTCTAGTACTAATCCCAAAAATAAATAAAAACTTCCTCTGATACAATCTATAAAAACCCAATTATTTATTTTATATTAATAAATGATTTATTAAATAATTTTACACTTAAAAAAACCAATAATATTGATATGACTTGTGAATTTTGGAATTATATATAATAAAAAAAATTAAAAGTGGAAAACATCATCGTCATTGAAAACGTTCTTAACAAGCTCTCAGATAATATTATATATAATAACCTGGGGATATACATAATAAATTTGTGGTATATAAATACCATAAAAGAAATAAAAAATGGAATAACATGAATATAATAATATATTTTATACAATAGGTAAATGATTGGGTAATAAAAAGTGTATAATTCATAAAGATGGTAAACGAGACCTAATATAGAATGATAATCCTAAAAGGAAACTTGGGATATGTGGAAAAAACATAAAACACTGCATGATAAAAATAAGTGGAGGCTAAAATCCATGAAATAATGATGGAAAATTTAACATAAGGGAATCAAGTTCACTCCCTATCCCCATATGACATATCATGAGGCAAAACATTACCCAATGCATTTTAGCACTATTTAATTTCTGGTGCACCCATCACATTCATTTCATTCTTATGATTAAGTGTGTGACATATATCATACAACATGGATTCATTAATCATTATATTTTATTCCATGATTATGAATTCTGTAATACGTATATGTATGTTCCAATTAAAATAAATTTAATTGTATAATGTTGATCACCTTTGATATTGAAGTGGGTATGGTATTCACTACACAATTTTTCTGGCATGGAGAATCTTGGTGATATTCTGGTAGCATATCGACAACATATAAAAATTAATAAAATGAATTAAATATTTATAAAGTTGGCCTTAATTATATTTAAATAAAATGTAAAATAATAGGCTCATGTAAAGAAATATTTCAATATTCTAAATTGGAAATAGAAGGCATAAGATAATAAGGAAACATGAAAAGAGAAGAGAATGTGATGATCCCTTACTTGAGGGTGTGACTCCAAATGCATGTTAGGAGATTATTGAGGGTTTGAGGAAGCTTTAGAAGCAATCTAGGGAAGGGATGGAAGATTATCAATGTGATTCTGTAATTTTTTTGTGAAATAAATGGGATCATGGGTGGGTTTATCAAGCCAATGTTTGGGTATTTGTTTATTATTTCTCAAAATTAGGTATCAGAAACAATAAAATAAAATAAGAATGAAACAAACCTAGGGTTCTTGCCCATAGTTTCGAAAAATTGGGTTTTTTAAATTATATTATAACTCTATGGGAATATCTTAATTGAATAATGCCCTTTATTATGTGGAAGTGATTCATCCTCCTAATGAAATGATTTTAAAACCATAAAATATTTTAATGGCTATGGGGGATTCCTAATGACTTTATATAATAAATTATGTAAACATAAAATCTCAACATTTTAATGGAAGAAAAAATATTTGGTTTTGTATACCATTTATATTATTTATTACATTACATTGGGTTATTATGGTGTCATAATACACACAATATATTTTTACCATATTTAATTTTTACCCAAAAATTTTACTATTTCAAAAAAATGTGAAAAAACATCCATTGGATAATTTTGAAATTTTGATTCAAAAAATATTAATTATTTTACCTAAAAAGTATCTATTTTTTCACTTTTGAAATAACAACAGACATTTATTATGAAATGATAGCTTTTTACAATAACAGTTTTTGAACCCTAATAAAAATTACATTTGACATCATAAAAATTAAATGATAATTTATATTTGATAAAAAATATTAAATAATTATATTTTATTAAAAAAATATTATATATATATATATAATATATAAATTCATCAAATGAAATTCTATAATTGAATTTGGTTGTTACCAAAAAATATTATTTGTGTTTTATTGTACCAAAATAAAAATCATATATAAAGTAAAAATAATATAATGGAAATCTATTCTTTACTATATAAAAAATAATATTAAAATTCATATTTATAGGGTTTTGATACATATCCTTTAAATAAAATATAAAAAACCCTATTTATAAGGTTTGTGGTTGTGTAGCTTTCATGGGGTGGTTCAGCATACACCGGTTGGGCTTGGTTGGGGTGGTTTAACTTCCCCCATAGAAAAATCTTATCATGATTAAGTTGTTAGATCATATATTTTGATTAGTCAATGGAAAAACCTATAGATTTAATCTCCCTTATGAACTATTATAAATGGGCTTCATAGTTTATGATCATACTAGTTGAGTCCACGTCTTCCTTTGTTTGTGTCAATTTGATTTTCTAAAACCCTATATTTATACTAATCATACGATCATTATTTAAAGGCTATATAATCAATGGATATATGATTAATAGAATTTTAAATTTGATAAAAAATAATAAAACCAAATAAGTTCATGTTTCTTTTATAACCATAATACATAATAAGGTATTTAAATAAATCAAAAATGGGAATTTTATTTAAAATAGTATGGTTTGTTACAACATGTTTCAACCAAATATAATACTCTATGGAAAACCACAATACCCAAAAACATCGCCAATGTTAAATTGATAGCCTTCTTACTATAATGATGACACTCCCAATCTAAAGAACCAACTAGTGAAGATAGAGCAATATGGTTCCCAAAAACTATAACAAATAATCTATAAAGGCATCCCAATATAAGTAATAATATTAAAATAAGGATCATTTCATATCAATAAAATTTTTATAGGCCACGTAAAACTACATGTGAGTCATATCTAAAAAGGGTATCATAGATAAAAATACTACAGAGACCCAAGCTTGACGTAAATGGAAATTATATTACTTCTGAAGAATACTTAATGCATAACAAAAACAGACACCCAAGGACCATAATAGTTTAGTTTTTTTGGAAACATTGAACATGCTCTTCTAACCATGGTGAAAGATCTTCCACATCTCCCATAATGATCTTCCACTTTTGTTTTCCTACCTAAAACATTTCTTTATATCCTAGGGAAATGAAAACATATAAACGGTGAGATCAAATGCTCAGTAAGGGTAAGCATGGAGAAAATAAAACAAACCATATACATTTGAATTTAAAAAACATGAACATAATGTTTAAACATCAAAATCGTGACTTGTGAAATAAATCTTGGCAGTACATAAGGCATAGATCATAAAGGAACATATCTCATGATAAAATAGAATAAAAATATAACATTTAATTTTGTAAAACCATTAATAATATGTTATTATTTCTGTAGTAGACAAGGCATTGATGCCACGACCATCATAGTGGACAATGTATATTACTGAACCATGTTTACTTGCCTTTCAATCCCTATATTACCGAACCTGATTTAATTGTCATTCCAGCCATGTCTATCTCATAATATATAAATATTTACCCAATGCATTGAAGAGAGATATATATCCAACAAATCTAATATTTAAATCATTCTTACGTGTGCCACAAAACAATCATAAACCATTCATCATAGCCCAAATAACTAAATGGGTTTCATAAACATCATCCCATCTTAACATAATCCATATAAAACAAATGGATATCATTTAATAATAAGAAAAATTAAACCATTTAAATAATATAGAAATTATAATTGAAACATAATCATACTAAATAATGTCATCCTAGATGGGAAATAGTTTTGATAAAACACTTGAAATGAATTCTTGAGGAAAATATCCTTTCTTCTTCAAAATCATTTTCTATTCACAAAATGCCAAGTAATTTTAAAAGAAAATTATTTTGTTGAAAATAATCATGAAATTGGGTAGAGGTAGATTTATTAAAATAATTTTTTATGAAACCATCAAAAATCTGTTCATGCAATATAAGTTAAAAAACATTATCCTCGTACTTTTGCTGGAAAAGTCAAAAAGTACTTCATTTGGTAAAAAAAAGAAACATTCCATCTATACCTTGTGGTAAAAGTCATAAAAGTGTAAAAATTAATTTAATCATACAAGGAATAATAGTAAACATTTTATGAAAACTTTTTGAGAAATCATAGACATGGATGATAAACATAACCCCAGTAAATACTTACGAATAAACAATCCCGGCTAAAAACGAGATTCGAATAATTATCCCTTACCTTCAGTCCAATTTATTTCGTATGTGTCTGAAACTCTTGTATAGTGGGTTTAAACATATTATTAACTATTAATAGAACCATAATAATATTTATGATATCATATATGATTCACTTATGACTTTATATTAGCCGTTCTTTTGTCTATTCGATGTTAATGCAGCGTTTCGAGTGAAATTGGTTCTTTTATCGTATGTGTTCTCACTTGTAATTATTCATTTGATTACATAAATCATGATTACTTACTTCTAGAATGTAAAACATGTTTTATATATAATATATATTCATAATATATATATATATAACATATCGATAAATGGAATGAAATACACCGTTCATGGAGATGGTAGGTCGTATGTTCGCATGAACGTTGTTTTCATTTCCTTATTAAATTGAATGGAAAGAAATGAAATATATATATAAACATAAATATTGTATCATTATTATGTCATATATTTCATGATTTCTTATTATATATACTTTATAATCATTCTTGAAATGTTAACATTGAGA
Organism: Viscum album; assembly: GCA_963277665.1. Classification (NCBI taxonomy): domain Eukaryota; kingdom Viridiplantae; phylum Streptophyta; class Magnoliopsida; order Santalales; family Viscaceae; genus Viscum; species Viscum album. Next base: position 1,417,579,372 of record OY728148.1, read on the forward strand.
ATGAATCTAATCGCATCGTGGAGACTGTAATCTGTACGTACGCATGAGCGGTGATTTCATTTTTAGTATGATGGATAGAATGTGAAATAAGGTTGTTTAATATTTATAATAAAATATCATTATACGAGTGATACTTATGTTATTACTTTATTATTAAACAACAAAAGAAGAGGAAGTAGAAGAATAAATTAAATTGAAATAAACGGTAAAGGATGTTACCTCTTCTTCGACGTGCCTCTTCTAAACCTCTTATTAGGACATTAAAGTTGGTATTTTAAGAATACCAGGACCTCTAGTATGTTTTTATGAAATTTTATAAGAGAAATTCATAGGTTTTTTCCATTCTTTAAGGCTCTAAATGTTGTGAAGAGGATAGGGAGAAGGTGCCCTTTTATTAGAGAGAAGAGGGGCACTTTTGGAAACCTCTAAAATAAAAATTTATAATAAACTGAAACCCCACCTCAAAACCACAAAAGATTACTCAATTATAATATAAGATGATATAGGGCAGTAATCTAATCAAAAAATAAATTTATTACATGGTTCGCGTTTATTTTAAACCTTATCATTTTGATTTATCCTTATTTAATCTATTTAATTTTATTTGCTGTAATAATATTGTAATTTTTAAATTGAAAAAAATAATTCATTATGTGTTGTGAAATTCCCATAATTGGATACTTTATGATATTTTATACCATATAAATTTCAATTTTTATTTTTTAAATAAGTTTTTGTTTTTTAATAAATGTGATAATATGTTAATTTTTAAAAATATAAATAGTGTCAATTTTGGAACTATTCTATTATTTGAATTTAAATAAAATTCATACCGAAGATATATCAGAACCAAAATATTTAATAGATACCTAACATGTAATATTTCTCATGAAAATTTGTGGATCACATTAAATAGTTCATATAATATTTATTTTATTATTTTTAAAAATATTTATTTGATATTTCAATCAATAAAATAATTTATACATCACTATTGTGTCATCATTAATGAAAATTATTTAATCCCTAAAAATTATAAATAAATTCACATGATGTTAATAATTTTATTTTCTTTCTGGAAACTATTTTTGTTAGAATTTGTATGAAATTTATCACTAAATTAAAAATATTACACTTATAAGATATAAGAGAGTGGCATATTGTCACTTTCATTGGTTTTAATAATAATTAAATCCTTTTTATTGTAAAAATTCAATGAAATGAATCTATTCCGACCCTTAGGTGATATGGGTCGTCGTTTATTATTCCAATATAATTTTGGTAGGTGTTAGGTTAATTTCATAATCCTATTTTTACCCTTAATTTCCTGATTTACCTTTAACTGTGGTAAATAAAATTTACTATAGTTACTATTCATAATGTCTAAAAATAAAAAATAACCTATTAACATAATTTGGATCTACTGATTTAAAATATAGAATCCATTTATTTTAATTCAAAACACATAAGTTGCAGTATTTAATTTAAAATTAATCCCGTTGTTGAGAAAACGAGTTTTAAAAGTTAAAACTTTGCAAAAGATTGAAATGTTTTTACATGTGAATTCAGTATAAAGTTAATGCTAATGACTTACATAATATTAAATGGTAAAAATATATTATATTTATACATTAAAACAATTCAATATTATAATTTAACCATATCATTTATCTCTATGAAAAAAAGTTTCCTTAATTAAAATTTTGCGTATTTTTATTATTCATCAAAATATGAAGGTTGTCAGAATAATTTCAAAAGATTATCCAATGTAAATTTTTATTTCCTGATTCAAAATAAGAAGTATAATTTTTCAAATTTAACTTATAAACTTTTCAAAAATACGATTTAAAATAGGTGTACTATTAAAGGGAGACAAAACTACACTTTTTGAAAAATACATCTTTTATCTGAAAAAATAATTTTGTTCAAATACCATGTTATAGAATATGCCTATGATGAATGATAATGTTATTAAATTAAAAATGTTTTTAATACTATTCATAATGGCTAGTTCATAATATTATTATAACAATATATCATTATTTAGTGAATCTCAGTATTGCATACAACACACGCAATTGAGGAAGGTCTCTCTTGTATGCAAAACAAGCCAAGAATAGTGTTGTGTATACTAAAAGATAATAAAGTGTAGCATATAGTGCAAGTTAATCTTGGTTTAGCGTGAAACATAGGACGTCAATAAATTTAAAAATAATCTTTCTCATAAATTTTTTTTGTGTCACACAAACACCCTAAAATAAATAATATCAAGCAATGGTCTCATGGGATACACATATTGGCCCGCATCTTAATCATACTAACAATGTGTCTAATAGGATAAACATATGACCACATGCATATCAATCCAATCAATATCATATAAATTCCTTAAATGGAAATCAATTCATATTACAATAGTGTTGATGAACTAATACATGCATTGCGACCCAGATCAATCACAATCTCTAAAATTCCATAGAACCATTACCAATTAATCAAATGAGGATCTTATAATCAGGATCAATTAAGAATAAAATGATATGGGAGACAATGTTTTTACACGTAGGCAACTAAAACCACATTCACAAATGGATCTTTCTGTGATCAAGGGGGAAGTGATCGTCAGTAGATCTCAACTCTGATTTTTCAATAAGTCTAATAATTATCCATTAGATCGTATAGAATTAAATATATATATATAAATAATATCCTAAATAAATGATTCAACCTAATATAAAGAAGATTTTTATGGTATATCATCTTAGACATGTCATATGAAAGGCATCAGATCAATTAAATCTCTAATGATTGAAGTGATAGGGTGAAATGTGCTAAATTCGATAGAGAAGAGATTCATTGTGTTATCTTCATGAATTACGGTCTAGAAACTAATTTTTTATAATAAATAGATTTTAAAACGTGAATATATGGGTCCACCACAATTAAAATCTCATACAGGATTTTTGGGGTGTTAGTGGGCCAAACTGGTTAGTCAGTGGATGACACATCATAGGATGGTAACTCTAGGAAGAGCCTAGGGATTAAAAATCATCCACTACCTATTAGGTGGAACAACCCTACAAATAATGTGTTCTTTAGGATTCATCATCCTCCACCATTAAGATAATGGCATTGAACGGTCTAGCAAGTCAAACCCCAGTAGCACCAAATCAATTTATTAGTGCCAAAAACTCTTTTACTTTCCTTCTTTGGTTCATGAAATCCCATAAAACAGATAAAATAATAAATAAAAGATAAGTGATATATATAAAAATTAATAAAAAATATACAATGAAATTTGAGAGCATTACAAATATCCCCCCTTGAAAGTATTTTTTACATCATGAAGACTCTATAGAGGTATTATCAAAAAACATAATCCATTGATCCCCAATAAATAATTATCCTTCAAAAGTCTCCTTTTGAATGGTCATGTGCTTGCATAAAACACAAACTAGGGGATATATCTTCATAAAATCACATTATCCCTGCATTACATCAACTAGATAATATGTTCTACAAATTATAGACAGGGTTCCAACTCAATGTCATCATAGTCCACCTCATACCATAGATGAGGCTCATAATTTCTAACATGATATACATGGAACAAATTAGGATTACCAGGATATCAAATATGATATTAAAATCATTAATCCATTTTAAATATGAGTTCAATAATTATGAATGGTCCACAATCAATAATTCTAACATTCCTTGGTGATACTATCAGTAATTTCCCAACGTGGTGTCACCCATAGGAAAAAATTATCAAGCATAGGGAAATATATGGACCAAAACCTTCTGTAAAAAAATAATTGATTCCATTTATAAGTGGAAACCAATAATTTCTGAATAATTCTAAACTAATTAAATTTCATGTGCACAAAATATAGCCTATGGATATTTAATTCACTCAGTTCATTCTAATATAGCATTAAATTGACCAAGCTGACCATTGAGATCCTCAAATGGAGACATCTGAAATGAATATAAGGAAATATTATTATATGAAAAAAAAATCAAATAAAATTTGATCATACCATGTTCCAATGTAATCCATCATGCATTCTATAAGTATCTCTTCAAATATATATATTTTCCTTTATTATTTTCAATTACCCTATAGGTGATATTTCATAGTTAGCATCAAATAATAGACACTTCCTTTTATAGTCCTTTCCAAAAAAAATGTATAAAAGAATATTTCAATCAAATATGATAAACATAGAGTCTCTAAAAAATATCAATGTCGCCCAACTGTAGTGCTTTGCTAGATTATCCATAAAATCAGTCTCTCGAATCAACGAAAAAAATTTAAACCTTTATCCATCGGCCAACCACAGCCCATGTAGAATCTAGAAAACTCTAGGACATGGGTAACCTTATAAAAAATAATTGGTAACATTATCCCACATCCAAATAGGTAAATAATGGGGATGAAGAAATCAACTTAGTTACTGATGCTCATCCATGATCTCAGGATTGTTCAACCATTGAGAAATGAAACCTGGAATGACCCTACTTATACTAGAACACTAGAAATGTCATCTCATTTCGTGGTATATCTTACTTTTTTTAGATTTGGCGTAGATATTTCCCAAAAAAATCAATACCTATTTATTAATAAAAACCTACACAAGTCTGAAAGTATGAAATTTACATTGATCCCTTCTAAGAATAAGAAGAAGATCTCCTGGGACATGATTTGTCCAATGATAACCAGCATCATTGACACATTTTTTGGAAAGATCGTCCTCCAATTAATTTTCCACTCTATAATCATGAGTAATGAGATGCTCCTTTGAAAAAAAAAGGTCTAAACATTTGGTCCAACGATTTGTGAGTTCCCATTAAAGGTATAAAGAGCATGTATGAATGGAAAGAACAACAGTTGTAGAATCACATTCTAGCCAGATCTTCTACCATCCCCTCTACTTGGATTGATCTATTGTGATAATAACACTATGAATTTATTCATCGAGAGCAGATACATTACCACCTGAACCATAAAGGCACCCAAGAACATCACCCTGATGATCCCTAAAAACCACACCAAAACCCAAAGGGCCCGGATTCCCTCTTGAAGCACCATCTTTATTAATTATAATCCATCTTGGAAATGGGGACTAAAAGAAGTCCTAGTGAATCCCAAGTGGAGGGGTAAAAATAACCATAACCACAAACCCGATTGTTGAATAAAGAAATAACATTTGATCCCATTTTGATCATCTGATTCCCAACCAACCAAACATCTAATGATTTTATCAATCTACGTTCTTCTTCAGAAGGTCACTATTGAATATTTGAAATATTTCATCTTTGGTGATATGTTACAACATTCCCTTTCATAGTATCATATAATATCTAATATTCAATCTTCTATTGGTAATGAACCAAATTATTCCACCGAAGGTTCATGTCTTTATGAAAAAATATATATTATAATATCTATTTTTCTTTAAAAATTAAAAAATAACTCCCTAAAAGATAATGTTTCCAAAACATTCAAGTCAAGAATCACATTTCCTAAATCCAAGTCATGTGTAGGGTACTTATGGTGTCATATTTTACATGAACCATATGAAACTACCCATTCAATTTACATCTAAAAATCTCACGAGATAACACTTATAATATCATAGTGAATTGTATAACCAATCCAAGAATAGTAAAAATTAAATTCAGAGTAGATTTTATCATTCCATTCAACTCTAGGACATTCTATTCACACTTTTTTATCCATTAAAATTTTAGTAACCATTTAATATGATCATTCATAGATTTTGAGAAGTGGGAGGAGTATTGAATAAACCATTTATAGTATACTTCCAAACCGAGGAATAATTAAATATCAAATAGATTTCTCAGAAAATTTCAACACCAAACTGCCAATAACTTTTATAGAACAATTGATATTGTAGTCTCATATATCATATTCCCTAATAAACAAACCACATGGATCCAAATGTGACTCTTTTTAATCATATAATTTATTTAATTCCCATAAAGTGTACTCAAAAGATTATTGAGCTATCTAGCATGGATATATGATGTTTTAAAATATATATCATAACATTTTCAATGGATATAGTTATGAATCAGTCTAGGGATGGTTGTATGATCATATTTATGAGAGTTATGAACCCTACATGAAAATTTTCTAACCCAAAGTGATTCACATAATACTCATAAAACCTTTATTTAATAATAAAAGATATCATTGGTATGATATAATATTTGATGAAAATATAGTGGTAGATAGAAATAAAATTAATCTTTTAAAACAATAAATATCCCTTAAATTTATTTAAGGAATAATCAATACATTGAATTAGATACTAATTCATTACGATAACCTCATTCCAATTTCTATAATCCATTCACTATTGAAGGATATTTTATTCCTTCTTTGAAGAAAAATATCATGAACCCTAAGTAAAGGTTGTTAGTCAAATTTATAACTTTTCCATTAAATTTGGAAGCCTCGTATTTAGTTCCTTCAACTTGGTTGATGTTATTATGTAAAGATGAATTGATATAAGATGCGATCATGTAATGTGTTCAATCTCACACTTTTTTCCACTATCATGAGGTACTCATAATAATTTGATCTACCCTCAGGGTACATTACTGAGAGATTCATTGACAAAGGGGAATTGAATCCAGTTAGGAAAATTAATAATGGTCCCAAACATACCTATAAAAATCTCAATTTCCTAATCTTTCATAACATCACTTATTTGAAGGAAAACTCTTGTGTTCACTTGTTATGTGATCATCCTATTATCTAGTGTTCCTATCTTATCCTTATTCTGATAATATCCATGATCACTAAATCCACATGTAATGATCGTCTTCCCCTATAATTTCATAAAATCAAGCACACAAGATAAATAATTTTTCTTTGTCAACCCACACAGGGTTATGCAGAAGAATGATACACTGTTGTTGTGTCATTGAACCACAATCTAGTAATACTTACTATATTGGTGGATAAAATGTTTATGTTGGGGTTACTGCATTCCATTCTCACTACCAATAAATGAATTTTTATTATCATTGTCCCCCAAGGGTCACTCACTTGTTCCTATCCCTTTTCCCAATGCCTATGTGAGGGAATACTTTTTGTATCAAAGGCCAATACATGCCTTAATTTTTTGATATTTTATTCACTGGTTAGTTCCCATTGATCTTTACTCATCTCTTTCACAAACTAGTTTTCAATATCACTAATGAAGCAGCTACTCCTTCCATATTGAACTAGTCTTTATGATATTCCAAATTCCTTTGGAAATGTCTTCATGATTTTCCAAAAACATTATGTGTTGTAGAAATAAAAAATAATTAAAGTGTTCTCACCACTTATATGATGATTTCCTCAAGTTTGTGAAAATTTATTCTTTCACAAAACTCACAGTCCTTCACAAAACTAACCACCCAACACAAATCATTCTAAACCATTCTGAGAACCCCCTGATTAGTGATAAAAACATTTTTATTGAATATTTTATTAATAATAAATGATATAATTTCCTCAAATTGTGTTAAATATGTTCAATTAGAAATATTTGGGATTATATCATTCATTTGAATATTTGTTAAAAATTCTAGTTTTACCCATTCAAAATCACTGGATTATTTCGATCATAAATAATTGTTTTTGAATTAATTGAACATTATATTTTGTAACTTTTTTTCTTACTTCATGTTATACAACTTTTATTGATGGATTTATTGGGTCATAAAGTCAAAGGAGAGTTGGACACGCCAGAATGGATAAGATTTTGTATTTGGGCTATAACTCCTTCATTTATACTTGGATTTAGCCCCACCTTTGAGAGGCTATATATGATCCATATCTACACATATGATCCTTCTGGATAAAGAGCTTATTCATGCGTTTATGTGGTAAAATGGGCGGTGCAAGTTGGATTAAAATATTTGGCAGAATTTCCACATTCACACTTGAAACCACTTGTAAACTCTCCTCCCCTCCCCTCTATAAATTGGAGTTTTTATCATTTTTAAGGTTTGGTAAGTGAATTGGAAATTTAAAGGAATAATTAAATAGGTTTCACTCAAATTCTCCAACCATTGTAAGAGGGGCAGCTCTTGAAGCAAGGATCCACTCATCAGGCCTCCTCTTCTCCTTCTTCATCTTCATGTTCTAATGCTTTTCTTCTTTCAATAAACTATTAGTTTGTCTTCCATTTATTCTGTTATTTTCAATTTTTTCATTCTCTTAATATTTATAATTTTTTTGGAAGTCAAGAGTCGAAACGATATTGGGTTATACCCTTTCTAAACTGTTGCAAATGAAAAACGTTTCTACGAAGACTACACCACTCATGGAAGAGTAGTTTTTTTATGTAATCGTTATAATTATCACCTCCTTCATTCATTTATTTTGAATCAAAGAGCTGATATAATTCTAATAATATGGACTATTAATTGAGTTTTAATTTAAATGAAATTAAGAAAGCAATTGAACAATTTACACAAAAACCCGCGAGGTCGAGATTTTCTATTAATTATGAGAGGCCAACCATAATCTATGAAACCAAGTCACACGGGATAAATATCAAGAGTTCAAATATCATCCCTAAACTCAATTTATCCTCATTTATAGAGTGTATTTGTTACATAATTAACCACTAACCATAATCTAGACATAGAACATCAATCAAAGTAGGGTTCTACGATTGCATGTTCTAAAACTAGCCTAGGGTTTAATTCATTTCATCTTGGTGGTTAAGTTAACTCTTATAGGGTTCTGGGGTTAACAAATTAGGGTATCATTATTAATTGGATGTTGATTTAAATGACAATTATTAATAAGTAAATGAAGATGTTGAGTTAGATCGATTACATCTTTTAAATATTGTCTAAAAAACATCTTCTTGTTGTTTCATTTTAATCGAAATTCATTTAAAAACTAAAAACAAAAAAACTACAATATACTTCTAGAGAACTTATTCTAGATTTATAAACTATAACCAACCCCCATCCTTTCATGTATTGTTTTCATACTATTTTATTTTATTTTTAGAATACCCCTAAAAATTTGTTTTAATTCACTTCCTCTTTTGAGAGACGACCTTGGTCTGCCACTATGCTGCACCTAAGTACCCCAAAATCACACTAATCATTTGAGGGAGCCCATGATTACACATTTCAAATTGGTGCCACTTCCTGGGAGGAAAGAAATTTATTCAACCATTTAGAGGTATTTCTTTTATTATTTTATTCACCTCTCTTTCGCCGTTCCTCTTTCTCAAGTTTTCATTTTTTTCATCCTCTTCTTTTCTTTTTGGACCATCAACTCAAACTTCTCATTTTCCTTATGGTCAACTTTTCCTATTTTCATTTTTTTATTTATTACATGAACTAATCCCAAGGATCTCTTAGATCTTGACCTTGATATTGAACGTAGCCTTAGAGCTCGAATCAGACATTCGCAGTCTACAGGAAGTTTCAATATTCAACCAGTTGGTGAATTCCTCACTTCTGGAAACATTGACATTGGTAGAAATGAAAATTAAAACATAAAATAAGAACAAATGGCTAGAAATAATAACAATGAGATAAATAGAACCATTTGAGAATTGGTTTCACCTGATATTAATTATCAACCAAATTTTATTGCATACCCAAATCTCGAATCGGACTTTGAACTAAAATATGGGTTGATTCACTTACTTCCAAAGTTTCATGGCCTCTCTGGTGAGGATCCCAAAAAAAATTTGAAATAATTTAATGTGGTTTACTAAACCCTAAAACCTAGAAATGTCTCTGAAGATCAAATAAAATTTAGAGTATTCCCATTTTCACTTGATGGAGCTGCAAAGGATTGGATGTAATATTTACAACCTGAATATGTAACATGTTGGAATGATTTGAAACGTCCTTTCTGGCAGATATTTTTTCCAGCATCGAGGACCACTTCCATTCGTAAGGAGATCTCGAGGATCAAGCAATCACAAGGGGAGTCAATGTATGAGTACAGGGAGCGATTCAAGAAGTTGTGTACAAGCTGTTCACATCATCAAATCAGTGAGAAACTCTTCATTCAGTACTTCTATGAAGGACTCACACTTATGGAGAGGAGAATGGTGGATGCCACAGCCGAAGGGGCATTGGTGGACAAGACACCAGTAGCTGCACGTGCATTGATCGACAAGATGGCCCAAAACTCCCAACAATTTGGTGATAGAGGTACACCACATGTTAGGGGAGTACATCAGGTATGTCCTTCTTCACTTGAAAGTCATTTGATTGATACCAAGTTGGAAGAATTGACCACTATGGTTAGGAATATTTCCTTGGCGCAAAAGACATCTCAACCCACTCCTTCAAAGCCTTGTGTCATTTGCATTGAGACAAACCACCAAAATGACTGTTTCCCCCAACTACATGAAAGAGAAGATTGTGCAGCAGTATTCCTTGGGAGACAATATCAGCAACAAAAACAACCACATACCCAAAAGAAGTATGACTCCTTTGCACCAACATTCAATGAAGGGTGGAAGGATCAATCAGACATGAGGTATGGCACTAGGCAACAACAAAGTCCCCCTTTTCAACCAAACTTCCATTAGCCCCCACCTTACAAACAGGGTTTCCAACAACCCCAAAGGAGATTCGAAGCTCAAACATCAACAAGTCTGCAAAAAGGTAATCTAAAACAAAAGGTAGACTCGTACACTGATTATCTTTTGAAACAAATAGTTCTTAATCAACAGAATGAGCTGAAGAGTCAAGGTTTGGAGTTGAGAGAGTTGAAGACTCAAATGAGCCAGATTGCCACTTCCCTCCATAAACTGGTGAGTAAGAATTATGGAAATATTCATTCCCAACCTACTCCCAATCCAAATGGGAATGTCAGTTCCATTACATTGAGAAGTGGGAAGCAAACAACTGATGCTCCTCCACCAATCATTCCATCAGGATTCACCTCAACTCCGGAGAAGCCCTATTCTATACCAACTGATGAGAAACCCAAGGAGAAAGACAAAGGTACGAAAAAGATTTATTATTTTCCTCTTAAACCTCTTCCCATTCCATGTAGGGTTGTTCAAACCAAGAATATGGCAGAATAGGCGATGAAAAAAGATGTTTTGGACACATTCAAGCATGTTGAGATCAACATCCCTCTACTTGAAGCCATCCAAAAAATCACAAGGTATGAAAAATTCTTAAAAGAACTCTTCACCAATCGAATATGGCTCAATGTAAATTAGGGGATCATCCTTGGAATGAATGTATCATCACTCATTACACCAAATCTAGAAATTCCAAAAAAGTTCAAGGATCCTGAGACATTCACCATCCCATGTACCTTAAGGGATTTTTACTTCTCTGATCCTCTTTGTGATTTAACAGCTTCAATAAATGTGATGTATGACTCTGTATTCTCTTCTTTACAGGATGGTGAGTTGATGCCAACGAGAGTAGCGGTGCAATTGGAAAATAGACCTACAACATATCTAGTGGGAGTCCTTGAGGATGTACTTGTCCGGGTAAGAGACATGATATTCCCAACAGACTTCTATGTGCTCAAAATGGAGGATGATCAGGTAAGTTCTTGCGCTCCCATTATATTAGGTAGAACCTTACTCAAAATTGAAAAAACAATCATAAATGTTCATGAGGGTACACTTTCCATGGAGTTTGGAGATGAAGTTGTAATTTTTAATGTTATGGAATCCATGAAGTACCCCTCTGAGGACCATTCTACTTTTGTTATCTCCCATTTTGAACCACCAAGTAAAAACTCCATGGATATTGATTGTCCTATTCTTAGGGATAGTATGAGTATTGGTTCTATTTTTATGTATAAGAGTACTTCCACACCTGTTTTTGATGGGAAACCCTCTCTTGGATTTGATTTTGATGTGGATTCAAATTCTGATCATATAAACTCTGATTAAGACATGGCTATTGAGTATGCTGATGGATTTGATGAATTATTTTCTAATTCTGATGATTTTTATTCTGATACTGATTTTCATTATGTAGATATGTCTGTTGCATCAATTTCTCCATCCATACATCAACCCCCTACATTGGAACTCAAGCCATTTACCCCAGATCTTAAATATGCACACTTGCTGAGTGGTGATAGATTACCTGTTATCATTGCTAACAATATCTCTTTTGAGCATAAAGAAAAACTTTTTAATCTTTTGAGAGTTAACATTAGGGAAATTTTTTGGACATTGGCAGACATATCAGGTATTAGCCCCTCCATTTTCATGCATAGGATTCTCTTGGAGGATGGGGCTAAACCGGTTAGGCAGCCACAAAGGTGACTTAATCCAACACTTTTGGAAGTTGTTAAGAAAGAAGATGAGAAATTGCTTGAGGTGGGTATCATTTACTCTATTTCTAACTCACAATGGGTTATCCCTATCCACGTTGTGCCAAACAAAACTAGTTTCACTGTTATAAAAAATCAATATGATGAGTTAGTTCATCTAAGAGTACAAAAAAGTTGGCGAGTGTGTATTGATTATAGGAAACTAAATCAATCCACTCGTAATGACCATTTCCCACTTCCATTCATTAACCAGATGCTTGAGAGAATTGCAGGTAGGACACATTATTACTTCATTGATGGTTTCTCTGGTTATTTTCAGGTTCCCATTGCTGTAGAGGACCAGGACAAGACGACATTAACCTGCCCATTCGGTACCTTTTCTTACTAAAGGATTCCATTTGGAATTTGCAATACCCCAGGTACCTTCCATGGATGAAAGTTGAGTATTTCATTAGATTTCATTGAGACCTGCATAGAGGTATTTATGGATGATTTTACAGTTTATGGAACTTCATTTGATGAATGTCTCTCTATTTTGGGTGATGTGTTGCATCATTATATTGAGAAAAATCTAGACATGAATTTCGAAAAATGTCATCCCATGGTCAAAAAGGGAATTGTCTTAGGAAATATAGTCTAACAAAATGGTATTGAAGTTGATAAATCTAACGTAGAAATTATTTCATTCCTGCCATATGATAAATGTGTGTGTGATGTTCAATCATTCCTTGGACATGTTGGATTTTATCGACGCTTCATCAGAGATTTTAGTAAGATCGCTCTACCCTTATCTCAATTGCTTTAAAAAGATATTTACTTCAATTTTGATGATTCGTGCAGGGTATCATTTTATGAGATAAAGAAGTGTCTGACCACTCCACCGATCATACAACCCCAATTGTGGGACCTTCCATTTGAGCTTATGTATGATGCGTCTAACTTCGTGGTTGGAGCTGTCTTATATTAGAGGGTGGAGGGACATTCACATTTGATTTTGTATGCATCAAGGACGTTGGATTATTCCCAATCAAAATACACCACGACAGAAAAGGAGTTTCTTACTGTTATAATTACATTAGATAAATTTTGATCATATTTATTGGGATCTAACGTAGTTGTTTTTTCTGACAATGCAGCTTTAAGGTACCTCCTAAAGAAGCCAGATGAAAATCCACGACTTATTTGTTGGATGATCCTTCTTCAAGAGTTTGACATCGAGATAAATTACAAGAAGGGGTCATAGAGTTTGGTGGGAGACGACATGAGTAGGCTTACTCACACACCAGAGGGTGACACCATGGACCATGTACCACATCGGGACACTTTCCCTGATGAGCATCTCTATACCATCTCAGGTACGCATCTTTGGTATGCTGATTTAGTTTATTACATTTTTTTCTCTGAAATCCTAGAAAATTTGAAGAAGAATCAAGTCCAAAAATTTAAATGTTAGTCTAGGTGTAATGTGTGGGATGATCCTTACTTGTTGCGCATTTGTAGTGACCAAGTCATTAGGATGTGTGTTCCTGATCATGAGTTTGAGTCTATTTTTCATTTATGTCACACAATTTCTTATGGTGGACACTTTGGACCCCAACGTACTTATAGAAAAGTCTTAGACTCTGTATTATATTGTCTCATATTATTCCATGATTCCCATGTGTTTTTTAAGTCATGATCTCGTTTCCAACACAATGAAAACATTTCAAGAAGGCATGATATTCCCCAAAAACCCATTTTATTCTGTGAGATTTCTTATGTTTGGGTAATTTATTTTATGGGCCCTTTTCCAAGTTCAATTGGTTTCTTTTATATCCTTGTTTCTGTCTATTATATGAGTAAATGTTTGGAGGCCATGACCACCAGGACTAACGATTCTCATGTTGTAGTGGATTTTGTCAAGGCTCAAATTTTCTACAAGTTTGGAGTACCAAAGGCCGTCATCAGTGACCAAGGGACACACTTTTTCAATAATAATTTTTCTTCCCTACTTCGAAGGTATGGGGTGACACACAAAACATCAACACCATACCCCCCTTCCAAAGAAATGGCCAGAATGAGGTTTCAAATCAAGAGTTGAAACAAATATTGGAAACAATCGTGCTTCCATATGGGAAGGATTGGAGCAAGCTCTTGGATGATGCATTGTAGGCTTATAGGATATCATACAAGACACTCGTTGGTATGTCCCCATTTCGGATTGTTTTTTGGAAAGCATGTCATCCCCCCGTGGAAGTTGATCATCGGGCTTATTGGGCTATGAAGAAATGCAACATGGATTTGACCCAAGCTGTAATCCAAAGGAAGCTGCAAATTCCAGAGCATGAGGAGATTTGATTGTCTTCATATGATAACTCAAGGCTCTATAGGGAAAAATCAAAATAAGCTCATGATATAATGATCCAACAAAAGGAGTTTCATGTTGGAGAGAAAGTCATTCTCTACAGTTCACGACTGAAGTTGATGCCTGGTAAGTTGTGTTTCTGATGTTTAGGTCCTTATATTGTGACTAATTTTTTTCCTTATGGTGCAGTGGAGATCACACAAGATGACACCAGAAGGAGATTTACAGTCAATGGGAAATGTTTTAAGAAATACATCGAGGGACTTCCTACCGTTGTAGTTGATTCCATCAAACTATGTGACCCCATCATCACTTGAGAATATTAGGTTGTTCCTAACCCTTTCACTTTTATATTACTTATCCTAAATAAAATTATTCATTTCATGAGAACATATCATCTCATGGGTTCACATTGAGGAAAATGCCATATTTTAAGTGTGGGGAGAAAACATTTATAGTTTAGGATTTTCATTTGTTGAAAAAAATTGTGTGTTTTCAAAAAATTTGTGTGTATCTTCATCATTTTTGTGTGTTTTTTTCTAATAAAAAATTGAGCAAAAAATGATTATCATTACCATTTTTGAAACATGTGTTAATGAGTAAACCAATTTATTCCATGAAACTGAGCTTAAATAAGTGCTGAAAATGACTTTGTTTCAAGTTAAATTCTTTAGGAATTTCATGACAAGTACTCGGATTTTTGAATCCCATGCCACATCTCACTTTCTTTATCTTTGAAATTACTTTCATGTAAGGAATCTAAACCATTTTTTTCATATTCTTTTCATTCACCTCACTTCTTGATCGAACAAAACTATGTTTGATTTAACTAGAATTTGGTTAATTCTTGTCAAAACTTGTGGGTTTGAGATACATGGATTTTTAAATGAATGAGGGGTTTCTTTTGTTTTAAAGCTCCCTTTTTAAGATAATCTATTTTATTCTAGACTAACTTATACATTTAATCCTTGTAACCTGTAGAACCCATGAACAGTCTGTTAGGTTAGCCACATTACAAGCCAATTTTCCCTATCCAACCTACTCTTGAAGTGAAAATTCATAATATAGTTAAACTTAAGTGTGGGTGAAGGTGTCTTTGTGTTGTGATAACTCAATTAGTGATACTTTGCGAGGAACATAAAATGATAAAGAGATGATCTTGGATTAAAAAAACATTCTGTTGAAAGCTATGCCATTTCTGGAGCATTCATGATTAGTGAATTTGTGCCTTTCTGGAGCTTCTAATGGAGGAAGAAGGTTGTACCTTTTTTAGAGCATTCAAGAAAAATATTGTTTGAGAAGATTGGAATTTTTTCTGCTGAAATAATCAGCAGTGCTAAATTTCATTAATTTTTCATACTGATGGAGATGACTAGCTACTGTGGTGAGTGAGGAGGAGACCATACTTGAGTGAAAACTAGAATAATGTTATTTCACTTCAAAAAGAGCCATGCCCTCCTCATTCAGCCACAGAATTTTTGAACATCTAAATCCTACCACCCAAAATCCATTGAACAAACATGAAAACTCATCATGATAAACATATGTCTTTGACTCATATCGGGTAGATATGTAAGAATTTATCAAGCCTATGGTGACCCTTTTATGAGTTTGGATTAGAAAGATATTGCTAAAAATTGACATTTATGTGATGAGTGAAAATGAATGTTAGGTAAGTGTTTTGTGTGCATGGGAGGATAAATTAAGAGGAAATATATTGAATGATATTAAATGAGGAAATTAAAATAATATTTTAATGATAAGGAATGATATCTTTTGTTTCATTGTATGAAATTGGTGGATCTCATTGATATATGTTTTAATTTTTCTTTGATTTGCTTTTGAGGTTTACTTGTCCAGGAGTCCAAGTGCCAAGTGTGGGGGAGTTGATAAATCACATTTTTATTGAATATTTTATTAATAATAAATGATATAATTTCCTCACATTGTTTTATATATGTTCAATTAGAATGTATTTGACATTAGATCATTCATTAGAATATTTGATTAAAATTCCGGTTTTACCCTTTCAAAATCACTGTAGTATTTAGATCATAAATTTTTTTATTTAAATTAGTTGAACTTAATATTTTTTTATTGTGTTATTTACTTCATGGGATACAGCTTTTATTCCTGACACTAGATTAAAATAAGGCATTCGGATGGAGTAATTGGGCCACAAAATCAAAGGAGGGTCGGACACGCCAGACTGCATAAGCTTCTGTATTTGGGCCATAACTCATTCCTTTGGGATTTTATTGAGCCCAACATTTGAGAGAAGATAAGGGACCTATATCTGCACATATGATACTTCTGGAAGAAGAGATTATTCAAATGTGGTGATGGTCAAATGGGTGGTGAAATTTGGATTAAAATATTTGGCTGAATTTCCACATTCACACTTGAAACCACATGTAACCTCTACCCCCCTCCCCTCTATAAATTGGAGTTTTTATCATTTTTAAGGGTTGGGAAGTGAATTTGGAAGTTGATGGCAAAATTTAATAGGTTTTACTCCAATTATCCAACCATTTTAATAGGGATAACTCTTGAAGCAAGGATCCCTTCATCATGCCGGGTTCTTCTCCTTCTTCTTCTTCTTCATGTTGTAATGATTTTATTCTTTCAATAAATTCAATTTTTGTCTTCCATTTATTCTGTTATATTCAATTTTTGTATTCTCTTAATCTTCTTATTTGGTTTGGAAATCATGATTATAAATGATATTGGGTTACACACTTTCTAAACCGTTGCAAATGCAAAACATTTCTAGGATGACTACACCGCTCATCGAAGCGTAGTTTTTTTATGTAATTGATCTAATTCTCACCTCCTTCATTAATATTTTTTGAATCAATGGGAAGATATAATTATAATAATATGGCATATTAATTTATTTTTAATTTAAATGATATAAAGAAAGAAAATGAACAATTTACACAAAAACACGCGAGGTCGGGATTTTGTGTAAATTATGAGAGCGCAAACTTAATCTGTGAAACCAAGTTACACAGATAAATTTCAAGAGTTAAAATATCATCTGAAACTCAATAAATACTCTTTTACATAGTGTATTTTTTCCATAATTAACCACTGACCATAATCTAGACTTAAAACATAAATCAAAGTTGGGTGCTACGATTGCATGTTCCGAAACTAGCCTAGGGTTTAATTCATTTCATCTTTGTGGTTATGTTAACTCATGTACGATTCAAGGGTTAACAAATTAGTGGATCATAATTAATTGGATGTTAATTAAAATTATAATTATTAATAATTAAATTAATAGGTATAGTTAGATCGATTAAATCTTTTAAATATTGTCTAAAAACATCTTCTTGTTGTGTCATTTTTATCGAAATTCATTTCAAAACTAAAAAGAAAATAAATGACAATATTCTTCCCAAAAACTTCTTCTAGATTTATAAACTATAACCAACCCCCATACTTTAATGTAGTGTTTTCATTATATTTTATTTTATTGTTAGAATACCTCTAAAAAGTTTTTTAAATTCACTTCCTCCATTGAGAGACAACCTTGGTCAGCCACTTTGCTGCACCTAAGTACCCCAAAATCACACTAATCATTTGATGCCGCCCACGAATATGCCTTTAAATTAGATAAAAGAAATTCCAATATTAATCGATAATATGTTAATATGAATATTTCACATGAGAAAAACCATCAAAAAACCCATCCATGAATTTAGAACATTTTTATCTGCAACAGGTCGGGATACTTCAACTGATCGAGGCATCTCCATAAATGGAATTTTATATTTGTGGAACATCTCCTAATCTTGAAACATATTGTCTTTTCACATTTATCAAACCTTTTCAAATCACATAACATACTAGATTTTTCTTTTATGTCTTATTAGTCATTCAGGAAAAATTCTTTCATGAATCTCCAAACCGTTACAATACAAAAAAATCAAGAACTCAATGGGTTTGTCTTATTTTCATGATACAATCTACGTCATTCATCTCTCAATAACAATTTCAATTTATCCAAATTTTTTACCCCAATAATTTTCCAAAAAACTGTGTTTTGAAATTACGTTCAACATGAAATTTTCTATACCACTTTAAAATCATTCAGCATGATTTGTTGATGTTTTTTCAACATACCTAGTAAAAAATCATATTCCAACTCTACAACTGCTCTTTTAATGATAAATCTATTTCGGATGCATTCCACCCATGTACATCCACCTCCATGCACTCTTTTATAGTTGTTTGTGGCTTAGTGTTCATTGATTATCACTGCATTGTTACCCACATTTCTTCGTTAAAATGGTTTCTAGAATTCAACACTTCTTTAAAATGTATTTTACTTTATCAAAATGACATTATGGGATTTTTTTCATCCATCCATGGATTCATCCCCAAACTTTTTCACCTAGTCCAGGTATACATCAAAGATTTCGATGTTGTTCATGAAACTCATTCCTAGTGCCATTTCTTCATGGACTCTACAAAATTATCACACATCTTTCTGGACATTCCAATGGGTATAGTAAGGGAAAGAACCTTTAATCAGTAGAGTTGTAACATTGGGTATTAGTGAACTATCTAGATAAAGGAACATTCGAATACATGTATTATGTCCCATAAGTCGGATTATCAAAGGTGTCGAACCTGAGGCATTACATTTCCATCATAGAGTATCTTATACAGTAGGAAATTCTTCTTTGTTTTCATATGGCATCACATGTTTTACATCAGGTAGGATGATAGTTTAATGTATTGAGAATATGGAGATGGGTTAATCAGCATGCCAAATGATGGTGGATTAGAGAGTTACATCCCTAGGATGGAGAACCTAGAAGGATTACCTAATAGGTGGTCTAGAATGCCCAATGAGAGTGGGCATGTGATGGTATGTACCATTAAATAAATATTTAACAACATGAATGAGTACATATCTATGAGGGGGGCACTGATTTTTATCATTGGATGGTTGGGAACTCCTTCATTGTTGAACGTGGGATATGGTCCCCTATAGAGAGAGATGTCACACTATGAAGGCGAATCTATACACTATAGAGGGTGAATTAGAGAGGTAGAACCTAATGAGGGGGACACCAAAGTATACCAATGGATGGGATTTAACATATATGAGGCTTCCTCTATAACATATTAAGAAGGAAGGAATCATAATTAGTGTATTTCAAAGGGGTGGTTTGGGGATTACACACTGAGACATCCCATCGCAATAGGATTTCTCTTTGTTTTATGAATATGGATTTTGTGGGGGCTTGAGAACTTTTACTTCTTGGGTGTTGATAAGTGCAGTGATGATGTGGATGGAGCTTATGCATTGATATGGACTAGGTGGATTTCTTGATCACACCAAGATTTTGCAGGATTTGTAAGAATCAACATGTAAATGGAGGAAGTGTTAAAATGGAGTGGATGGAATGGATTGAGTGTAAGGGGTTAAGAGGTTTGAACCTATAAGAGGCTTCCTACATATCCCAATGGTTTGGAATAAATGTCTTCAAATTTTGGATATTGTAGTAAGACCCCTAAAGATGCTAATCGTGAGAATGGAGTGCATGGATAGGGACCCGAATGAAGATTAAACCCCTGCATGAGGCAAGATACTACCGATACATGGAGAATTTAGGGAATGAAAATAATGGGAGTTCATGATGGTATTGATCCTCATGGAGGCCTCTTAAATATCCTAGTTACTGGGAATCAATATTCACAGTGAACGTATGGGGGTGTTGGGGATTACAAATTGAGGATACCCAAATGTATGGAATAGGATTAAGTGACCTCATGAGGGTAATGGTGAGGTGATGGGTGAAGTGATAGTGGATAGATTAGAAACCATTTTGGAGGTGGATATAGGGGATGTGTCCCATAAATGTAAGATGTCACGTCATTAGGGTATGTACCTTGCAGTGAGCAACATTTCATAATATAAGTTGGGATTGAACCTCGTGGAGGATTCCAACATACAATATGTAGAAGATATGGATCAAAACCCACATAGTTCATCCTTGAGGGGAATGTGAAATACACACTGAGGCTACCTAGATGGATGAAGATGGATGAAGTGATCTTACTGGGATAATGGTGAGGTGATGGATGAAGTGCTGGAGGATGGATCAGAACACCTCTAGGAGTTGGATTTATGAGAAGTGTCCCACAATGGGATGATTTAAAATCCTGAGGGTATGTCCCTATGATGGAGAACCAAATATTAACTTTAGGTGGTATTGAACCCCATGGAGGATTCTTACATACCCTATGTTGAATAAAGGGATCAAACCCCTTGTACTTTAGCCTATGTGGGGAATGGGGATTACACACTGAGGCTTCCCAGATAGATTCATGGCCAATATTTTTCTTTTTTCCCACATGGGTCATGTTCAGTGTGATAAATATGTGGTTGCATTAGATTGGACGATGGCATCACAAAAGGTGTGTCCACGAGAGGTGATGTCGGGCTTATGCACTAAGGTGGCCTGGGGAGATAGAGATTTGGGCTTAATCCACGAGGGACAACCAAATAGAAACATGTTTCATTCAAAGAGGATATCATTACACTCTATGAGTGTGGTGAAGTTCTCACTCCTATAGAAAAAAGAGGGTGTGGAGAGTGACTGAGGTGCGAAAACGGACGTGCATTTTATGGGGTGACACTATATATTAACATCGTGTTTTGAGGATTATGGACCATGGAAGTTTAAATTCCCATAGCTTAAATTGAGAGGACTCACTTTTCATCCCTTAGATGCACATAACTGGTACCCAACCACACATGGGGGATGGTAGGTATCAACAATTCCCAACATGAGCATGTTGGAGGAGTGGTTAGTAATGGAATCCACCGTAGTGTTTCTATGAAAAAAAGTGAAATCCTTTAGCATAATGATTCCAAATGGAAAGTGGTATGGCATAACAAAGTGTTTTCTCCCCAGAGGGACCAAAAAAATCACTTTTTACAAGCCTGGTGGGCTACAGAGAAAAGGTACGCACAACACATGGGTGATTATTCCAATAGGTGCTCAATTATGGTTCTTTATATTAATGGAAACCCATGGAAACATAAAGAGGATGTGAACGCAATATTTCAGGATTGCGCACAAAATGAGGGGGGTGAGTGGAAGTTGGATGTGAAAAAGTGTATGTGGAGTGCGCAATAATGATCTTTTTCATGAACTTTACTTAGGTTAAAAATAAAATGGGAATTTCCTAATCCTATATGGTCCCACCGAAGGGGGAACCAATTGGGACCTATCACACAACATTCTATACCATGAGGCTAGGGCATTCACATTGTCGCGGAAGGGGAAATCTTTCCCATTTTGGGGGCGACAGTTCAAATTTTGGATGTTTCCCTAGAAAATGAAGGGTTCACTACTATTTATATGATAAATTCATGGTGGCATATTGTAAGACCTACAACATTGTTGTGGGTCATTGAAATTTTATTGGGAGTGTACAATGCTTATACATGGTCAAGGGATTTACGTGCTGGTCTCTTCTCTCCCACACATCTTCAATAGCCATATTCGAATTTCCAGAGTAGAAAATAGATCGTTGACATAACATTGGGAGAATAAGGTTCCAGCACACATATTTCATTCTTGCATCCAAACCTCGAGACTTATTCACAATGCCATTGGCCTTCCCAGTATGGTCCATTAAGTCAAATGATATATTCATGTTACACTAATAAGGATATTCGTTCCCTTGTTGACACTCCTTTCCATCACCGAGTTTAACGAATGGAAAAGGGGAATACCCTAAGCACAAAGAGATTCATCCTTTGAAGAATCACCAAAAATACAAAAAGTCATGAACAAGGATTTCGTTCAGCATGGGTCACACACGTTTCACTATGGTCATGAAAGTATACTTGCGCGCCAATTATTGGTCGCCCAGGTGACTTGTGTGCCCTAATTTTTTTCTCCCAAGGTCCTCAATGGACTATAAATACCCCTTCTAGCCCCCCCCCATTTCAGGGATGAAAAATCCAAAAGTCATGTTTAATCTCACGGCACTTTAGTCTCTACTTGAAGTCTTCTGAACACTTCTAAGGTAATTGCTTACCTAGAATGGAAGATCTAATGAGGGGGGGGGAGGACTAAGTGTTGAAATTCATCAACACTTGCATGCCTAAGTGTCTAAACCTTAAGGGAAATGGACACACTTGTGTTCCACCTTATCCCTTCAACAGATCTTGCGCGCCACACTTTTGGAAGCCTTTAGGGATAATCCTAAGGACTTGAGCCAAGTTTCATCCAATTAATACCCTATTGGTTCACCGTCGCCCAAGTACACCCAAGTCGTGAAAGTATACTTGCGTGACCTAGACTTGCGTGCCCAAACAAGACTTGTGTGCCTGCCTCTTTTTGGGTGCCCCTCCTACCTAATCAACGCTTTTCTTCAAATCCACCTCTCCTCTTCAAGATTTAGCCTTAAAAACCCTCTTCAAAGCCATTTATGGCATGGTTCCTTTTTTGGCTTCCATATCTGATAACAATTATGTAGAACATCTCCCAAAACCTCATGATTTACATAACATTATGTCGCTAAGTTTAGAGATTTCATTCATTTCAACCTCATCATTTAAGGTGGGAAGATATTTAATTTGTGCATCCTCTTTAAGAGTATGCCCCATGTTCCCAAATCTGGTCATCCTCCTTATAAGTAAGCCCCAAGTTCCCAAATCTGGGAATCCTCCTTACGAGTATGCCCCATGTTCCCTAATCTAGGCATCCTCCTTAGGAGTAATCCCCAAGTTCCCAAATCTGGACATCATCCTTAAGAGAAAGGTCCAAGTTCCCAACTCTGGGCATCCTCCTTAAGAGTAAGCCCCAAGTCCCCAAATCTAGGAATCCTCCTTAGGAGTAAGCCCCATGTTCCCAAATATGTGCATCCTCCTTAGGAGTAAGCCCCAAGTTCCAATTCTGGGAATCCTCCTTAGGAGCAAGCCCCAAGTTCCCTTATTTGGGCATCCTCCATAGGAGTAAGCCCCAAATCTCAAGTTCTCTCAACCTGGGACCCCTCTTCATGAGTAAGACCTAGGCCTAACTTCTTTGGACTTGGGATTCATTCTTAGGAATAAAACACAACCACAAGTCCCCCCTAATTTAGTCATCCTCCTCAGGAGTAAACCCCATGTTAGAGTATCCAAATCTCCATAAAGCACAAATACATTTATGGACCTTGTTCCTAGGTTTCTTCATAGAAGTAAATCCAAGTCTTCAAATACTTGGGAAGTCATACATATGTAATCCCCATATCATTCTTTGTGACCACATGTTTCCTGGCATAAATTGTCAAGATTACCGATACCTCTTGTTTCTCACACCGAGCATGAATCGCATGAGTTTGAGTGTAAAAGTCACCACGACACATCTCTTTGGGCCGTTAATCATACATAAACACCACACTTCTTAATTGAACTACGTGGACTTTGATCTCTGCCTTAAAATTTGAGTATGTAGGAAATCTTTCTAACATTCAAGCCCATCACCCATAAATTCTCACCCGTCCCATATAACGTTAAACTATATCTTAATTCCCAAACTATGTGGGTTCTGATTCCTTTTCGAACAAGGATACATAGGTAGCCCATCTGTGGGTATGATCCCAACTCTAAAATAATCCATGAACTTCTGAATGCCAATAAACTTCAAGTACCCCACAGAGTGGCTTTAAAACCAGTATGGTCATCATAATGACCAAGATAATTCTGTTTAATTTATTGAAGGATACCATTGACTAAGAATCTCCAATACATACGGACGATTATTGATCGATGAAGAACCTCGAATAGATATAAATGATTCTATAAATATCATACATATCATTGATTTCTAAATCTAGAGGAAAACTCATTTTCATGCTTGATAAATTAATAAGTATTTACAAACGTAACACAAATCTATAAGAGAGTCCCAGAGTAGACAATAATTCCCCCCAAAAAGGTGTGATGAGTCTGACCTCCCACCCTCTCAACCAATGAGAATTCTTATGCCTCATTAGTCCACAACTAATGAGCACCTACCTTTGGAAAGTATGTCCAAATGGATATAGAATCATTGGATGTTTCCGGTTATACGAATAAACCCTTTAGAAACCGATTGGAATGTTTGAACCTTAAAAAAACGAGGTCATCCACATTTCCAGAAGAAACAAAAATGGTGAACCCGATGTGAATCCTCAACCAAGTTAAATGATGTTTTACTTATTTGTTATGCCCCTGTTTAGATCAATTTGAGGGCCAATAAAGAAATCAATAACAAATGTGCTCATCCAGAAGATGTAGTGGCCAAACTTATCTTTATTATGTCTATTATATCAAATAGGTATTCTTTTCCAAGATCTCTCTCCATTAAATAAATGTCTTCTCTAAAATTCACACTTGTGAATGCCTCTACTGCTACTCCTACTGGATCCTCGTTCGCTCTGAGGAACACATCACCAATTCAGTGTCTGCAACGCTGGGTCTCAAATTCACTGGTTAAGGAATACGATCAACACGATACCATTACGACTCTGGAGGCCGCTCGACAAGCCCTACAAGTCAATAATTCACCCTGGTTGTCCGGACAGCGATGACCAGCGATCAAGAAGTAGGCGGTGCTAACCACCATCTCCAACCATTTCAGGTCGTTATCCCCAGAATGCAACAACTAGTCCCTCCCATATTACAGGGAGGTAAATGAGGAGGTCACTCAAGGCCTCAGTTCAAGAAGACATGATTCCTTCCAGAGGGCGCCCATCAATAATCATCGCCAGACTCGTGCGGTAGTGCGCCGTCAACATGATGAGTGTATCGCCTTTAGAGGTTCAGCTCAGGTACCTCAGACCCGAATCCACAAGACGAACCTCCAGAGGTGAAATCTGGTCAACAAGGAGAAGGTTCTTACTTCTTCCCCCTCCAGAGAAGTCCATCAAGCCGACTTTATGGAAAGCAATGAGCGGGCACATACACCCATCTGTTCTAATTCTGTTGTCCACCTGACTCGTCTGAAAGCAACCCACCAATTTCGCTAGGAAATTCTGGCGGAGAATTATAGGAAGGCATATACACCTGTTTATATCTCATTAGCTAATCAGCAGGCCCTTATGACTACAACCAAAGAAGCTCTCCAATCTAATATGGTGGAAACCAATAAGCAGGCACATACACATGTATACAATCAACAATTTTGTCAGCAGTCTCTTCTGACAGTATTGAATGAAATTAATTAACCATACTTGTAGAAGAGTACACAACAGGCACATACACCTTCCAATGTTCATTAAGCCTTCTAACAGTCTTGTTTTGTTGCACCCAGAGAAGTCAGTTGGAAAGCTCCAAAGAAAAATTTGGAGCAGACACAATTCTCTACCCCTATGCATATGTTCTGTCAAAATTAACTAACAGGAAAATGAGGATAGGAGTAGTCACATACACCTACTCCAGACATGGAATACAATTATATTCCTATTCCGGCAGCTGAAGTCACCAAGAACATTTTGATGATGGTGAAAGAGTATAAGTAAATCCCTGCCCATATTTTGGATACCTATCAGAATATTATAACAACTTCAGCAGCATCATAGCGAAAGAAACATAAATATATCCCTACCAGTGGAGTGACTCATCAACATGTCACTCCAAAACTGATACATACCTCTGTCCCAGTCTAGGAGGGTTGTGGGGGCATACTCCCCCATATCATAGGGACAATCAACTCGGGCACATAAACCCGATTTAAATGAAGATAATCAGCCTGACCTGACCATTTATCCTGAGCAGGCACATACACTTCGCATAATAACCACTTTTTTCAACAAGTGGTTCCTAAAGTGAGTATGAAGGCAGCTATGAAAAAGACATGGTCAACAAAGTTGAGAAATCAAGAGCCAATCTACAATAAGGCCGTGCTCTATGTTGTAGTTCTTGATGCAATCATAAAATTATCTCTTGTAACTCAAGATTCTAATATATCATTTCCCAATAGTGGGAACAATAATTCCAAAGGCCTTAATCAGACACTTCCTCATGAAGGCTTTCTTCATGATAGTTTGGTCGATCTCGAAGTATGATCTTCAGATGAGAGCCACTATAACCCTCTATGTGGCCAGAAGAATAAAGAGAAAGAGGTTTCATCTTTTTTTGTAACCCACCATTGTGGTCCTCCCCATGATGATAAATTTTTCTGCAAAATTCCTCTCTGCAGTAGTAATTCGCATTTCCTAGAGAATTTTTCAAACAACAATGTAGTAACATGAAATCCCTATTATCTTGCGGCACTTGAAAATGCGAAGCCAGTCATGTCTGATGCTTTATTGCTAGCAGGTGAAATACTTTCTCAGCCAGAAGATAGCCTGGGGTGTAGGTCATTCTTTGAACCACCCCTGAGTCATGCATCTTCTAATTTGATAAATGAATTCTCTACCAATATTGTTGAATCTCAGGAAGAAAAAAATAAGCACTTGATTTGGTCTAATCAGGTAGAATAATCTTCAAAAAATGATAAGGAGGAAGTACTGAATATGAGAAAATAAAACTGGCAAAAGTTGAAGTACCAGTCATTTTTTGGCCTTTGGCGGACTCTCAGTATGATATTCCTGAAATGTTGATGGAAGATTGTATTCAATATATTCATCCTAACATGTGAAAAAATCTTTGTCAATTGTAAAAGAAAATATTATCTTATGATGAGTATGAAAATCATGTCAAGATAATATAAGTGTTACAACACCAAAATTGATTTTGTACCTCTCTCAGTTTCCCGATATCCAAAGGTTGAAAAGAAGCAGAGAGCCCTTCAACGTTCATACCTTGGCGCACTAAAAATATTTTGCTAGTTAATTTCCAATGCCCCATCTGGTATGAATATCAGGGGACAGGGTGTTCATGGATAACTTCATTTCACAGTACTCTCCAGTCAACAAAGACCACCAAAATTGGTCTCGTGCAATGTTATTGCCCATGGCTGGCCACAGCCAACTGGTTTTGTGTGTAATCAGATGCTTGCTCAGGAACAAGCCTAAACTAGTTCTTCCCAAATTCAGGCATACAAAGAACAAGTTGTCGAATTACTCTCACATCTAGAAAATGAGAATATCGAATAGGCTTCTCATTTAGAGTGTGCGTATAATCAGGTGACAGAAGTGTCAGAAATCATCCAGTGCTCATTTGATCCAGGTGATTTTAGTGGATGTAAGTTGTTTAATCCGATCAATTTGCGGACTAAAGTCCGCAAAATCAGGAGAGATTTTAAGAATGTATCAGATGTAGATGATCAAGAGACACCCCAACTTTCAAGACTAGGTAATCTTTTAACCCAACCCTCATAATAAACAAATAGGATTCGAGGAGTTGAGAAGGAATAGGAGGAACAGCCCCAGTCTGCCAGACTGGGGACTTTTTCAAATCCTCAATCTCTTCATCAGCGAAAGTTATTCTTCTCTCGATTAGGGAAGAATCCATAAGAGGAACGTAGAGCTGAATTATCAAGATATTCCCTCCAAATTACAGTTCATCAGGAAGTTCCTGAGGGGTCAACTCAAAAAAAGCTGATGTCTCATCAAGGACATGGAAGAATACAGTATCGCAGAAATGCCGATAGAAGGGATGCAGTGCGTTATGCATCAATAAATGTCATAAATTCCGTTGTTGCTGATCCTCGAGAACATGAGTCTCACTCAGAGGGATCAGATGAGGATATTATTGCTCAAGAGGTTGTACACACAGACATTAATGAAGAAGTTGTGCGTACACGAAATCAAATGCTTACCCAGAATATAGGTATTCCTTCAAATAACCAACTCCCCCTCTCCGAAAGGCGTCCAAAGAGGGGAAAGGAAAAATTCAGGTTACCCCTACCACTGGATATGGCCAATCACTCTCATTAGAAGATAGGTTCTCACAACAAGAGGAGGAAATGAAGGAGTTAAGGAGGTTGAATACAGAACTACTTCAAGGTAGTCTTCCTCCTTAGCGTGCTGGAGTCAGTCAGTCAAGGGAATTTGTTGTAGCTACTAGGATGGATCAAGAATATCCTCATTCACTAGTACACCCTCATAGTTCCAATCCTATGGGTTATACGCAACAACAACTGGTAGTGTTACCATCAGTTGCAGTACCAGCCATCATACAAGTCCAAGCTCTAGTTCATGCACCTGCACAGGTCCAAGCTCAACCAGATGTTTCTCAAAAGTTATTGAATACCATTGAGTCATTAAAATCTCAGTTAGAAACTATGGAAGGAAACCATGAATTGGTTCAACTGGAGAAGAGAGATTACCCTGAATGGGTAGATGCAATTCCTCCCCCGTCAAAATTTGCAAGTACAACATTCCCAATTTTTAATGGTTCGGAAGATCTAGAACAACACTTAACGCATTTTATTTCACGTTGTGATCCCATGATGGGAACTCCTTAACAATAAGAAGCAGTTAAGATCATGTATTTTGTACAATCATTACAAGGGCCTGCCTCTGTCTGGTATACAAGCTTGCAATCCTGGTCAATTACTGGGTGGAAGGATCTTCGTCAATGATTCCTTCTTCAATTCAGCTCAACATTTCCAAAGAAAATTGTTTTTTATATTAAAAATTTTAAGCAAAGGGATAATGAATGATTTTCATATTTCATTTCTCACTGGAAGGGATTAACATATTCCTTAATCTTAGAACTCCCTCAAGAATAATTTTTTCCAATATGTGTGGAAAATTTGCACGAAGAATTTCACACACCATTGATCCCTGTGAAATACAAAGGAGGGTTTTGAGTCCTTACATAAATCACTCAGCAGATTGAAGACTCTATTATATAGACTAAGGGTAAAACTCGTGTAATTACACCAGTTCCAGGAAAGAGAATGGAGAAAGCATAGACTGCTATAGTTATTCTTAAACAAGCACATGTACCTGCTTCCACTTCAAAAACTTCATCATATCGACGGGCTCCACCTCCTGAGCGCCAACAACAGAGGTCGTTTCATCAAGATGATCAAAGAGATCAATGATGGAAACAATTTGAGGAGTTAAAGAACAAGGACTATTCTTTATGAAATTAACAGGACCCTGGTTACTTCATTTCAGATCTAGAAAATAATTTGGTTCTGTTTCCAAGGCCTAAAAGGCCTAACAAGGAAGGAGATGAAGACCTTTACAATTATTTCCCATTTCATCAGATATTGGGGAATCCCATTAAAGAGTGTTTTGTATTTAAAGACCTCCTTAAATAGATGGTGGACTCTGGATAGGTCAAATTAAAGGCCCTTCATCCCAAGTAGCATGTGTTACTACCATTGATCCAAAGGAAGAAGGCGAGTGGCATGAAGTCAAAAACAAAAATATTCAGAAATATGATGATTGGATGGTCAGGATAATGATCAACCGAACTCATTCCATTTTAAAAAACAATTGAAGAAACCAATTGTGTCTTCTGCTATGAATGCCACAACAAAACACTTTTTATCATAGGGAAAATCCTCAAATAATCGGAATAATTCAAATAAAGAAGAACAGTCAGAAGAAGACGAGTTCGTGTCGAAACCTAAATTGGCTTTGACTCTGGCAGATTTTGTTCCATCTACCTCCAATGTATGGGAACCACCCCACCCAAAGGCACAGCCTAAACTGCCTAATCAGGTAGAGTCTTCGTGAGATGAAGAGTTGATTATTGGTTCTGTTAATATGATTCTTTTAATAGATCCTTATGCCAGTAGCAGTTTTGATCTCGATGATCCTGAGTTACCTACATCAAATAGAAGAATTAGGGGGAGTTCCAGAAGTCTAGGATACATGGAAAGACGTGGATATTCCAAAAGCCACTATTTCAATCTTACCCCTTCTGGAACTGTATATGTAGCAGAAACTCATGGGAAAGCCCTTCAGCGAGCTCAATAAGAACAAGAAAGTTCTTCCACACATGACAGATTCAGTCCTGGTACAGTTATTTTGGAGTATCGGTTGAAAGTTACACTTTATTCCTATTAGCAATTAAATAGATCTATTCAGTCTAATCTTCCAAATCCAGGAGTATTTCCAACTCCGACCTCAATACAAGATGCATCTACTTCCAAAGCATCAACTTCTAAGGAACCTGCGAAACCACATGTTTGTGTTAGGAAATGCAGACCTTTGGACAAAAAGAATGATGTCTTGAAACATTTGGCCCAAGTACCGGCCATGTTATCAATTCTGTATGCCTGGAATTTATCAAAGGATCTTCGGGAGGAACTCATTGAAGCTTTGTCAAGTCCTCAGGACTTCGAAACTGAAATTGATGCAGCTGAAGTCTACCATGTAGAGAATGGTCAGACAGAATGCCTTGTAGTAATATCATTTACAGATGATGATGAAGATGATGTTGTGCATGGAAATATTAGACCTTTGTATTTATCTAGCAAGGTGAATGATGTAGACAACCTACGAGCTTTCATTAATAATGGTTCAGGAGTCAACCTCATCCCTATTCGTACACTTCATATATTGGGCCTCACTAAATTTGATTTATCTCCTTCTACTTTGATGTTGCAAGGATGTGATAAAAATGAACAAGAATCTCTAGGCAATATTACACTCAGAACTCAGTTCGTAGACCTTGTATCCAACTCATATTTCATGGTTGTTCATCATGACATAGCCTTCAATATTTTTCTTGGAAGACCGTGGCTATATCAACATACGGCTGTAACTTCATCATACCATCAGTGTCTTAAATATTGTTTCAATGGTCAAATTGGGACATTGTATGTTGATAATGGCCCATTCAAAACATGTGAATCTCAATACATTGAGGCATAATTATATCACATGGATGGGAAGGAGAAATCCACCATGGAGGAGGTCACAAAAATTAATTCTCCATTTGGTTTGGAAAAGATTCCAGTATACCCATTCATACATGTGAGTACAGATTATGTGTTGCCTATCAGTAAAATTGACAAAATATACCCAAATCCTAATAATCTTATGGAAACTTCCATAATTTCAATTATGAAAACCAAGAAAGACAGCATGGGAGACATTGGTGATTCACCAAGCAAAGATGAAAGTTCAAATGAAGATGTCTTCATTTCATCCATTGAAATCTAGCAATTCTATACTTCATCAACCAGGCTAGAAGAAGTTATAGCAATGATAGAGGTGAATAATGATGTCGATTCACAATCCATCATCTCCACTTTATTACCCAATGATGACCCTTCATCATCAATAGGGTCAGAAATGGTAGCCTCTTCTTCAAGATGATCAAATTTTAACTTCTCTCCTCATCATGGAAATTCTACTTCATCATCTACCATGCAAGTAAAAATAGAAGAAATAACACATACTAAAGAAGAGGAGGAAGATCTCAGGTATGCTCTTCCAGCATTTGAAGAGGGTATCTCTAACACTATGGATGAACTCAGAGAAATAAATCTGGGAACAAAAGAAGATCCACGCCCTACTTTAATTAGTGCGGCCATGACTCTTGAAGAGCAAGAAATGTATACATCCTTTCTAAAGAAAAATCGAGATGTATTTTCTTGGAATTATACAAAAAATCCAGGTCCTGATCCTGATGTTTCAACTCATCATTTGGGTTTTCAAGAAGAGCATCGAGGATTCAAGAAATCCACAAGAAGAACACACCAAACTTATTCTTCTAAAATTGAAGCTGAAGTGGATATTCTTATCATAGATAAATTCGTCAGAGACGTTCAATATCCCAAATGGTTGGCTAATATTGTCCCTAAGAAAAAGTATAAAGGACAAACTACAGTTTTCATTGATTTCAGAGATCTTAATCGACATTGTCCCACGGATGATTTTCCGGTTCCGATCATAGAACTCTTAATTGATGCAACAGCTGTCTATGAAGCCCTTTCCTTCATGGACGGATATTCTGGGTACAATCAAATCTGAATGGATCTAGAAGATGAAGAATCTACATCCTTCAGATCTCTTCAGGGTGTGTTTTTCTATCGGGTAAAGCCCTTTGGCCTTAAGAATGCAGGCGCAACATATCAACATTCCATGAACCGTATCTTCAAACCCTTTTTAGGGAAATTTGATGAATGTTATGTGGACGATTTGGTGGTTAAATCCAGACAAAATTTTAATTACTTGGCTGATTTCGAAATCATATTCCACAAACTTCGACAACACAATTTGAAGATGAACCCCTAAAAATGTTCTTTTGCGGTAACCTCAAGAAAATTCCTCAGCTTTGTTGTGCGCCATCATGGCATCGATGTTGACCCTGAGAAGAAAAAACCAATCTTTTGTATGTTACGGCCTCAAAATTTGAAATAATTAAGAGGACTTCAAGGACACTTGGCCTATATTTGACGTTTCATTGCCAGTTTGGTGGGAAATTGTTTACCCTTCACCAAATTAATGAAAACGGGAGTCACCTACCTATGGACTAAAGAATGTCTAGAAGCATTTGATATCCTCATGAAATATCTCTTGAGTCTAATGGTATTAATGCCACCTATTGAAGGAAGACCACTTATCCTCTATGTGACAGCTTTAGGGCGATCATTGGGTTCCTTCTTTGCCCAAAAGAATGATATCAGGATTGAAAACAACCTTTACTATCTCAGCCAGACTATGCTTGAAGAAGAAACCCGATATTCAAGTATTGAAAAGTGCTGCCTAGAGTTAGTCTTTGCAGTTCAGAAATTAATACACTAACTGAAACATCATGAGGTCCAATTTTTATCTCGTAATAACCCGCTCAAATTCATCTTTAGTCATCCAATGCTTACAAGATGTCTGGCAAGGTGGGCAGTTATTTTTCAGCAGTTTGATATCTAGTACTTGTCTCAAAAGGAAATAAAGGTCCAAGATCTGGATGATTTCCTTGATGAACACCCTTCATTAGAAGATACATCTTTAGATACTGAACTTCCTGATGAGGAAGTATTCTCTATTCAAGTTAATCTTCAAACATGGGAAATGTACATTGACGGTGCTTCCAGAAGTCCAACAGGGAAGAAAATGGAAGATCCTAAATTCAACAAGGTTGGGTTAGGAATTGTACTTATTCCCTCAGAAAAGGAAATGCTTCCATATTCTTTCTTATTGTGGGAAGGTGGTACAAATAATGAAGCAGAATATCAAGCTCTCATCACTGGATTTTAATTGGCGCTTCAGGCACAAGTGAATCTCTTAAATTTAAAAGGTGATTCAGACTTGGTAATCAAACAAGTCAATGGGAATTATTCCATTGGAAAAGAAGAGTTAATACCTTTATGTTATTACATAAGAGAGTTAATGGCTGAATTTCCTTCGGAACCAACATTTTCTTATGTCCTGTTATCACAAAATGCTCAATCTGATGCATTGGATAATGTAGCCACAGCTCTGGAAGATCCAAATCAGGACGTAACAATCATCAGTATTGCCCACTATCGTACAGTTTCAACTTATGTTCAAATAATAACAGAGGAAATCAATGAAATTAGTCCCATTTCTGAACTATATGGTCATACTACAGGATGGAAGGTACCTATCAGGGAATACCTTCAAAATGCAACACTCCCACCTGATAGAGCCGAGAAAGAAAAAATTCAATGATGTGAGGTCAATTTTACTCTTTATGATCACCCAGATCACCAAAAGATTCTCTACAAGCTAGGTTTTTATGGAATTCTCTTCAGATTTATTGATGGTGATGAGACAATGGCTGTCATGAAAGAAGTACATGCAGGAGTCTGGGGTGCCCACTAGTCTAGACATAGACTATCTGATCAAGTTCGAAGGCTTGGATACTTGAGGACTTCAATGATACAAGATTGTGTTGATTTCACTAAGAAGTTCCATTCATTCCAAGTATGTGCCAACATCATTCATGAACCCCCAGAGTTTCTTCACATAGCTAAATACTCATGGCCATTTTCCACATGGGGAATGGATGTAGTAGGAACTTACCCTTCTGCTACATCCAAGAAGTTTAAGTATATTCTTACTGCTACTGACTTCATTTCCAAATGGGCAGAGGAAATACCTCTCAAAGAAGATTGTTCTTATAGAATTTTTAGCATCATAATGTCTAACATCATTACCAGAGTTGGTGTCCCTCATACCATATTGATGAACAATGGTAACAACTTCTGTTCATCTGAGGTAAGGAAGTTGTATCATGAATACAACATCAAATCCAACCATTCATCTCAGTATCATGCAGCGGCCAATGGCCAAATAGAGGCCTTCAATAAAACTCTTTCACACATACTGCAAAATATGGTGGATAAAGATAAGAAATCATGGCCTGATAAACTTTTTATTGCTTTATGGGCTTATTGGACCACCACCCGAACTGATATGCGGTTAAATCCATATTCATTGGTATATGGAACATAAGAAGTCTTTCCCATTATAGTCCAATTACCTTCACTCAGATTTTCCATTTCTAATTATTCATCTATATATGAACAATATCCAAAGCAATTGGATGAATTGGAATGATTAGATGAAAAAATATTGTGCACCCTACACCACTTGGAAGTCTATCAGAATCAAATAGCACAAGCTTTCAACAAAAAATTTCATCTTCATTCATTCATTCAAGGAGTATTGTTATTGGTCCTCAGAACTCCAATGATACTAGGAAAGAAGCCTCCAAAGCATGAACCAATGTGGGAAGGACCTCACTCAATACATAAGGTCTACTCCAATGGAGCTTATTCTTTAATCTCAATGGATGGAGAACTCAATACAACTCCAACCAATGCCAGATTCATGAAAAAGTATTTTGTGTAAATACTTACGTCCTAAAAGATGTTAAACTGCATCACCAACGTCCTAGATTCAGGACGCTAAACTGTGCAGCATTGGTCCATGCATATGACCTTAAACTATTTTTAGTCCTCACTGCAAGACTTTAAACTGCATAGTCCCCATAATACATCCTACATGACATAAAAATGTATTGTCCTAAATGACATTAAACTATTCACATGTTCATCTTATGTGACATAAAACTAAAAAAAGTCCATTAATACGTCCTATGTGATGTTAAACTGTATTTTTTCCCAGATACATGACACTAAACTGTGGAGTACCAATAGTCCTCACTGTAAGACTTAAAACTGCATAGTCCCTCTTTCATCCAACATGATGTTTAAATGTGTCCTGTCTCTTATGAATCCGACAAGATGTTAAACCATGAATTGTTAGGGTTGTTGTTACCTCTTGTTCTCACACCGAGTATGACTCATGTGAGATTAGAGTAAATTTCAACCATAACACCCTCTCTCGACCGCTAACCAGGTGTAAGTCCCAACACCATTTTTAGGTTGTTTTCCTTGAATACAACTCGATCCCCAATTCATTCTTAATTGACTATGCAGACTTTGATTCTTGCCATCAAGGCTGGGTATGTAGGAAACCTCCCGAGGATCAAGTCCCAGACCAATCTCTTCACGTCGGTTCACCTTCATCCCATACGATGTTGATCCCTGAAGGAGCGCGAAACCAATAACTTTACAACTGTTCACCTTCGTCCCAAATGATGTTAAACTATGTACATCCCTTTTGCCCCTGATACATGAAATTAAACTATACAGCACCATCGTCCTCATTATATGATGTTAAAATATATAGTCTTCCATTGTCCCTTGCCTGATGGGCAATCATCATTGACATTGATCTCCAATCATGTCATATTTCAAAAAAAACTATGTGTATACATGGTAATTCCCAAACCTTTAGTTTTAGGTCAAATCATCATTGCACTAACGTCCCCTTTCACCCTTCACTTGTACAAACGAAATATGTACAAAGGGTATTTTAAGAACTATGTGCGACTTGATTCCCATCATTATGGGATACATAGGAACATTCAATCATCCCTCGAACCTAGCCCCAATTTGTTGGGCTTAACCCCAAATTCCAATTTCAGCCCCTTGGCTGAAAAGTCCCCATGCGATAAACATGAATGTGGTATGGAAACCCTGGTATTTATTCACATCAAGTTTATAAAACACACACTGTGTATTCCTTATTATGGTCTGAACTCTACGACCATAAACTAAGATCTTCTACACTCTCATCCCACATGACGTTAAACTGTATTTCAAAAATTATGTATGGCTTTATTCCCATCCTTATTGGATATGTAGTGAAGTCCATCATTTCAATTCAGGACCCTGCCCCAACTTGATTATGGACAACATTGGTCTATTTATCTCTTTCATGAATTGTACATTGCCCATTTTGATGTGTCATACTCCTAACATTTAATACTTACAGATCTCCATAACCCTTTTCTTGACTTCTAGTAACAAAATTTCTGATACCCGAGAATTCTTTTGTCTGACTATGCAGCATGTGCCCTTAGGCAGCCTTGCATAAATAGTCTACATAACAGACATTTCAGCCAAAGCATGCTATTATTTGACTATTCAGTCAATGCTCTTAGGTGGACTTGCATAATTCAACCCCCTAACGAGTTTTTAAAATAGTGGTATCTTCATTCTTGGGAGAAAAACCTATTTTTTCCTTATTAGTCTTAACAACAATATGTAGGGTTCCACAAAAATAGTTATCCTTAACATATTTGCCCCATATTCATTTTCATGATCTGAAAGTATTCAAGTATATGGTTTATATTTCCCTACCCTACATTTGGGTCCATCCTTCGTAAGAGTGACATTCATCCAATTCTTTGAAAATATTGATTGGGAATATCCTCTCTATATTCATGTACGTCTCTCCATACAGAAAACTCTATGCTTTGGAAAATTTGAATCTCCATAAACTTCCAATGTCTTTTAAGTAGTAGAAAAGTAAAATTTATGAGAGTTATTTTGCCTAACCATGCAGCACGTGTCCCTAGGTTTTCTTGCATAAGTAGTCTACATAATGGACCTATCAGCCAAAAGATTCTATTATTTGACAATGCAGCCAATCCCCTTAAGTGGCCCTGTATAATTCAACCCACTAATGGGTTTGTAAATTAGTTGTAACTTCATTCATAGGAATTACATTCTCTAATGTTTTTTAGCCCTTTTCCTGCGTCATTCCTCATATTCAAAATTTCTTAAGTCAAAATTTAAAATTTTCTCCTCGATACTTCA
This sequence comes from Viscum album, assembly GCA_963277665.1. Lineage (NCBI taxonomy): Eukaryota > Viridiplantae > Streptophyta > Magnoliopsida > Santalales > Viscaceae > Viscum > Viscum album. The sequence continues at coordinate 1,417,617,086 of OY728148.1, forward strand.
ATGTGGTAATATGTTTTCAAACAAATTATCAAGGAATTGAGTAAATTTTTTTAATACATTCAGTCAAATATATTCATCCTTCAAACATTAGCCTTCTTATGTACGACATGAATGAATTTAAACTTCCCATGAAAGAGAGGGGAACTATGAACAAAATTCAAGTCCCAACTCACTAAACATACATTTCGTATGATTTAGGTAATATTGAGAAACAAAAAGATTCAAAGTTTGTAGGGTTATTTTATATTCCTAGAAAAAAATCAAACTTTGCTTCCTAGGCCCTTTGGCTTAGGTAAAAATTTAATGTAGGTAGAAGGAGAATGCATGCACAAATAATTGAAGATGAAAGTGGTTTTCATTGATGAACAAGAGTTAGAAGGACATACACACACTAGATTCTCTTCTCTTTTTCATGAATTACAAGAAGCATTCAACATAACTCTTCATTTGATTTACGGCATTCCGAGCTTCATCAGCAGCCACCTGGAATTTATTTATTCAACTGGATACAATAAGAGACACAGTGATACCAACTCTTCTTGGAACAATTGTAAAATAATGTTCTTGAGTGCGGTTTGATAAAATTTTCTATTGATCAAACAGGGACTCTATTTTTATCCAAGAGACTTGGAATATGGATACATAGATTTGAGAACATAGAATTGGATGTAAAGATCCATTTGGAGAGAGTACTCATTTCAGATATTGTTTTAATGTCATAATTGTCTTCTCTCCACCAACTGGCAGCGACAAAATGATACTTATTCAAGTACTTCACCAAATCTGGGAGAGTGATGTCACAGATATTATAATAATCATGGCCAACGATGCTCATCGTGTCATCAATCCGCTTACTAGCCAGCTCATTAGTAGTTCCAATTCTTCCAGGAGACATTGAATCTGCACAATGGTCGAAGGATTAACTCTTAAGTAAGTTTCTTTTTCATAAAATTTGAGAAAGAAATTTGGAAAATTGGTTAAGGCAGTAAGGAGAACAAGTCCAATTTTGGCGCACAAGTCTAATTCAGTCACGCAAGTATGGGTGCGAAGGTATCAAAGTGAAAGTCCAAATACCTCTAAAGAAACGCGACACAGGGAAGCAATAAACCACGAACAGCAGAACCTGCGTGAATGTGAGCCCACATGCGCAATGAGAGCGAAGTGCTTTCAAAGTCGGGTGCTTTGCATGAGAGTGGAACCCATATTTACAGGCATGTTCACACCTCTGTGCATTGAGCCCTGCGTGTCTTGCACCTGCATGCCACTACCTCTGCCCTCAACACCTGCGCGCCAAAATTTCCTTGGTTTTCTCCTTTACCTCAAATTCAAATCCTCTTTACTTTTTCGGATCCAACTCTGAGGAGGGACTTTTGTTGAGACTCATTTCCATCACAGAGCTTGAAAAATAGAAAATGGGAATACCTTAAGCACAAAGAGATTCATCCTTTGAAGAAACATAAAAAATTGTCAAAGGCATGAACAAGGATTTCTTTAAGCATGGGTCACACAAGTTTCACTATGGTCATGCAGGTATACTTGCGCACTAAATATTGGTCGCACAGGTGAATTGCGTGCCCTAATAATTTTTCTCCCAAGGTCCTCAAGGGCCAATAAATACCCCTTTTGGGCCCCCCATTTCAGGGATGAAAATTCCAAAAGTCAGATTTAAGCTCTATGTGCCCTAGTCTCTGCTTGAAGTCTTCCGAACACTTATAAGGTAATTTATTACCTAGAATGGATGATCTAAAGAGGGGGAACAAGGCCTAAGTGTTGAAATTCATCAACACATGCATGTCTAAGTGCCTAACCCTTAATGGAAACGGACACACTTGCACGCCACCTTATCCCTTCAACAGAACATACACGCCACCCTTTTGGAAGCCTTTAGGGATAATACTAAGGGAATGAGCCAAGTCTTTCCCAAGTATTAACCTATTGGTTAACCATATCCCATGTACACCCATGTCGCACAAGTATACTTACCTGACCAAGACTTGCGTGCCCAAACAAGACTTGCGCGCCTGCCTCTTTTTGGGTGCCCCTCCTGCCTATTAAACTCTTATCATCAAATCCACCTCTCCTATTCAAGATTTATCCTTCAAAATCCTATTCAAATTAATTTATGGCATGGTTCCTTTGTTTTTTTCCTTATCTAAAAAAATTATGTGGAACATCTCCCAAAACCTCATGACTAACATAACTGTATGTCACTAAAGTTAGAGATTTCATTCATTTCAACCTCATCCTTTGAGATGAGAAGAACTTTAATGTGGGAATCTTCCTTAGGAGAAAGCCCCAAGTTCCCAAATCTGGGAATCATTCTTAAGATTAAGCCCCAAGTTCCCAAATTTGGGAATCCTCCTTAAGAGTAAGCCCCCAGTTCCCAAATATGGGCATCCTCTTTAGGAGTAAGCTCCAACTTTCCAAATATGGTCATCCTCCTTAGGATTAATCCCCATGTTCCCAAATATGGGCATCATCCTTAGAAGTAAGCCCCAAGATCCCAAATCTAGGCATCCTCCTTAGGAGTAATCCCCAAGTTCCCAAATCTGGGCATCCTCCTTAAGAGTAAGCCCCAAGTTCCAAAATCTAGGCATCCTCCTTAGGAGTAAGCCCTGAATTCCCAAATCTAGGCATCCTAATTAGGAGTAGGCCCCAAGTTCCCAAATCAAGGAATACTCCTTAAGAGTAAGCCCCGAGATCCCAAATCTGGGAATCATCCTTAAAAGTAAGCGCCAAATCTCATGTTCCTTCAACCTAGGCCTCCTCTTCAGGAGTAAGCCCCATGCCTAATTTCTTTTGACTTGGGCTTCCATCTCATGAATAAAACCCAATCATAAGTCCCCCCCCCCTAATATGGGCATCCTCCTCTGGAGTAAACCCCAAGTAAGAATATCTAAATCTCAATAAATCACAAATACCATTATGGACCTTGTTCCCAGGTTTCATCCTAGAAGTAAATCCTAGTCTTCATCTACTTGGGCACTCACATTTACATAATCCCCATATCATTCCTTGTGACCACGTCATTCATGGCACAAATTTTTAGGTTTACTGATACCTATGGTTTAACACACCGACCATGACTCACGTGAGCTTTGAGTGTAAATGTAACCACAACACGTCTCTTTGGGCCATTAATCATATGTAATCCCCACACTTCTTAATCGAACTGCATGGAATTTGATCTCTGCCTCTAAAGTAGAGTACATATAAAAACTTTCTAAGGTTCAATCCCATCACCCATAAATTCTCATCCGTCCCATATGACGTTAAACTATTTCATAATTCCCAAACTATGAGGGTTCTAATATCTTTTCTAACAAGGATACGTAGGAAGACCATCTATGGGTATGACCACAACACTAAAATAATCCATGTCTATCTGAATGACAAGAAACTTCTAGTTCCCCACTGAGTGTCTTTAAAACCAGTATGGTCATCATAATAACCAAGATATTTCTATATAATGTATTAAAGGATACCATTGACTAAGAATCTCCAATACATTAGGATGATTCTCTGTCAATGAATAAACTCTAATACATATAAAGGATTCTCTAAATCTCATACATATCATTTATTTACAAATCTAGAGGAAAACTCATTTTCCTGCTTGGTAAATTAATAAGGATTCACGAACATAACTCAAATCTATAAGAGAGTCCCGGAGTAGACAATAATTCCCCCCAAAAATGTGTGATCAGTATGACCTCCCATCCTCTCGACCAATGAAAATTCTTAAGCCTCATCATTCCATAACTAATGAGCACTTACCTTTGGAAAGTAGGTCCAAATGGATATAGAATCATTGGATTTTTCTTGTTCTACAAATAAACCCGTTAGAAATAGATTGGAATGTTTGAACAATAAACAAATGAGGTCATCCCCATTTCCAGAAGAAACAGTCCCTATGAAAAATTCGATTCCAAAAAGTTCTCCCCTCGAATTCTATGCTAAAAGGGGACCATAATGTTGTGTTATATGTGAAACACTAAAATGAACGTCGTGTTTAGGGTGGTGCACACAAAATATGATGATTCGTGCATAAGAAACCTAAATCGGGAATGAAAAGGACTTATTTAATGACCTTAAATTTCCAAGGGAAGAGGAACTATACATTGACATTCCATATGTCAAAAAATGTTTCTCTCATGCATGTATGTTTCTGATTCAGACATGGAAGTCCCAAATTTTGTCAGTGCTTTACGAACAACCACCGATTCTTTCTCACTTCAGACTTCTCTAGATATTTTGAATCCTCTATCAACTCATATAATCTAGAACATTTTTTGTACTCTAACATTTAATATTACATGTACCACCCTTATTATTTTTTAAAACTCACTTATCATGGCCAACCAACAGACTATGGTTGAGAGGGAAGCTACCATTGTTGTGTTGAGGGAAGAGATTATTGATAATCCGAAACAATTGCATGCTAGATTGGTGATGTTATATAATCAGATGCTCTTGGAAATGCCGACAGAACCTTAGATGGATTACATCTAAAGTGACCATCTCCCGCTATGCAATTTTGGGATACTAGATGAGTTTCCTTCCCAAGAATTGAAACTAACTCATTATGTTCATGGGTTACAATCGAAGATAACCTATAGTAATAAAACATCACAAACCATGGAAATCCTTACAGGTATACTCAGGATATCGTTGTCTAAATTTTAAATCTGAAGTCCAGTATAACCTTAGGGAATGCACCAATAGATGATGAATTACCCTCCCACTATGAAAGCACCATCTGAAACAGCATAATGGATGAAAGTTTCTATAGAATAATGATTTTGACGATGGTTCTAGGGTGATTTTATGTGTTAATTGGAATTGGTATACTGGGTGTGCCACACATGTGAAGAGTTTGTTTAAGAACTATCAAATATCGGGTTGTTTAAAGATTTATGGACATCACAATTTCACTTCTATCACCAATAGGAACTGGTGCTAGAGATGTTCATCCAATGGTCTCATGACACAAGTACTTTCCATATCCAACATGGGGATTTGGGTTTTGGTATTTGCAAATTCATTGGGGGAATTCCATTAGAGGGGATTCAATATGTTGAGTTCATAATTATTGAGAATATATGAGCAGATAATGAATGAACCCCCATCATAACATGGAATCTCCTAAAAAATGCAAAGAAGTGGTTGGGGATCGATTATATCATAATGGAAATACAATATTGGGTGTGGTTTAAATTGTTCTTCAATGGGGATTTGGAGGTAATGATGTGTCCCTAAGGGAAGCAGTGATCGAATTCATCACAAAGGTGAAACACAGGATCATACTCTATGGTTATAGAGGTTGTAAAATATCATATGTGTGGGTTTAGTATGGATGAGAACAGGGACCCATGGATATGATATGCTACCTTTCTTGCTAGAATTCTGTTCAGGTGGCAGTTTTCGATGAGGGACACAAGGATGGGGGTTCACCTAGGAACTTTGGTAATGGTTTGGATCATGGAATCTCGTAACTGGGTCAATCTAGGAGTTCTCAAATTGGATAAAATTTATAGTATTAGGGGGCGTATCTCAAAAGGATACGTGCCTAATTAAATCTGGGGACTCTTCTATAACATCTATTGATGGATCATGGCCCATTTCCATGGATATGACTTCACAAATTCCATTTTTCCTCTAGGAAATGGTCAAGGACCATATTTTTTGAAAATTTATGTGATTCGTACACTAATTAGAAATGGTGAATGGGTTAATATCCAAATTAGAACACTTGATAATTTCAATTTTCAAGAATTACAAACTCAATTTTGACATATGTTGGATGACCTAGAAGGTCCATTGGATTATACAGAATATTTTTAGAGTATCGGGGAGGGTGTTTGGGTATCTTGTATTTATGAAAAGATTCTTTGTGGACCATATATGCCATATTGTTTTTTCAGATAGTTCATATGCCTAAAAAAATTTCAAAGAACATTTATACAGAGTTATGTGAAGTGTAGCACTATTTTATGTTGTGTTATTTGTGTTTCATGTTTATTATTGTTGGCTATGGTGAAATAATCACACAACCCTTACTGATGTTGATTCCATCCAATAAATGGAATATTTTATGCAATAGGTGGTAGTATAACCCAAAACAAATCTTCAAAGATGCATTCAGAAAATAAAAAATGGAAACCATGGAGTCTAGGTGGTGAGAAAACATCAGACCATTGATCATATAAACAAAAAATAGATAAAGCTATGTGTCTTGGATAGCATAAGATGGAGGTTAAATAATGGTAACATCCCCAGTTGTGGTTACTACTCCACCTTCTGAGGAGGTTTGGTCCTGAGGGTAGCCTCATAGACCGGAGAAAAAGGCCCCTAGAATGAAATTGAGATACCATATATGACCTACTACATACCTGATCATTCATGCTCATTGCTTGTCCTAGATAACATTATGAAAATCGATAAACTCAGAAGACCTATAATAGAAACTGAGGCGGGGTGGGATCCAACTTCTATAAATTGGTCACATTTGGGTCACAGAGATAGTGGACATTCAGTAATGATATGTGTATCCAACATCTTCAAACATTGATGCACTCCATCAGAAGAAATATGAATAGTCACATATCTTGGTAAAATTGATTGTTGATGAAAAGCCTGATTGGAAAGAATTTCCGTTCGAGGAAGACAACAAGTATAAAGTTAAGGATGAAGTAGAAGGATATGAAATAGAGGTTGATGGATAATATGATAGATAAGAATAATAGGAAGAAGAGGCTGACAATGAATAGATTAAAGTTAAGGAATCTCATCAGATAATGACTAGCCAGGGGATTCTATATGATAATTGCGAGATCGAAGGCTCTGAAAATGGACTCACTGAGCATCTGTAGCTAATTCATATTTTATATTCATGTTCCCTTATGTTTTTGAAACTCAAATACTATAATCAAGACATGTCCTGTATAGGAACATATCAATGATGATCAGGAAGTCCCCATTTTATTGAATAATAATGGGCTAATTGATGTAGAGATACATACCCCTGAGCCTGCACCTAGGGCTGGGAAAGGTAATATTCTAATTGTGGTTAAGTTGATTAGTGGTGGGAAAACTAGAGGGGTCAAGATGATGACCTCATAATACCAGTTTGTTCGCATCATTTATAAAGATAAAATTTAAATCATCGAAGTAACAACCATTGAAGGGTATCAAGTAGTTTAATCCCCTACAGTGGCTCGGTCACATGATCCGGATGCACTTAGATCTTGTAAGATTCTACCTTCATAGGTTCATATCCATAAAATGAGGATATTTTGAACTGAGGCTTATACACTAGAAGTGATTGTGAGAATAAAATCCCTAAAAATTGTTTTTTCTAGAACAACTATGGGAGGTCTCTGGATGAATAAACTTTTCCTTGGGGATTTATTCATTCAGAATGATTCTTCCTTAGCACCCAGTGAGATGGAAGTTGTGTATATGGGGGATTCCAGTGCTAGGGTGGAGCTCAAAGCTATATGAGGAGAGTTTTATGAGGAGGATGTAAGAACCCTGTTCTTATTTTTGTGGTACGGGTTTCTTCTTTTTTCTTTTACTTAAGTGATTTTTATAAAATATGGAAAATGAGTGAAAAATACTTAATTTCAAAACTACACGTCATGTACTTTATCCACACGTCGTTTACTTTTGGCCATGTTGGGATGAGTACACGGGGCGTGTAGCCTTGTTGGCGAAGAGGGGTCTAGGAACCGACTACATGACATGTAGTGGTACCTTACACGCCGTGTAGTCAGTCAGCAGTCTTGAACAGTAAGGCGGTGGAGTCGCCGCCAGCTGGGCGACAGTACACGTCGTGTACTCAGGAGTACATGCCGTGTACTCAGGTCGACGAGTGAACTGTGTGGCGGTGCCGCCAAATTAATAGTTAAATGAAATAATTACATGTCGTATACTCAAAAGTACATGCAGTGTACTTTTTTCGGCTTAAAATAGGAAGTAGCCTCCTCATTTGGCAGAGGAGGCGTTTGAGCCATTTTGGAGCCAAAGGAGGAGGACGAACCTTGGAAGATCCGTCAGGAGTTCTTCTAGAATCCGATTTGGCTTCAGATGATCTCGTTGGAACCGCATGGGTAAGCCCTCTCCTCTCCTAGTACCGTTCATACCAATTATTCTCCTATGTAATGTTATTTATGTTTTAATGGGTTTTGTTCTTCGTCAGATCTACGCCATTCTTGGGCATTTCTGGAGTCATCATTTGGGTATAACGTTCGTTGGCGAATAATGTAGGTGGCTTTGTGTTTATTTTTGCAACAGTCGTTCGTTTTTGTGTCTTTTCATGCAATGAACCCATGTTAGGGTGTCATGTGGCTGAGGCCATTTCCATATTTAATGCCTATAATTTCATAGGTGATTAAATTGTGATAATAAAATGCTGGTTGGGATCGTTGCTTGGATCTGGAACCACCCCCGGGGTGTGTTTCACTGTTTAGTCGTTTCACCAGGATACCTGAGGGTATGCCTTTAAAGTAGTAATTGTAGAATTGACTTGAAAGGAATTGCTTTTTACTACTTGTTTACCTGTTGGGAATTTCCCGGTTAATTGTTTTTCCTGAGGGCGTTGTTGTATTTGGCCTGAGGGCGTTGTTGTGATTAGCCTGAGGGAACTGCACAATTTAGCCTGAGGGCTGTAGTATTTCGCCTGAGGGAAACCATTCATGCCTGAGGGCTTTACTTCTGTGCCTGAGGGCGACACATCCTATGTCTGAGAGAAATTTCTGTTTCGGCCTGAGGGCAATACCTATGGATTGGATTCTCATTACCCGAGGGTAAGATTTTTCTTGTCTAAGGACATGGACTGTTTTGTTTTGAAATGCACTGTGATTATTTCTAGTATATAATGAATTAAATGAATAATAAAATGGAAATTTAATTGTTAAGTTAGTTACTTTTTAGTACTGCTTACCTTATTGCATTTTACTATTGCACACTATTGTTGCATGCTTACACGTAGTTGGGCACGAGCCTTTGGTGGGTGCCTACTGAGATATATTTCTCACACCCTGTTTGGGTCATGCTTTTGGGCCCAAACAGATTACGTTTCTGCAGGTGTAGATAGGGGAAAGAGTCCCTATACAGGTACCTAACTGTTGCTGAGGAGTAGGAGGGCATGGGACTGAGCCTAGGCTTGCGATGCTGCTGCCAGCTGTTTTGCTTGTTTTGATGTACTCTATATTTTGATGTACTGTATTGGTGTATAACATGTAAAGGATATTTTCTTAGAACATGAAACATATAGCATCGTCATTTATATACTGTTGGTTATACCCACTACTGTATTTTATTTCAGTTGTGTTACTGCTTCCGTTGTCGTTGTATGATTTATTTAAATCCCGCTGCGTTACACTTTGACAAATGAGGGCATAATTTCCCCACTATCATACCTGGGCCCTCGCTACTAGTCGGCAGCCTCCGGCATTTGGGAAAATGTTCTTGAGGTCACGTGGCGAACCGGGCTCGGGGCACCCGTTGCGTGGCACACGGGTCCGGGACATTACAAAGTGGTATCAGAGGGTTTCTTTTCTTTGACTTACTATTTGGAGTCGTAGTCAGGGATAGGACAAACGGTAGTTGGTAATAAGCTGTGCCCGGGCGTAGCTAACCCGCATACAAGGAATATCCAATTTACCTCGTGATTTCAATTTTATTGATTTTTCAATTTACGGTTGATTTGTTTTCACCATTGGGTGACTCACTTGAGATTGTGCTATTTATATTTTATCTTTGGGTTCTATTTAGTTGCAACCCGATGAGATGAGGGTATGCCGTCTCATGCATCATATAGGAACATGCTATATATCACATGTCATGTATAGTGTCCATGCCATGTAGGTGAATTAGAAATTCACATGTTGTTGTGATAGTTGTTGTGATAGAATAGCATGCTGTTGTGATAGCTACTTGATAAATACCTTCCCTGTGATGTGGTATGTTTTTTTTAATATTTTTTATAGAATAGAAGTCAAACTTTGGTTTTTTGAGAGTATGGGCCCCCATCGACTGGAATATGGTGGATCATTGACTGTTTTTTCGTTATGACACTTATAAGATGTCAAACTTTGATTCGTGGGGAGTTTGGGCCCCCACGGGTCGGAATTTGACACTTAGGTGTTGTTGTTCGGTATTTTATTGGTTTTGGAGTAGTTTCTGAGGCATACTGTCTAGAAACCCTGTATACACGCCGTGTAGTATTTTTATACATGCCATGTATTCTCTTCTGTTCGGGAATAAAAATGAACTTTTTGAGTACACACCGTGTACCCTGAGTACACGCCCTGTAGTCTCATCCCATGTCGCAAACCGTGTGTGCGGCGACACGGGGTAGGGAAAGGCTAGGGTAAAACACACCGTGTACCGAATGGACATGCCGTGTAATGTGACCCAGAGTCCGGTCGTGTAACTAACAACACGGGTCGGTGAACTCCTGTACAGACCACGCCGTGTAGTGTGACATGGGGACTCGGCCGTGTAGCTAACAACACAGGTTGGTGTCACCTCTCCCTAAACACGACGTGTACCTATGGGACATGCCTTGTAGTCTTGTCCGAGGACAGACCATGTGAAGTTAGCCTTGTGGCTGGGAAACATGGTGGTGTACACACCGTGTGCGGGATTAACACGCCGTGTTGTGTCAGGCCGAGTAGTCGGCCGTGTCACAGACGACACGGGCAGTTGGAAAATAACACCATACACACCGTGTAGATATTATACACTCTGTGTAGTTTTGTTCGACGGAAGCTGTGTGACATAGCCGTGTAGAAGAACCCGAGCAGGGGAAGGTAAGTCAAGTACACACCGTGCAGTCATTGTACACATCATGTAGTCTTGTTTTTTCAATTTTGAATGCTTTCTTCCTCTTGTTTCCTTTGTGGTTCCTTTGCTTTCAGTCTTAATAATCTTGAATCTGAGGCGTTCCTTTGACCTTGTTGATTCATGCCGCCTAGACGACCATGAGTTGTTCGCTAGGAGAGCAGCGACAATTATACTCTGGAGATGGTGGGCCATGGGCTACCAGTAGATCCTCCAGTAGAGCCAGATGCAGCGCCAGCTGCTATACTAGACACAAGCGTGGAGCGCAGTTCCGTGAAGGCTTATTGCGGTTCATGCAGACCAATCAGGGAGCACCACAGACTGCCACATCTATGGCCGAGCTGACGCGTATCTTTCAGCAGTAGCATCCGCCTACGTTTTCAAGGGATAGCGGACCACATGCTGCGGAGTCTTGGTTGGGGTCAATGCAGACTATTTTCGAGCATCTTGAGATGCCTACAGGGAGGAGGGTCAAGATAGCGATATATATGTTGTGTGATTCTGCCAAGAGGTGGTGGGATGTTACCACCCAGTCAGAGCATCACAGGGACATGGCGTGGAAAGATTTTCAGGTAGTCTTCTATGACTTCTTCTTTCCCGAGACGCTGAGGGCAGATAGAGCTCAAGAGTTCATGAATCTACAGTAGGGCTCTATGTCAGTGATGGACTATTCAGCTCATTTTACGGAGCTTCAGCGTTTTGCACCCATTCTGGTGGGTGATGAGACATTGAGAGCCAGACGTTTTGAGGGTGGTCTTTGGTATGACATCCGAGCACAAGTGAATGTTTTCAGGTTTCCTACTGTACACACGATTGTGAATCAGGCACTGATTATAGAGAGGAACCTGTTGGAATCAAGTGGTGTGGGCCAGGGCGGTTCAGCACCAGTTACTGGTGTGATTTCTGCTGGAAAGAGGAAGAGACAAATGGACTTCTCCTAGGGTGGAAGTACCAGCCATGAAGCTTCTTCAGGTGGCCCGATCAGGGGATACCAGTGTGGAAGAGAGGGGCACAAGTGACCGTAGTGTCCACAAGACCCAGTGGAGTGTCGAGTTTGCGGAAAGATGGGTCATCTCCAGTGCTTTTTCAGGTCGTTTCCCCCATTGGCTAGTGAGAGGAGTTCTGTGTAGACTCTACATGTGGGAGCAGGACCAGTGGCTTCTTACCAGTCAGGGAACTGGAATACGTCAGGGCGTAAAGGCAGTGATGGTGGTCGTGGTCATGGTAGCCAGACACCAGGATCGCAGAGGCAGCAGGGAGAGACAGCTCAGGGTAGCTAGGCTGTGTTGCAGTGCCGTGGCACTGGGCAGGTATATGCAGTGCAACAGACCCATCAGAACAGGATCTGGGACCTTCTATAGTCAGAGTTACTATTCTAGTATCTTATGTCTTGTCTTAAGTACTTTTAATACGGGTACTACGCATAGTTTCATATCTGTACCCATTGTGGAGAGCCTTGGGCTCGGTGTTTCTTCTTCTTTGGATATATTGACATTATACACTCCGTTGGGGACTAGGACGACTGTTTTGCGTCAGTGTAAGGAGTTCCCCCTTGAGTTTGGAGGGTGTCACTACCTTTGGGACCTCTATGCCTTAGAGATGACGAGCTATGATGTCATTCATGGGATGAAATGGTTGGTTCCTTTTCGAGCCTTTGTAGAATGCTATCGTCACAGGTTGCGTTTCACATCACCAGAGGGCAGAGAGTTTCTATACAAGGGAGAATGGGATGTTCAGGCGAGTCGAGCTGGACCAGAGCATCATGGGTGAGGTGGAGTCACAGCCCAGATTGCGAGTTTGTATCTGGATGATTAGGGGACTTGTCAAATAGTTTTCCATCCAGTGGTTGATTGTTTCAGGGATGTCTTCCCGGATGTCTTTTCAGGTCTACCTCCAGTGTGTGAGGTGGATTTCTCTATCGATCTTGTGCCAGGAGCAGCACCAATGTCCATTCCTCCTTATAGGATGGCCACGCCTGAGTTGTAGGAGCTCAAGAGGCAGTTAGAGGAGTTACAAGAAAAAGGCTTTATTAGACCCAGTACTTCTCCTTGGGGTTCTCCGGTCCTTTTTGAGAAGATGGCGGATGGTACCCTCAGACTTTGCGTGGATTATCGGAAGCTGAACCAGTTGACGGTTAAGAACCGATATCCCTTTCCGAGGATTGATGATCCATTTGATCAGCTTTGTGGAGCACGAGTGTTCTCGAAGATTGACTTAAGATCCGGATATCATCAGCTGCGTGTGATACCATCAGATATACCTCTCACGGCTTTCAGGAGTAGGTATGGTCTATATGAGTATACGGTTATGCCGTTCGGACTCACAAACGTGCCAACAGTTTTCATGGCTCTAATGAATCGTGTGGTCCATCCGTACCTCCATTCTTTTGTGGTGGTATTCGTAGATGACATCTTGGTGAACTCTCACACTCTACACGACCATGCCACCCATCTTGAGATCGTATTGAGTACACTGAGAGAGAATTGAATATTTGATAAGCTCTCGAAGTGCCACTTTTGGATTGACCAGATTCACTTCTTGGGTCATATCATTTCAGAGGAAGGAGTTGCAGTAGACCCAGAGAAGGTAAGAGTAGTAGTTTCCTAGGAGTAGCCTAAGAATGTGTTTGAGATATGGAGTTTCTTAGGGTTGGTTGGTTACTACAGATGCTTCATACAGGACTTCTCATGCTTAGCAGCACCATTGACAGGTCTGACTAAGAAGGTTGTGAAGTTCGTTTAGTCAGAAGCTTGTGATACATCTTTCCAGGACCTGAAGGGAAGGTTGAAATCATCACCAACCCTGATACTCTCGGAGCAGAGAAAGAGCTATACAGTTTACTGTGATGCATTAGGGATTGGGATGGGAGCCATTTTGATGTAGGGCGACTAGGTTGTTGCGTACGGGTCTTGGCAGTTGAGGCCACATGAGAGGAATTACCCGACGCATGATCTCAAGTTGGCTGCAGTTGTTCATGTGTTGCGCTGTTGGAGACACTATCTGTTGGGAGAGCATTTTGTGGTTTTCACCGACCAAAAAAGCCTCAAGTATATATTTACTCAGCATGACCTGAATCTGAGGCAGAGAAGGTGGGTTTAGTACCTACAGTCCTTCTATTTTGAGCTTGCCAACACACCTGGTAAAGGTAATGCAGTAGCTGATGCACTGAGCAGGAAGACCCAAATACAGGCAGTGAAAGAGGCCAGTAGTGAGTGGGAGCTTGTGTCTTTGGTCTCTGAGATGAATCTAGAGGTGCATGACAGTCAGGGGCATACTTATCTTTCCCCGTTAGCTATGAATTCTACCCTCCTGGACAGAGTGAGCATGAGGAAACTATCAGTTTCAGAGGGCCTAGTTCTACGGGAGTCGGTGGCAAGTGAGGACCCTCCTCCCAGTTGGACGATGGGCGATGATGAGGTTTTGCATTTCCATGGATGAGTATGGGTTCCAGGGGATATACGCGAGGAGCTGATGCGGGAGTTTCATTCTTCAGCTTGGGCAGTTCATCCCGGGGTTACCAAGATGTACCATGACTTGAGGCATCAGTACTAGTGGCTGGGTATGAAGAGAGAGATAGCTGGTTTTGTTACGAGGTGTTCCACCTATCAGCAGGTGAAGGTAGAGAAATAGAGGCCAGTTGGGCTGTTACATCAGTTACCCATTCCAGAGTGGAAATGGGATGATGTCGCGATGGATTTCATGATGGGATTGTTGTGGTCACCTCGAGGCAATGACACCATGTGGGTTGTTATGGATAGACTCATGAAGGTAGCTCACTCTTCACCGATCAAGGAGACCTTCGGTGTGGACAAGCTCAGAAGGCTGTATATCGGAGAGATCGTACGTCTTCATGGCTTACCTCGTTCTATCGTTTCAGATAGGGACGCCCGCTTTATGTCTCTTTTCTGGAATAGTTTTCAGAGGGCGCTGGGTACACAGCTGCTTCTGAGCACAGCATACCACCGTCAGACTGATGGCCAGTCAGAGCGGACAATCCAGGTGCTAGAGGACATGCTGCGCACATGCATCCTGGACTTGGGGGGATCTTGGGAGAATCAAATACCCTTAGTCGAGTTTGCCTATAACAATAGCTTTCATGCGACTATTGAGATGGCACCATACGAGGCTTTATATGGTAGGCCATGCCGATCACCTTTGTGCTGGATAGAGGCAGGTGAGGAAGCTTTACTGGGGCCACAGCTCATGCAGGAGACATCTGATCAGGTCCAGTTGATTCAGAAGCGGATGGCTACCGCGCAGTCTCGTCAGAAATCCATGCTAATCGCCGTAGACAACCTTTGGAGTTCGTGGTCGGGGATCATATTTTCTTGCATGTTTCGTCGAGGATGGGATACAAGCGGCTTGTAAAGACCCAGAAATTTCAAGGGAAATTTTTTTCTAAAATATCTTTGGGATTTTACAAGAACGCAGTTTCTGACGGTTCCTCATTCTGAGGCCCGGTGTTCCCAGATTCATTTTCCGAATTTTAGCTCGGGTACGTTCAGTGAACGAACGAGTGGGAATTTATAACTTTTGAACCGGTGCTCGAAATCAAATTCTGAGGGCACCGATGGAATCACAGCGCCGATTTTTGCTTAGAAACGCCTCTTCTGGAGTTGCGTTTTCTCAGGTGTGGTTTTTAATATTTGGGGTTAAGTTGAGAAATAAAATAAGTGTGCGACAACATTATTTTTATTTCACTTAAAGCCACTTGAAATCCACTTAAAGCTGCTTAAGATGAGTTGTTGCGGATAGGGTGCAATCCAAAATATCTCACCCTCTTGGTAGGATATTTGTGTGGTGGGGCTCGCACGAGCCCCACCGTTTCTTTTCCACTAAGTAACGCACCCGTGAAAACCCCTATTAATTGAAAGTCAACCGTGCGTTTTTCTGGTTAAGAAACGCCCCAATTAATTGGGCAGTTAAATCGTTACAATTAATTCAATGAATTAATTGTTCGTTTCTTATCATTTCAATTTCAAAATCTTAGGTCAATAATAAAATTAGGGTTGAACTTATTTTATTTAGTTGGACTTGTGGCATGCAGAGAATTTGGGAGGAAAGTGTTCTTCTTCGACGAAGAACGCGAAGAACGCGAAGAACGCGACGACCTCCGACGAAGAACGCCGAACCCTCAGAGATCGACGACACGACTCCATGTACAACGACGTCAACGACGCTTCTTCCACGATTCTCCCTCCGCGACACTTCTTCCACGATGATCCAACCCTGCGACAACCTTCGATCGACAACGACAAGGTAGGGGGTAGCGTTCTTTTTTTTAATTCTTTTTGGTTTATAACATAAACATGGATTTAATTATTATAATTAAATCTATATGTTCTCGATCCTCGGAGTTCGTCTATGCGACGCCGAGTACCGCACGAGAGCGACGACCTTCCGCAACGCGACGACCCTTTCTTCCGCGACGGTCGATCTTGCGTCTGACGATGAAGTTAAGGTAGGGGTTTTGTTTGTGAAATGAATTTATTTCCGTGGTTGTTTCCTCCTAAAAACAAATAACCTGAATCAAGTACAATTTTAATTTATTAAAATTGTATTTTGTTTTGTTTTCTATGTGTGGATTATTTTTTTCTTCCTGATTGTTATCACCTAACGTGGAGGGTGCGGGCCAAACAAACACGTCCCGATAACCCTCCACAGTTAATCATTGATGCGCGGATCGGTGGGTGATGAAAAAACATGCCGCAGGGGTGATTTGTTGATTTCTCAGTGAAGAACGGGACCCGGGTGGAGCTACGGCGCAGACGGGAGTGGAATCGGACCACCGGAGCAGCTCCAGTGGCCTACGGAAACCACCGGCGGCGCCCCGGCGCGCCACCGGACAGAGCCGCCGCGGCGGCAGCGGCACCAGTGGACCCGCGACCACACGGGTCCGGCACACACAGGACGCGGCAATGCCGCTTCCGCTGACCAAGGGCAGTCCCCACGGGGGGGGGGGGGGGGGGTGTTCACACGCGGGGGCAGCGCGCCCCCGCCCCCGGACTCCGCTCGCTCGGCCACTCAGCCGAGCTGAGCTGGGTCGTGCCGACCCGCCGGCCGGGTCGTGCCCCCGACCGGGCCGGGTCGCGCCCAACCGGGTCGGTCCGAGCCCATACCCCCTGTTTTCGGACCCCTCACGGTCTTTCAACCATATCTTGAGCTAAGGGCCTCCGAACGACTCGCCGTCAGAGGTAATGCGATCCTTGGATCGAGACGGTCGTTTCGGTATTTCACACTCAAGGGTTCGGAACACTTTGGATTCTGCCAGGTTGATTCGTACACGACACCAACCGGGCCCTCGGAACGGAAACGCTCATATCTTGAGCTCCGGACGTCTGATTGACGTGCCGTCGACTTTGATGCTTTCCTCTAAGGGAGACGGATCTTTTGGCTTACTCCGCTCAAGGTTTGGATGTCGTCGGAGTGCATTCGGGTTGGTTCGCTCATGAAACCAACCGGGCCCCTGGAACGAAAAAGCCAATAACTCACAGACCAGGCATCCCATTGACGCACCGTCTATCTTGTTGATTTCCTCTTTATGGGATGGAACTTTTGGCATAATTCTCCCAAGGATTGGATGCAGTTGGAGTTTGGGCAAGTTGGATTGTACTCGAAATCCAACCGGGCCCCTAGAACGGAAAAGCTGGTATCTTTCAGACCAGACGTCTGTTTGATGAACCGTCAGCGGCATTGGTGATCACGTAGAGAAAGGGTCCCTATGAGTATATCCTATGAGATTTCGGGGTACAGTTGATATAGGGCCTAGTTGGTTTGCTCACAAAACCAACCGGGCCCCTGGGACGAAAAGGCTAATATCACACAGACCGGGCGTCCGATTGACGCGTCGTCCGTTGCATTGAGACCCCTATGACGAGGCGGTCCTTTGAGATACTTCTTCGTGGAACATTGTGATACTTGTATTATTGACCAGCATCTCATTGAGCGGACCCTCCCGGAGACGAGCGTGCGGAGTACGGAGACCGTGTAGCCGGCTGAGACCTGACGACTGCTTGACCGATCGACTCGGTGTGTTTCGGATAGCCCAGTGGGGAGGGCTTGGTTTTAGCGGCAGACCCACGACGGAGGAGCTCTTGGTTGTAGCGGCAGACCCGCGGTACTCAACAGAAGGAGTACCTCTGGAGGATATGAGGGGGAGCGCTTGGTTGTAGCGGCAGACCCACATTGGAGGAGCGTTTGGTTATAGCGGCAGACCCGCGGTACTCAACAGAAGGAGTACCTCTTGAGGATATGAGGGGGAGTGCTTGGTTGTAGCGGCAGACCCATGGTGGGAATCACTTGGTTGTAGCAGCAGGCCCACAGTACTCAATAGGAGGAGTACCTCAGCAGTCTTAGGTCAGTGAGCAGTACCTCGGAGTTGTGACAGGACCACTGTACACTCCAGAGATGCAGCTCTTCAGCAGTTACAGTTTCGATAATAAAAATCCTGGTTTGAGCTGAGTCTATGACCCTTGTGTTTCCTCATGATTGAGATGGGTTACATGATAACATAGGTATATGTATGGGTATATACCTGGGTAGCAGTTATCTGTTGGTTTCATAACCCTTGTGTTTCCTCTTGATTGGGATGGGTTACTTAATAACTTAGGTATATGTATGGGCATATACCTAAGTAGAGGTTATCTGTTGAGATATTCTTTGTGGTTATCCTTGTTGGTTTTAGTGAGACCTTAAGGGTCTCGGGGTCCCTACTGAGTATCTTTATACTCACCCCTGCACGGGTTATGCCTGCACCTCGTTGTGTCGGTTGCAAACGACGGGCAGTGCTGACGGAGGCCGAGTGTTCGAGGGCTGGACGGTACCCAGAGGTGGACTACACGACGAGTCAGTACCCGGAGGTGGACTACACGACGAGTCAGTATCCGGAGGTGGACTTCACGGCAAGACGACACTCGGAGTAGTTTGATGGGCGAGAGCATTGTGGAGGCTATCTGTACCTACCCATCAGGTAGGATCCGTGGTGGACGATCCAGGAGCTACGCCATCTGTACCTACCCTTCAGGTAGGATCCAAGGAGGACGACCCAGGAGCCGCTTCCAACCTTCCAGATGTTGTCTTTTTTTTCTGCTGTACTTTGTTCATTTGTAGTTGTACTTTCTTTTTGGGTTTTTATTCTGGCCCATTTACCTTTCAGCACTTCTCTTTGTACTTAGTGTTTATTTCCACTGGCACTCTATGGTGTTTTGTTTAATTTTATAAAGGCAATGCCTTTCCATTTATCGAGATTTACGCCTTTGGTGCTAGTCGCCAGCCCCTGGCCTATGGAAGGCGAGCATGGGGTAGTCACGGCACGGGCCCCGAGGACGGGTCGTTACAAATTGGTATTAGAGGAGTCGGTTCTACCGTAGAACTTATAACTCTGATATTTTCTTTCTGTGAAGCAATAGTGTTAAGAGTACCGAGTGTGGTTTTCAGTTCAGGGAGTCCAGTGTTGGTGCAGGCGGCCGACATATCCATACACCAGGACCCTGAAAACTGATTTCCAACTTTGTGCACGAAAACACTGATTGCGTGTGTGTTTCCAGAAGTTTTTAAATGTCTTCTCAAACCAGGTCAGCTCACCAGGTAAAATCATTTGGCAGTGTCACGTTGTTTCTTTCAGGATGCCTTTTCTCGGACGACCAGCTAGAGCCCAGAGGGACGTGCGTACTGACAGCTTGCCGAGCGACGAGGCTTCGGTACATGGCCCTCTTACAGTTGAGGCACCAGGGGTACTACCATAAGTTGGGCCACCGATGCCACCAGCCCCAGTAGTAGGTGATGCACGCCACTTGAGCGTGCTGCATGAGTTCCAGCGCCAGAGACCACCCAGGTTCCGGGGAGAGACGGACCCGCAGGCGGCTGAGGATTGGATGGAGGTTGTGGGGAGAGTCTTCAAGCTAGTGGGGACGCCGGCAGACTTCATGGTGATCTTTGCTGCCAACCTTCTTCAGGCAGCAGCAGGAAAGTGGTGGAGCCACTTGTTCCAGTTTTGTGATGGGATGGCCTTCACATGGGAAGACTTCGAGACCTTCTTCAGGGTGGAGTTTGTGCCAGTAGCTCTACACCCCGAGCGTGTTCAGGAGCTGTTGCCTTTGCCGTGTGTTTTTCAATCAGTATCCGAGTCATCTGTGGGAGTAGACAGATGATGCAGAGGTCCAAGAGGGCCAGAGCCAGCCGTACGAGGAGCAGGAGGTGTTATGAATGTGGCGGAAAGGGTCACCTGGCACGTGATTGTCTGACTCCTCGTACAGTTGATCCGCAGGCTTTGGAGGAGCCACCGAGGCAGAAGCAGCGGCTGGTGCATGAGCAACAGCCGAGAAGTGGACAAGGCAGTAGAGCTCTGAGAGCAGGTGGATAGGAGCAGAACTATTGGATACGTCCCTTGTACTTCTAGTTCCATTTTTTTGTTGTATTTGTGTCTTTGTAATATGAGCTGCAATAATGAAAAGACACTTACCTTTGTGATCTTTGCTTTCATGTCCTTTTTGATTGGTTGATACTGAGTGGTCCTGGTTAAGACTGTTGACTTGACCCTCACTTTCGAGATTCCTACTGGAGGAGACCCAGTGACCCCACACTGATTCCGACAGTGTGACTCGACCCTTGGAGACGAGAGTGACAGTTGGATCTCTTAGTAATTACGTCGAGGCCTTATGACGTCATCCATGGCATGAATGCACCCTTCATGTCAGGATTGACTGTATTAGGAAACGGGTGTGGTTCATCCAGGGGGATGAGACCGGGTTTCTCTTTTCGGCAAAGGAGAAATTTTAGCAGCTCTTCCAGATCGTAGGAAAAGAAGGTGCAGATCATCCAGGAGTGGATAAAGACTGCACAGTGCAGTAAGAAAAAGAAAACTGGCACTAGTCTTGGAGACTCGGGCATGTTTAATGATTAAAGAAGAGGAAGATTTAAGGAGATATGAGTCTGCGGAGCAGCAGACGTGGAGGAAGAGCTAGGAGAGTAGCATGAGGTGTTGTACATCGTAACATGCTACAACCACCCGCCTTAGTTATCCCCGCCAGGCTCAAGGAGTGTGACCCAATGGCTCTAGAAATGATTCAAGGGACAGTCTGTGTCCACTACTAGCTGCTGTAGTAACGGACGTTGATATGAATCATTCCTTTCTTTCACAAATCTTGTTCCAGACCTAGAGTTTCGGGTAAGCCATGGACTTGACCCTCACGACTGGAGATACCTTGGGAGGAGACGCGATAATCAAACTTACGCCGACAGTGTGTTCAGACCCTCGAGGCGAGAGTTTCAGTTGGAATCTCATGGTAGCAGCGTCGAGGGCTTACGACGTTGGTCTGAGTATGGACTGGATCCACAATTCATACACGGATTGACTGTATTAGGCAAAAAGGTTGTGATTTAACTATGACGTCGGGATGGGTTTTCCTTGGTCGGCGAAAAGGAAACCACAGGTAGCACAGGATAAACTCTTGCATAGGAGGGTATGGCCGATCATTCTTGAGTCGGTCAAACTTACCCTCGTGGTGGCAGTCATTTTGAGTTCCAATTTTAACAAGAATTGGAGACCTCTAGAGTTCGAGGATGATGATCATGTCCTTATACAGGTCTTACCTCGACGAGGTTTACGGATATGTGGCCAAGGCGTCAAGTTATCTCTGAGGTTCAACGGACCTTTCTAGGTCCTCAGCTGGGTAGGCGGGGTAGTTTACCGCTTGACCCATCCACCGCAGTTGCACCAGGTGCATGACGAATTCCACATATCTCAACTGAGGAGATACGTGCTCGACCCTTCACATATCATCGACCTTGAGGAGCTGGATGATGGCGATGGGGTGTCTTTCACGGAGGTTCCAGTTGGGATCGAGGATCTACATGAGCAGATCCTATGAGGATGATTGATTCCTCAGGTGCACTTTCTCTGGAAGTACGGGAACCTCCGGGTGAGCACATGGGAGCGGAAGGCTCATATGCGTGCTTTGTACCGCTTTTGTGACCCTAGTTTGTGTTAAAGCTTTACGAGGACGTAAAGCCCTGAGGTGGGAGTAATGTAAAGACCTGGAAATTTCAAGGGAAATTTTTTTCTAAAATTTCTTTCGCATTTTACAAGAACGCAGTTTCTGACAACGCCGGATTCCGAGGCTCGGTGTGCCTGGAATCATTTTCCGAAGTTTAGCTCGGGTACGTTCAGTGAATGAACGAGCGAGAATTTCTAACTTTTGAACCATTGCTCAGAATCAAATTCCGAGGGCACTGATGGAATCGCAGCGCCGGTTTTTTCTTAGAAACGCCTCTTCCGGAGTTGCGTTTGCTCGGATGTGGTTTTTAATTTTTGGGGTTAAGTTAAGAAATAAAACAAAGTGTGCGAAATCTTTATTTTTATTTAACTTAAAGCCACTTGAAAGCCACTTAAAGCTTCTTAAGATGAGTTGATGCAGATAGGGTGCAATAAAAAATATCTTACCCTCTTGGTAGGATATTTGTGTGGTGAGGCCCACACAAGCCCCACCGTTTCTTTTCCACTAAGTAACGCACCTGCGAAAACCCCTATTAATTGAAAGTCAACCGTGCGTTTTTCTGGTTAAGAAACGCCCCAATTAATTGGGCAGTTAAATCGTTACAATTAATTCAACGAATTAATTGTTCATTTCTTACCTTTTGAATTTCAAAAGCTTAGGTCAATAATAAAATAAGGGTTGAACTTATTTTATTTAGTTGGACTTGTGGCGTGGAGAGAATTTGGGAGGAAAGCGTTCTTCTTCGACGAAGAACGCGAAGAACTCAAAGAATGCAAAGAACGCTCCGACCTCCGACGAAGAACGCCAAACCCTCAGAGATCGACAATGCGACGCCGTGTACCGCGACGTCAACGACGCTTCTTCCGCGATTCTCCCTCCACGACGCTTCTTCCATGACGATCCAACCCCGCGACAACCTTCGATCGACAACGACAAGGTAGGGGGTAGCGCTCTTTTTTTTAATTCTTTTTGGTGTACAACATCAACATGGATTTAATTATTATAATTAAATCTGTATCTTCTCGATCCTTGGAGTTCGTCGACGCGAAGCTGAGTACCGCACGACAGCGACGCCCTTCCACGATGCGGCGACCCTTTCGTCCGCGACGATCGATCTCACGTCCGACGACAAAGTTAAGGTAGGGGTTTTGTTTGTGAAATGAATTTATTTCTGTGGGTGTTTCCTCCTAAAAACAAAGAACCTGAATCAATTACAATTTTAATTTATTAAAATTTTATTTTTTTTTTGTTTTCCATGTGTGGATTATTTTTTTCTTCCCGATTGTTATCACCTAACGCGGAGGGTACGGGCCCAACAAACACGGCCCGACAACCCTCCGCAGTTCTTCGTTGATGCGCGGATTGGTGGGAGACAACAAAACATGCCGCAGGGAGGATTTGTTGATTTCACAGTGAAGAACGGGACCTGGGAGGAGCTACGGCGCAGACAGGAGTGGAATCGGACCACCGGAGCAGCTCCGGTGGCCCGCGGAAACCACCGGCAGCGCCGGCGGCTGGAGGCGGCGGCGCCCCAGCGCGCCGCCAAGAAGAGCCGCCGCATCTGAAGCCACGGCGGTGGCGGCACTAGTGGACTCGTGGCCGCGCGGGTTCGGCACACACGGGACATGGAAATGCCGCGTCCGCTGACCAAGGGAAGCCCCCATGGGGGGGGGGGGTGTTCACACACGGGGGCAGCGTGCGCCCGCCCCCAGACTCCGCTCGCTCGGAAGCTCGGCCGAGCCGAGCCGGGCCGAGCCGACCCGCCGGCCGGGTCGCACCCAACCGGGTCAGACCCGGACCCAGGTCGGGTCGACCCGGTTTGGGCCGCCCCAGGGGGGTCCGGCCGGGTCAGTCCGGGCCCAGACCCCCCGTTTTCGGACCCCTCACGGTATTTCACGCATATCTTGAGCTACGGGCCTCCGAACGACGTGCCGTCAGCGGAAATGCGATACTTGGATCGAGATGGTCGTTTCAGTATATCACACTCAAGGTTTCGGAACACTTTGGGTTTGACCAGGTTGATTCATACACGAAACCAACCAGGCCCTCGGAGCAGAAACGCTCATATCTTGAGCTCTGGACGTCTGATTGACGTGTCATCGACTTTTATGCTTTCCTCTAAGTGATAAAAATCTTTTGGCTTACTCCGCTCGAGGTTTGGATGTCGTCGGAGTGTGGTCGGGTTGGTTCGCTCACAAAACCAACCGGGCCCCTGGAACGAAAAAGCCAATAACTCACAGACCGGGCGTCCGATTGACCCACTGTCTGTCTCATTGATTTCCTCCTGATGGGACGAATCTTTTGGCATACTTCACCTGAGGTTTCGATGCAGTTGGAGTTTGGGCGAGTTGGATTGTACTCAAAATCCAACCAGGCCCCTAGAACGGAAAAGCTGATATCTTTCAGACCGGACGTCCGTTTGACGAACCGTCAGCGGCGTTGGTGATCACGTTGAGAAAGGGCCCCTATGAGTATAACCTATGAGATTTCGTGGTACAGTTGAGATATGGCCGGGTTGGTTCGCTCACGAAACCAACAGGGCCCCTGGGACGAAAAGGCTAATATCACACAGACCAGGCATCCGATTGACGCGATGTCTGTTGCGTTGAGACCCCTATGACGAGGCGGTCCTTTGAGATACTTCTTCGTGGAACTTTGTGATACTTGTATTATCGACTAGCAGCTTGTGGAGCGGACCCTCCTGGAGACGAGCATGCAGAGTACGGAGACCGTGTAGCTGGCTGAGACCCGACGACTGCTTGACCGATTGACTCAGTGTGTTTTGGATAGCCCAGTGGGGAGAGCTTGGTTTTAGCGGCAGACCCACGGTAGAGGAGCGCTTGGTTATAGCGGCAGACCCGCGGTACTCAACAGAAGGAGTACCTCTGGAGGCTATGAGTGGGAGTGCTTGGTTGTAGCGGCAAACACACAGTGGAGGAGCGCTTGGTTGTAGCGGCAGACCCGCGGTACTCAACAGAAGGAGTACCTCTTGAGTCTATGAGGGAGAGCACTTGGTTGTAGTAGAAAACCCATGGTGGGAAGTGCTTGGTTGTAGCAGCAGGCCCACATTACTCGACAGGAGGAGTACCTCAGCAGTCTTAGGTCAGTGAGTAGTACCTCAGAGTCGTGACAGGACCACTGTACACTCCAGAGACGGAGCTCTTCAGCAGTTACGGTTTCGATAATAAAAATCTTGGTTTGAGCTGAGTCTATGACCCTTGTGTTTCCTCATGATTGAGATGGGTTACTTGATAACTTAGGTATATGTATGGGCATATACCTGGGTAGTGGTTATCTGTTGGTTTCATTACCCTTTTGTTTCTTCATGATTGGGATGGGTTACTTAATAACTTAGGTATATGTATGGGAATATACCTAAGTAGAGGTTATCTGTTGAGATCTTCTTTGTGGTTATCCTTGTTGGTTTTAGTGAGACCTTGAGGGTCTCAGGGTCCCTATTGAGTATCGTTATACTCACCCCTGCACGGGCTATGCCCGCACCTCATTGTGTTGGTTGCAGACGATGGGCAGTGCTGACGGAGGCCGAGTGTTCGAGGACTGGACAGTACCCAGAGGTGGACTACACGACGAGTCAGTACTCAGAGGTGGACTACACGACGAGTCAGTATCCAGATGTGGAATTCATAGCGAGATGACACTCGGAGGAGGTTGATGGGAGAGAGCGTTGTGGAGGCTATCTGTACCTACCCTTCAGGTAGGATCCGTGGTGGACGATCCAGGAGCTGCGCCATCTATACCTACCCTTCAGGTAGGATCCGAGGAGGACGACCCAGGAGCCGCTTCCATCCTTCCAGCTGTAGTCTTTTTTTTCCTGTTATACTTTGTTCATTTTTAGTTGTACTTTCTTTTTGGGTTTGTATTCTGGGCCATTTACCTTTCACCACTTCTCTTTGTACTTAGTGTTTATTTCTGCTTGTACTCTGTGGTGTTTTGATTACTTTTATAAAGGCAATGCCTTCCCAGTTATCGGGATTTATGCCTTTGGTGCTAGTCGCCATCCCCTGGCCTATGGAAGGCGGGCTTGGGGTAGTCACAACACAGGCCCCGAGGACGGGTCGTGACACGACTCAGGAGACAGGATAAGCTTTCACCAAGGTATGTGGGGCCATTCGAGATTTTGGAGAGAGTCGGGCTGGTTGCCTATCGGTTGCAGTTACCACAGCGGTACCAAGTCATGCACAACGTCTTCCACATATCTCAGTTGCGTCGCTACCATTCATACCCATCTCACACCTTTCAGCCAGAGGAGGTTGAGCTGCAACATGATGTGTCTTTTGAGGAGCACCCAATCCGTATCGTTGACATGAGCACGAAGGTTCTCCGAGGCTGGTCAGTTCCTCTCGTACGGGTGCTATGGCAGCATGGTCGGGTGCAGGATGAGACCTGGGAGTGGGAGGCTGATGTACGTGCTCAATGGCCAGAGCTGTTCTGAGCTTTATCTTCGCAACCCTTGGAAGGGCAATTCAGGGACGAATTGTTATAAGGGGGGAATGTTGTAAGAACCCGATTATTATTTTTGATGTATGGGCTTCTTCTTTTTCCTTTTCATTAAGTGTTTTTGAAAAAATATGGAAAATGGGCAAAAATTCTTAATTTCAAAACTACACGCCATGTACTTTGTCCACACGCCGTGTACTTTTGGCCATGTTGGGATGAGTACATGGGGCGTGTAGCCTTGTCGGTAACGAGGGGTGTAGGAACCGACTACATGCCGTGTAGTGGTACCTTACACGTCGTGTAGTCAGTCAGCAGGCTTGAACAGTAAGGTGGTGGAGTTTCCGCCAGCTGGGTGACAGTACACGCTGTGTACTCAGGAGTACATGCCATGTACTCAGGTCGACGAGTGAACAATGTTGCGGTGCCTCCAAATGAACATTTAAATGAATGAAGTAGATGCCGTGTACTCAGATGTACATGTCGTGTACTTTGTTTTTCGGCTTAAAACAGGCATCAGCCTCCTCAATTGGAAGAGGAGGTGTTTGAGCCATTTTGGAGCCAAAGGAGGATGCCAAAACTTTGAAGATCCATCGGGAGTTCGTCTGGAATCTGATTCGGCTTTGGAAGATCTCGTTGCAACAACACGGGTAAGACCTCTCCTCTCCTAGTACCGTTCTTACCAATTCTTCTCTTAACGTATGTTATTTACGTTTGAATGGATTGTGTTCTTCGTCAGATCTACGCCGTTCTGGGGCGTTTCTCGAGTCAGCGTTCGGGTATAACATTCGTTGGCGAATAAGGTAGGTGGCTTTGTGTTTATTTTTCCAACTGTCGTGTGTTTTTGTGCATTTTCATGCCATGAACCCATGTTAGGGTGTCGTGTGGCTGAGGCCATTCCTATATTTAATTCCTATAATTGCATAGGTGATTAAATTGTGATAATAAAATGATGGTTGGGATCGTTTCTTGGATCTGGAACCACCCCCGGGGTGTATTTCACTGTATAGCCATTTGGCCAGGATACCTAAGGGTATGCCTTTAAAGAAGTAATTTTAGAATTTCCTTGAGAGGAATTTCTTGTTACTGCTTGTTTACCTGTTGGGCATGGCCCGATTAGTTTTTATCCTGAGGGCCTTGTTGTATTTGGCCTGAGGGGGTTTTTGTGATTTGCCTGAGGGCACTGCACTATTTAGCCCGAGGTCTGTAGTATTTCACCTGAGGGAAACCTTTCGTGCTGGAGGGCTTGAATTCTATGCCTGAGGGCGACACTTCCTACACCTGAGGGAAATTTATGTTTCGTCCTGAGGGCAATACCTACGGGTTGGATTCTGCTTACATGAGGGTAAGATTTTTCTTGTTTGAGGACGTGGACTGTTTTTTTTGAAATGCACTGTGGTGATTTCTAGTATATAATGAATTAAATGAATAATAAAATGGAAATTTAATTTTTAAGTTAGTTACTTTTTAGTACTGCTTAACATATTGCATTTTACTATTTCACACTATTGTTGCATGCTTACACGCAGTTGGGCATGGGCCATTTGTGGGTGCCTACTGAGATATATTTCTCACACCCTGTTTGGGTCATGCTTTTCGGCCCAAACAGATTATGTTTCTATAGGTGTAGATTGGGGAAAGAGTCCCTATATAGGTACTTGACTGTTGCTGAGGAGTAGGAGGGCATGGGACCGAGCCTAGGTTCACGATGCCACTCCCAAATGTTTTGCTTGTTTTGTTGTACTCTGTATTTCGTTGTACTGTATTGCTGTATAACATGTTCTGGCTATTTTCTTAGAACTTGAAACATGTAGCATCATCATTTATATATTGTTGGTTATATCCACTGATGTATTTTATTTCAGTTGTGTTACTGCTTCCACTGTTGTTGTGTGATTTATTTAAATTTCGTTGCATTACACTTTGACAAATGAGGGCATAGTTTCCCCACTATCAGACCTAGGACCTCGCTTCTAGTCGGCAGCCTCTAGCATTTGTGGAAATGCGCTTGAGGTTACGTGGAGAATCGGGCTCAGGGCACCCATTTCTTAGCACCCGGGTTCGGTACGTTACAGAGGAAGTGAGTTATGATGGTCTCTTATATATCTTGAATCCATGTATCTCAAAAAGGATTCCCAAGGAAGATCCTTCCACAAAACTTTTGTCCATATTTCTGTTGTATGAACTATAAGACCATGAAGATCATGAAATTTCTGATATGGACCCATCTGAGGAGAGTCACATGACTTAGTTTAGGGAATGTAATTGCATTAATAATTTTCATGATGTCATGGAGTTATACTAGATAAGCCGAATGTGGTCACTCCACATCTAGATAGAGTCTCTGTGTTAGAGGGGTTGTTTCTCGCAATTTTTTTGTATTGATTTGTGATTACCTGGTTGAGAATATAGGGTAAAGTAGTTAGTACATAGAATATTTGTAGTTCATGAAGAAATATGATTGAATATTAAAGCACTGGGAGACCGAAAAAGAGATCTAGTGAAAAGAAGTATTAGTGAATTAGTGTTCCACCTTTGTCCCCAATCAATAAAAACTAGTTACTCGATTGAAGGTCCATTTGGTGGAGGCCCAAGAGAAGCTGAAGTTGAATATCTATCATTTGGATAACATTTTATTTGATCAAGGATTAATGTAGATCAGGGCTGATGAGCTCTATACTAATGCCTTTTATGATGATGGAGATATTGGGTGGTTGAAGCAGACTATGGAGGCCACATGTCGGGAGGTGGTGTAGATGTAACACTCCATTGGAGGGGAATATCTAAAAGGTTCATGTTTTTTCAAACAAACAAAACATATTTTATTTTAAATATTGTTTGGATCTATGTTTATGGAAACACTCTTTTATTCTTTTATTACATCACTTCAATCATATCTGTAAAGAAAGTAATGATAAATCCCTAATCTCTCTTGGGCCAGGCCAAGTGTGAGAAACTAGGGAGGACAACCTAACTTGTAAATTTTATATAAGAGTTCCACATAATCATCAAATAATCAGGGTATCTAATTATTTACTAAATACCAAGTGTTTTATAGGTAATATAGGATAGAACTAGAAAATAAGGCTCTCGAATCATTATACATTTTGTTCCCAATGCATGCAAGTGCACAATCGGTACAACCCCAGTGTTGTAAGAATTGATCCAGAAAAAGGGGAATGAAATATGAGAATAATAATTCCCTAAAATTAAAAACAATATTTGATGGAATACCAATATGGTATGGCTTTAATCATTTTTTATACACAATATCTGCACCTCTAGCCTGAAATGAGGACAAAAAATTAGGGTTGATCGCTAACTATGTTTGAAACATGGGTCCTAACTCAATATTTCATCCAATTTCTTTCAGGGGGTTGTCCCATGATGGTAGGTGTTCCAAATAGGCATGGGACCAGGCTGTTAGGGGGTCCATTCAGACACTGAAGAGCATGAATATCCAAATGAGGGGCACACGAAGTGGGGAGTGTGGTGATTGAATTATCAAAAGGAATTATAAATTCCTAAAATTACACCATTGTGACTTAGAGCACATGGGATGAACAAATATCAAATCCATGTTCCAGGGAGGATATCCCTGAAGAAAGACTATGCAATCATTTAGTTTTATTTCATGAAAAATAAGGATGAAATATACGTAGTTTAATTTCATATGGTAAGATTGAAAAGTAAATTTCTTTTACAATATATGACCAGGATACATGTCACAGTTTGACATTGTGTGATATGGATGTGGCACATAGTTTAAGGTCATACTTCCTTGACCCTAGCCAACAACATAGAGTTTTGTAGCACGTACTATGTAAATTTTAGATTGATGAATATTTTCATGTCATCAAGGTAGTAAATCCAACATGAATGAGCCAAAGGTGTCTTGTATGCCACACAATTATCAAGGAACATGGGAAGAAGGAACATGATATATAGAGGGGGGTAATATCACAGTCATGCTCTTAGTTTTAAGTCATAATGTTTCAACTGTAATTGAGGCCCAACGTCCCAAAATGGTTAAAAAATCTATGGCTGGGCCCAATAAAAAATTTCTGGGAATCGCTATGATTCCCATAATGAGGGTGTTAAGATGTGCATTGTTTATAGAACACATCATAGTAGGAGACCGAAAATGGTGAGGACTATTCTCTCTGGTGAGAAGATGGAAGCGTACCTCAATTATCATAAGGCATCTTGAACTTGTTTGGAAAAATTTTGTATTTTAACATCATACAATAAGGATCATGGGTTCTTAGTTTATGTTCATAGTGTTCATATCCTAGAGGAGTCTCAAATGGGTATATATTGTGAGTCATCCTGAATGACCCGATGTGAATAAATAACAAAGAGTCCCACTCTAAATATTATATCCGAAAAAGGCCTGTGCATTTTTTATTGTCATCATGCCTAGGATTTTGTGTCTAGATTAAGGTTATTGATCTCAAACCATTGGATATATGTTGTAAGAGGAATGCTCATATTTTGGTGGAATAAATAAAACTTTGTGAATGAGGACCATGAGGACCACATGCACCACATATGTATTCCTAAGTAAGATTATGTATAGTTTTATGTCGTAAATATTGGACTATAATGAGCAATTTTCATACAAAGGGTACAGAAGGTACATGTATGGGCGATAAGAGAGGACACATTTCTCTTTAAGATGAAATTCATATAGATTAATGTCATATAGGTTGGACCATGGTAGAGTCCATGGTGTTGACGGTTTGATGGAATTTTTGGTTAGTCCCAACAATTAAATGTTTGGGTTACTTTATGGATCAAATAAATATGGGAATAAATCCCTAAATAGTTATGGAATTTTATGTATTTTAACATCATGTTGAATGGAAGGAGGTGGATCATCATGAAAAGGGGATATAATGTTGTGTATAGACCCAAGATTGATGATCTGGGCATCACTACATATCCCACAATGAGGGGAATAAAGAAACACGAAGTTATTAATGGGAAATTTTCACGTGCAGTTCTGACCCATATAGAGAGAGGGAGAGGGAGAATTAGATATTTATTGTTTGTTCATTTGTGTGTTCATGGATTTTTGAGTTTTAGGACTATTATGGAAGGTTCTTGTGTCTCTATAAGAATCAATTCATTTGATGGTCTTGACAAGTGGATTGGTGGATCACCCATACCAATTATGATGTTCTCTCGAGTGAGAACACCATAATATTTCATCAGTTTTCCTTATGTGGACAAGACAGTGATGTTATAGTTTAATTTCAAGTGATAGGACCTGTCTGGGGCTTTTAACATCTTGCGGTAAGGATGATAGTCGCTACACAGTTTATCATCGTCTAGATAACCTATTGGGGGAGGTATCTTATGGGGGATTTGTGTGGCATAGAAAAACAATTAATCAATGTGAATGAGGAAAAATGAGATCCAAACCACACTATAAACTCCTACGAAAACCAATGAGAGGATCTTAGTTTAATTTCAAAATGTTTGGACCATAGTGATAGTAGTTTTAGTTCATACAGTTTTAAACCTAGAGTTTCATAGCTTCTAAATGTGGGTCAAAGCACTACCAAAACTCTTTAGCCCATGTTAACCACACTCAATGTAGGAACTAACAAGGGATGTTATGCTTTCCCTATCATATTTTAAAGTTTATAACATGTGATATTCTTATTTATCATGTGTAGGTACACTAAAGACCAACACATGGGGTGTTATAGTTTCACTAATGAGGGGGAAGGATGTAAATCATAACATATGAGGTCTGGATTAGGGAAGGGGAAATTGATAGGTATGATCACTGTTGATCTGGTTCCCAATGCCGGATCTACAACATCACCAGTAAAGATCAAGGTTTTCAATATGAATAATTGACTGTGGACCAAATTTGAGACACTTGATTCTATGTATGTCACAAAAAATTAATTATGGTGTTGGCCCAGGACGGGAGGTGAGCCAAAGGGGCATGAGACCATCACCATTAAGGGTTCCTTCTAGATATTAAACATGGTGAAAATATGAACCAAGAAATACTCAAAATTTGGGGATGGGTTGGGGATATATCTATAAGGAACATGACACATTAAACCTCTCACCCATATGCATTGGGGATTGTCAGGTGAAGAATCCAACTATACCAAAGATAAAAGACACTGGTATTGAAAATAGTTTAACGTAACATTTCTTGGACCATGGGCTATTAGTTTATGGTCATTTTGTGTGGACCATAGTTATTTGTCACATATGTATGTGGGTAAAATGCTTAAAAATTATTAATCCCTTGTGAGTTAGGAGTAGTGTCTGTAAAAGTGAGTGACATTAGTATTTTCCATCATATGGGAGCACAGAACCAAAAATAGGAAATGTCATATGGTAATTTCCAAACCACACTAACATTGCCACTCAAAATCTATGGATGTAAGGAGGGAAAACACTAGGGGTGTTGGATATCCACTAGAATATGAGGTAGAAATTCTGAAACTTTTCACCCGATATTTGGAACATGGTGATGGTGGTGTGATAATGGTGTATAATTCCTGGAATTGATTGAGACACAATATCGTTATCATGTTACCGGGGCTTGGAATAGACAAATGAGGGTAGACCACTGACCATGTTTAAAACATGGGACCTATCTAAAAATTTCATTCAATGTATTTTGGGGCATTCCCTCATAATGGTATGTGATCTAATGCGGCATAGCCAAACCATTAGGGGGGAAATTCAGACATAGAAAAGGATGGTAATCCAGGTAAAGGGATACATGAATCAGGGATTTGGATTGTGGTATTTATTATGTGGAATCGAACACTCCATGTCTTACACCACTACACATTCAAACAAGTTAGTGGGGAGCATCTATGGGCAGGATTAGATCTGTCTTCATGGATCAGGTTCCAAAGGGGGCCAAAGGCCATGATGGAACTTAGTGTAATGGTCCCTAGTATTACAAATTGTTTGAAGTAATACTTCTTGGAAAAATATCTTAGTTTACTATTAATGAATGTGGAACATTGGTAACTAGTTGAATGTCATGTGACTATGATATATCTGTGTAGTTCAATGTGACGTGGTAAAAGCTAAAATGTGATAAAGTTTGCCATCATGCGATTATGACATGTATGTTGAATGAGAGGGGATTTTAAAAAGGAACATTCATAGATAAAATACCATAATTCTACATGA
The DNA here is from genome assembly GCA_963277665.1 of Viscum album. Classification (NCBI taxonomy): domain Eukaryota; kingdom Viridiplantae; phylum Streptophyta; class Magnoliopsida; order Santalales; family Viscaceae; genus Viscum; species Viscum album. Next base: position 1,417,650,565 of record OY728148.1, read on the forward strand.
AAGAGGACAAGAGAGATCCACAACACACAATATATTCCTGGGGAGGATACAAAGGATAAGGGACTAAAAGCGTTCGTGATTATATGGTTGGTCCTGAAGATGAAATTATCATTCGTCCCTATATATCATGTGAGGGGAATAATTATGACACATAAAGTTTTGTAAAATTTAATGTTAGGTTTCCAATGCTAAGGGTTGGAATCCTATCAAATGCGAATATAAAGGCCATTATAGAATTTATCATCATGAGACAAGGTTATCAGAAATATAAGTTTAATGTCGTAGAGGATGGACCATGGAATGATTCTTCTGACTTGAGGATATGTGGTGCATCATCATGAGGTAACCCAATTTGAATGAGGAACATGGGGCCTTCACCACATTACATATCCCAGAAGAGACATCGGGAAAAGGTGAAAAATGGTTTTATGATTATGTGGCCAGGCTAGGAGATGAAATGTATGGGCATCGCTACGTATCCCATATGGATGGGAATCATTCCTTGCATAGTTATTGAAAATTTAATGGTAGGTGGTCAATGCCATGAGGAATTTACTCTCAAGAGAAAACATTTATGTTATGCAATTTTAGCATCATGTAGCTAACATTAGTGGTAAAACATCTCAAAGAAAGAATACTTGAATGAATAGAAGAAATAACCCATGTTAATGAGGCCATAGAGGTTTGCGTCATACCAAAGGATCTTGAGGAGACTCAGAAATAGTTTAGAGTCTTTATGATTTGACTAGGATGCCAAATTTAACACTAAGAAACTAGGACACTGTAGCACAATTATCATCATGTTGCAAGGATAGTAATATCGTTGTGCAGTTTACCATCATGAAACATGGAAGAAGATTCATTATGAAGCTAAATGTCATGCAATTCGGACATAGAAACAGTTTATTTTCATTCTAGATGTAGGGATCTTTCCTTCTAAGGTCATGAAGAAAACACCATGAATGTTGTCCATTTTAGCATCTTGCATCTTGTGTGTAGTAGTTTAACATCTTGCGGGACATGGGGAATATTTTAACACCATGTAGGGTGATACTTCATACATTTTAATAACATGATTCCTAGACCATGATAGAAGAATGTTTAAAATGGAAGTGTAGTGTGGTAATAAAATCGATGTGAATAAGGGCTATGGAAAACCATAAATGCATTACACATTCCAGAGAAAATTTCACTTACAGTTTAAAGTCATGTAGCAATGACTATGATATGGAAAAAGGGACAAAAGGGATTGATTGATATGTGGATGATCCCAAACACAAATTCTCTAGACGTCGGTATGTATCCTCTGAGGGATTGAATCAAGCCACATGCAGTTCTTGAATTCCATGTGGTTCAACATCATGTGGTATTGATGATGCACACAATTGGAGGTCGTGTGCCTGGAATAAATGGATGAGACTAGAAATGTGTGGTGTGGTTCCATAAAGAAACCCAATTCAAATGAAGGCCATATAATCCAACAAGCCACATCATGCACTTCCAAATGGAACTAAGTCCAAGGGGATAAAAATAGAAAGGCCAAATGACAATGTGCCTAGGAATTATTTTCTATCCCATGGAGATGGGAATCAAGAAATGTGTAGTTCTTTAATGTGGAATGGTATGTGACAGATTCTAGGATAATTTTATTCATAGGGGAGGACATCATGGAGTTTTATAGTTTACATTGATATGGACAGGATGATAAACATGTTGTTTAACATCATATGATAAGGGTGATTTTTATAAAGTTTAAAGTCATGAAAATCATACTATAAGTATTCCAAAATTTATCTTTATGAAACAAGGATATTTGTATATATTTTATGGTCATAATGCAATAACCCAATATTATATTAATGACATGCAGAATGATATATTCTCTTAGGCAATGTACTACCTGATAATCTTATCATTGGTGGGAGGAATTATTCTCTCTCCATCTAGGGTGATCAATGAGAATTCACCTTTGGGGAAAATCTTATGAATAATATTAGGTCACTCCCATTTGGGTTCCAACTTTGGAGACTTCCTTCTAGGTATCATCAGTGTTCAGAGAGCCAAAACTGTAACCCCTTGGAAAAAATAGAGTAAAACTTTATTATTAAAATCCCTAGATATCATTTCCATGTTCCTCTATAGATTATGCAAGGCCTAGAGTATGTTTGCGTCAAGATCTCCCTATTTGGCTAGATGGAACCTTTATACTCTATATGACATTTGTTTTTTACAAACAGCTATACAATGTGATGGAAAAAAATCCTTGATGTACAGGATTACCCCCATTATTCATATTGGGTAATATAGTGTCACATGTTTGGAATTGAGAGTCATCATCCAATAATCCTAAAGGGAATTGAGAGTCTTTTTTAGACATCTCTTCTTGTTATAACCCACCATATTCTGGAAAATTTTGGATATGGTTCTTTATAATGCATAAATCTTCCCATTTTCTTATGCATGGTAGCATGAAGTGTGGATCGACCAAATTTTCTACTTAGAATAAAACATTTGAAAATAATCCACTCAGAATATGGTTCCATTATTTCTAAGAATATCATAAGAGACTCCAAATAAATGGATTATGTTTGGGCTCATGAATTGAAATATAGACTAGGCCTTTACTTCCATCAGAGGAATCACTTTTTTCCTCTTTGAATATAAATATGTTGTAGTCAGGATGAACAGACATTGGCAAGTTGATGTTGGTGGGTATGATCCTAGAACATAGATTCCCAAAAACAAAAAGTTCCAATAGTACTTTTTAGTTTGAAAGGAATCTTGAGGTTGATGTATAAAGATGGAATGGATCTGACATATGTGGCACCACTTGGAGAACTTGATATAATCATGGACCATGGAGGGGCTATTAGTATCCCAACCTTCGAATATGGTGGGAGAGCCTTACCCCATTCTGATAAGAACCACATGACCCATCCTGGAATTCTTAAATAACCACAGGAGTCTCATCTCCTTGATTAAATAGAGTATAATTCTATCAAAAACACTTTTTAGAGAGTCTAAACAAGGATAAGAATTCTTTGGGGGGTGAACTGAATAGCACAATGATATATTTCCTCTTTATCAACTCTATTTTAGGGTAGATTTCAATGCTATAGATACTTGATGAAAAGAGTTTCCCAATCATATATTTCTTCAACTGTAGGTTTATCCCAAGTTCATGGTCTAGAAGAACCAATGATGAGATGGTTTATGTACTCTTTTTCATCATTTTATGAACTGACATAGATGACGACTCTTTGTTGTACCATATAGATGAATAGATCTTCCTGATCATGCTCTGTGAGAGAATCGTCTAGAACGAAAATTGAATTATCACAATTATTCTACGAATAGGGAACATGATTCACCTATGGATGAGATGAAAACTAGGATATCAAATAGAAATATTGAATAACAAAGGGAACAAGATCGGTCTTCCTAACAATGTAGTGATCGTTAATCTATAGGATGACTAGCATGTCGTCCCCCTTCACAAGTCAGGGGGGAACATCCATCTTGAGAACTAATTTGATACAATTGGTGAGAGCCTGATACATTGCATCATTGATGGTGCAGCCTTCTAACAATAAGAAAAAATATGGATATATTGCTAGTGTAGGAGCAATGAAGATGAACCTTATGCCTACTCTATTGATCATGGGATCATTGATCCTTCTACTAGATGGATTCTGGGAGGCGCTCTAATTGTGAATCTAAAAACATAGAATCAACTGGTTTTTTAAGAGGATGGAATCATCTTGGAAATAAATATCCAGATACTTTTATGTGGGGGTGGATGAGAGGCCATGAAATCTACCAATTATTAACCCTTGATGACATTATATGGAATCAATATGATGTCGAACGACTGAATAATCACTACTTGGTGTGTTATCCATCCTATCTACATGGGTTGGTTAATAATTTACTTAATAGTATCCCCATAGGAAACTAGCTATATCTCATGATGATATTGGTAGTGTCGCAACACCTATATTGAAAAAACCAATATAAGGAAACTATTCTCAAAAGGAGAATATCTTGACTCTGTATCGAGGAACATACAACTGTGATTGTAGAAACTATTGTCTATCCCTTTTAAGATCTTATGGATGAGAAGGGTTTTGAGGGATCATTAGAGGGTAGTAATGTAATGAACCATAGGATTCTTGGATACTGGTGGAATTAAAGAATGAGGCTCCTACAGATACTACATTATCATTTCAATAGTGGTATGACACTCTTCATCCCACTTCTAGATGAGTCCTTTAATCATGACCCTGGAAAAGGGATTACACATTCCATCCATAATCACCATGAATTACATTACGTGGGATAATTTTCATTGAAATCCTTGAAGATAATAGAGGTTAATTGGATGGTGATCTAATATATATCCTTGATATTAAGTTGGTTGATATCGATGAATCTGTATCTGACAATGAAACCATGTAACTTCATAGAGGCCACCCTAAAAGAACATAACAAGGGGTTAATCTTCCACTTCATATAGAAAAGTAATCCCAAAACCTTCTCAATATATCTAATATTTTCCCAATTCTTTTACGATATGACCATCATATCATCCATGTATCATTCAACTAGCATCTCAAAGACTAGTTTGAAGCTGTTCTGCATAAAAAACTAATAGGTGTCTTCTGCACTATTTGAACAAGAAGGCATTACCTGATAACATAAGGTACCCTACAACACTATGAATTTGGTAGATTCATCATATTCAAGGGCCATTTGTATCTGGTTATGCCCAGAATACCCATCCATGATGAAGAGATCCAAGAATCTAGTGGTGTCATCGATCAGCAAATTTATTGCCGGAAGAGGCAAATCATCCTTCGAGCAGGGGTGGTTGGGATCCTATAATTTGATGAAATCTCTAATCTTTCCATTCTTATTCAATATAATAATTATATTTCCCACGTTTTGAGATGCAAAATTTCCTTGATGATGTTTTTCTTGATGATCTTATAAACTTCAGCCTCAACCATGGCACCATGAGACGGGTGGAACTTCAAAGGAGGTAGCTTTAACCTGTGATGAATTACCAGGATTCCAAATGATAAATGATGACCTAATTGTATACCCTTGGAATCTCATCATAGATCCTAGAAAACACATCATGATGTTGCTTCAAAATTTCCACATATTGATTTTGTTCCTCTAGAATCATGGATGCACTGATTAGCCTTGGAATTATATCTGTCTATGTTCTATGATTCTTATGTACCAAACCATCAATGGTGGTGAATATTCCTTCCTCAAATATTATATGAACATCCCCCAAATCTAATACATCATTTATGGTTAGAAAAAAATGGGATGGGATTGTTCACTTTGGCTAACAGAATGTAGGTGACCACTGGTTCCCACATGGGTGGAAGTGGAATCATCAGTGGGAGACACATCAACTACTGAAACCATGGAAATAATATCTTTTTAATTGATTCTATAAGTCCTTTGATTGAGGGGTCCATTTTTTATGATGACGAAGTAGTGTTGGTTTGTCGTTTTGTGTCAGTTCATCACAGTTCAATAGAACAAGACGGTAAGATGTACTAATGTAACCATGGAGAGAATATCTTGACACCTCACAAGGATAAGATACTCTGGTATCACTCTAGCCTGACCTTTGTATAAGTACGAGGTAATCATAGTATGTTCCCTATTGTGAATATTTTTTCTTTTCCAATTCATGAACATGAAAAACTAGTGTCCTATGTCTAAGGTGGTCACCTCTAAGAAGTGAATTGAGAGGATAAAGGCATCATATTTGTCCATCCAGAAGTCAGCCACAGTGATAGTGTACTCAACCACATTTGTTTGAGCATGATATTCCTTACTATGGTAGTAAGACACATCCATATAAAGATATTCATAATAGGTGAGTGTAGATGTATCAATTTGTAGCATGTACACTTAATTATTGAGGGAGTGCATGAGAAATTGCTTATATGTGAAGGGAACTACCACATGTAGATGGAACCACAGTCTGACCAAAAACCCATTGTAGGTGATATCTTGTGAGATAACCATAAATTCAGTTCATGTAATCATGCCACCAAACTAGTCCTTTATGATCTTTTTTCTCATTTCCTTTTCTCTGTCTGATCATAACCTTTAAAATCAAGGTCATAAGGACATAGATTTTCTTAAGTCAGTCCCAGCTGGTAGAGTGTCTAGGTCAGGATTAAATTGATCAATGAAAATATTTCGAAAAGACAATGATGGAATTCCACTTCAGCAAATTGACCTATGATGTGCCTGTAATAGATGTTCCCCTACCCGAGTAAATTGTCATCTTCTTAAGATAAATAGATGACAATGTGGAATTATGGTTGCTCGATACAATCTCCATGGAATGTCTCGGTGTCAAAAACCTCTGTCTCAAATAGTATGGGGTTCTGAAAAAATTCTATATAGTCTTTTATAATTTATTTTTATAGATAGAGGGCCTTGAATATCAAGATCTTTTGGGGAATGATTCCACAGTTCTTAAGCACAAAATACTTCCATATGAGCTGTACATTTCTTCTAGTATGATGTTTCCCTTTGAAAGAAGGTATAAAGAGTGTTTCTGGATGAAGTGGGGGATTCATTATAGTGATGATAATATCCCACTTCTTATGATTAGAAACATGAAAATTTAAAACCGGATGATGTCTGAATGGATGAGGCATATCCACAAAAAGTGTGGCTGATCATGATGCAGTCACCGAGGCTCTTCCTCTTCGATTAGAATGAATAGAGGCATCAGTGAATATAACAAGATGAGATGAGAGTGAAATATCTATTGATCCCTATGATGAACATGATTTATGGTTCTATTAGTGCACATATATTGACATAAAATAAATGGCCTAGTCATTTAGACGCTTCACATAGTCATGGCCTCATCAACGATGGTGTCGATTAGGAACATTGGTAGGAATTTCTTGATAATATTCTTTTGTTGGGAATCATATAGGTATCCACCAAATAAATAGTATTTACAGAGTTGTATTCCTACTCAACATATGAGGAATCATCCAATGATTGTCATGTTTTTGGGGTGACTATCATCATTAAAGGCATGAAATTGATGTGGTTGTGAGATGGATTATGCCCCTTCATTGGAAATTGATTTCACTTGCACCATCGGTTTATGCTCTTTTTAAGAGGTAGAAGGATGAGATGTGGATGAAAAAGTGGCATCTAGAGGTGGTGTTGTAACATCAATAGTCTTGGACTGATTCAAATTGGTACAGATGACAACATGGGAGTGAGAAACTACTCTATAGACCAACCAATCTTCATACATGTTAGATCCACGGTTGGAGACCTAATAATATTCACCTTTATTACCACTTTTAGGAATTGAGGTAATGAACTCCACCTATGTTGGTGTGGATTCCAATCTAACAAAATTTTTATCAACGTAGTCCAAGATCAATTCTATGAACACATAGAATTACTTTTTGGTATATCCAAATATTTTTTTCATAATGGAAGTAGTCGAGGAGAATTGGGAGATCATACTCCTTGGGTTTCTTATATTCTATAATATTTTAAATACCTTGATTAGGGGAACGATAGAAATATATGGGAACATGATCCTCATTGAATGTATATCCTTTGTTTCCCATGTCCAAAATTGGAATTTTTGGGGCCTGACACTAAGGAGTGGATAGAGCCTGATGGGGGGGTTACAACCTCATTGTCTGACCTTGGTGGTGGTCGGGCATTTCATGATAGAATATGTTGATTGTGGGTCCAGTGATTCATATCCTAAGGATGGACCTAATGTAATTTCCCATGGCATGCCTGTGTGTGAGCCTCTTCTGGTAACAACTCTAGTGGCGTAGGGGATCTATCTCTGTGATGCAAGCAGTCTCTTCCTTGGCAGCTGTTCTTGTTTAAGATGGAGGAGGTAATGGGAGTTCATGCATATCCTATTATAGGTATTCCACTAGGCACTAATAATTATTAGAAAAATCACAAAAGACACCAAGAAAATTATGACTAATGAGAGAGGGTATCAATTTAATATTAATATTCCTCCACAAGCATCATCAGTAACTTCTCTTAAGTTAGTGGCTAGTCAAGTGAATACGTTAGGCCTTTACACCAAGAGACAAAGTATTCAACTAAATCATTTGGTTGCTTCTTGTACATGAATAATTAAGAGAAAATTGTATTACATGTGGTTGAGATTAAATAGTATAAAACTGCAAGTGAATATATTCCCAAAAATTGATGGACACAACACGTAGCTGATTGTACTTGACAAATGCATGCCCTTCCAACATCTATCGAAATCACTAGAGATTTATAGAATTTTGCTACTATGAGGTTCCCAACACGGGTCCACAGCATTATATTAAGTGTTCTAGATGTTTCAATGGGTCTCCGATATCGTTTACGGGATGATGGTAGGATTCCCACAATTTAGGGGTGATTGCATGTTATTTCGACAATGATAGATATGGATTTACATCATGTGGAATCACAAATAGTCATGTTTCCAAGGATTTCACACAATAAACTAGAGAAGATATCAGGTCCATGTGAAGGAGTTTTTTATATGCATAAGGATCTCTGACCACCTATTCTTAGATTGGATCTTCGACAAGATAGTTAGGTTCAGCAACTCGTGAAGTGGTCAGTTGAGCGACATGTGGAATAGCCTGTGGATCAATTCAATAAAAATCCCGAGGAGGGTTATCACATTGGTTGGATAGATTTGGTGATAGAAATATCATCCTTTTACTATATACATTGGCATCTACAAAATCAGGATGCATGGGATTATCCATATTGATATGGGAAGCTAGTCGTCGAGGACTTGTGGCTACCCCTATAGCTTGAGTAAAGGAGGGATTGGATTGTTGCGAGGATCACCATAGACCAAATGTTGTTCTATGAGGTTGTCGATAATGATAAATTCAATTACCTTCCATTTATCTTCTAGATATTTGATCAAGGTGACCTTAGAGAGTTAAAACTCTATCTCTTGAGTAGTATGAGATGGTTCAGATGGTTTGGAAGCCCCTGTTTGATCCTTACCCTTGTTTTCATTTCTCCTATAGGAAATGTGGTATAAGGTTCATCAAGGAAACATAATTTCCTCTCCATGAAAGTTTCTATATCTTTATTAGTGTCCACCTAATGTTATGAATCTCCTGGGGCAGTTCTTATTCCTTGAAACCTACTTCGTTTTCACTCTCCTTAAGTGTGCCAAGCTCGTCCATATTCACCATGAAAATAACCTAACACATATCCTCAATGTCTTCATGTAAATTGGGATTCCAAATAATGGGAATAAAATGAATGAAATAATCATTCCCCATCCTCAAATCATCATATCTCGGGATGATCCATCTATAATTATTTGAAGAATGCTAAAACTCTGAATGCATCATTTTTTAGGGGTTTGGTTGTAGATAGTAGAATCTGGGTTCTAGGACATTGGCAGCACTTCCAATTCAACCAAGAATCACTATTGTACAATGTAATGAAAATTCTCATAACCATTAGGATAGGCCAATACATAGATGTGTAGGTAAAAATGTGTCACCCTAAGGGTTTTTCGGAGGAAAAAAATCCTCATCTCGGGTAAGGGACCCACAAATGTTGAGGCCGGGAGTAGAAATTGATAAGAACATATCAAAAAAATGATATGTGAAGATACTGTCTCACAAGATTATATATTTGGAAGCTGGGTCTGACTCTTCTTTTCCGATTGATTCAATCATGGTTTACTGAGGATCTATAAATGGAACTGATATGAATCAATATGGAAGTGGACTGGCTGGTGGAGAAAAAATCATGCGAGATGAATTGCCACTGCATAGTGGGTCATCTCATAGAGGTCATACCAACCACATCATCATGTCCCAGTAGGATGGGGTACTAACAACCACCCTGTGTTCAAAGGTGGTGGATTTTGGTGGTGGATCTTGTGGATACTCATAGTCTTTCATTCCCTAGAATAATTCCTTTTGATCTCTTATTGAGGTATAGAATAAAACTCATGATGATAGGGGGGATAGCGCGATGAAACCCCAAAAGGGAGAAAAATGTTCTTCCATCTACATGTACCTACAAAGGGATTTAGGGAAATGGTGAACCTCAACATTCAAGATCATGAAACTCACACATCAAGATCCATCTCAAGAGTCTGATGCAAAATAATAGGGTGAAGGATCCATCATCATGTCAGATTTATCCTCAGAATTAGTGAAGCGAATTGGATTCATGATAATTTAGGGCCTCCCGATGTTATTCCTTCAACAATTATGGTTTTCCCTTCATGAATAGGATGGTTCATCATGAAAAAGGAAATTTTTTTGGAATGAGGATTAAATTAGTGATGTTGGTTGATGGCATGAGGTGGACATTCACTTTTATGTTTTGAGATATAGGGAGGAAATATGTACCTATTGTCATCGATGAAGGTATGACCTTATCTTGGACTAATGGGAGGGTGGGGATAACCTCTACTTTTAGGAGATATCATGTGAGGAGCACCTGGAAATATGTCAAATGATATATGGGGATGGTTTCTGTATTTGCCTCTATATATGTGGGGAGTACCTCTACAGTGGTGGGCGTTTTAGCGAGGTGGACCTCCACTGGATCTGGTTAGAACATGTGTATGACCTCTATCTTAGCAACATGCTGCGTCGGGAGGACATCCATTTAGATTGGAACTTATCGCATGAGTAGGTAATTCATACAGATCATCGAGGAAGTGATAATGGTAACTTCTCTCTTAGTTTCTATAGTTGGTAGGACCTCAACTATGGTCGGCGGTAGTATAGGAAGGGTGTCTATGCTTGCTGGCGATGTGGTGGGGGGGGGGGCTTCACTTTGGTCAATCGTATTATGGGTAAAACCTCCACATGAGCCATAAGTCACATGGGTATGAAATTCTTATTGGAATTCCATGTCACAGGGAGGACCTCTATACCAAGAACCAGGCGAATAGGGAGGACCTCCCGGACAGATGATGACAAGTCAGAGAGGACCTCCGATTGGATGAATGTCGGGAACATGGGTTGAAAATACATACTAATTTTGAGAGTGGGGTGAAAAATCACTCAAAATGGTGATGATATGTGGATGTCCTATATACTATATCTCATCATCTTGGTGTCGAACACAATGTTTGTTTGTGGTGCCAATGACCAAAAGAGTCAACCCACTATGCCCGCAAGATGTCTAAGGCCTTGATTCTGATTAGAAATTAGTAAATACAAGATTGGTGGGGGAAGGTATCAAGTTGAATAAACTGGGGATGGTATGGGTGAAATGAGTAGTTGAAGATGATTCCCCCTAATGGGAATCTTCCTGATCTTGGGCCTGAAACTAGCATCGGGATATTAGGATTGAAGTTGGTGGACCAGGGATACAGACCACATGTTATTTGGAATGATGGACTATTTGGTGGTGCTGGAGAGGCCTGATGGGATCCCTCTATGATGGTTCCTAGTAATTTCACATCCAGGATGGCTTGGATATCTTTTAACTCATCAGCATAGGGGAGTGTGTCACATGATTGCTTCAGGGAAAGGCTCTCGAAGATGCTGAATGTGGGAGTGGGGAGTAGTTTCTTCCTATGTATCCCTTAGGGTTAGTAGTTACAATGATTCATAGAATCATCTAGGCCCTAAAGGTCCATTTATCTAATGGGAATGACCCCTCCTACTCGTATAATCGTACAAGACTGTTTATCACACCCCTCTCAATGATTTTTGAGGGTACGATGAGGCATTGGAACCCAATATCCATGGTCGATCATAACGTCATAATGAAGGTGGAATCATGTGGGATTCCCACAACGTAGTTCCTCAAACCCCTATTCCTAGGGGAGAAGGTTATTGATTTCCAATTTCTTGGGTCCAACAAAGTAGGAACATTAATCCATTATTACTAATAAAGGGAATGTAATGCCCAATGTCCATGTGTCATTCTGTCTTCCATGTTTTAAGAGAATGATGTCCATTTTGATGATTCCATAGACTGAAATTCCTAGATATTAACTACCCCAAATTTTGGTGAGTTCATGCTAGGAACACTACTTTATTAGCATGACATGGAATCATATAGTCGGATTCGATGACACGAGTTTCTGTTGATGTCTAGAAAACTATTAATTACACATTGAGGATTAGTGTTCAAGTAGGGTTATCTATTTATATTTCCGACTTTTTAAACTGAGGCGTGTCTGACTCCACATGCTCTATGATTGTTGTGTCTAGCTTGTGTGGATGGCTAACGGATGCATTGTACCCCACATTCCCGATTTTCGAAGGCGGGTAGAATTAATCACTTCTTCGGTTTTGTTAATTATTTGATCTGAATGGGATTGTGAGATATTCATTCCCCCTTCCATAGATCCCTCTTCATAATTCATTACATAGTTCAGGTCTCCCAAAAATATTCATACATTGTTCCTGAAAATAATTCATGATTCCATCTCTTTTTGGATAATAGTTAATTAGGCTTCTTCAGTCTGGACATTCCAAGGGGTCTAGTCAGGGCAGAAAACTTCACTCGGGATTGTAGTCACAGTGGGAATCAGTGGCATGTCTGGATGATGGATCATTTGGGCACCTATATTTTTCCTCATAATAGGGATTCTTAAGGGCATGTAAATCATGTCATTCCACATCATACATAGAGTATATTATTCACTAGGCATGTATTATAACAACCGTGTCCCAGTGACAGCACAACCACCCCGCCTTAACATGGTCGTCGGGTCCTGGCCCACCAAGTACCACCCAATTGCCCCGTAGACATGTATTGTAACAACTGGGTCCCGGCGACAGCACAACCACCCTGCCTTAACATGGTCGTCGGGTCCTGGCCCACCAGGTACCACCCAATTGCCCCGCAGACATGTGGGGCCCACCCCAGGGTCCACCCACATGCCTGAACGGGTCATCTGACTACTGACAGTCCCCACATGCCAACACTTGTCCTTTTTAGTGTGCTTTTTCCTCACTCACAAACACCCTGGAATACTTCTCAGAATGTCACCCATCTTGATCACTACTTCAGGCCAAGCACGCTTAACTGTGGAGTTTTAATGAGACAGGATCTTGAAAAGGAAGGTTCATCTTGTTGACATGAGTCATATCATTTAGTCATTTAACCATTTATCATTTGGGGATGTAATAATCCCCCCCCTTAGAGCACAACGTCCTCATTGTGGGCCCTACAACTCAACCCAGGTAGTGCACCAAACTTAAGGATGGGTTCCTCTGATACCAAATGTGACAACCGGGTCCCGGTGACAGCATAGACACCCCGACTTAACATGGCCGTCAGGTCCCACCAGGTACCTTTAATTGCCCCGTAGACATGTGCGGCCTACCCCAGGGTCCACCAAAATGCCTGAACGGGTCATCTGACTAATGACAGTCCCCACAGGGGAACACTTGTCCTTTCCATTGTACTTTTTCCTCACTCACACAAACCCTAGGAAACTTCTCAGAAGGTCACCCATCCTGATCACTACTCCAGGCCAAGCACGTTTAACTGTGGAGTTCTAATCAGACAGGCTCATGAAAAGGAAGGTGCATCTTATTGACATGAGTCAAATCATTTAGCCATTTAACCATTTATCATTCGGGGATGTTACATGTATTATGAGGATTTCCTCGGGCATACCATTTTTAACAAGAATTAGGACCTGGGTTTTAATTTATTTCAAATATGGAGAATGTTTTATAATGACACCCAATGAATGTGGTCATAGTGGTTCATAGGGAGAACCAAGACATTTGACACGATGGGTGGACCAAAACTCCCAATGAGAGCAGACCTAATATGGTGCATCCCATAAAGAAAATATTTTGCACTGTGAATGTGTACATCCGTAGGAGGGCACAACAAAGGTATTCCATCATATGGGATGGAATGCCTGGGAAAATTTACCTAGGACATGTGACCCATTAAGAGATATTTGTCACACTATGAAGTCTAATCGAGACATCATGAAGGGATGATCATGGAGGTAGAAACCAATGTGGGGCACACCAGTGTTTTCCATGGGTTAGGTTTGAAACTCATCGAGGTTCCTATGTAACCTATTTAGAATACATGGATCAAAACCTGCATAGTTAGAAGGGTTGGTTCAGGGCTTATTCACTGAGAAATCATGTCACAAGAGGATTTCTCTTGGTTGGATGAATATTGATTATGTGGGGATTATACAATTATACTTACTAGGTGTTACTAAGATTAATGATGATTTCGAGGGGTCTTATACATTGAGATGGACCAAATGGATGGCACGGTCCTACAATGATGTGGTCACCCAGGTATAAATTGGGATTGAAATATATAGAGTGTTGAAATGGAGTGGATGGAATGATATAGTGCATTGTGTTGTTAGGATTGAATCTCTAGGAGAATAAATATGTATCCCAATGGATGGGAATCTAAGTCCATGTTGTTCGGTTGGGGTGATGAGACATGTAAGATGGTGATTCATGAGAATATAGTGCATGGATAGGGAACTAATGTTATAGAAACCATCGAGTTGGGTACTGAACCTCCCATTACGTGGAGACTTGAGGGAATGATCATCATGGGAGTGGATTATGGGATTTTACATTGGGTAGGCATCAAAGATATCCCAGTTGTTTGGAATCAAATTAAATGTAGTTCAGATGGGGATTTTGGGGCTTACACATTGCGTCTACATAGATGGTGGATGTGCATGATGTGACATCAGTAGGATAAGGGTGAGGTGGTGGATGATGTGATGGGAGATGGATCAAAACACCACCGAGCAGTGGATCTAGGGGATGTGTCCCACAAATGATAGGGGTTAGATCATGATGGTATGTCCCTATGAGGGAGAGAAATATTTTACCATTGGATTGGATGAAACATCATGGAGGGTTTATTTGTACCCTATAAAGAATATAGCGATAAAAAATCATGTAGTTCTACCTTGGGAGCATGAGATTAACACACTGAGGAAACTGAGCTAGATAAACATGGATGAAGTGATCTCACCATGACATGGGTGAGATGATGGATGATGTTATGGTGGGTATATCAGAATACCTCATGGAGGTGTATACAGCGAATGTGTACCATTAGGTGAATATGCCACATCAATAGGTTATATTCCTAGGATGGATCCAATAGCATACCATTGGTTGTAATTAAATCGCATGAAGGATTCCTACAAACCCTATTTAGAAGACATGGATCAAACCCCACATATTATAAAATAATATGGGCATGGGGATTACCCGATGATGATTTCCTGATGGTCTCATGGTTATAGTTATTCTCTAAGCCCACGTGAGTCATGATCATTGTGGAAAACCGGAGGTAGCAATAGACCTAATGATCGTGTCGTGAATGGTTTGGGAAATAGAGGTAGTGTGGGGATTACATAGTATGGTGGAATAGGGATATGGATATTGGGTCTTATTCTAGGAGGGATTCCCATAGGGGAACTCAATCCATGTGAGGATAATATTATTCCGGGAGTGTCTGAATGATATCACATCCACGGAGACTAGTAGGTGTGGAGAATACCTGAGGTGTGACACCCCATGTGCATTGCACGAGGTGAGAATATAGTTTAACGTTGTGTGATAAAGACAATGGGGTTTTCCAGTTTAATGTCACGCATCTCATATGGGGAGGACTTTCTATTCACCAATTGGACTTACATAACCAATACCTAGCCACACATGGGGAAGGTAAGGCATCAACAATGCCCAATGGGAGTAGAGCGGAGGAGTGGTCCACCTTGGGGTCCACTTTAGCAAGGTTATTCCAAAAAAATACATTAGCAATCCCATTTCAAAAATCAAGAGGTAGGGCATCACAGAATGTGAAATACCACAAGGGACTATGAAATCACATCGTACAAGCCTCTAGGGCCACATGTAAAATGGTATACACAAGACATGGGATAAGTGTTCAAGAAGTGATAACACATGGTGCATTAGGGTAAAGGTAACCCATGGAGCCCTCAATAAAAGTTTCTCACAATATTAGAGACTTGTGTGCAAAAGGAGGGAGATTAGTGGAATATGGATGTGTACAAGGCTATGTGGTGCACATGAGAAGTATATTTTTCATGAACATTCCTTTGGATAAAAAAGAAATGGGTGAGGGTTAATCCCTTTTAGACCCCTAAAAAGGGTTACCCACATGGGACCTATCATGCAAGATCATATTTCTTGGGGCCATAGACTGTGTGTGGTCACGAAAGGGGTAATCTTGAGCACACAACAGCAATGGGCCAACTTCTGAATCATTGCCTTAAAATATATGTGGTCTAATTCTATTGATAGTCAAAATTATTGGTGGAAGTACATTATACCATCGTCATATAAATGGGTATTGGAAATCACATTTGGATTTTCACACCCCTATAGGTGTTCCATCCATTTATGTGTCGACCTGTTCACTCATAAACACATTTCATATCCATTTTTGAGTCACTGAAGTGGAAACTATCTCTCTAAAATCACACTGGGTTCCTATGGCCCTTGTGTGTGGATTTTTTTCTTGTGTGAAAACCTTAGGACCTACTTGAAATTCCCTTTGACCTCTCGAGATGGTCTCTTCAGTCAAATGGTGTCTTCAGGTTACCCAATGATGGATATTCACAGCTGGGAATGGAATTTGGAAGTAATAGAATCATAATCAAGGTGATCCTCTTTCTTTGATACTTCAACATATCCCTCTATATTTACCTGGTTAACATTCCTGTATTGCACATTAATTTATGTACTCTTCCACATTACCTCTATTGGGAACATCACATTCTAATGTAGTCTTTTACATGGATAATAAAAAAATCCAAGGTTCATCACAACACCATATTATTGGAAACACAACATAGAAAACACTAAATCAGAATGGTTTATAGTCACACAACACATGGAAATTTAAAATCTCATTAGATTCCAATAATACACTTCTTTGGATTTTTTAGAAACAATTTTATGAGTCCTTTTCCCCTTCCATGATACCACTTGATGATCCTTTTATGACACTAACTATCTTTGTATACCAATACAAATTATTGATTATTTTTCCTGATCAATATTCACTATTGAATATGGTATGACATATGATAAGACCATTTCTTTGACCACATTGGAATCTTCTTTCATCGTAAATTCTTTCTGTGATATATCATCATTAATCTAAGGTCTTTTTTAATGCCATATTTATATCCTTTATACTTACTACCCCCTATAAAAATCTTGGAAGGAATAAAAATATGTTCCTAATACATTAGTTTCCAAATAAAAACTACACACAGATTCATGATCCCCCCTTATACCCATTGGATATAAAATCCAAATAATACATAGTACCGTATGTAAAAATACTAGAATCCTTGTAGACCTGAATCTTGGGAAAAAATGTTTTTATTTTTCATTATTATTGTGATTATCCCCATGTATTCTTGTTTTCATACAAGATATAATTTCATCCTTTATAATCCATTGAGATAATGAATCAAATAATTGACCTCTGTCTCATGTATCAATGATGTGGATAAGGATATTCCTACTTCTTATCTATTATTAATATGGTTTGTTCATATGATAAGGATAAATAATTTCCATCCTATGATATCGAACACTTCTATTTGTTAGATCTATTAGTTATTTCCAAAAAGATCAATTATCCTCTTATACTATTTCTTTAAAAGTGAATGAAGGACAAAAATGATTTCTTTTTCAAAAACATAATCTAGATTTCATTTCCATCAATAGTATTTTTTCTGGTTGAACTTAAAACATAGAAAATATCAATCAAAAAACTCTTTGCATAATGATTTGGGAATAATTTTTGTACATAAAAGATAAATTTAATAATTCCATCACTATTCATTTCACTCTCTTACATCAAAATATCTCTAAAATCCATAGATCATTATCTTATTTCATGTAATAATTTTATATATCTTATTCATATCTAGGAACCAATCCTATAAAAATTATTGAAATTAATACAAACTCTCAGAAATATTAATATGAGAGTTGATAACATTATTTGAATTATTCTGTATGAACAATAATTAAATTTTGGCTCATTTGTTCAAATTTTAATATTACTTATTGAATTGTACTTGGTAACTGATTTATTTCCTCATCCACAATTTATCATTTGTTTTTTATTGGAATCCCAAATGTCATATTTTCATCTCAAAAGTCCTCTTAAATTTAGCACCATTCTCAAAGAGTATGGCACTAAAATTTAGAATTATATTTATCCCTCAAATTCAACCTATGATATCCAAATAATATCCAGATCATATCACATGTTAGATAAACGAAATAAAATATGAGAGGTCATTTCTTACTATATCCCCATTTCTCTATCTTCAATTTTTGATGTTTGATAGATCTTATTTTCTAGAATTTAATACCTTATGGATATTGATACCACTTTGAATCAATTAAAATATCACCTCATAATTCCATATTCCTACCATTTTGAACCCTCATTACGTATATGATTCATATTATATTCACATTCATTATGATTTCAAATATTGTAACATTTCCAATTGTAATACCTTGAATATTATGAAATTATAGGTGATATCACAACAACTCTTTTCATATATTGATTCAACATTCCCATGAACCATATCTCTATCAAATCCTTAAACACTTCGATAGTAGTTATTATAATTTAATAATAAAGGGGGAGGGAATGTTTCACTTCCTCAAGATGAGTAATGATACTGGTCATGATAGAACACGCCTTCATTGATTTGAATTTGAATCTTCATTCAGTAATGTCACTTTAATGAAAAAAAAATTGGACATCTCATTTTTGTACTGGGAATTTCTTTTTAATCATAGTGCAACTCAAAAACTCTTCTTCCATGGGTAATATTACCATCAAGGACATCGTCAAACATTACAAATTACATACTTTTTCTCCAAATCGTTTTGAATCTATATTTATCTACAAATGATTTATTATTCTTCATATCAATTTTTATATTTCGGGATGTATATTTTATATGAGTGGCCTTTGGAGTCCTTTTAGTTCCCTAAATAATCTTCTTATCATTCCATGAATCTATATATTCAGAACTTTATTTGGATAATATATTAAAATACTAATTTCCCTTTTCCTTATATCACCAACAAATATTTTTTGAAATTTCTTAATGGTATAATTTTTAATTCCTCTAAAGAAATCCCCACAGAGGTCCTCTTTAACCTGAAAAATAGTCACCTCAAATGTTTTATTCAATGGAGGAGATTTCCTTAAATGATCACATACCATTATGATAGTTATATATACGTCTATATTTTTCATTCATATTTGTTTTATTTCTTTCCATTGGGGATTTTATGAGTAAACTAATATTGATTCTTGATTCATATTTCCTTGATATCCATTATTTACCTCCATAATGATAAATATATTCCCAATCATTATAGAAATAATTTCAGTCAAAAAAATCTTCTTCTTTGTCACATGAATGGAATAATTACTTACATAACATTTAGTTATCCTTATTTTACAATTCGTTGACATATTAACACTTTTAACATATATAAATCAGATTCCAAAAAATCATACCGCATATAGTAACAACATGGTTGATATATTGTGGTCATAGATTTCCTTCTTCATTTGTGTCTTGGTTCTTCCATGAAGGAACCCATGGTATGTCCCATGATTCCACAAAAGCATCAATTATTAGATACCTTTCAATGATATTCATACCATTTTGGTTTGAAAGGATACATTCTCTTAATTGATAAATTATTGTTTCAACATTTTTTAATTCACCTATTAATGATCCATTGATAGTTATTTTTGTCTTCCCATTCAATGTTTTCAACCTTATTTTTAGGTCTTTGATCATCACATACATCTTCTTTAGTTGGGAAGTCTCCATCCTCTAAAGTTATCATTATTCTATTGTAGATATTATACTCTATTCCAGATGTGTTTTGAGAGGTATAGTGCTATATTTTATCTCCATATCATGGGAAATATTTTTTCCACTTCATGTGATTTTTCATCAAGTATGTCACATTAAATCTTCTCCTCTTCACCCATATTCAAAATTCCAACATTCTAAAACACCTTCACTTTCCCCATACTTTGGATCTCTGTATCCAACTATTCCATGTGTGGGAAGAAAATATAATTATTGGACCCATATTTTGATCATCATTTGGGTTAAGGATACTATCATTAGAACCATATTGACACTCTTTCACTTTGGTTGACATATCCTTCCATTTCCTAGCATGAGTACCATTTTTACCTCATATTTCTGTTTATATAAGTTAGTATTTTGTTTTCAATTTTCAGTTTTTAGCCTGAATTTCATCACATCAACATTGATCCATTGATATTCATTATTTTTTACCAGCTCCATGTTTTCTTCCATCAACAATATATTGAGCTCCTCAAATATGTGAATGTCTTCCACCTTTGAATATATTTTATTATCATTATCTTCAAAGGTTCTGATATCACATGGAATATTTGGATCATAAAATAGAAAAACATTATAATTGTATAAATAGGTAGATATAAATTCAAATGCATCCATACATTCTATTTATGAGGCACATGGATCGTTTTTCTCAATAACACACTTCTTAAAAATGGTTCTATCATATTTTTTCCATTTAGAGTTCTTCTTACTCCGTAGATTCATTCTATTTAGGATATTATACAAATAGAAAATATTTCAATGTAAAAACTAATCAGAGTATTTCATCTAATATCCAATCCGTCAATAGAAACCTTCCCTTTGATACAAATTATTGGATCCATAGTGGATATTAGTGAGATATTCCTTCATTGGGAGGTCAATCGGGTTGTGAAACTCATTCATGATTCCCCACAATCCTAAGAAACTCTCACATTCCTAACCAATCTTGACCTCACTTATTAGTAGGGTATCTCTTTTTTCTGCTTATTACATGGTAATATGATTTATTGGTGAACTTATCTCATAATTATTCAGATAATATTGATTATCACTCAATAAAAATGCAATGATTATCATCATATGGAATGAAAGTAAACAACACACACAATACACATCAATTATACTTTTTCTACCCACACTATTCTACATCAAAGGAGAATACATTTTTGTTTTTTCAGTGTGCCAAAATCCTATAATATTCACTAGAATTATGGATATAATGTTAAGGTTATGGTAACTCTATGATAGGATCCCTGCCGTTATATGATTTTGGGAATGGATCACCGTCACATAAGGGTCACTCCTTTTGACATCTATGTTTTCTCACTACTTAAAGAGTGGATAATTTTTTCCTTATACTTTAATAAAATGCATCTCTTTCTATTATTTAATTCAAAAATTAGTAACCATTAATTGTCACTCTGAGCATTAAATAAATTGTTGTGAATATCACAAATATAATAGATTCTCCATCCATGTTGAACATGTCTTAATAAAATATTAAATTACTCGAGAAAATTCTTCAACAAATTACAATAACATTATGTGTCTCGAAACCTAACACATTCATAGAACCATCGTACCACTTTATTGAAACATTCCACCTATTCAAAAAACGTCATAAATTCATGAAAATCACAATTTTCATAAAACATGAAAGATTTCATCAATAATTCTAAACCTTCATGAATACCCCTGGTCAGACTGACATAATTACTTTCTTCACTGAATGTATATTTCTATGAAACATCCTCAAGATGAAAACCATTCTAAAATTATTTTTTGAAATCTATATCGCTTGATCTTCAATAAGTCTGGATACTTCAAAAGAGAGGGGTATGAAACAATTTATACTGGTTTCCTACCATTTATGAGACTATTATACTCACCAATAACTTTTATTGAAATATTTATACCATTCCTGGAATCTCAATATCTTTATGAAACATCAAGGAAATTTTCCATTACTGAAACATATCATAATCATGAAAATTACCTATTTTTTTATTTATAAAACATATCTTAATTGCATAACCAAACACATTTTTCCTTCATAGATCAGAATTCATTCATGATAACTATTTCACAAATCCCTATAGCATCATACCACTAATAATTTAAGAATTATGTGACTTTTACATATTTTAATGATGTAGTCCTGGAAATCCATATCCAAAAAAACTTATCCCATCCTCTATATTTTAGACCCCAAAAACATGGAAAAATGTGAATTAAAAACACATTGTACACAAATTTTTAAATACCACTTCTATACCTTCCATACCTTTTCTAAATATTTTAAAATATACCTAGTCAAAGATCTCATTGGAAATCCATAATTTCCCTTTTAAAGATGTATCCATTTCTAGGTGCTCTTTTTCTTCAACTACTTCAACGTATCACTCAGTATTATCATGATCATTATTACTTGCCCCCAATTTACTGCATGAACTCTTAAAACTTCCATTTACCAGGAACATGACCATATAATGTAGTCATTGACATGGTGAATAACAAATACAACATGATTTACCACACCATTTCAAGGGAAATCTGACATCATTTAAACAACTCACCTTGATTGATAGTGATATGGTTGAAAATAAATCCCACAAAAATAACATGGAAATATAACTTCTCCTCAGTTTCCAAAAGATTTAATCTAGAAAACTATCAATGTAAATATCAAATATTGAAGGGAAAGATGATGTAAATGTTTCCTGACATCCTATGAGAACCATAATCACCACCTATGCTGTAATGCATCTAAATTGGCTATGGCATGATCCCACTCTACCAACTAAACAAACCATTATATAGTGAAAACATGATTTTATTACATGTTAGAGGCAAATAAATCTCATATTTGACATTAATTTATATTATAATGTTAGATATTCATATATCCTATAGGAAAAGTCACATCAAAACCACCCATTTATAATATAGTGAAATCACGTAGCTGTTTGTAGCTAAAAACTACTACAGGAAACTCATGAGAACTTGAGAGATGATTTAACCTCATACCTATAGTTTTATTAATAGATTAAAATTTTAGAGTAGAACTTGACCAAAATGTATTCCCCAAGAACAACATGTTCTAGAATAGAAGAATATGAATATCTTCTATTAAAAAATGAAGTAGAGTGGTTAGATGTAATTAGAACAAAACTAAAAAAAATTAATGGTCCCTCTCCATCCTCAGTCAAAGAATAATATATATTATAGACTCTAATTTCATCATATTTATATTCATTACCTATAGTTTATGTCTTTTCTAGGTCACATAATTTTATAGATTCTACATTTACTTTTTTTGTTTTTATAGTAGTTCATGGCCAACTCTCTAATATCCCAACCATTTTTCCATCACAAAAAAACATTGAAGATTAATGTATTGTGGAGACCCAAAGCTTAACATACATATACATTACATTACTTTTGTGGAATACTTATTACATAACAAAAACACACACACAAGGACCGTAATAGTTTAGTGTCTTTGGAAACTCGGAATATAATCTTCTAATCGTGGTGAAAGATCTTCAACATCTCCCATAAAGATATTCTTTTTTTTAACCTAAATACTTTATTTATATCCTTGGGAAGAGAAAACATAAAAGGGTGAGATCAAATACTCATTAAGGGTAAACAAAAGAAATATCAATCACGTCATATTCATAAGAACATATCTTTTGGAAATCTTAACCTTCAAAAGAGATCATAATTTCATAACATGGGATAAATCATAGTAGTGAAATGTAATCCCAATAATCATAAAATAAAACATGAATCTTTGTGGCATACACACAGAATCATAGATAATCATTTCTTATTAGTCGATACTCATTTCCAAGACCATCTTAGTGGACAAAGTCCCTTTCTGAACCGAGTTCACTCCTCGTTTCAGTCCTGTTTCACTGAACCGGTATAACCTACCGTTCCAGCCATGTCTATCTCATGAGATATAATATTTTTAACCAATGAATTGGAGGGAGATATAGGTCCCACCCATCTCATAATTATACCATTCTTATGTGTGCCACAAAATCATAAACCACACATCATAGCATAACCCATGTAATAAAAATGGGAATCTTTAAACATCGTGACATCATAAAACAATTCATATAAGATAAAAAATTCATAAAAATATTTCCATCACAACATAATAAAATCCATGTAATAATAGGGATAGAAACAGAACCCTTTATTATCTTTGATGGAAAATAATTTTGATAAAACACTTGAACTCCATTCTTGAGGAAAATATCCTTTCTACTTCAAAAACACTTTTCCTTTCTTAATATGTCATACAATTCTAAACTAAAAGAAGTTGATTAAAAATAAACTTGAAAACATGTAAAGGAAGATTCTTGGAAGTATATTTTTATAAAAATCCATTCATGCTGTATAAGTTAAAAAAACATTCTTCTCGTACTTTTTTTGGAAAAGTCAAAAAGTACCTCGTACGAAAAAACGACAAAAGATTCCTTTCATATCTTTTACTAAAAACTCACCGAAAGGTAAAATTGGATTTAAACAATTGTAGGTGGATGGAAATAATATTTCATATTGAGGAAACATGTATTTGGATGATAAAATACACCCCAGTAAATACCAATGTATAAACAATCTCAGATAAAAATGAGATTGTGATATTTCTCTTACCTTAGGTCCGATTTGCTTCGTAAGTGTCCGAACCTCCTGTATAATGATATAAATAATGTTATTTACTTATTCTATAATCATACGTATTGTTATGATATCATATATGGTCATATTTTTAGCTTATTATTAGTAATAATTCATTACTACTTGTTATTCGAGTGTTTATTACTTTTTTGTTCTTATGTGTGTTTGTCGAATAAATTATTATTCTTCTATTTAGGTTATAGATACCTCATTTACAGAATTGTATTATTGTAATATATATCATATTGATTCATTCAATTCTTTTATATAATAATTATGCAATGAAGATCATGTAGAACGAATCACATCACATCGTGGAGACGATATTCCGTACGTACGCACAAGCGATGATATCGTTCCCATGATCGTGGAATTGTATTGCAGTGTATGTATACTATATCAGAATAAATATCAATTTTTAATAGTCATATATAGTCATTATTTACACCATTATACCCATCCAAGTAAGGTGGTGGTGGAAAATAGATTACACCACGGCGTGGAGACGGTATTCCGTATGTACGCACGCGCGGTGATTTCTTTTTCCGTAGGATTGATAGATGGTGAAATAGGGTTGTTTCATACATATAATAACATATCAGTATATGAGTGATACTGATGTTATTAATTCTTAATTAAACAACTAAATAAGAAGAATTGGAAGAAGAAATAAAGATGAAAGAATCGGTAACGGACATTACCTCTTCTTTGAAGCGCCTCTTTGAGATCTCCTTTTAGGGCACTAAAATTGGTCTTTGAGGAAGACCAGAACCTCTAGGATGTTTCTAGGGAAGTGTAGAAGAGAATTTGTTAGGGGTTGGCCGAGCTTGAAGGCTAAAAGTGGTGTTAGGAAGAGAGAGAGGAGGTTCCCTTTTATAAGGGAGGAGAGGGGTACCTTTGGAATAACTAAATATATTATTTTATTATAAAGCAAAATTCGATTTTAAATAGCTCAAAATTGATTTATTTCGAAGATAAGGTGGGGATGGGTCAAAATAATCTCATCCAATAGAATTTAGACAAGTTAAGGTTCCTATTTCAACCTAATCATTTAGATTTATCATTAAGTTAAATAATTTTACTTTTACCGTGTCTTCTTGTGTTCTTACACTATAAGGTTAATAAACATACTATATAAAGCCAAAGGAACCCAAATTCGTTTATTATTAATATATATAACCTTATATAAGTCATTTGGACGAACCTTAGATTTTTTAGGAATAAAATAACAATTAATAATATAATATTTGTTTTAAAAACTATTTTATGTCAATTTTGACACTATTTAGTAATTGATTTTTGTGAAAATCATAACAGAATGATTAGTTCGAAAACCATTAATTAAATCAATACTAACATGTCATATTAACCTATAAAATTAGTGGAATTCATAAAAAGTCTCAAATTATAGTTATTTGGGTATTTATAACATCAATTATGTCAATATTTCATTAATAAGATAATTAATGCATCATCGTTGTGTCATAAATAAATTAAATTATTTAATGTCTAAAAATTATAAATAAAATTCCATTATTTTGGTAATCGTTTTAGCTTTCTAATGAGTATTTATAGTAGAATTTATCTTATGTATAACCCTATATTAAAATGATTTACTTATTAAATATTGATTTTAACTATTTTAACCCTTCTTTAAATAAATTAATAATAAATGTCCTAATCTAATCCAAGTGGGCCTAAATGATCATATTTTATTCCTAAGGTTGTTTTTGGTCGAATTAAACTTCTCCAATAGAATTATGACATGTGTTAGGGAAATAATAATAACATTTTTACCCTTAATTACTATATTTACTTTTAACCATGGTAAAAAAAAGTAAAAAGTTACTATTCACCAAAAATTATTTTCATCTCATTGAACCAAATTTTACTTACTAACATCAACCGTGTCTCTAGGATTTTCGAAATTCTACTCAGAGAAGTGGTAAAGAATGTTTTATGAAAAATTCATTTTTTTTAACTACCACTTAGTGGTTTCACTATTCATCAAAAAATGAAAGTTTTTCAGAAAAATACCAAAAATTAGGCCTAAGCTATATTTGATATTATGAATTCCAAAATGATATCTATTTTACCAAATTCAAAACATATCAGTTGCATTAATTAATTTAAAAATTAATTCTCGTCGTCAAAACAAATAGCGTGTTCTTAAGAGATAATAACTATCAAAAGATTGACAGTTGTTTATGTCTGGTTTAAATGTGAAATTAAATCCAATAACCAACATTGTTTTAAATTGTAAAAATATATTCTAAGTATACTTTAAAACCAATCAAATTAATAATTTATCACTATTAATTATTTCTATTTAAAAGGTTCTTTTTAATTAAAATTTAGAAATTTTTCACTATTCATCAGAAAATGAATGTTATTCGAAAAGTACCAAAATTTCACCCTAAGCTAATTTCGATATTCCGAATCCAGAAATGAAGTCAATTTTGAAAAATAAAATTTAAAAAATTTCAAAAACTGGTTATTACTATTCATAACGGCTAGTTTTAATAATATTTTAATAGCATATTGTTGTTTAGTGAAACTCGGTATTGTGTACTACACACGCAATCGAGGAAGGTCACGATTGCGTGTAATGCAAGGCAAGTCAAGGATGCATGTTGTGCATGCTCCTTTTGGTGTAGCGTACAACACAATACATTAATGAAATTAAAAATAATATTTTTCATAAAATCTCAGGCTGGTACATTCTACCCCCTTAAAATGAATTTCGCCCTTGAAATTCGTCATGGTTATAAATGGTTTACTATTAGAAAGTTTCTTTAATAGAAACCCACATCGTAAAAAGGAATACCAAAACCAATATTTAAAAACAAAAGTATGAAATGTAACGGTTACCCAAATAAACTAATCACTGGGATTCCACATAGGTGAAAATATGGATATGGAAGAGAAATCTAACCATCATGTTCTGATGGAGAGTGGTAGATAAAATGGCTATGGAAAAGCCAGAAATCACAAAGCCATAAATTTGTGACGATCTAAGGTACCATCTGATTCATCAGATATAAGAGCACTAGGACAACATTTTTGGTTTTCAAGATCATTTCCCTAAATACTTTCATGATTTTGGTATAGTCTCACCATTTGTCATTCTTTGGACAATTTCCAGTTCATCTCTTAAGGAAATGAAGTCGAATTTTTCATTCGTGATGTGTTAGCAGATCATGTGATAGAAGGATGTGTCATTCCATCTATCTCAAACAAAAGGTTAGAAAAGTTATCAAAATATACATAAGTCCATCTTTAGTGAGATTAATCATATATGGTTCCTAAAATGGAATTATACTTCATATATCATACTGCTTAATATAATAAAACTAGTTTCTACTAAACAGGGACTTCTTGTAGGCCAGTGGTAGGCGATAAAGGCCAGTCGCACTTCAGTTGTGGGTTCGATTCCCACAGCCTTGTCCGACGCGATGGGCTGTCGCCCATCCTGTAGGTTGTCCTTTTTCTAAATCTATACTACTATAACATCCCATCAACAATACCAAAAAAGTTTTATCCTTAAAAAATACTAACTTATGTCCAACATAATCCATTCCAATCATTAGGCTTATCTAAAATACTTCGGTCCAAGCTCATAGTATAAAGAAAATGATCACGTGAATGCCATCATTTATCCCCCATATATCATAAGATATATCTTGTTGGTCAAATTACAAATATGTGAATACCTTAATCATGTATTCTCTTGAAGAATGAATATCCATTGAACCTTAGTGAAACATGAATGCAGATAAAAGTTAACACTTTCCACATACCAAAATCTTCAAAATTCTATATCCTCAAACCATGATATCACTTAGTCCTTATATCAATCATGAGCTCATGAATACTATCAAACATATTAGATTCTCTTTATCCCTTCATTATGTGCATATCATCTTCTTTCCAAAAATATTTCAATCACTTTTCATGGTTACTGATGCCATATAATTATTGAAAACCACCATATACCAAAACATAAATATTCCAATATTCCACGATACTATATACAACATTATTCTGGAATCCCATTACATAAACACTTAATCATTCCACCACATCGTTGTCATATTCAACATCGCCAATGGTTATCACATGTGACTTCCCTTTGTCCTTTGCCTTAATTGGTTGCTCACGTCGATCATCACTAACCCTTGGATTAGGGCATTTATTAGCATAATTCCACATCTCCTTGCACATGAAGCATTGAAGTGTTGTTGGTGCGTTCTCTGCAGTCTTTTCTTTATTCACATCATTAGAAACCCTTTTTCCATTAGTTCGACACTCAGCTACTCGATGACCTTATTTTCCACACTTAAAAAATTTTCTAGTCCCTTTAAGACAATCTCCACCATGCTTCTTTCCACACTTTGAGCAAAAGGAAACATTCATCTTCTTTTCACCATTATTATGAGATTTCTCCTTGAACTCCATCTTTAATTTCTTGTCAAATCTATGAGATGGATAAGTAACACAAACTTCCATTTCTACCTTGATAGCACAATGCACAATTTCTTCATAGCTACTAAATTCTCTTATAGCTAATGCCCGTCGAAGATTTGGTTTTATGCCACTGAAGAATCGATCAACTTTACTTTCAGGTTGGATGATAAATCCAGATGCATACCTTGCAAGCCATGTAAAATTCGCATCGTATATACCAATAGATTCATCATCCTTTTTCTTTAGTTCAAGAAACTCCTTCTCCGTCTTTGTTCGAAGAATACAAGGGAAGTACTTATTGAAAAATAAGTTCTTGAACTTGTCCCATTCTATGGACTCAATTTCATCTCTTTCCCTCGTATTCTTGATAAGATTCCACCATTGATCAGCTTCACCTTCCAAACGATATACTGTTATGATGACTATATCATGTACAGAACATTAAAGAACTGAAAATATCTTTTCAGTAGTACTGATCCATTGTTCAGCAACAAGTGGATCAGAAGATCCACTGAAAGAAGGTGGACGTTGCCTCATGAAGGACTCAATAGAATGTTGTTCCCTTCTCTTCTCATTTGGAAGTCCAGAATGATTCATAGCTTGTGTAAGTATAGCAATATGATTTTTCACTTCATCTCTCATAACATTTTTTCATTCAGGAGGACAATCATTGCATTGTCCATTACATTGATCAACACGGTTCCTTCGGGTTCCAGCCATCGTCTAAAACCCAAAAAGAATAGTGTGAGAGGCAAAAATCATGCTAGGGAAAACAACATAATAAAGGGGGAGTATCCTCAATATCTAACATCTTAGGTTAAATTCTATGATCTTTACCATAGTTCTAGGACTGTATCCTATACGTATACTTATCCTTAGGGACATCCCTAGACATACCTTAGAAATATCACTAGGGATCTCACTAACGTTTTCGCATCCTAGTTTCCAAAGGTTGACTAAACCTTTCCTCTGATACCAACTATAGAGACCCGAAGATTAACGTACATAGACATTACATTAATTTTTCGGAATACTTAGTACATAACAAAAACACACACACAAGGATCGTTATAGTTTAGTTTCTTTGGAAACTCGGAATATAATCTTCTAATCCTGGTAAAAGGTCTTCAACATCTCCCATAAAGATCTTCTATTTTTTTAAACCTAAATCCTTTCTTTATAACCTAGGGAAAAGAAAACATAAAAGGGTGATCTCAAATGATCAGTAAGGGTAATCAAAAGAAATATCAATCACGTCATATTCATAAGAACATATCTTTTAGAAATCTTAACCTGTAAAAGAGATCATAATTTCATAACATGGGATAAATCATAGTAGTGAAATGTAATCCCAATAATCATAACGTAAAACATGAAACTTTGTGGCATACACACAAAATCATAGAGAATCATTTCTTATTAGTCAAGACTCATTGCCAAGACTATCTTAGTGGACAAAGTCTCTTTCTGAACCGAGTTCACTCTTCGTTTCAGTCCTATTTCACTGAACCGGTATAACCTACCATTCCAGCCATGTCTATCTCATGAGATATAAAATATTTACCCAATTCATTGGAGGGAGATATAGTTCCCACCCATCTCATAATGATACCATTCTTATGTGTTCCACAAAATCATAAACCATACATCATAGCATAACCCATGTAATAAAAATGGGAATCTTTAAACATCGTGACATCATAAAACAATTCATATAAGATAAAAGAATTCATAAAAATATTTCCATCACAACATAATAAAATCCATGTAATAATAGGGATAGAAACAGAACCCTTTATTATCTTTGATGGAAAATAATTTTGATAAAACACTTGAACTCCATTCTTGAGAAAAATATCCTTTCTACTTCAAAAACACTTTTCCTTTCTTAATATGTCATATAATTCTAAACTAAAAGAATTTGATTAAAAATAAACTTGAAAACTTGTAAAGCAAGATTCTTGGAAGTATTTTGTTTAAAAATACTTTCAGGCCGTATAAGTTAAAAAAACATTCTTCTCGTACTTTTATCGGAAAAGTCAAAAAGTACCTCGTACGAAAAAACGACAAAAGATTCCTTTCATATCATTTACTAAAAACTCACCGAAGGGTAAAATTGGATTTAAAAAATTGTAGGTGGATGGAAATAATATTATATATTGGGGAAACATGGATGTGGATGATAAAATACACCCCAGTAAATACCAAAGTATAAACAATCTCAGATAAAAATGAGATTGTGATATTTCCCTTACCTTAGGTCCGATTTGCTTCATAAGTGTCTGAAACATCCTGTATAATGATTTAAATAATGATATTTACTTATTCCAGAATCATACTTATTGTTATGATATCATATATGGTCATATTCTTGGCTTATTATTAGTAATATTTCATTAGTACTTGTTATTCGAGTGTTTATTACTTTTTTGTTCTTATGTGTGTTTGTCGAATAAATTCTTATTCTTATATTTTGGTTATGGATACCTCATTTACAGAATGGTATTATTGTAATATATATCATATTAATTCATTCAATTCATTTATATAATCATTATGCAATGAATATCATGTAGAACGAATCGCATCATATCGTGGAGACGGTATTCCGTACGTACGCACGAGCGATGATATCATTCCCATGATCATGGAATTGTATTGGAGTGTATGTCTACTATTTCAGAATCAATATCACTTTTTAATAGTCATATATAGTCATTATTTACACCATTATACCCATCCAAGTAAGGTGGTGGTGGAAAATAGATTACACCACGGCGTGGAGACGATATTTCGTACGTACGCACGCGCGATGATTTCTTTTTCCGTAGGATGGATAGATGGTGAAATAGGTTTGTTTAATACATATAATAAAATATAATTATATGATTGATACTGATGTTATTACTTCATAATGAAACAACTAAATAAGAATAAGTGGAAGAAGAAATAAAGATGAAAGAATCGGTAACGGACATTACCTCTTTTTTGAAGGGCCTCTTTGAGATCTCCTTTTAGGGAACTAAAATTGGTCTTTGAGGAAGACCAGAACCTCTAGGATGTTTCTAGGGAATTGTAGAAGAGAATTTGGCAGGGTTTGGCTGAGCATGAAGGCTCAAATTGGTGTGAAGAAGAGAGGGAGGAGGTGCCCTTTTATAAGGGAGGAGAGGGGTACCTTTGGAATAACTAAATATATTATTTTATTATGAAGCCAAATTAGGTTTTAAATAGCTCCAAATTGATTTATTTAGAATATAAGGTGGGTATGGGACTAAATACTCTCATCCAATAGAATTTAGACAAGTTTAGGTTCCTATTTTAACCTTATCATTTAGATTTAACATTAAGTTAAATAATTTTACTTTTACCGTGTCTTCTTGTGTTCTTACTCTATAAGGTTAATAAACTTACTATAACCAGCCAAACGAACCCCAAGTTGTTTATTATTAATATATATAACCTTATATAAGTCATTTGGCAGAACCTTAGGTTTTTAGGAATAAAATAACAATTAATAATATAATATTTGTTTTAAAAACTATTTTATGTCAATTTTGACACTATTTAGTAATTGATTTTTGTGAAAATAATAAAAGAATGATTAGTTAGAAAACATTTAATTAAATAAATACTAACATTCTATATTAACCTATAAAATTAGTGTAATTCAAAAAAAGTCTCAAATTACAGTTATTTGGGTATTTATAACATGAATTATGTCAATATTTCATTAATAAGATAATTACTGCATCATCGTTGTGTCATAAATAAATTAAATTATTTAATGTCTAAAAATTATAAATAAACTACCATTAATTAGGAAATATCTTTATCTTTCTAATTAGTATTTATAGTAGAATTTATCTTATGTATAACCCTATATTAAAATGATTTACTTATTAAACTTTGATTTTAACTATTTTAACCCTTCTTTAAATAAATTAATAATAAATGTTCTAATCTAATCCAAGTGGGCCTAAATGATCATATTGTATTTATAAGGTTGTTTTTGGTCGAATTACACTTATAAAATATAATTAGGACATGTTTTAGGGTAATAATAATAACATTTTTACCGTTAATTACCCTATTTACTTTTAACCGTGGTAAAAAAAGTAAAAAGTTACTATTCACCAAAAATTATTTTCATCTCATTGAACCAAATTTTACTTACTGACATCAACCGTGCCTCTTGGATTTTTGAAATTCTACTCACAGAAGTGGTAAAATTATGTTTTATGAAAAATTCATTTTTTTTAACTACCACTTAGTGGTTTCACTATTCATCAAAAAATGAAAGTGTCCAGAAAAATACCAAAAATTAGGCCTAAACTATATTTGATATTATGAATTCAAAAATGATGTCTATTTTACCAAATTAAAAACATATTAGTTGCATTAATTAGTTTAAAAATTAATTCCCATCGTCAAAACAAATAGCGTGTTCTTAAGAGATAATAACTATCAAAAGATTGACAGTTGTTTATGTCTGGTTTAAATGTGAAATTACATCCAATAACCAACATTGTATTAAATTGTAAAAATATATTCTAAATATACTTTAAAACCAATCAAATTAATAATTTATCACTATTAATTATTTCTATTAAAAAGGTTGTTTTTAATTAAAATTTAGTAATTTTTCACTATTCATCATAAAATGAAAGTTATCCGAAAAGTAGAAAAATTTCACCCTAAGCTAATTTCGATATTCCGAATCCAGAAATGAAGTCCATTTTTAAAAATAAAATTTACGAAATTTCAAAAAGTGGTTATTAATATTCATAACGGCTAGTTTTAATAATATTTTAATAGCATATCGTTGTTTAGTGAAACTCGGTATTGCGTACTACACATGCTATTGAGGAAGGTCGTGATTGCATGTAATGCAAGGCAAGTCAAGGATGTATGTTGTGTAAGCTCCATTTGGTGTAGCATACAACACACGACATTAATGAAATTAAAAAGAATATTTTTCATAAAATCTCGTGCTGTTACATGTATGTTCCATATTTTTGTCACTATAAAATATTATTGGGATAGAACATGCCAAAAAATTTCACTCAATACACAATTATGACATCTAACAAAACCTGATTCCATAGTGGGTGCTGAAAAATGACTACCCTTCCATAGTTTCTTGTTTTTATCCCATTGATAAACCTCAACTTTATTATAATTATTAACAGAAGTGGAACCAAATTACTCATTATAAATCCCACTCATTCTTCCATTAATTATTGTGAAAAACCATTTTCATTATCCTCTTCCAGAGACATCTTAATAATAAGGGCCTATCGAAGCACTTATAGGTGTGTCATCCATTCAAAGGTTATTAACTGGAACTTAAATTATGGACAAAGTAAGATATAAATATTTCATTCTATATTAAATACCATTCCAATAAAAAAGAGATCATATTATATGAAATTTGTAAAATTTTGGGAATAACATGACACCAATATCTTCTCCTTCTAAATATATCAAAAATTAGAATACGGTCTTGTTTCAGTGTATCGAGGAAAAATTCATCATTGAAGAGGTATACCATGTCATTACCTCACACCTCTTATAATAGTTCAAGACACATCACTATATCCTTTTTTCCCTGGAGCATATACATGTCCAATTTTACCAGTTATTGATCGAGAGTGCACACAAAATCAGTAATTCCGTTGATGATTTGAATCCAACCCTCAACATGTATCGGTCCCTAGTTCCCTAAAATACTTTGTGAGGATATATCATTGACTCCCAATAATAATATACCATCTTCTGTAAGTCCCTATGAGATCCTACACCCTAAACTAGCACAAACCAAAAGACTTCATCTAGAATGGCTCTACTTCTTATACCACTGTAGTAGTTGTAGTATCATACTCACTTGCATCCAATATCATATCTAGTTGTACTAAATAAAAATAGTCCCTTACATCTTTATTCCTTATCACTCCCCTAGGTTCTCCCATATGACTTATTTATGGATAAATTATCCAAAATTTAGTAATGATCACTTATATAATTTGATAGATGCTTACAAGGATAACTACTAAAGAATATTACAAGAACACTCAAAAAATCACTATGAGAGGACTCATCCTAAAAGGATACCTATTTCAATTACACATAACCATAACATAAACCCATTAATTTTGTGAGATAATCTGATTAAAAATCATAAATGTATAAATTGTTTTTGTATTCATATGTTTATATAATAAAATTTAAATTATCCAACAACTAAAAATTATACAGCATATATCTCTACTAGAATTGAATTAATTAAATCTCTACAAATTAAAAGAATCCACATGTAATGAATGTGAAACTATTTCCATAATAATTATGTATGACCACACCCAAATAGAATAAATTATACTATAATAATGGAACTGAAATATATTATGAAATTGTAAGAGTGAGATTGAAAACAATATTTCTAACCCACTGGTAATTCATAGGTATACTACATGTTATCTATAAATTAACATGCGTTACCCCATAATAATTCTCCATGAAACCTATCTCATTTGAACTATTCCCAAAACATAGTATACAAAAATAAAATAAACAGGGAGAAAATCCATTCAATACCATCGTGTAACACTAACCCAAATCCTATGGTCCGAGTCATAGTTCCACATAACCTCACTCTGGACTTGCCTTTAAAAAGAGGCTACAGTCTAGCAGTGAGGGAATAGTTTGTGTTTTCGGGAGACCATTCCCCCAGTTTAAATATAAATAAATCATACCCAAATAAAAATTCATTTACAGACCCAAAACTAAAAACAATAATTGGTAATAATATCCAGGATTTAGTAAATAACATACTGCTCATACAATATAAACCAAGGGATCCTTAATGTGGTAGTTCAATCTTGTGTATGATGAAACGATATATCTAAAAAATGAAATTGAAATAATTTGAAGCCATTACCAGTATTTTTTCCATCACCCAAGTTATACTTGCATAATGTCCTAACATAGGGCCCATTCCCATCACTAGATCCCTAACCATAAATTTTTAATACGCACTAAGATACCCATGGTTGTTGTGAATAAAAACTTATAATGATAAAACAACTACATCGTTAACATTAAATCATCAATATATAAAAATATATTACAAGAAAATTAAATAAATTCATAAACATATAATAAATTTTCAAGTCATAATGATCTAATTAGTTAACCATAAACGCCTACTCTACATGATTCAACTCTAAGATGGAGGAAAGATCGTAAGTAATTGTTCCATAACATATGTTCTTCCATGTGATTATAACATTGTAAAAATAGATTTCGACAATTATCATGTATCCACATTCCACCATCAGTGAATAGTTACATGCCTCACTTTTTGGTACATCCACATTGTCTACATGTCCACCAAATTCATGAATCTAGGAAAAAACTCTTGGCCACATGATGACCCAATATTCATCTCTTGGGTAAGACACATTTGCATGTTTCATCCCAATATCTGTCTCTGGGTTGTAAAACACTTACAAAATTCATACTTGAAGTTGAAATCCCAACGTTTAACTACATGTATGTTCTCCCCATATAAGGGGAAAAGTAGTCTATTTATATTACCATGGTATAATGAAATATATTTGTAGAGGCCATACATGAATCTATAACCAAGATATAATATATAAATTACAATCATGTCGTATATATAAATCCTTCAAGGACCACAATCACACATGTGAATCACATCAATCAGTGGTCTCATGGCTATAAATGCTTAGATACTAATAATATTAATCAATAGCCTCAAAATATACACAATCAATTTCATGTAAATCATATCAATCAAGGGTCTCGTGTTATACACACATACCCACATCTATATCAATTAATACAATTCCATAAAAGGGCCCTATATGATATATAATTCCTACCTCAAATATATATATTCCAAAAGCAATGAATTCCTACTATCATCAATCCCAAACACCTAATATCCCTATAACATCCCACGCATAACCAAATAAGGATTATATAATAATGATCAAAGATGAAAAAGATTATATGTTATAGAATTTGGTTGGACTAACCTAATGAGAACCACTATCACCAATGCATCTAGGTCTGATGAAGGGAACGAATGTGATCCTCCATCGATCTGGGATAAAATCATTTAAACATCCAATAATTCTCTATTTGATCCTTTATTAATCCATAAAATTATAAGTAATATCCAAGGTGTATGATTCATCCAAATATTAAGAGGGGTTTTTGGCTAGATCCTTGAAGTGATTGAATACAGAAGCCTTTAAATTGATCAGATCATCAAATAGTAAATAGAAAATAAAAAAGGTATCCAAATTCATATTATATAAGACTCACCATACATTATGGATGAAAAGTAGATAATTAAAAAATGGGAGATATAATGTAGAGGTGCTATAGTGAGTGAAAGTGTCCTCTAATAAAAAAATATTTAGGATCCACTACATAGCTGACGGGGATCACTAACAAGCTAGTTGATAGCCCCTAGTGGGTCAATAGGGATAGACATATCCTAGGGATACTATAACAACCATTAGTTGGTTAATGCAATTTGAGTAGTTAATTGGCTTCTTCCACCTCTATAATCAATATAAATGTCATATAATGGGCTAGATGGTGGAAACCGACTACCTCTAAAGCATCATGTTACTTCCCACACGTTTGTATGATTTTAATCCCTAGTTAATAAATCCCTCTCACACATACAATTAAGTAAATTAAATATAATCATGATATTAAAAACTTTAGAAAAAAATTAATTACAAGTTTAGGGTGTCATAATATACCACTAACAAAAAAATATAATTAGAATTGGAACCACCATTTCAATTTCTAAATGCTGAATGATTTATTACCGACCAATTTCGGGTAGTACCAACCACACAAACATACTATATTTGGATAATTAACAATATTTAGTCAATTCTATGTGGAAAAGGTACCTCCACATATCTATTATCCATAAATATGAACAATACACCATTAATAAATCATATAAAAAATTTAAAAGTAATTAAAATATCAAAGGTTATTCGCCTTATCTAGAATCGAATTTCAATGTCCCATTATTAGGTCATTTCACATTTAATATTGGATTAAATAAATATAAATCTCACTAAATTTTATAGTAGATACCTGTACATGGACCCTTGGTTTGTTTTCCAGTCAAATGAACACATCCTCAGTACATATTGATGATTTCATACTCAATTCTAAAAAAATTGGTCATTAGTGACCAATGGTGCAATCCAACCCCTCGCATGGGTCACTCCTAGTCAATTAAATTTCCATAAATCCATAACAAGTTTATGTAATTAGTTTAATTTGGTTTTATACCATCCATAACAAATCAATGATTTCTATATTTTACATGATTCATGAAAAATGAGAAAAAAATCATCCACAAACAATGGGACAACCTAAAGGGACTTGTAGGGTTTCCCTAGTAAGAGAACACATTTTGATATGTTATTAAACTTACAAAATCCATAAATATGTTATAATACCTCGAATTAGGAATAACATATATTATAGGGAAAAGAAATTGTGATAATTTTTTTTTACTAAGTGAACTTGCATGTTTACCGACGATGGCCTATGGCGGTAAACAAGATCCAAATAAGATATGAAATATATAGTATTATTCTTTAAATAAGAATAATTAGGAAGTGGTGAGGGTGTAGGAGGCACAATTTTTTTTACATTTTTTTACATAATTATAATTTTAATAAAAATAAATAAATAATTAACTATTTAATCAAATTATTTAAAAATTAAAAATAATGAACCCATTGGGAACATGGTGGTCGAAATATCATTTAATTTGGGGGGGGGGGAATCAGGTACCTGAACAATGGTCACTGTCATCTTAGTGGCCCGGATTGAGGCACTACGACACCCACCATAATCTAGGAACTAATCCATGAAGTACTTGATGGAATGCTTCACATGAAAGTTTTCCCGACCCACAGAATGTTTCTATGAAATGATCCCTCAAGCCCTAAATCCCCAACAATCACCCCCTAGAACTTATGAATACTAAATATAAATTAATTTTAATTAATACTTGTAAAAAAATACATCATATAAATATTTAGTGTTAAAAATATTTTTTAACACTTATTTCTAAAAAAATTGGGAGAGAGTCGATTTCTTTTTATAGAAATTTTCAAAGGGAAAAATACATAATTAAGATCTTTATAGGGTGTACCTATTGTACTAATAGGTATTAGTGACCAAAATATATGATTTCAAGTGATCACATCTATTTTTTCATATTTTAAAAAATTGAAATGGGGGAGACTATAAATCCATTGATAATTCAAGAGTATAGTTTCTAGTAACTAAAGATCTATCAATGTGTAAATTGATAAATGTTTAGCTGTATGTTTATCTAAATTACCAAAAGGATAATATTTATTAGGTATTTTCACAGAGATATGGAGAACTAAAAAACTAATACCCTGTGTTTTGGCCTTTTGATGACTTCTAAGGAATGATTGTGAAATAACATGATTCATGAGATAATCTATTCATGATTCATAAATGTGATTTTAATTTTAATTTACTAAAAACACAATCATGTATGGGTTCTAGGATTATTGAAGTTGAGTGGATTGTAAAGAGAATAAGATTACTCTTGTTTTATTAAATAATAGTGTGAATGAGGTTTGTTTTTATCTTATAAAGAAACAATTTTAGAGATTTTACATATTATGTTGTGAATTTATTCCTAGTCGAGAGGGTTTGGATTACATAATTTTCAGTTTTCCTTGTATTAAAATATGGAGATATAAATATGAGTTTTATAAAATCATACTACAAATAGTTTCCTATAACTAAACTAGAGAATTCATAATTCAATAATGGTAGTTTTTTTAATATTTGTTCATAGATATTACTATGTAGATTGGGAGATTATGTCAAAATACATCATATATCAACGTTTTGGTTTATTGAATTTTGAAGGAAACATTGATGATTTAGTAAGATATATTAGATATGAATTTTGGATCACAAGATCATCCTTCAATAGAGATCATCACGTGGTGATGTGTAACAATTTTATTTATTTGGTTTCTAAAGAAAATGTATGAGGATATTTTCATTTATGTGTTCATGTATTTCTAAGAATAATCCAAAAAATATTTTCTAAAGGTAGAGGAATATAATAAGGTTAACTACTAGATATTAGATTTATATGCACTAGATCTTATCAAACAAGATCAATTTACTTGTTTACTCTTATCTATATGTTTCATGTATTCGGCATCCAAAAACATATTACTACTCCAACACAATTTTTGTATTGATAATAATATAAAAATATGGGTAGTGGTATCACAAAAATTGGACACTAAGGATTAATAATATAATGAAATGTTTGAGTGAAGATTGTAAAAACACTTGTGTCATGTGTGTTTTATCTCTCTATATCTCACATACTCACTTTGTTTAATTCTCGATCCTACACATTAATCAAAAATGGAAAACCTATTAGAGAGTTCGAGATTTGGTAACCATTGTTTCAACCCCCCATCACATACCACTTCTTAATATATGTATACTCTCATCAATATTATCAATGTTGTGTGGCCTCTGATGTATTTATTTTAACAATATTTAAGTTCAATAATCTAATAAAATATAGAAGTGTAAATTTTAATATATTATGATATTTATTTAAAGATTTAATGCAATTTTTTTATCTGTTTCTATTAAATGGATTGTAAATAAAAAATTAATTTTTAGGGTATGATGTTCACTAATAGTCATAGAACAATGGAATAAGAGAATACTTCTGGTTTGTTTCTAACAATGAAAAAATATTTAATCTTTTATCATTAATGAAAATTTATGTTTTATGAATATAATATAGATATACCAATTTGTTTTAAATAAATATTCCAATGATAATTTCAATACCCTAAAATAAATAAAGGTAATGAAAGGATAAAAAAGATTTAATATAAATATGAGATTCTCTAACAATTTAATGATGATAAATTATGGAAAAGGGAATGGGAAGGATAAAACAAAAATAATGAGGATTTTATCTATGGAGGAAAATAAAGAGTTTTTGGTGGATGTTATCCCAGATAAAGAAAATTTACAAATTGTTGAAATTTAGAGATATCCATTAAAAAATGATAATGATGATGATGATCACTTTTTACCCTTTATACAAAATATTTAACTATTCAGATCTTGTCGAGGGAGATTATTTTAAATACGCCACGATTAAATTCAATGAAAAGTTTTCTCATGGAAAATTTAATGAAAAGTGTAAACGGGGGGGGGGGCACTCTAAGTTCTTGTAATCAATAACTAACATCGAAATTCAGTGGTGATGATAAGGGAATCATTCTTTGTAGAAACATTGGATCTACCTCTATCCATATCTCTCTCCATAAATAATTATTTATATATTTCATATTATCATTATCATTATTATTATTATTAATTTCACTAAAATTATTTAATTTGAAAAAAACTATAACAAATTGATTATAATAATTGTTAATAAATAATCCGAACAAGTAGTAATTTTTAAATAATTAATGAAATTCAGTAAATGATTAATAATAAATTTTAATTATATAGTAAAAATCGGAAAAAATTATTAGTAATAATTAATAGTAGACAATTGTAAATATTAAGTAGGATTAACAATAAATAAATATTAAAATGAATTATTAACATTATATTTATGTCAAATCTACGTTAAAATATATTATTTTAGTTATATTTAAATTATTAATAACTTCTTTTTCGTTATTCAAAATTGTTTTCTTCAATATTTACCTTAGTTACAATATATTAATGTTATATTACAAGTGATTTATATTATATTATTGTAATATATATTTTTAAAATATAAATATAATGTAAACATGTTATAGTGACACCCAAATATAATAGAAAAAATATATTACATGATGTATAAAATAAAACATAAATATAATACAAAAATAATATAAATACAAATCAATTAACATAAATATAATGTTATGAATAATTACCGATAATATGAAAATAATTATTTAATAATGCAAGAGTAATGTAAATATATTGTAAATAACTACTAGTCACATTATAATTATGTTATATTTATATTATATTTACGATAATAATGTTATATTTACAATATTTCTATGTTACATTTAAATTAATAACTATTATTTATGTTTTATTATGTTATAAATTATTATTATATATTTTATTAATGACTGTTATTTTCATTACATTTTCATTAATAATTTATATTTATATTATAATAAAATAATATTTATGGATTATTTATGTTATATAATTCTTTATATATATTATTTATTTCCTAAATAACGATTATATAAATTATAGTTTTTCATAATATAATATTTTTATCACATATATGTTATATAATGTTATACGTATCTTATATTTATATTATACCAACATTATATCATTGTCATTTACTACTATTTACCTTATAAATCACAATTATTTATGTTATTACTAAAAATAATATATATTATATTTACGATAAGAATTTAATATTTTCAATATAGTTATTAATAACGATTTTTAAATAAAAATTATAATTTTTAAGCCTTAATAATGTTAATAACTTAATATATACATTATATGTATGTTACATAAAGTTGTGTTTTCTTAATATTTCTGTTATATTCACTTTATTAACATATCTGAGGCCTTCTCTCCCAACTCCCCATTTTAATCCATCTCAACACACCCATAGTTCCCTCAACTGATCATTCTAAGTGGAGTCAGTGGCATGCCAAAATGTTGTCACAACCCGTCCTCCTGGACCCTTGTCACGACTACCACAAGCCCTCCGCCGATAGGCTAGAGGCTGCAGACTAGCACTGAGTAGGCATGTCTCATTAAAAGAAGACATTTCCCT
This sequence comes from Viscum album, assembly GCA_963277665.1. Taxonomy (NCBI): domain Eukaryota; kingdom Viridiplantae; phylum Streptophyta; class Magnoliopsida; order Santalales; family Viscaceae; genus Viscum; species Viscum album. The sequence goes on from OY728148.1 coordinate 1,417,693,629, forward strand.
AAGAACCTATACATAGAAACCCAACTTAAATCCATAGGTATGGACACTAAAACACAAAGTAGAGAAAATTAATGCATACCATTACAACCCCACAATATAGTATGATTGTAAGTAAAGTAGTAAAGTACAACTAGGCAAGAATATAAGCCCACTAAATGAAAGACAACTACAATGCCTGACCAGAAAACAAGGGTACTGAAGCTATTGTAAGAAGCTATGGGAAACGCCTCATCTCGTTTGATCTCATAAGGCACTACCTGGTCCTAGTCCTCATCCTACAATGTGTAAGACTACACCAAAGTGTCGTTCATCTACACAAGAAACAACACTTGCGGGAAAAAACCCTGGGAATGTGTGAGTAAATTAATACATAGTATGGGACCCTGAAAACAAAAAAGTGAAAGACCATAATGAAAAACACCACCATGAAGGAATAGTTTGCTCAACACAAGAATATGTCCTCAACACAAATAACAAGAACATCTAAGAATACTCGTAAAGGATTACAAGACACAACATGTCATTCGCTGCCAGCGATATGGTTCTGTGCGTATCACGCTCTAATTCAGGAGATCCCACTCCTTGAAATATCTATTAGTAACTAGGTATATAAAGTCTACCAAAAGTGTCTGAGATAACATCTTGTCCCGATACACCATGAATTTTCCCTTAAACCTCTATTCTTACTAAGAAAAGAATCCTCGATATCACAACCAATCCATCATCACATGATTCATATCATGGAACCGTCATTCTGGGAGGAATCGATCCTTGTGCCATCATGTCATCAGAGACCTATAAAAATATGTCCCACTTATTTGGGCCCCTCCATTAGAAAACTAAATGAGAACTAACCGAAGTACACTACTTCGTTCGTAAGGCTGAACATATTGTATTGTTCAGGGTCAAATCCCCGATGAGTCAATGTGGGTCGCATGTATTCTAGCTCACTGGGTTATACTTAGCTACTAGGCCACCGAGGATTACTCTACTACCTCCAAACTATCGGGACACTGAGGTCTGCTCAGCAAGTGCTCATATGTTAGGCCACTAAGGCCCGCTCAGCTATTTCTCATCTATCGTGCCACAAAGGACTGCTCAAAAATAGCTCATTTTTCAGGCCACTAAGTTCCTCTTGGATACTGATCATCTTTTAGGACACTGGTGTCCTCTCGGCTAATACTCATCTACAAGTCAAGTAAGGTCTTCTTTGTTGTTTCTCATTTACTGGGCCACAAGGGTCTACTTTTCTGCTACTTGTGGAACGCATGATTCCCAGAGAATCTACTCTTTAATCCATCATTCATTTACCAACATCCACTAAAACTCACCTGATGTATTTCAAAAGATTATCTATTGTTTTTAGGTCCCAATTTCACAAACGACTCGTCAATCGAATGAAGGGTTTAGATGTTATAGACGTTTTATTTCAAAGGGTTCGGTGGGGTCCGAGTCTGGTCTGTCCCGGTCGGACTAACCCGACCCGACCTGGATCTTACCTGGTCCACTGGGCCCATCCATGACCGGTTGGGCCTATCTTGGACTAGCTGGTCCACGGGTCCGGCCAAATAGGGAATCCCAAACTACCTTCTCCACCTGGAACTCTACAACCAGGCCTACATGTGTGGCCTGTATGCGGCAGCGGTCACCGTGTCCACTCCCATTCTACGTGACAAGTTCTCTACGTGACCACCCTGTTGGTCACCGCAGGGCCCTCATAACATTATCCCACTAGAACGTGTCCCTCTAGCCACATGACATGTCATGTTTCTACATCCAGAAGAGACCCCACCACCATCTGTTGTTGGCAACCATCGTCCATCGCCCTACAACTGATGTAGTAGGGACTTTGACCATCGCGACACACTGTGGTCACTAGAGGGTCCTTCCGCGGCCCACTAGACTTGCTCCGGTGGTTTATTTTTCTATCTTTGAATCCTTTCGGGGTTCTTGGGTCATTGATTCCCCTGGTATAGTTTCATTGTAGCGTTGTCGTTGATCCATAGGTTCAGCCACAAAGAACACAAGAATTCATATAATGGATAGATCTAGCCTAATTTTTTCGTGATTCCTCCACATTATATTAATGTGAAGATTATTAACACTAATATTCTATCCCTTCGAACCTAAGAAAAAAAATACACCCCTTAAGAACAAACGACCAGCAGATCAAACTATTAGTGGGTTGATCTGCATTCGTTGTATAGAAAGAAAGAATTGGGAAACAATTTCAACAAGAACAAACCCCAACCTCAAGTTGGTTGTCTTTCATAGGTAGATCGTAGTCTCCTTTCCACATCGAACCTTGTTCTTCTAGTGTTCATTGAGTCATTATCCTATGATAGAATTCCAACATTCGATCTGTGGTCATTGGTGATAGAGACTCCTCCGCCTTTCCATAAGAAAACTCTAGGGTACCCACAAAACTCTCTATCATTATGAATTATACTGATAGACTGTGTCCCCAATTAATGGAAAAAACAGGCTAACACATTCAGCCTTATTATTTCTCTTGGAAACAATGTCACTATACTTCTTTATTTATGAAAGAATTATGGGTTTCTCTATCGATGTGTCACAGTTTTGCAATTCTGCAAAATGATAAAATAAAATAAAATTAATTCGTTTATTTTATTTTATTATCCTTTAGAAAGTCCAAAAATTAACTTTTATACTCAACTCCCACTGATATAGGTTATGTTCGAATTATGGAGAAAATATCATTTATGAACTCAACTGTGGCGTCATATTTCTAATATGTGTTACCATTTGTGAGTTATGATGATTCAAAAATAAAATAATTTTTTATTTAAATTATTTTATTTACAGTTACGTCCCAAAAACCAACATTCATAGCCAGCCCACGCATGCAGATGTTAGGCTCCGCCTAAGTAAATCATTCCCTCTTGAGTTCAATGGTAGTCGCATATTTTTAATCATAGTTATCATTCATGAGTTATAATGGCTTCACATATAAAATAATAATATTTAATTATTTTTTTACTTTTATACCATTTTCAGGTTTTCTAACTAGAGACCCACACCGACTAAACATAAATCACGCATAGGGTAAACCCACCGCTCTAAATGCAACGATTTACTCATATTATTGAATCAGAAACCTTTTTAAGTTTTCATCAATTTATTCTTAAGGAAAATATCTCTAGTGCACTATTAAAAACATATTATTATTTATAGATCAATTTGGGAACTATTGGCCTCGTAATCACACACCGTCTTAGTGACTACTGTTGTAACATTCCCAATAATTTTCTAAATATATAACTGGGAAAATATGAGTCGTTACATCACCCCACCTTAAGTAGCTACATATGAAAATCCAAACCAAGGGATTCCAAAAATTGATGAGGGTACGAGCATGGACATGAGCCTCCTACTCCAACGTGAACTCTTCATGATTCTTGTGCTGCCACCAAATACACACTAAGGGAATCGATCACCCATGGAGGTAATCTCATGTAAATCCTTGATCTCTACCAAAAACTCCACAAAATTATCCTCGTTCTCATCATCCAACACACCCCAGTCAAATATCCAGTGCATAAAAAAACCACGATACATATAATAAACAATGCTCCTAAGTAGTAAGAAAGTGGCCCAAATCGGTGATTCTGTTAACTATCACCTCGATGGTATCATGTATCTTAGACATATGTGCTAAAACCGTCAAGATTTCCATCGATATCTCTTCCCCATACCTTACTGATACCCCCAAAAAGAGAAAGAACAACCCAAGGACTGATTCATATAAGTGTTCGTCTTTTTATCTCAATAGGTAATCCCAAAAACAACCTATTCTGTCATCCCTGGTGTCCTCCTTGACACCCACACACAATCCTCGATGCATCATTCCACTCTTGGCATCACTACTACAACTGTGAATCCTTTGCAATTAACAACATGCTCTGCACCTTTTGAATTTCCATTAGGGTAATTCCTTGTGGATGACTAAGCACGTAAAAACTCACACCAAGTTTCGCTGAGTTTTGCCTCCCAAACTCATTTAGGAGTGGACAGGTGACAACCAACGACTAAAGATATGTTGCTTCATACCCATCAATGAAAGATAACTGTAATGAGGCCAACTACTCTGTTTCCCATTCCTGAAACTATGAACTGGATCTCTAACTGAGATCATATTCTACCATATTCTTCTTACCATTATTATATACTACTTCAAAGTAATTGTTTTGGAGGAAATCCATCCATCATCTTTGTCTCATGATAAAATCCTTCATAGAGAATATATCCTTGAGACTCTTGTGGTTAGAGTTGATGGTAAACCATTCACCCATGGAGGAAGTGTCCCCAGATCATCAATGTAAAGACTACCTATACTAACTCTATATCAAGGAACTCATCAAACTCTACATTAATATCTAGAAAACCTACGGGCGCCATTCCATCCACACAAAAGGGTGTCCCTTTTAACTTATCGATGCATTCATCATCCCTTTTGAAGTGGTTACTCATTATCCATGACCACATAGTTAAAGGGTTGATAATACACACATAACCTTGAACACTGGGTCTTACTAAGACCTTTATTTTCAAGTCCGCCACCTACACCCTCAACTCATGATGCTCTGTGAAATCCATACAACATAATAATGATGATATCGTTTCCATATCGGGGCGTAAAATGATCCAGAAGTCCATCACCCTATGGGGAGGTAATCCTAGAAATATTTACTATAATGATTTCCCTGTACACTGCCACTATTCTTTGAAATTAAAAACTCAAAACATCCACATCCACATGGGTATTTTTAGACAACTCAAGTGTGATCGGTTACACCCTCTTATGCATGATTTTATCACATGCTACTTGTGTTTACTTTTTTCCAAATCAAGGAAAACTCCATTCCAACACTGTGAACATACCATATATTATTTCCTTAAATAGTCAATCATGGCATGAATTGTGGATGATCGTTCTCTTCCAAAACTAATGTTTCAAGTACTCAATACATCCACCATGAGGTTCCAACCAAAAATATCACCTCAAGGGACAGATTACACTGTCTACATAATTGTGATTATTGAGTCTCCTCCAATAGGTATTTCAAGACATAAGGGTTAAGTCAACAGTTCAACCAGAAACTGTAGTTATTGAACAAAATTAATGATAATAAGGAATGATTATCAGTCGTTTAAATTAATACGAAAAAAATAGTAGACACAGACCATACCTCAAATCATTCATGGATCCCTTGTGTCATAATACATGGCCGTATGTAGGTACCCCCTTCATAGGTCGTCAAACTCCTTGAGAAAAGAGTAGAATACATTGGGGTGGTGGTTGTAATATGTCTAAATGTATACCACCTCATACTGCTCCCCCAAATCCTCTATCATGTCTACCACCATGTAGATTAATCTGTTTTCTTTCATTGTCTCTTCCCTAATGGACCTTCCACCATTTCAATGTCAGCTCGATGAGCTAGAACATATCTAACTAGATGTCTCATACCAAATATTGAAAAGAATTTTTTTCTAGGCTGAATGGACTCAAACAATGATCCATGAACTGTACAAACCCCATCCTGGGAACTTTTCTCAGAACATCTCACATGTCCAAGTCTCAGAGACTGACATCAGATTCTTTCTTTAACAATGTTGACATCCAATGGATGTATCTTCTCATCCAATAGACTTTAAACAATAATGTTTTCCTATATCACCCTATAATAAGAATGAATGCATAGAATAAATGTATTGGATATGATGTCCCTAAACACATATCTATTAGTGGTCTGATCCCTGAAGCACTGGTCATATCATATTCATCGAGTAACTAGAATGGTTAGTATGCCTCGATGAATTCTCATCTTTTAAATGTCATCCTTCCAAATATGTAGAATCTCTTAGGAACACATACCCCTTAGTGCTTATTGCAATATACCCTTATTTGAGAATGTATTTCAAGCTCTATCCACATAAATGTCATCTCATTGTAAGATCGTGTAATCTAAACCCTTCTATCCCCCTGCTGAGTGACATAGAAGTCTCAATATAGGTCCACCATCTGATCTAATTGTGCCATGGATAGATGTAAAACTCGACCAACACCTCAAGACATACTTTAGCCACCTTTGATTCTAGCTCACCTCAGAACCTAAGGGGTATCTGTCACTGAAACTTGTGTAATGAACTCAACCAATGCATATCATCTTCTAGTACTATGAGTACAATGTGATACTCCATAGGTGTCAGTTTAGACAGAACATCACCCAGTGTTCTTGTCTCTAGTACAAACCCTTGCACCCATCATTTCACCTCACAAATCATCCTCAAGATCATGTGGTGGAATTGTGTCTGGTTTTCAACATGGAAGCAACATGAAACAAAATAGGACGTACCAAAATCAAAAAAGTATACCGAGTGAGCTAACTCCATAAGGACATGGAAAACTCAACCCATTCCAATATGATTCTTGTACCACATTTTATCCTGAAACTAGAGTTTTCATGTACTGAGTCGAAAAATAGAATTCAATTTCCTTGGGTAAGGATACATTTGTCACCACACCAACAGTGTCCCAAGCCACAAACTTGAACTAGAAACACAAAACACTATTTCCCCAATCATAGATCATATACTATGGGTTTTTTAAGTATAACTAAACTCCTTTGATACCACTTTGTCACAAACCGTCTTTTAAGGACCATACTATGACAACACAAATCCCTCCTCTGATACGCCAGCAGCTGGTGACTTACACTAAGTATTCATATCCCATAAATTGGAATCATTTTTCTAAGAACCTACACACACAATCCCAACTGAAATCCATAGGGATCAATTGTGAAACACTATGTAAAGAAAGAGCATACATACCACGAAAACCGAACAACAGAGTATGACAGAAAGTAAAGCAATAAAGTATAATCGGACCAGAATACAATCCCACTAAAGGGAAAAAAACTATATATCCTGACCCAAAAAACAAGGGTACTGAAGCTACTATAGAAAGCTACCAGAAACACCCCGCTTAGTTTGATCTCACAAAGCATCGCCTGGTCCTGGTCCTGCTCTATCTAAAACTCCAACAAATTATTTTTTTTCTTCAAAACAAACAACATTTGTAGAAAATTCTTTTCACGGGAAAGTAAAACAATACCTACCAGGGGACCCAAAAACCACCAAGAGAAATACCGCAAAATAAAACACCCACAACAAGGTACAGTCAGCTCAACAGAGGTATATTTTATCCAAACATTTAACAAGAACATATAAGTATACTCATAAAGGATTCCAAGATGCAATGTCTCGACAATGGCTAGCCATATGGTTCGGTGTACAGCACGCTCAATTTTAGGAAATCCAACTCATCGAGCTATCAGGTAGTAACCTGGTAGAGAATTTATACCAAAAGTACCCAAGAGAACATCATGTATTAGTACATCATGATGTTTCCTGGAGACTTCTAGTCCCACTAAGGCAAGAAGACTCAATATCACAACCAATACTTCAAAATAGGATTCTTCTCATGGAATTCTTGTACCAGGAGGGCTCGCACGTTGACCCATAAAGTCACTAGAGACCTACGCAAAGAGATTCCACTTATTTGGGCCCTTCCCAAAGAAAACAAAATGATAACTACCTGATGTACACTACATCAGTCGTAATGCTTAACATATTGTACTGATGAGTGTCTCCTACCTAATTATTCCCTAAGGTCTACTTGTTTTTTGGGCCACCGAGGTCTACTTGGCTATAGGTTTACTAAGTTCCACTCAGCTACCACTCCTCTTCCTGCCCACTGAGGTCCTCTGGGAAACTTCTTGTTTGTCGAGCCAATGAAGTCCACTCAACTACTACTCGTCTGATGAGGCACTATGGTCTACTCAGAAACTACTCTTCTCCCCACACATTAAGATCTTCTCAACTAATGCTTATCTTCGAAGCCACTGTGGTCCACATGGATTCTACTCATCATACATGCCCTAGGTGTCCGCTCAGTCACTGCTCATGGAAAGCTTGATTCCCATATAATCTACTTCTAAATCCATTGGTAATATCCCAAAATCAATGAAAACTCACATGGAGTAAGTCAAAAGGATTGTCTCATTGTGAGGGTCCCAACACTTCATGAATCTCAAAAATCGGACGCACAATATGAATGTTAAGTACGTTTTTGTAAAAAGGGGCCAGGGAGGTCCTGGTCAGGTCCCACCCGGTCAGAAGGACCCGACCTGGGTATTACATGATCTGGATCCAACCATGTCTACTGGGCCCAACCACCTTTCTTGGGACTGATCCTGACCGGCTGGGTCTGGCCTGGACTAGTTGTGTCATGGGTCTAACCCACATGGGAGGCCTGCCCCATTGGGGTAGCCAGATCTACGTTCTCCCGCTCGGCCAACTGTGAGTGGGCCAGCTTGTCTTGCTCAGAAGTAGCGGTTGTTGTCACATCCACTCCTGGTCAACAAAAATGTATCATCGCTTGATGGTCCCACAGGTCTCCATGGGGCCCTCTTGCATAGTCCCACTAGATCGTGCCCCCCCTACCGCATGACGCTGCTCCAAGCCGCGTCCGCCGAGGACCCTACCACCTATTGTTGTCGGTGGCCCTCATCCACCACTCTACGACCGATGATGCTGGGACCACCATCGATCTGGTGAACTTCTGGAGCATGACACCTCCCACACATAGTCTCCGGTGTGTCATTTTGCAGGCCATTGGACTTGCTACAATGGTCCATTCTTCGATCCATGAACTCTTTTGAGGTCCTTGGGTCATCATCGTCCCTACTACAATTTCAAGGTAGTGTTGTCATCGATTCTGAGGTTCGGTCACAAAGAACACAAGAACACCCACAATAGAGGGATCTAGACTTGATCATGTTGGAAATATTTGTCATGACCCGTCATCGGGACCCGTGTCGTGACTACCCCAAGCCCGCCTTCCATAGGCCAGGGGCTGGAAACTAGCACCAAAGGCATAAATCCTGAAAAAAAGGGAAGGAATTCCCTTTATAAAGTAATCAAACACCACAGAGTAAGCTAGCATAAGTAAACAATAAGTAAAACTGGGTTCAAAAGTATGTACGAAAAGTAAGTGGGCCAGAATACAAACCAAAACTGAAAGTAAAGTACAACTGGAAAGAAAGTACAGAAACTAAAAAGTAAAGTAGCAATGTCGGGCCATCCACTGGAAATCCCACCTCAAGGGTGGGTACAGATAGTCACCTCAGCTCCTCGGGTCCAACCGTCCGCTCCGTGTACTTCCCGTCCAGTGGTCCACCTCCAGGTACCGTCTTTCTCAACAAGACTCAACCACGATTAGCGTTGTCCGTCGTCTGCATCCAACACAACGTAGTGCGGGCATAGCCCATGCAGGGGTGAGTATACGCTACTCAGTAGGGACCCCAAGACCCCGAAGGTCTCCCAGAATCCACGAAGGATAAACCAAAATGGAAAGATACAATCACGAAATAAGAACCAACTCTACTTAGGTATATGCCCATACATATACCTAAGTCATCAATTCCGGTTAGGCTCCAACATCCGAGCCCAAGTTCGATCACGTCCACACAGGATAGTACAACCCAATCCACACAAGATAACACAAACCGATCCACATAAGAAAGCAAGTCAATCATATCAAAGATATTGATTGAATGTCAAGACTCAGCTCACACAGGTATACTTCTTCGTAAGACGATAGAGATGATCAGATGTAGCCACTGATTCATCTAAGCTGTCGGACCCACGTAGGATATAAAACCAGCTAAGCTGTCAGACACACAAAGGATACAAGACCTGTTACTCTGCCGGACCCACGTAGGATACAAGTACATAGTCAAATACTGCCGGACCCACGTAGGATACAAGAATAGTTGTACTACCAGACCCACATAGAATACAAGAACAGTAGTCATCGCCGTCGAACCCACGAAGGATTTCAGTATGGTTTTCGTCGCTGCTAAACCAACAGATGATTTCAGTGCATTCGTCGTCGCTTCCAAACCCATGGAGGATTTCACTGTAGTCGTCATCTTCATCGTAGTCGCAGCCAGCTCTAGGGTTCCCACACACAGCATGCTTGATTCCTAGAGGGTCCGCTCCACGAGCCAAGGGGGTCGATACATCAACTGACACGTAGTCCAGATTTGATGTATCCCAAAGTTCCGTCTCCATAAAAGGAATTCAACGAGATAGACGACGCGTCAATCAGACACCTGATCTGAGAGTTATTGCCTTTTTCGTCCCAAGGGCCCGGTTGGTTTTTAAGTAAAAACCGACCAGACCATACTCCAACTGTGACCAAACCTTGAGTGGAGTAATCCAAAAGGTCTGTCTCACTAAGAGGAAAACAACAAAGTCGACCGCCTCAATCCAAGAATTGCATCTCAACTGACGGTGCATTGATCGGAGGTCCGTAGCCAATGTTACAGGCGTTTGAATAAACATATCCATTTTTTAGGGGTTTTAGGCCCTAATCGACCCGGCCCGAGACCCCCTGGGTTGGCCCGAACCGGGGAGACCCGACCCGAGTCCGACCCATCAGGGCGTGGCCCGGCCCGGCTGGCGCGGTCCGACCTAGTCGGCATGGCCCGACCCAGCTCTAGCGGCCTGGCCCGGCGCGGGCAGCCGGTCGGCCCGGCGAGGGCGGCATGCGCCACGTGAGCACGGAAGGGTGGAGCCGCCAGCCCTTCAAACTGAACGGGGGACCCATGGGGGGTCTACCCTGACACATTGACCGGGGGTCAAATCCCCGATTTTCCAGATCTGGCCGGCCGTTACGGTCGGCCAGTGTACCACGCGGGACCGGTTGGTCCCTCCCTCCATGTGCCGGCGCCCGGCGGTTCTGGCCGCCGCTCCCTGCTTTTCCGCGATAGCGCCATGCCCCTCTGCCGCGGCCCTACTCCGGCCGCGGCCTCTTCCGGCCTCAACGGCACGACGTGAGAGTGCCGTGCTTCTTCTCCGTGTTCCTCCTTGTTTCTGCACTGTGCCGTTGCACCGCACAACCTTCGTTCGAGCTGCGACGAATACAACAACAAAGGGGGAGGAGGATCATCTGTGTTCGGGTGGTCCGACCTCCTCCAGTTAAATTGATAACAGGAGAGCCAAACATTTAACGAATATTGCAAAGAATATTCACAAACAAAACCAAATCCCTACCTCGATGAAATCGTCGAACGAGGATCATTGCGGGAAAAGGATGTCGTGGAAGCCAGCATCGCGGAAGACGACATCACGGATCGAGGCTCCGTAAGCATCTTCGGTGTTTGCCCGTTGAAGGATGTGACACGTCGTCGTTCTCTGGAAAATGCGTCTCTCACCAGCTATGGAGAGGAGAGAAGGCGACACTACAATCTTCCCTTGCGGTGACGGAGTTCTTCGTCGTTGACTCAGTGTTCTTCGCAAAAAAGATGAAGTTCTTCAAGACCATGAGATTTCTCTCCTTTTCTCCATACAACGAATCAACCAACAATAAAATAAGACATTGTCTTATTTTCTTCACACACACACATGCCAACCTTAATTTGAAATTAAAAAGTCCCATTCAATTAATTAAATTAATTGAAGAGCCTTTAACAGTCCAATTAATTGCGAGAGTTGACATGTCATTTAAAAGGGGGTGCGGGTGTGTTACACAGTTAAATGCACGAGGGAGGTTTTAAGGGAATTGAAGGGTTGGAGCTCGTGTGGGCCCACCTCACTATTATCCTACCAAGTGGTGTTAGGATGTAGTGTGTCCCACATCAACTTTCATATATAGGTTATAACTGCTTAGAATAGAAATAAAAAATTGTAGAACAAATTTTTATTTCACTCCTCAGTTAACCCATTTATTTAATAACCACACTCGAGCAAACAAAACACCCGAAAAGGTGTTCCTAAAAAATTATCGGCGCTGTGATTTCATCGGTTCCCTCATATTTTGATTCCGAGCACCGGTTCAAAAGTTAGAAAAACTCGCCCGTTCGTTCCACTGAACGTACCTGAGCTAATCTTTGGAAAATGATTCCGGGCACATCGGGCCTCGGAATCAGGTGCCGTCAGAAACTCCGTAATCATAAAATTCCAAAGAAATTAAAAAAAATTCTTTGAAATTTACGGGTCTTTACATTACTCCCACCTAAGGGCTTTACATCCCCATAATGATACATCACAAACTTGGGGAACAAATGAGGGTACTGAGCACGCATCTGAGCCACCTGCTCCCAAGTGCTCTCATGGAGGTTCTCGTGCTGCTATCTGATGCGTAATAGAGGAATCGACCGCCCACGTAGGACCTGCTCCAATCGATCCTCGATCTCCACAGGGACATCCGAAAAATTCACCCCGTCATCAATGTACAGCTCAGCATGGTCGATGATATGCATCGGGTCGTGCACATATCTCCTCAGCTAAGATACATGGAAGACGTCGTGCACCTAGTGCAACTGAAGTGGTAGAGCCACGTGATAAACCACCTCGCCTCTACTGTTGAGAACCTGGAATGGTCTGATGAACTACGAAGATAACTTACCGCCTCGGAAAAATCTTCGTAATCCACGTTGATGTGAGACCCCCAAGAATACGTGGTCGTCATCCTTGAACTCTAGTGGTCTCCGCCTCCTGTCAGCATTAGACTTTTGTCGGATCTAAGCTATCCTCATCCGTTATTGGATTACTTGGACCTTCTCTATCGTGGCCTGGACCATCTCTGGTCCCACAAGTGCTGAATCCCCAGGGTTTGTCCAGCACAGAGGTGATCTGCAAGGTCGGTCATACAATGCCTCGTATGGTGCGATCCCTATGGTGGAGTGGTAGCTGTTGTTGTATGAAAACTCTACAAAGTGTAGGTGATCCTCCCAACTGCGACCAAAGTCGAGGACACATGCAGAGAGCATTTCCTCAATAGTCTGAATTGTCCTCTCCATCTGACCATCCGTCTAAGGGTGAAAGGCGGTGCTCAGACGTAGCTACATCCTGAATGCCTCCTATAGCCCCTTCCAAAGCCGGGAAGTAAAGAGATCATATCGATCGGAGATGATAGATAATGGCACACCATGAATCCATACAATCTCTTGAACATAGAGGTGTCCTAAGCTCTCCACTGATCCATGATCTCTGATGGGTAAGAAGTGGGCCGACCTGGCGAGTCGGTCGATAATCAACCAAATGGAGTCTTGACCACTGGTAGTATGTGGTAGTCCAGTCATGAAATCTATAGATATCCCATCCCACTCACACTCCGGTACTTCCAAGGTCTGTACCAATCCTGCTGGTATCTGGTGCTCCGCATTCACCTACTGGCCGGTGAGGCATCTAGAAATGAACTCTGCTATAGCCTTCATCATACCCAGCCACTAGTGCTGTCGTCTGAGATCCTGGTACATCTTCGCCACTCCTGGATGTACCTATAAAGTGGAAGTGTGAAACTCTCTCAGAACCTCCTTCTATAAAGCTTCTGGTACCATGGTACGTCTTCTGTAAAGGATGACATGCTCTCCTCCCATAGAAAAACCATCAGGTGACTGTCCTGCAGAAATCTATGCACGTCACATCTCACAGTCAATGTTCCCATGCTGTGCCTCTCTGACCCACTGAAGAAGTGGATGAGTGACTGTGAGTGACAAAATAAAGGTTGTTCCATCTCTATCCATGATGGATATGTGCAAAGTAACTAGCTACTCTGTCGCCTCCCCAAGTAGCTGAATGCCCGTCCTCTTGCTGAGAGCATCGGCTACTACGTTCCCCTTTCTAGGAGTATAGACTATCTCAAAGTCATAGTCCTGGAGGAACTCGAGCCATCGCCGCTGTCTCAGGTTCAGGTCCTTCTACGAGAAGATGTACCTGAGACTTTTCTGTTCAGAATAGACTGTAAAACGCTCGCCCATCAGATAGTGTCTTCACATCATTAGAGCGAAGACCACTTCTGCTACTCCAAGTCATGGGTAGCGTAGTTCTGCTCATGCTGCCTCAAATGACGTGATCCATAGGCGATAACTGCCTGCTCCTACATCAGGACACATCCGAGTCCGGTCCCTGATGCATCGCAATAGACTACGTACCCCACTCCCTCCTCTAGTAGCCTCAAGATAGGTGCACTGGTCAATCTCTGTCTCAGCTCCTGGAAGCTCTGCTGAAATCTATCTGACCACACGAAGGGTTTCCACTTCTTCATCTAATCAGAATGCAGTGCCGAAACTTTAGAGAAGTCTGGCACAAACCTCCGGTAGTTCCCAGCTTGACCCAAGAAATTCCGCACCTTCATCACGCTCCTGGGTGGCTCCCAAGCTAACACTGCCTTGATCTTCGCAGGATCCACCGCAACTCTCGCCTCAGAGATGATGTGTCCCAAGAAGTGGACCTCATGTATCCATAACTGACACTTAGATAGCTTACCATAAAGCTGGTGCTCTCGGAGTGTGTCCAGTACAACCCTTAAGTGGTAGGCATGCTCCTCCTTAGTGGTCGAGTATATCAAAATTTCGTGAATGAAGACCAAGACAAAGCGATCAAGGTATGGCTGAAATATCATGTTCATGAGACTCATGAACACTTCTGGAGTGTTGGTTATACCAAAAGGCATAACCAAGAACTCATAGTGGCCATACCGACATCTGAAGGCTGTCTTCTACACATCCTCGTCCGGAACTCTGAGCTGATGATAGCCTGACCTGAGGCCTATATTCGAGAACCAATGTGATCCCTTGAGCTGATCGAAGAGGTTTTCAATCCTCAGTAGCAGATACTTGTTCCTCACGGTCACTTGGTTTAGGTGACGATAATCTACACACAGTCGCAAGTTCCTGTCTACCTTCTTGGTGAACAAAATCGGGGAAGCCCATGGTGAAACACTAGGACGAATGAATCCCTTGCTCTGCAAGTCCTCCACCTGTACACGTAGCTCTAAAAGCTCAGTGAGAGACATCCGATATGCTAGAGTGGATATCGGGTATGTCACGGGGTACAGTTCAATATAAAAGTCTACCTCTTTATGAGGAGGTAGTCCTGGAACATCGTCAGAAAAAACATCCGCATACTGATCCACCACTACAGGAAAACTCGGACTGCGCACGTCAACTGCTCCTAGGATGAGGCTAGCCAACTGATGAGTGATCAGTTGTTCTCTCCTCTGTGTGAGTCCATCCTACACTACTAAGGCTCCCTTCTCGCTGGTTAAGGTGAACCTTCTCCAATCGGTGCGGACACACCGCACCTTGCGCCTAATACAGTCGATCTGAGCATAGACTGTAGATAACCAATCCATTCCCAAGATGACGTCGTAAGGTCTCGATGCCGCTACAAGAAGATCCCAGCCGAAGATCTCACCTCCTAGAGAATGCTCACACTGCCGGCACCAGTGCATAATCGTCGAGTATCCTCCCGTAAGAGTCTCTATCCGTAAGGATCGAGCCAACAGCTCCGTCAGAATCTTCGAGCTCCGAACAAGGGCAGCGGCAATGAATGAATGACTCACTCATGTGTCTATAAGAACTGTAGAAAGGGTGGAGTAGACACAGATAGTACCTCGAATCATCTCTGGTACTCCGTGGTTATAGGCCTCCACTGCCTGAAGTTGAGCCTACCTATGCCCGCCAGCTCCTTGTGGTCTGGGTGGACCTCTTGGTGGTGGTGGTGGTAAAGCCTCAAAGCGTCACCCACCACCTGATGCTCGGCCTTCTCCCATGCCTCGTCCACTTGCTCTATTTGGACCACCACGATCGGCCCTTTGCCTCTGCCTGGGTGGCCTCTCAACCGTCTTTTGCTCCTCTGCATGGCGGGTTGGGCAGTCACGATCCATATTGCTCTGCCCACCACAAGCGTAGCACTATCTGCTCCTAAGAAGGCTGGCTCTGCGCCGTGTGCCCCACACCTCTGAGCTAGTGTTCAGAGGTCGTCCGCCCGCTGGTCTGGTCCGCCTGGACCCCTGTGACGTCCATCGACTGCCAGCTGCAGAAGACTCTGCTATGTGCCGCCCTGTGGTAGGTCTCGCTGCTGGTGTAGGCTCAGTAAGAAAGCTCTCTACGAGAAGGCCTTGCTCCAGTACTCCTACCTGCGTCAGAATGCTGAGGTAGATCATCGATGCCCTGATCTCATGCCTCAGTCCCTTCTTGAAGGTCCGAGCCCGGAAGAATGGGTCTGGTACCTTGTCCGTTGAATAATGCGAGAGATCGGTAAATCTCTCTGAGTACTGGGCTACCGTCATGCGGCCATGCCGCAGCTGTAGTAGCTCCTGAATGCACACTGCATGGACGGTGGCTGGGATGAACACTGAGAAGAAGAGACTCTCAAAGTCTTTCTATAGGAGAGATGCCTTGTTGTGCACGTAGAGCATCAGGCTCCACCATCAGCCTACTGCCGCATGCAGGAGGCTCGCTGCAAGGATCACCATCAGGTCAGCTGGTGTCCCCACTAACCTGAAAACTCGTACAACAGCCTCCAGCCAATCCTCAGCTGTCTGAGGGTTCATCTCCCAGCGGAACCTGGGCGGTCTCTGATGTTGGAACTCGTGCAGTGCACTAAGGCGACGGTCACTCTTAGCGGCTGGGGCTGGTGGCATCAACGACTCAGCGGGTAGATGAATTGCCGGTGCCTCCACTGTAAAAGGGACCTGTACCGAGGCCTCGTCGCTCGGTGGACTGTCCTCTCGTGCAAAGCTCTCAACCTTAACTGGATGCTGTAGTGGGGTCATCCAGAAAAGAAATAGGTGCGCCACGGTCAAAACAGTATAACTGTTGAGCTGACAAAAGGTAGTCACAATGAAAACTTTTGAGACACACATGCAATCAATGTTTTGATGCACTGAGTCGGAAATCAGAAGTTAGGGTCCTGGTATAGAGATACGTCGCCCGCCGCACCCACACTAGACTCCATGGACTGATAACCACACTCAATACCCTTAACACTATTGCTTCTCATAGAAGAAAGATCAGTGTCCTAAGTTCTGCAGTAGAACCGAACTCCTCTGATACCAATTTGTCACGACCCATCCTCGGGACCCGTGTCGTGACTACCCCAAGCCCGCCTTCCATAATCCAAGGGCTGGAGACTAGCACCAAAGGTGTAAATACCAATAAAAGGGAAGGCATTTCCATTATAAAGTTAACAAACCCCATAGAGTAAGCCAGTAGAAGTAAACACTAAGTAAAACTGGGTTAAAAAGTAAGTGCGGAAAAGTAAGTGGGCCAAAATAAAAACCAAAACTGAAAGTAAAGTACAACTGGAAAGAAAGTACAACAATTGAAAAGTAAAGTAGCAATGTCGGGCCATCCACCTGAAATCCGACCTGAAGGGTGGGTACAGATAGTCTCTTTAGCTCCATGGGTACAACCGTCCGCTCCGTGTACGTCCCGCCCCGTGGTCCACCTCTAGGTACCGTCTTTCTCCACAAGCCACAACCACAATCAGCGCTGTCCATCGTCTGCATCCAACACAACGTAGTGTGGGCTTAGCCCATATAGGGGTGAGTATACGCTACTCAGTAGGGACCCCGAGACCCCGAAAGTCTCCTAGAATCCACGAAGGATAAACCACAAATGAAAGATACAATCACGAAATAACAACCAACTCTACTTAGGTATATGCCCATATATATACCTAAGTCATCAATTCCAGTTCGACTCCAACATCCAAGCCCAAGTTCGATCACGTCCACGCTGGATAATACAACCCAATCCACACAGGATAACACAACCCAATCCACATAGGAATGTAAGTAAATCATATTGAATATATTGATTGAAAGTCAAGACTCAGCTCACACATGTATACTTCTTCATAAGATGATAGGGATGATCAGATGTAGCAACTGATTCATCTAAGCTGTCGGACCCATGTAGGATATAAGACCAGCTAATCTATCAGACCCACAAAGGATACATGACCAACTACTCTTACAGACCCACGTAGGATACAAGTACAGAGTCAAATACTATCGGACCCACGTAGGATACAAGAACAGTAGTACTATCGGACCCACATAGGATACAAGAATAGTAGTCATCGTCGTCGAACCCCCGGAGGATTTCAGTACAGTCGACGTCGCTGCCGATTTCACATGGGATTTCAGTACAGTCGTCGTCGCTGCTGATCCCACGGAGGATTTCAGTGTAGTCGTCATTGACGTCGCAGTCACAGCCACCTCTAGGGATCCCACACACAGCATGCTCGATTCCGGGAGGGTCCGCTCCATGAGCCAAGGGGGTCGATACATCAACTGAAACGTAGTCCGGAGTTGATGTATCCCAAAGTTCCATCTCGATAAAAGTAACTCAACGCGACAGACGGCACGTCAATCGAACACCCGGTCTGAAAGTTATTGGCTTTTTCGTCGCAGGGGCCCGGTTGGTTTTTAAGTCAAAACCAACACAACCATACTCCAATTGCATCCAAATCTCAATTGGAATAATCAAAAATGTTTGTATCACTAATACGAAACCAAAAAAGTCAAACACACGTCAATTGGACGTCCGGAGCTCAAGTTGTATGCGTTTCCACTCCGAGGGCCCGGTTGGTTTCATGTTCAAACCTACCTGGCCGTACCCAAGGTTCTCTGAAACCATGAGAGTAATATACCGAAACGACCATCTCAATCCATGGATCGCATTTCAACTGAAGGTGTGTTGATCGGTGGTTCGTATCCCAAGTTATGAGCATTTTAACGAACCTGTCCGTTTTTTAGGGGTTTTGGGCCCGGACCAACCTGCCCCGAGACCCCCTGGTCGGCCCGAACCAGGTCGACTTGACCCGGATCCGGGTCCGGCCCATCTGGCATAGCCCGGCCCCACCGGCGCGGCCTGAGATTGCGTGGGTGGCCCGACCCGGTGTGGGTGGCCCAGCCCGGTGCCGGGCCCGACCCGGGCAGCCGGTCGGCCCGACGAGGGTGTCACGCGCTGCGTGAGCACGGATGGGGGGAGCCACCACCCTTTCGGACCGAACGGTGGACCCACGGGCAGTCCGCCCAACCGCGTTGACCGTGGGTCAAACCCCTGGTTTTCTGGATCTTGCCGGCCGTAACGTCCGGCCAGTGTACCATGTGGGACCAGTTGGTCCCGCCCTCCATGCGTCGGTGGCCGTCGGTTCGGGCCGCCGCTCCCTGCTTCGCCGCAGTGCGACGGCGCCGCCTCCCTCCGCCACGGCGCGCTCCGGCTGCGGCCCTCCATGGTTTTCTAGCACAGCGCGACGTCGCCACGCTTCTTCATCGCGTTCCTCCTTGTTTCCACGTGGTTCTATTGCACCGCGCCGCCTTCATTTGAGCCACAAGGAATACACCAGCAATGGGAGAGGAGGATCAGCCATGTTCAGGCGATCCAACCTCCTCCCATTAAATTGATAACATACGGACCAAACATTTAACGATGAACACAAAGAATATTCACGAACAAAACCAAACCCCTACCTCGATGAAGTCGTCGAAAGACGATCGTTGCGGGAAAAGGACGTCGTGGAAGATAGCATCGCGGAAGACGACATCTCGGATCGAGGCTCCGTAAGCATCATCGGTGTTCGCCCGATGAAGGATGCAGTGCATTGTCATTCTCCGGAAAAGGCGTCTCTCACCGGCTGCGGAGAGGAGAGGAAGCGGCACGGTGATCTCCCCTTGCGGTGACAGAGTTCTTCATCGTAGACTCAGTGTTCTTCGCGAATAATACGATGTTTTTCAAGATCTTGATAGTTCTCTACTTTTCTCCACACAAAGAATCAACCAACAATAAAATAAGACATTGTCATATTTTATTCACACACACACACATGCCAACATTAATTTAAAATTCAAAATATCCCATTCAATTAATTAAATTAATTGAAGAGCCTTTAACAGTCCAATTAATTGCTAGAGTTGACATGTCATTTAAAAGGGGGTGCGGGTGTGTTACACAATTAAATGCATGAGGGATGTTTTAAGGGATTTGAAGGGGTGCTGGTCGTGTGGGCCCAACCTCACTATTATCCTACCATGTGGTGTTAATATGTAGTGGGTCCCACCTCAACTTCCATGCATAGGTTATAACTGCTTAGAATAGAAATAAAAAATTGTAACACAAATTTTTATTTCACTTCTCAGTTAAACCATTTATTGAATAACCACACCCGAGCAAACACAACTCTAGAAAAGGTGTTCCTAATCAATTACCAGTGATTCTATTTCATTGGTGCCCTCAGATTTCGATTCCGAGAACCTGTTCAAAAGTTAGAAAAACTCGCTCGTTTGTTTCACCGAATGTACCCGCTAAACTTTGGAAAATGATTCCGATCATACCGGGACTCGGAATTAGGTTCCATCAGAAAATTCATACTCATAAAATCCTAAAGAAATTAAAAACAAATTTCCTTGAAATTTATGGGTCTTTACATGATTCATTAACATTAGAATAAAATAGGTATGATTAATAATATGTTTTTATCCCTTTGAGCCCAAGAAAAACAAATCCATCCAGTAAGAACAAACGACTCACATATCAACCTATTAGTGGGTTGATCTGCATTAGTTGTTTAGAAATAAGAAACAAGGAAAACATATGACCAAGAATAAACCACGACCTTGAGTTGGATCACTTGAAAATGTAGATTGAGTAGCTTTTCTGTGTTGATCCTTGTTCTACTGGTGTTCTTTGATTTATCGCTACTTGATCGAACCCCGACCTCGAATTGGTTATCTCCAGTGAGAGAACCTCTTCCCCCTTTCTATAGGAAAACTCTAGAGTCCGAGCATAATTTTATAGTGTTATGAATTCTAATGTTGTACTATGTCCCCAATTAATGGATCAAATATGTTAATGTGTTAACACATTTAAGTGTTAGTGTTTTGCGTTGAAACAGTGTCTTCATGCTACTTCATTTATGAAAGGATATAATGTTTCTCTGTCCCTACGTTGCAACATCTCCATGCTACAAAATATTAAAAGTAAATAAAATAAACTTCTTTCCTTTTATTTTAATCACTTTTAAAAATTCCAAAAATTAAATTTTACCCTCGACCTGTGATGGTCAATGATATATCCTGCTTAATGAGAACATCTCATTATGAACTCAATGGTGGTTTGGAGTTATTAATCTGAATCACAATTTGTGAGTTATTAGAAATTAAAAATAGAATATTTTTTTCTATAAATTATATTTTTTAAGGTTATTCCCCAAAAACAAATTTTCACAGTCGGCTCGCGCCCGCCGATGTTAGGCTCCTTCTAAGAAAAACATGACCTTACAAGCTCAAAGGTGGTCCCATATTTTCCATCCAAGTTATATTTCATGATTTATAAGGACCTAAAAAATAAAATAATCTTATTTAATTATTTTATTTACAATTATTCTATTTTTGGGTTTTCTTACTAATGACCTGTGCTGACTAATAATAAATCACACATAGGGTAAACCCACTACTTCCAACACAATGGTGCCCTATGATTCCTAAATCAGGCACACATTTAAGAGTAATTTAGTTTTTTAGGAAAACTTCTTAGGAATGCTATTTAAGACTTATCACTTTTAGAGGATCTTTTTGGGCACTCTGGGCCTCTGAATAGAACATTCTCTAAGTGACTGGTCTCTAAATTTTAAAATTAATTTTCTAAAAATAGAACTAGGAAATTCAGATCCATTACAAATAGTGTCCCTCCTTTTATCCTTCCATTTTTTCACATTTATCACCTCCTCATCTCTTTTTCTCTTTTTAACAGATCTATTTTCCTCATTCTCTGGCTATTGTATTCTTTCAATGGAGTTTTTGATCTTAGTATTCATTATCCTCTATTAGAATTGATGTATTTATCTTAACAACGATATGGTTCTCTAGTTTGGTTTCTTATATTTTTATCTTCCCTATCTCGTTCAAAAATTAGTACAAAAACCATGAAGGCGGTCAGTGTTCCAGACATCTTAAGTGTATTCACTTGTAGTTCCCTTTAATTTTGGTGGCGGTCCTTCTATCCTAGAGTTTTGTTGGAACATATAATAGTCCATGTAGTCCTCAATTCCTCATTAAGACCTTCCACATCTTAGAGTTTGGTCGACATTCATTGTAGAGTTTCTTTATCTTCTCCTCAATTTGGGATGTTCTTTGGCATTTCATACATACATACCTCTTCTTCTAGGTTTTATGTCATCTTTTTTACTTTTTTAGTTTCCCCTATTGGATTATTCATTAAATGGATCACATATTACTCATTTTCATAGGGTTGAGACTACGTAATTTGTGTTTGTCATCAATTCTCTTTTTTTAGTTAATCAGCTCAATTTTTAATGGTGGAAATTATCATTATTTCTATGTTGGAATATAACTTTGGAATAATAGTGATCCCCTAGAAACTGTCAAAATATATCTTTAATATTACTCTCCATTTTAGAGATATGTCCTCCATTAAACTAACAATTATATGAAATAAGGAATATTTTTTTCTAAGTTGAATTTAACCTTATATATATTTCTAGGGCTTAAATTATACACTTTTAAAGGTAATTGTGTGAATAATGTGATGATATAGGTGTTTCTTGTTAAATAAAACACATAAAATCATATAGTGCATATTAATATGCACCAGTTACCCATTTTTTGTATATAGAGACATTTTACTTTATACCAACAACTATGTGGTCGGTAGGTACTGGTTGGATAGTGGATGTCCACTATCCAACAAATGTTATGACCAATATCATTATTATTAGGTGAATATATATCTTTTTTATATCAAATGTTTTGAATAATTTTTCCCTCAATCTAGTGAACCGTAATTTTTAAATCCTCACCCTATAACACAATATTTTATATGATTGATCTTCTCACATGAATTCCAATTTCCATTCTTAATGGAATTTCAATTTCTTTTCTCAATTGAATTTAAATTTCAATTCTAAATGAAATTGAAGTCTTTTGGTGTCATTGGAATCCTGATAGTAAGAATGTTATTTTCCATATGGATTTATTCAAAGGAATCATGGATTCATTTATTCTTTTATCTATTTTTATAATATTCATATAGTTGAATTAAAATTATAGTATCGTATAGTTGTGTCTGGATTGGATGTTTGTTCTAGGTGGGTTTTAATAATTTATTAACATTATGGTGATATCTCTCATATGTTTGATGTTTAATCAAATATTATAAGTGATTTTGGTATAACCAATATGTGATTTGAGTATTGTGTGTGGTAAATGATATGATTAAGTAATTAAATCTAATAAAATTGTATTTAAAAGGGATTTTAAAATCATAAAATACAACAAAAAAAATGTTTTTTAAATTGGAACATGTTCGGTAGTTTTTATTTAAGTTAGATTTAAAAAATAATTTCCTATTATTTTTATTATAAATAATAATAGGATAGTTTTTTAGTATGAAATTGGAATTTTAACATCTAATATAGTTGATTAGAATTTTTTTGATGTTTATAAATTACATTGATGTTATTTAATTTTTCATTAATATGGATGAAATTAAAAAAGTATTTATTTTATATAATTTTTGATAATGTTATATAAATCTTATTATAATCAAAAAAAATATCTTTTTTTGTAAGACAATGGGTTTCTAGTAAATATAATTGTTTTTTTGGTATTAAAAAAATTATTGGTGATTTTTTCAACTATAAATTTTAATTTTAAAAATGGTTTTAAAATGGTGTCAAGTTAAAACAATTGGATGTGTTATAATTTGTTACCTAATTCCCTTAAAATATTTTTAGAGTCAAAGAATTTTTTTCATTTTCAATTTCATTTTATCAAATAATTTGATTTGTAAAATAATGAAATGAAAATAATATAATTTACATTTATGGTAAATTTATTGAACTTATATCATTGGTAAATATAAATAAGAAATATATGAAATTTTGTGATGTCATTATTTTGAATTGATTAAACTTTATTTGATTTTTTTAATGATATTTTGTGGTTCATTATGTAAGTTTAAAATTCTTGATAAAAATCATAATAAGTGGTTGGGATTAACTTATAACATATTATATATCAAGTCTAAAAAAATAATATACAAGTATTGAAAATGGGGATAAGAAAAATTTAAGATAAAAATAATCTGAATTTATTAAAAAATAGTATTTTTGATGAATGATTATGTCGGTTTATTTATAAAATGGGTTGTTTGATGATATTTAGTGTCATGTTTTGTGATAAGGAATTCATAAATATATTAAAATTAATGATTTTGATTATGATATTGGAGCTTAAATACTATTTAAATTTAATGGTATAAAAATTTACTAAAAATATATATGTAACTCTTGAGATAGGCTATGAAATCATGAGTGACATAGGATTGTTGATTCCTTTTTAAAACTATATAAATAATATGTCATGGGATGGGAATTTTATTTTATTAAACTATAATGAAAATTTCCTTCTATTAAGTAGGAAAATGATATGACCCATGTGCACAGTTTTGATTGGATATGATATGATTCACATGATTAGTATGGATATGATACGAGTTGTGTGTTTAGATATGGAATACAAGATAGAAAAATTATCAATAATATAATACTGGTAAAAAGATATTGATATGTTTTTATAGTGACTGGTAAGAACTCATTGTTTTATGATACATTCAATTAAGGATTAGTAAAAATAATTAAATATTAGTATATCATTCTTATAATTTTCCAAGAAATTTTTTGACACGCCCCATGTGTATATACATTTGATTACAATGATGTAAAAATTTAAAACGGGCCTCCATAGATTATAGATGATGTTTAGAAACATCATATAGAAATTTATATTGTGATTACTGAGATATTTAACTGATAAAGATTATATATTTCTTTAAAGGGTAAGATTGTTACGAAGAGTTTGTTTGATGGATTTTTTGTAAATCGAGGTTGAAAAGTAAGCTTGTGTTTTTCACTTATATTTAAAGTAAGTAATTATGTATTTAATAATAATACAAATAGTCTTAACATCATGATAGAGAAATAATTTTATTATGGGAATATGATGGTGATCACAATCATAATCGGAATAAAATTAGAAGGTAGTAAAAAGAGGAAACCCAAATGTTGTGTGTATCAAAGTGGAGAATGGTTTCTTGTCATTTATATATGTATCATTTTTGTATAATGATGAGTATGAAATATCATGTGAGATTTTATGGAAATATTTATAAAAGTTTGAAGAAATTTGTTGTTTATTTTGCTGAAGGGAGAAATAACACATCACAACCCACTCAGTTAATACTTAATGGAAATTGTGTATGGTTTTTTATAGTTGATGGTTATTGGAAATAAATAGAGAATTAAATTCATATGTTGAGTTGTGGTATATGAATTAATGTTGTAATGTGATATTCCAAAAAGATGGGGTATCATAGTTTTGTGTCATTTAAAGAATACTTCCATAAAATTTGATACTAAATGGTGATTTGTTTGTAAAAATAATTTCTAGGAGAAGTATTGAATTTAGGATAGGAGTTACACCATAATTTAATATATTATTTTTTTATGTATGAGACTAAACCATAATGAATTAATTAAATATATTTTAGGCTATTTTGATATTTTTTAGAATAATTCCATAATTGATTAAATCCTGGTAAAAATATATAAATTTCTTGAGATAAATAAATATATTTCACGATATGATGGAAGGTGATGACTATTTGGTATTTTTATTGAGTTGTTTCCGATACCCTTAAGAATAATTCTTTTTCCACAATAATTTATTCTTGTGAATATTTGAATAGATCAAACCCATATTTTTTTGGGTATTTAAACAAAAAACATTCCATTCTTTATGTTATTAAATATTTATAGTTATTAAATCCTAATAAATGGAACCACACTCTCAATTTTTAAAATAGTCATATTTTGAAAATTTATATTGAAATAAAAAAAATGGGATGATTGGGTTCTATATTCCAAAGACAAGAATGAGCTACATAGATGAATATTACGACATTAAAACTTATGGTACACATTGAATAAATCTAATGGATAAAGTGATCATAAATAGATCTAAATTCTAGATCCATAAACATGGATATATGATTTCATCAAAAATATATTTTATTTTTAGATATGAAACAAATGATAGAATGAAATTACACTAATATATATATATTTACAAATATGGGGGATCCATTAAAAATTTCATTATTACAACATCAAATTGATTAAAAGAACACTCAGTGTTCATGGAATCTCAATAAATAAATCTAGAATTATATAATAATATAGATTACAATTTAATAAGTTCCATTTTAGAATTTAGCTTATTCTGTAAGAGTTATTTACTATTGTTTTGAACTTTTGTAATATATTTATTCAACTAAAAACAAGGATTTTAGCTTCACAAGTTTGTAGAATAGGTGCTATAAAATGAAGAAAATAATTGCATAAAATCATTTTGTTTTTATGCAATATAAATCATGTATATATATTGATCAATAAGTGAAGTAATTTTTTTATAAATTGATTCTTTCCTTAAATTAGATTATAAGGATGGCGAAATAGGGAGTGTCCCTTGGGAGGTAGTCCACTATAAAAAATGATTTTTTGAGGTTATTTATCCTTGGAGAAAATTAACAATAACAATAATTGTATCTAATATATATAAATTTTATTTTAGATTTTGGTATACTATAGCATTACCCTATGTTTAATCCTTGGGAATATTCTAGATAAATTTAGTGGAATGTAATCCTTGTATTTTTATCTTCATTTAGGTTAATTTTATTTATTTAGTTAATGTGATAATAAGGTAGTGATTGATTGAAATTTTTCTTTATAATGATATAATATCCAAAGATGAGTGATTGTAAATATAAACAACTTTCTTTATTCAGCCAGATCCTCAATTCAGAATCAAGATTAAATCTGGGTGGGAATGAATTTCCCCAGGCATGCAGTGACACATGCATGATGAAGGCAGACGATTATGTTTGTTTTTTTACATCATGGTGCCGATTTTAGAAATCATAAAGAATGATTTTATTATGTGGAGACAATAAACATCTTTTTTAAATTATTGAACAATGAGGAATAAATAATATTTATTATACTGGTGTACTAGAGATATAGAATATTTTGGATAAATAAATGGAAATATATAAAATATAAGGATATCCTATAAACATATTCAATATTTTATTGTAGATCTAATTTGAATGATATTTTGAAGAAAAAATCAAGTACAAACTGAATTCTATAAAAATCAAAAGAAGAAGTCGGGTAATTCATTGATTCTTGAAATGAATTTGTAAAAAATTGAAGTATGTGTGATGTGTTTTATTGATACATCTGATTTATAAATATTGTGTGAGTATTTCATGAATATAGAAACTCAATGTCTCCCAAAGTGAATGAGTTTGATGTTAATTCTATGTATGAAGTATTAATGATAAATAATCATAAATTCAATAGTTTTTCTTGTAAATATTAATAGGATATCCAATTCTATTGTAAAATGATAGATCAATAATAGATTATTCATATAGTGTATTTTTAATAGGTTAATTGGTTTTAAATATTAATATAATAAATTATGATGAGACATTCAAGAGAAAAGTTATCGAATGTTTGGGTTGCAATAAGAATAATCAAATCAATTTACATGTTGAATTGGTAAAGGAAGTCCAGGGTAATAGTTGTAGAAAATATTCATAAAAAACATTATTCCGATCAAAACACGCCATATATATATTATTAAATATAAAACATAATTATTTTAATTAATTGTAGATATAGAATTATATCTAATATAGAGGGATTTGAAATTTAAATATGGTTTAAATGAGTATAATTTCTTGAAATATAATGTTATATATTCCCTCCATGATAACCTTAACAAATGAATTTTACAATGGTTGAAATTTCAAATTGATGTGATAAGGTAAATTTCACCCAATATATAGAAGTTATTGTTTTCGGAAGAATGTATCTATGAAGGGATACTATTGGGGAGTTCTTTACATGAAATTGATATTTGTTTTGAAGCCATTGAGTTTAATAATGATTGAAAACCCGCTACAACATCTCAACCAAGAAAATATATAATTGGTATCATTTTATTGGGATATATTATGTTTATAATAACCCTAGATTTATATATAGGTACCGTAATAAGAGAAGTTATATAGGTTGCACAAAGAAACCAAGCATTCACATGTTAGGGGGAATATAAGAAATATTGGAAACAAATTCACAATAAAAGTATTTTTAAATTTGCAGATTATGAAGAAAGAAGTAGATATAGACCATATCAAGAACCAATGGTTCCTTACAAAAATAAAAAAGTTTTCAATTAATGAAAGGTAATATACATGATAACAAATAATAATTTTACTAATAAACATAAGAAATTTGAAGCATGAGGAAAGATTCACCTTTGAGAAACGTGTATGTGGTGGATCTAATGGATATAAAGAAGGATAATCATGAAGTGTTCCTAGGTGGATTAATAGATTATAATAAAATAAAATAGGGAAATACCATGGGAATGGAACTCAAAAAGAAGTGATAAAAATTGAATGTTATAGAAACGATGCATCAAATTAAGAAGTGTGAACAAGTTAGATTTATCTGAAAATGGATATTAATAGTATGAAATGAAATATAAATGATTATAAATTAGGCATTAAGAATTATTTTTTAAAAATTTGAGTTTCAAAAACAAAAACCATAATGAATTCTTAGAAAATAGTTACACAAAAAGGCTTTATTTTTCACAAAAATCCAAATTCTTATACATGAATATATTTTAAAAGTTTTCATCTCCCCATGTAATTAATTATCATAAAAATTGTTGGAGTGATTTTGGTTTAACATGGAGATATAATATGGCACAACCCCTCCATACAAAGTGTACCCCTCCTGGGTCGGGAATGGGAGAAGGGAGATAATGACCCCCGAGTCCCACATCCAGTAGGCCCCGGGTTGGTGACTAGCACCGAGTAAATAGTAAACACACAAATGTGGGCCATTAAACTTTAAGATAACACATGAAGAATAGATAGATAATATAGACACCAACTAACTCCATGTCAAACATCAATACAAAAAAAATCCAATGTACACATATGTAATGTATTGAAAAATTACTACAACTAATAGGGGAAAGCTGCATGTACACAAAAAAGTAAAAAACAACAGTGACCACGAAGCTGGAATAGCACATACAAACCCAAGATAGTAGAAACTAGATTGGTCTCCAACCTATTCATAGTGACCTGAAAAAAAAGTTTATATTGACATAGGGGAGTATAATAATGTACTCAAAAGGATCCTCCTTGAATCTTTTCATGAAAAAGTAAAGAAAGCATTCTAAAGCACAGTGAAGACCAAGTGAAACTAACTCATCACCAAAAAATGTATACTGTATTCATATCCTCACCATGTCTACTCTCACCAAGAAACATATAAAAGAGTATATAATATAATACAGAATATCAAGGGTACCCTGCTACTACTTCTCCACTGGTTTTCCTCTTTTCCCCAACGTCGCACGTCCTAAGCATCTCTCTCCAACAATTCTTTCTCGAAGACACCTGGTTGAAGCACTAAAAATTCACCTCATGCAACAAACCCACCACATCCATGTAATCAATGTAACAAGGTAGTTTCTAGGAGCCTCCACAACTCTCATAACGTGTATCATACATCGGGTATTAAACCTCAATCCATTTTAGAACATACATCAACTAAGGATCCTCATACCATCATAGTCTATAAACATTACACCTATTGTAGTCCATAGGAAACAATATAAAAAATATATGTGTGAGGATAAATGCAAACCATTTTCCCTCTAAACACTTATATGGGGAAAACTAACCACTCTGCCTACTAGAACATGTAACTATCAAGAGAAGAGAGCAGGGCCAAAGGAGGTAGTTAGCCATCCATCCTCCCACTAGAATGTTGGGGAAAACACCCCTAGGACCCAGAATCCCATGGGTAAAAGTTTCCCTTACTGACGGGGTGGAGTATCATATAGAAACACAAAAAGTACAGAATATACTATAGCAAAAAACCATACTATGGGCATAACCTAGTCTTAGAATCAACTGCAGCTAATGCCTCTTAGACTCCTAGCTGCCACTTCTAATACTAGGAATCCTATAATCACACAAATAATTAAAGAGAATTATTACATTACTTCATTCCCATTCTATTAGTTTCACATTATGTTAATTAATTCATTAAACATTAATTTACCATCTAAAATTTCCACAGTATATTTCATTAGAATCACAAACAAAGTGCACTGTTCCTTCAAATTACAACCTCAGCTTAGCACCACAGTAAGCTCCAACCCCATGGGTTATTATCATTTATTCAATTATTTATTTAAAGCATTACATTCCCATTTTCCATGGAATTAATGAAAAATATTCTAATCTACTAAGCACAAGGTGGCTCAACACGGTGAGTAGATGAACTACCCATCAAGTCATTCCCACCTACAGCAAGAGCATAGACCCGTCCTTCCTTGATAAGATAAACATAGAAATCATGTGGCATACCTCATGCGTCTTCACCCCTTTAAAAAGAAGGGTAAGAAAGAATAGATGCCTTGAGCAGTGGGTAAATTAAAGAAGATAACCAACCAATAAAAATTTTCAAGAATCAAAACGTTCACATTCAATCCATTTCACCATCCCTGATGTCCTCCCCGACAACCATATGCATAAACTGATGCATCTCACCACTCTAGGCATCGACTACAGCCACAACCAATATGCCTCCCTATCCCCACATATCTCAACTTCCAACCAGGATCACGTCAGAACACAAATAGTAGGAATAATACCATTATATCAATAGGGCTCTTGGCCCATAAACAAGAAATATGGTAACTCAGAACCCTACATGATATTATCTTTTATCAATCCACCATTTCAATAATCCATCTTGGATTATCTGATTTATATTTCATAGGATCAATATTCAAGAAACCTAACCAGTAAGCTATCAAAAATAATTAAACATGCTTACTACACCAATTTGATTAACATCAAATTACCACTAGAAGAACTAGATTATTGTACATTAATCTTTATCGTTAGCCAAAAAATTATCTATTAATTTTGGATTTATGTCCTTTACCAATTTCCATCAAGAATGAAAATCTAAACAAAGAAAGAATATATATCCCACTATCTAGAAAAATAATAGGAAACACATACAATCGACATCAATTTATTTATCTAGTTCAATTAATTATTGTTTCAATTCCATTTTAATCATATGGGGTAAAACATGCTAACTATATAGTTTCACTTAAAAGAAAAGAGAAACAATGAATCTCCTACCTCAAATAGTTCTTGACGTTCTTTATACGAGAAAGAGCCACACAAATTGTTATGAACTCGTCCCCATGTGACAATTGTATCCACTAGAGGATGCAGAGACACCACCATACTGGTCAACACCCAATAATGTCCCATTACGAACATGAAGATAGAATTCCATAAAAAGGGAAAGGAGAAACAGAAGGAGATGAACCCAAAAGGATGACGATAGATCATACCGTATGTTGAAGATTGATCGATACTGCTTGGTTGCATCAAAATAGAGTAGAACCAATCCAAAGAGGAAATTTTGATTGAGAAACTCTTACAGGATAAAATGAATGGTTTGAGTGTCTTACATCTGAGAATAATGAGGAAAAACTCGAGAGGAAGATATATAGTTTCGTTATAAGATTTAATGGAACAGTGGTTTAAGATACATTGGATTTTCCATTAAAAGTGGTTCCCATTAACCCACACAGTTTGACCATGTAAATGCATCCCGAGCCTTAGGGAAATTAATATTGGAGTTATGACCTTTGAATAGGCCTTAGAGTTTTTCAAATAAGGTTTTAAATGAAATTTACGTCAAAGAAACATTATATGTGTGAAACTGTACAAAGCTACATACACTATTCCCGAACTCAAAATTTGGAAAAGGAAAAAAACTATTCCAGAACATCACCATTGAAACCTCACCGTTGGAACCTCATCATTCTAGAAACACTGTTCATGAACGTAAAATTTGGAAAAGTAAAGAGGTCACCATTGGAACCTCACCTTTCCGGAACATTGTTCATGAACACAAAATTTTGGAAAAGAAAAGAGGGCACCATTGGAACCTCACCGTTCGGGAAACACTATTCATGAACTCAAAATTTGGAAAAGGAAAGAGGTCACCATTAGAACCTCACAGTTCTAGAAACCCTATTCAAGAACTCAAAATTTGGCAAAAGAAAGAGGTCAGTATTGGAACCTCACCATTCTGAAAACACTATTCATGAACTCAATTTTTGGAAAAGGAAAGAGGTCACTGTTGAAACATCACCAATCTAGAAACACAGTTCATGATAAAAAAATTTGGAAAATGAAATAGGTAACCAATAGAACCATATCATTGGAACCTCACACTTGCATTGTTCACCTAAGGCTACCGATGACATTGTTCACATAAGGTTACCGTTGCATAGTCTACCTAAGGTTACCGATGACACTGTTCACATAAGTTCACCGTAGTTCTGTTCACCTATGGATACCAATGACACCACTCTTATAGGGTTACCATTGCACTGTTCACATAAGGATAACGGTGACATTGTTCACATAAGGTCACCGTTGCACTGTTCACATAAGGTTATTAGTGACACTGTTCACATATGGTTACTGTTTCACTGTTCACATAAGGTTACCATTGGACTCTTCACAGTGGTCTACCAGGGTACCGTTGGAACTGTTCACCGAATTTGAAATTTGGAAAAGTGTGGGGGATATGTCACCTTGACCTCCCAGAACACCCCAAACACCAGATTTCTATAAAGGAGTGGACTAGAGAGATCCGGGCCATCACCTCATATACCTCTCAAAACATTCTTGTCCTCGAGAATTCAAAACCAACCTAAAAGGTAATGAAAAAACAGTCTGAACAACAACCCATCATGATACCTCTCAAAAGAGAGAAAACCACAAGAATCAACCAAATAAATCCATCTCATAAATATGAATGATCTATTACAACAAAGGGGACACCGTTACCTGAAAGGAGTTAAACATAAACCATCTCTAGGTACTGAGCACGTATCTCTGACTCATGTTCCTAGGTACTCTCCTCCATGAACCCGTGATGCCACAAGACATGAACCAAGGGGAAAGAACATAAACACAAAGCCTTATCTTTGTATTCTAGGATCTATACATGTCTCTCTTTAAAGGTAACATTATTAAAAACATCGATCTATCCCCTATCAATGATGTCAGATTCATCATGAAGATAATTATGAAGTTGTTATACAAGGAAAAAATATTGTATTTGGCTCATCTGTGGGGGAGGTTCTACTCGATATGCCATAGATCTAACATAAGCTAACACCTCAAAAGGTCTAAAAAACTAGGGAGAAAGATTAATCCCATGACCAAGACTTTGCTTCCCATGACGGGGAGTCACATTAAAAAATATTTGATCCCCAACATAAAACTCTAAGGTGATCCTCTTTTGATCGGCATATTATTTTTCACAATCACACATTGTCTTCATCCTCTCACAAATCACCTAAACTACCTCTGTTGTATTATTCACTAGTTCTAGAATGAGAATTAGTAAATCTCCGACCCCAGACCAGTACAACGAAGAACTCCAATGCCGGACACACATATATCAAACAACTCCATACTGATGATGGAGTGAAAACTGATGTTTTAAGCGAACACCACCAAGGGTAAGTTCATCATCCACAAACATCCAAAATCTATGACACAAGACTGTAACATGTCTTCAAGAGTTGGGAAAGTCCATGCTATCTGACCATCTGTCTTAGGATGAAAATCAATTCAAAGGAATATTTGAGATCCAAAAGCATGAAGGTGACCTCTCCACACCCTAGAGGTGAAACGAGGATCTCCATAAAAATTGATCGTCCTTGGGACTCCATGATGTCTCACCACGTCCCCTAGATACTACCTCGACAAAACTTCCACTGAGCATGACTCCTTGATTTCTATGATGTGAGAATATTTTGTTAAATGATCCACTACCACACAAATGGGGTCATGTCCCCCCTGAGCTTTAGGTAAACCAGTAAAAAATTCCATTGAGATGTCTTCCCACTTCCACTAAAGAACATCTTGCGGCTGAATATGACCACTAGGAACATGGTGTTCAGCCTTCACCTTTTGGAAGACCGAACATTGAAAAACAAACTCTGCAACTACACGCTTTTTAACATGCCACAAAAAATGACCCCTCAAGTCTCGGTACGTCTTTTTCACTCTAGGATGCACCGCTAAAATTGAACTATAGAACTCTCTGAGAACTGTCTCGCGCATATGAAAACGTACAATAAGCCTTACAAGATACATCACTTGGTGTTGTTCATCCTCCGTACAACCATCAGGGGCCTCGCCACAATAAACTTGGTCTCTCCTGACCTCCACCTCATGATCCCCCAACTGGGACTCTTCCACGTCCTACACCAGAGATGACTACACCATCATCTGAAAAAGACAACCTCTTCCCCCAACTTCTCCCATATCAAGACGAATTGCTGACAGTTCTTCCATTACTCTTTAAGAGTCACTAAGTTCATGCACTACATCACTACATGACTTTTGACTCAGTGCATCAACTACAACATTCCTCTTTGCATGTGTATATGATATTTCAAAGTCTTATTCCTGTAAGAACTCCATCCACTGACGCTGTCGTATGACCATGTCATGATGGGAGAAAACATACCACAGGCTCTTATGATCAGTGAAAACCACAAAGCACTCACCAATGAGGTAATGTCTCTACAACTTCAGAGAAGATTCCATGACTGCCAACTCAAGATTGTGGGTGGAATAGTAACGTTCATGGGGATGTAACTGCTGAGACACATAAGAAACAACTGATCATTACTGCATCAGAAATCAACCTAAACCAAAATATGAAGCATCAAAGAAAACCTCAAACTGAACTCCCTTAGCTGGAAGATAAAGAACTATAACACTTAATAACTTATCCTTTAGATACTCAAATTCGGCTTGACATTGATCAGTCCATATGAATGCCTGATCCTTCCTAGTCAATGCTATCAGAGGAGTCTCAAATAGAGAGAAATTGGCTACAAACCTCCTTCAGTATCCATCGAGACCATGGAAACTTTGCACCTCTAGCACTGTCTTGGGGGATTCCCAAGACAAAACTACTTCTATCTTCGATTGACCTGCATCTACTCCATGTCGGGACAAAACATTCCCCAAGGAATGAACGTCTAGAGACCAAAACATACACTTCAACAACTTACCAAATAGTTGATGTTGATGAAGAACACCCAAAATGACTTGTAGATGCTCTTTAGGATCCTCCACAGACGTGGAGTACACAGGGATGTCGTCGATGAAAACCACCACAAACTGGTCTATGAACTCATAGAATACAAAATTCATCAATCCCATGAACACAGCTGGAGCATTTTTCATGACGAACAGAAATACAACGAACTCCTAATGCCCATGATAAAAATGGAAAGCAGTCATCGGAATATCCTCATCATTCACACGTATCTGATGATATACTGACCACATGTTGGTCTTTGATAACCGAAATTCACCCTTTTATTGATCGAATAAATCATTTATCCATATGAGAGGATAACTATTCTTCATTGTCACATTGTTTAAGTGACAATAATCGACACACAACCCCAAACTGATGTTATCCTTCTTCACGATCAAAACTGGTGCACCCCATGGTGACACACTCAGCCAAACAAAAATGCACTGTAATAGACCATCAAGCAATATACATAGCTCTCGTAACTCAGAAGAGGCCATCCTGTTTGGATACTTTGAGATAAGAGATGCTCCTGGTTGTAGCTTCATACCAAACTAGATCTCCCGTCGAGGGGGTAATGCTACAACCTCTTCTCGAAATACATCAGCGTACTCCTCTATGACCCTAGGAAATTCCTACTTCTGATCCTCTAAAGATCTCACCATCAGCTCAGCCATCATGGTTGACAATGATGGAACACACCTCTGACCCATCTGAGGGTCTCGCTCACCCGCGAACACCGCTTGCTCTCTAACAGCATTGAAGAACACAACATACCTATTGAATCAATCCACTATATCATACACCGAATACAAACAATGCATGTCGAGGATGACATCATATAGTTGTATTTGTAAACATAAGAAATCATTCCAAGAGAGATGTGGCCCTGAAACTAGCTCACAGTCTCAACATACTTCAAATAAGTCATCTCACCCTCCAACTGTTGTAGTCAATGGTAAGGGCACTAGAAGACTCTCTACCTCATGTCCCAAATCATGGACAGGGGTAGGTGATATGAAGGAGGGTTTTTCTCTTGAATTAAACATGGAATACACCAAGGTATAAAACAAGAAAATGGTACCTTGAATGACATCAGGCTCGCCAGGTGCTGGCAGCGCTAAGCATAAAGCTTCCCATGACATCTCTAACGCTGATGATGACCACCACCATGACCATTCTATGCTCTCTAAGGACAGGGAGCATCACAGGGCTATCCACTGTCTGCCTCATCTAGCCTCTACTGATTTAATGTCAGTGCAACTTGTTGCTGCTGCCTTGACTGGAACTTCCTCAATGGAGGAACATGGAGTATAACACATGTTGTACGATGACTCCTATAAAATTTTGGGCACTCTCGCTGCTGATGAAATCGACCACCATAGTAAAAACAAGCGCTTGGTCTGTTGGTATATGCATGAGAGCTGCTTCCCCTCGAGAAACGAGATGTTGAGGGCTAGTACCTACCCCCGACCAAATGGAAACTCTTCTACCGTGAAAATCGGGAACCCTGGACCACCACTCCGCTTCATGGGTAATCATGACGACTCCCCTATTTTGATGATCTGATTCTGGCCAATGTTCACTCAACAAACTCGGCTCTTTCTATCATCTCATGATATGTCTTCAGCATAAATGGGGTGATCTAACGCAGAAACTCTGGATTCAAATCCTCCTCGAAATGCCACTCCCTGGACCCCTTATCTAGAAACAGGTCTAAAGAATATCATAAAATATTCTTGAAATAGATTCCAAACTCTCACACACTGGAGTACCCCTGTCGAAGAGTAAGAAGCTCCGGTCGACATGATGCCTTCTCATTTAAAGAATGAAACTCGACTGTAAACGTTTCTCGGAACTCCTCCCATGAGATCGTTGACTCCTCACGATCCCCATGGAACAAGAACCACCACTGCCTTACTACTCCATGATGCATCATCACAATTAAGGAAACTTGGTTCTACTTTCAAGCACAGATCGAAAAAATTCCTATCTCAACCACCTCCAACCAGTCCTCTATGATTTCATCTTAATTGGAGACCTTGTACTTATGTAGACTCTAGTGTTGAAACTATAATATTGTCATCCTCAAAGTGTCATCGTTGTCAACCTCTACCCTGCGCCGATCTGCTGGCATAACCTTATAGACATCTTCTATATGATCTAAACGAGGTCATCAACCTGGAGCCATAACTGTAAAATTACAAATAGTTAGAGCTCATAAACAAGGAATATGAAAGACTCAAAATTAATTAATTAATTAATTGTTTTCTTTTATTAATTTTAGGTTAACCTTTCTCATGGTCTTCCCATTCAAACACAGGAACAAATAATAATGATATGTGATCCTTTATTAGGTATTTACCTTGTAACTAGTACCACCTCATTTAGTAGACATTGTAAACATAGATATTTTTACATCTGATCATAGGGGACCTTAAACGCCTATGCTCCAACTAGTCTCCAGTTTTTAAATCACATGCTAAACTTGACTGACACTATTTCCTGACCAACCCATTCAATCTCACCCATTCTTATCTCCAAACACCATCCTATACCTCAACAATGCCTCTAATTCTACTCTATACCGACCCCCTCCCCACAAAGTGTAACCCTCTTTGGTCAGTAAAGTGAGGAGGGAGATAATGACCTCTAAGT
Source organism: Viscum album (assembly GCA_963277665.1). Taxonomy (NCBI): domain Eukaryota; kingdom Viridiplantae; phylum Streptophyta; class Magnoliopsida; order Santalales; family Viscaceae; genus Viscum; species Viscum album. The sequence continues at coordinate 1,417,731,522 of OY728148.1, forward strand.
CTCACCTCAAGTAGGCCCTAGGTAGGTGACTAACACTAAGGGTATTGTAAACACACAAATGAGAGGCATTACCCACAAAGATAACACATGCGCAAGAGAGTGATAAGATAGACACCAACCAACTACAACTCAAAAAGAAATATAAAATAAATACCTAGTATAGATATGTAATGTCATGAAAACAATTCTACAACTGATAGGGGAAAGCTGCAAGTACCCTAAAAAAAGTAAAAAAATCAGTGACCACGATGCCTGAGCAGCTCCTAAAACCCCAAGCTAGTAAAAACCAGCATGATCTCATACCTTTTCCATGTGACCTGAAAAAATAGTTTATATTGACATAGGGTGAGTATAAAAGTATACTCAGTAGGATCCTCCCTGGATCCTCTCATAAAAAAGTAAATAAAGCATGCTAAAGCATAATGAACAACAAGTGAAACTAACTCGTCACCTAATCATGTATAAAATGTTCCCAGTTTCACCATGTATACTCTCACCAAGTAACTCATAAAAGAGTATATAATATAAAAAAGAATTTCAACAGTACCCCTCTACTACTTCCCCACTGGTTTCTTGCTTTACCCCAACCTTTCACGTCCTATAAATCTCTCTCAAAAAATGCTTGCCTGTAGACACCCGGGTGAAGCAGCACAACACGCACCTCGTGCAACAAAAACACCATGTCCACATAAGCAAAGTAACTAGGTAGTTTCTAGGATCCACCACAGCTTTCATAATGTGTATCATATGTCGGGTATTAATCCTCCAGCCAGTATAGCCCATACACCGAGTATAGATCCTCAAGCCATCATAGACTATACACGTTACACCTATAGTAGTCCATAAGAATCTATTTCCTGGATATATGTGTGTGAATAACCAAAAACCATTACATCCCTCTACACACATATATGGGGATAACAAAACACTTTTATTACCGGCACAGATAACTACCAAAAGAAGAGAGCAGAGTGAAAGGGGTAAGTTAGCCATCCATCCTCCCACCAAAATGCACGGAAAAACACCCCCCCAGGGATTAGAATCCCCGGGGTGTCAGTTTTCCATACTGATGAGGTGGAGTAGCCTATAGAAACACAAAAGGTACAGAATATACTATAGCTCACCACCACACTGTTGGCATAACCTAGTTTTAGAGTCAACTGTAGCTAACACCTCTCGGACTCCTAGCTACCATTTCTAAGACTAGGAATCCTATAAGCAAACAACAATTTAAAGAACATTATTACATTAATTCATTCCCTTTTAATATGTTTCTCATTTCATAAATTAATTCATTAAACATTAATTAACCATTAAAAATTTCCAAAGTATATTTCATTAGAATCACAACCAAAGTCCTTTGTTCCTTCAAATTACAACCTTTGCATTGTACCCCAACATGCTCCAACCCCATGGGTTAACATAATTTATTCAATTATTTATTTATAGAATTACCTTCCCATGTTCCCAGGCATTCTAGAAAAACATTCTAAGGTACTAAACACAAGGGGCACAACACGGTGAGTTGATGAACTACCCGTCAAGTCTTTTCCACCTATAGCAAGAGCATAGACCCATCCTCCATTGAAAAGCTAAACACAGAAATCCCATGTCATACCTCACACATATTTTCCCCTTTAGGAAGAAGGGTGATACAGACAAGCATCCGTGAGTTTTGGGGAATATAATCCAGATAAAAAACCAATAAGAATCAGAAAGAATCCAAACCTTCACATCCAACCCACATCATCATCCCCGATGTCCTCCCTGACACCCATATGCATAAACTGATGCATCTCACCACTCTAGGAATTAACTAATTATCCAACCAGTAGACCTACCTTCCCCCACATATCACAATAGCCATCTATTCTCACATCAGAACACAAGAATATGGAAAAAAAACATCATATCAATTGGGCTCTTGGTCCTTATAGAAGAAAGAGGGTAACTCCGGACCCTATAAAGAACTATCTTTTATCAAAAAACTAGTTATTTAATCCATCATTAATTGAACAATTTATATTTTGTACGTTTCAAATTTTGGAAACCAAAACAGTAAGCTATCAAAAATAATTAAACATGCTTACAAAACCAATTTGATTAACATCAAATTACAACATGAAGAACCAGATTTCAATACATGCCTCTTTATCTATATCCAAACAGTTATCGATTAGTTATGGCCTTATGTTCTTTACCAATTTCTATTAATAACTAAAATCTAAACAAATCATGAAACGATTTCACAATATCAACCAAAATAAGAGGCAAAAACATACATTTGACGTCAATTTATTTATCTAATTAAAATACTTATTAGGTCAATTCCATTGTGATCTAGTGGGATAAATAATTATAACTATTCAGTTTCACATAAAAGAAAATAGAAGAAATGAATCACCAACCTCAAATATCTCTTGACATTCTTTATACAAGATTGATCCACACAGCCGGTTATGATCTCCTCCCCCCATGACAACAGTATCCACCCGAGGATGCAAGGACACCACCACACTGGTCAACAACCAAGAAAATTCCACTAGGAACACGGAAAAATAATTCCCTAAAAAGGGCTAGGAGAAACAAAAGGAGATGATCCCAAAATAATGATGATATATCATACCTTATATCAATGATTGACTGATATTTCTTAGTTGCATCAAAACAGAGTAGAACCAATACAAGGAAAAAGCGTTTGATTGAGAAAATCCTAAGGGATGTAATGAATGGCATGAGAGTCTCATAGCTGAGATAAAGGTGCAAGAACTGGGTAGGAAGATATATCATCCCTTTAAAAAATTAAACAGAGAAGTGGTTTTTGATACACTAGATTTTTTATTAAAATCGGATCCCATTGACCCACTTGGTATTACTAAGTAAAAGCATCCCAAGCCTTAGGGAAATTAATATAGGAGTTATGACCTTTGAATCGGCTATAGAGTCATTAAATCAAGGCTTTAAATTCATTTTACATCAATGGAATCAATAATGGGGCGACTATAGATAGATGGAAACACTATTCATGAACACGAAATATGGCAAAGGAAAAACACTGTTCATGAAACTCACCGTTGAAACCTCACTATTCAGGAAACACTGTTCATGAATGTAAAATTGGGAAAATGAAAGAGGTCACTATTAGAACCTCACCATTCTAGAAATTCTATTCATGAACTCATAATTTTCCAAAGGAAAGAGTCACCGTTGGAACCTCTTCATTCTGGAAACAATGTTCATGAACTCAAAATTTGGAAAAGGAAAGAGGTCAACATTGGAACCTCAATATTCGAGGAACACTATTCATTAACACAAAATTTGGAAAGGGAATGTGGTCACCCTTGGAACCTAACCGTTGCATTGTTCACTTACAGCAACCGATGACACTGTTCACATAAGGTTACTGTTATATTGTTCACCAAAGGTTACTGATGACACTGTTCACAGAAGGTCATTATTGGACTGTTCACCTAAGGCTACCGATGACACAGTTCACATAAGTTTACCGTTGCACTGTTCACATAAGGCTACTAATGACACTATTCACATATGGTCACCTTTGCCCTGTTCACATAAGGTTACCAATGTAACTATTCACATAAGCTCACAATTTCACTATTCACATAAGGATATCGGTGACACTGTTCACAAAAGGCTACCATTTAACTATTCACATAAGGTTACCATTGGACTGTTCACAGTGGTCTAATTTTGGAACTAATCAAAAGGCTACTGTTGGAACTGTTCACCGAATTGCAAATTTGGAAAAGTGTTGGGGATAAGTCACCTTGACCTCCTGAGACACCCCAGACACAATTTTTCCACAAAGGAATGGACCAGAGAGGTATGGGACATTACAAAATACATGGGTTAAATATAATACATGTATACAGATTCAATTCACATTTTATAATTAACATTTATATCCATGTAATAACATGTTGTATCAAGTCAAGATTTAGAAGCTCCCGCGGTGTCATTGAATTTAAAATTTTATTGATATAAAATATAAAAAAAACAGGTGGTATCTTACTACATCTATAATTTCGAGTAGTGATGGTAAATTTTATGTAGTTTGGAGTTAAAATTACATTAAAAGTTGTTTGAAGGCATGATTTTATATATACAGTTCTATCGATAATAAAATAGTGGGAATTTTTTTTATCAGGCTATATCAAGTGGTTTGGTCCCATGATAAAAGAGGATCAAAAAGATTTTAGGATATTTTATTAATATCATCCAATGGAATTTGAAACAAAATCATCTCCATGAAGAAGAGACACCCAAAATAAACATTTTTATAACCACAATTGATAGAGTGGAAGATAATTTGGTGGAGTTTTTATGAAATATTTAAATGTTTATTAGCCTTATTTATTAGATTATAAACACCCTATAATGGAAAAAATAAGGAACTATAAGTTCTATTTGGATTTTATTATAGAAATGGAAATATTTAATGAACCAACTTGGGTCAAAACCAAATTTATTACTATAAATGGAATGAAACATCCTATAGGTATGTTCCGAAACATTCTATAGTGTGAAAATCCCCAAGGTAATCAACGAAAGGTAGTGGAATTGATTTTTCCCAAAATAAAAAATCAAAATAATTTTAATGGTAAATGATCAGCCATACATATTTAAAATAAACAATAAGAATAACAGAACAATAAGTAAAATGAAACCAAAGATGATGTATAACTAGATGTTCATGTGACCCCATAGGAAACTATCCAATCCCAAAAAACGACATCACTCCACATTGATCAAGTCCAAGATGGAACCTACATATGTTTCTAAAAATATATATAAGTATACGAATGACTATTAAAACATTGGCATTGTGCCCAATAAAAACTATTCCATTTTCATTTCCTTTAAATAAGAGATTCATATACATTGAGTTTAAAATAAATAAAATATAAACATGGGTTTTTATTTTTGTTCTACTCCAAAAATAATCATATTCCACTACCCTCTATACATTAAATAGGTTTTTTAATAAGGGGGAGGAAAATTGTTCACAAAAAACAAACAAGAAAATTAATGATTTCTAAAAAAATAAATCACTTTTTAAATTAAATTTGTTTAATGAAAGGAGTAAAAGAGTTCTAAATTTTATTTAATGAAATCATTAAAAATAAACACTATCATAAATAAGAAGAGTGAACCCCACCTAAAATTCAACCCAAGGAATATAAAATGTGCCTAATTGGAAAAAAATCAAATCAAACCATAAAGAACAAAATTAGATGACGTATGTCATGGAAAAGTGGGTATTGAATATCATGGGGTTTCCAAGGAAATTAAGGGAATGCCTATAACATAGTGTCACATGATCCATTATATCAGTTTTCCAAAAGCAATAGAACGAACCTCATACAAAGTCATACTCTACATACCCTAACAATGGAAAACAATCACAATGTATATCCTATCGACACTAAGGGCCAATATCCAAAGAATAATCTTGTGATATCGTAGCACATGTTCCTAATTAATCCTTTAACAAATCTTGGATTCCATGATATTTCAAAAAAGGGATTGAACCATGGAGTACTATGAAATCATCCATATATAAAGGGTAAGATAAACACACACATCATAATAAAACCTAAAACTTGTAAAAGAAATTCCATATTACCTTCTCCATAAACATACATGTTAAATACAATACCAATTACATTACTATTCCATTAACAGTAAAAATTAAATATAAACATCCCCTGGAGTTTTATTTGAAATAAAACTCATTTTAAAACATTTAATTGGGCCACAACCATTATCTATAATACAAAAATTTTAAAAATGATCAAAACCAAACATTTTTTAATACTTTTTATATTTATAATTCATTTGAAAATCAAAAACATCATTTGGAAATCATAAAATAGTCATAAGGGCCAACAAATCTTTTAACCGAACACTTGGTGTGTGAGACTATGTAAACCAATTATTCAAAATATAATTTAATTTAAAAACAAATTATTTTCATTTAAAATTATAATTTTAAACATTAAAAAATCAAAATATCATAAAACTAGGTATAAAAATCAATAAATAAATTATTTATATATTTGTAGGTCAATACAATGTATAACTTCGCACAATCCCTAGCAACATTGATGATCAAATTTTCACTATTTCACATGCATACAACTATAAATATATACACGATTTCACCCAAGGAAGATCTTCCCCAAACCATGATGGAATATATAAATAGGTTATACATGTATATATATGTATACTTACCCATATATATCCATGCAATAAAGTGGCTAAAAATCATCACCTTTGATGATCACAACACTTTCATGCACATACATCAACAAATATATACAGCCTTTTACCAAATGAACATATTCCCTTAACTATTATGTAATATATACAATGTGGGTATATATATATATACTTTATATGTGTATGTGGGAAATAAAAGGGCCCAAAAATTATCATCTTTGATGAAATTGACAATAATTAACCTCAGTCAACCCCCCACTACACATGGGACCAAGAAATGACCAAATTAAACCCTCTATTTTGGTTAGGGTTTGAAAATCATGCACCAAACATGTATATAATGAAGAAAATAAATACGAAAAGAAAAAAATAATGAAATTGAGGATTAAGGAATCTCACCGATGCTGATTGCACGGAAATTAAAATGTAAAATCTGCTCATCGGATGGAGAGGGGAGGAAGAGGTCATGTGAAGGGAGATCTTACTTTGATATAGAGTGAGAATGTTTGGGTAAGGGGGTTTAAGTCACATGGTTAATGTGTAGGTAACTAATATAAATAGGTTTTTGTTTTATTTTATTAATTTATTTTTAAATATAACATGACCCACCGTTTGGGTTCCACTGCATGGAGAATAATGCACCAACATGTGCCCTCTACTGGGCTCCTAGACAACCCCACCCGGTCTTCACTCATAATTTTGTAAACCATGTGTTTGGATCTATAATAATGTGAAAAATATTAAATATATCTTAGAAAATCATTCCCCCTAAACAGGTGTCATGCTTTGTAGACTCAATGAAAAATAATATCAAGGGAAAAATACACATAAGATAAGAGAAATAAATTAGGACTAAAAAATAAATAAAATAAGAACATAATTTTATGTCAGGGTGTTACAAATATTCCAACCATGGTTATTTATAGAACTATAAACTCACAAGTGACATAATAGATCAAGACCAGTGCAATGATGAACTATGACTGAAGTAGTAACCTCAAAACATGAAGATCGAAGAACCAATACTCTGGTTCAATCAAATAATTAAACTTTAAAATCTGAAAAGAAACTATGGGACCCTAATCAAAATAATCCAAACATCCAAAGAATCCATATCATAAGACAAATTACTTGAACAAATAGTGAAGGAGTTATGAAATAGAGACTTATTATTTTCAATATACAACCCAACAAGGAATTCTCTGACCCTTTACCATGATTTCTCTGAAATATATTTCACATGAGATGATAAATCAATAATAAATTTGATTTTTAAAAAACATGATCCCTTTACAATATAAAAAATTTAAAACATAAACCTATATATTTAAAAAAACATAAGTCCCCTTACACATCCCACAAATTGAAATATATTTGTGTATATTATTTCCATTATTACTTAACATAACTTCCACATGTTTGTATGCATATATATATTTACTTATTGACATGAACCTATATATATTCTATTATAAAATTTATATGTTATAAATATATGATATTTATAGGCTATATATATATATATGTTATGTATATATATGATTATATATATCTATATATATCTGTTTTTTATATATAAAATTGAAAATATATATATATAGGTTCATGTCAATAAGTAAATATATATATGTATACAAAAATGTATAAATTAAGTTAAGTAATAAAGAAAATAGTATACACATATATATTTCAAGTTGTGGGATGTGTAATAGGACATAGGTTATTTTAAATACCTATGTTTATGTTTTAAATTTTTTATGTTATAAGGGGGTTATGTTTTTTCAAAATTAATTTTATAACTGAAATTTCTTTTCATGTGAAATATATTTCATAGAAATCACTTTTAGGGGTCAGAGAATTCTATGTATGGTTTTTTATGGAAAATAGTGAGCCTCTATTACATAAATACTTCTCTATTTATTTGAGTAATTCGTCTTATGAGATAGATTCATTGGATTTTTTGATTCTTTTGATTAGGGTCCCACAGTTATTTTTGAGATTTCAATTTATAATTATTGGATTGAACCTGAGTATTGGTTCTTTGATCTTCATGTTTTTAGGTTACTACTTCAGTCATAGTTCATCATTGCACTATCTTGATCCTCTATGTCATATGTGAGTTTATAGTTCTATAAGTTATCATGGTTGGAATAATTATCACGCATTGACACAAAATTGTGTTTTTATTTTATTTATTTTTATAGTCCCAATTTAATTATCTTACCTTATGTTTGTTTTTCCCTTGAACTTTTTTGACATTGATCCTGGAAAGCATGTGACATGTTTAAGGGGAATGATTTTCTAAGACATAGTATATATTTTTCACATTCTGATAAATCCAAACACATGGTTTACTAAACTATGAGTCATGCCTAGGTGGGGTTCTCTAGGAGCCCAGTAGAGGTCACATGTTGGTGCATTATTATCCAAGCTGTGAAACCCAAACAATGGGTCATGTTATATTTGAAAATAAATAAATAAAATAAAACAAAATCCTATTTCTATTGAGGCTCTAAACATTAACCATGTGAACTCAACCCCCCACTTCTAACATTCTCACTCGATACCCAATTAGGGGCTCCTTGCACATGACCTCTTCCTCCCCTATCCCTCCGATGAGCAGATTTTTTATTTTATTTTCGGTGAAATCAACATCGGTAAGATTCATTAATCATATATTTATTTATATTTTTGTTTTTATTATGTGTTTTAATTATTATATAAATATTTGGTGCAATATTTATTAACCCTAAACAAAATAGAGTGATTAATTTAGTTATTTCTTGGTCCCTAAGGTTGTGGGGGGTCGACTAAGGTCAATTATTGTGGATTTCATCAAAGACGATGTTTTTTGGGCCCTTTTGTTGCACGAATACACATAGAAAGTATATATATACCCATATCGTATATATTCCATCATATTAAAGAGAATATGTGCATTGGGTTAAAGGGTTTATATATTTGTAGGTGTATGCGCGTGCAAGTGTGGTGATCCTCAAAGGTGATGTTTTTTATCCATCTTATTGCAGGAATATATGTATGAAAGTATATATATTCATGTATACCCTATTTATATATTTCATTATGGTTAGGGGAAGATGTTCATTGGCTGACATAGTGTATATATTTATAGGTGTATACATGTGCAACTGTGAAATTGTGATCATCAAAGGAGTTAGGGATTGTGCTAGGTAATACATTGCACTGAACTTTAAATATAAGAATATTTTTTTTATTGGTGTTGTACCTATTTTTTGGATATTTAGATATTTATAATGTTTAAAAATATAATTTTAAATGAAATTAATTTTTTAAAATTCAATTATATTGTAAATAATTGGTATTCATAGTATCACACACCAAGTGTTTGGTTATAGGATTGGTTGGACCTTATAACTATATTAGGATTTTCGAATGATGTTTTTGATTTTCTAATGCATTATAAATATTCAAAGAATTCTCAATTGTTTTTTAGATCATTTTTAAAATATTTTTATTATAAATAATGGGTGTGGACCAATTTAATGTTTTAAAATGAGTTTTATTTCAATGAAAACTCCATGGAAAGTATCTATTTAATTTTCATTGTTAAAGGAATAGTAATGTACTAAGTATTGGATTTAACTTGTATTTTTATGGATAAAGGAATGTTGAATTTCATTTAGAGGGTTCAGGTGTGATTAGGATGTCTGTTTTGTGCTTACCCATTATATATGGATGATTTCATAGTACTCCATGGATCAATCCCTTTTTTGAAATATCATGAGAAGCAAGATTAGTTAGAGGATAAATTTGGAACATGTGCTATGATATCATAGGATTATTCTCTAGATATTATTTATTAGTGTGGATTAGGATCTTCATTGTGATTGTTCCCCTTGGTTAGGGTATGTAGAGTCTGACTTAGTGTGATGTTCGTTCTATTGCATTTGGAAAACTGAAATAATGGATCATGTGACACTATTTTATAGGCATTCCTTTAATTTCCTAGGTAACCCCATGATATTCAATACTCCCTTTTCCATTACATACATCATCTAATTTTGTTTTTTATGGTTTCATGTGATTTTTTTACAGTTAGACTCATTTTAATTTCCTTGGGATGAATTTTATGTAGGGTTAACTCTACATATTTATGATAGTGTTTATTTCTAATATTTTTATTGAACTTTTTTATAACTCTTTCACTCCTTTCCTAAAATAAATTTAATTGACAAAGAGATTTATTTTTTTAGAAATCAATAATTTTATTGTAAGTTTTTTGTGAGAAATTTCCCCCATCCCTTATTAAATAAAACCTATTTAAAGTATAGAGGGTAGTGTACTATGATTTGTTTTGGAGTATAATGATATGAAAAACCAATGTTTGTGTTTTTGTATTTCAAACTCAGTCTATATGAATCTCTTACATGAAGGAAATGAAAATGGAATTTTTTTATTGGGAACAACGCCTATGTTTAAATAGTCATTCGTATAGTTGTATACATTTTTAGAATCAAGGGTTGGATCCAGCTTGGTCTTGATCAATTCGGAGTGATATTAGGTTTTGGGAGTGGAGAGTGACCTGTGGTGTCACATGCACATCTAGTTATACTTCATGTTTGGTTTAATTTTCAGACATGTTTTGTTATTATTATTGTTTTTTAATATGTTGCACTGATCATTTATCATTAAAAATATTTTGATTTTTTATTTTGGAAAAAATCACTACCACTACCTTTCGTTTATTCCCTTAGAGATTTTCCCTCCATAGGATGATTTGGATCATACCTATAGGATGTCACATGCCATTTACGGTAATAAATTTCGTTTTGACTTAATTTGGTTCATGAATGATTACAATTTCTATAATTAGATACATATAGAAATTATAGTTCCTTATTTGTTCCATTATATGGTGTTTATAATCTAATAAATGAGGCAAGTAAACATTTAAATATTTCCTAAAAACTGCCCCAAATTGTCTTCCACTCTATCAATTGTTGTTATAAAAATGTTTATTGTGGGGGTCTCTTCTTCATGGCATTGATTTTGATTCAAATTATATTGGATGATATTAATAAAATCTCTTAAAAGGATTGTGATCCGCTTTCATCATTGGAAAAAACTACTCGATATATCCCGATATAAAAATTTTGACCCCTATTTTTTATCGATACCACTATATATATTACATTATGCCTTCAAACAACCTTTAATTAAATTTCAACTCCAAAATCCTTAAAATTTACCATCAATAATAATTATAAATGTAGTAAGGTACAACATGAAATTTTTATATTTTGTGTCCATAAAATTTTAACTTTAATGACACTTCATGAGCTTCTAGATCATGACTTGATACAACTTGTGATTACTGAGATATAAATTTTATTTATAGAATGTGAATTTAATTTGTATACATGTATTATATTTAATCCATGTATTATATAAGGGATCAAACCTCTCTGGTCCATTCCTTTTTAGGAAATTGGTTTCTAGTGTGTTTCAAGAGGTTAAGGTGACCTATCCCCAAAACTTTGCCAAATTTCCAATTCAGTGAACTGTTCCAACGGTGGCCTTGTGAACAGTTCTGTTGGTAGACCGATGTGAATAGTATAATGGTAACCTTATGTAAACAGTTCAACGGTAAACTTATGTGAACAGTGTCACCAATAACTTTATATAAAGAGTTCAACGGTGACCTTATGTGAACAGTGTCATTGGCAACCTTATGCGAACAATGCAATGGTGACCATATGTGAACAGTGTCATCATTAGCCTTATGTGAACAGTGCAATAGTAACCTTATGTGAATAGTTTCATCAGTAGCCATAGTTGAACAGTCCAACAGTGACCTTATGTGAACAATGTCATTTGTAACCTTAGGTGAATAGTGTAATGATAACCATATGTGAACAATGCTATGGTGTGGTTCCAACATTGACCCCTTTCATTTTCCAAATTTTGAGTTCACGAATATTGTTTCTTGAATTGTGAGTTTCCAACATTTACCTCTTTCTATTTCCAAATTTTGATTTTATGAATAGTGTTTCCAGAAAAGTGAGGTTCGACCGGTGACCTATTTCCTTTGACAAATTTTGAGTTCATGAACAAATTTTCTTGAACGGTGAGGTTCCAACGGTGACCTCTTTCATTTTTCAATTTCACGTTCATGAAAACTGTTTCCAGAATGGTGAGGTTTCAATGGTGAGTTTTAAGAACAATATTTTTCCTTTACCAAATTTCGAGTTTGTGAACAATGTTTCGATCTTTCTATATTCACCCCATTTATGTATCCATTGACGTTAAATGCATTCAAAGCCTTGTTTTAAGGAATCTAGGGCCGATTCAAAGGACACAACTCCTATATTAATTTACCTAAGGCTTGGGATGCTATTACTTGGTAAAACAACGTAGGTCAATGCGATTCGATTTTTATAGAAAATACAGTGTATCTTAATCCACTACTCTGTTAAATCTTTTAAAGAGATGATATATCTTCCTCCCTAGTTCTTCTTCCCTTCTCTCGACTGGGAGATTCTCAAACCGTTCATTCCATCCTGTAGGAGTTTCTCAATAAAACTTTCCTCCTTAGATTGGTTCCACTCTGTTTTGATACAACCAAGCAATATCGATCAAGCTTCGATATAAGGTATGATCTATCATCATTATTTTGGGTCATAACTCCATGTTCATATATTTATAACATTAAAATTTTAATGTATATGAATATATATTATCATATATATATATTTTAAAATAACTTATATAGAATGACATTTTTTACTTATATAACATAATATTTTAACATGTACAAATATAAATTATATATCTTAAGTTATATAAATATCTTAACATATTTAAATAACATATATATTTCAACATGTTTATAATATATATATATGTATGTATGTATTCAATCAAAAAATTTCAAGATAAAGAAAACAAAAAAATTTAGTACACATTATAATATAATTTTTTTGTATAATTTTTTTATTTTTTAAATAGATTATATATATATATATATAAAATTTTGTCCTTACATTCACCCCCTGTAAATAAATTTCATCATAAATAAAATGTGTCCAACCTTAAATAGTCTAATATACCTTAGAAATAGCATACCCTTATTTCAAAATATCTTTAATCTTTTAGTGGTAATATCTTAAGAAATACATTATCCCAAACATTAAATTCTAATAGAGTGTGAAATCCTATGTTTTTTCATACATTTTAAATCTAGGACCAAATAACTTAATATTTTATTTCCTTTAATAGAAAACGTAACACATTTTATAAATATTTTCTTATTAGTTTCTAAGAACACTATAATAACAAAATAATATCCAATGCGTGTGTCATATAAGGTGTTTATTAAGGCCCATTTAATGCACCAATTTATGATCAATTATATCTCAATATTGTGTCTTTGAGGATCTCATAGATCGTACATATGATCCATATTCACATTCACTTATATTATCTAGATAGAGATGTATTTTACTAGGAGAAACTTCTTCTATACATCCTCATAATTCTAATATGGTATTCCATATATAGTAATATATCAAGGGGTTTTACTAATGTTTTCTAATCCCAATTTCCAAAAATAACTAAACATTCCATTAATACCAACTATGGATATGCACATTTTTTTTATTCCATAAACAATTCATTACATGATAAAAAATTTAATAATACAAATTCTATGTTGAGGAATTGTGTTTTAGAAATAGGAACATAATTCATAAAAAAGAAGAAGAAACATAACCATTTTAATAACCCACTTGACGTGATTCTTCATAGGTTCATCCTAAGTAAATTTTACTTTATCTGATATCCTGGGGTCATATATTGAAGAATGTAGTGAAACAAATTCTTAGAATTGGTGATACTTAGAAAGTGTCAAGGAGGTAATAAATAAGTATTGAGCATATGAAAATTATCCATATCATAATAGAAAGAACTTTAATAATATCATATAAATGTGGAGACAACATAAAGAAGAGACATTCATAAACATGTCCCCAAATATTTTCATTAAGGCGTTTTAAATATATATTACTGAGGTATCCTAATAAATTACTAAGGCATTATATCCAGGTATCATTATATAAATCATTAAATCTCTATAAGGGCACATAATTCATATTACCAAGGGTTTTCACTTAGTTATCATAAATTATTACCAATGAATGATTCCAATTTATAATTACCCATATGTATTGTAATGATATAATTTCTCACCTTTAAACGTCACACAACCTGACATATATATGTTTATATTAATTTTTTATTACTTCAATTAATTCATATGTGTATATATATATATAGACACACACACACACATATATATTAACATATATATATATGACATATATTTATTTACCATATAAATAAAATATATATTTTATAAACATATATATATAACATAAATATTTTAACGTATTTACATATATAACATATATATAGAATATAAATATTAACATATATATATATATATATATATTAACATATATATAAATTGAAAATATATTAACATATATATATAACATATATATCCAAAAGTATATATATCTTAACATATATATAATATATACTCAAACCAAAAATAGAATGATAAATAAAATATTAATCTTCAATTAAACTATATAAAATATAGTTTCATGTAAAATTAATTAATTTTGGAAATCTTATATATATATATTAAAAAACGGGGTTGTTGAATTCACCCCCTAATAAAAAGTTCATCCTTGATATTTTTCCAACCCCAAATGGTCCAGTATAACTCAGTCATTATTTCCCCACTATTCCAAATATCTTAAATCATTTCCACGATGAAACCCTGAGAAATAAATTATCCCAAACATGAAATTATAATGTATAGATCAATAAAATTTATCTTCTAACATTGTGTATATAGAATCATATAATTTAATATTTTCATTAGTCTAATAAGAAATTTTATATTTTCCATAAATAATTTTCTATTGATTTTTAAAAATATTTTAATAACTAAATAATATACCTCAGTTGTTTCAAACAAGAGGGGCAGTAAGTCTAGTTGTCGTCCACCCGTTCTTGATTGAGTCTAGCTTAATAATTTTTTTAGGTTGTTACACCTAGGTAAATTTGTTCGAGAGCTATATCAACTTGCAGCATCAAAATAGGGATTTATATTCTTGGAAAACACATAATCTATACTTCAAAAAATACCATTTTTTTCTAAATTTAGACATATCCATTGGGTTTTTACAAATGATTTCTAAAACAAGTTTAAAAAAAAAACTATACCTCCCATTGTAAGCATATATGGAAACCCATATTATTTAATAAAAAATTCATTACAAGTTATAACATTTAACAATAATTATTAACATTATAGGTTTATTATTATAGAAATAATGGTATAATACATAAAAATATAAGAAAAATAAAAATTATATTAATGCACTTTACAACCTTTAGTATAGGTTCATCCTATGTTACTTTTATTGCATCTCATATCCTGGGGAAAACATCAAATAAAGGGGTGAGAAAAAAATTCAAAAAGGTAATAAGATAAAGGATATAATCGAAATCTGGCCATGAGTCAATTCATGTGTCAAACCAATATATTAAAATAAAGCTCAATAAAACTAAATGATATTATTTGATTACAATAATTATAACCTTGCCATTAATTTGGTTGGTATGAATATGAAAAGCATATGTATGAAATAAAAATTTATTTCCTAATGAATATGATTGTATTAGGAGATGGTTATGAAATTAAAAAATATTTTTTTAGTAAATTCATTTAAATAATTACCAATACATTTTCATCAAAAATTATATTTCTTTACTTTTTTGGTGAATATGTTAATTATTTTCAAGATGATTTAGAATACTTATTTGAAAAAAAATAAATTTTTAAAAATTAATTCTCAAATTATTCTATGGTGGAATATTAATAATGTCTTGAAAAGGCTATATTTATTGTTAATTGTAAAATTATGAAATTTCTTATAATATACTGTATATTTTGTGATATCACAAAGAAAATTAATATATTAACATTTATTAATATTAGGGAAAAAATCATGTATCATATTATAATAAAAATATTATAAAAAATAATTTCAAAAAAATAAATCATTATTTATTACATGATAAATATAAGAATTGTTTTCAGTGCTAACTTAGTGGTTGCACAACACTGGAATATTAACCCTTTCAGTTTTATAGATTATAATTGAGATGTATGAAGTATTTTAATGAATTTTATATAAATATCATATAAAAATGATGATTTATATTGATAAATTATAATTTTATGTTATATATCAATAGTCATAACCAAATGACTATACATAGCTTATGCAAGGTAAAAAAGTCAAATTAATAAATTAAATAGGTTTTCTTACCATTGATATGACTAAATAATACTACTGTAAGAATCTAAATAATTTAAAGGATCCTAATTAATTTTTTTCTGATATAATTTTTTTTAATTTTTATATATGAAATAATTATAATTAATTCATCTGAAACAGTAACACGTAGAAATAAATAAGTAAAATGATTTTAAAAAATCTAAAATTGAAATGATAAGAACTACTAAATGATCCAAAACATGAATAAATATTATTTGTTGAATATATATATAGACTATAATCACAAAATTTTATAATTTATTACCTTTGGGGCCTCTTGGATGAGATTGTTACCTTTATAGTATTTTATTTATCGAAAAATCAAACACTTCACAATGTCGTTTTTAATAAGTGAAGTATTTTTAATATTTTTAATAACCAAAATATATATTTTAATATAAATACAATATTTAAATATAATGGATTTATATTAAGAAAGGTTTTTTTAAATTTTTTTTGTGAAAAAATAATTATATAAAATTCTATGACTATTTTAATGGGATAACTGTTGGATTACAGGGAAATAAAATAAACAATACTAAAATTATTAAAATAAATATAATTTGAGATATTAATGGTGATAAAATTATTATATATACCTTCATGACATGTTTATAAATTAAATTATTATTTGTTTCCTAATTTTACTCTTTTTTCTTGATGTAAAAAATTAAAGTAATGAATAGTGTCAGTTTGACAATAATATCATTTTATCGAATTAATATTATGTTAAATTATTTAAAGATCATAAAAATGTTACATTACCACAATTATGATCACATATTGATGAAAATTTAATACCTTATGAATTTATAGTCCATTTGAGAGTATTTTTCTCTATAGTAGTATTATTATATTTTAATCTTTTGATAAATTACAGGAGTTCTCCTCCCTTCTATAATAAAAGTCCATTGATTATTCACAATACATCACTCTCCAAAATAATATTTATTTATATAAAAACATACCAAATAAATTTTTATAAATCCTCTCTAGTTTAGGGAGTACATGTATTATGTATAATATTAACCTTAGTAGACTAATGGTTTTAAAAAATAAGATTTCCAAATATGATACATAGTATTTATCTACATGTCTTACTTTTATTTCTTCTTCCCAATCCCTTAAACATACTTTATAAATTATAAAATAAAAAACATATTAACCTAAATATTTTGATAAGTTATTATGATAATATAAAAACCTAAATCCATCTCCTCTTCAATCAATTAGGAAAACAAATCAACATGCATTTGTACAGTGGACTACCGCCTCATTAACTGATGTCATTCATTTTCCATTATCGACTCATATGGATTGATATAATGATGTAAGTAATTATTATATATTATATTCATGAAATATTTATCATTCTGTAAATATAATATATAATTCCCATTCATATAATTAAATAATAGAAAAATTATAACGTCATTCGTGCGAAAGTGTGGACTACTCAGGATTATGTAAGACCTATCATCTTAATGATTGTGATGTAATTCATTTTTCATATCCATATTCAGTGGCTGGATTTAATAGTATAATGAATTTATAAAAATAAAAATAAATTCATGATTATTATTTGTAGATGATCCAATGATGATCCCTACGACCACAGTAAACATACCAAATCCACTCTAAACTTATGAATCGAATATCGTCAAAGAATATGATGTGAATATAAATAATTAATTAATTATTATAACATGTTATGGGGTGAATTATACGTACTAATAAAGATGAAAAATATTCTAAATAAATTAAATAATTATCCTAGAGTTATTATTTAAGAATATAAATAATTCACATGAACATTTAGACTCAGGATAAGAAACTGTTTAACTAAAAAATCCTTTTAATGATTTTAATGATTTATTTTTTAAAATTTTTATCTCCAATATTAATGTTATTAGTTTTTTTTTCCATAATTAATATATATATAAATTATTTTAAAAAAAAACTAATTTTAAAATTTCTATCAAGTTGATTCAAAATGGATCATTATATGGTTTTATGTAGGGTACTATCTTTTAAAAATACTCTGATAAAGTTACTCATTCAACGTGTTTTAGAAAAATAAAAAAGTTTAATTTATAAATCATGAGAGGATTTTACAACAATAATTATGCATAAATTATTTGAATATTAATTAAATTTTTTAAAATTTTATTTTCAAATAAAATGATTCCATCTAAGAGTGTGCAACTTTTAGAAATAAGTGATTTCAAAATTTAAAAGTTAATTTTCTCAAGAATGTTTTTTATGAAATATTTATGTGTTATTATTATGATTTATTTATTAGAAATTATTTATGAGGAATGGTTCTTTGAACATAAACAGATGGTGGGTGAGCATTTTTTATCTCTCCAACGAATTGGGTAAAGGGATAGAGGTAGCCGATTAGTTTTATCTTAGGATATCATGGGAATATATAATAAAGGTTATTCCTAATGTAATTATGATGGTTACTCTATTTTTATAAATTGAGAGTTAAAATATATGTAATATTCATATTAAAATTATTTCACAAGTAACCTTTACGATTTATGATTGTTGTGTATTTTATTAGAAAAATAGGATTTCATATTGTAAGATAAAGAGAATATATTTTATGGGTAAAAATTATAACTTTATGAAATGTTTTAATGAAAATTTATGTGTTTTTATATTGAAATTATGTTATATTAAGAAAATATTTTAGGAAATCACTTGTCATATAATGACATTTTTTTGGTATTAAATAGTTTATTTTGAGCCAAATGATTAATTTGGAAAACGTCAAAAATTATAACTATTTATATACTTATGATTTATTTATTTCTCTTAATTTATATTAAGCTGATTTTGTTTTTCATAACATATTTTAAAAAAATTATCTATGTTTAAATAATAGTATGAAAATGAATAGGTGGTGATGAAAATTGCGAAGAACTCTCTTGAAATGTTACCATGATAAATTTTAAAATGTTTGTATTGTTGGAAAAATGTATACTAAATATATGTGTCCATCTTAAATGTACATGTTTCCATTATAATAGTTTTTCATAATTCTCTATAAATATAAACCAAAAATATCTTAAAAATTTTAAGAATTTAATTTAGTTAAAAACACATTAATATGTAATGCATAGTGACAGATCTTTACAGTTTTCATCATAGGTGGGTTTAGAAAAATTTGGAAATTATGATTCTTTCTTAACAGTTATGGATACCATCATGAGTTTATAATTTTATGTTTGAGAATATTTTCAATATATAATAAATTCCTTTTTAGGATTTAGGTTAAGAAATTTAAGGCAACAAATGCTATTTTAAGAAGCTTTTTTTATTTAGGTTTTAGGTGATGATATTTTATGGTGGCTAATGGATTTTTTCTGAAGGTATATTATTAGGTTGAGGAATATATAAACCTTTGGATTGTTATATTAAAAACGTTATTTGAGGAATAATTCACCTTTCCTTCTATCAACATAATTCTAAAAATATTGATAACCATTGAGATTTATATTATCTTTTATTTTCAAGAATTTGTGGGTTCATAAATATTGGGATGGAAAATAAAAGGTACGAGAAAAAATTTAATGTTAAAACATTATACTCAATGTTGAATATATTAATATTATTTTTAAGTATTCTTATTGAATCTATTTAATTTTATAATTTTTATATTAATATTGTTTTTCCAAAGGACATCAAGCAGAATCAATGGCGACATATCTCATCCAGAGAAGCCATGAGATTTTAACCCATATACAAAGTGTGACAATTGTGCATTGCCAACCATTTTCCAACATAATATCAGTGTCAGTATGAAATTATAATTATTTTCTTCAAACTCTCTATAGGGTTAATAAAAAATTCATTTTTTAAATTCATTTTTTATCAAAAAGATAACTACGGGATTGAATATTGATTTTGTGTTAAGTGATTAATGTTACTTCAAAAGAAATTATAATTGATATGTGTGGAAATGAACATGTAAGGGGAGATTCTTGTTAGGTTTTTTTTTTCTTCCACTGCCTCCCTCCCTCTACCTCGGGTTGGTGGCTCTCTAATTTGATGTGTACTTGGTGTGATAGTGGTGATGGTTCTCTTTCACGGTGGCATCTCTAGACCACGTGGGATTGTCCATCTAGGCATTTCTCATCACTATAATCCAGTTTTCACCTCACTCTATCATCTATGGATATGGCTTCTCAAGGTAGCACGATGATGCTCCAACAGTCGAGACCATTCTCCCATGATTGAGGGTTGCCGCTTATAAAAATGGTGTGTGTTGGGATGTCTGTTTTGGTCTCCAAGGTCATGTTGGATGTCAGTGATGTGACTTGGATCTGGTTTTAGCACTTGGGTGGTCATCGATTTAGTGAATTTTTCTTGATCGTTGCTTGTCACCTTCTATTTTTAGATTTTGGATTTTGGTGGTTGTTCCCGTGTGGTGGATTTGGGTATTTCAATGTTGTGGTCTGTTGTTTGTTTTCTGTATTTGGTGTTTATGCGATGAGAACTCTGTCTGTGATTAGAAGAGTGCATTCTTCTTGGTGGAGGAACATTCATATTGCTATTTAGCAATATATTTTACTATAGATTATTATGATTCTCGTGATGTTTGGTGATGGAGGGGTTGTTTTTAAAATTTTCAGAGGAGCATGTGAGGGTGTTTTGGTTTTGCTGGTTTTTATTTAATCATATTTTGCTGTGAAATATTTGGTTTTGTGGGATTTTTTTCTTCGGTTCTCTACTATTTAGTTATATCTTTGACTTCGGTGGAGGAGCATACAAGGTGTTTGTGTTGGTGTTGGTTTGGAATCATATGCTAGTGTTAGTTGATCTTTATTGGGTGTGCCTCAGTTTTTGGTTAAAGTTCATTGTCCATTATTAAATATTGAAGTGTTTGAAACCA
Source organism: Viscum album (assembly GCA_963277665.1). Taxonomy (NCBI): domain Eukaryota; kingdom Viridiplantae; phylum Streptophyta; class Magnoliopsida; order Santalales; family Viscaceae; genus Viscum; species Viscum album. The sequence goes on from OY728148.1 coordinate 1,417,753,068, forward strand.
ACTTACAACTTGGATCTACATCAGATGAGGTTAGAGCATGAAAGATTCTCCTTCACATCACATTTAGATTTAGAAGTTATAGTGGGTATAGCTTTTCCATCGATTTTGTGCCTGTACATTCCAACATGGGACTGCTCGCCGAGAGGGTATGCGATGGTGATGTATTGTCAACATCATGTAGTAACTTAGAGGGGTAGATCCTATAGAATTTATTTTGGTTTTACTCTATAATGGTGTTTATTTATTGTAACATTGGATTTTTTAACCCATCACTAATTGGTTGTAACATTGGATTTTACTCTATAATGTTTTAACTTGGAAGGGAAGATCTTATAGTCTTTATTTGGGTCTATAGTAGAAATTTATTTAATGAATAAACACAACAAATTTTTATAAATGAGTTTTCCTTATATTATTAGTATAAATTACAATATAATTAATAAAATCTATGAAAAATAACATGGAGTATATATGTTATTCATTTTCTTTTCATATAAAAATACCAATGGCCTTTTAACCCATCACTGATTGACGAGTTTTTGGTGGTTAACATTCTCAATACCATGTTCTCCATAACTCTATATAATTCCTTCAGTTTTTTCTATTATAACCCATATCTATGATTTCCTACATGTACACCATGTATGTGTTATCTTATGTGACCATAAAACAATCATTTGTCTCTTTTAAAAGGAAAATGTTATATATCCTTCTTACATTGTTGGATTTCAAAAAAGGTATTTTTAAAAGTCACACTAATAATAATTGAACTTATGATAAAATTGCGAGGTTAAAATTTGTTATAGGTGATAGAATATTACACTAAATGATTTCAAAAGAAAACATTATTTCTGATAGTATATAAGATATGTCAAATTGAGCAAAAAGGAATGAAAATATTTTATTATATATATTTTATTATTATAATGTTATAATTAATTTGGAGTGTATGAATAGGAATAACTGATTTACGAAATAAATATTTTTTCCTAATAAATATAAATGTATCTAGAAATGATTATTAAATAACAATATAATTTTATTTAATGTCAATTTAATTTTCAAGAAATATGTTTTCCTAAAAAATTATATTCTTGGATTTTCATGGGTGAATATTTTAAATTATTTGATGAATTTTTAGAAAATTCTTATGAAAAAATGAACTTTACTTTTAAAATAATCATATCAAAATTATAAAATGGTAAAATATCAAGAATTTTCTAAAACGAAAAATTTTGGGTCAGTACTAAAAAATATAGTTTTTATAAAATATCATTTATTTTGTGATATCATTAAGAAAAAAATATGATATAAAAATTACTTTAACATGTGGAATAAATCATTTATGATATTATAATATAAATAAAATGAAAATATAAATTGATAACATGTAAGTTTTTATTAACTTGAGGATAAATATGAAAATAATTTTCAGTGCATATGCAATGTATGTGCAGCACTGGAGAAGTACAATTCAATGTCTTATAAATTATTATTGAGAGGTATATAGTATTTTGACAACATTTTCATTAAAAAATTATATATAAATTATGACTTATAAGTATAATATCTAATTTTTGTGTTATATATCATAAATCTTATCCAAAATATTGTGTAGTGCTTGCACAAGGATGATAATAAAATTAATAAATTAAATAATTTTTCGTGATATTGATATAAGTAAATATACATAATTAATGAATTTAAATGATTATATTGAGAAAATTAAATTTATATTATTAATTTTTTAATATGAAATAATTACCTCTATTGCTTATAAAACACTAATGACCAGAGGAAAAATTAATAAAATGATTTTTAAAACTATAAAATTAAAACAATAAGAACGATTAAACGATTATCTGTACCAAAAAAATACAAGGGTATAATTTCTTAAATTTTTGGGGAACTTTAATGAAATTATGACCTTTGTAGTATTTTAACTAATGAAAATTTAATCATGTCATAGTCTTGATTTTAATAAATCAAATATATTTATTATAATGTTATACAAAATATGTATTTTAATATAAATAGTTTTTAAAATATAATAGATTTAACATGATCATGGTATTTTATTTTTAATTTTTATTGAATAAATAATAACATTAAATTTCTAGAAAACTATGATTGAGTAATAATTTAAACAATTAAAAAATAAAATAAATGATATTAATTTTTTTTAAATTTTAATTTGATATATTTATAGTGATGTATAAATTATAAATATTACCATGAAATTGATGATATATAATATTTGTTTTCAAATCTATCATGTTTTCTTGTTTTTTATAAAGTCAAAGTGATGAATTGTATCAAATTAGAAAATATTATTATTTTATGGAATTAATATTTTATTAAATTATTTAAAATGTAATAAAAATATTAAATAATCACATTAGGGATAATATATATTTTAAAAAATTTAGAACCTAGGTATTTATATGCCATTTAGAATAATTTTTCTCTAGAACAGTCTTATTATAATCTAATATTTTGAGAAATTTCAAGATCACCGCTCCCATATCTAATAAAAGGGATACCCTTGTTTACAGTACTATACACTTAAAACCATTTTGTCTTATCAATTCATACCCCAACACTTCCCAATAATAACTCCCCACATTTTTTAGGTATCATTATAATTATAGTAAAAACCGTAGTATCCTTAAGGTGTTATGGAAGGGAAGATTTCCAAATCAGAGGTATAGTTTTTATCTAACTACAATAGTTTTGTTCCATCTCCAACATCCCTAAATCATTCTTCAAACATGATAAAATAATAACTCTATTATACTTTATAAATGGATATTTAATTATATAAATATCAGTACATAAATAGATATCCTCTTCCATCTAGTAGGATATGAAATAATAATTTGGGTTTTAGGTGGACTATCACCTCGAGAATCGCTGTCATCCATTCTCTATTATCACCTCTAATGGATTGATATAATAATATAATAAATGTTTTTATATGATATTAAATAAGCATTTCTCATTCTAGAAATATAATATATCTTTAATATTCTTATCATTTAGCATACATAAAAATGATAACGTCATTTGTGTGTTCATGTAAACTACTACCTCTATGACGTGAAGTGATTCATTTTTCATCAAGACATCACATAAATAATATATATAAGTACATTTAACAAAATTATATGATATTTTTTATTTTATTATAATTATATATGTAATATAATATATACCTCTTTCAATAATGATCGTTGGAAATTTGAAATGTTACTCATGTGTGCATATGACATACTATATTATTGATCGTAAAGTAGTTCATTTTTATTAACCATTTTCCATTTATATGTTTAAAAGTAAAACTATTGTTTAAAATTTAAAATTATGATACTTAATTTATTATTTATAGGACGTGATTCTATTGACTTTTACCATAATTATCCTACTGAAGTCATTCTGGACTTACAGACATAATATTTTTAAAGCATATCATGTGAACATTGATAAATAATTAATTTTTATAACAGGGTAATATGTGAAATTAAAGTAATAATAAACTTGAAAAAGGTTATCAAGAATGTAAATAATTAACCGGTGTTTATTATTCAAGATTTTGTTGAATTTGTGTAAATATTCAAAATCAAGGTAAGGAAGTCATTAAATAAAAAACTTTTTAAATGTTCTAAATATTTATTTTCTATATATTAATCATTCATGTTAATCTTAATAGAAATTATTTTAATGAATATATTTATATAGAAATGAATTATTTGAAAATTTAAATTTTAAATTGATGTCAAATGTTTTCAAAAATGATCATTTAAAATTTTTATATATAAGACTTTCCTTTAAAAATACTCTTTTGTTTTCACACTTTTAACAATTTTTTCATAATTCAAAATGGTTTTTTATTTATATATTATAGAAGGATATTTCCAAAAGAATTATTCCTTAATTATTAAATTATTCCATTGAAAATATAGAATTGTATTTTCAAATAAAATGTTTTCATTTATGAGTGTGTAGAATATAGAAAAGTTATTTCAAAATGAAAAAGTTATTTTCCACACGAATATTTTTTATGCATGGTTAATGTCTAATGATCATGTTATTGTTCATGGGAATTATTTAAACGGATGGTTGTTTTTTGTTATAAAATGATGGTGGATGACCCCTTTATAACTCTCTAATACATCGAGTGGAGGGATGGAGATAACTGATTCACTTTATTCAAAGAGATTATAACTTTTTTCTATGATAGTTATTCAAAATGTAACTATGATAGTTACTACTTATGTTTCCCCGAGAATGAAGTATATATAATAGCTGTTTGAAAATGATTCTTGAAGCTTCCATTATAATATTTTATTATTATTGAAATTATAGGAAAACTATGACTTAATAAATTAATCTAAATAGCTTATGTTTTATGGATGTGGATTATAAATTTGTAAAATTTTTCATGAATCTATATTATGTATTTATATTGTTTTTTTCACTTAAGAAAATATTTTATGAAATCATTTGTATATGAATGTGGTTTCGTGGGTATGAAATATTTAATTTTTAACACAATGTTTAATTTGAAAACGTATTTTTTAAGTATTCAATAAATAATGAATACTTTTTTTCTTTATGTCCCTTACTGAGATTTCTAGGCTCATCCAGAGATTTAATTATTTTCCACATTATTTGAGGAATTTATATTACATTGGTTAGGTGAAGATGTAAATTATGAATAATTGTCCTAAAAATAAACCTTTTTTATTATAAATAGTTTTTTTGTGGGAAAATGGATACTGTGTATAAGTTTCTACTTGTAATCTTTGTGGCTACTTTGTATAAGTTTTTCCTAATTCTCTAAAACTCTTAAATGAAATTATTATTGTAATTTTATTTAGATAATTCTAGTCCAAAAAATAGTATAATATGTAATGATTAGGTTCGGGTCCTTATAGTTAATGTTATAGGATGGTTTAAACCACTTTGGTGGTTATGATGTTTTCTTAAGAGTTATGGATACGATCATGGGTCTGTGATTTTATGTTTTAACATATGTTCAATGAATTATAAATCTATTTTATGGATGTTTTAGGAAATTTTATTGAAAATAATTATATTTTTAGAGATGTGTATTTTTTAGGCTTTATGTAATGATATATTAATGTGATTAATTATATTTTGTGAGATGTTTTATTAGGATGATGTAAATAAAACCCCAAGTTTTATCCCTTAGAAAATATTATTTTAAGAATAATTCAAATTTCTATTGTGGAAAAAAGTTTAAATTTTTGGTTAACCTTTAGGGTTTATATGATGTTTTATTTTGAATTAAATATGGGTTCTTAAATTTTTGTATGAAAAATTAACAGTATGAGATAAACATCATGGATAAAACATTTTATTTAACGACTACTATTTTAATGTTAAATTTTTGGAATATTAATCACATTTATAAAATTTAATAAGTATTATTTAATGATATTTTTAGAAAAAAGGACAACCTAGAGACTATGTGACAACCCATCACATCTGTAATGATGGGGTGGTTTGATACCAGAACCGAAGGGTGGGAAGGGTGCCTCACCTACCAGAGGCATATGTGATGTCCTAGTTAGTATGTAATGTTTTTAAACAATCCGGTCAATAAAGGTTAAGATCATATTTGGAATATATTTTTTATCTAATATATAAAAATGGGAGTGGAAATTTATTATTTAAGTGATTAAGGTTATTTTGGATTAAGTTAACAATTTTTGGAACCCAATATGATTAAGTAAAATAGAAAAATACGGGACTTTTTTATGTAATGTTGGCCGAAATATATTACTAGATAAAAATATGATCACAATGTGAATTTTTAGTGATTTCCATGATTTATGAAAATGATTAGAATATCATTGATATTATGTGATTTGGGAAATTACTTTTTTGTACGATACAGTAAGAGTCATTAATATTATTTTGAGATAAATATTAAATTTATATTGGACAACTATTTGATCAATTCCTCTTATGTTTTGGGTTCAAATATCATTATAAGAAAAACTATATCCCATTCTCTAAATATTGAATTTTAATAATAACCATTGTTGAAAATTGGGTATTGTTGTTGAGTTTTGGATATAATTGAAGTATTTAGTTATATAAGGGATTATTAAATTTTTAAAAATTAACATATATATTCCTAACCATTTTGGTTTTGGTAAATTAAAAATGGTAATTAGATTATATATTTTTAGTTATGTGTATTTTTTGATCTGTAGGAGTTTATTCGAGCGCGTCAAACCTAAAAATTTCATACTCATCATTTGTGGGAAAAGATGAATTTTTTATGGAAATTGATTAAAAGATTAAAATATAATATTCAAATAATAATTTATCCTTTTGTTCATATTATATATGGATATTTAATTCCTGAAATATAGGAATAACTAATTAAAAAGATTTATTCATTTCCTTCTCTTATTGAGAAATTAATGGCCTTTTAACCCATAATAGATTTTTGGTTTTGGGGTTGTTAGATTTCTGAGGTCCATGTTCCCCATAAATATCTATCATATATTGGTTGTTTTATTTTCACAACCATGTACTTTTTTCTACTTTAAACCTGGTATGTGTTTTCACAAGTGGCCTTGGTTAATTTTTTCCCTCTATTCAAGAGAATGTTTTTAAACCTTTTCATGATGTCGGTTTTGACAAAGGTATTTTGAGAAATTAAAACCATTGTTTTTTATTTAAATTTCACATTGTGATGACACAATTTATTAAAATAAGATAGAATATAACATCCCATTATTTTAAAAGGACTACCTTTTCGATAACATATAAGATATGCTACACTGAGCTTAAACGAATAGAAAAGTTTCCTAGTGAAAGTTTCCATTATAAAATGGACAATAATTTGGTGGCTATAAATAATAATAAATTAATTGTTACATAAATATGTATTTACTACTCAATATTCTTGTAATTTAAATTTATAATAAAATAAAGAACATATTTTTAGTAAATTTGTTTTAATATTCAGAAATGCATTTACTTCAAAAATGGGTGTTCTTTCTTTTTTCAAGTGAATATTATTATAAATTATATTTATATTTATATAATATATTTTTAAAAAATAAAAATATTTTTTAAAATCATTAGATCAAAATTATTATATTTTGTAATTTTGAGAATTTCTTGAATTGGATAAATTTTTTTGAAAAATAAAAAATACATTTTTTTCTAAAAATACTGTGTCTTTTGTGATATCATCAAGAAAATATTAGGATATAAAAATTTATCAAACTTATTTATGGACATTGTTTTGATATTATAATATAAATATAACCCAAAAATATTTTTATATAAGGTTATTTATTATTTATTTCATTATGAATACGAATATCATTTTTAGTGCTGACATGGTGCTTGCTCAACACTAGGAAATTGAAATTCGGTGTCATATATCTTATAAATGAGATGTATAAAGTCAGCTGACTTCTTATTTCTAAAATTTAATATATAAATTATGATTAATACTAAAAATTTTGATTTTTGGGGTTATATATCAATAATATTTTTCTAATGTTTGTGTAGTGGTTAAACATAGGAAGGAAATTAAAATAACAAATTAAATTAGTTTTTATTACATGGAATTGAGTAAATTTACACAATTAATAAATATCATAGATTATATTGATAATAATTAATTTATTATAGTAATTTATTCATCGTTTTTATAAATTAAATATATAAATTTTGATGCCTAAGAAACACTAACAATAAAAATAAAAATCAATAAAATAATTTTAAGAACTGTAAAATTATAATTATAACAACCATTAATTGTCCCGATAACATGAAAATATTTATTGGAATATTATTTCACATACATAATAATATATATGCATTATTTATAATCTTTTTGGACTTATGGATGTGATTATGACCTTATAGTATTTTATTTAATGAAAAGTTAGATATGTCACACTACTATTTATAATAATTGTATTATTTTTAATCTGGTGTTATCTTAGAGAAATATTTGAATATAATTATTTTTTGAAATATAAATTATCTTAATCCATCTTGATAATTTATTTTATATTTTTAGCGAATAAATAAATACATTAAATGTATGGACAACGCTGAAAGAGTGATTATTTAATTAGTGGAAAAAGTAATTAAATGGTAGTAAACATAATAAAATAAATATAATTTAAGATATTTAAGGTGATAAAATTATTCTATAAATTATCATGATACTTTTAACATATAATAAATTAGTTGATTATAATTTTACATTTTGTATTATTATTTATAATACCAACTTAGTGAATAGTTTCAAATTTGACAATAATCATATTTTATGAAATTATTATTTTATTAAATTATTAAGAAAACATAAAAAAAATAAAATAATCACAAAGGTGATAATATATGGATGTATATTTCAAAATATATACATTTATATGTGATTTTGAAGCATTTGGTAATAGAATTATGTTATTATATTTCATTTTGTTATGAGCTTCCAAAAGTGCCCCTCCCCTCTCTTATAAATTGAAGTCTCATCATCACCATATATAAAATATAAAAACCCTTTTCATTAATCCATTTTCCTTATAAATTTATTCCTATAATCCCCCTATACATTCTTGAGTTATTTTTTGAGGTATAATATAAACATTCGTTTCATTAAGGTTTAAGGGAAAGAAATATTTCCAAATTAAAAGTATAATTTTTGTCAGAAGGCCTTAGTTTTATCAATTATTCCACAAAAAAATATATTTATTCAAACAATATGAAATAATAACTCAAGTATAATACATTTAATTAGATTTAATTATGTTATTATCATCACCTGAATCATTATATTCTTCCATCAAATGATATGTGATGTCGTTATTCGTGTGTGCGGTGTACTACCACCACACAAACCGATCTCATTTTCCCCCATTATCGTGTCATATGGATTTATATAATGATTTAATTAATGTTTATATATTATATTAGTTAAATATTTATCATTGTTAAATGGTAATATATCATTTTTAGTCTTTCCTTTATATACACAAAAAAATGAATTTTTCGTTCATGCGTACATGTGGACTACCACCTCCATAGGGGAATGTGATTCATTTTTCATAAAAAACATATGAAATATATATAAAAATATTTAAATATATAATAAGTTTTATTTTATATTATTATTATTATTTTAATATAAAATAACTTACACATTTTTCCATAATGATCATTGAAATATAGAATTGTTACTTATCCATACATACTTCCTACCTTCTCAATGAATTTATCATAGATCATTTTTCATAGAACATATTTCATGGTTGTATTTAAAAGAATAATAAATGTATAGAAGGTATAATTATCTCATGAATATTTTTCATGATATAATTCAATTCTTATATCATTTACCATAGTCAACATATTGACTTCATCCGGGTGTTAGGAATCGAATATTGTAAAAGGATCTGACATAAACATAAATAATTAAGTACATTTACTAACAAGATAACAATTGATATAAAAATAATAATAAAATAGAAAATAATTCACAAGAAAGTATATAATTAACCTTGTTTTATAATTCATGATGATAAATGATGTGTGTGTTGAGACAGACTCAAGGTAAGAGACTGTTTAACTATAGAACCTCATTTTAAATGTTTTGATGAACTATTATCATAATAATTATATATCAAGTACAAGTATTTAAAATTATTATTAAGAATGTATTTATATTGAAATTAGTCCTCTAAAGAGTAAATTTTTAAAATTATCTAAAATGAATTCCAAATTAGGCATTTTATGGTTTTATGTAATGGATAGTGTTTTTATAATCCTCTTTTCATGATACTATTTTATCCCTATTTACGAAATTCAACAGGAATTTTTAACCTATATGGTGTGAGTGGAATTTACCACCTTCATTTCAACTAAATTAATTGAGGCTTCGTTTTCGTTTTGACATGTTTAATTTCAAATAAAAATGTTTATTTATGAGTGTGCTGCATTTTGAAAAACAAAAAGTGATTTCAAAAAGGAAAAGTTGTCTTCCAAAAAAATGTTTTTATTGAAGATTTATTTTCTATGATTATGTTATAGTTCATGGTAGTTATTTACAAAGATGTTTGGATTCATTAGAAAACTATAGAGGGTGATCCTGCTATATATCTATAATAAATTGGATAATGGGATGTGGTTAACCGATTATATTTCTCCTAAGAAATTATAGGATTATAGTGTGATGGTTATTCTAAATATAATTGTGATGGTTACTCCCTATATAGAAATAAGAGCTACAGAATATTTAATAATCATATAAAAATGATTCCACAAGTTACCTTTATGATTTATTTTTTCTATTTATTTTATTTAAATTTTTTATTTTAATTAGGTTAGCTAAATAGATTTTGTTTTATGGGTGAAATTTATAACTTTATGGAAAGTTTTCATGAAAAAAATATGAGATTTTATATTTAATTTACATTATATTATGAAATTTTCTTATGAAATAGTTGGGAAGATAAGGTGGTTGATTAGATATGAAATTGTTTATTTTAAGTCAATTTTTTTACTTGATAAATAAATATTTTTATAAGTATTTATGCATAATTTATTTATTTATTTCTCTTTATGTCCCAAGATGATTTCATTATTATCATACAAAGTTTTTAAACAAATCACTTGGTTTAAGGAACATTAATGTTAAGGGTGATTTCAATATGTAAATTAGGAATAAATTCCTTAAAAAGAAACCCTGTTTTATATAAAGAAATAATTTTTTTTTGGGAAAATAGATATAGTGTATAATTTTCCAATCGTATTGTAGAAGTATAAAATGTAAGGGATTTTTCTAATTCACAAAAACTATAAATAGAAATTATTGGTGGAATTTGGTAAATTCAATTATAGTTATAAAAACACTTGAATGTGTAATGTTTATGGCCTTATAATTACATATTACCATGTAATTATCAATTTAAAATGAGGCATATCATAATATAAAGAACATGAATCATTACATTGAAATATATATTCAACATAGAAAAGAGAAATTCATAAAAATATGAGTAGTTCTCCTCACTAATTTTTCATAATAAATATTTAAAAGTCTTTTGACTAAGGTGTCATAAAACATTTACTAGGCATACTACCAATGTATAATATCCAAATACATTGGAGCTCTATCAAGGAATTCCCTTCATTTTAACAAGGTTGTTCACCATGGTATAAAAAAATATTACCATGGTGTGATGATAAGGTATCATTACCCAAATACATAGGTGTTTAATCTAGGATAACCCTTCATATTATGATGGTTATTCTCCAAGTTATCGTAAAACATTAACAAGTAATGAAGGCAATGTATCATGAACATTCCCTATCTAGATATTCATTTTCTACCAAATTAATTGGATAGCTATAACGGGGCTCACTCTTTATATAAGCTATATCAGTATCTCCTACAAACTATAATGTTGCTCAATGCATCATATAAGATATTTTAGGAACACCCATTTTTCAAATATATTTAAGTACAATTTCTAGAATAAGAAAATTAGGCTTGAAATTTTCTATATAAAAACATTGAAAAACTCTTTTAGACCTATAAGAAAAAACCTTTTGCATTTCAAAATTACATTTTATTTTCAACAAGTATTTTTTTCTCCCAAATACCAAGAAAATTGGAATAATTGTGTTTCTTGGAATTAAACATCAAATCTTGTAATGGAATCCAAATTCAAATAATTGTTGTAGTGGTGAGAAAAGATATTCATGTAATATATATTACAATAGAATATTAATTTTTGTTTTTTAAATAGTGTAAAAAAATTCAAAAAATAATATAATTTGAAACCATTAAATTAAAGGTAAAATAAACATGAAACATAAATTAAAATCAATTAATGTCAACATAAAAACATTGAGTGTATAGGATTTTAATGACTTGAATGTGACATTATTTTTAACCCATGAAGAGGTAATGTGGTTTTTATACATGTAAATAACTGAATCAATAAATTTTGTTTATATATATGTGAATATATATTAAAAGTAAGTTGTTTTTATAGAAACAAATAATGTATATTCTCACCAAAATGAGATAAATTAATGAAATTTATATTTTAGCATGACAACATACAACCTGAATTAGAGAGAGGGAATAATGAGAGGTAATGAGTGTCACCAAATTTTAAAAATCTATTTGGAAGTAATTAGAAAATAAAAAAGTGTTTCCAAAAAAAGTAATTCAATACTATGGACATAGAAAAAATTGGGAATTTGAACAAGGAGAATAAGAAAATTTGATAACCTTGAAGATTAACTTCATTAATTTAAGAGAGGAAAACCTTCATAAAAATAATAATCTTCATGATTGTGGGGACAGAAATGGAAGAGACTAATTGGGTGGCATATAATGAGAGAACATAAAATTTGGATGATGGAGTTTCTATTTAAGCATGAATAGGGATGGTGAAAAGGTTTTTAATTATCATTATGTTTCTATTGATTCCCATTAATTTTGGGTGGAATTAATTCCAACATTATTGTTTAACAATTAACAAAATAATAAAATATCCAGTTTAGAAAATAATAATTTTTATTTCACGAGAAATAAACCTCAAAAATCACAAAACATGAATCCATTTATATGATTCTATAAGATTAATATATAAATTAATAATTCATTAGGAAATAATTTCATTCAACATATTCATGTATGAAGATGTTTTATTTAAAGTTAATTAAAATATGATCCTAAAATAAATTTCTCCATAAGAAGAGTGTTATAGAAAATATTGATTTCAAGCAAATATATTTCACATTAGATGAAAATTTTAAAAAACAAACATTAGTTGATAAAAAATATGACCCCCTAATATTAAAAAAAATTTAAAACATATAATCATATTTTTTAAAAATATAGGTCCCCTCACACATCACATGCATTCAAATATGTATATGTATATGTATATGATTGTTATTATAGTACATAACTCTTACATTTTTGTGTATATATATACATATTTATACACACACATATATATTCAAACATATATATAACACACACAGATATATATATATATAAGTATATTCATATAACATATATATATAACATATATTTATAGCATATATATTCTCATAAATATACATATTTTATACCATATTTTTTTTAACACATATACATAATTTATATTTTTACTTATATATATATAATATATATAACATATAATTTTTAACATATATATATTGGCATATACTTTTTTAACATATGTTCTGACATATATATAACATGTATAGATTTTAACACACACACACATATATATAACTATTATATACTAATGTATATATATCATAACATATATATATATAACATATATATTTTAATATAGTCATATCACACACACACACATCTATATTCAAACTTAAACTTAAATGATAAATTATATATTAATTAGTATTATAACCATAAAAATATAGTTTTAGGTATAATTATATAACTTATTAAATAAATTATATATTTTAGAAACAAACTTTTTCATTACAATGTTGTTCAAAAACCTCCTAATACATACCCCCATGTCCGGAATATCTCACACCATAAATCTTGAGAGCACAAATAACAATGGGATGTCTAAAAGCTATATCCTATATAGAGAATATTATATGAAACCATTTCTCCATAACCCAACCCAGGTTGAATTCGAATTGATCACCTAATATTGCCTGAGAAATCTTTGAGGCATGTTCTAAATTACTCATGGGTGGTTACAACCACTAAAGGAATCAAAGGGAGATAGTGGGATTGATTTGTCCCAAAATAAATAAATAAACTACTAGAAAGATAATAGAAATACCAAACATAAATAAAAGGTTCAACATGAAAAATAAAAAAAACCCATAAAATAAAATCTTACTTGGAGACCAACAAGATCTCTATATGATCCAAGTGCTCAGTGCTCAATCCCAAAACCGGATATATCTCAATGGTGGTAAAGGACCAATATAGAACCTGAAACATAATCCAAAAAGATAGAGGTATCAGTGTTAGTATTAAAACAAATTAGTCATATGAAATTAAAACTATTCCTTATATATTTATATTAAATAAGAGATTCATTTACTATATGTTTTTAATACAATAATATAGATATATATTTCATTTTCTTCCAAACAATTCCGTCAACTATCATCTCTATATTATAAAATTTTTATTTTTTAATGGGGAATAAAAATAGTTCAAAAATCATCAAATAAAATATAATCTTTATACTAAAATAAAATTCAATTTAAAATGTACTTTTGGAAGGAAATGATTGAATAATTTTAAAAAAAATACTTTAAAACATTTAAAAAAATTTCTCTTAAACAAGTGGAGTGCAATAATGATTGAAATCATGTAGAAGGAATAACAAAATTAAATAAATCAGAAAATAGGTTACATTTAAGCATACCAATCCAAAAGAGATAATGTATTCCATGGAAAATTAAGTATCATAGATCATGGGGTTACTAGGGTGTTCAAGGGAAAATCATGAAAACACTATCACAAAATCCATGTTATCTCTGTTGTTGATGCAATAAAACATCCCTCACACTTAGTAGTACCATACCATCCCTAACAGTGGTGAATAATTCTATTCAAAATGTTTTTCAATACTAAGGGACACTTGAAAAAGTTAAATCCTAATCTAACACATCAAGTGTTCATTGATAAAACTCAAGATAATATTTAATCCCACGATATCTCTTTAATGTGGGTGAGCCAAGGAGAACCAAGAATTCTACGATATAAAAAGGACAATCACAACCCATGTATAATCTACACCCACAAACATCACCCATGAACACTATTCCAAAAACAATACCCATCCACTTAATCCATTAATCCATCATGGAAATCTCATACCATGAAAAATATCTTTTTCATAATAATGATAAGAAAGTACAGACATCCAATGGAGGATTTTTTTAATGAAAACCCATTCTGAATGTACTAATTAGTCCACACCCATCATTCTAAATGGAATCCTCTTAAATAGTATTTTAACACAATATTTTAGAATCCATGGAATATGTTAAAAAATAAAATGACAGAAAATCATTTTGAAATTATAAATTTATTATATGGGCCAAGAAGGATGTTAATTAGACACATGGTGTGAAAGGATATGTAAATAATCCACATAATGCATCTCAATAGGGAACAAACTAATTTCATCACAAATAATTCTTCAAAACAATATACATTTATAAATAGAATCAAAACAAGGTATAATCATCATATAATTAATGATTTATAAATTTAGAGGCCAATTCATAATAAAATAAGCCTCTATCCATGATGACTTTGACAATGACCACATCACACTTACACACAGATAAACATATATATATATATATTCACACCATGAACGAATACACATATTTCCCTCTAAATGGGGGAATATTTTTAAAAATGGAATAAATATATAAACTTTTCCTATGAATATTTTTTTTCAATAATTCATCTAAAAATCATCTACTTCCAAGAGCATTGCAACAAAAGACCACATTCAACCCCACCCATGAGACATAGGGACCATGAAACAGCCAAAACAAACACCCAATTTTGGTTAGGCTGAAACCATGGCATGCACACCAAGTGGTGAAGAATGAAAATAAAAATGAAAATTAATTATAAATTAGGGGATGAGGATAGATTCTCATCAAAGATGAATGAACCAAAATTAGAATAAAAATTAGCTCCCAAGAATGATACGAAAGGAGGAGGTCTCACATTGTTATACCCTATTGGGCATCATGTGAGAGGGGGAAGGGGACTTGGGTCATACGAATTGGTGGGGATAATATAATTCATTTCTTATTTTAATTTGTTTTTTAATTATTGTTATTATTATTTTTATTTGCAAAACAAGACATGGGGATTGGTTTGGGTCATACAATTTGTAAAATAATTTTCCCACAATGAGTCCTCTACCAGGAAACTGGTCACCCTTTCATGGGATGGTCAGGTATCTTTTAAATCCATGCCCAAATAGTTCATTTTTCATAGAAAAAATTACAGAATATACATCACAGTTACCACATGGTTTGAAAAAACATGTTCTATAATTGTGAGACATGCTATATAGGAATATAAATACAAATTGAAAGGAAAACACCCAAAATAAAAGAGAAACTACTAGGGAATCAAATAAATGGAATAATAGAACAGTGACTAGTTGGGTTGCGATCAACACAATTGGTCAAATATGTGGTATCATACATGTGGTATTTCCCAAAAAATTTCCCTTATTATTTATTTGTTGATTAACTTGTGTAAATATATTTAAGATCATGTGAAATTATTTTATAGGAAGAAATAGCTCTATGTGTATATGTTTATGGAAGTAAGTGATTGTAATATAATTTACATAAGTTATAATACTAAATTTTTTTTCCTTGACGATGTTCAAATTTGGTAGACTTATAGTATTCCTTGAATACTTTTTCAAGTGGTATGCTCATTGATTGAAAATATTTTATAGTATAGATATAGATGGGAAGGTATTTATCTTGATATGAAAATATAAAATTATTCTATAAAAGTGTGGATAAATATGAAAGTAACACAAAAAGATTTTCATTTTCAAACCTTGAGCCAAGTAGTTGAAATAAATATTTAAAGAAAGGAGGAGATGATAAATAATATAGGGTATAAATCTTTATGTAAAAGTATGTGGTTGAAGGATTTTGAGGTTTTTAATGTGATATATGTCATAGAGAGAGTTAAAAATATATAAAGGGAAATTTTATAAAACATAAAGTCCCATGTTTTATATTCTATTTGTAAAATTATGGAAATTTTTCAACATTAAAAATTGAGGTATTGGTGGTATTATCAATGGGAGGGTATATTTGACGAAAAATCCTAGTTCAATTTATTGAAAAGATAGGAAATAAAAGAGTATATTTTAATGAATTCACCATTTTATATTATTTCTGAAGGGGGGGGGGGGCAGAAGTATGAACTATAAATCCTTACATTGTTTATCATTATGAATATATTTAAATATAAAAATGTATTCCGCATTGTATTGTCAATAAAATCCAAATTTAGTTAACTTTTCAACAAATTTATTTTTTTATCGGATTATATTACCATATTTCATGAAAATAATTGTTAAATTTTATGGATGTATTGGAATTCAATATTTATGTTCCTGATAATCATGTATTATGGTTTTATTAGATAGTAGTTAAAAACATTATGTGTAATAGTGAAAATATGATGTTGTTGTAATAAAAAAATTGAAATGGGTGGGAAATTTTTCAACGCAATGCATTTTTGTTTGAGAAAGGAGGGTATTGAGAAAATGGAAGTCTTACCATTAACATATTTGTAATTATTTTATGATTATCAATTTGAAATAACATGTGGGATTTTATAGAAACATTATTGAGGGTCCAAATTATTTTGAGGTAATTCTTATGGAAAATAAAAAAACATGCCCCAAACCATTTGGTTATATTGTAATATAATTTTTGTAGTGGTTATCGTGGAATAATATTTTTTGTGAAGAAATTTTTTCATATATTTAGGTGATTTTTATGGTATGTGAGGTCAATATATAAGTAGAGTTCTTAAAAAGGTGTACAAAATTGAATATTTTCCATTTAATATTTTCACAATAAATGGTGGTTATAAAACCATGATTGATATGTAAGAATAAATTCATAGTGAATTGTGCATTATAGGATGGGTTTCAAAAAAAATATTCTATGGTGTAAGATCATATAGTGAATAAGTGTATTGTAATGTGGATCGTGACTGAAATTTAGTTCATTCTATTTTTGAATTTTTTGTTTATAGATTGAAGAAATTATATCACAAAAAATCTATATTATTTTATAGATAATGATACAAGGGTCACACACAAATGGTATTCCTTGATTTAATTTGGTTTAAATAGAATTTTTTATTTATCAATACATAATATAATCATTTAAAAAAATTTATCATTAGAATGTTTTAGTATATTATCCCCATAATTATAGTGGATTATATCCAATATTACATTGTTTTTTTAGTGGTATATGAAAGTGAATATCCCTTAAAATATATCATTACTCCTATATTTGGTTGAATTAATAAAACCTCGGTGCTCAAGGTAATTCATTTAATATACATGGAATTTGAGAAGATGTGGGGCTTTAATGAAGGTATTTCTTGTATAGGGTTCTTATTGAAATGTAATAATTATTTATTAGTATTATGATTTTATGGAAATAAATAGATTAAACTCTCAAAAAATGAGATAATATTATCTGATCAAAGTGAATAAGCGTATAAAAAAGTAGATCACCATCATATCAAATAAAATGATTTTGACCCATATAAAATCATTTTTATATTTTTATTTAGAAGTGACATGTAAATATATAAATGGATTTATTACATACAGAAGTTTATTGAGAATTCTGAAAATAGAGTGACCATTGGGAGGTATATCCTTGTACCTAAATATGTTGTAACCGTAGTGATTTATTGTGTAGAAAAACTACAGTTACAATTTTACTCATTAAATAGGGAGTTTATTTTATATTTTAATAAACTGGTATATCACCACGTGGATACCCCTATAAATATCCTTGTATTGGTTAAAAAGGATAAATTTCATATTTCTTATGTCCCTTATATTATTAATTTTGTTTTTTCATATAGTTGGAGGGATGATGGAGAGGTTATATATTGTACTTATTCCATTAAATTAGGGACCAAGATTCTAGGATTGGAGAGTGTTTAAAGAATATAATGAATTAATTGTTTAATATTCGGATTTACCCCCCCAACCTCTCAAATTACAATTGAACATATATCAAATACATCTTTTATAATTATTTCATAACAAAATCCAAAGGTACTGATTAATATATCAATATGTCAAATTCATTATTTCATTTATTTTTCACATTGTGTAAATCAAGAATCCTCCCATTTTTTGATGATATAAAGTTATATAGTTGGAAAAAATAAGGCTTTGTTATTTAGATTTTGTAGATAATATAAGTTATGATACATAAATTTTGAATGAAATTAAAAACTCCATGATATGGAGCTAGAAAAGATCCCATTTATATTAATTACCAATAATGTATAAATATAAAATTTTCATTGAGATAGAGAATATTATTTATAAAAGAATTATGAAGAAATTTATGCAAAATCCATGGGAGAAAATGATATTTTTTTATTAACATCTAATGTGAATTTTAGATTCTTTTATAATGATATTTTGATGATAAATTCTATATAAATTTGTGTTAATTCATAAGGTAAGAATAAGTGGAGTAAGAATAAGATGAATAACATAATCAAGGAAACTACCGTTGAGGAATGTGTCATCATTTTTCTTAAAAAAATACATTTCTAACACATTTTTTAGTATCTTTTAAATCGTGATGGATAATGTATCCCATATATATTTATCGGAAGATTAGTTTAATTTAATAATTTATTAAAATATTAATCTCCTAATAAATAATTTTAATAGATTGACTATGATGAGTCTAATACCTGGATAAAAAGTTTGTTCAAGAATACATCATTCATTAAGTAGAAATTCTGTCAATTGTAATTTTTTTTTGTGGTTTAAAATTTTAAATAAATAGTATTTATTATTAAAATAATACTTTTTTAAGGATATGATATAATAAGAATAATAAATGTAATTTACATAGAGAAATGGAATATTAAATCTCAGAAAAAATATTGAATGTGAATGATAAAAAAAATGACTCCTCTCAAAACACGACTTGATGAGAGAATCAAAAATTAAATAGAATCAAGGTCAATGATAGATGGTATTTTAGACTAGTTAATTGAGAATTATTTCAATATTCATGATATTTATATGATGATGAAATATAAAATTGTAAATTTATAGATTACTACTATGATATCCTTAAATTAAGAATATTTTGGTGAAAATATTGAAATTATGAGAAAATGAAAAGTTATTAATATGCCTCGAATTGAATTTCATTAATGTATGGTAACTATGAATTAATACTGAAATAGTGTAATGTAATTTGGTGCTGGTATATTTTTCAAATCCAATGATATCGATAATGGAAGGAAGCGTACTCTAAAACCACAATGCAAAGAAATATATATGAGTTATGTTTTAATATGTTGAATGTTTATCTATACTCACCATGGAAATATGGAAGGGTAAATTATTATGATAAGTTATGAAGGCTATAAAGATAAAACCATCATTCCCATATTTTGGGGAATATATTAATTAATGGATGAAAATAAACTTCGTTAAAAAATTAGATTTACGGTGTCAAAATATTTTTAATATAAATTAAATAGGGACCAAATCAAGATCAAATAGTTTCTAAACCATATAATTTATCATGGAAATAATGAAATGTTAGTAAAAATAATTATTATAATATTTAATTAATGTTTATTGGATTAACAAATATTGACTCTTGAACAATTGAGAATTACAACAATTAGATGTATAACTATTACATCAATTAACAATAATATTTGTTAAATTTAATAATAATTTACAACCCATAACTGATAAATATTAATCTATCTAGTGATTAGATACATTACAAAATTATTTTTACAAACATTTTTCAATATATCCTCAAAATTATCTTTGATAGATGATACCCTTCTAGAAAAATCATACATAATAAACTCTCTTGTTACTTAGGTAGTGGAAACATAAGAATGTTTCATCTCAAAAACATAGTAATAGGGGGTCATAAGAGATATTAATCATAAATAAATTGAATATTCAAAGTTAAACATAAAAAACTTTATAAAACAAAACATAAGTAAAAAAATAATTTATAATAGCTATGTATATCTATATTTAAAAAAGAATAAATAAATTTTATCTTTTTAATAGGATTTATTTTCATAATAAATTACTTATAAACCAATTGTTTTAAAAAATTTATAACACTTGAATAAAAAATTATGATGAATAATATTGAAAATATGGAATTAATACTTCATAGAAAGCATATAAAATGAGATGGGAATGTGTCTATATAGAAAATATTAAATAATTATTACTCTAAAAATTATGTAATGAATGTTAAGGATAATACTAGAAGACCTTATAAAATTATCTATTTATATAAAAACACATTCACAAAATATTATGAAAAACATTGACATGGGGGAGAAATATTTCTGACTGGAAATAAGTGATAAGTTTAGCTATATATACAAGAATCAGTTTCGTTGAATTGCGGACCAATGTGAGTTTAAATGGATAGATGAATGTAAAAGCTATATATATAATTAAAAAAATGGGTTTTAAAGATAAATAACCTAAATTTTCTCTCAATGGGATTTTATACATAAATAATATCAATTTGAAGGTGGGATTGAAGAATCAATGTAACAAACCTAGATTTTGGGTAATATTTTTTTTCAAATAAAATAATAATAATTATAATCCTGTGTTACATGGAATAAATATTTTATCATTCATTAAACCTGTCATTGACTTTACCATGTGTCACATGCAAAATAATTTTTTTTAAAAGTGAAATTCTATTAAAATATTATCATCTAATATTATAGTTATCAAGTTTACATTGGAATGGAATTAGGAATAAGATCAACTAAATTATGAAAATATATGATTGAAATGTATATATAAAACTAATTCATTGGGGTTGAATAATTTATAAATAAAAATTAAATCAATTTCAAAATAAAGGAAATGTTTTCTTGAAAAACTATTTTAATGCATAACAATTCATTTTAAATCCAAAAATAAACAAACCAATTTTGGTATTTTATTTTAATGAAATTTATACATTATATATTCAATAAAAATTTTAACATTCATCTTTTCTTTTTTCTAGTAATGATATTAGAGTAAATTCAATTTTATGTTTAAAAATAGTATTTTTACTATAAAAGAGTTTTATCACTTTTTAATGGACTTATTTTACCGAAATACTATCAAATTTTTATAAAAATTATTTGAAAAATTAATGTTAATTTTTTAAATCATAATTTCCAGATTATCTCAAGGTTAATGATTTAGAATATAATGAGAACATTAATTTTGTGTAGAATAGTGGGAAATACTGGTATTTATTAAGATGTTTCATTTATTTTAAAGCATTTAAAAACATCCTAATTGTTTTAAGTGATTTTTAAAGTAAAATGAGTTAACTTATATAATTATAAAATCTATTTATGTCATTTTAATAATTTTAATATTTAATTTTTATATAAAAACGCTTAAAACATTTGATCATTTTCTCTTGGAAAACTCATTTTCATGTCATGCTTACAAGATTAATTATAATTTTATTTTTTACACTTATGTCAATTGAATTTAGAAAAATTGATTAAATATTTAGAATAATAATAATTTATATTATCTAATAATTTCAACTTAATTTTTACTATAATTAATAGTAAAAATAATAAAAACTATTTATAGTGGTTAAGTTAAAAATCTATTTATTGGTGGATATACTAAAATGATTACCATGAAAAATTAATGAAAACATGTTGAAAACAATTTTTATAGTCTTATATTGATCTTATCATTTCGAGGATCCATATTGGATCATTTTTGTGCATTTTGGTATGTGAAAAACATGGGTTCAATATTTTCTTTTCATAATGTAAAAGTGTTCCCCTCACCCCACTTATAATAATCCACCCATATATCATCCTCCTCACACATAAAAAACTATTAGGTTTGTCAAATATCTACCCAAAAAACATACTTAATCCACTCTTCTTACACAATAATCCATATTTTTTTTGAAATCCAAACTAATAATCCTTTTGCAGGAAACCAAAATATGTTTTCCAAAAAGTGGCAATGTCCCAAATCTAGGGTTTTATTTTATCTTTCCTCCACCACCATAAATTATTATTATAAAAAGTGAAAATAATAATCTCTCCCTATTTGGTATAATTAGATGTTATTATTTTAATGCCATAACCTAAACGCATATCCTATTCCGTCAAATGAGTTACAAAATCATCATTTGTGTGTACGAAGGACTACCACCTCATGAAACGATGTCATTTGTTTTCCATCCCCACCCCTCACTGATTGATATAAAGATAGATTAATGTATTATATATGATATTTAAAATATTAATATTATTTTTAAATCACGATATTATAGGATTCTTATGACATTCTATTCTTTAAGAATATAATAACATCGTTCCTGTGTTCTGTGAACTATTTTCTCATAACGCAATATGATTCATTAACTATTCAAATAAAACATAATAAGGATGGTTTTAATGAAAATATATTATAATAATATATTATAATGATTATATAATTTTAATATATTATTTATCTTTTTTTCATTATTTCTATCAAGAAAATGGAATCAATGGTCATGGGTACGTACAGCCTACAGTCTCCATGAAGAGTCTCTATCATTTACTATATATAAATTTTATATATCTCAATTAATACTTGTATAATTAATATATAAAAACATTATATAATATTTAAAATTATTTATATAATTTAAAATTGATCAAATTATGAGCAAAAAGTAAAAAATAAAAACATACATGAATAATAAATCTTTTATTGCTTGAAAGAAGAATTTAACAGAGAATTGTTAATAAAAAGGTTATAAAAGTTCATAATTTAATAATATAAGTTATGATATATATATATATCTATTGCTATTTAATATAGGTATAATAAACATATATTCATTCTATAGAAGTTTTAAATGAGTATAATGGAAGTCGATACATATATTAATGGATATGTAGTCTCTATTTTATTTCTGGGAGGCATATGCCAATCCACCAGTACATTATTTGTGGGGTAAATATAAATACCCATTAATTTTTTTAATCATTAATATCCTTAAATTTATGATATATAATTTACTATTTTTTTCTTATAGGGTATTATAGGTAAAATTATTACTAAATAAGTAAGGGATCTCTATCTAACATTTTTTGATACACATCTCATACTCACTGTGCATTTTGTATTTGGTGTTTATAATAACCATGGATGTATTATATGATTCATATACTTAAATATAATAAAATTAATATGTCCATATAATTATCTCTCATTAAATGGGATTAAATTTCAATTGTTTCTAAAGTGGTAAAAGATTTTGTGTCTCAATTTTTATTCTTTGTGATATATGTTATGTTATACAAATATCTTGTACCATGTGGTGTATGTACTTCCCCTTTGACATTTTATATTAGTAATATACTTATTTTCATAAAATTATATACTTAATTTAATTTTATTCTTTCATGGGTACTTCAATTCAAATTAACCAAAGGGTTATAAGTTATGTGTTTCAATATGTTCTTTTATCGGGATTATTTATGATTATGAAACCAATTATGAAATATTATTATCTAAAGCTCATGAAAATAATGAATTTTTATTATCAGTTATTTATTTAATAATAATATATCATTTAATTTAATTTTCCTCACTTAATTCACTCAATATTTCATAATAATGTTTTTAAAGAGTTTTGTATTTCTCCCTTCGATAAAAACCCATTTTTCATATAAATCCATTTTATCTAAATAAAAATTAAAAAATGTTTTTAATATTATTAAAATTCTTCATTAGATTTATTTTCCCCATGTTTTAATTTTTTATAAAAATTGAAATGAATATTCAGGTTTTCTTCCAAAGAATACATGTTTGGAGTTTTAAAAAAAAATTAATGGAATATATGTTTTAACCATTACAACATGAAAATTATTTACCACCATCATGAACAAATAATATTATTAAATATTTAAATACATGATTAAAATTATATATTAAATGAAATGTATTTCAAAATTTTGTTAATAATTTTCAGTTTAAAAACTGTTTTTTAAAATGGAATAGATATTATCCTCATGAAATGTCTTAAAAGATCTTTAAATATTCCTTTAAGAGATTATTAATATTTTATTAATAATAAGAATTTGAAAAATAGTTCAATTTTAAAAAAGTATTTTAAAATATTATAGGATATAATAATCAAGAAAATTTCCAAGTGATCATTTAAAATTATATTCCATATATGATTATATCCTTTGATGAAAATTATGTTTTACCAATGATAAGATTGAACAATACCATCCTTATCATTTCTAGGGATAGATAATGTTTTTTAAGAAATAATTATTGATCCCATTTATTATTCATGAGTTATTCCCTGGGGAATTGATTAAATTATTATTAAAACCATTTGATTTACATGGTTTATGATGTGATTATATATATAATGTTTTATGATATTATGGACCACATAAGTGTGGTAGTCATTATGAGATGTATTGGTCTTATATCACCCTTCAATCAATTGGGTGAATCTTTATATATCATTTGATAACTATGTAAAACATTTCAATGTGATTTATCCACTATGGTTAATAGGTGAGTCAAAATACACTTTAAAAAATAAGTGACTCCTGATATAATATGGGAAATAGGTTCTTCCTGATCCACAGTGGGAACCTAGAGCATCTTAATAAAAACTAGGAAATATATGATAAGCCATGATCCACTATGTTGCTTATCTTGGTAGTTAACCTTTACATTTGAAATTTATTTCTATATTTATGATTCTTATATATATTTATTACATGAGCTTATTATGCATGATTGACTTATATTTATTAGTCACTATCAGTGCCCAGGTTTTCTAATATAATAATTTTTTTCCATGACTCATGTTCCAGATCTATAATTTGTTGGGTTTTAACTTTTTTATTTTTTTTCTTATACAAAACCCCTATTATTATATTTTACTTTCATATGATCATGATTGATATCTCATATGTTTACCCTTATTAAGCATCTGATCTCACCCTTTCTTATATTTCTTTCCCTTGGTTATAAATAATGGTTTAGGTAGGGAATTACAAATAGGAGTACTATATGAAAAGATCATTGTAGGGGATGCTTATTTTATTTAACAAATTAGAAATATTCTATTTCTAGTCTCCAATTAAACTAATCTATTTTGGTCCTTGGGAGTGTTTTAATGAAATTTATTAAATATTTACTTAAAAAGATATGATATTTTTGTATGAAACTCTCGGGTTTCTATAGTCTATATCAGAGAAAAAGTTTATTCTTTATGTGGACATTATTATTGGAAAATTTTTGTGATATCCCTAGGGATATTCATGTGTATATATCTATGGATATGAATAAGGTTATATCAAAGGATAATTCAAAGTATTGGAAAATACACTAGAATTTTGTGATTGATATAGAAATGGGTTTCCAAGAAATTACCTCCCTATCTAGATACTACAAGTCGATTTTTTTCTAATACAGAGGTTACCAGGGTAAATAACTCTAAAAAATGAAATATTTAGATGGACTTGATTGTTACCTGGTGCATGGAAACAAGCCTTGCTACATTCTTAATTTCACATTCCGGGGGGATATGATTTTTAAATTTAAGAAACAATTTATGAACCATCATGAACACTTGGAACATAAAAAATCAATCAAAAACCTATGCTAAGACTTAAGTTTCCTGTACTAAAAACATTGTTTCATTATTAGATGTCCTATATACAATGTTTATGAATATTTGGTTTCCCATGATAAATATTGTTACTCACACAATGACTTTATGTTTTATTCAATAGTGAGAACCAGAAGGAACTAGATTAAAATTTAACATGATTGAAAATATATTGATTAAAACCATATAAGGTGATTATGGGTGTGAAATATATTGTGTTTATTAGTAATCACTTTTCAATACAAATGATTAACAAATTACACTATAACCAACTATAAAACTCACCAAAGGAATATAATGAATGAGGTCATTGAGAGTTTGGGTTCTCAAGACCACATGGGAAAAAATAATTACTCTCTTATATGTCACTAATGTTGGAATAATCGCTCCATGGAATATACAAAAGTGTCACAAACCTATTCAAGGTGACATCAAACTTGAAATACATCCTAATTCATGGAATGTCTTGGAGGGGATTCTTGATCCCCAAGGGTTGTAAACTAGAGTCTGGGTATTGATAATACACTCCATGAATGATTTCATGAATTGAAAAAATATTAAGTAACCAAAAATTTTAAACATCACATAACTGATAATAATAGAAAAAAGTGGTATAAAAATATCAGATTTAACATTTACAACATTAAATAAAAATCTACTACAATGGATTGGGAAAAAAATTCAAAAAATACAACCATGAAACAGAAGGGTTATCACCATCATTCCTCCACCATCAACACATGTACGAATTATAGCACTACGAACTCGGCCAACTTCCCCACAAAGACACATCTTACCTTTACCTATGGCATATATAACAAAGTCTATATACACTAAAATTTGCATCTAGGGTGTAAACCAAATACTCTGAGTATTCTATCCAAACTAAATATTCAATTTTATAACATTAGATGAAAAATAATCATGCGAATTTCCATAATAATATTAAAAAAATCTAATAAAACATTTTAATGGAATCTTTCTCAATAAATAGTGTTTAAGAAAAACATTTTTTATAAATAAGAATTCATAAAAAAATATAAAAATGGTATATCATATAACGATGGTAAGAACCATCTCACATAAGCATCATATCAAAATAGAGCACTATGGGTAATTCCCTATAGGTAACTAGAACTAGTGGGATGTTGTGATCCTTATACGATGGCGATCAAGATCCTCTAACTCAACTACCAATAGTGTTACTGTACAGAAGACATTAGAGGGGAATGTCTCCCAAAATTTTTATAGTATCTAAATCATATGACAATACAAATAGTGTTCCCATGAGAAAGCCACTACAGAGAGTCCCATCACAAAAATCTAGTTGTCTCTAATAATTTCACAACTCTAGTTAGTGTTGTAATTGTCTATGTGGCTAGATGAATCTAGGCCGAGACCACTTTTGACTCAACGAGATAACTAGTTCTAGCTCACTCACCTATATGTTGAGGAGTCCCCTTGTACTCAAATTCCATTTCAAATATCACATAAATCATCACATTCACATAAAAATTCCAAGAATCATAAGAACACAAGGGAAAAAATATTTCACATTATCACATTATCACATTAATCCAATGATGCAAAGATCTTATGAAAACCACCATTTTCTATAAAAACCCAATTTCTATTTCACATTCACACAAAAAACATTTTTAAGTACATTTAATACCTATTAAAAAAATTAAAAACATTTGAAAACACAATATGAACAATACAAATGGAATCCAACTGTATCCAAAGGAGGAACCCATTTTTAAATCATGTTAACAAAAAATACATATTATAACATGCTTCACAATCACATGAAACATTTTTGGGGTAAAAAAAGAGTCCAACATGAAAAAAAATCCAATTTCTTTTGGAAAATCTACTTTCTGCACATTTTCACCCATAAATCTCATTGAAAAGACATTTCTCACCTATAAAAAAGCCATAAAACATATTCAAGAGGCACCAAAATTAAGCACACACAAAACATGACAACTTCAATTTATAAAATGAATTTTCATCACATATAAATCTCAAGACTTTTTAAAAACACAATTCACCCCACAAAAATAATACGTAAAACACATTTAGACACTTTAGAAAGAAATCCAAACTCATTTAATAATGTGTATGTACGGAACCACCAACCTCACAACTAAAACATCTAAAATCTAGTGGAAATCCAAAATAGAAACACAAAAATCACCGATCAAGGAATGATCATTCAATAACCATCAATATTTTACCCAATAACACAATATCAAACTCTCTCTAGTTCAAAACACCCACTGCAAAACAAGAACTCCAGAAGGAGGGAATTGAACCCCTAAAAGATGGTATAAATCAAAGGAGAAGGGGAAACACTTGAATATTATTGAAAGAAACACACCAAATAGACCCCAAAATTGAACTTCCAAGGGATAAAGGATGATGGGAGGAGGTTATTTGGTTGAATAATCCATAATTAAGATGAAATGGGAAGAGATTTGGTTAAAATCAATGATTAAAAAGGGGTGAATGACAACTTTTTAATAACCCAAACATGATTCATGTTTATCCCATGAGGTTTTCCATACTGTGAGTAATCCTAGAATCTCTCACTAAAAATTTGGAACACAATGCACTATTATACCACATGGTTTGTTAAAATCTCTTACAACCATGCAGTTTCTATTGTGTAAAAAAAAATTAGGTGCATGCTTACCTAGAGGAGGGTGCATGGTTTCCCCTAATCATATTCCAACCACGTGTCACCTTATTTAAATTATGATATTATCTTTTTTCATTGAAAAATATTAGTAAAACCATGGGATAAATTCTAAATCACAAATAAACAAAAGGCATACCTCAAAATAAAATCATGTATGTGATAATTCAATGAATGAAGAAAACTTTCACGCTGTAGAAATTCTCACAAAATTCTGATTTGAGAAAAAAATACTCCTCTTAAACCCATAACATTCACATCTGTGTCTCGTGCTCATAATTACTATGCTTCCAAAAGACTCTGACCAATATAGTAAACATCCCATGAATAATTTTCTCCTAATAACCCATAACATGTACTGGACATTTAAACATAGATGAATCAGGCTCCAATTCCAACTATTCCCAACTCAACACATGAGAATGTTTTGGGTTATACGTCTTCAGTTTATAGAAATAGAAAACATCATTAATTTACATTAATTGTGTGGAAAATATAACCTTTATTCCACCTTAACAACTATCTCAGTACTCAAAAATGGTCTGACATACCTTGGTGTTATCTTTTCATTATTACCCAAACGACGATGACCCAAGCGAGGGGCCACTTTCTAGATCTCCTAGTCACCTACAGATAATAGAAAAGCTTAATTATTCTGATTGGAAGAAGACTTGGGATGACTCTATCCCATTTATATCCACTACTTAATCAACATAAATTTATCAAATGTTTCTTGTGCAAGTCTTTGTCCCAACAAAGAGGTCTCACCCACCAAATCCCAATACAAAGGTGAGCAACACAACAAACCATAAACTACCTCAAATTCATATCCTCTTGGAATAAAATGTAGGCCACTCTCTTATAATCTGAATAAACTGAAAACATAGAACCAAAAAAGATGATGTACCATATCATTATGGCAAGAATCATCACAGTTAAATCCAGGTCATGGTATGTGAAATTTTTGGCATCTGACCAGAGTGGGTGTGAGCCATAAGTTACCCCATGGTTATCCTTCAACATCACACACCAAATAACCATACATAAAACATCACAATAGGCTAAATATACCATTTGAAATTATGGTAAGATTGAAAAAAGAATTTTTTTGAAACACTGTTCGAGCTCTTAAAAGCATTCTTGACACTCAGAAATTCATTGAAACTTCCCCCAAATGTAGGTTATAGTAGTCATGGATGAAGAAATTGGAGGTAAGTCCTGAAAAAATCCACCAATAAACCCTTGTCGGGCCTAAAATGATCTTGATTTCAAACACATTATTTGGTTGTTACCATGACATAACTACACAATTCATATCGAGGTCCACTACAACTGCTCATTCTGAGATCACATAAACAAAGATCTTCATCTCCCAAATATAGAATGTTTATTTAGAAAATTTAGATTAGAGGTGATGATCACAACAAGTGACTAAAAAAATAATAAAATATATCTCATTATCTTCATCAATCTAGGAAGAGACAAAGATTTCATACACAAATGCCATGAAAAAAGAATATATATGCTGGTGGAACACCCATCTCTTGAGTTCTATAAAGACCATTGTAGAATTTCTCAACCACAAAGGCATGACCAAATACTCAAAATTATCACACCTATATTGAAAGGGTGTTTTCAAAACATCCGCCCCTCGACCTATTACTTGTTGACACCTATAATTCATGTCAATCTATGAGAACCATGTTTCCCCCCGTAAGCAGGTTAAAAAGTTCATAATTATGTGGAAATGTGTTCTTATTCTTGATCATTACCTTTTTTGGATTCTGGTAATCAATACAGAAATGGAGAGTCCCATTGACCTTATTTGAAAATAGAACATGGGAGGGCCATAGTGGGATTCCCAAGTGAATGAATCATTTAGATTCAAAATAATTTAGTTATACATTTTATTTCCTCAACATGATGGGGTCCATATTGTAAGAGGGATTATATATTAGTTGTGTTCCCATTTCCATAAATGGATAACTCCACAACTTTCTCCAATAGAAAACCAAAAAAATTTCCAGAAACCCCCATGGTAACTCATCCAGAAAATGAGGTAATCCCTCACCAATAGCAGCATCATATTCCTCTAATTTGAGTGACAAGATATAATAAACATGGTTACCCAATTCTAGACATAGAGGTCCAACACGTCTCAAT
This sequence comes from Viscum album, assembly GCA_963277665.1. Classification (NCBI taxonomy): domain Eukaryota; kingdom Viridiplantae; phylum Streptophyta; class Magnoliopsida; order Santalales; family Viscaceae; genus Viscum; species Viscum album. The sequence continues at coordinate 1,417,784,473 of OY728148.1, forward strand.
CGAGGATCTCATCCACCTTCAAACATGAGGGTAAATCCATCATGTGCCACAAAACCCACTAACCGCCTATAGAAATTTATGTCAACCTAAAATTACCCTTCCAATCTATAGTAAGTATTACCTCAATGAGGTCCACATCCAAAACCAATAAATCCCATTCCAAATCGATGCTATACACAGTGAGTTCACAAGATATACACTTGAAACCCTACTCTTGATTCCAACCAAGTAGTGTTACCAATTCAATCACATAAAAAGTAATCTCAGTTGGAAACATCGACATATATAATAGATGGGTAGAAATAGAAGAAACTAAAGCACCAACATCAAAAAGAACAAAAACTATTGATGATGAAATAAGAACCATACCTCGAATTGTAACATGATATACAACTGATTCCACTACTTCTCAATGCACTCCATGATGTTTCTTCATCTATGCATGACCCTAAGAACGGACATTTTCATACGGATCTAGCCTGAACTCACTCTGCCTAGAAGATGATCTAGACCTTCCACTATTACTTCCATAACCATAAAATCCCATTCCTCAGTAGTGCTAACTGGGATGCCATCCCTTTGAAGTCTACATATCCTAAACCACTCTGATATGGACCTTCCACTCTGTAAAATGGATACGGTTTCCCCATAGCTCTACACTAGTGACAATATATTTGTGGAGAAGAGCATGCATATCACATATTTTCTATTTTCACACATTAATGGAAAACTACTAACCCAAAATCAAAAGACACGGATGAATATAGCTATCAAGGAAGTCCTCAACTACCACCTCAATTCATCCCCTTCTCATCCAGCTTCATCTCCTTCTCATATTAGAAATCACTACCTCGACCAACTGTTGATACTGATCAAGCAAAATTAGTCTTGTAATTGTGATCTATCTCAACCATAAGCTCATGATCAACCACTTATGCCTATCGTTTTATCTTGAACAAGAATACCTGAGGTTAGATTTATGCATAAAACCCCATCGTCAATTTATAATTTTTTACCTACTCAATGAAAACAATCTCTGGTGTGTACCGAACTAACGCTACAATGTGGTTATCTTACCCCATTATGATCTGGTCTCCCTAGCTAAGCTCCAAAAACATTCAGGACCTAGATAAAGCCGAAATCATAGGATAGTACTCTTAGTTGAATACAATCACAAAATCCCTCTATCCCATTTACTTATTCTTCCCAACATGCACCACTAAGTCCCACCACATCCCAGTATGACCTTCCAATAAGAGTGAATCACACTTAACTATAACTACATTAGGATTATCTTGAATTTTAGATGTTTTCTCTATCTTTTAAATCCACTCTTCTGCTTCCTAAGGTCTCATACTATAACAGAAAAATGAGTCTAGTTCATTAGTATCTTCTAGTCATTTTCTTTTCCCAGACCGTTTTTGGGATCTATAAACTGAGCCGGAATAGATCCCACTCCTTTTCATAATTCTTATAAATCCTGAACCACTCCTTACACTAACCACTGATAAATTGGTTAGGGATAAAAATCTCCAGCCTCTTCTTATGGTTGAAAAATAATTCCTTATGGAGGCCTCTTTCTATAACAATCAATAACCAAAAGTAAAATAATCAACACACATTTTGATAATTTTCAACAAAAGCAATTCTAAAAAAATACCATAAATAAAACATAATAAAATTTATTACAATAAAAATCCAAAACCAAACAAACCCACCCCACCTGATGTCCTTATATAGTCTATATCATATGTTTTTTACGTGGATTAGAATTCAGAACAAATCAAAACGTCTCATGTTGACTTGAGTCCTCTCATAAGGTGTGATATCCAGTCACCTCACTTGTGACCAAAACCTCAAGCCATGATAATCACAAGTCCAAACTATCTAGAATAATCCTAATTAACTTCACCCATAAATAGTGTGACCTTATTTGATAATATTGTTTCATGAACCAATGCGGGGTTACATCCACCCCGACACCCTACCCAATTAATGGCATGGATAGAAGGGCTTTCCCAATCCCCAGTGTCTAGAAACTAGTGCTTAGATATTGATAATGAACTTGGGGAATGATTTCAGCCATTTATATAATAAATAATAACCAAAAATATCAAAAAACAAATAATTGGACATCATTACCATACTAGGTAAAAAATCATATTTAATGTTTAAATCATTAAACATAACCAAAGTACTACAATAGAATGGGAACAAAAAATTCCCAAAACAACTCCCTATAACAAAAGGGGAATCACCCTCAAGCCACCACCCTCAACTCCTATAAGAAGTAGATCACTAAAAAATAGATTCACCATCACCACCATAAAACATCTTTCCTTTACCTGGTTCATACATAACAAAGGAAACATACTCCCAAAGGTGTATTTTGGGTTTGAGAAAAATACCACAAGGATTCCACATAAATAAAAGAGATTCCATGCTTGTATATAAGAAGAAAAATTAACATGCAAATTTTCATAAGAATATTTGAAACATATCTATGAAAATACTTATATAAAAGTTACTCAAGAAACATTTTTTAAGAAAAACCATTTTTACATATATGATTTCTTGAAATTAAAATATAAAAAACATCTGCCATATAATGATAGCAAGTACCACATCACATAAGAGTCATGTCATAAGAGAGAACTGTGGATAAATCTTTATAAGTATCTATCACAAGTGGGACACTATGAACCTCGTAACTTTGTGATCGTGATCTTCCAACTAATCTACCAACATCGTTCCCTTTAACAAGTCACTAGAGGGGAAAATCTCTTGAAATATTAGTGGTTTCCAAATCACAATCCAATAAAAATGGAATACTTTTTCATGGTACAGTATAGGGGATACCATCCAAAAAGTCTAGATCTCTTTTATTGTATCACATGTTTATTTATTATTGAAATAATCAATCCTACTATATGGATTCGAGTCCTAGCCACTACCGCATCAACTATTATACTAGTTTAAGTTCACCCTCCTAGATATATTATATTCACTGTGTTCTCAAATTCCATTACACCTGTCAAATAAATTATCACATTCAAATACACATTCAATGTATCGTAATCACCCAAGGAAACCACCAATTAATATTTTCACATTTTCACACTAATCCATCGGTAAAAATCAAACATCGAACCCAAAATATTCTATAAACAAAACGACTTAACATTTCACATAGACCCAAAAAACATTTGGAAATACATTATTCACCACTTGAATAATTTAACAAAACAATTTGTAAACACAACAAGAATAATGCATATATAATCTAACCATTTCCATGGGTAAATCCCCTATTCAAAATAATATTCACAATAAAATTATTTTATAACATGCTTCACAATTCAAGTACACATTTAAATTACACAAAACAAGAATAAAACATGAAGTAAAAACCCCATTTATCCATAAAAATATAGTTTCAACACATTTCACCTTGAAAAATCATTGAAAACACATTTATCACATTTAACACATGGCGTAAAACTTAACCAAGAAGCATCACAGTGAAGTAAAAACAAAACATGACCACTTCCATTAAGAAAATCCATTTTCATCACATGCTCATATCAAAAAAATTTCAAAACATGGTTCACACCACAAAAACTAATCCATAAAACACATTTACACACTCAAGAAAGAATGAAAAACTCAGCTAACAATGTAAATGCATGGAACCACCTACCTCTCACTTGTAAATTTTTAGAATCTAGAGGAGGACCAAAACTGCATCACAATAAATACTTATTATTGAATGGTCAATAAATAATCATTAAGATTTATTCAAAAATAAAAATAAAAAACCTATCTATGTCAAAAACCCTCTCGAAGATAATAACTCGAGAAGAAGAGAAGAGAAACTCTAGAATAATGGAGAAATCATGGGTGAAAGGAACCAACATGAATATTCTTGAAGAAACCACACCCAATAAACCTAAAAATTAAATTTCCAAGGGATAAAGTGGGGGTATAGAAGGAACATAGGGTGAGTAATCCTGAATGGGGAAGAAAGGGGAAGAAATAAGGTTAAATTTGAAAAGGTAAAAGAGTAAATTTCATCTTTATAATGACATTGACTAGTTTCACAGATTACCCGCACAGTTTTCCAGATTATGAATCCCTCACTATCTATGAGGAATGTTTTCATGGTTATCATGCTCTATTTGGAATACTATGTGTAAACCATTATGTTTCCACTATCCAAAATTAAATTTTTTTTACTCTTACCTAGCGGAGGTCACATTGTTTCCCAAAACACTACACTAACTATGTGACACCAATTTTCATCCGTAAAATATCCATTTTCCACCAAAAACTCCTAGGGAAACCAATTTATAAATACCATAAGGGAAATTAAAAAAGTAATACTTCAAAATTAAATCATGTTTGTGACACATTGGAAAGAGAAGTTGTTTTTTGTGTGCAAAATAAGGAAACTGTGTGATTGATTTCTGAACAAAAAGGTAAAAATCAGTTAACACAATGGATTATAATAATAGTTTCCCTAAACAATCATCACTGGTAAAATGTTATAATTTTTTATTTATTGGGAATTATTCTAAATGATTTACAAGGGAGATCAATAATAGGGTCAGTAATGTTGTAAAGATAAAGGTTTTCTAGTTGGTGATGAAGTGACTATGAATGATATATGATAGAAAGAGGTGAGATGATGTAACCTAGTTATTTTTTTTATGTATGGATTAAAATGATCGATGTTTTTAGTTATTAGAATAAAAAAATTAAAAAATATATAAGGATTATTTATTCTATGTTTTTTCATTTAGTATTGTAGAGAATATATAGAATTATGATAATGATTAAAAAATGCGATTTAATGGAAATTTTATATTTCAGGAAAAAACACATGATTAAGTGAAATATAACCCTAAATATGTACCTGAAATTGAGGTAAGGATGTTAGGAACAGAATACAATTCATATGGATAAGGTAAATTCGATACTAAAGATTTACATAGAATGGATTAATGAGTTGTTGAAAAAGTGGTTTATGCAATCAATGATAGTGTTAACATTTTTTTTAGATTTAAGTACTATATTTATTATTACAAGGATTTAATAATATAACGAGAAATATGTATGTTTCAAATATGGTCTTAAGGTAATTTTTTTATTACCAAGTTTTAATTAAGTATATGACTATGATGTTCTCATATTTGGTATTTGATCATTAAGATCTAATTTTACATATTTAAATGAATTAATGTTATTTTTTTTTTAAAAAACTACTGACCTTATATTTTGAAATTTTGGATTTTAATGTTAGTCACATATAGATGAGCCTTATGGTAAACTATTAATAGAATTTATTTAGTTGAACTATAGATGTTATTGGATAACATGTTGTAATAATTATCTTTTTGATAATAACTAGGAAATGATCCATTGAAATTCCATTATCTTATGAATCTTACGAACCACTAGTTATTCATTTATAAACAAATATCAACTTCATTACATAAAAAAGATATTAAGTTGATATTTATCAAAGCATAAACAAATGATGAAATTTTTCTTAGGATATAAATAAAATCAAAGACCCCGTTACATTAGTCCCTTTCATATTATCAATAATATAATTAAGGTTACCTATCAATTGAATATTCCACTAAACCATTATAAGTTCTAATATGTGTTACACATATATCTATTGAGGATGTAAATACTTGATCGTTCACATGTACAAAAATAAAAGATTGTACCACTAAAGCATGATCATTCTTATGATGAATAATCGAATGAGATTTTGTGTCATTCATTGATTTTTGTTTTGAAATAATAAAAGTCACATATTAAATATTTTTTGGTGAAACAACTTTCTTGTGGAATCGACAAGGGGGATTGAGGGTGTAATTATAATTATTTAACCTCTGTTTTCAGTACCAAAGTAACAAATTTTGATGGAAAAAATAATTTATAATGGTAGTATAACTAAACACCATGTGATTTTGTGAAATAATTTCTTTCAAATTTATTTATTATTTTGGACACATTTCATTACTCACAACATTAAATTTATATTTCATTACACTTAAAAATTATGTTAGCTTGCATTACAAAAAATATCGAGTTTAAAATAAATGTGACATTCGGATGAAATGTTATTATTTAGTATGATAGCTCTCACTGAACCATTGGAATAGAGGATATAACGCCTTAACCACAGAAGCTCAAATCCACTGAATTATTGTATAATTTTATCATAGTTACAAGGTTCAACTCTCAAGGGATAGAACAATTTAGTATTTTTAGAAAACAATATTACATACATGATACCCAAATTACAATGGGAAAATAAATAAATCATAAAAAATAAATGGTTAGTATCTCTGAAACACATTCAAAGTATTCTTGTTCATAACTTGTAGAAAGGAAACATAATAAGGGTGATGTCAAATTCTTAGTATGGGTAAGTATAGTGGAATCAATACCTAATCAATGATAAAAAGTATATTTAACAATGTTAATACCTCAAATCATATTCCATTCAAGTAACTTGATAAGGAATAAATCAATATAGCACAAAATATTATTAAAACAAATTTAATTTAATTAATAAGATGGGAAGGAAATTTATCCATAAAATATTTAAATCAATAATATCATGGATAAAAATAATAATAATAATAACTGAATTTCCAAAAGTAGATATTCTTAATTAATTGATTCCATTTTTTCATAAGAATATGGTACCTTTACCTTAAAAGAAAATTCACCAGAAGATTTATCATATTGGTTAAAAACCCATGTAATTTTTCCAAAAAAATCATCTCATGAGACTATCGATACATCAAGGGGATTAATTTAAATGGTCCCAAACCTATGTCGTACATGTCCAAAGCATTATTCATATATCAAATAATAATTTAAAAAATAGATTTTATATCAAGGTTTTCTATACCACTTAGAAAAAATTAAACTCAACGAAGATGATGAGATTTATTATAATATATATAAAAATTAAATATACATACACCACACTCAAGAAATAAGTGGTGAATAAGGCTTATATCTCATCGAAGTAAAAGTGAAATGAGAAAATTCTTAACTCAAACATATTTTTAGTTATACATACTAGAACCTCATGTATAATGGTTTGAGTCATGTTACTAATTTATAAAAGAAACCTTTTCATATTTATAATATCATATATGATATTTTTCTGCAATTTTATCACTCTTTTATTGGAAATATTTTTTTATTAACCTTGTTTCAGGTTTTAAATACTTCATTTTCTATGCATGTTTTATCAAAAAAGAGTCATTTGATTTTCTTATGAAATATATCCAACATATAAAGAATTATATTAAAGTTATACGTACCATATTTAATCATTAAATTCATTTTTAATCCATTATTTAATTATGGATATGTAAAATTAATCACATCATATCATATATATGGTAGGCCGTACATATACACGAGCGATGATATTTTCCTCTTAATAAGTGAAAGTTTAATTAATTTTATGATATTTTAATTTTAATAGGACAAATATCAAGTCTAAATTATTATTTATACAATTATTTTCATAACTATTATAACACCCCAAGATTTTATGAGATAGATTCTTTTTAATAATTTTTATGTCTTGTGTTGTACTCTACATCAAAATTATCTTGTGCTACTTGCAACATCGTATTATCTTGCATTATATGCAACACAATTCATGGCTTCTGTAGCACACAATTTCAATTTCTTTTCATAGAATTCATTTCACGCCACACTATGTACATATTTTCTTCAATATATATAGATAAAATATGTTTGGATTATGTAATACAAAACACTAAATTAATCTTTCACTATAGGCAAATTTGATATGGCCTGTGTTACAAGCAAGAGCAACCTTCCTTGATATCTTGTGTGGTGCGTAATACCTAGTTTCAATAAACAGTGATATATTATTAAAATATTATAGAAAGTATACATATTTAAGAGTATTAATAACATTTTTTTATTTATATAACATTATCATTCATCTTACACATTTTTTAGAACCTGATATGAAAACATAATCAATTTTTCAGATAAAAGAAGTATTTTTCAAAAAAAGTAATTTTTCCAGAATTTCATAGCGCACCCATCTTAAATATAATTTTTATCACTTTTATAAGTTAAATTAAATGACATAAACATCCTTTGTAATTGAGACAAAAAATTATTACTTTAGTTTCATTTTTGATATTTTTCGAATAAAATTTGAATTTTAATGAATAGTAAAAAATACTACATTTTAATTTGAAACTTCTATTGTATCTAATTTATTTATATTGTTATATTATATTTTTATTTGGGTTTGATGTTTAATATGATTTTATATTTATAATTTAATACAAATTTTTTCATTTTAAGTGATTTCACTTTTAAATTGAACTTAAACACATGTCAATCTTTTGATAGTTATTATTTCTAAAAAACCCAATTTTTAGTTTTAACAGTTAGAATTAATTTTAAATTAATTACTCTAACTTCTATGCTTTTAATTTGTAAAAATTGATTCCATATTTGAAATTATAAGTTTCAAATTATGTAAATAGGTACCATTTATTTTTGGACATGATAAATAGTAACTTCGGTAATTATTTTATTTATCGTGGTAAAATGGTAAATATGGTAAATAAAGGTAAAAATAATATTATAATAATATTAAATTACCCTAAAACACATCTGAATCCAATTTGATGATATATTTATGGAAATGGTCATCCTTGTGTCAAATTTGGGACCCCATTGATTCACATGGATGTGACAATGAGATTTTATAAAAATTAATTTAAAGTAAAGATAACTATAACCTAAACATATAGCTTTTTCTATATTTATTTTTATATAGGGTTATATAACTGATCTATATCTATATATATACTAATTATGAATCTAAAAATATTTCATACAAAATTGTATTTTATTAATAAATTTTATACATTAGATATTATACTTATTTATGACACAATTATGATTTAAGGATTACCTCATCAATGAAAGATTCAAACAATTGAATTTATAAATATTAAAATAAATTAAAATTTTAAATTTTGATGTTATCCACGAATTTTTTGAATGAAATTTACTTATTAGATAAAATTTAATTAATTTTTTAGAATGAATCGGATTTTTTAAATATTTCTTTAAAAAATCGAGTATAAATTTTTCCAAAATTGACATAATTCATAAATTAAAATATAAAATAGTTTATTAAATTATATTAAATTCATAAAAATATAATATTTTTACCAATTGTTTAAATAATTACATATATTTTATAGAAATATTTTTTGGGTTGTTTGACATGATATGGTAATTACATTAACCCACAATGTGTAAATAACATGATATCAAGGTAAGATTAAAAAGTGTAAAATAAGGGTTAAAAAAAAAGATAAGGATAAATAAATATTCAAAACCATTATAAGAAATATTTGATGATTGTTATTTTAACCAAAATCATCTTATTTTTTAATTAAATATGTTTTGGTATCTTTTTATTTAAAATTGAATTTATAAAAAAATAATATTTTGAGAGTTTCCTAAAGTCCCACCTCCTGTCTTGTAAAATGGATCCTCTTCCCTCTCTTATTCACTCAATTTTGAGCCTTAAATATCAGAAAAACTCTACCCATTTATCTTCTAGACACCCTTAATTACATTCTAGATGGGATGTTCTTCTCAAAAGACCAACTCTTGTTCCTTAAGAGAAAATTTAAAGGGGGCACATCGAGGAAGAGGTAATCTCTTCTATCGATTAATTCAAATTTCATTCTTCTTTTAATTACTATTTTTAGATTTTCATTATAAATTAATAACAACAGTATCACTAATATGCTTATATTTTATTATAAATATTAAAAAACCCTATTTCACCTTCAATCCATCCTACAAAAAATGAAATCACAACACGTGTGTGCGTATGGCTTATTGTCTCCACGCCATGGTGGGATTTGTTTTTTCACCACCACCTTACATGGGATGGTATGATGGTGTAAATAAAAACAAATTTGAATAATATAACATGATTATGAGATCTTATAAAATATCCACTTCAATACCAATCAACAATTATGGGAACGATATCTTCGCTCATGTGAAGGTACTGCATATCGTCTCCACCGTGCGATGTGATTAATTCTACATAATACTCCTTAAACCATGATTATATAAATGAATTGAATGAATAAATATGATATATATTATAATAACATCATTCTTTAAATAAAATAACTATAAAATAAAAGGATGAATAAGTAATTCTATGACTAAACATAAATAAGAACATGAAGCATTTAATACCCGAATAACGAGTAACAATAAAATGTTTCTATCAAACGGATGAAAATATGATAATAAATGTTATAATAAAAAATATTATGATTTTGTAATAAATAATTAACATTATTTAAATCATGATACATAAGGTTTAGATACATACTAAACATATCGGTCCTAAGGTAAGAGATAATTTTTCAATCTCATTTTTATTCGAGATCGTTTGTACGTAATTATTTACTAGGGTTATATATATCATCTATGTCGAAGTTTCATAAATTTTTTTATAAAATGATTAAAATTATTCTATTTATGTTTAAATCCATTCTTACCCAAGTTTTACTTTCACTATATGGAATATAAAGAATCATTATTTTTTTTACCATACAAGGTAATTTTTTAATTTTAGAGTAAAAGTACGAGGAGAATGTATTTTTATCTTATTCAGAGTGAATGGGTTTTTAAATATTCATGAAATCGTATTTCTATGTGTAATTTTAGACACTATTTCAATTTTATTTTTAATTAAATTATTTTTATAAAAAATTTACGACATTTTGAGAAAAGAAAAAATTTTAATAAAGAAAGTATACCTTCATCAAGAAAAATGTTCAAGTGGTTTATCAATATTATTTTCCATCTAAGATGATAATTATTAAATATGGTTATGTTTCTACCCCAATCACTATTGGGATTTTATTATGTTAATGATGGATTGATATTCTATATAGATTATGTTATTATGGAATAATGATTAAGATCCCATTTTATTTCTTGGGTTATTATATGATGAATTGTTTTTGTTTTTGTGGAACATGTAAGAATGTTTTCATTTTGAGATGGGTGGGACCTATATATTGATCTAATGAATTGGGTAATGATTTATATCTCATGATATAGGTATGACTGAAATGGAATGTAAATTTGGTTTACTAATACTTGGTTGGATCGACATGTAAACTCAGTTCATTAATTAAAATTGTCCACAATGATGGTCTTGGCATAAATTCCATGGCTACTGTGGTAATCATATTATGTGGTTATTATTTTTCCACAATTACAAGTTTTATTCTAATGATATTATATCATGATTAATGTTCCCTTATTATTTTTTTCCTTACGTACTACCTAGATTTATTTCATGACTCAAGATTCTGATGTTTAAACGTTATGTTCATGCTTTTATGTTCAAATGTATATGGTTTGTTTTATGTTCTCCATGTTTAAACTTATTGATAATTTCAGATCATGCATTTTATGTTTCCTTTTCCCCGATATATAATTAATGGTTTTAGGAAGAAAAACAAAAGGGGATGATCTTTATGAGAGATTTTGAAGATCTTTCCCCATGATTAGAAGATTATGTTATAAGTTTAAAAAGGAACTAATATAATACGGTATTTAAGTGTCTATTTGTGTCATGTATTATGTATTATGAAAAAGAAATATAATTAACATTTACATCAATATGTGGTCTCTACAATTCTACCCATCCAAGTAAAGGGGTGATGAAAAAAATTACACAATGGCGTGGAGATTGTCATTCATACATATGCATGTGTGGTGATTTTTCATTTCATAGGAAGGTTAAAACAAGGAATATAGTTTTACCATAACCAATATAACATCTATACATATATATGATAACTTATTTGTTAAATTAGCACAAAAATGACACATGAATAGGATGGAGAATTAGAAATAAACATTAATGGTTTTGTAAAAATGATTACATTTTCTTCACAAGACTTATTTAATATATATTTTTATGAAATCCATGGTAGGTAATTTGGGAGAACCAAAACCTCCATAATTTATCTATGGATTTTTAAATGCAAAATTGGATGGTTCTGGTCGATCTAGAAGGCTCAATGTTGAGTTAGGAATGGAGGGATAATGTGTCCTTTTATAATTTTGGTGTGGATCACTTTTTGAAACTCTACAAATATTATATTAATAAAAATTAATTTCTAATTAAAAACATATAAAAAGAGATTTATTTCAATTCGAGGATAAGTATGTGTCCTAAGCCTCTTCAAAAACTAGTTTTTACTGGTTTTGGTAACATTTATACACTTATCTCTTGGATTTAACCCTTAGTTAACTAATTTAACTCAAACCCTTCTTTGATGTAATTTACACTTCGAGGGTTAATATAATTACTAATAAATGAATAAAGACTAATAAATTTAAAATTTGTGAAATTAAAAAACTTATCCCAATATATTTTTTGAAATTTATATTTTTATTAATTGTATATCAGTTAATAAAATGTTATTTATTTTAAAATAACAATAATTTCAATTTTGACAATATTCATTACTGGACTTTTTAAAAAATATCATAATAATAAAAATTTGAACCAGTACTTATAAAACACAACTGTAATTTCAAATTCATATACAAACATATTGGATGAAATTAATCATATCAAATTATATTTAATATAATATTTTAAAAATCGTTTATATGATATTTCATTTAATTAAAAATTATTACATCATGATTATGGAAGTCGTTAATTTAAATATTTCATATATAAAAATTATAAATAAATTTCATGATAAATATAAACATTTTATATATCATAATGATATTTATAGTCTAAAATAACACATATATTACCCCATATTGAAAATATTTCACTTGTTCAAAATGGAAGTGTGAAAAAGTTGACTTTTATTTGAATATAACATTATAAATTTCATACTATCATCCAATTGGATTCAAATGTAATAATTTATGACCATGGATGATGGTTTTTGAAACCTACCCATGCAATGAAATTAGGAAAAATGTTAACAGATATTTTTAGTCATTATAATCTTACTTTTACCCATATTTACATGATTTACCTTTAGCCAATTTAAATAAAATATTAATAAATTTATAATTCATATGCGAAACAATTATAGAAACCTATTTCCATAATTAAGACCCACTAATTCACAATATGGAATCCACCATTCAAAATTCCTAACATTGAAGATGAAATAATTAATTTAAAATTAATCTTGTTAACAGAATGAGAAAATGGGGTTTTAAAGTGAAAACATACCAAAGAGTGTAATGTTTTTTGTTCATATTTAATTTAATATTTATTCCAATTATATAAATTTTTTTAATTTATATAAATTTAAAATAAATATAAATAAAAAAATTAAAAGAATAATATAACATTATAAATTATTATTATCAAAAAATTGTTATGAATTAAAATGAAAAATGTAATCACCCCCAATACCAATGAGGTTAACCAATTAGAATAGGATGAGGTTTCTATGGACCAAGAGAATACCAATATTTCCAATACTATTATTTCACAAGAATAAAATCCTAATAGATACTCAAAAGGTGAGTCTAAATCTGATGAAGCAGCAAAAGAGCATTGTATGTAGCACATATTACACTCTAAAATGATATTACTACAGAATCTTTTCATATAAATGTTTTAAAGGAAGAGGATAGTCACATCTATTAGAGAATAATCCAAATTGAAATCAATGAAAAACAACAAGTACATACCAAAAAATAAGACCACATATTAGCATTAGTAGTCATTATAACAAAGATTGTCATTAAGGAATATATCCTAACTTTGGGAAAGTTAGCCCATGAGTTTTAAAAAATAAAAAAGGAAAACCATTACACCAATTTAATAGACTTACAATTGGGATTATAAAGAATTACTAGTTCTCATTTTCATAGCCTTGTATTTAATGATATATTAATTTAATTTTGTGTAAAATACCCCTTCCTTATGAACATGTGATGTATCCCATTTTTCCTTAAAAGTGATTTTGAACTAAATAATTAATTTATAGGTTCAATACGTTATCAGTATTCATAAAATCAAATAAATCAGAAAAATATAGGAAATTAATCTCAAGTAAAATTTTAAATTCTTCTTTAAACTAATAATTTTATTTTTTTCAAATACAATATATAAAAATGTAAAAATTGGATTTAAAAAAAGGTTATCCATTAAAATGTGCTAAAACTAATTTTATAAAAATCTAGGTGTCGATGTGTATTTTTTGATTTTTACTTATGTTATGACTATTAAAATATTTTAATGAATGTAAAAATATTTTATTGTATATATAATAAATAAACTAACTATATATAATCTCTAAAATTGATATAATTTAATTGATTGTGCAAAATGTGCCTAAATTATGTTTTGTTTTACACCATTTTTACATTCATTGTAAGCTAGCAACAAAATTAAATTTATTATTAAATAAAAATATTGTAAAGTCATAGGGTGATACATTATTCCCAAATAAAAAAATTTTATATATGAAATTTTAGGTGTGTTACCTTCTAAAATGATGTGGGTAGCACTCAGACATAAAATCCTATGGTTCCCTTTTGCTTCTTCTATTTTGGGGTATTTCTAGAGTTCCATTACTAGATTATTTCTCAGATTGCTTTTTTACTTTCTTTCTGGTATCAATAATTTTTATGGGTTCTTCACTGTACAAAAGGTCAGGTTCTAACTCTATTTCATCGCAGCTAAAAACATGTGTTGGTTGGACATGTACTTCCATAGAAGAGATATATGAAACAAAAAATTTACTTTTGATATATTTAGAGACATTTCAAAATGAAAAGAATAAACTCTAACACTTTCAATAATCACAATGGTTGCGATGTACCTATGACTCAGTTTCTATTTCTTACCGACCAAAATAACACCCTTCCATTGAGATACATTCAAGAAAATATTATCTCCGACTTAGAACAATAAATCTTTTCTATTATTATCACCATAACCGTTTTTCATAAATTGAGAATATTTAATATGATCATGAATAGACTTTACCATTTTCATAATATCTTAACCAAGTTATAGGCCTATAAGTTTCCTTTCACCAACTTCATTATAAAAATTTGGATTCTGAAATCTCATTCCATATAATTCTCCATATGGATCCATTTGAATACATTAATAGAAACTATTATTGTACAAAAACTCTAAAAATGAAAGGAATGGATCCTTCATACCTTGAATGTAGAGTGATCCTGATCCCAATATCTCTTAAATTTTTTGAATTTCTCTTTTAGACTATCCATCAGTTTGTGTATAGTCAGTAGTTCTCAAACAAAGATCAGCATTTAGAGCCATCTAAAGCCTCTCCAAAAATTTTGATGTAAATTGGTGATCTAGATGAGTCAAAATCGATAGAGGATCACCATTAAGTCTTACAACCCATTAAAATAGAATACTTCTAGTTTTTTAAGAGTTTAATATTATTTAATTGGAAGAATGTTTTCTGATTTGTTAAGTTGATCTACAATAACCCATATCACATTATTTCTATTAAGAGTCTGTGGTAGTCCCATTACAAAGACCATATTAATTTAATCCCTTTTCAACACATTAATATTTTAATATCTAGGATCACAACATTAACTTGTTAAAAAACAAAACATATAGACATATATTCATCAATTTCCCTCTTCATAATTTCCCACCATTAAATTATCTTCATGTACCTATAGATATTTTTTCTACAATGGTGTATAATGAAATTTGAGCTATGAGCATCATCCAAAATTTCCCTTTTTTTCTCAGGAATAGATGGAACACATATCCTCTTTCCATGTTTTAGAACACTATATTCCCAAAAACGTCTTCTAATTATCTATCGTTCAAAAATTTATTTTTATTCTAAATTTTCTCATCATCAGATTGATATTTTATTATCATCCCTAATAAATATGATTTTCCAATAATATGAAAAATGATTGATGTGTCTCCTTCCTTAGAAATTACAATAGCTATATTCCCTAGATCCATGAACATAGGATCCATATCAATCCTCATTTGGGTATAAAATTCGTGATCATTCCTAGTCAATGAATATGATACCTTATTTTAATTTAGTGGGTGGTAATGTGTTGAGTAGTCATATTCCCTGAGTAGCTCAAACCATAATATTTGTCTCAGGTTGAGATATTTCCATGATAACATGTATATCACACCATAATGGTCCATTTATATATCACATTATTCACCATAAAGATAATTTATATATATTTTTAAAAGTAAAAATTATAATCGCCTTCTCATGATCATGGATTGGATATTTATATTTGTGAGTCATGAATTAAATTGATAAATATGTGACAACCTTATCATTTTCCATCAGGACACATCAAATTCCCTTCTTTGATTCTGTACTATATTTACAAAACCATCACTTCTAGTCAGTAGAGTCAAAACCGGAGCATTGAATAATCATATATTTATTTCATGAAAATATTATCCCCATTCCATTTTCTAAACAACATTAAACCCTTTACATGTAATCTTTATTAATGGGTTATCCAATCAGGAAACATTATGAATGAACCGCCGATAATAACCTTCCAAACCAATGAAACATCATATATAAGTTATGTTTTTTTTGTGTAGGCCACTCTTTAAGTACAATTATGCTTGTAGGATACACTAGTAATCTATCCTTGGAGACAATATATCCATGAAAATTAACATCTTGAATCAGTAAATCATACTTACTAAATTTCCAATATAATACTTCCCCTCAAATAGACTTATGGATAATTTGTATGTAATTATAATGATCAACATAGCTTTTATAATACACCATAGTATCATTAATTAATACCACAAAAAATAAGAAACATATTCCGAGAATAATCTATTCATTATTTCCATAATAATATAGCATTAATTAGTCAATCAAAATGGAATTACAATAAAATCATATTGTGTAAACCTTATCTAATAAGATACCTTAAAATTTTCATACTTCTTTACTCACAAATCTTGATACCATGAATGAAGATCAATCTAAGAAAAATATTGTACTCTAATAAATTAATCAAACATCTCATCAATGTGAGGTAGAGGGTACTTGTTATTTATTTTAGTTTTATAAATATACCTATAATTAATGAAAAACATCACGATTCTCACTTTCATCTTAATGAAGATAACATGTGCTCCCCATAGAAAAATTAAATGGAATATAACTACCTTTATACCCAAATCCTATAGTTTTTCTTTAAATATACTAATTCCACAATTTATATTCTATATGGAGTCTTTATTTTTGGCCTTTCACTAGGGATTAATTCAATGGAAAATTCAACTTCATGCTCTAGGGGATGTCCTGGTAATTCTGAAGAAAATACATAAATATATTCTGAAACAATAGGGGCATCCTAAATTATATCATTACATTCTCCATCACTTGATGTTTTTTCACTTCTTCGTCATGAATTTCATTATGTTGGGCTACTGGGGGTGAATTTGGATAGCAATCAACTATGGAATATTCTTTTATAAAGATAAGGAATTCATCATCTTCATCAAAAATCACAATTTTCTTGTTTTTGAAATATATTTATCATCATATTTTGACATAATGCCCATAACGAGGATTATATCCAAGTAAACCATATGTTTGGTAACATGTTCAGTGGGTAAACCACATTTTTGTGTCATAATTGGGACTGCCTACCACATATTTATTGCATTGAGACTTCCCTTAGTATTTTTCATCGACAACTATCTTATTAAATCAAAAATATTATATTGATTCTAGAAATGTGGGTAGATTAAAAAAATTGTAATGATATAAATGAAATAAATATTTTTCAGGATATAAATATATGATTAATGTACCTACCAACACTTAACTGGGTACTTGTACCTTAGCTATAGTGATTTTATAATATTGGAAATGTCCCCCTTACCTATTATATGGTAGATTCCCTTGACCCTTAGGGAATTAATTTCCATAGTTACCCATATCCTTATAGTTGTAACACTAGATAACAATGTTTTCTTTCTACCCATTGAATTCCTGGATATGATGACACCTTTTTCAACAATTATAAAAACCTCCCATATATTATTAATTTATATGAGTTATTCCTTACATATTTTAACATTATGGAAATTTATATATCGTATTCTTTGACACATTATTTTTTTTATGGTATTTAGAATACCTCTACTCCTCTGGGATTACTTTGAATATATTTGATATCGATAATTCCTTTGATATTTTGATGAAAAATAAATCAAATCTTTTTATATGATGAAAAATTCTAAGAAACCACTACCCATTAGATATTTGTATTAGTAAAATCCAAGAAGTATTAAATCTATCATTATGTTTTTCAAATGTAATCCATATCATATCTGTATATCTGTTTAATCGTACCTTGATAATCTACAACACTCTCTTCTTCCATTTTATTTAATCGAAGTTACATTCTGTTCATGTCAACTTGTTGATCACAAGGGAATTATTTATCAAATAATGTCTCCTTAAAATATCTATATTCCATGAGTTCTATTTCTTCTTCCTCTCAAGTATTATGGTTCAAGGACTACCATTGATCAACTTCACCTTGGATATATTTCACCCTAACTGTATCCTTTTCTGTTTCTTCACATCCCAAGTCCATAAATATATTCTCTACAGAATAAATCCAATAGTAATCTCAAATTTAATTAGTATTCAAACTAAATATTGGGGGTTCTTTTATATAAATAAATCCAAAATAGGATATTCTCTCTGTATAATAGGTCTCTCCATTTGGGAAAATATTTTCTATATATCCTGATTTAGTTTCAATAGAAACGCCATAATTTTCTCCATTTCAATACCAGCTATATTAGTTTCCTAAATGGGAAGACCTAGAAAATTTACATGATTATTGATTCCATTTTTGTTTCTATGTAAATTTATAAAGAATTTAATATAATGCATTAGGTCATAAAATCATAAATTTCAAATATTGTATAATAATCAAAAAAATTAAAAATTTAAGCATCATTTATAATAAACTTTGGTCACATTGGGGAAATCACTAATTTTAGAGCCACCATAATATTAGGTAAGTACAATTTTAATTATCCTAATCATGTCCCCCTTTGAGTGTCAAACTACGTGTGAAATAGGGCCCTTTATCGTGTTCGAGTTTACGCTGAGTTTGGCACGATGATCCTTTTTGGAGTTATTACCCCTGGGTACATCTAATCCAGAACCACATATAGATATAGAATCTATAAAGAGATGTATATCTTGGAAGAACCACATAAAATCTAACCTTACAAAATTTTATGATATTCTTCTATACTTATCCTCTAAATATATTTTAGGGTTTTGTTCCCTGATATATTTTATTATAAATCTTGATTCAAATGTTGCTGCTAAAATTCTGATGATACCAAATGTAATTCCTTGAGCATATAATCTTAGATCTGGTGAATTATTTTATTACATTAGAATATATAAAATTTTTAAATCCCAAGGTTCCGAATAGTTTAGTAGTTTTAAAAAATAAAATTTCATACATGACACCCATATCATATTGTAAAATCAATTAAAGAATAACAAAAATAAAAGTTCAAATTATTTGAAACTCATTCAACGTATTCCACTTCATAACCTAGAGAATGGGAATATAATATGGGTGGTCTCAAATGCACAGTAATAGAGTCTACAATGGAAGAAATAATGAATCCTTCATAATAAATATATATGACAATGTCAATAACTAAAAAAATGCTATTAATGTAACTGGATAAAGAATAATCAATATGGAATAGTAAATAACTAAGAACGTGTAATTTTATAAATATGATAAGAATAAAATTTATCCACAAATTATTTAAATGTAATAATATCTTGTAAAATAATAATAATGACTGAATTCTCAATAGAGGAAATGATTAATTATTAGACGCCATGTTTCCTAGGTATATAGTACCATTTCCATCAAGACCATTAAAATGATGGTTTATTATATTGGGTAGATACCCATTTGGTTCAGATAATTGATTTATCTTATGAGAATTTTAGTGCATCTAGGTTTATACCTTAAATAGATCCTAACAAGTGTCTTATCAGTCGAAAGCATTATTTACATACTGAATAATCCATTTAGAAAAATTAAATTTCAAATCAATGAGTCCCATACGACTTTGAAACATTTTGACACCATGAAGAAAATTATATTTATGATAATATATATTAATGGTAACTAAACATACACCTCACGCTATAAATAAGTGGTGAATAATGTTTATATCTCATAAAAGTGAATGTGAGATGAAAAAACCCTCACCTCATGCTTATTTTTTTGTTGTACAGGATTTGAACACATGTTTAATGGTTTAAAAAGTGTTATTAATTTTCAACCAAACATTATTATCATTGATTATATCATATATTATCTTCTTATATTATTTTATCACACTTTTTTATAATATTGTGTTGTTACACTTGTTTTGAGTGTTAACTACGAAGTTTTCCAAAGTAAGTTTTATTATAAAAGTCTCGGTTATTTTGGATAGAATATATATAAAATAACCACAAAAAAGTATTAATATAATAAATATAATATTTAATCCTTAAATAAATATTAATATCTACTATGAATGTTTTAAACATAAAATGAATCGCATTGCATTGTGGAGATGGTAAGTTGTCTGTGCTCACAAGTGATGAAATCATTCCATTAATAAGTGAAAGGATAAGGAATTTTATGATATTTTAATTTTTACAGGATCAGTATAATTTCATTATTATAATATATATCCATTACATACATCATTATACCCATCCATGTAAAGTTGAGATGAAATCCATATTACACTATGGCGTAGAGACGGTACGATGTACGTACACATGCGTTGTGATTTTGGTTTTCATAGTATAGATAAAACGTGGAATATAGTTGTATGATAATCATTATAAAATTTAATCCTACAGATGATACCATATTTATTACCTTAGAATAGAAACAACACATTAAGTGGATGTAGAAGAAGGAATGAAATTTAATGAGTAAGTAAAAAACGATCACCTCATCTTTGGTGGATTTCATGTAGATATCTTCTTAAGGGATATATCCCATGCCTTTTTAGAGAATAAAAACCTAAAAACCAACATAATGATTTTGGGAATAATAATTGGAAGTATTTGGTCATTATATATGGTTCAAAGTGGTGTCGGAAAGAGATGGAGGGGGTTCCCTTTTATAATTCAGTTGATGGTTACTTTTGGATACTATCAAAATATTAATTTAATATAAATTAATTTACATTTATAAATGGATCCAAATTGAGTTATTTAAAAAAATAATAATATTATGTGTCTAAATCATCTCATCCAATAATATTTATAGATGTTTATTTTACATTATTACTCTTTTATTTTATCCTTAACCGATAGTTAACCCTTCTAACTCTTACAATGACATCAAGTAATATACATTTTTAGAGTCAATATAATTAATATGAAATGAAAAAATTACAACTAACAAATAATTAATGAAATTATAATAATTATAAAAATAATATTTATGAAATTTAGATTTTTATAAATTTGATACCATTTAATAAGATATTATTTATTTTAAAATATCAACAATTTCAATTTTGAAAATATTAATTAAATGAATTTTAAAAATAACATAACTACAAGATAAATTTGAAAAAATACTTATAAAACACCAATGTAATGTCAAAGATATCTCAAAAATTTGTGTGTGTAAAGAAAAATATCAAAATAAATTTTTTGTAATATTTTTAATATCATTCAATTGATGTTTCATTTAATTAAATAATTACTACAAAATCATTTTTCAATATTTTACGTTAATAATTTAATCTATAAAAATTAAAAATAAATTAAAATTATAAATATGAACGTATTAGATATAAAAGTACTATTTATAGTTGAATAAATCCCCAATATAACCACATATTTAAAATATTTCTCTTATTAAGAAAAAAATATGTGACAAAATTGACTTTTCGTTGAATATAATATTATAAATGTCATAATCTCTTACAATTTTCTCTCATAGATTATAAAATATTACCAATGATTATATTTTTCAGAAAAACCCATTCAATGAAATTATTATGAATGATATGTTAATTTTATAGTCTTTATAATATTATATTTACCCATAATTTGCTGATTTACCATTAACGGTGGTATTTACAATATTAAAAAATATACTATTCATATTCCAAAAATAACTCTTAATAAGTTTTTTCCCAAAAATCGATAATATTGGATTCATATTTAAAAATTTATGATATATAGGTTTTTAATAATTAATTAAAAATTAATCACGTTGACGAAATGATAAAACAAGATTCTAAAGTGAAAAAATACAATAGATGGTAATTTTTTTATGTTAATATTCAATGTAATATTAATTCAAATGACCTAAATTGTATTAAGTTATATAAAATTAATTTAATAAAATTCTAAAAAAAGTTAAAAGTAAAATTTCACAGTAAAAATCATTTAGATGAAAACGTTGTATTTAATTAAAATGTAATATTTTATAACTATTCTTAAAAACTGTGATACTTATCAAAAAATACCATAAATTCAAAAAAAACTATATTTTTAAAATAATATCTAAAATAAGAAGTTTAATAATTTTAAATAGATAATAAAAAAGTGTCACAAAATGGATTTAAAGCAGTTTCCTTATTAAAAGGTAGTAAAAATGATTTCATAAAAATAGAGGTTTTTTTGTGTAATTTTAGTTTTTTCTTATCTTATGAATATAAAATAAATTGGTTGAATGTAAAAATAATTTTTCGGATATATAAAATAGAAATTTACATATAAATTCTCTTAATGTGTCATAATTTAATTAATTACGAAAAACAGGATTAAATAGTGTTTTATACAAACCCATTGTTGTGTGCGCTGTAAATTAGCAACAAAATTAGATTTATTCTAATGGGAACATATAGTAAATTCATGGGGTTATATGGAGGATCTAAATATTATTAACTAAATTATAAAATTTTATGGTTTTCACATGTATATAAAATTAAATCTTTCATAACAAATTTATTAGAAATGAAAATAATATCTCTTTGAAAATAAAAGAAATTTTTATCCTGAAAAAATATTTTTATGAAAACAAATGTTGTTTACATAAATAAATTAAAAAACCTAATTTTTGATTTTTATTTTAATTATATTTATATATAATATTTTCAATTAAATTTTTAACCTTAATCTTATGTTTTTATGCAAGGGGTTTGAACATATTTAATTTTATTGTTAAAAATTGTATTTTTTAAAATGTAGGGTTTTACATTAGTGAAATTATTTTAAAAATAGTTTTTTAAACATTAAGAAATTATTTTTTAAAAAAAAATTAATTTAATTTTGGAAATAATCATGTAAAAAATATATTACGGATAATCTTTTATATTTTTCTAAAAAGATACATTTTTCATGTATAGTGAAAAATAATTGTTTCTTTTATGAATAAGAATTTATATCAATTCTTTAAAAAATTAATATGATTTTACAAGTAAAATTTGTTAAATAATATATACATTAATCAAATTTAAGACATTTTAATCTTTTTAATGTTGAATTTTTATATAAAAACTCTTTAATCTTCTAAAAATATTCTCTTTAAAACCTTTTTTATCATCTCATCTACAAGATTAATTTTAAATTAAATATTACGACATATATAAATACAATTTATAAAAATATATCCAATAATTTTAATTATTAGAATTCATATTATCTAAAAATTTAAACATAAATTTTTATCATAATGAATAGTAAAAACTTATTTCATAAGGTAACTATAAAATGGGTTTATCTGAGAAAATGAAAAATATAAAGATTAAAAATGACTGAAAACTTATCTGAAAAAATTTGAAATAATTATTTTGACCATATATCTTCTAATATCCATAATGGATAATTTCGCTTCATTTTACCTTGAAAAATGTGCGTAAAACGTATTATTTTCAAAAACAATATGTGTAACACTCACATAACTTATAAAATTCCAATAAAACTCTAATCTTATTCACACATACAAAACCATTTGATTCAGTATATACCAAATCAAATAACTTCTGAATTCCCGACTCTCATCCAATAAGCCTTATTTTTTCATAAATAAAATAGAAGAAACATTTTCGAACAATCCAAAAGAAGTTTTCTGAAGAAAAGGTAATGTCCTTAATCAAGAATTTTATTTTCTTTCATCCTAAACCTCATTCAATTATTATTAAACAATGATTATATAGTAACAACAATATCTTACATATACTTATATGTTATAATGTTAATTTAATAACCTTTATGTTATTCCTCTTCCATGAAATGGGTTATAAAATCATCATTCATGTGTACGGTAGACTACATTCTCATGAACTGATGTTATTTTTTCCCATCACCACCTCTCATGGATATATATAATGATGGATTTTTTATTTCTATTTTTTTGAATTTATTTTTCAAATTTAAAAATTATATCACATATTCTTTATTACTTTCCATGTTTTTGAATATGATAATGTCGTTCATGTGTACTACAAACTACTACCTCAAAAATCGATGTGACATAGTCACATATTAGATGGAAGGTAATAATGATGGTTTTAATAAACTTATTTTATATATATGACATGAAAAATATTTTTTAATGTTAATATATTATTTTCCGTTTTTATTTCATTCTACCTGATAAATGGAATCAATGTTCATGCATATGTATGGACTACTATCCCTTAAAATTGTGTAATTCATCTTCTATATCTAAATTTTATGGATCGCTCAAAATTCATCTGTACTAAATATATATGATACTTATATCTAAGTTAAAATTTTGGAGATGATTGAACCATGGGAAAAGTAAGATGGACAAAACAAAAATTCAAAACATACTAGGTGACACTATCCATATTCACCATGTGTTTTTTTATTGGTTCTTATGATTAATAATATTATATATGTGTAATGGATTTCCATATCACTTTTATTTTTCTAGGAGACACTATACATATTCACTATGTGTTTTTTTATGTGGGGAGTATACAGACCATGAATGTATTTTTGTGATTATTAAAATTAAATTTATGTTGTTTTACATATTCATTTTAGGATCCTTATTTAATTATGTTTACCATTCAATTGTTACGAATTTAGTAAGTGTTTTTTTGTATCAAATTTCATTCTTTAGGATATAATTAATTTTATTCACATATTGTTTTATCAAGAGTATAAGCATCCTCATATAGATTTTATATCACAAATAACATCCTCTTAATGTAATTATAAATTTTCTTTACTGGTAATCATTAATTTTTATTATAATTCAATGTTATTGAAGCGGTTATAGGTATGGGTTATAATGTAATAATTTGTCATGATGTTTATGATTATGCTTCCCATAATTAAATTTCATGATAAACCTCTTAATAAAGTAATTAGTTTTATCTACCTACAATTATTCCATGAGAGTATAATTTTTAGAGCAATTTTCTTTGGTTTCTGTACTCAATATTAAAAAATAATATCTTCTATAAAAATATCCTTTATTTATCCCTTCATCTGAAATCATTTTTTCTTCTAAAACCATGCTTTTTTAATTGTTTTTCAAAGAAATTCGTATTAGTGAAATTATTGACTAAATAAATTTTACCCATGTTTTAATTATTACATTATTTTTTGAATGGAATCTTCATAACAGTTTCTAATCAATTATAATTTAGATTTTACAAAGAATGTGAAGGTAATATTTGTTTAAAAATGTACTACATGAACTTTATTTTCGATCATCACGATAAATTTATCATTTTAAGACTTTCTTTATAAGTTTCAATTTTAATTTTTAAAAAAGGGTAATTTAAAATTTTTTTATTGAATTTTTAATTTTAAAAAATTATTTTCAAAATATAATGGATATTTTCCTCAACAAATGTTTTAATTTTTTTAACATAATTTATATGTTTCTAAGATTATTGTAAAATAATGGTATTTTGAGAATGATTTGTATTTTAAAAAGGGTTTTACAATGTTTAAAGTAAATAATCCTAAAGAAATGTTAAAAGTTATCAGTAAAAGTCATTTTTCATCTAAGATGACATCGTTTAATATTGCTTATGCTTTATCAGGGTTGATATTGAATAATATCATACTTATACTTTTTTAGGAAGATCAATATTTTCGTTGAGTAAATATTTATGGAACCCATTTATTTTTAATGGTATTTGTCATGTTGAGTTGATGAAATGCTTATAATACCCATTTTCATTCCAGGGATTTTGATGGGATGATATGATGAATACTTTATGATATTTTGTAAAATATAAGTAGTGTTTTAATTATGATAGGGTTGGGGCCTACATCTCACTCTATAAAATTGTGTAAAAATTACTACCTCATTGTAAAAAATGGGGAACAACTGGATGGGCTAGATCCACTATGGGAAAGTGGCGAGTCCTAATTCACATAGGAAACATGTGTGTCCTGATCCAATATGGAATCAAAATGTGGATTGTTCAATATTTGAAATTATGTGAATCCTAGTCTACAATTATAAATTTATGATAAGTAATGATAATCTATGTTGATGGTTTTTCTAGTTTTCCTTAAAATATGATTTTTTATCTATATTTATAATTCTTCTGGACTATTATGGCAAATGACTATGGCTAATTATTAATTTATGATGATTTAAAACCCTTATTGACCATGTTTTTTAATATGATAATGATTTATTTTAAGACTCATTTTTACGATCTATGATAGGTTGGGTATGAACATTGTAATTGTTTATAATATCATACCTTTATGATTATTTGATGATTTCATATTATCAATATTCATCTCTTATTTTTACCAATATTGAGCTTCTGAGCTCACCCTGTCCGATTTTTCCTTCCCTGGGTTATAAAGATAGATTTTGTTCATGTATTTATGTGAGGAGTATTGTGTGATAAGATATTTATGGGATATATTTAGGATATTTCCCAAAATAATAATATTATTGCTCTAGTCTCCAAATAAAATAAACTATTATAGTCCTTGGGTTTTTTTATAAAATTTATCGAATATTAATATATGAAAATCATGGGTCTCTATACCTAACCCTTATAATATTTTTCTCTTTTTAGACAATATCCCTTGAATGAGAGATCTTTGTATAGTGATTTTAAATCTTTAAATTTTATGGAATTTTTAAAAATATACAACCATTTCGTAGTAATACACCACAAAAAATAAAATAAGTGTTGAATAATTATGATATTTAAATATTGGGAATGTGATTTGAGGAACCCTTGCCTATAATCTTAAATTATTTTAAAGCATTTTCACATCCTTTACAATAAATATTTCCATATTAATAATTTATTTCAAAACCATTTTCAAATAAATTGCCTTATATACTATTCAACTATAATCATTTACTACACATCTATCAGCTAGTTATTATTTATTTTTATCAAGAGATGCAACAAATATTGATTGCTCCATATAGGATGCAGATTAGTGATGTCAATCGTCATTTTTTTAACTGTATTACGTACTCTTAGATCTTTCAACGAATTTTAGTCAACATTTTTCAATGGTTTACATAGTATTTTGTTCATCTGAGAGAAATTATGGGCATAAATTATGAGAACGAAATCTAAGACAAGCCTATTTCAGGTAATTATATAGAATAGCTTCATAATGAAAATTCATTTATTCCCATATACAAAAGAATATTCATTTAAAACTAATTATTTAATATTAAATAATATTAATAAAAATGTTCTTATACACATTCATATTAGAGATATTGAATATAGTATTGCATCTTTCATGAATATGGTTGAGCCAACCCAGAAAAGAACATGTTATAATAAAGAATGTGAAAGAGTACATAGTTATATAATTAAATAAAAGGAAAATAGACTTTTGGGATGCTGAAAATGAGGATTCCCTTTATTGATGAGTCTTGATAGGTATTTCTATATGTACATGTACATAGATTTGTAAGGAATCATTGCCCACATAGAAAGTCAACAAAATGTTAAATAATATTATATATTGTTCATTTATTACATCACACATATATTATAGATATGTTTACTTATACTCTAGGATTTCACCTAATAATTAAAAAATACCCCATTTTACCTTTATAGTGGTAACTCAATTCTTACATCAGAAACATATTTTTTTCTAATAATAAAATTAACCATCTTAAATAAATTTGATGTGATGATTCTATGTTTCAAATATATTTAATATAATTTAGTTCTTAAATATAGATAATTTAGTTTTTAAATGAGAACATAAAATATATAGGAAATTATTTTGTTTATCGAATGGTGGATTTCAAATATCCATGTTTTCATAAATTTATTTCATATAAATTAATCATTATAATATATTTTTTATACTTTTATATAAAATAAAATAGTAAATATTTATTATAATCATAATTTAAAGGGTACCAACTGATTTTATCAATATAAAATTATATGTCTCTAAAAATAAATCTTTTCAGAATGTCTCTTTTTAATATTAAATTATTTTAAACACATCACATTAAAAATAATTATTTATCTAATAAAAATATGACTTTACCAATACATTGGTATTATAATGAAACTTTTATTTTTATAAACACTAAAAATCATTTATTAAAATTAATAATATCCATATTTTTAATATTTAATGAATAAAAATACATATAATTTTCGTAGGTAATTTTAATAAATTATCATATTTTCATTTAATATTTTGAATTTTTATTATTTATTAATTATATTAAATGAAAAGTTTCCTAAAAATTTTATCAAATATAATTCACCTATTGGATACTTTTTTATCTAATGATAATATAAGGAAGTAACATATATTTTATGGTCATATCTTTAATTTCCATAAGAAAATGAGAAAATATATAATGATTATTTTAAATTCAAATATATAGCATTAGATATGTCTCAAAAATAAATAATCCATTATTGTAATTTAATTTTCAAAATGTTTTTCATATTTATAATGTGTTTTATTTTTCAATACTTATCAGTGGTGGTTTGATATTCATGGAATATTGTGAGGATGATAATTTAAAACTTATGGTATTTTTAATTAACTATGCTTCCATTAAAT
This sequence comes from Viscum album, assembly GCA_963277665.1. NCBI lineage: Eukaryota > Viridiplantae > Streptophyta > Magnoliopsida > Santalales > Viscaceae > Viscum > Viscum album. Next base: position 1,417,813,725 of record OY728148.1, read on the forward strand.
TATTAATTTTGTATACATTTATGAATCAATGTTTTTTCATGAAAACAAAGGTCACTTATATTTCCAGAATTCTAAATAAAATTGAATTTATTCATTTAGTTTAATTTTAATGTAATGGAATTAAATGAATTTTTATTTCCCTTTTAAATAATTTGATAAAGAAATGATCAAATATCATTCTATCCTTCAATACCATATATTAAAATTATAATATCCAAATAATGTTGGATAGAAGTGGAGGTGTTCACTCTTGATGTTGGAGCCATGTATTTAGAACCAACTAGACATTTTCAAGGTGGAAGTTGTAGAAAATATCTAGAATTCTCACATTATAGTCGTTGGTTTATCGAGTGAATCATCATTCTATTTAAATACCACCAACCAGCTACTATCCAGTAGTGGATAAACAGCAATTGTTTCTCAAACCGTGTAATCTAGGTAGGCCAAAAACAATCTTGTAGTGGATACAGGGTATATGGTGGCCTCATTATAACATTAGTGAGGAATCATTATTTTTGTTCAAAATAACACAATTATGTTTGATAATGGGTTTATGGCCCCCAGTGAATTATAGAGCCATATTAATCCTATAAGAGTAGTTTTTATTCCCTTTGTGAAAAAAACATTATTTCATCATTTCTCTAAAGATCAAATCGATGAAAAAGTGTTATAATTTTTTATTTTTCTCAAACACATATCATCAAGATTAAATTATATCATATATATCAATATTCCTCTAAATTATTTCATCCCCCATTATATTCATCCATCCTAATATATTTTTGAGAAGCTGGTAATGGGTTTTACAAATGTAACCATCTCTCTTATCAACCTATATTTTCTAACGGTTTACGCACTTCTAAAGTGTGGGATTGGTTCCTTAGATATAGATGAAGTTTAAGAGGGTTCTCGGAAACCACAATTGTTAGGCATTATTTATTTATAACCACCAAGATTAAGAGATTAATAATAAAGATATTTCGAATTGAGTAGTATATAAAGAATGTTAGGCTGGTAGTTTGGACAAAATTCTTATCAATTGTTTTACTCTATTAAATATTGTTTTAATTTTATCATTTATCATTGATTCACATTATTGAATAAATTCAGCATAAATGTTTCCAAGAATTAATTACATTTATTTTTTCTTTATAATCAAAAATATAATTTGGAAGCTATTTTTTAATCAACTTCTTTCCCTAATTCATTGTCTTCGATTAACATATTTTTTAAATTAATTCACCCCCTCTCTATTTCCATATTATCCAACATAAAATTTTACAGATTATAAAAAATTATATTATCTAATACTGTATTTTATTTTTTATTTTAACCATATATAATATCAAAATAAAAAATTGTTAAATTTAGTTTGTGTTTTTTTATCACAATTTATCGAACTCTTAGGATTTATTTGAAGGGGTATAAATTATAAAATCATGGGTGTTGAATTCCACCCAATAAAAATTTTTTCAATAAAAAATTTATTATTCTATTGAAAATTATTTGGATAATTTTGTTTTCTTATATATTTAGGTTGTCATATTGTTTCATAAAACTAATGATTCTTATAATGAATGCTAACAACAGGGTTGTCTTATGTTGTTTTAATTTACCTTTATGATCCAATATATCCACTTTTTTACCTCATTAGATATTTGATGCTCAAAGTTTACTACCTTTTTTTATTTCATGTGAAGTCTGTGTCTATACTTCTTTAAATGTGATACATATAACACCAAATAATGTCAGAATATATTCTATATAAATTAACTTTTATTAGCTATAAGACCAATGTTATGGAGGGTTTAAAAGGGTCCAACATATCTAGGGTTAAATATTCACTTATTCTCAAATATCACAAATCTCTTTTATGGTGATTGTTATGGAATACCTTTCTTTAACATCAAACTCTAAATCTCCTCAATAATTATCACCATAGTACATTTTTCAAAATATTTATTTTCATTCATTGATTATTGGTTTGAGTATTATTAAATATTTCCTGAAAAATATACATTCCAATAATATTACAAACCCAAACATCAACCCACCATGTTGGATTTATATACCTTTTCCAATTTAGAGCCATATATGGTGTTATTTGAATTCATGAATAGAATTTGATGTTATATAATAAATATACATGGGGAAGGTGCTGATCCAAACCTCCTTTGAAATCCATCGAAGATGATAACATAAAATAATTTATACTTGAATATTCCTATGAAACTAGAAATAACCTTCAGGATAGTAAACAATTTCATAGAAAAGTTATATATCCAATTCATATTGAATAATTCTTCAAAAAAATGATATAAACCTCTAATATAAATCAAATAAACTTGATGTTGGAACAACATACATCCTAACTACATAAATTATATATATCATAGAATGTTGACTAAGGAATAAATATTCCAAAATATAATTGAAATGTGTTGAATTTATAAGAATTTCACATAACACACAAATAGTATTATGGTATTTATTTATTATATTATATCATATAATTAAATCCATGGTGATGTGATACCATTTTCGTATTGGTAGGGGTAATGGTTCCACCATAACCTTAGACTTAATTTACTCCTCCATAACATTATTGTATACCTTTAAAATATTTATATACTATTAAATCTCCATATTCATGTTACCCACTACAAATTTCTTTTGGGATCTCTATATGTCATTAAATTTCTTGGATGGATAGAGAACAGTTACCAATGTGTGTCATCCAGAAACGCCTCCATTTTTTGGTATTTAAGGGATATATATAAATTTCTAGAATCATATAGTTTTTTAATGTCAATGATGAATTCTAGAATATTTTTTTCTATATTTTTATATATAAATAAACCTTTTATGCCTCCTTTATGAAAATGTGTATGAATGGTTGGGGATTAATTTATAAAATATTTTATTTCACAACATAACTTATGATTCATAGGAATATAATTTCCAAATCCATGAGTATTGGGTCACTTTTAATCCCCATCATGGATAATGCAGCATCATCCTTTCTATTCATAGAATCGTCCATCTTCTTTACCTTCATAGTGCGATAATGTAATGAAAAGTCATAGTCCTTGATAAACTCTAAATATATCCTTTAGTGAATATTAAAATTATTATATATAGAAATACAATTGAATATCTTATGATAAATATGTATTTCACACGTTTAGCTATTGGGATAATGCCTAAAAATATTAAATTTAAATATTAATGATACTGGTTCCAAGTCATGTAATAATAGTTTTTTCTCCTGAACATTTATTTTAGGTGAATTATATTCTTCCACTAAAACATTCTACATAAGACGCATCTCAATTTAGTACTTGATGCAATATTTTATATCTTAAAACATTCTACAATGCATAGTTGTTTGAATATATGAGTTGTTACCTGTGTACTCTTGAAATCATTTAAATTTTATTCACTTGAATCTATCCAAAAAAAATCCCTTGTGAGTTAGTTAAATTTTTGGTTTTATAGTCATGAAAAATTTATCACATAACATTAATTTCCCATATCTAACCAATGAGAAATACAGTTCTCTAATATAGTGGTTGGTTTGGACCATTCTTCAATCCCTTTTTTCTTTAAAGGAATAATTGATATATAATAACATGTAATAATATGACCAAAGAATGTTAAATTATGTATCAAGAATTATAATTTAATATATTTTTCAAACAATTTATCCCTTATCCTAGACATCAATAAAATTTTAAAATTGACTTCATACTCTTTCATACTCATTGAATATATAAAAATACAATCCATAAAAATAGTTTCAAATGGATAAAGGTAGTTTCTAATTAATTTATTCCCCACATCTATGAAGCTAGCATAGAATTGTTATAGAGAACGTCTCACGGAGAATTAATATTCTTAAAATATTTCATGATTTTTTTTCAAATATCCATTCATCTAATGATTAGTTTATGATATCTAGAATGAAGTTTTATCATTAAGAAGAACATCTCCAATCTTAGTACATATAAAAACTCATCAATACATAGTTTCGTATAATTTTATTATGATCTTATTTTGATAATGATAATCAATGTAAATATTCATTCCTCTATCTCAATTTAGAAAAAATAAGTATGTGTTACTCCATGGTTAAGACTTTGGGAATATAAAACCCTTTTCCCTATTCTCTTGGATTTAATTATTTGATTACTATTATTTATTCATGTACATTCTATTAGGATTCATTCATATTTATATAACAATATGTATGAGTTCTCCAAAAAATTAAACATCATGGTCTGGGGGACTTGGAAAATATTTTTAAAATATATTTACATATTCCCTCATAAAATAAATGTCAACAATATTGTTTTTCCCCAAAAAAATGATAAATATCCTTTATTAGTGTGTAACAAGACTCATACAAGAGAAGTAACTTCCAAAATAAATACCTAGATAGCCAGAAAGTTATTGATAGTCATTGGTTGATTTAGGATATAAAATATGATTCCCCTAACCAATATATAAAATGGGATCCATGTAGAGAAATCCAATCCATTCCAAAAATCACAAAAAATTGATTTGAGTTTGTAAAATATTATTTTTATAATGATCATTCTTTAGAACATTTATCAGAGTGGAATGATCTAATTGAGATTCAAAAATAATAAATCTATCATTTTTCATTAATAATTAATATCTAGCCTTTGGGGATATGAATTAATAGACTAATATTCATTTCATGATAACAATGAATTCATATAACTGTAATCTACTACGATTTGTTCAATACTATACATGCCTATTACAACAATAATTTCATAATTTTTTCCTTAATAATATTAAATCCAAAACCAATAACATAAGTATTTTAAAAAGTTATTCATAATAAAAAATCTGATGATAATATAAATCAGTAATTCCATACCTTAACATAATCTGAAAAATCTACTAAATACTTCATCAATACAAAATAATGTGATAAGAACATTCCTTACGTATATATTACATCATTTGGAAAAATATTCAATTTAACTCTAAATAAATCAAATCCAAAAACCACTAGGGTTATCGTGTCTAGAGATTAGATAAATAAAAAATATATTTCAAAAACATTATTCAACATATCCCATAAATTATCACCACATGTGATACTATTAGTGATATACCATATGTAATACTGTATTTCATTACCTTGGGAATAGAAACATAGGAATGAATAACCTTGAACTCTCTTAAAGGGGTCAGCATAAGATAAAAAAATTGAATATATAAACTTTTCATAAGATTATCAAGTGAGTATGATAATATAAACAATATACATAAATATATCCCAAGAAAATAATACCTAATGAAACATGTCTTATTAATCATGAATCGTGATATGAGACTTTTAGAATAACATGTTAAATGATATATACGAATGTTGAATCATGAGAGAACTAAAATAATACAGAGAAAAATAACATACAATGGAAGTTTATTAATAAAAAAGAAAATAGTACATGAAAAATATACATTCATGGAACACCCAAAAATTATAATGAAAGAGTTATGGTGTTGGTGATTAAAACCCTAGATTTCTAATTACGACAACAAAGAAGCTCCAAATGAAGATGGGGTGAACTATGGACGTCAAATAGTTGGATCTTACTCGCTTTCCAATTGAGAAGGCAACTTCATGCACTCTATTCATTCCATTATCAGCAACGATGTAGGCCACTCCAGTTGCAACAAGGAAGAATAAACACATGCCACTAATGGTTCAAAAGAATCATCAAGCTCTATACAGCCACTATTGTCTAAGATATAAGCATCCAGGGGGAAATTCCCCACTTTTATGACTGCCTAGAAATCCTGTTCAAGAGACTAGGCAACTCGGATGAAGGTTTCCCCAAAATACCATCTTTCTGAGACTATAATTGATCCATGAATTAAAATGCAGCATCAAATAAGAAATCCCCTGAATTCCAGTTGTAAAACTTCTCAGCAAAGATAAAAAATAGGCCGCTCCATTCATGTCAACACTGATCATAGATGAGGATAAATGAAAAATGATAACATTTAAGGGAATATGAAAAAAAGAATAGATATGTTAAAGCCTAGTGAAAATGAAGGAACATATAAAAATAATATATTAATGTGGAATAACCTAGAAGTGTGGTATAATAATGTAGAAAATACATAGGCATATAAAATATTTTCTTATGTAAACGCTCAAAACCAAGTCTATAATTTTATAATGGATGAAGTTCTATGGATAATTGGGTTAACTAAATATTACCCTAAATATAGTGGATTTCATTAATTCCATAGTCTACATATCATATCATGAGATAAAATTCTTTTTCAAACACATTATATGAATATATAATTTCATTCACATCCATCATGCTAAAAGAAATAGTAATTTTTATGTTCTATATGATCATGAAAACATTCATAATCCCATCATTGAATTATTAAATTGTTTGAATGAGAGAGGTTTCAATAAAATTACTACAATACATGATCATAATGTATTTACATCATTATTGGGATAGTTTCATTAGATAATATAATTATTGAAGCACAATAATCATTAATGTATTTTGATAATAATTAAAAAAATATAAGATGATCATTTGACAATTTTGTAGAGAAGATAATAATTATCACATACATTTTTTATAACATTTATTCAATAAATTAATTAATTTTATACAAAATATTACAAAAACATATTTAAAATTTACCTAAAAATTACATTGAGGATCCATGAAATCAACAGATGGAAGCTTTAAAAATAAAACCTAATGAAACAGTGTGAAAAAGCAACCATAATTTTTTTTTAAAAATTCCCTTTCAAATTTTTTTTACAGAATGTAAAATTTATTATAAAATTAAATAATTAAAACTTAAAAATATATAAAATTACATTAATTACATAAATAAAATTATTGTGGATGATAAATAATCTCAACTGAATTGACGAGATAAGTTCAACTCCAATTACAAGAACCATTTGGTTAAATTTTAAACAATAATAAGGTGAAATGGTAGTGATACGTGTAAAACAAAAAATAAAATCATATGTTGAAAATTATTATTATTTTATAGATAAATAACATAAAATTTACAGAGGATGTTAATTTTTAGAAAACGTTCTCCATTTTAATGTGATATTGGAAATGGAATACCTGTGAATATAGTAACTTTTGAATCAAAATATATAGACAAATGAAACATGATATAATCCCCTAATTTTAATAGAATCCATGATAAAATATATGTATGGGTAACTATATACAACATCATAAATATTATCAAAGTGGTGTATATCTCAATAAAGGGAAATTTAGAGGAGGAACGATTTCATTTACTCGTGACATCCATGAATGTTATTTAACTTATGGTATAATAATGATAAATTTACTAATCAATTATTTACAAACCATATTTTTATCAATTAATTTTTTAGTTTAAAATTATAATTATTTACTAAACACATATTAGTTTATTATTGTCTATTTTTACGCTTCAATGTATGAAATTTTGATTTTATAAAACTCGTTTCATTATGGTGATATAGATCATTATACTATGATCAGAATTTGAAAATTATTATATTATTAAAGGTTTTTTAATTGTTGTATTTAAATTATTTATCTGGTGACATGTTCATTTTATATAAGTTATTGGTATATCACTTGATAATGGAAAAAAAGATGATCGTGATTCCAGTAATTTTACTAATGAGAGGAGTTACATTATAATGACCATCAATTTTATCTCCTAATTCGAGAACCATATTCAAAACATAAATTAACATTTAATATAATACATTAACATTATTAATGTATTAAAACACTTTAATATTGTAAACATTGAACAAATTATATCAGCTTTCATATTGATGATTGAACCGGCCCAAACAAGAATATATTATAATAAGCAAGTTATAAGTGTGTATATTTATATTATATAAATATCATTAATAAATAAAAAATTAAAATAATAAAATATAATTTGAGTGGGGAAAATATGATTTTATATGATTAGTTAATTGAAAATGATGGTGAATTACAAGACAATCACTTTAATGAAATTGCTTCTAAAAACATGTTCCTTTAGAAACAAGTATTTATACCTCCTTAAAGGAAGAATATGTTTCCAATTCTAAAATATGGATTTCATATAAGGGATTTGGGGATATTTTCTAGGATAAACTTATTTTAAAGGATTCATAACTTTATATGTCTGTTTTGAGTCATATATCTGCATGTACAAGTTACATAATGTGTATGGAAGGTATTTTTTGTGGAAAGAGGATCCAAGCTGTAAAAATAATTTATAAATTTATACATTCCCTCATCTACATAATTTAAAAATTATATTAGATATATTTTAGGCCTTCATCCATTATATAATCCTTTTTATGTCATTTTATATTTATTGTGGTAACTCAGTTTTTACCTTGGTGATTTTTTTTCCAAAAAATAAAATTAACCTCGGGCTTTAATTTAAAAGTGATGATTTGAAATATTGAATCCGTTTAATTTACATAAGCTTTTTTATATGGTAAATTTATCTTTAAAATTATATATATATACATATATATATATATATTGAAAACATTGTCACCAAAAAAAATATTTCTAAACATTATTTGTTCTTAATCATACTTAATATCAATTATATAAAACCCAAAATATATACATCCCAATATGGTGAAAAATTATATATTACATATATATAGACATTGATTCCAACTGAAGTGAACCAAAATTAAAATTGCATAATATAAATTTCATTAAAAAATTTGATTCACTTGAAAACCAATAGCCATTTAGGTTTATAGTTTTCAAAAAAATTAGAAAATCCTTTGTGGAATGAAAACCATACATTTCTCATCTAAATGAAATTTCTCCCAATATAGTGTGTTTTTTATATTCTATAATAATTACTTAATATATCCTATAAATCTACACAAAATATCCTTCTATATATAAAATATATATTACACCTTTTCCCATGCTATTCTATGGTGGGAGTGATGAATAGTGTGGCATCGGCGGTGGTAGTCTTTCACCGGTGATGCTCACCAGCGAGGAGTTGTTTGTCCTCTGGTGTTAATGTCTGCGGTGGCGCGTCGGGGTTGATCGCCGGTGGTGTTGTCTGATTATGATGATGGGGTGTGGCTCGAGGTGTCGACCTATTCGAGACGGCTCGGTAATCGAGACTCATGATGGTTTTCTTGTTTGAATATGAAATTTGAATTTGCGGATGGTGGTTTGTGGTTGTAAGCCTGGTTACCGGTTTTCCTTAAACCAGCTTTGGAGAAAATATAAAAAATGATTTGCAGGTGGGAAAATGGAAACAAACTAATGGTGTGCGTAAATTATAAGGATGCGTATTTCCTTAATGAATCAAATTTCATATTAGAGAATAATATGATCATATGGTTATTTGAAAAAAAATCCAGGTGTATGTACATAAAATAAATTATTTCATATACCTCTAGAAATGGATCATAAATCATGATTCATGGTATAAAACATTAACATAAAATAAGATTAATATGATTCAATAATCACAATCCTTCTAAAATTAACACTTCTTTAAAGGAACCATTATTATTCTTACAAATCAAATAAAAAATGTGAATTTATCTTATGAAAACATGAGAACACATTATTATTTTTCATGAAAGTAAACCTTCCAATTTTGAATGTTTATATAACCTATACATAAAAATAAAACTATTTCCATTAAATCTCATTAAAAACATATAAAACCCATGCTGCAGCCTTAGTAAAATATATTAATCACCCATGTTCACTCTTGTTTCTCAAATATATAATAAATCATAATCACTAAATTAAAATTATGATTTTTATAGATAATAAATAAATAATGTATTGGAGGGATATTTTCATGGCCCACACATCATCATCTATAGTTTTCAACAATTATAACATATCAAAATTTATTACTATTAAATTTAATAAAAAACTATCATTCCTATATAGTTTGAATAAATCATGGAAAGGGAACATTTTTCATGATAGTTTCTTTAAATTATCATTAAATTAAATTTTCGGAAAAAGGTTTATAGAATCATTAAAATATATCCCTAGTAAATAATAAGAATAATTTAAAATACATTAAAATATATGAAAAAATAATTTTTGGAAGAATTAAAAATATGATTTGAAAAAAAGTGGAAATATACTTTTATATTTTTAACATTGGAAAACAAAATAGAACCCTAGAAAAATTAAAATAGTGGTTTGTATGTAAAAACATAGATACTGTGTAATGGAATTTTTCTTAAAAAAATATTTTTATTGGAATATTTTTTCATGTTGTATATGTTAAAACCCATCAATTCTCCAATTTGTAGAGAAAGAAAAAAGGGATTCTACAAAAACATTGAAAATCATTCCTTCTAATCATTTATAATTAATGTTATAGATAGTAGAAATCACCTTTATGAAACATTTATGTAAAGATAAAAACATCTTTAAATTAATTTAATGAATATGGGAATATAATATAAAGTGTTTACAAAATTAAAAATAAGGTTTTGATTAAAAAAATCACTTAAATAATTTAAAAAAAACCTTTTAATGAAACAACTTTGGAAGAAAATAAAATACCATTGATGTTAAGAGTGTGATGATATTATATTTTAAGGGTGTAGTATATACAAAATAATTTAATATTGGCGAATCAATAAAAAAATACCTCAAATAAAAATGTTTGAGATGAGAAAACATTTGACAAACTCATTTTTTGTTCATGTTTTTAAGTGCTTTATCTTGGGGGTTTTAATTAATTTAAAAGGATATTCTCATATATTTCAATGTCAAGAAAATTGGAAATTAAAAAAATTTAATTAAAATGATTGGAAATGAATAATTTTTATAAAATTTGATTTTTTTTATTCATTCTAATATTTTATTTTTCATACTTTCTAATTTTATTGGATCTTATGTGTTTACTTTAAAAACAATTGGGGTCAAGATAGATAACCCTTAACCAAGTTGCACCCTTCCATATAGCCATCCAACGATGACCCGACAATATGGAGCCCCACCAAGGAGGGTCCGCAATATATAGAAGTGAATGGGGCATCAATCTCATGTATACGTGGCCCACATGGGGTCTAATACATAAGGGGTTGTGCAGGGTTGAACCCCAAACACGTTCTGTTTTGGTGCAGGCTGTATTTATTATTAAAGGAGTATCCTATGGGAGATCATCCCCACATAAGTTATTTTAGTCAGTTCTCTCTCACCTAAAATTATAAATTCTCTCCCCACCATTTTTTCATTCCAATGTGGGATAAATGATATGTGGTTAATATTAATAGTTATAAATCCTTAATCACCTATCTTCGATAGATCCCACTCTACCTTCTATTATAAAATAAATTTCCCTCAGCCACACATCAATCACTATCCACCACAATAGCACCAATGAACCATCATTTCTAGCCCCCTAAGGGATCATGGTCAATCTATCTCCCAATTTCTCTCCTCCACACCACCATGTACCCTATCTAAATCATCATCTGACCAAAATGGTCCCTCTCTATCAATTAGAAATTCCATAGGGTTGAGGAGATCGCTCACCCCCACAATTGCTCTGATTATGATACCATACCCACTAAGTTCCCCTACCACATGGCACATCCCTCGTAGCCTATGCAAGCCATAATGAAAAGAAGGAAGATAAACTGTTTCCCCCAATGGATTTCAATCCAAGCTGAAATAGAAATATCGATGATCAAATGGTGTTTCCAAATATTTCACCCATGTCTCATAGTTTTATATATAAGGGGAGATCCCCTTTCCCAGAGGAGGTGACTAGTTACTATCACATTCAAATAAAAATAAGGCACCCATGCCACATCTAATGGAGTTTGACCCCGCTAGAGAAAATGTTGAGGGATCTATGTTGCTACATTCATTTTATATCTATATTTTTTAATTTTATTTTATTTTATTTCGTTTATAATTGTAAATATTTTAATTTATTTTATAAAACAATTATTTTATTTTTGGTTTAATTTTTATTCCACCCAATAATCATTCTTCTTTTCTATATTCTCAATTTTACCTTCTTATTATTTTCTTTTATATCAAATTTTATTTCATTTTATTTTTATATTTTATTATTTATTTCTTATTCTTTTTCTATGTGTTTAATTTTTCGTTCTCTCATCCTCATCCTCTTTTTTTATATTATTTTTTTCTCTTTTTCCCTCCTTCTATATTTCTACAATGACCTTCTACTATAAAAAATGAGGGGTTAACCTAAGGCTTGGCCTAGATGGGAAAAGTTTTATTTTCTATTCTTTTTTTCTTATAAATTTATATGATTTATTTATTTAATTATTGAGAAAGGGTGATGTTCATGGGTATGTTGATTTCCTCTAATGAAAATGAACACAAACCCATCTCTATACTTTTATTAAAACATTTACCTCCCTTGTAATAGATAAATTTTTTCATATGATGGATTTGAGCCATCAATATGATGAAATCGAATATGATGGATCAAGGACCTTGAAGATGTCACAATATTAATTAAGGTGTTCCATCCAGATTGATTATATGAGGAATTAGAATTAATATTACTAATGGAATTCATGATTTATCACCACTAAATAAAAGAATTTTATTTTATTCGTGAGATATAATTATATAATTATCAAAATAAATTTAAAAACCATACAAAATAATGATGGGACCTATAATCCAAAACCAAAACACCATGTTCCTTCTTTATTGTTATATTATTTCATTTCATGTTAGTGTAAATATTATCATTTCATTTATCATATAAAATTCCACTGATTTTATAGAATTAATAAAAGCAAACAAAAATATGTGGTTTATGTGAGTCACATTAAGTAGGTGAACAACTGAGAAACCATCTCAAATGAAACAACCCTGGTAATCCTCTAGGCTATATTATGAAAATAAATTTTCTTTTTCCATGCACTATGACAAGAATGATTTTAGAACTGTCAGTGTTTCCAGGGTGCTAATCATTATTATGATTCTTTTTCAATTTTCACATATTAGATAGTTTTTATTACCTTTTAAAAATAATAATAATTTATTTTTCTATGATGGATTCAAATAATTATTATTCTTTATGGAATAACTACTCAGAGGTGTATAAACCCAGTGTTTAATAAACATTTTCAAAAGAAAAATGTGTTTTTCTTTTTTTACAGAAATATTAGTAGATCCAAATGACTAATAATCATAGAGTATAAATTAAAAGACCGTATCTAATATATTAAAAATACTATAGAGAAACTAGTGGATGAATTATAGATCATTGAGTTAACTGGATTTTCTGATTATTTTTCAAAATTTTATAAAGAAATTGTTGGGAAAATGAGAAGAGTGTCCTTTGTTTCCTCCCAACTCATTTGAAGTTGATCCCCAGGTAAAATTATAGTTTTATGTTGAAAATCACAAAATAAAATATGATATCCAATATCATTAAGATATGGTGAATTATCTGCAAGTAAAATTGATTGGATAACTATGAACATCAATTCTCCCATCGAGAAACCTTTAATTGAACTTAAATATCATAAACTAGTATTCTCGAGTTTTTAATGAGAAAATTCATGAATTATAGGCCAATATTAAGGATTATCCATAGTCCAACCATATAAATAACTAGGTTAGGATGACCGTAAAGAGATAGATTATTTTCATAATGAGGAATACATTCTAATTGAGAAAATTGTGGGAGATTAAAATGATATGTATCGTTTATAGAACTAATATGAGGTATAAAATGATCTAAATAAATTAATATGAGGTATAAAATGAGCTAGATTATATTTATAATGATTTTTGGGTGTATACCAATCCATTTCTGATTAATTTCTTAGAGGGTGTTTTGAAAATAATATTTTAGTATACATTCATTAGGAATTTTGAAATATTTTTTTAGGATGTAGATTTCTGATGTGATAATTTGAGATCAATGAATTTAATTAGTTAATGTGTATTCATATTATTAATATAATAGAGTTAATATGTCATAAATAGTTTTTTTGAAATTTTGGGCCACACTAAATTATACCACTATGTGATGACTTGGGTATAGAGGGTTAGGTGTTATGATCATGATTTGGAATGTTCTAAGGTCCCTCGTTAATAAGAGATGCAATAGTTATTTCTTTAGTTAGTGGGTTTATAAGTTCATTTCATGGGTGTGATCTGTAAGTGAGTGATTTTCCTATATTATTTTTATGTATATTTTGATTAACAATTTTATAATTATCTCTAATTTTATGCTAATCTTTTGGAATCTTGTTCTTATTTTAGGTGTTTGTGTGGGATATCTTGTGGTTTAACTATTGGTTTTTATACTCACTTCGTGAATATTAACCTTGGTTTTAATATATATTTTATTTATCGTATAGGTATTGGTAAATTATTTCAATATTCCTTAATATAATCTTGATTTTGGGGTCTCAGTTAATTGAAGATAAAACATGATGAAAGATGTGTGATCGATTATGGGGTTGTTCCACCTAGGTGCTCGATGTCTTTATAGTTTTTTACTTATGGTATTATACACTTAAATTTTGTAATATATTACACTATTACTATAATTATCATTTTATTATGTTATTAGAGGTTTTTTGGTTTTATATCATGTATCATGTTATGTGCCTTCACTATTTTTTATTGTTGGTTTTTTATTGACAGGGGTAAATAAACCCCAAATAATTTTTTATACACATTGTATTTATTTCCCACCATTAATGTCCTAGGGATGTAACCTAATTCTTGTGGAATTTGTTTCCTTCCCAATCCAATAGTTTGTAGTTACGACAATATAGTATATGTGTGATAGTAATGAAAAACAAAAGGAATTATTTCATATAGGCAGTAATCTGTACATTGCATATACAACATTTTGATTTTTAATAGTATAGAAAGTTTGATAAAAATAGTTGATCCATTATAATTTTTACATATTATTGTACTAAATGTTCTGTTTTCATTAAATTTTTAGGGTTATAATATATTTGAATGTTTTGTAAGAAGAAGTTAACTTAAAAGAATGAATTTAAAAACATTACATCTTCCTTGGAAATCCTTCCTTTGATTAAACTTATCAATCATATAATAGGTGAACATCAATTATTTTTTAAAAAATATTAATTCTTTTATGGTCTATAATGTAACATTAAATATAAAAAGACACTTGAAAATGGATAATAGATGACATTTTTTACCATTACCCTTCTCACTTGTCCGCTTATAATATTTTTTCTATTTTTAGTATATATATTACTTTCATAGGGGTGTAATTACAATAAACACACAAACATCCACCATGCACATAGTGCAAAATGGAAAACCATATCCCACCCCAATGGTTATCCCACCCAGGAAACCTTATTTATTCAGTACATGGCCCAAAGGCACACAACTAGCATAAAGGCCTAGTAGAGTGTCATTCCTATATCACTACTTGCGTGCATCATGCAGGCATCACAACCTACCATAAAAAATTCAATCTGTTCTAGATTTGAGCCCAGGTCCTAATGTAGGATTACAGGGAACCTTTACCACTCAATAAATCCCACAAATTCATTTAAAATTATTAAATAATTTAATAAAAAATTGTTTTAAATTAAATATTCTTAAATAAAATTTTAGAAATATTAAGATAATTTGACATTAATGGCATAAATATATCAATGGGGTTTAAATATAAATACTTATTTTGACTATTATCCTTTATAATTATCTAAATAATTATTTTGACACCACAATTCATCAATCTCATATAGCTATTAATGTTTTTAAAATCATTTAAATTATATTTCTATTGCTTGCACGAGAATTTTGTAAATTCGACATAATCATTTTAGAGGGTTATAATGTAATTTAAAAAAATTAAATAAGACATATATGTTTTTTTAGTTTATTTTTTATAAATATTTTTATCATGAATGTTTCATTAATCATTTTTATCCAAATCATTATCATGAAAAATTAATAATTAAGTGAGAGTGACATTTTTATATTAAATTTATAAAATAATAGTAATTTCATAGTAAAATAATGTGTTAAAAATTTAAATAAATTACAATATATGATAATTTTCGGTCTAATTTCCCTCATCCAATAAAATTTAGATATTTTTTAGAGGTATTTGTAACCTAATATCTTAGTTTATTACACTCCTTAAAACATTTAAACCATGTCATGGTAAAAAAATTTAACATAATAAATATTGATTATTAATAAAAATTACATTTTAATTATTATATAATATGAATATGCTGATCATAAAAATTTTATCCATTTATAATGATTCAGTTTCCAAAATTGGTAAAAAATAATTTTAAAATAAAATGATGAATTAGAATGTAAAGACTCGGAAATTTCAAAGAAATCATTTTATTAAATTCTTTGAAATTTTACGAGTTTGCAATTTCTGACGGTGCCTGATTCTGAGGCCCGGTGTGCCTGCAATCAATTTCTGAAGCCTTTTTCGGGTACGTTCAGTAAACGTACATGCGGGTTTTTCTATCTTTTGAACCGGTGCTCGGAATTTAAATCTGAGGGTACTGATGAACTCGCAGTGCTAGTATTCGCTTAAGGGGACCTTTACCGTAGTTTCGTTTGGTCGGGGGGAGAAATTAATTTTTGTAAATTTTATTAAACTAAAAAAAATTATGTGTTACATAGTTTTTTTTAGGGTGGTGGTTATTTCCTCCAAAAGGAAGTATGAGGTGGGTCCCACACCCCACATAATCTCCCTTCAGATAATATAACTAAGGGTGGGGCCCACACGAGCATAACCCCTAAACTTCCCCATAAACTCCCCATTACCTCCCCTTAATTAATTTGAAACCTCCCCTCTTTAATTGTTATGCTCCCCCTCCTTAACTCTCCAATAAATGTTGCCAACACCTTTTAATTAATTAATTTAACTCCCTAATTAATTATTTTATGTGTTTGAATTTTGAAAACTATAATCCATCCTTTTATATAGGGGGTGTATTTTTATTTTTAGTTTGGTTGGACATTTTATTTTGGTGGGAAGGCTTTGTATAATTCACCGTCTCCGATGGAGAATGCAAGGGACTACTCAAACTATTCTTCCTCTTTGGACGCACCCCAACATCAACAGAATTGACATCCGTCTTCCCTGACACCCAACATCAGCGACACAGTCTTCCGCGGCTCGTCGACGTGCAACTTACCTTGAATCGAGGTAGTTGTTTGTCCTGTTTAAATTAAATCTTCGTTCCTCATTTTTATATTGTTCAACATTGGCTTCTTGTTACCACCTTACGCGGAGGGAACGGGGCGAACTAACATGGCCCGAAGACCCTCCGTTGTTTCTATTGAGTTGATGACGGTGGAAGAACCGGTAGGGCGCGGTGTTGTCACACTGCGACGGAGAAAGGAATGGTTCACGACCATGAGGACTGTGTGGGACGGAAGAAGTGACAACCGTGCACCGACCGCGTGGAGAAGAAACACGGCCCGCATCTACGGGCTGCTCGGATGAAGCGAAACCGTCCGTCGTAGCTGTCCTGGATGGAGGACCGTGACGCCCCCTTGGTGTCGCGCTTCGGGAAAACCATTGCCCGCTTTGCGGAACGCTTTCCGGATGAAATGGTCGGCTATGGTCGGTCGGGCAGAAGAGCGCGGCACCATGAGGCGCCGCACTGCAGCGGGATCACGACCGACACTAGGTAGACCACTTCGGTGGGTAAACCGGGCGGAAGAAACTGCGTCGCTTAGGGGCACCGCGTGCGGAGGATCTGCGACCCACACAATGGACCCCTCGTGCCGGAAAAGCTGGCCGGATTCGGCCGGCCGGACAGGAGAGCCGGCGCTGCTCAGCGCCTCTGTTACAAGGAATCGGGGGGCCCCGCCCCCAGCTCCGCTCAGCCAACTGGCCGAGCCGCGGCTCGCCGCGGGCCAGGCCACCCTTGTGGGGGTTGGGCCGCTGGCCTCGCAGGTCGGGCCGCCCTCGCATGGGCTAGGCCACAGCCACTGGGCTGGACCGCACTCCACCTGGCCGGCCAACCTGCCAAGCTGGGTCGGACACGCCAAACCTGGTCGGGCCGACTCGCCAACCCTCTGCGCTTGGCGGGTCGGGCCCATCATGCTTAAACGTGAATAATTTCCAGACCGCGCATCCAATTGATGCTTCGTCTATAGAACTGGGACCCTTGCGATGAGGCGGTACATTTTCGATACTCTCAATGAATTTTGGACAACTTTGGAAAATGGCCGGGTTTGGAATGAGCGTAAATCCAATCGGGCCCCTAGAATGGAAAAGCCAATAACTCTCATACCGGTTGTCCAATTGATGCGCCATCTGTCACGTTGGGTTTCTTTTGATGAAATGGAACTTTGGGATAAATAAAATCTTGATTTAGTGATTGTTGACGTGCCATCTGTCACGTTGGGTTTCCTTTGGTTGTGACTACAATGTCTGCTGTATTGGGATCCTCCGTGGGTTCGATGATGATGAATACCGTACTGGGATGCTCCGTGGGTTCAACGATGATGGAAAATGTACCGGAATCCTCCTTGGGTTCGATAGCATTGACAATTGTTCTTGTATCCTGTGTGGGTTTGGCAGTTTGACCTCTGTACTTGTATCCTATGTGGGTCATATAGGGTAGCTGGTCTTGTATCCTGTGTGGGTCCGATAGCTTAGCTGTTCTTGTATCCTCTATGGGTCTGACATCTTAGATGAATTAGTGACTACATCTGATCATCTCTGTCTCTATATGAAAGATGTATACTAGTGTAAGCTGAGTCTTGACTTTCAATCACTATCATCGATGCGAATGACTTTACTTCTTGTGTAGACTAGGTTGTGATTGGGCTCGAGAGTTAGAGCTAAACTGAGATTGATAACTTAGGTATATGTATGGGCATATACCTAAGTAGGGTTTTTTAATACATCATGATTGTATCATTTCTTTTGTGGTTTATCCATGGTGGATTCTAGGAGACCTTCGAGGGTCTCAGGTCCCTACTGAGTATCGTTATACTCACCCCTGCATGGGAAATGCCCGCACATCGTTGTGTTGGGTGCAGATGACGGATAACACTGATCGAGGCAGAGTGTTGTGGATCTAGACGGTACCCAGAGGTGGATCACTTGGTGAGACATACACAGTGCGGATGGAGGGACCTGAGGTGCTGAAGAGGCCATCTGTACCTACCCTTCATATTGGATTTCTAGAGGACGACTCAGTAGTTTCCTTTTACAATTCTGCAGTTGTACATTATTGTTGGGATTGTATTTTTGTCCCCTTTCCTTTCAACACTTACTTTTGTATTCAGTTTTACTTAGTGATTAGTTTCAGTTTTTTCCTCTACTGCTTGTGTTCAAACTATGTGTGTGTTACAGGATAAAGGCAATGCCTTCCCTTTTATCAGGATTATGCCTTTCGTGTTAGTTGCCAACCTCTGGTCTATGGAAGGCAGGCATGGAGTAGTCAAGGCACGGGCCCTGAGGATGGGTCGTGACAAATTGGTGTGAGAGGAGTCGATTCTACCGCAAAAAATAGACTCTGATTCTTTTATGTGAAGTAATAGTGTTAAGAGTATTGAGTGTGGTTTTTAGTCCAGGGATTCCAGTGTTAGTGCGCCAGCTAACGTATCCATACACCATGGCCCTGACCTCTGATTTCCAACATAGTGCAAAAAAAAATGATTGCGTGTGTTTTTCATTTGAAATTTTTTTCTTCATGATTAATTTATTTCAGCTCACCAGGTATATTGTTTTAACCATGGTGCACCTATTTCTTTTCAGGATGGACCCATGAAGGCATCCAAGTAGGGTTCTATGTCACGTACGAGATGATATCCCACCGAGCGATGAGGCCTTAGTGCAGGGCCTCATCACATCAGAGGAACCAATAGTACCACTACCTGTTGGGCCACTGATACCACCCAAGCTTATGATGATCCTTGATGTGAGTCCCTTGAAAGAAGCAGCAGGTTGATGGTGGAGCCTGATTCTCCAGGTGCATGACTAGGCATCTTTATTTTGGAAAGAATTCGAGAGTCTCTTAAACTCGGAGATTGTTCCCTCAGCCCTTCATGTGGTGCGGATTCAGGAGTTACTACATCCGTAGCAGGGAAGTATGAGAGTAGATCAGTACTCAGCGAGGTTCACTAACCTCTCATGATACTCCATGGATATGGTGCATGACCCATTTTTCAGGGCCTTAACCTTTGAGTAGGGACTCAGAAACGAGATCAGGGCATCGAAGATTCCCCTAAGCATCCCGACGCAGACGAGGGTGTTGGAGCAAGCCCTGCTAGTGGAAAATTTCTCGCTGAGCAGTCACCAGCGGCGAGACCCACCACAGTGAGACACGTAGTGGAGTCTTCTGAAGCTGGCAGAAGATAGATGTCACTGAGGTCCAAGAAGACTAGGCCATCAGGTGGAAGATCACAGGATACAGGTTTGGTTGTGCGGGGAACACGAAGCAGAGCCATCCTTACGAGGAGCAGGCAGTGCTATGCATGCGGCGGGCAGTGCCACATGGCTCGTGACTACCAAACTCACCATGTAGACGAGAAGCAGACAATAGAGGGACCTCACAAGCAGAGGTAGAGGATTGACTGTGATGGTCCACTGGGAGTAGCCAGATGAGGCAGAGGAGTTAGCCGAGCAGCAGGTGGTTGACGACATTTTGAAGCTCCACCACCACCACCACCATGAGGTCCACCCTGACCACAGTGAGCTGGAGGACAGAGGCAGGCTCAGCTCTAGGAAATCGAGGCCTACGACCACAGCGCACCTGAGAAGATTCAAGGTATTATCTATTTCTACTCCACCCTTGTTGTAATACTAATAGACACAGGTGCGAGTCATTCTTTTATTGTCGCTGCCCTTGTTCGGGGCTCGGATATTCCGACGGAGCCGTTGGCTCGATCCTTATGGCTAGAGACTCCTACAGGAGTAGACTCGATGATTACACACTAGTTTCAGCTTTTTGATCTTACTCTAGGAGTTGAGAGATTTGGCTGGGATCTTCTTGTAGCGTCGTTGAGGATTTACGACGTCATCTTGGGTATGAACTAGTTATCCATGGTTCATGATAAGATTTAATTTTTTAGGTGCAAGGTATGGTGTGTCCACACGTATGGGACCAGGTTCACCTTCACCGACGAGATGGGAGCCTTTGTAGCACATGTCGGACTTACGAAAAGGAGGGGTTAGTTGATCACACATCAGTTAGTTAGTCTCATCCTTGGAGCAGTTGACGTGCGGAGTCCAAGTTTTTCTATTGTGGTGGAACAGTACATAGATTTGTTTCCTAACGACATTCCAGGACTACCTTCTCATAGATAGGTAGACATCAACATTGACTTTTACCCAAGGAAAACACCGATATCTACTCCAGCATATCGGATGGCTCCCTCCGAGCTTCATGAGCTGTGGGTACAGCTGGAGGACTTGTAGGGAAACAGACATATCGGACCCTGGGTTTCACCCTGGGCTCTCTCATTTTGTTTTCCAAGAAGGTGGATGGGATCTTGCGATTGTGTTTCAACTACCATCACCTGAATCAGGTGACTTTGAAGAACAAGTACTCCCTCCAGATGATTGACAACCTATTTTATAATTTCAAGGGAGCATGATGGTTCTTGAAGATAGGCCTCAGGCCAGGCTATCACCAGCTCAGAGTTCGATATGAGGATGTGCAGAAGACAGCCTTCAGGTGTCGAGATGGCCACTACAAGTTCCTGGTTATGCCCTTTTTCATAACCAATGCTCTAGTAGTATTCATGTGTCTCATGAACAGGATCTTCCAAACATACCTTAATAGATTTGTCATATTCTTCATCGATGACATACTAATTTACTCGACTATTGAGGAGGCACACACATACCATTTGTGGGTAGTACTGGACACACTCTGAGAGCACCATCTTTATGGTAAGATCTCGAAGTTCTAGTTCTGGATTTGAGAGGTACAATTCATGGGGCACATCATCTCGGTGGCCGGAGTTTCAGTGGACCCAGCGATGATCATGGCAGTAATTGCTTGGGAGCCTCCCAAGAGTGTGACGGAGGATAGGAGTTTTCTAGGTCTGGCTAGGTACTATTGGAGATTTTTCCAGACTTCTCCAGAGTTTCAGCATCAATTTAAGCATTGAAGAAGATGGGGACACACTTCATGTGGTCAGATAAATGCTAGCAGAGATTTCAGGAGATGAGGTAGAGGTTGACCAGTGTGCCCATCTTGATGCTACTGGAGGAGGGAATAGGGTACGTAGTATACTGTGACTCATCAGGGACCGGAATTGTGTGTGTCCTGATTTAGGAGAGAGCATTGATCACCTATGGGTCACGGTTGTTGAGACAACATGATAATAAATATACTACCCATGACCTGGAGTTAGCTATAGTGGTCTTCTCCTTGAAGATGTGGCGGCACAATCTTATGGGTGAGCGTTTTATAGTCTACTCTAACCACCAGAGTCTCAGGTTGTTCTTCTCACATAAGGATCTGAACCTGAGACAGCAGTGATGGCTTGAGTTCCTTCAGGACTATTACTTCTAGATAGTCTATACTCTTGGGAAGGGGAACGTTGTAGCATATGCTCTCAGCCGGAGATCGGGAATTCAGCTACTAGGAGAGGTGACAAAGAAGCTGGCCACGTTGCAGATATACTTTAAGGATAGAGATGGAGCAGCCTTTCTACAGTCTCTCAGAGTCACTCCTCCACTTCTTTAGAGAGTCAGGGAGGGAAATCGTGGAGACATTGACTGTGAGACACGACATGCTAAGATATCCTCCGGGTAGGTAGGTGATTGTTTTTCTGAAGGTGGGGAGCATGTCATCCTCTTTAGAGGTTGTACAATGGTACTGGTTGCATTACATGAGGATGTGTTGAGAGAGTTCCACACTTCCCCTATAACGGTACATCCAGGAGTGGTGAGGATGTATCAGGACCTCAGGCGACAGCATTGGTGTCCAGGTATGAAGAAATTAGTTGCAGAGTTTTTCTTTCGATGCCTCGCTTGTTAGCAAGTGAAGGCAGAGCACCAGGTTCCAACAAGCTTAGTTCATCCCTTAGAGGTTCCATAGTGGAAGTGGGATGATATATCCTTGGATATCGTGACGAGGATTCCAGGTATATCCATAGGGCACGACTCCATCTGGGTGGTTGTCGACTGACTCACCAAGTCGGCCCCCTTCCTACCGATCAGAGAGCTGGGCTCAGTAGAGAGATTGGGACACCACTACGTTCAGGAGATCGTAATGCTTCTTGGTGTGCCATCGACTATTTTCTCTGATTGAGACACTCGTTTCACATCCAGGCTATGGAAGGGGTTACAAGAGGCTTTTGGCACGCAGCTTTTCTTGAGCACCACCTTCCTTCCTCTGATGGATGGTCAAACTATGAGGACCATTTAGACTCTCAAGGACATGCTCTGTGCATGTGTCCTCAACTTTGTTCATAGTTGAGAGGATCACTTACCCTTGGTAGAGTTTTCGTACAACAATAACTACCACTCCACAATCGGGATGACACCTTACGAGGCACTGTATGACCAACCTTACTGATTACCTTTGTGATCGAATGACCTAGGGGAGTCAGCAATTGTATGACTAGAGATTGGGCAGGATACAACGGAGAAGGTGCAGGCTACAACGAAGAAGGTGCAGATCATCCATGAGCGGATGAAGACTACGCAGAGCAGACATAAGTCCAATTCTGATAGGAGATGGAGACCACTGGAGTTCAAGGATGGTGACCACGTCTTCTGATGGGTCTCACCTCGATGAGGACTACGGAGATTTGGCCGGGGCGAAAAGTTATCTCCACTTTTCATCGGATCGTTCCAGGTCCTCAGCACGGTAGGCGAAGTGGTTTACCCTATATCTCTTCCACCTCAGTTGCAGCGGGTGCACGATGTCTTTCACGTATCTTAGTTGATGAGATACGTGAACGACCCATCACACATCATCGGCCACGAGGAGCTGGACATCAATGATGGGGTGACATTCATGGAGGTCGAATTGGAGATCGAGGATCGACATGAGTGAGTCTTATGTGTATGGTCGATTCCTCTGGTGCGCATTCGCTGGAAGCAGAGAAACCTCCTGGAGAGCACTTGGGAGCGGTAGGCACAGATGTGTGCTCAATACCCCCATATGTTTCCCTAGGGTTGATTGTAGCTTTATGGGGACGTAAATCCTCTAGATGGGGTAATGTAAAGACTCTGAAATTGCAAGGAAAGTTTTTTGTTAAATTTTTTGGAATTTTACGAGTCCGTTGTTTCTGAAGGTGCCTGATTTCGAGGCCCGGTGTGCCCGAAATCAATTTCTAATGTTTTTTTCGGGTACATTCAGCAAACATACGTGCGGGTTTTTCTATCATTTGAACGGGTGCTCAGAATTGAAATCTGAGGGCACCGATGAACTCGCAACATCAGTATTTACTTAAGGGGACCTTTACTTTAGATCCGTTGGGTCGGTATGAGAAGGTAAATTTTAGGAATTTTATTAAAATAAATAAAATTATCTGTAACATAGTTTTATTTAATGTGGTGGTTATTTTCCACATGAGCCTCAGCCCAGTTGGTGAGGACTACTTAAGTGCATCCAAGAGACCCGGGATCAAATCCAGGTGGGGGATAATTTCTGGGGTATTGTAGTAGTACTGTAGCAGGAACTGTACAGAACTGTAGCAGGTACTATAGCGGGAACTGTTTGGCACTTTAGTACCCATGAATATGCCCCCATTTGGTCCTTCGACCCACTGATTTGGACCCTGAGTCCTTTAAGGCCTTTGGACCACCCATGCCTTTGGGTCAGTAAGGCCTTCGGGCCACCTCAAGGCCTTTGGGCAACCTTAAAGTGCTTATACAAACTAGACAACCTACAAGGAACAAGCTTCAGAAGGAGGAGGAGCAAGGAGCTTTCACTGTAAAAGAAGCTAAACGGATTGCAAGAATCAGAGTGTATGACACTTGCCATCAGGACAGGCATGTGCATGCATGGGAAATCCTAGATGAACAGCCATGCGAAGGTGGAGAGCTGATTTCATGATAAAGATGTTGGGGATGAGAAATTCCAAGTAGTTAGTCTGGGTTGTATAAATGTTTGAAACCTTCGGGAAATGAATTCCTCTAAGGCCTATGGGCCATGTAAAGCTTACGCCTACAGGCCTTGTAAGGGTTTCAAATCACCCCTTGAAAGGTCGATTATCATAAATCAATTAAAAACAGAAGGACTATGGACCATTGGAGTGAATGTGGTGGTTATTTCCTCCCAAAGGATATTGGATGTGGGGCCCGAACCCCACTTAACCTCCCTTAAGAGGATATAACTAAGGGTGGGGCCAACACGAGCCTAACCCCTTAACTGCCCCTTAAACTCCCCATTAACTCCCCTTAATTAATTTTACATCTCCCCTCTTTAATTGTGACTCTCAACCTCCTTCACTCTCCCATAATTTTTTCAAACACAATTAAATTAATTAATTAAACTCCACAATTAATTAATACAAGTGTTTGAATTTTGAAAACAATAAGTCATCATTTTATATAGGGGGTGTGTTTTTATTTTTAGTATGGTTGGACATCTTATTTTGGTGGGAAGGCTTGGGATAATTCATCATCTCTGATGGATAATGAAAGGGACTTCTCTAATGACACTTCCTCTTCGGACGCACCCCGATGTCAGCGGAATCGACTTCTGTCTTCCATGACACCTGAAATCCGCCACACCATCTTTCGTGGCTTGTCAACGTGCAACGTACCTTGAATAGAGGTATGGATTTTTCTTGTTTAAATTAAATCCTAGTTCCTAATTTTTATATGGTTCGACGTTGGCTTCTTGTTACCACCTTACATGGAGGGCGCAGGCTGAACTAACACGGCCTGACGACCCTCCGTTGTTTCTATTGAGTTGATGACGGTGGTAGAACTGGAAGGGCGCGGTGTCGTCACACTGCACCAGAGGAAGGAAGGGTTCACAGCCATGCGGGCCACGATAGACAGAAGAAGCGGCGGTCGTGTGCTGGCCGCATGGAGAAGAACTGCGACCCGCATCTATAGGCTGCTCGAATGAAGCGAACCGGCCGGTCATAACTGCCTGGGCTGGAGGACCGCAGCTCCCCCTTAGCGTTTCCCTGAGGAAATACCGAGGCTCGCGGTGCGGGCCTCTTTCCGAACAAACCAGCCCGCTGTAGCTATTCGGGCAGAAGACTGGGGCGCCATGAGGCGCCGCACTGCGGAGGGACCGCGGTCTGTGCTGGGTGGGCTGCTTCTGTGGGTGAACCGGCCGGCCGGGCGGAAGAAACTGTGGCGCATAAGCGCGCCGCCTGTGATGGATCTGTGTCCCACACAGAGGGATTCTCATACCAAAAAATAAGATTGGATTCTGCCGGCCAGACATGAGAGGCGGCGCCACATGACACTGCCATTACAAGGAACTAGGGGGCCACGCCCCCTGCTCCACTCGTCCAGCTGGCCGGGACGTGGCCAACCGCGGGCCGAGCCACCCTTGCGTGGGCCGGGCCACCAGTCGTGCGGGCTTGGTGGCCCTCGCGTGAGCCAGGCCACAGCCGCTTGGCTGGGCCACACTAAATCAGGTCGGGCCGACTTGCTGAGTGGGGTCGGGCCGACCCTCTAGCCCACTAGGCTTGATGGGTCGGGCCCGTCATGCTTAAACACGAATAATTTCTAGACCGCTCGTCCGATCAATGCGCCATCTGCAGCACAGGGATTCTTACAATGAGGTGGTCCTTTTTCAATACTCTAAGTGATCTTTGGACAACTTTGCAAAATAGCTGAGTTTGGAACGAGCATAAATTCAACCGGGCCCTTGGAACGAAAAAGCCAATAACTCTTAGACCAGGCGCCCGATAGACGATTCGTCTGTCACGTTTGATTTCTTTTAATGAGACGGATCTTTGGGATACATCAACTCTGAACTATGTGATAGTTGATGTATCAACCCCTTTTCTCAAGAAGTAGACCCTCCTGGAATCGAGCGTGTTGTGTGCGGGAACCAAGAGCTGGTTGCGACTGTGACGTCTACCGTACTGGGATCTTCCATGGGTTCGATGATGTTTACAACCATAATGGGATCCTCTGTGGGTTCGATGACGATGAAAAATTTACCGGAATCCTCCATGGGTTTGACAGCGATGACTATTGTTCTTGTATCATGTGTGGGTCCGGTTGTTTGAATTTTCTACTTGTATCATGTGTGGGTCTGACAGAGTAGCTGGTCTTGTTTCCTGTGTGGGTCTGACAGCTTAGTTGGTCTTGTATCTTGTATGGTACTGACAGCTTAGATGAATCAGTGACTACATCTGATCATCTCTGTCGCTATACGAAATATGTATACCTGTTTAAGATGATTCTTGACTTTCAATCATTATCATTGATGTGATTGACTTTACTTCCTTTGTGGACTGGGTTGTGCTTGGGATCGATATTGGAGCCAAACTAAGATTGAAAACTTACGTATATGTGTGGGAATATACCTAAGTAGGGTTGTTTGATACTTTGTGATTGAATCTTTCCTTTTATGGTATATCCTTCGTGGATTCTGGGAGACCTTCAAGGGTCTCAGGGTCTCTACTGAGTATCGTTATACTCACCACTGCATGGTAAATGACCGAACTTCATTGTGTTGGTTGTAGATGACGGAAAACACTGATCGAGTCAGAGTGTTGTGGACCTGGACGATACCCAGAGTTGGATCACTTAGCGAGACGTACACAGAGCGAGGAGAGGGACCTGAGGTGCTGAGTGGGCCATCTGTACCCACCCTTTAGGTTGGATTTCCGAAGGACGACTCAGTAGTTGCTGTTTACTTTCCTACAGTTTTACTTTACTATTGGGCTTGTATTTCTGGCCCCTTTTAATTTAGCACTTTCATTAGTATTCAGTTTACTTAGTGCTTATTTTCTGTT
Organism: Viscum album; assembly: GCA_963277665.1. NCBI lineage: Eukaryota > Viridiplantae > Streptophyta > Magnoliopsida > Santalales > Viscaceae > Viscum > Viscum album. The sequence continues at coordinate 1,417,841,678 of OY728148.1, forward strand.
GTTTCCACTACTGCTTATGTTCATACTGTGTGTGTGTGAGTTACAGGATAAAGGCAATGTCTTCCATTTTATTGGGATTACGCTTTGGTGCTAGTCGCCAGCCCCTGGACTATGGAAGGCTGGCTTGGGATAGTCACGGCACGGGCCCCGAGGATGGGTCATGACATAGAATGTAATTTTTTTTTGAAAAACAACCATTGAATAATAAAATTAATTTTCTTCCATAATATAATAAAATATGGATTCCTATTAAATTGAGTGGATAATATTACATAAAATTAGAACAAATTCTATTTTCAAAATTAATGAAACAAAAAAACCTTGTGAATAAACGATTAAAAGATAAAAAAAAAATTGTTTTTATTTGAATAAAAACATTAATTAGATTTCATAAATAAAACACATAAATTTTTTAGTTAGAACATATATTTTTTAAATGAACTGTTATACTTTTTAAATATATATTTAGTCTATAAAAATGTCATCATTAACAATTGAGTTATTATTTTGGCATTATGATGGTATAAAGGTAAAAAATATTTAAAGAATAATTATTTTTCATTATTCTCCAAAAATTAAATGATTTAAAATAATGAAAACAATAACACTAATATAAACAAGATATTCATAATAAAAAAATAATATCATTTTATCAAAATGAAATTTTGTAACATATAAATTTATCTTTTAGGTAAAAAAACAAATATAATGAAATACTCATTTAAAAGAAGAAAGACCCTCAAAAACATCTATTATTCTAAACCATATTACATTTAAATTACCAATTTGTGTCAATTTATTTATTATAACATTTTATAAAAAAACTTTATTTATGTTTAACATAAATTATGAGAAAATTATATTCAATATACTTAGGTGTTATGTATATCACACAATATTCATCAAAATATTTACTTGATGTAATATATATAAAATTCAGGATGTTTTACATTTACCCCTACCACAATGAAACTTGGTCCCCATAATTATTATATAATGTATGATGATAAAAGGTAGAAAAAATTTCGGACATAAATTTTAATGGGAGGAAAAGTATATAAAAAACTCTAAATTTGGTATGATTAACTTATAATGAAACCTATAAAACATGGGAAAAAATAAATGTGGGATGGATGATTAATATATATAAGTAAATAAGAAGAAATATTTACACCATATTAATGATATTTATTTTTGAAAATAATTTAATGACTATATTACATGAATGAAATTTATTACCTTTTAAATATATCTTAAACTATATAGTTAGTATTGTGAAACCCGTGTTTCAAACTGAGGTTCAAAAATCATACCAATATAATTGAGAGATATTTTCTATATTATACTCAATATATTTATCATCATCTTTATTAAGTTGAGGAATTATTTTACACACAACTATGATAAAATTAAAAACTACCCACTTTACATTTTATTTCCTGAGTTTAATTTCATTATATGGTTGTGTTTCGACTAGTTTCCCACATATTCATCATATCATATTATAAATTGTAAATAAACATGATGAAATTTTATTTCCTAAAACACTAAAATTAACTTTCATCAATTTATAAGATCCACCAAATAAAGAAATTTTTTTCCTTTTAACACTAATAAATTCTAAAAAAAACATTATTTCATGATAAAGTAACACCCAGTGAAATATGAATAAAGCATCACATAAAAATTTAAAAAATAATTACGCATTAAAAATTATGATAACACCCACAGATCATTTAAGTCATTCCATAAATTATTTCACCCTAAATGTTTTAATATATTATACTTTAAATTTGAAACCCAATAACCATAAATATTTAATCATATATTATTCAAGGAATAGTGTAACATATCTCTCATAAACAAATAATTACTCATAAAGTTGAATAATAAAAACATTTATTCCCTAACTATATATTCTCTAAAATATACAAACAATTTCCCAAAATAACCGAAATCACTAGAATTTCATAAGAAAATAATATATAATTACAAAAGAAAAATCTATATTTATTCGTCAATTAATATCATTAACTTTTTGATAAAATCCCACAATTTTATCAAAAAATCTAATTTTCTATGATTCCTATAATTCCCTAATTAATTTAATAACCTTATATCATAATTAACCATAATAATAGAAACATAAAATATCATATTAACCCTAATTTTTTTCTTGACCTTATAGATTTTACAACCAATAAAATAAAATTCTTCACAAATATCCTTCATAATAATCACATGCTAATTCTAATGGTTATATATAACTCAATCATGTATTCTTCCTAAAAACCCATTATTATTTCTCAAAATATAATGAATAATTATATATTACATCATCTAAAATATAAAATGTGTTTATATAATTATATATATATGATTAAAATTCAACTTTTTAAACCACATGTTAACTAATACTCTTAAATTATCCTCATTTCTAAACATCCTAACCTATAAATATATCTAAACATTACTTTGACACCAACTATAGTACCTCAAACTGGTAAACCCATATCTGATTATTATAACATATTATTTACCTAATTTCATTGATTCTAACTAAGGGGACCCATAAAAAAATTCTAGAATATAAATTTCATTAAAAACATATAGTCACTTATATAAAAAATACATTTTCGTTTTATAGTTATATAGAATAAATTAAATTTATTATGTAATAAAAAAAAATCTATTTGTCATCCAAATGATATTTTTTTAGATCAATCCAATATTTTATTATTCTATAATAATTATTTTTGTGATCCAAAAAAATTCACCACACATGATACCATTCTAGATATAAAATGTATATTACTCTTTTTCATAAACATGGAAAATGAAAAAATATAAATATTTATCTTAAATTATTAATTATATTAAATAGAGGTCTCAAAAATTTAATAACAGAATAGAGAATAATATGATTATATGGGTATGGTAAAAAAATACGACTAAATGATTATAACATAAAATAATTCACCCCCATCGTAATATGAACCATAACTCAATGGTCATAGTACAATGTTTTAGGATAAAGAAATATTCATATTATTAAAATATCACAATCCAGATGAAATAAATATTTATTCATGGGAATCATTACAGTTCATAAGAAAAAATAAAAAATCTAAAGGTATTTTGGGAAAAAATGAGAACCAAGGGAAATAATTTTGATTTAAAAAAACCTTTTACCTAATAATAGTTTGTATACCTTTTATTGAAAATAAAAAATATTTTCAATAAAACTATACACCTGGATATAAATCCCATATGGGAAACTTCTGACATTATATTTATCACATTTTATCACTCTTATATCACCCATATGGAATGACCCATAATCCGTTAACTATAATCAAAATTTCTTGAGGGAAAAAAGTACTACTGAAATCCTTGTAATGAATTAATCTCTATTCATTTATTAGCTGATTAACCCATGGAAAGGAAATTTGTTTCAAGATAATTTATTAAAAATATCATCAAAAGATATCAAAAGAAATAATTTATATGAAGTCATTAAATCATATCCCTAGTGAAGAATAATAATCCATTAACATATATAGACATATACGAAAAACAAATTTATAAAAAAATATATGAATTGAGAAACAAGATGTAATATACTTTTAGATTTTTAACGCTAAAAAAATAAAAATTAATAGAAAAATGAATATAATAAATTATTTTTAAAAAAATGGAATAAAATAATGAAAAAACAATATTGAAAAAAGTTCATGATGGTAGGTAAATTAATTCATGATGTTTACATTAAAAATATTATTTTCAAGCATTTTTAAATAAATTAAAATATGATTCACATAAAAATGATTGAAAATATTATCCTTAATCCATTGTAAAAAAAGTAAATTGTGGTAGAAAATTAATATATAAAACAATTATTATAAATAAATACATTTTAACATAATTTTTATAAAATGGGTTGGATGAAAATCAAATTAAAACATTAAAAAACGTTTTAGAGAATAATACGCTATTGATATTAAAAAACAACTTTAAAAAAAAGAAAATAAGAATGATCATAAAATACCATTAATAAATTGATATTTGAGATATTATATGTAAATAATGTATTATATAAATTTGATAAATGAATATAGGTAAATAAAAAACATGTCTCAAAGAAATAATTTTAATATGATAAATTATTATATGTATGAATTGAAATTCATTTAATGAAGGAGCGTAATATTAATTCATAAAACGCAATATATCACTGAAATAATATTTACATTTACATTGATTTTGAATTATGTACACCATATAAAATAAATCAGGGTTCACAAGATGAAAAATGTCTCAATTAAATTAAATTGAGAACTGGAACCATTACAATGTTCATAAAATTTGATGCATAAATAAAAAAATGAAGTTATTATGTGTAAATAAAATTAAATGAAATATAAAACGTTCATATAAAACCTAAATATATTATATTTCATGACCCACATAATTTCTGAAATCATGATTCCTTGAATAAGTAATATAACTTTGTGAAATGGAGTTGTGTTAAAAATCATTTTTCTTCATGTCTCAAGTAGTCATGTACCTCATTAACTTTTTTAAATAATGAAATTTTATAAATTCTTTAAATTCTTAAAAAAACATGTTATATCAATTATTAATATTTATTTCTATTTTATTTATTACCATTTTTAATTTAGTTATTAAATCAATTATGTTCAGGTCAAATGTTTTTTGGTCGTTTGGTGGTTAACATTTAAAACATCGTAGGTAGGTTGACTAAAGTCACATGGTTCATGGATCTGTCATCTCTGGATATTAAATGTGTTATAATTATCATTTTCATAAAATAAATAAACATTTTGAAACTTTCTTGTAAGGTGGTCATGAAAAATAAAATACATCTTTTCGTGGAGAATGTAGGCTAAACGTACAAGTAAACAATGAATTCATTTTTATAATTGATGAAAATGAAGTAATGTAGACAAATTTATTACATTAAAAATAACAATATTATTATATACATAACATTTATTCATTTAGTTCATCTTTATGATCAACTATGTAAGAATTTAAGGAAACCAAACATTCATTTTTTTCATGGAGATAATAGTATGTACGTATGCACGAACAATGTTTTCATTTTTAATAAGATGGAATGGAGGAATAAAATATTTTTCCCATAACCATAATAAAATTTCACTGTAGTTAATATAATTATATAGTGTTATAAGTATGTGTTTAAAAGATTTAAATATGGTAGAAGAAAAAATAGCACTAAAAGAATTCATTTAAAACCTTAACCTCTTTTATAGAAATTATCCTTTGAATTGAATAGAAAGATGTTTTAAGATATATTTATGGTCACAAATTGGTCATATTAACATGGACTTGATAGTGTATTTGGCACATGAGGATCATCCTAGTTGGTGAGGACTCCTTATGTGCATCCAAGAGACCCGGGATCAAATCCAGGTGGGGGATAATTTCTGAGGTACTGTAGCAGGTGCTGTAGCAGGTTCTGTAGTAGGTTCTGTAGCTGGTGCTATAGAAGGTTCACTAGCAGGTGCTCTAGCAGGTGCTCTAGCAGGTGTTGTAGCAGGTCCAATAGAAGGTACACTAGCAGGTACTACAGCATGTACTGTTTGGAACTATAACAGCAAGGAATATTCCCCCATTTGGGCCTTCGGGCCACTGATTTGGTCCCTGAGTCCTTTAAGGCCTTCGGGTCACTAAGGCCTTTGGGCCACCTCGAGGCCTTCGGGCCACCTTATAGTGAAGATGCAAACCAGAAAACCTACAAGGAACAAGCTTCATAAGGAGGAGGAGAAATGAGCATTCACCATAGCAGTAGTTAAACGGGTTGCTAGAATGAGAGGGTATGGCTCCTTCCATCGGGACAAGCCTGTGCATGAACGAGAATGCCTAGCTGACCAACCATGCGAAAGTGGAGAGCTGATTTCATGATGAAGATGCTGGGGAGGAGCAGTTCCAAGTAGTTATTCTGGGATGTATGTAATGTTTGAAGCCTACGGGCAACGAATTCCTCTAAGGCCTACGAGCCATGTAATGCTTACGCCTACGGGCCTTTAATGGGTTCCACCTCAACCCTTGAAAGGTTGATGATCAAAAATCAATAAAAAATGAAGGCCTTCAGGCAATTGGAGGAGGATAGTGTATTGAGGTATTTGGTAATATTTTTTAGATAAATACTAACTCATAATTTCTTTTTGAGAGTTTATATTATCTCCCCTTTTATAGGAATATATCACTTGTGATTTCTCATAAATTATGTTTTAAGGGGTATTTAAACTAATTTCAAAATTTCTAAATGGATAAAAAATTTAATATGGATTAAATGATTTACCATCATCCATCAAAAATTTCATATTATAATAATTTTATGATATTAAATCATGTAACTAAATATTTTTTAATATTAAATATCTTTATAGTAATTTTAGGATTAGTCACAAATTTTTATTTTAAAGACAATAAGATAAAAATCTATTTATAATATAAACACTTAAATAATCATTAATATTTAATAATTTTCCATATAACATTTGTGATAGTATAAATAATCTAAACCTTTTCACATTTAATGTTTTTAAAATAATTGAATTCATTTTTCTTATATTTACAAAACTGTTACGTCAAATTTGTGTTATCATTTTGGATAAGTATTATATATTTTTACATTAAAAATTAATTCCCAACATATATTAGATTTATAAACCATAAAAATTATTATATTTATCCAGTCATAAACTATATTTATTCATATATTTATAATTATGTTTTGTTAAGTGAGTAAGAGTGAAAAATAATAATAATTTTATAATATAAAATTATCATCATTACCAAATAATGTAGAAAAAATGGGATTTTTTGGAAAGGGGATATTCTAGTTTATATATAAACTCATACAAAAAACTATATATTTTATTAGTATTTTTTGTTATATCATATATTTTATCTCCCTCGTTAAACCTTCTATCGTTTACCATCATGATACACATTCCACACAGATTATTCATTTTGACTAAAAATGTAATGCATATAATAAAATAATTTTACTATTTTGATCCAAAATATTTAATAAATTTGAAATATTAAATTTAAATAATTTATAAAATTTTCAATTAAAAATAATACATATAACAAAAAAATACTTTTAAACAGCTTTCTTTTTTGAGTGTGAAAATGATCCTGTATCAGATTCATGTATAATGTCGATTCTCATGGAATTAATTTAATTAGGTGTTATATACATAGAATTATCTAATTATAATTAGAAGCTAAAACCAAAAGGCACCCTTTGAATATGTTATTACAAGTTAAGATCAAAAAATAGTTTTTATTTAAAAAACATTACATAGATTTCAAAAATGTAAAACATAGATTTCTAATTTCAAAATTTTATTATTAAATTCACTATAATTAATATTATATATATATATATATATATATTCAAAAAAGTTTCATAAACTTTCAATTACTTCTTATATCATGACAGTTTCATTAAAATGACAGTATTTGCAAAATCAATATTTTTCCCTATTCGCCTAAAAATAAACCATTTTAGAAGAATCATATAAATCTACAATGAAATAAATTTGATATAATGAATAAAAAATGACTTTTTTTATCAAATTTAAAATATAATAACCATAATTTGATAATTAAAATTAAAATATAAAATATAAAGGAAAACAATGTTAAAATGACACTCTAAAAATTCAAGTGTTCGTATCCTTAATAAATAATAATTACCAATGACTTTTATTTTATTTTTTTACATTATATAATAAAAAATTATTTATGTATACCATTTATTTTAATAAAGTATTATTCAGTTTAGTTTGGTGTTGTATATATCGCATGTTATTTAACATGATATTTCTTTAAAGTATTAAAAATTTCTCCGGGTGATACTAATTACTTACAAAATGGGTTTTAATATATTTTTTCTACATTGAAAGTATATATTATAGTATTATAATCCTTTAAAATGGATAAAAATTATTTATCTAGATGAAAATACATTACACATTGACTTAATTATTCTTTACAAAATATTTATTTTAGCATTAAATTATTTTAATCACATCCAATTAAAATTGTTTTTTATTTTATAGAAAATCTTTGTTTTCATTCCATTGGTATTTTAATATTTAATTGAACTTTATAAACAAATAGAATCATTTTAAAAAATAATAATAATATGTAATGATTAAAATTAAAAATAAATTATAATTTACAATTTTAAGTAATGACTTACTTTTTATTTCATTTCAGAATTATTTATTAAGTGTGAGTTGTATTTTTTAATTTATTATTTAAAATTACAAAACATCTATGTAAATATTGGATAAAACTATATCTAATGATCATATTTCCAATAAATATATATCCAACAGTCATATGTCCAACAAAAATATACCCAAAAACCCGATATATAATTTTAATATTACAATACTATATATAGTCAAACATACATATATAAAATCATTCATCATATTCTGTAATTTCTTTGACAAGATGATAATTATATTTATAATGTGTTATATTATCTATATGTAAATTATTTCTGGGGTGATCATCATGGAAGATCCTGATTATTATAATTTTATCGTTTTTATTTTTTTAATTACAATGGGTTTCATTCATTTATTAATTTTACAAATTCTCTTTCATTTTTTTATCATTTAGTTTAATTTATTTTTTATTGTGACATTACATTAAATAAATCCTGCATAATTGGTCCCTTAAATTATGCACATTTTGTTTTCCACTATTAATGTAAAACCCCTTATAGGGGGTGAATCAGAGAATTTCATTCTTTTAATAACCATTCCATACTTGTACTTGTTTTCCACTATTAATAAGATAACCACTCTCCCTCATAATAAAAATAAAGTAACAAACAAAACTACGAGGGATATAATAAATTTCACTTTGTCAACCAAAATTAACAAATATGAAGAGAAAGAAAAGGTGATATGTTGATGTGACCTAATAACTAAGAGTAATCTTTATTTTAAAATTTGGAGAAATCATACTGACCCTATAGGTTTACAACCTTTACTAAACTAATGCAGGACTCACTGATCTCCATATATGATGGAACTCATTGCTCTATATACTACACAAGTATATGGTCCATAAACAATGAATGATAATTACACTAATAATGGTACAAACATCATCTCAATTTAGTCCACTTTTTGAAACTCTACTATAATAAAATGATACGAACTTCTAGAACTCCTCTTATTCCTTTCGATCCGTACAATACATAATTGAAATCCCTCTTTAACTTTTCAGCACTAATCCAATATAGCGCTCCTCTTTTTCTATGACTCTATTTATTTTTCAAAATGGACGCAAGTTTGATCAATTATTATTATTCTTATCTATATTTTCAATATAAATAGAATGTTATCAATAAATTTTTTTAAATATTTGGACCCATGAATTTCACTATATTAAAACCTTAATAATAAACAGATTTTTTCCATCAATTACCATGAAATACCCCTACATCAGGTTGTGGTGTGAACTTTTTCTATTCAATAGAAACCTATAAATAATTAGAACCCTCAAAAACTAAATGATCTCTATAAAATCTTGGAAATCCTCCTAATGATGTGAAAAACTCCTGGAATCAGTTTCAATAAGTCTTATATATATTTCCTAACTATTTTGAAAATAAAATTTTGGAGTCCCTTAATATTCATAGGGATTTTTAATCCCAACATTATCTTTATTATGGTATGGTCTTTATCATCTCCCAATTTCAAAACAATGACGATCTTAAAAACACCCTATAAAATTTATTTCATTCCATTTTGACATTTCTAGGTTTTCATTAACCAATTTTCAAAAAGATTAATTGTATTTTATTATTTATAATCAATTATAACTGTCATTTATAGTTTTTCCATAAATCCATGGTGTAGATTAATCCTATCCTCAAATAAAAAAGGAAATTATGCTTACATATTCTAATGGTAACCCTTGTGTTTTATAATTTTTATAAAATAAATCTCACGCATTCAATCAATAATTTAAAACACTCTTATTTTTTTTAATTATTAATTTTATGTAATTTTGTTTGGTACCAAATTTAAAAAAACATTCTGATGTGCATCCTAGACTACAATATTAATTCAGGTTGTTGACACTTATATATCACAATTACACTTTTCAAACACATCTATATTCTTCATAGAGCATAGCATGATATATTTTACATCTATATATAAATTTCCTACTACATTTCTAATATCCTTTTTTCTAATGTAGAAAATTATCTTTTGAATATAGGGATATAGTTATATAATGTTTTGTTTTTATGGCCAAACATTATGGTAAAAATTATGCATGGATTATTAGTAACCCATACATATAATTCATAGCTAAATAATTAAAAGTATACACATCACCAAATTCATCCAATATTCCAATATAATGCTTCCAAATATCACTCATCCTTTATGTTTCCCATCCATTAATCCTTTGTAAGCCTTTTTGTAGTTCCCTAAAACAATTCCCAATAAACACAACCCAAAAACCCCTTAAATGATATTTTCTTAAATAATGTAAGACATTTTATTTATTGAAAACTCTAAAATAGGTCAATGTATATTTAATTTGAAATTTAACAAAACACTAGAACATATAAATAATATTGATTAAAATTATTTATTTTAGATAGTGAATCAATCTATCTATAATCATCAACATTAATCCCACATAGTCAAGATTTTTATAAAAAATCATTTGATGAAATTTTATTTAGAAAGATACATCATTGATCTTAATACTCTTCAAGAAATAAAAACCATAATTCACCCCAAAATATAATTTCAATTACTGTACGAAATTCTAAGAAATTATTCTGAGATAAATTTCTTTTTGTAAGAAGGAAAAATCACTCTCTACCATATTCTGCTGGTCTGAATCATTGGAAATTATATCCTCTTTTGTCAGTAAAACCAAAGGGATTTTATCTAGAAGATCAAAACATAAATAGGGAGCTGAAAAACACTTAATTCAAGAGTATCATTATACCTTTATATAAATAGAAAAATTTCTAGGGGGTATGGGTTTATTCTCTATGAAATATTTTAGTATTTACAAGGTTTGAGTATAAGAGCCAACAATGCTTCCCAAAATCATATTTACAAAGTACTGTGTTCAGGATGTATATAACAAGATATTATGTTGAAATATAATATAACTTCACTATCTATGTCTCGACATTCTACATACTGAAATTATAATTTATCTCAATTTTAATTATCCTTTATTAATGTACATGATTTCTTCTAAGTTGTATAGTACTCATGTTATCACAATGGATTTATATAGTATATTTAACATCAACTCCCATATCCTCACGTTTTGGATTCACCCATAGATATTGATTACATTCTTGGTTAACCAGATTTTACTCAACTAGTGTGGTGATCAATAAAAAAATCCTTATTTATCAGCTATGAATTTTAAAACACAATATGATGAAATACATTGCATAATTTTGACTTTCTATAATCTGATAAACCATCCCAATATGCATTTGTGTGTCCCAGAAACTCTAACAGTGATGTTTTATGAATTACTATATAAAATAAATATTATTATTTATGTAATAAAAATTTATTTTCACTAATATTATGTGGAATTCCTAACGACATAATTGGAACCATATATCTTGACATATAAAAAACACAATAAAAAGTCATGTGATGTTTGGTATAATTGGAATCTAATGACTTTTCTACATTATATTACATTAATAATCATTAAATATTAAACTTTTGAAAACCTCATCTGGGTTTAAATAATTTTTTTCATTAGAATGTATTCCTCTATTCTAAAAATATTGTGTTCCTCATTGGAATATTTTTATTTGGAAATGAATATCCCATGATTTTCATGATTCACATCCAAAAAATGAGACAATGTAAGTTCTTAAATCATGGCCACATCAAAAAAAAACCTCATATACTATACCAAAATTTTTCATAGTAATTATTTTGGATAAAATTATATTCATTCAACGTATCTCATTAAATTGTGTGTTTTTATGATACCCAAAATCTCATTTCATTTTAATGAAAAATTTAACTTAAAAATTTTAGATTGTATCTTAATCTCGGTGTTATTTTTTTAAGAACATTGGACTTGATTTTTATCAAAGGAATTTATCTTACATGACATGAATTTTATATTACATGAATTATCATATGAAAAAGACCTACAAAAATGTATTATATTATAGAAATTAAGAATATTTAATAAGAATTCATTTATCTTATATTTGTTTAATATTATCTTAAGAATCCAAAATAAAAATGATTTATTTATGTATATTAATTTTGTTCTCAATAATAAAAAACCTACTTGTAGAAATATTAAATGTAGATCAATTGTACTACATATCAAAGAATTCAAATATTTATTAGAATTTTTATAATATGATTATTTTTATCATTGAACTCTAGATTTATCATATGAAAACAATAATTCATTAATTTTATCAAATGAATATAGAGAAATATTATAAAAATTCAATATGATTAGCCTCCTTAAAATTTTATTATATTTATTTAAGTCAAATTAAATTTTTATGTACATTAGAAAATAAATATTCCACATAAATAATATTCTATTTTGGAAATATTTTTTCCCCAGAATGGAAATGTCATATAAAAATGAGACCTAAAAATCCTAAAATCCTAGTTCATTTTTTATTTTTAAAATAACATCATAAAATAATTATAATAATTTCACTTCATTTTTTAGAAAGATTATCCACTAGGCCATTTGTATTATCAAGTTTTCTTAATTAAAATTCATTATTAGTGATATAGAAAATATGTGTCTTCTAGTGCATAAAATAGATGTGAGAAAAAATACAATATGTACGGGCGTGAAATATTATATGATCATTGTTCAAGAAAAGAACATTTTATGTGTTTATAATAATATTATTTTATATCAAATTACTTTTATATAATCTCTTTGAATATATTCAAATTCAATGGGTATATCTAAAATATCTATCAGTTGTTACTTCCAATTATGATCTTCTTCTATTTAAAATTAATAACTACTTGGACACAACTAGGAAGCACAATAAAAAGGGTTGGTATATTTAAATTAATAAAAATAATATAGTGTAGTGTTTGTGGAGTGGGATAGGGCATCGCTTTTTCTTTGAATCAATATAATTTTTTTGGTCTTTCTCTTACAGTTTTTAATTTGTTTTTTTATTTCATAAAATATAATGTAATAATCATTCACCTATATGGAGAGGGCGGTTTTAAGAAAATAAAATTTTAGGAACTCAATTCACTCCAATTTTGAGTTAATGATACTTTTTTTACCCAATAAAAAATTATTATAATCAATTTGAGAATCTTGATTTATCAAATCTAAAAGTGTAAATTCATGATGATCACCTTCAAATAGAAATAATTATTGACAATAGTGAACAAAGGTATATGGTTTAAGTAAAAAAAATTCATTATTGAAGACTATTAATGTTATAATTATTGAATTATCATCTATCTAAGAAGATTATATTTTAAAAGATAATCTAAAGGATATTAAGAACTATTAAATTTGAAAAACTGAACCTGAAGTAAAGGATTATACTGGAAATTCAACCTAGGATCTAAAATCCATAAAGATGAAACTTATTATATATGGACTTAGTAAATATGAGATATATAGTTTTTCATATATTTTTATATTTTTTAACATGTAGAATACAATTTCAATAGGTTATGAAGCAACTGAAAATGTTAATAATATTTTGTATAATATTCTTAAACTTGTTTTTGATACTTCTTAAATGATAATATTAGAAATAATCACTCATCTAAATGAATGATTAATAGATAATTTAAATGATTTTTATTATTTAAGAACATTAATACCTAAAACAAATCAAGTGATAATAATCATAAGAATTATTTAACCAAAATAGAGTTTAAATTATTATTCTATTAGAAAATCAACTTTTGAAAAAAAATCTTATAGTCACATTTTCGTTGAATTAAGATACGATGTAAGTTTGGGATGGTAATTGAAAACTCTTTAAGAATGAAAATGGTAATTTAAACAATTCTTCAAAAAAAGATGAAAATTCAAACAAAACTCTGATAATTCTTAAATCGTCAAACATAAAAACCTCAAGAAATTCATATTCAAATTAAATGAATTCTAAATTATCAAATAAATTTAATAATTTCTACAAAAAAAAAGAATATGTTTTCAAAAATACATTAAAAAATAGAATATTTATGAGGTAAATGATAAGGAAATCATATTATATTAGGGGATAAAACCTAGACACATAAAAAATGACACTTCTCAATAATAATAAAATATTTATATTATATATAAGTACTTCAATAAATAATTTTAAAAAATAATGAAAATATAGATATTAAATCTATATAGAGTTCCTTGGAGAATCTAATAATGAAACAAGTTTTGATTCCTATGTAGAATTTTCAAATCAGAATTCAAACATGTGCTTCTTGGAAAAAACAAATGAGGTACACTATTCAAATTACACTTCATCTAATTTGGAATTTATAACTTCCCATATGATAAATTAAAAAATAAATTTTGAATATTAGAAGACAACTAAGAGTCTATAAATTAAAATAATAAACTCAAAATATATAATATATTGTTTTTTAAATATAAATAAGTTTTCAAAAAACAGTTTTATAAAGATAATATTATTATTGATGAGTCTATATATAGTTTTGTTATTCATGACAACATGATACAAAATTTTCAATTCAATGATACATAGTAAAATAATAAGGATAGTTTTTTCTTAAGGGGATGAATATCGAAATAAAATCCATTAGAAAAAACATAAAATAATGAAGTATATTTTATAAGATGTAATGGAGAAAACTCCAAACTCAATTAAAAGTATATCATATATTATCCCAAAAATACAAATACTTCTAATCTAACCTATTTACATTGAGGTAAAAATAGTCATCTTTCAAAAAAATAATTCCTTTGAAATATGAAATTTTATAGAATTTTGAAATCTTTTAATTTTTACAAAGCCAACTAATCCTATAATTAATTCTACAAAATTTAAAAAAATTGATTCAAGAATGTTTTGTTGAAAATAGAGAAGGACCTAAGAATGTTTGAGTAATAAAATGAATATTTTGCTAAATGTTTTATAGGGAACAGGCGAGATCAATAGAAATGGAAAATATTTTATGTAAAGTAGCTATTTAATACATATAATTGGGTATTTGTTTTCAATTTTCACTCATTATCAATGACTAATGGAGGACAAGTCACATTTTCAGAAATTCAAAATTGGAAGATAGTAAAAATTTAATCATTTTGAAATCCTCAACAAATCCTCATCATAAAAGTACATTAAAATAAAGTCTTAAATCACAAACTTATTGGTATTTATTGATTTTATGATCCTGGATATTCAGTTGATTTTTTTTCTAGTAGTAATTTCACTTTTTTCAATGTTAAGTCTTTTAAATATAGAGCTCTATGAACCAAAAAAATCTATACCTTATATTTTAATTATTTATGTAGAAAAAATATAAAATTCAGGATTAGTGAAATTAATGAATTACAGATTTGGAATATGAGACCATTAAATTGTAATGATTATTAAATGATAAAATTATCTAAAAATAATTTTATTTCTGATTTAACTATACTTAAATTTATAAAAATAAACTATGTGATGCATCCCAAATGGGAAATAAAAAATATTTTAAAGTAGTAAATGACTTTTCTACTTTTAAAACCGTAGAATGTATCAACATTGATATCTTCTAACCTACTGGAATATTAGGAATATGATTTATTCTATGGAAAACCTATAATCTAAACTTCTTCTTATTGATAAAAATGATATTGTTTTGGAATATGCTCAAAAATAATCTGAACCAAAAGGGAATGATTCTATACGACCAGAAAGTGTACAACCAATAAATACTAAAAACATTGGGGGGCCTTCCATAAAAAACTATTATATGGAATCTATATATATGATTTGGGACATGGAAAGGTTTTGTAAACCTTTTTTATATTCTCTTATATTATTCCCCTTTTAAACCAAAAACCATAATGGTGTCCCTATATGATGAAAATTTGGATGCAGTTCAGAAAGAATATCTTACCTAGTTCAAAAGAATAAATATATGGGAATTAGTAGATAGACTATCATATTATCATGTTTTTTGTAATAAATGGGTATTTTGGGTCAAGAAAAATGACCAATGTATGATCAATATAATAATTATTGGTTTGTTTCCAAATGGTTATACACAATGAGAGGCGATATATTTGGTGAAAACTATTTCCCTAGTGTCCAGATTAATATCCATGAAAATTATGTTAGCATATAAATCTTATATATATATATATATATCATATGGATTTCCATCTACTTTTCAAAATAGATTTTTAATAAAGGATGTTGATATTGGACAACCTCCTTATTTTGAAGTCCCACATTTTCAAAATTTTATTCTCAATAATTTCAAATAAATATATTGTATAAAATAATAACTTAGAGAATGACATAAATGATTTTTTCCCTTTTAATTCATAATATTATTTTAATATGGAATTAGAAAACCCGTCCCTTTTTATGGAATACCTCATCAAATTGTACGTTTATAAATAAAATATAAGATGATGATGTTTTTTTGTTAAAAAATCATAAAATGTGTAATAATTTTAAGAACTCGTATAAAATGAATTAGAAATTAACATGATTTGTGAGTTAATCTATTTTTTTTATTTATCCAAAATATTTACGAAATAATTTAAACCAAAGAAAAAAACAATGTTTATTTATTTAAAAGATTTGACCTATAAAGTAGCAATACTTATTCCTCTCCATTGAGATCCAATATCAAAATTGGCTAGGTTTAGAAAAAAATCTAGATTAAACAAATTTATATAGAGTAATAGTTGGGAGGATAAATTTTCTATCTATAAATAGGATAGAAATTATTTTTCAGTATGTCATTGTGCTATATTTCATTAAATCTTAAAGAATCAATTTTTGTTAATACTGAAAAAATTTTAATATATTTAAATAGAACATTGTCTCTTTCATATATTTTTCAAAAACCTGTTTTTATTATTTATCTATATACTCATATGATATTTTTCGGGGGTGTAGACTATGTAGAAAAATTATCATAAAACCCATCAATTTTTGGAAAAATATTCACTATGATAGTCCAAAAAAACAATACTAGTAACCTTATGAACATTATATGTTAAATATACTATAATTGTGATTTGGTGTGCATAGTTTTTTTGGATTAAACACACCCTAATTGTTTTGGTTTCAATTTTAATGATGTCTAAATCTAACTTGAAAACAAAATTCGAATCAAAATTTCAAAAAATCTAATAAACCTATTTAGAAAAAAAATATCATACCTAGAAATCATTTCTTATGAGATTATGAAACAAAAAATTTATTTCATTATGATTTTTTTATCAAGATAATGAAATAATAGAATTTTTAATCCACTTTATAGTGATTGATTTTATTTTATCAACTCTGAATTTGGATTTTTTAATTTCAAAAAATTATACTCAATTATTATTTTGTTTTTTATTTGACAAAATATACTTTTAGTTTAGATTTGTTCCCGTTTTTTATAGAGTTTTCATTTTATTTGTATTCATGTATCCATGGGAAAAGTATCATATTTTATAATTATTGAATCCCATATCCCGTTTTATGGATATCATTTATCTTGAAAGAGATAGAGAGAGGGAGTGTGTCTAAATTATTCATATGCATAGAAACATCCAGCACATTCAAACCTCAATGATCTGTTCATTTTCGCTAACACCCATTTTGTAATAAAAACATAGAACCTCCACAACTTTATTTTTTATTAAAGGACAATTAAATATCTCAAAAATTGTTTTCTAAAGTAGCACAAATATATCAATGTCACTGAGAAATGATATTAGTGAAAATTTTATTGATTATGTTTGGTTGGATAGAACTAGAATTATAGTGAAAAATGATTTCCATAATTAAGTACAATAGATTATTTTTTTATGAGAATATAAAAGAATTTTTATTTTAAAAATAATCTCATTATTTTAATAAAATCTGGTATTTCATTTTAGAGATAGTTAATTCCTTATAACATCCATAGTAAATCTAAAGGTCTTCTTAATGTCATCTATGTTAATGCATTGTGTTTTTTTATGTACTCCCTGGGGAAGCTATGATATAATACCTTGTGTGATAATATAGATCATGTAATCCCTTCCATGATTATAAAATCTATTTTTTAACTACAAATGTATAGAAAATAGAATTTTATGATTTAAAAAATGAATGAAAGGTTATCTTCAAATTAATTCAATTAGTGCTTTAAAATATAAATGGTGGTTTTTGAAACATTCTATTTCATAATATTACATTAATATACATGTATCAATTAGAAAAAATCCTTAATATGGAATAATTTATCATGTAATATATCAATAATTTTTAGAACAAGTATATAAACATTATTCATTTAGGAAGAATATTATTGGTATTCTTTATAAAAGTCAATGCTTTCTAAGATGGAATATATGCTAAACAATGTCATGGTAAGACCAATCTCGATTAATTTGTCTAAGAATAAATACATTTTTAAATAGTTTTTCCACAAAGAATATGTTACCATTTGGATTTAATAAAGTAATTAAATTTGGATCTTATTAGTGTAAGAGGGGAGAAATCCCAAGAGATTGTTCTTATTGATACAATATAAGTGGTCGATACAAGTGTAGTCAAGGAAGACTAATGGGATATAAAGCCTCTTTCTAATTAAAGAATATGTGTATGAGGGATTTTAAATAATGATATTAAACCCCAAGTTATTTATATGATTGAGGATGTAATGAATTAAGTGGAATCTAAATCTAATATAGACTTTTTTAGGTTTCTGTAATTTATATTATTCTACCTCTAATTTTCTCAAATTTCATAACCATAGAGAATTTAGAAGTGAAAATTACAATGTTAGTAAGAATTGTTCAATAGAATAAAATTTAAATAGTTACAATAGTTGTAACAATATTTATTTGTCTCTTCTAGTTGATACTATGTTGAAAACAATTTATAAGTTGTTGATTTTTTTTGGAAATGATTTCAGAGGATCGAAATATTAAGTGGAAGATGTAACAGATAATTTTGTTTTCTTGGTATCCAAGAGAAAAAATAATTGGACTTTAATTTGACCATATCAAGTTATTAAGATCCCATTATTGATGAAATTCATCAATAATAATTCTTTAATAATTGATAGATCATAAATAAGTAACTTGACCAGGCCATGTTGTAGTAAAACCCTGTATAACTCAAATGCCTACTGTTAATGTTGATCCTTGTGTGAGATGAATTTTTTCCCAATATGATGAACTAATAAAGGAATTAAACAAAATTTAAGACTAAAATGATATAATATAGTGTTTATGTAAGGATTTATGAAGAATATTTGGTTTCTAAGAATGATATGGATGACTAAAATTTGATTTTGGTGAGCCTATTTGGGTATATTAACTGGATACCCATATCTAAGCCAAATCATATTTCAAATATCAATTTTAATGGTTTGAGGAACTCGGTCCAAATTATTTTAGATGAATATAGAATATTTTATACTATTAATTCATTGAAATATTTCACCCTTTATCACATTCATTTAGAAATCAAATTTAAGACCATTTCTCATTCAATTGATAACATGAATGCAAGAATTGACCTGATATTGTGTTAATCTCATTCCCTATTTAACATAGAATATTTCAAGAAAATCATAGTTATAAATGTTTAGATCATTATAATCATTCCCTGAGAAACAATAAATAGATTTAAATATTTACCAAAGGATGAAAGTAATATACTTTTAGAAAAAAAATCCATTGACTAAGGATGAATCTATGAAACTCAAAAGGATTTAATATTTATTTTTACCAGCCCTGGGAAAATTTATGGGTCATTATACAGTAACTTTTCTTTTTTAAACTATTATATTTCATCAATTAATCAATTAGTTGTGATTTATCAGTTTCTAAATACTTCGATAGAGGACGAAGATGTGATTGGGGAGCCAAAAAGAGGTGATGTGATACCTCGAAAGGGAATGAAGGTATTGTGGTTTATACTTTTTTATGATTCACTCTATTTTTATCCCATAAAATAAGTGCACCCAGTTTTTCTAATAATTAGATAAATGTTTTGAAGAAGGGTCTTATCAAATATTTTAAAATGATTAAATGGAAAAAATTAAAAAATTTACTTACATATTTGGTGTTGTTTAACTTCTTTGATTCACTTATATAAAAATAATAATTTGGATTGAATTTATATATGTTAAAATGATGTATTAAACTTGTGAGTAATATTTTATTTATGACCTTAAATTCTATAACAATATCCTTAAACATCACAAAAAATAAAAGGATATTTTTTATCTTATTGTAATCTATGGGAAGTGGATCAGAGGATTGGCCCTGAAACATCAATAATCTATCTCACTAATTCATCCAAATTTAATTTCCCCTTAAATATGGTTTAACTTAGTTAAACAAAATTAAGGATAAAAAATTATATAGTTCATTACCTTTTAGACAACTCATCTTAATAGAGATAGCCTTAGGAACCATTTTTAATATTCTCTTATTACATATATTTCTGGTGAAGGTGAAAATGAACCTATTTTTACCTCATCCTTTCCTTCACTCCAACCCCTATTGATATCAAAACCACCTCCACATAAACACCAAGGACCTACTATTTATGGAATTATTATCCATCATTCTTATGTTGTGTTAGACAGATAATATATACTGGTTTGTTCCATTCATTTGATTGGTTTTTAATTGTTTTCTTTTATATTTAATTCATGTTATATGAATTATTTAAATCAAATTATTTATTTTTTTGCCTTTATTAAGTGAATTTCTTTTTAATGTTATTTAATGTTATGTTGTTATTATTTCATTCTTTTAATTTCTATATATAATCTTATTCAACTATAGTATTACTATTTATATGTGTTTGTGAATCATAATGAATGTTATTTTAATTATATATTTCACCTTTTTGTATAAAAATTATAGATAAAAAATCAAAAACATGTTTATTTAACAAGAGTGCCCAAAAATTTATTATTGTAATAAATAACACAAAAATGAAAAAAAACTACATCAGATAAAATATGTTCATAATTTTTTTTATTTCTCATATCATGGGTTTTTATCATTAAAATGGGAGATTGTTATAAAATGTTATTTTTTTCAAACATATCCCACTACATTTTGTTTTTTTATAAATCATAAAATTCATATTTTTATTGATTATTATACCATAAAAATTTCATCTTTTTCATTGTATTAAAGATATTTTTTTCTGAAATTATATTTCCATTTCTTCAAACATAATCTATCTTATATTAACTTTTTTTATCTTCACGGAATTATCTAATGAAATTGACCTTCAATAATGGGTTGTATTTTGGACATACTGAAAATGTATAACAATTCATTTATATTATATCAATTATGGAATTTATTATGAAGGAAAAGTGAAATTGTATTTGTCTTATGAATGATATTTTTGGTTATATAAAACGGAATCATCCTGTGGAAATAAAGAACACAGATCTATTATCTTATTCCCTAAAGAAGTCAAATATTTAATAATTTTTTTATTTTTTTATATCGTTTATCATTCAATTCTAGGGTTATCTTATGAGATTTCCATTCTTGACTTTTATCCAATAAATATTAATATATATTATAGTGATTCAATATGATTGGTATCCTTTCCATTTCAATATCTTATTTCAAGTAAAATTATATTTTTATGTGCATCGGAAAAACAGTGTTCCATAATAAGAATGTCTGATTTCAGAAAAATGTATTTGTTTCAAGAATGAAAATTTATATGGTGATTAAATATATTATATCCTCATATCCCTATTTTTTATGTGTGCTTTAAAGATTATTAATTCTAATTGAAGAACATAAAAAACATATTTTTTAATATATTTATCATTAAAATATATTTCTTCGATGTATATCTATTACTTCATGGAACTGGTTGTTACACCAATTTCAACTTAATTTTCAACATTTTATCTAATGTTTCTAATTTTGATTGAGTATGGAAAGGAAATGTATGGGTATTTTAAATATAGATCCAAGTTGAAAGCTCTTACACCTTTTTACAATTAATATTTTCTTGAACAGAGTTGGGAAAACCCAATAAAAAAGGGCGCAAGAGTGAAAATCAGCAAAATCATATAGTATAGTGTTGTTGTAGTGGAAGAGGTGATCGTTGTGTCCTAAACCTATATAAATTCTATTTATTATATCATTATCGTAAATTTTTTCATTACATGTAGTTTTTTTGATAATATAATATCCAAATAAAATAGTGATAATATGATGGTTATTTTTAAATAAATAAATTTTCAAGATCAAAGTTCAACACCCTTCTTTAGTCATTGATACATTATTCGCTGCCCAAAAACATCATCTGGTCAACAAAATCGTAAGTCACGCATATAAGTAAATTATATTTATTGATTTAAATATTTAGATCAACTATACTATGAAGAAATATAAGTATCCATAACTATTGGTCAACCCTAAAATAAAAAACTATTTTTCATTTCTTCACCCATGAAATTACATCTTAAACCCATATAAATATATCTCTTCATAAAATTTAAGAAAAAAACTAGTTTTTAATGTATACTACCTCATCTATGAATCTATTCTGAAATAATTATTGGATTCCCATTTGGTACACCTTGAAAATTTATTTCATTGATATGCTGACTAAATTTCAGATGATTTCTAACAAGACTACGAGGATAAATGTTTCATCAACATCAATTCTATTGATTTGGGAATATTTACATAAAATTATATATTTTTTTGTGCCACCATTCTCTCTTAGTTATATTTTTATGAAACACTATGATATCCAAGACCCGTAGTCCCAAATCTGGTGATAATATATGCATACATTATATACATGCAATGATACCGACTAAAGAAAAGAAAACATGGCCATCTATAATTATAATATCAACAAAAAATTTTGAGTGACTTACTCACCATGTTCCATTTAGGTATATAATTATAAAGATTTAATGAAAATTTATAACTAAAGAACCATATATTTTAAATCTAATGGGTATTTTTTATAATAAACCAATGATTTATTCTTTTACAACAATTCTTCTGCATATATTGTACAACTTTTCACACATTATACCAATCAAGACATATCACACATAGTACACTTCATTGGAACATCAATAAGAGGGAAGCATAAAAATATTGAGTACAAATGATTAGTAAGTGGTAGTGTATAATAGAATAAATCTTAGATAAATAAGGCTAGAAAAATATTTTATTAATAAATAATAACCAAATATTTCCATAAAACTAATAACCTGAGCATGAAACATATCCATGATGACATATTAATGTAAATGATTTTGTGGAAAACAATAATATATTTCTTGGTGATAGAATATATAATGTTGGACAGATTAATATTATCGTTAAGTTCTCATGCCGAGACATATACATACTCTCAAGGATTCATTCCTATAAACTATAAATAAATGAGCAAGACATAAAGTAAATTTCCCAAAATATATTTCCTCATTAAACTTATCAATACATCGATGTGGTATATAATTATACCACCCACAAATTACTTAATAGTTCTAATTCATTCAACATTATAAAAAATCAATATTACCCCAATTTAGCATTAAAATTCCGTACCTATCAATAAACATATATATTAGAAAAAAATGAGATGTTAATACTTTACCTTGTAAATAAATGGAATAAAATGATCATAATAAATCCAAAAAATAATGACCATAGTGTCTTAAATCATATCCCTAATAAAACATCCTAAATTTATAACATTTTATCATATATGGGAGACATATTTAAAAAACAACAACACTTCAAACAGTAATACATGAGAAGAAAGAAAGAATTATAATTTTCAATGTCAGGTATTTAATTCCTCAATAATAAATTATAATATTTATACTTTAGTTGCATAAAAATATATCTAAAGCGATGAATTATTTTTGAGATAAAGATTAAAATTTAATTGTAATTGAGAAAGGGTTATTTGAAAATTGTTTTTTTAATTTTTTAATAATATAGAGTTATAATTCAGTTTAAAAAATCATTTCCATAGATGTGATGTGATGAATTTTAAAAAAATAAAATCAATAACCAAAAATTGAGTTGAAAAATACAAAAAGGTTATCCAAAGGAAATGTGGATAACTTTTTAATCTTTTAAAATACCTTCATTGAAACCCATGTATTTTAAAATATTAATAAAGATTAATTTATAAAATTATAATGAGGAATATGAAAATCATAAGAGATAATAAATATTTTTATTTCGAAATCAAAAAAGAAAACATATTATATAAATAAATAATATGTTCATGGATAAAAAAATTTCATTAAAAAGGTTTATAGCTATTATTAATAATGTTATACATATATGGGAAAAAATTCATTAAGTAATATGATTTTCTTGAAACATTTCATTTTAAATAGAAACAAAAAAAAGAAATTTAATATTAAATATGAAATGGAAGAAGATAGGAAGCATAGTCTAATAGAGTTCAATAAGGAACACAATAAATCAATGAAAGGAATTTGAGTTAAAAACCCTGTATAACATGGGCAGTAGATGATAAAAAATAACATGAATTATTGATTGTGAAATAATATTTTTAAATCACATAACTAATGTGTATTTATAATAGAATAATTAATTATGTCAATAAATACCTAATTTCACAAAATAACCAGTTAAAATTTTTAAATCTTTCCTCAATGTAGTGAAATTAAGATGAAAACATTCCCTATATTACTAACTTCCACAAATTCACTTTTACCTCTGGTATAAAATACATAAATTAAATTTTTAATTATTTCAAAATGTTATAAAAATATATTACTTCATAAAATCATAAATTACTTTAGGAACTATAATGTAAATTACATAATTATTTATAAATTTATAATTTCAATAATTTATTGTTTTATTTATGATTATTTAATATGAAAATGCGAACAAGCTCATTTCAAAAATATTTAATCAACAAATGGTTGCCTATTAATAATGGTTAATATATTAATATAATGACCAATATATGATTATAGAATCCTAATAATATAAAATATATAATTTCTATTCATTAAATAACTTCTTATTACAATCCATGAATTGTGGTTGTAAAAAATGAAATGCATTTTTCATGGAGGTGGAAATATGAAAATAATGTGTGTGGTACTTCAATTATCCAATGTATGTGAGGGAGATAGATAATGGTTATTCCATAAATATAATAAAATTTTACTATATAAAATCTAATAATTTCATTTTATTATTAGGTTTTGTGTATATTTAAAAGATATAGATAGAAAATAAAGGGTTATGGATGGAAAAATAATCACTTTTAGTCTTTCATTCTTCTATCGAAAGACTTTATGGAAATGATTAACTATGGGAACTATATTCTAATTGAGGTATTAAAAATATTGAGATTATTATAGTAGTGGTATAATGGGTGGGGTTTAAATTGAAGTTATAATTATAATTTTGTCTTGCTGTCATTGGAATTGATCTTATTTATATGTAAAAATGAGGAATTCTTCCTTTTAACCTAATGTTAGGTGAAGATTAAAAATTGGATCTCATGTGAATGTTATTTAGGAATGTGGGATTAAAGGTATTATATAAAATGTTATTCCAGATGTCTGAAGTCTAAATTTAATTTAGCCAAATTAGATTTCCTATAAATTATGCCTTAATCCCTTGTAAGACTTTTTTAATTTTTTTAAATATTAATTATTTTATTCCTGAAAATATAAGTTCACCCCACCTCCCAAATTTAGAAGTTCTAAATATTAATTTTTTATCCATTAAATATAATTAAATTACTAAATATGTAAAAGTTACCTTTTATATTAAAACATATTATATAAAAATGTTGTTTTATAGAAAAATGTATTTTAATAAAGTAACAATTTTTAAATATATTTTATGTTAATTATTAGTTAAATAATTTTAAATATGTATTTTAAGTGTTTAAATATAATATTAATTTTATAAAAAAGTGATAAATTTCTTCAGATATAAAATAACATGTTTATAAATTTCTTTTCCTTAAAAATCACTATTATATTAAATATTCTTCCCCAAATACTACTAAAAATAATTATTTATATTCGAAAAAAATAATTTTATCAATTAATTGAAATTAAAATATTATTTGGAATTTTATAAATACGTCACATTTTAAATTAAATGTAAAAATATGTAACACATATAAATTATTTAATAAAATAAATATTTAAACAAAATATTATATTTTTTATTTCATTATTTATTACTTTTGAATTATGGAATTTAAATTTTTTTAATAAAAATACACAACATTAATATACCTATAATATATATATATATATGATCATATTTCTAACAACCATATTTCTAATGATCATATTTAAAATAACCATATTTTCCATTATAACTTCTATATTTATCTTATTACCTCCTATAAATTTACTCAATACTTACCTCTTGAATCACACTTCTTATTCCATTTCAATTAATATTTCATGATATTATTTTTCTATGATGATTTTTTAATGTAATATTTGTTCCATTAAAAGTGATTTAAAATTATGTCGATTATATAGGGATATCTACGTTTTTTAGAAATTAATCAATTCTATTTATTGACCCTCATTATTTTTTGAACAATTAATTTGTTTATTCATCCATGAAATTTAATATTTCATGTTATGTAGTAATTTTTATAATGTACCTTTTTTTAATATTTACTAATGAAAAAAGAAAATTCTATAAGTATATTTCATAACATAAATGACATATTATCTACTGATGATCAAAATTTATATAGGAAAATAAGATTTTTTTGAAAGATATACAAATTTCTTAGGGAAAAATGTTTCATAAATCCTATGCTGATATATTCTCACCATTGAATAAATTTCATCCTAATAATTTTTAATAGTAATCACTAATGAAAAATAGCTAAGTGTATTACTTAAGATTCAATTTCCCAAAAATATCATGGTAAATAAAACTAATGTTTTACATTATAATAAGAAAATATTTAGATTCTCATCCATTTTTTCTAGACATTCCTCCTTATTTGTCTTTAATTATTATGATTTTCTAGAAACATACCATTCATAACATTAAATTCATGACCATGCTTCCAAAAAAATACTAAAAATAATTATTTTTGGATAATATCTAATAAAATACGAGTAACTGATCATATGAATATTAAAACTCATTCATATGATGTCTTTTCCATTGACACATTCATTTAATATTAAGATACATTAAATTAAACTATGTTATAATTCGATCAAACTATAATTCCTTCAGTTTAATCAAGGTTATCCATCTAAATGTTTCTTTTATCTTACCTAACATTACTTTTTATATATTTCATATTAAAATTCCATTTCAATACTTTTTAATTATTTTAAAATTGCATGTAAAATTTACAACGACTAACACCCCCTATGATGGTCAAACTAGCTATGTAGTTAGGTGCACATTTTGTGCATCAGGTAAAGACTGATTCAGTAACCATCTAACCTTTATTTTGGACTATTACACCTATGTGTATATATACCAAAGACTACATACTATTTTTTGTACCCAAATAGGGATTTCATTTCTACTAAGGCAAACACACATTAATTTACAAAACAAATAGGATTTTTATTATATTTTGAATTATCCTTAATGTTTTTATCAGTGAGTTATTGTCCTAATATAAAATTATAATTAAATAACAGATTTTATTACTATATCATATACCCAAAATTCATGGTAAAATATTCTTACAAAATTTATCTTAACACTTATCCGTAGAAAACATGGAATAGTACACATGAAACATGTGTACCCTCAATAGATATTAATATCTTCCACAATTAATATAAATTTACTTAACATAAAATCCTATAAAAATACTAAGGGTTGTAAATACCATATTAATGTGATATTCCTAACCTCTATAGTTATCTAACCCCATATTTGATACTAAACATTTCACCAAATACGAATACTCATCAATAAGGAGAAAATATACACATGCATAACATATCGGCATTGATACCAAAAAAAGGAAGCCAAACATGACCATCCACAATTATGATATCAATAAAAAATAATGTGTCTCTTATACAACCATTACCATTTAGTTTTAGAATTTTATTGAGTTTCAAGAAACTCTTAACCAAAAAACCTATGTCCTTCTAATCTAGTATGGATTTTTTCCACCATAAAAATTATATATTATTTAAAAATAACTCTTAAATATCTCCCTCAAAATTATTCACCCATCATAACCATCTAAATTGATATACATAATACTCTTCTTATATATTAAGGAAAGTTAAAATAAAATAATGGTTCGATCTAACACTTAATAAATCACTACTAGAATTTTTACTTTTGGATGCGGGAGACCAATAGCGGCCACCATTTGGGGCCGCTAATGCTATCAACAGCAACCGCCAAATGGCGGCCGCTGCACCGAAGACCAAATTTTACCCCTTTTCCCGTCCCGACCCATCCAATTACCATGCCTGACTCCACCCCCTGACCCCGAGACCCCGACCTCGACGACCATCCCCGACCCCACGACCCCGACCTCGGCGACCCAGCCTCCGGCAACCCCACCCCCGGCCACCCCGACTCACGGTGACCCCTGCGACCTCGACCCCCGGTGAGCCCCTGTGAGCCCCACCGACCCCTGGCTACCCACGACGACCTGACCCCCAGCGACCCCAACCCCCAGTGACCCCTGACGACCCTGACCCCGCGTTGCGCCACCCGCAACCCCTACGACCCCCTGCGCCACCCGCAACCCCGCGCTGCACCACCCATGACCCCGACAGCCTATGTTGCACCTTCGGACAGTCCTGCCCCCTTCATCCCCTCCCGGCCCTACTGCATCCCTCCGGAAAGTCCTCAAATCCTGCCTTCGTCGGACCCTTCTGATTCGTCGGGCCCCACCGTATAGAACCCTCCCACGCTTCATCCAGCGGTTCCACCGCTTTTGATTCCGGTCGTCGAACCCCTGTCGTCAAGTCGCTGCGCCGTCATGAATCTACAATCGAGTCGCACCCCGTTACCCACAGTCGAGTCCTATGTAGGTAATGTTTTTTATCCTTCAAATTTATCTTTGAAGTCATTGGTTTTTAAATTTAATGATATGTTTTTATTTAGAATTTAAATAAGATATTTCACATTTGATTTCAATTAAATTCAAATATGGATAAGATATGGATTGATATGCAAGATAGGTTTTCGGCTGAATATTTTGAAGGGATTAAGAAATTTATGGATTTCACCAACAGATTTCCAAGCGATATGATTATTTGTCCATGCAGAAAATTTGAAAATAGACATTTATTCCAACTAGATAGTGTCAGAGAACATTTTTTTTCAATGGGTTTTTTAAAAACTATAAGACATGGACATGTCATGGAGAAGATTCTATTTCATGTCATCACTCGGAAAGTATTCATATGAATGTTGATTCGAGAATAGTTGATCCGATGAACATAATGCTCAATGATATGATGCACCACTTTCAACTTGAAGACAGTAATGTCATAAATGACGATGTTGAATCGAGTAATCCCCGCTCTTATGCAGATGGAGAATCATTGAAATTATTTGAAATTATTGATGTTGCGCATACTGAATTATACCCTGGATGCACTAAATTTAGTAAAATGTCATTCATCGTTGAATTGTTACACCTGAATTATTTGAACCTATGGTCAGACACCTCATTAGATATATTGTTGGTACTATTTAATAAAGTACTCCCTACTAGAGTGAAGATTCTGGAGTCATTCTATCAATATCGGAAGTTGACAGGTGATCTTGGTTTTACATATGATACAATTGATGTGTGTCGTAATAATTGTATGTTGTTCAGAAAAGAGAATGAAAAATTAAATATCTGTAATGTTTTCTATACATCCATGTGGAATACCAATGAGATTAATCAAGGTAGTCAGATTCATCCTAAGAGAGTCTTGAATCAAGGGAAAAAATTTGCTACTAAACAGATGCGTTATTTCCCACTGAAATCAAGACTGAAGAGATTATTCATGTCAACTAAAATTTCTAAATTGATGACTTGGCATTCAGAGAGAAAGAAAGAGGTTGATAAATTAACTCACCCGGCAGATTCTTTGGCATGGAAAGAGTTTGATCAAAGATACCTAGACTTTCCTCGAGATGATCATAATATTCTATTGGGTTTGGTAACAGATGGTTTTAACCCATTTAGGTCCATGGTTGGTGCGAAACATAGTACATGGCCAGTGTTGTTGGTTCCATACAACATTCCCTTATGGGTATGTATTAAGCAACCTTTTTTGTTACTGTCAATTCTAATTGATGGACCGAGAGTACCTGACGATAAAATCGATGTTTACATGCAACCATTGAGTGATGAGCTGAAAGAATTTTGGGCCGATGGTGTAATGACTTTTTATTCGGCAGCTAATGAATTTTTTAGACTTCAGGCCACTTTTTTATGGACAATTAATGATTTCACAGCGTATGTTAACTTATCAGGTTGGAGTACAAAATGAGAATTTTCTTGCCCTTGTTGTAATAAGAGTAAGAAATCTATATGGATTAAGAACTGTAGAAAGTGGCCATATCTTGGTCATAAGAACTTTCTTCCTCCATTGCACAGGTTCAGAAAAGACCGTGTATTGTTTTATGGGAATGGAGAGTATTAACCATCACCACAAATATTTTCTGGGTTCAAATTTGAGCACAACATGATCAAGAAAACATCCGTACAATGTATGATTTTCAAGATTTATTGGATCCAGAATTGCCTTCTTTTCCAGCTTCAAATAGACAGCGTAGTCATAATTGGAAGAAACAAAGTATTTTTTTGAATTTCCTTATTGGAAATATAATATTTTAACACATAATTTGGATGTGAATCACATTGAAAAAATGTATGTGATAATATACTATGCACCATTTTAGGCGTCATGGTGAAATCAAAGGATAGTGCTAATGCTCAATGTGATTTGCAAGAAATGGGATAGAGAAAACCTTTACATTTAAAAACGGGTGAAAGAAATTGTGCATCCATGCCTGCTGCACAGTACACAATGAGTAAAAAAGAGAAACAAACATTTTTATCAATTTTGAAGATTGTTAAGGTTCCAGATGGTTATTTTTATAATATTTCCAAGCGTGTGAATATGAAGAGCATGACATTATAGGGGTTAAAAAGTCACGATAATCATATTTTTCTTCAACAGTTAATCCTTATAGCAATTCGTTATTGCTTACCTACCCAGGTTGTTGAGCCTTTATTTAAAGTATCTAATTTTTTCAGACAACCCTGTTCAAGGAATAAACGCACGAGTGATTTGAAAAAGTTACAGGATAAGATTGTACTTGCACTATGTCACCTAGAAAAAATATTTCCACCATCTTTTTTGGATGTAATGGTTTACTTAACAGTTCATTTAACTGGTGAGGTCACTTCTTGTAGTCCCGTACAATTCAGGTGGATGTATCCAATAGAGCGATACTTAAATACATTGAAACGATATGTGCGCAACAAAGCTCGTCCGGAATCCTCAATTGCCATGGGATATTTAATGGATGAGTGTTCTAATTCTTGTTCTTCATATATTGATGAGGTTGAAACAAATATTGATAAACCCTCCTAGAATAACGAGGGTCCAATTGGAGAAGGAATAATGTTTGATATGAAGAATGATGAGTGGGTTCAAGCTAATCGATATGTGTTGTTCAACACTCCATCGGTTTTTCCATTGATACGGTAAGTTTCATAGTTGATGTGTATTTTGTTTCTATATTTATTTTCTTGCTTACCTTATATTGTGTTGTGATTTAGGATGCATATCGCTGAGTTAAAACGTGAAAGGCCCTGTGAAACTGACTATCAAATACAAAAACATCATTTCAACACATTTCATAAGTTGTTCAAGACTCATGTACGTATAATTGATTTAATATTTTTATAGTGCAACTTAGTTGTATTTTTACAATCCTTTATCCATTAAACTATATATGTGAAATTTTTAGATTCAAAAGTTACGTGATTTAACCCATCATGTGAGCGAAGAACTCAACCAACTAGCTGATGGTCCATTTATTACAGCTCGACGATACAAGTCTTTGGATGCTAACAGATTCCGATTTCGTATTAGAAATGTTTAAATGAACCGATCCACACAAAATAGTGGTGTTGGTTGTTCTTTTGTTGATGCAGGTTATTATTATGGATTGCTGAGAGATATTATTGAGTTTGTTTATGGTCGTGGTTTAAAACACATATTGTTTAGGTATGATTATGTCGATCTGGTTCGTGGAATGAAAGTTGATAAATTCCAATTTTCATTATTAAACATTAACAATATGCTATATAAAGATGACAGAGTAAGAATTGAGCCCTTCATACTGACATCACAGGAAGAACAAGTTTACTTTGTCGGCATTGATTCTGATTGGAAAGTTGTGGTGGAAATGTCTAGAAGAGGGGTTTTTTCTGATTGAGCAAGAGGAACCTGGCGTTGTCACATTTACTGATCAAACACTTGACGAAAAAATAGTTGTTTTACAAGATGAAGATATACAATGGGCCAGAGAGATAGTTGAAGGAGATACGATAGACTATCATGATTACTGAAAATTGTAATTATATCCCCAGTTATTGTTTGTAAAAATATTTATGAGTTGTATATGTATAAAAATTTCTTGATTTAACTATAATTTCTTTTAATGTAGGCATGTCACAGGGTGGTCATAGTGGTTCACCTGATGTTTTCGGTATGTATGTTTTCATTTTTTTAAATTAATTGATTGTAAAGTTCTTTGTATATTTCCCTAACTTTTTCTAATCATTAATTTATATTGTAATTGAATTATGAATTTATGTTTATCAGGATCTAGTGCGTCTTCCAGTAGATGTAGGATTCCTGGTAGAGGGGTTAGATCCTGGAACTCTAGAGCTTGATTGGATGTGTTATTTGATGACACATTTCATTCAGTCGGAGAAGGTGGTACTGTATTGAGTCGTCAGTTTGGGCATATGATATGAGACTCACAGATTTCCTCTGAAGACTCGTGAATATAGTTCTTTCCCCCAGGATACGATGGACACATTATTGAGGGAGGTTCAGGTAAATTCATTGTTTAATTTTTCATGATATTGTAATTATTATTATCCCATCTACTGACAATATTTCTAACATGATAATTTGAAATCTTGTCTAGATGATTTTCAAGCTGTTTGTAGGTCCAAATTCATAAAATTATGGAAGGATTACAAGTCAAGGGTGAAGAGAGATCATTGGACACCATTTGCGGGTGTGCCTGACATTCTACAGCAAGTCCCTCCGGGCATTCTTCCCATGCAGTGGCCGGATTTGTTCGTGTTTTGGTCGATTGAGGCGGTGATGGTAAGATTTATTACTTTTAATCTATAAATGACTAATTATTCAAATGTCTATTAATTAAATATGTTCAATGTAGACCGAGTCTGCTCATCATTCACATAATCGGGCGATACAGGGCACACCTTCTAGACTTGGCACTCGACATGTGTCACAACTCAGACCTGATGTAAGTTTAAAATTAACAATTCATTCATATTTTAAAAATATTGTAGTATAACATGGTGAACCCCTTTATTATAGTTACACCAAATGACGAGCCGATCGATCGGATGTCCATATGGGTGAGGACTCGTAGGGTGGGTGATCCCGATGTTGCCGGTGTTATAGTAAGCAAATTATTTACTAATAAATGTATTTTTATTTTATATAAATTATTCATATTTGTTCATTGATTTATTATATGCTACATGCTCAGTTTGACGCTCAGTTAGCAGAGTTTCCAGAGGAGCAACGTCGTAGTACTGTGCGCAGAGATGAAATATTTCACCATGTCGTGAGGCGTTAATGTCATGGTTATTCTTTGACTTATGGCGGTGGTGTCCCACAATGTGCAGTTGTTAGAGCAGATGTGATGGGTTCATGAAGAGATTCAGGGATGCACACACAGACTGAGATAGATGCTGCCATACAGGATATGCAGCACAATATGGATGCGCAGTTTCAACAGTTTCGTGCAGATTATGAGGAGAGGTTGTCACAGATGTCCTCAAGTATCGATGAAATGACAACGCAACAAGTGACGCCACCGATAAACATTAAACAAACCATACTCAGATTGAATTTTATTGATATGTTTAAGATTCATATTATTGATATATATTGTAGGCTACGAATACAGCCAGTGGACATCGTAGAGATATTGGTGATCCAGATGAGGATGAACCCCATGCAAGAGTTAATTTCATTTGGGTTGATGAATTATCTAGTATTTTTGGATGAAATCTTTCTGCACTCCCAAAATGATGTGATCATACCCATATCGTGACATCATCCAGATTACACTTATTGAGCATCCACTATACGCCAATCTATATATATGTCACTTTTTTATTGATTAAGTATAGTTAATGGGTCAAATAATCATAGAGGAAGGTGTTTCAGTAGATGGAGAGAAAGTTCAGGAAGTTGTTTCTTAGGAGAATCCCAATAACTCTTTCGATATCTATATCTTTATAGGGTTCCTAGGATTCAATGTAATTATTATTCTTGTTGTGTACGAGGAGACGGCACGTCAATCGGACGTGCGGTTTGCGCGCAACAGCTCAATATGCGCTTTTTAACTATTTTGCGAGCTTTCGAAATACGCGTGGGGTGTTCCTAACCGGCATAAAGATGTCGTATTAACCTGAAATCGGATGACAATAACGGGTGGGTGAATTGTGATGTTTTTAGGCAGACGACACGACAATCGGCGGTGCCGTGAGCCCGCGCTGACTGAGAACGCACTTCTTGTGCCATAAAAGGCCAAAACAGGCCTCTAACGGTCCAATTCAGAGTGTACGACATCAAATTGACCTGAAATCATAGGGGAAACAATGTAATTATTTTTCATGATGTGTACGAGGAGACGGAACGTCAATCGGATGTGCGGTTTGCACGCAAACGACTCAATATGCACTTTTTAAGTGTTGGGCACGCTTCCGAAACACGTGTGGGGTGGTCCAAATCAGCTAAACGACGTTGTATTAGCATGAAATCAGACGACAATAATGGGTGAGTAAAATTGTGAATTGGTCTAGTAGACGGCACGCCAATCGGAGGTGTTGTGTGCCAGCGCTGACCGAGAACACACTTCTGGTCCCATAAAAGGCCAAAACGGTCCTCTAACGGTCAAATTCAGAGCGTAAGACATTGGATTGAGCTGAAATCATAGGGGTAACAATTTAATTATTATTCTTGATGTGTACGAAGAGACGACACATAAATCGGACGTGCGGTTTGCACGCAATGGCTCAATATGTGCATGTTAAGTGTTGGGTGTGCTTCTGAAACGTGCGTGGTGTGGTCCAAATTGTCCGAACGATGTCGGATTGGCCAAAGATCAGACTACAACAATGGGTGAGTTAGTTTTGAAGTGTTTGGGGAGACCTCATGCCAATCTGAGGTGTTGTGTGCCCGCGCTGACCGAGAACGCACTTCTGGTGCCAAAAAAGGCCAAAACAGGCCTCTAACGGTCACATTCAGAGCGTACGACATCAGAGTGACCTGAAATCATAGGTCGGAACAATGTAATTATTATTCTTGACGTGTAAGAGGAGATTTCACATCCATCGGACGTGCGGTTTGCGCGCAACGGCTCAATATGCGCTTTTTAACTGTTGGGTGCGATTCTGAAACGCGCGTGGGGTGGTCCAAACCGGCCGAACGACGTCAGATTGGCCTGAAATAGGATGACAACAACGAGTGATGTGTGAAGCGGTTGGGTAGACATCACACCAATCGTTGGTGTTGTGTGCCTACGCTGACCGAGAACGCACTTCTGGTGCCATAAAAAGCCAAAACGGGTCTCAAACGGTCAAATTTAGTGCGTACGACATTGGATTTACCTGAAATCACAAGGGGGACAATGTAATTATTATTCTTGACATTTATGAGGAGACGGAACGTTAATAGGATGTGCGGTTTGCACACAACGGCTCAATATGCGCTTTTTAAGTGTTGGGCTCGCTTCCGAAACGCGAGTGGCATGGTCCAAACCGTCCGAATGACGTCGGATTGGCCTGAAATCGGACAATAGCAATGAGTGAGTGAATTGTAAATTGGTCGTGTAGACGAGATGCCAATCGGAGGTGCCACATGCCTGTGATGACCGAGAACACACTTCAGGTGCCATAAAATGCCAAAACGGGCCTCCAACTGTCAAATTCACAGCGTATGACATCAGATTGACCTGAAATCACATGGGAACAATGTAATTATTATTGTTGACGTGTACGACGAGACAACACGTCAATCAGACATGCGGTTTGCGTGCAAAGGCTCAATATGCGCTTTTTAAGTGTTGGGTGCGCTTCCGAAACGCGCGTGGGGTGGTCCAAACTGGCTGAATGACATCGGATTGGCCTGAAATCAGACGAAAAACAATGGGTGAGTAAAATTTGAAGTGTTCGGGCAGACAGCACGCCAATCGAAGGTTCTGTGTGCCCGCGGTGACTGAGAACGCACTTCTGGTGCCAAAAATGGCCAAAACGGGCCTCGAATGGTCAAAGTCAGATGGTACGACATCGGATTGACCTGGAATCACAGAGGAACAATGTAATTATTATTCATGATTTGTATGAGGAGACGACATGTCAATCAGATGTGCGGTTTGCGCGCAACGGCTCAATATGCAATTTTTAAGTGTTGGGCGCGCTTCCGAAACGCGCATGGGGTGGTCCAAACCGGCCGAACAATGTCGGATTGGCCTGAAATTGGACGACAACAACGGGTGAGTGAATTTTGAAGTGTTCATGTAGACATCACACTAATCGGAGGTGCCTTGTGCACGTGCGGACTGAGAACGCACTTCAGGTGCCATAAAAGGCCAAAATAGGCCTCTAAATGTCACAATCAGAGCGTATGACATCGGATTGACCAGAAATCATAGGGGGAACAATGTAATTATTATTCTTGACGTGTAATAGGAGACGAAATGTCAATAGGACGTGCATTTTGCATTCAACGGCTCAATATGCACTTTTTAATTGTTTGGCGTGCTTCCGAAATGCTCGTGGGGTGGTCCAAACTAGACAAACGACGTCGGATTGCCCGGAAATCAGACGACAACAACGGGTGAGTGAACTGTTAAGTGGTCAGGCAGATGTCATGCCAATTAGAGGTGTCGTGTGCCTGCACTGACTGAGAACGCACTTTTGGTGCCATAAAAGGCCAAAACGGGTCTCTAAAAGTCAAACTCAGGGCGTACGACATCAGATTGACTTGAAATCACAGGGGGGAAATGTAATTATTATTCTTGACGTGTACTAGGATTTGGTACGTCAATCAGATATGCAATTTGCACGCAACGACTCAATATGCACTTTTTAAGTGTTGGGCGCGCTACCAAAACGCTCGTGGGGTTGTCCAAATCGGCCGAACGACGTCGGATTGGCCTGAAATCGGACAACAACAACAGGTGAGTGAATTGTGAAGTGGTCATGTAGACGGCACGCCAATCGGATGTGTTGTTTTCCCGTGCTGACCGAGAACGCTTTTCAGCTGGCATAGAAGGCCAAAAATGACCTCTAACTGTCAAATTCAGAGCGTACGACATCATATTGACCTGAAATAAAAGGTTTAACAATTTAATTATTATTATTGGGGTGTACGAGGAGACAAAACAACAATCAGATGTTTGGTTTGCGTGCAACGGCTCAATATGCACTTTTTAAGTGTTGGGCGTGCTTCCAAAACGCGAATGGGGTGTTCCAAACCGGCCGAATGACGTCGGATTGGCCTGAAATCTGAAGGCAACAATAGGTGAATGAATTGTGAAGTGGTCGGGCAGAGGGAATTCCAATCAGAGGTGTCGTGTGCCCGCGCTGACCGAGAACGCACTTCATGTGTCGAAAAGGCCAAAACGGGCCTCCAACGGTCAAATTCATAGAGTACGACATTGTATTAACCTGAAATCACAGGGGAACAATGTAATTATTATTATTGACGTGTACGAGGATACAACACATCAATCAGATGTGTAGTTTGCACGAAACGGCTCAATATGCACTTTTTAAGTGTTGAGCGCGCTTCTGAAACGTGCGTGGGGTGGTCCAACCCGTCCGAACGACGTCGGATTGGCGTGAAATCGGACAACAAAAATGGGTGACTGAATTTTGAAGTTTTCGAGTAGATGGAGCGCCAATCGGAGGTGTTTTGTGCCCGCAGTGACCGAGAACGCACTTATGGTGCCATAAACGGCCAAAACAGGCCTCTAACGGTCAAAGTCAGAGCATACGACATCGGATTGACCTAAAATCATAGGGGAACAATGTAATTAGAACCATAGAATTAATGATTTTAAATTTTTAAAACAATAATATAAATTATAAATATATTTTGAAAATCATATACTTTCGATATGTTATAGTATGTTTAAATTGAAATATGTTATTTTGTTTCAATTATTTGTTTATAGGTTTTATTTGGTACTAATTTTATTATTAAATTTTGATATGTAGTTATATTTGATATGGGTTGTGGAGCATGGAAGATGACGATGATATTTATGTGGTATTAATATTATTTTTGATATTTTTTAAAAAAAATTAAAAGCTGTATCGGCCGTTGTAGCCTTTGTTCGGGTTACCTAAAGCGGCCGGCAAATGCCAGCCGCTGTTGTTCAGCCCTACAATAGCCGCCAAATGACGGCCACTGTTGGTCAGCCCTACAATGGTTGCCAAATGGGGGCCGTTGTTGGTCATACCTACTGGACTTCAGCGTCCGCCAAATAGCGGTCGTTGATAGCAACATCAACGGACCAAAAGTGGCCCCTGTTTGGCGGATTCTAGGCAGCCACTATAGACCTTTAGTGACGGATTTTGGTGGCTGCTAAAAGTCATGTTTGTACTAGTGAATGGTTGTTTAAAATAGAAGTAGTCATGGAATAAAAAAGGTGACAATAATATTAAATAAATAAATATTAATCCAATAATTCCATATAACTGTAGGTTGTTGACATAAATGAAAAATGTCTTTACAGAAAAACACTTTGAACAATACCAAATAAAAGGAGATAAATAATTGGATCTCTTAATTCCATGAATTTAGTTCCCCGAAAAAAGCATATAGAGGGTAATTATTAA
This sequence comes from Viscum album, assembly GCA_963277665.1. Classification (NCBI taxonomy): domain Eukaryota; kingdom Viridiplantae; phylum Streptophyta; class Magnoliopsida; order Santalales; family Viscaceae; genus Viscum; species Viscum album. Next base: position 1,417,881,102 of record OY728148.1, read on the forward strand.
AATATAAGTCCCATGAAGATAAATTATTTTAAAATATAGAGGAATATACAATCTAAATGAAATTATATTTTTTAGAAAACATTTTTAGAAATGTTATAAAAAGGGACAGTTATTAGTTATTTTGATGATTCTTTTTTAAGAGAGTATATAATATAATTTTTAAATGTTTAAATAATAAATAATATATATTAAAATATTCTTGAAAAAATATAATTGTTATTTAGTTGAAATTTGACGTGAAATATAAAATATATGTTCATTAAATGAAAAAACTTTCTCATATTTTTAAATACAATAATTAAAATTAGAATCAATTAAATAAAATATATCTCGATTTTAAAAGTATATATTGATAAATATATAAGTCACAAGAGATAACAAATACTTTTATTTCAAAAATATTAATGTAATAAATTTGATGAATTAAAGAATGTGTGTTTGTAGAAAACAAGTCACAAAATAGGATGAGACTTATCCATTACAAAGTTAAAATTTTATAAAAAATTAACCAAATAATAACATAGGAATTAAAAATATAATATTACCAAGATATAGAGGGCAGAATATTATATGAAATTGGATATCGATAGATATAGATAACATAGAATAATAAAGTTTAATAAAAAACTTATAACTGAGTAAATGATATTGATATAAAAACATATTTTACAACTTGGGAAGTATATAAATTAAAAGAACAAGTGATGAATATTTTGAGATAATGTTGTAAATCACAATATTATTTTATATTTAGGTGTAAATAATTATAATGTGTTGGTAGATACACTTTTTTAAGGAATAATAGTTAATAAATTTTAAATTATGCCCCAATGAATGGAAATTTAGATGGAACCCTTACATTTTTGGGTTCCATGAAGGAAAAATATCCGCTTATATATGAAACAAAATCATATTAATTAATTCTTTTAAAAAATCAAAATACATTATCATTTATAATCTTGAATTTAAATATTTATATATATATATATTGGATAGTTATTATAAATTTTCATCAACGGATGTTAGTAACCTTTATTGTTGTATAGTTTCTTTGTAATTCCAATTTCAATCCATGTAAACTGATTCCATGTTCATCATTTCTAGATAATTTGAGGTATATTAATTGAATTTAGATATTAATTTTAAATTTTCTAATTTTATTCCATGATGGTTTATGTTATGATTAGTTATGATATAATAAATGAGGATCTTGTTTTTGAAATTTTTAATGATCAAATGGTGGTATTTGAATAAAGGATTATATTTTTATATAATGTATTATATATATTTATAGTATATAAATAATATCATAAATGTAATTTTTATTCAATAAATAAACCCATCCATATAAGGTGGGGGTGAAAAGTTAAATATGACATTCACATAGGTGTTAGTCTACACCTAATATGTGTGACGTTTCTATTTTACCATGAATGGGAAGAAGATTAATAATTATTTTCTATAAATATAATAATGTTACTTTTTTATTATATTATTATCATTATAATAGCATTGGGTGAAAAATATAGATAATAATGTGTTAGGGTGTTAATTGTACACACATTAAGAACTTGATGCTTCTCTTAAAAGACATCTATGAAATGGAGGACATTGGACACTAAATTATAACAAATATAAAAAAATTAAAGAGTCTTATAAGAGTGGTAAAATTGGTTTGAATTCAAGGGATAATTTGATTCATAGTGTAGATTTAATTATGAGGAATTTAGATTCTTTTGTAGGCCAAAAATTAGGAAATTTCTTATGAAACAAGTGTTGGGTAAGGGGTAATGGTGGAATCATAAGAGTGTTAGTTATGTTAGAAGATGAAATTTTAGAAATTCATGTCAAATTTAAATTCCCACATAACAAATTTATTCTACAAGGTCTAAATATAATATTTATTTTGAAAATTTAAGCAATTTTAAATTACTCCTTTGTACACAAATTAAAGAGGATTAAAATTCCACCATGCTAATTATTTAATTAATAAAAATTAATATGAACCACCAATATAATTTTAAAATTACGAATATTAATTAGGAATCCATTTATTTGAATTAAATATAAAAATTTAAAAATATTTTCATTTACATTATAACATATGACAGAGAAATAACTATTTTGTAAAAAAATAATTTTTATACAATAATTGTTTTTAATATTATTTACAATAAATTACAATTTAAATTTCAATAATCTTATTTAATATTATTAAATATCATATTAATGTTAATAAAATAGTTAAATTTACTTATATTAAAATTACATAATATTTATAAAAATTTTACTTTGAAAAACATCCCTTTTATTTTAAATAATCTTCATAAAAAAAATTAAGTTCATTTTTTTATATTAAAAAAACGTTATCAATCCGTTGATATTAAAAAATTTCATGTAATTTTATAAATATATATTATCATAAGTTGAAAATATTAATATTTAATATAAAAGAGTATGTATATATTTATTTAAATTAAATATTATATATCTTTTTCATTGTTTATTATTTGTGAGATATATTTTTTAAAATTTATCTCTGAGAATGTAAAAAATTATTATACCAATTTGAAACATATATATATCAAACAACCATATTTCAAATGAAAATATTTCTCATTATAATGGCTATATTACTCTTATTACCTTCTATAAATCAATTACATTCATACAACTTAAATCACACTTAACATTCCCTGTTATTATATATTTCAAAACGTCATTTATCATTTGATGGTTTTCATTCTCATTAGAGTATTTTTTCTATTTATTGTTATTCTTAATTGTGAAGTCATTTGAGGATATCTCTCTTAGGACATTGGGATGTCCACGTTGAGGGGGGGGGGCTTAATCAGTGGGGATGGATTTCATCCCCCATAAATGTTTTTTTCCATTTTAAACCCTTTGTCACTTATTCAATGAATGGTTATCTTATCTTCTTCACATGTTGTTATCAGGAATGGACAAAAAAATCATAATGAACACTAGGGACATTTATTGAGGATCTTATCCAATGTGGACAAATACGTCCCTAGTGTATGGTGGTTATTATTCAACATTCACATATATTCTCATTTTTTATAAATATAAGATTGAGAAAGGGTGTGTCCTTATTCCCATTTTCCTATCACCGACCAGGTAGAATGAAAGATAAAAATTTTTAAGTGCAATCTATAGGATTTTGGCCATCTCCTTATATTGTGTTCTATAGTGTTGTTGATGTCTTCTTATCCAGAACATAATTAATATGATCAAGTTATCCAAAATGAATCAATAATAATATAAGCCTTCAACACCAAACATAGTGAGTTGTATCCAATGTGAAATAACCAATAGGTTCATACTTTTCATCCCTCTATAGTACAAATAAATTAATATGTTATAGCATGATATCTTAGAATTTTTTTATCCATATAATAATAAGAAAATACCATCTCAGACACAATTTCTTCTTTATGTTTTGACCTCTGGTACACAATATGAGATATAAAATTATAGTTTCATTTTATCAGTTTTACTTAATGTATGTGTATCATAGGCTTTTCAAGTTATTTATAATTAAAAATTATAGAATATTATAATTTTTATTTAATATTCAATTTCAGTCTATTTTTATATCTCAATAGAGGATGCCTTTGGATTTCAATCTCATCAGTTCACGTAGTTGTTTTGGTGTCTTTAAATATGTGAGTTCAATTTATTATACCCAATCATACACATTCTTTATCTATCATAGAAACATAAAAAGATACTCTATGTTAAAATTATCTTCTCTGAATGTATGTATGTATAAAACATTGACATACTTCACATAATACATTTCATGAGGTTTATCCTACCTTCTACATGAAATCCATGTAAGGGTCATGGGATTATTAATAATTGAGAAAACAATGAACAGGGGATCATTAATTATCTTTATTCAACTACAAAACCATGATAACATTTTCAATAAGATAATGAATCTCAATATTTATTTTCTTGGAAAAAGGTTGATTACTATAATGAATCATAATGTTACCCTTCCAAAAAGCTACATAAATGAAACCTTTCTTCTTCTTTATACATTATAATATTATAGAAATTCTCATTCACATATCCTAGTGGTTCACAGTATGACTTCTACTTCTTCTTCGTGTAACCTACTAGACTCAAGGAATAAATGCTTCCTTCAAGGAAAAAGCATAGACTCTCAGAAATTATGAATGGAATAAATCACTCTCATCAATGATCTCTCTTTATTTATAGATGAGGTTCAATGCCTTTCCTTCAGCTTATATTCGATTTCATGGATCAATTTATTGTTCCAAAGAATATCTTCATTCATGGATCAATATTAATATTATTGACTCTTTCTTTATGTCAAATATTACGTTTTTCACCATCAGATGACCTAAAAAATCTTTATTCTGTTTATTATGTGATATAATAATAATGTTAAACTATTTAAAATTATATGAAATGTATGGTTTCAATAATTTAAATCATTTATTTTTTTAAAATAATTAATAAATCACTATAAATTTGTGTTTTATACAATTATAGATCATCTTTCAAGAGTATTTTTGGATGATTGGTGATAATTCTATGAAGGTTCATTGGTCTAATTATTTTGGGATCCATTCATTCCAGATTATCTTAATAGTGCTCAAATATTTGGATATGGATGACATCAGTAATCTAGAGATAACTCACATAGTTGAGATTGAGTTATCCTGAGGTTTAATATAGAGAATGATCACATCCAATATCTCAGATTATTTTGATCATATGGTTGTGTTATATGTGCATCCTTTTAATTAATTGTTAAAAGTAACCCTCCATAGGATCCCACATCAATATTTTTATCTATTGAGTGTTTCTAGGTAAACAATCTCATTTCATACACCTCTCTGGCTAGATTTGGGATGCGAAATAGGACACATATCACAAATTCCCCTCATAGGTTTCACAATACTATTGTGTGGTCCCCAAAGCATTCACTTGTACAATAAGTCCATACTCCATACACCAGACTATTATCACCTTATGAGTTATATGCATGGCCACTTAATTACTCCTCATGCAGGCACATTCCTCTACCTCCATGGCTACCCATATATGGGCTAGATCACACTTTGTAGATTATTATTGAAAATTTGGTTGAGTTATACCTCCATCGATGACCTCGGGCATCTACAATTATTTTTTATAAAGGCCACCCAATGTAAAAATTTAGTAATTAATTATTATAAAATTTCATGCCCAACTATTGTTCAAAAATGATTTTTTAGGGAAAATATTAATTTTTTGATTGGACATTTAATATATTTCATAAGTGGTTTTTTGATCTTTAGTAAAATTAATATTTTCATGGTCTCCATAAAACTCCTAATATAATAAAATAATACTGTATACTCTCCTTCACTGAATTAGATAATCTAAACTTATGAAACATCCATTTAAACATGTATAATAAATTAATACCAATTAGACAATCATTATAATTAATTCACTATATCCAAAATATAACATATATCCTTTCATCTTATTGTGATTGGATATTCTTCAATACTCTAATTAATTCAAATAAATTATCTACCGAAATTGGGATCTCCATAACATAATTATAAAATTGTGTTCCAATTCAATTCATGTTGAAATCAAGAAATTCATCACTTTACAGCTAATTTAAAAAGAAATCAACACCAATACAAATAAAGATAATCAATATCCCACTTTATAATTTATTTGAATTCTAATATAGAAAATGGGATGTCAAAATATTCTCTTTGTCTCTTCTCCATTTTTTCCTTCTCTCCCCAATATTGATAAAAATAAAAATTACATAAGATTGGATGGTATCATTACATTCTTGAGAAATGTGACATAAATTATTCTAATCTAATTATACTTGAGTAATACCGGATGATGAAAAATAGAGGGTTTAATAAAGAAATTAGTGTTTCCATTCTATATCAGAAATATGATACCAAAATATATAGCACAACTCATATCCTTCATTTTATAATCATCAACTATTTTTAAGGATGAATGTAATAACTAATTCCAATTGAAAAAATAAAAATGGAACATATTGATACCCCTCATAAAGAATATTCTAAAGAAACATTCAATTAAAAAATCTTGCACTCATATCAACACATAAATTCAAAACATTCAATTATAATAGTGATTAAATATTCATCAAATAAATCATGTAACCTTTTCATGATTCTTTTTTTTCATGTCGTTGATTCATTTATTTCTCCACCTTAACATGAAACATTATTTTATTATTTTATTTGAAAAAATTAGATTATAGTGTTCCAATACACATCATCAATGCATTTATAGACATGTACCCTAGAAATATATCAGTTTGGAAAGACATAATTATTTGGGAACTTTTTTAAATACCCCCCCCCCCTCTCAAGGGATGATATCCATATTATCTTCTTAAAATATATCCCCTCATTAATAGTTAATTTGAATTATAATTAATTTGCATTACAATTATTGTGATCTCATCCATGATTGAGACAAAAAAATCATCAACTATAATTGATTTATCATTTTCATCATGATTAGATTATGACCTTTTAAAAAAAATTAAGATATTAGTTGATATATCAAACCAGGAGAGTGACTTTAATAAATCATGTAATGAATATTCCATCTTACAATTATTATAAAAAATAAATCACTAATCCTACCCCTATATATTTAAATCACCATAAATTACATGTAAGTAACGATCAAACTCAATATAAATGGGAAAAGGGTGGATCTCCATTACTTTTAAATGAGAGAAACAAAGCTGAAATTATTTTGACAATAATAAAACTCTATTATTTTATCTTCAATTTTATGGTGAAATATTCATTCTGACCTTCTTGAATTTTTTAGTAATTTTGGGAATCATGTAATATTTTCATTCCTCTATAACATTGTGTGGAATTTTCTTTTTAGCATTTTCATCAAGTCATATTCATCATTATATAATGTTTTATTATTATTTACCATATATCCATGATCTTATGTATTTAAGTAACTATTATCTAAGAAATGTATAGAGTTATTTCTCCATATATATAGTATTACTTCAATTACTAGGTTGAAATTAGTTAAAATATCTAATTAAATTAAACTTCTTCTTTAGTTATAATCATTACTGTTTCATTAGCATCAATTTTCATATGCGGTTCTTCCAATTATCTTACTCTATTCAAATAAGTAATATAAAATAATGTTTGTCATTTGGAATATTAATAGTTTGTATTTCTATTCAACATGGATTTTAGGGTGTTCTCTTTACCATTTTATTCCTTTTGTTTTTTATCTTAGACTGTTTTCACCATCATTTTCTTAACACTTATTCATTTAATTAGTATACCCATGGAATTAATAAAGTGGTATTTGTTGTAACCTCTTCTTCAAAAAAATAATATGACTATTATATTTGTCATAGAACCCTTATTTTTGGTCTAGTATTTTGTTTATCATCACCTTATTCTAATTTTCACCAATAGATGAGTTATCTGTAGACTTTATCTTCTATGGTATTTTCTCATGAATTTATTTAATGTAATGTTTGAAGGATTTATACTATCATAAATATTCATAAGGGACTATTTATACAGAAAATAAAACATATATTTTTATTAATAATAAAAACACATTTATAATAGTTTGATTCTTTCTATCATTCAGTTGAATTTTATTCATCATTTCTTTTCCCCATGATGTAATCGTACTTTTACTTTTAGAAGATGACATATCACAACATATTCCATGTTAAAAAATCTATAATAATAAAATTAGAATCCACCAAATCTTGATTTTTTATTTTGAGTAATAGTATGATCTTATTTATTTTCTTCTTATTTCCATTTCATCATGTTTTTTAGATAGAGATAATTTTTGAATCAATTTTTTTACACATCTTTTTCTTCACTACAGATTTACTGGTAAGAAATTCATCACCTTTCTTCATCAACTTTTGGAAATTTTTTTCATTTTAATGTTATACTATTCATAGAACATGAATTAGTACAAACAATATTTACTAAGGTGGGTGGTACCTTCTTCATAGATATTACATGGTATTGATCCTAGAAAATTTTAACTATTTATTTTCATCATATTGAGTTATTTTAGGATAAGAGTCCTCCTTGGATGTTTGTGTGGTTATAGATATTATACTAATAGATCTACTTTCTTATTGTTGTAAAGTATCATTATTATAATTTTTATAATTTATCCAATTCACTTCAATATTAAAGAATGTTATTTTTCGGATGAAATTTTTCCTCCACTAACATGAATCCATATTCACGCCCATTCTTTATTTTTAATTTCATCATCATGTATATTATTTATCACTTAGAGAAAAGTGTCAAGCAACTTGATCTTATTTTCTTTGATAAATTTTATTATTCTTTAAATCAATTATGTTCTTATTTTTTTCCTTCCATTTCTTTGAAATTATCTAAAAAATCATGGGTTGTATATTTATTTTTTATCACTTAAAACTAATTATTCAAAAATCTAAAAAAATTTATTAAATATCCAAGCGTTTTAAATTTTTAGATTTCATTTCAGGGTGATATCAACACATTTTACCGCTCATTTTTCGATTTCACCCTATATATCTCTCACTTATTTGGTCCTTCTTCAAGATAAGTGGTCATATATTTTATGGCCTTCCACAAATTTTTAGAATCATTATTGTCTGAGGAATGTTATTCCCTGAATTTTCATTATTATTTAATTATAAATTAATATAAAAACATAGCTGATACATCTTCATCATCAACTAAGGTATAACAATTTTTCATATCCTTAGAGGTAGGTTGTAGTACCAGATGTTCTACTTCTATGTTAGACTTTTCTTTCTCTGAATTATAAAATGGGAAAACTAGTTCATTATAATTTTCCACAAGAAGTAACTCTTATTAATAATTATTAATTATTTATTTCATTTAATTTCCAATGTATCTATATAAGATGAATTTTTATATTCAATAGATAGAACCCCTCAAAGTTCAAACACCATTGATAATTGAGAAAATAATTAAAATATTCAATAAGATCTAAATATTAGAATCTAATCATAGGAGTGGACTTTCCCAATATTACTAATTTTTAGGATAAATTTTGGATTACCACACTCTGTTGGTGTTTAATAAATGTGGGATGCATTTTTTCACTTTAAAACAATTATCCCTTTTACTCTATCACATATTCAATGAATAGTCATATTATATTCTTCACATATGGTTACCGATAAAGCCCCCAAAACAAAAAAAAAGATTAGTGAACATCAATATGTATTAATTACATTCCCTCTAATATGTATTTATATATATATTATGTATGGTTGTTATTATCCCACTCATTCACAACTTCTCGTTTATTACCAGGAAAAATTCACCATTGGTATGACCCTGAACTCATTTTCTAGGCACCCACTAGGTATAATTGAATATAAAACCTTGAAGTGAAATCTATATGATATTTTCTTACTCCTCATGAAGTGATAAATAGTGTAGAAAATTTATTATTATATGATCTCCAATAAATATAATTAACCTAATATAAATGAATCAATCAAAAAGGTTTCCTTGAATAAAATAATTAGTGAGCTATCTCGAATATGCATCAATAAAATAGGTTAGAACATATTTTCATTATTCAATTAGAAAAATTTTAATATGTTATTGGATGGATATATAATAATTATCTAATTGAAATTATAACAATCAATAACTAGCTCGGCCAAAAAAAATTATATGTTTCATCTTCGACAAACAATTCGATATAGCAAAGTTCAATCACAGTTTCTCAGTAGTAATTCATTTATGTGTTGCATGGGATTCTCTTGTTTTTTAAGTAAATGTAAAATATTATTCTTATAATTTAATGTGATATTTCAATTCTGTTTAGTATCAAAATTCAGGCGTCCTCTGAATTTCAGTAACAAATATTCTTTTATATGCTTTGGTGTCTTTATGCATGTTCATGGAAGTAATCATGCCCAAACACGAACACATTTTATACCCTGTGTAAATATTAATATGTAGTCAAATTCATTTTTATCTTATGTACAAGTATTTTTTGTATAAAATACCTACATTCTACACATATTCTAGTGTATATGTGATCTCCTTTTTTATTCATTTATTCTAAGACTTTATTATGTGATTATTATCTGTTTGAAAAAATAACATATGAAATTATATTGTCTTTACACCACAAAAAGTGTGTTGTATTTGTTTTTTGAAATAATTAATCTCACGGTTATGAATCTTCAAAAAAAGATTGATTATTTTGTGGTATCTTATGTTCCTCCACATAACATAGTGTGTACATGAAAACATTATAATTATTTTCACATTATATAAGAATGTACCTTCTCTATCACATATCCAAGTGGATTTCTAGAGTCTTTATTCATCTTCACATAACCTATGAGTCTTCTATATTCCATGTTTATATCATGGGAAAATGATGTCCACTGAAAAATAATGAATGGTAGCAGATAATGTTGAATTCAATTGTACTATATTTAAAGATGATGCCCACTAAATTTTCTTTAGATTATATGGAGAATTAAGGACAAATATAATCTCCCAAAAAATATGTCATGTCAGGGATCTATATTAATATAACAATGGGTTTCAATATATTAAACATGTAACACCACAATATTTTAAGAATTTGTTTTTGAATTAATTTAACTTTTCAATATTTTTTATTTAGCATGACACTAGAAATAGATCTTTATATATATACATATATATCAAGACAATAATTCAAACATTACTTTAAAAATCAATACCAACATCACTTGCACTATACGCAATACCAACTTGGATTGCGCTTCAAGAAACACCGACTTGGCATACGATGCAGGAAACACAAAGTTGGTGTACGGTAAACGCAACACTGACTTTCTATGAAACATATATTTTTATTATTTTAAATATTTAAATAAGAAAATATGAATAGTTATAACTATTTTTCAAACATTTTATAAAAAATTATAAAAATAAAACATTTTTATAATAAACGATATGATTAATAGTAAAGTACTTGTTTGTTTAAAAATATTGTTTTCTAAAATAATGTAATTTAAATTTATTTTTAATGAAAGTAATTTTAAACAAATTTATAAATTTAATTCGAAAAAATAAACTTAATTTTAGAATTCATAGATTCCAAATTATCCAAGAGCACATTATTTGGATTTTTTTAAGAAACCATGTTTTTTATGAATATTGAAAAATACTAATTTTTAGTTAAAAATGACTTCTTTCTAATTTACTATTAATGAGAAATGATATTATAAATATTTTTTAGGTTAAATTAAATCAATATTTCATATAATAATACAGTTAAATTTATTGTTATCAACTTCACTTTGAAATTTAATAAAAAATCTCAACAAACATTTGAACTTTTTCTTACTTTTTTCCCATTTATGGGATTAGCACCAATCATAATTTTGTCGCTTTTGTGATTGAAATTTTAAAAATACAACATACAAGATTGTATTAGGTATAATATTTATATTCTCATAATACCATGATAATTTTTTACTATGATTATTAGTAAAAGTGATTAATATTAATCACAGTTCTTAAGTTAAATTATGATTATTTAGGGACTAATCCTTAAATTAAGGGAACATATGATCAAGACACTTTTCAAAAAACCATCGAATGTCCATAGTTCGGCCATAAACCTTCCATTGATGAGTTTTTTTTTTATGACTTTTTTTATGTAATAACATGTGCAGGTGTACCATGTTTCTAGAAATTCCTTGTGAGTCCTTTTCTGTCCCAATAAAAGGATACCACCTCTAAACATTCCTCACAGCTCTAAAAATGTTAAAGTTCATCCATAATCAGAAACAATAGTCTCCAAAAAATCATCCCCTATACCTCGAATCCATTATATGGTCATTAACCTCTCACAAGGAATCATTTTCTCACAGACAAAAAGAAGTTGCCGATTAAGAGTTAACGATTTTTCTCAAATTCCTTTAACTTATTTTTCTTCTCAACCACTAAAATATTTTTATTCAATTATTATTGAAAAAAAATAGTATCCTAAATATAAGATGATTTTTTATAAGTATATATCTTAAACATACACAAAACTCTAGCTAATGTATGTTGAACATACTATTTTTGTGTAAGGTGAACAACTTCCTCACGAAACGAGGATTATTCATTTCTCTGTCGCCCCCAATCATGGTTTCCATTATGATGGAAACTATATTAATATATGTAATATATTATATTTATTATTTATTTAATCTTATGTATTCCATTTAAAACCCACATATGTTTACCTTCCATTTGGTGTTAATACGATAATCTTGTTTGAGGAAGTGTGGACTGCCACCCCCTAAATGTGATTTCATTCATTCACAACCCACAAAGAATGTATTAAGGATTTGTTTAATGAAATTATAAGATTTATATGATATATTAATTATTATATAATAATGATATATATTTATACATACATATATTTATATATGTGTGTATCATTTACATAATTTCTTTTAATAAGTTAATAAAAACTAAAAACAACGTACATGCGTACGTACGACTTACCATCTCCATGAATTGGGTATTCCATTACGTACTTCATTATGATACATATTATTATAGTATAATTATACTTTATATAACATATATTTATATCATGTTATACATTCTGAAAAAATTATATAATTATACTCAATAAAGATATAATAAATTAAGAAACATGTGAAGAAAAATGTGAATATTTACAGAAGTGAAACCTTATCATAAGATCATTAACAAGGGGGTAATATGATGTTATAATAAACCCATATTTAGTAATATATATATATATATGAATATTTTTTTAAATTATTTATAATAAACTTATAATTTTTATTTGAGAAACCTTTAGGATTATGGAGAGAGTCTATACACAATGTAAAGGGATTTCATCTCACATTTAATTTCTATGAGATACAAGCTAGGTTCACCAAAATTTCCTTTTATGGGGTCTATATACTACCCATTATTGTATTATATGTATACATTACTAAAAATTTCAGGTATTAACATTCCTATTTGATGATCCTTTTTCTATGGGGTTTAGCTTTCAAATGTTACCAAATTGGTAAAACAGTTTTGTCTCAATTCGCCTTCTTTGATATTTATGTTTTTTTATGAACCGGAACTCTTCTTCGAGACCTATATATATCAATTTAATATTTTATAACATGAATCTAATTATTTTCATGATATCTTAAGATTAATTATATTTACTTTTTTACACGGAGAGTATGATCCCACGTTTTCGAGTTATAAAAGATTATCGAGACAATCTCATTTATCTCTGAGATTTTTTTGTTATTGCATCCCTTGATGAAATATTAAGATCCAAATCTAAAGAATATTATTTTGCTTCTTTATCCTCAGTTATTTCATTATATACTCATGAATTCGTACCATATTCTACTCTTGGTACATAATATTGTTAATAATGTATTTTTAGGAAAGCTCGAAATTACCCTTTATTCAGCGAGAAAAAAAATATTTTCTAAAAGGGGTTTCCATGAATATTGTATAATTACCTATAATATCTAAAATTAATTTTTATACTTTTTTAATTTTACCAATCTTTTCAATGGAATATTCTTTTCACTTTCCATATAAGGCATTCCATGTATCCTTTTTATCCTACAAAAAGAGTGTTCTTGTTTTACATTTTATAACATGTATGAATTTACTCACTATCATTCTGTTGAAGATTATTTTTCATCATTTAATGGTTAATCATTATGAAAATTTTTTAAAATTAATTCTCAAGGAAAAATATTTTCAATTTTTTTTAAATTCATCTTTATCTGTTTTCAAGGTATTTGCTAAGAAAATGTTTTTTATATGGTTTTATTTATTAACAATCCTTTTTCAAAGAAGAAAGGATATTTTCCTCAAGAAAAGTTTGTGAAAGATAATTCAAAACTATTTTCTATATAAGAATAAATATATTTATGTTACTAATTCCATTTTCAGAAATTATCCAGAGGTTCCATTCATATCCTTTAATTGAATTGGTCATGCTTAATGTCATGTCTATTTTGAAACCTTTTTTTATTTCATGGGTAATATATTTATGAAATCTGTTTCTATTTAACTGGTTATACTAAAATGGAATGCTTATAAAACCTATATATTTTCATTAACTCGTGATATGATGAAATTTTAATGATACCCATTTCATTTTATGGGTCATGGTTTCATGTTTATAAGACCTATATCTTATTTTGGGTCAGGATATGATGAATGTTTTATTATCTTGTGGAACATTTTTGGATGATTTTACTATCAGATTTTTGAGACCTATAACTCCCTCTAATGCATTTGGTAAGGATATGTTTTATATGAGCTCAAAAGGTACATGGGTTTTAGCCATGTTGAGCAAGTGTTGTTCCCAAAAATACTTTATTATTATTAGGGAATATTGTTGAGAAAAATAATCTATCTCTTTATGATAATTTTGATGTTAAAAAATACACTTATTTGTAATTTTAGTGATTTACCTTTGAGTATATTTTAGGAAATTAATTTTCTTTATATTTTTATTAGTATATTACTATTAATTCATTTTATTGGAGAGAATTATTTGATAAATTATTTGGAAATCACATGAGTGTGTTCTGGAAACACTGTTCATACCCTACGTTGAGAAGCATAGTGTAAGGATAGATTTCATTATTTACTTTACGGGAAGTTAGAAAAGTATGGTTAAGTAACCACACATTATCGACGAATATATAGAAGAAGGAACCTTGGGTTTGGGATATCATAAAATTATATAAGAAGAAACCAACCTTTAAAAGGAACCTCACGTTTGGGATATGAAAAAAGGAAGAAGAACAATACGATTGGTGTCAAACGTTAAATTTGCTTCTCAAAATTATGGTTCATAAACCTTGATTTTTTAAACAACCTTATCTTTTATCAAAATGTATGGATCATATACCTTACATTTATAAGCAGATAAAAGTATGGATTATATAACGCATGTTTGAGAGTTGAAGATAAAATAATGGATAATAAACCATAAATTTAAATAATGTATAATAAAACTTACATTCTGAATGTTATGTTCATATAATGTATTCTATCTAGTTCAACCCTAAATTTGGTGTTTGAGATTTAAAATATGACTTTATCAAGAAACAGTCTTCATACGGATTATTAGGCTAATTTAAAGCCAGATTAAAAGCCTAATTTTAAAATACATCTTTGACTGATTTGAAGATATTTATTTTTGATTCAAATGATCGATTTAAGAGGAGATTTTCATACCGAATATTCAAGGGAGTTTCAACTGCCCTGTTATTCAAACATTGGAATATCGAAATTCTGAAGGATACATTTTTTATATAAATTTGAAAGGAAAACATTTTTTTTATTCTATATATCTGTAGTATTTTGTATTACATTGATCGATGTGAATCATCGAAAAGAAGATTAGAATAACAAGCTCTTGAGATTTTCACTATATTAGTTTATAGTGAAATTCAAGTCAGAGAGATTTAATACTACAAAGATCTATTAGACTCTGTTTTTCAGAAGAAGATAAAAATAGTTAAGATTATTATTCTACATTGAAGATCTATTAGAAATCTATTGTTGGTGGAGTTGCTGAATTTATTCATATATCTCATGCAACTAGATCGACTCAGAACAACCCTTACCTAAAGAACATCTTTTTTGAAATAGACGATCCATCTATTGTCAGTTGAGTGATGATGTAACTATGAAGAACAACTTGAAAGTATTTTTAGACAAATAATCTGTTTATGTTGAGTAATAAGATTCTTGTACTATGTTGTGTATTCGGTTCTGTGTATGAACCATAAGGATCTGTTTTAGCCTTAACATATATAGGTGTCAACTTTCTATACTCAGTTATGGACGGTCTGTTGATAAGAGGACTAGATAATGAAAATCACCAAGATCGTGGAGTATATTGTTAGTGGAGTGAACTAGGGGACTTTTTTTCCCGAACCACTATACATCCTTGCATGCTTTAACTATTTATTTTCCACTGCATAAACATCCTGATAAAGAAAAAAGGAAAGACTTGGACATCATCACGATTTGTGAAGAACTTGTAAAAAAACAATTCACCCCCCCCCCCCCCTTGTGCGTATTTGGTATAACCCGATCTTACAATTGGTATCAAAGGGTGGAGATTTTGTGGAGAAATAACAAGCTGAAAATTTTATAGAATTATACTAAAAGCATAATGGATGATACATGAGAGGGTATGTCATTGGTTCGATCTCCCCTCTTCAACGGTGAAAATTATAAATGTTGGAAATCAAGGATGATTATTTACCTAAAGAATAATGGATACATAGTCTACATGGAAATTATAACTCCCTATGTGACTCTAAAGAAACCTAAAACATGGAATGCTAATACAAAAGCAGAGTATGAAATACACATTAAATCAATGAATGTTATCATTTTTTGTCTTGGACCAGATGAATTCAACAAAGTATATCAGTCCCTGACTGCTTATGAAATGTGGAAGACAATTGCAATTTCTTATGAATGAACTTATAATGTCAGAAAAAAGTGGTATGCCACTACTAAATTTAAATTCAAGACATTCAAAATGTTTGATGGATAAATAATCACCCAGATGAATGGAAAACTTACATAAATTGTTAGCAATATCTATGCCTTGGAAGGTCCTATCAAACACGTTGATCAAGCCCTGAAAGTACCGTTAGTACTACCACCAAGATGGAATTTAATTTCAGCATCTATTAGGCAATCATCACCTGTCAAAGATCCTACTACGAAAGAATTAATTTGAACCCTAATGATATATGAAGATGAGATATAATGTGAAGCAAATGATCATAAAGTCTTGATCAAGAGAGAAAAACTACTTTGAAAGTAACATCCAAAAAGAAGAGATGAAAGATGAAGAATGAAATCAAAATGAAATTATAGAGTTCTGATTCATCTAATTTAAATGTGGAACGAGCTCAGATAGCTAGAATGTTTAGTAAATTCTACAGAAAGAATAATAGATTCATATTATCCTTCAAAAAGAATGAAAAATTTTCAAAGGAAGTCAGATGCTCTAAATTCAAAAATATGGGTCACGTAAGACTTGATTTTCTTCAATTAAAAAGGGAAAAGAAAGGTAATTTTAAAAAAAATGATTATGAGCAGAAAAACAAAAGGGAAATGAAAGCTACTTGGAGTGTTTCTGAAGACTCCTCCAACTCATCAAATTATGAATCAGAAAATAATGAATTGAATCTAAAAGAAAATTTGTGATTTATGGAAGAAGCTGATGAGGTACAATATTATTACTCTTCTGATTCTAATGCGCGTTCTGGTTGTTCTAATAATAAACCTGAAACCTACTGCAATATGCTGGAACTAAAATATAATTCCTTATTTAAGAGACATAAATCACTGAGAAATATTCCCACTTATGTTTTAGGAGGAAGATAAAAACTTATAAAATAACATGAAGAGTTAATTGAAAAATATAACTCATAAAAAACAACTATATAGATAATGAAAATAAAATAAAAACACTACAAAAAAAGTAGAAACATACAAAATTGAAGTTCCTATTTTTACAAAAGAATAAAATACACTAAATTAGATTCTTGTAAATAATGTGATTAAAAAGGAAAGATATGGAATATGTAGTAAAGGTGAGAAACCCAAACTCTATAAGAACTATTTTGTTTCAAGTATAAAAGATAAAATATGAAACTACTATGGAACAAAAGTTTACATATCTAAAAAATATTATTTAGTGCAACCAAAAATAAGTGGGATTAATAAATCCTTTGTTGCAAGTAGTTTATATGATTCTATTTATTATAGAAAAAAATAATGTATGGACTCTTAGGTCTTTGCTGGCTAACACTACTGGACCCAACAGAATATGGGTACCAAAACAAACCTTGGTTTAAATGCCTTTTCAAGATACAAGTCACATAAGCAGAAAAGATATATGGGATATTGATAGTGGCGTCTCCAGGAATATGAGTGGAAAATCATAAAACATTAGAACACTAACTCAAAATGATGGTGGAATAGTTACGTTTATTAACAATTCTAATAGTAAAATTATTGTCATTGGGATGACTGGAGATCCAGAATCTATATTAATTAATAATATACTAAATGTACAGGGATTGAAACACAACCTGATAAGTATCTCTCAAATTTGTGATGATGGTTATTGTGTGGATTTCTCTAACAACATTTTTTTTATTTTTAAATTTAAATTTCCTAAATTTATAGTACCTATAACTAATAATGTTTATACCCTGGAATTAATTGATTTGTTTAAAAAAAAGTAAACTGCGTAACTTCCAAGATATATGAATCACAGATCGGGCATAAAAGACTTGGACAATACAATATATATTCTTTACATAATTTATCTAAGAAATAATTAGTTCTTGTTTTGCCTAGTCTGAAATTTGAATGTGATAGATCTTATGATGCACGTCAACTTGGAAAGCAGTAAAAATCATTCTTCAGATCTGTTAATGAAATTACTACATGTAAACCTCTAGAACATATATATATGGATTTGTTTAGACCTTCAAAAATAGAATTATTGGCTGGTAAATTACTTTTATATATATTATTTTATGTTTATTCTAGATTTACTTGGATTTTCATTATATAATATAAAAATGAATATTTTACTATATTTCAATGTTTCTGCAAAGAGATTCAAAATGAAAAAGGTTTTAAAATAATTTCATTAAGAATTGATCATGGTAGAGAATTTGAGAATCTAGAATTTAATTCCTTTTTCTCAAATACAGATATTAACTATACCTTCTATGCACCAAGAACATCTCTAAAAAATAGAATTGTTGAAAGAAGAAAATGAACTATTTAGGAAATGGTAGGACTATGCTGTATGAATAAAGTCTTCCGATATTTTTCTAGGCAGAAGCTATATGTACAGACAGTTATATAATTAATAGTGTTTTAATTAGAACAATTTTCAAGAACTCGTCCAATGAACCTTGGAATAATAGAAAACCAAATGTAAATTAATTTAATGTTTTTGGAATAAATATTTACACCTTAATCACCAAGGGAAATCTTGGTAAACTCGATCCCAAATTTGATGAAGGTATTTTCATATGATATTTTGCAACTTCTAAAGATTATAGAATTTTTAATATAAAGTCAAGGAATTTTGAATAATCTAATCATATGGAATTTGAGGAATGTGATCCATTTGAGAAATAGAAATACTAAACTGATGAATCTGACTCTAATTTTAACATGAGACCTGAGAACATAAAATAAGGCTTTGAAAAATATATAAATGAAATTCATTCCAGTTCAGAAGAACATAACATTGAAGAACCTAACAGTTCAAAAGAAATATTGCTGAATTCTATGCCTTTTTATCCCAATTAAAACCTAAGACATTATAAGAAGCCTTATTTGGTGAATGTTGGATGATAGCAATGCAAGAAGAACCAAACCGGTTCAAAAGAAATTCTATTTGAAAATTAGTTTAAACACCACATAATAATCCAGTTATAGGAACTAAATGGGTCTTTAGAAATAAACAATATGATCAAGGAATAATAACTAGAAATAAAGAAATTCTTGTAGCTAAAGGATATAACCAGGAAAAAGGTATAGATTATGATGAGACATTTTCACCTTTATCTAGATTAAAATCCATTAGGAACATTTTAGCCTATGCATCTCATATGAACATTAAATTATTTCAGATGGATGTTAAGTCTAACTTTTTAAATTTTTATTTATTAGAGGATGTTTGTGTTGAAAAACCTCATGGTTTTGAAAGTTCACAAAAACAAGATTCTATTATTAACATTACTAAAGCTCTCGATGGCCTTAAAAAAGCACCTATAGTTTGGTATGAATTATTAAGTTCTTTTATTCTTAAAAATTATTTTAATTTTGGGATGGCTGATCCAACATTTTTTTAAAAACAATTAACTCTAATATTTTATTGTTTCAAGTTTATGTTGATGATGTAATTTTTGGTTCAAAAAAAAATCATTGTCATGATTTTTCAAATTTAATGCAAAAAGAATTTTAAATGAGTGTGATGGGAGATAGATTAAGGACATGTCTGAGGAATTATTTTTCAGAAATCAATGAAATAATCCAGAAAAGATGAGAGAAGTTTCAATCCTTTATTGATAAAAACCTTAATTCCCATTGTCATAAGTTTACTGGAACTCATATTTATAATAAAATATCTTTTCGTCCCATGTTTATTTGTTATTAATTGGTTTTACTGTACTATCTAGGTTATAATACCAGTAATCCAGCTTAAAATACCAGTAAATAGTTTATTATAGAATTTAATTTTCCAGTGCTAAATTAAAAAGTGTTATGTTATTTTATCTATCCTTCTTTTTGATATCACAAAATGGGGGATAAATTTGGATAGACACAACATTTTTTAAGTCTTTAAAATTTTATTTTATTCTTTTGAATCACTTACTCAAGGGGAGAAAAGTCATTTTTTTCTTTCATTAATAGGGAGAGACATAGATTAACATGAAAGGAGAAATGGGGAGAAAATTTTAAAAAATGAATGTTTATTTTTATATATTAAAATTTGTCAAACACAATATATATTTCTTATTGAAATAATTTTCTTAAAATAAAATCATATTTTTATCCTTTCTAAATTATAATTTATATGTAATTATTTTTGTAGGTTAATCTCATTGGTTCTGTGATCATCAAAAAGGGGGAGGTTGTTGAGAAAGTGTTGTTTTCAAAAATACTTTATAATTATTAGGGGGAGATTTTTTAGATCAATACTATATCTCATTATGATAATTTTTTGGTTCAAAAATACCTGTATTTGTTATTCAAATGATATTATTTTTAGTATATTTCAGGAAATTAATATTCTTTACATTCTTATTTTTGGAATACTATTAATGCATTTGATCAGTGAGAATTATTTAATATAGTATTTGAAAATCACTTAAGTGTGTTCTAGAAACATTGTTCATACCCTACGTTGAGGAGAGTAGCGTAATTCTGGAATACAACGTTTAGTTTATGGGAAACAGAAAAGTATCGTTAAGAAAAAATACATTATTGGAAAAAGTATAGAAGAAAGAACCTTATGTTTGGAATATCAGAAAAGTATGGAAGAAGAACCCATCGTTTGGAAGGAACCTAACCTCTGGGATATCAGAAACGTATAGAAGAAAACCCCTACGGTTGGTGTGGAGAATTGTGTTTGTTTCTCAAAAGTATGGTACATCGACCTTACTTTTGTTAAAAAAACATTACATTTTATCAAAATGTATGGATCATATACCTAATGTTTATAAGCTAATAAAATAATGGACTATATACCATAAATTTGAGAGTTGAATGGAAAATTATGGATGATAAACCTTTAATTTGAAAAATGGATGATCAACCTTACATTGTGAACCTTACATTCAGAGAATGTATGCTATGCAGTTGAACCCTATGTTTGGTGTCAGAGATTTAAAATACGACTTTATTGAGCCACAGTCTTTAAACAGATTATTAGGATGATTTTAAACCTGATTAAAATCCTGATTTGAAGGCATGTCTTTGATTGATTCAAAGATATTTATTTTTTTATTAAAAAGATAAATCTAAGAGGATCATTTCATGTCGAATATTCAAGGGGGTTACAACTACTCTGTTATTCAAACATTCAAATATCGTGATTCTAAAGGCAATGTTTTTAGAAATAAATTTGAAATGAAAACGTTTTTTTATTCTATATATCTATGATATTTTTGCTACATAGAGAGAAGTGAATCATCAAAAAGAATCTAAGAACAACAATCTCTTGAGTTTTTCACTGCTATAGTTTATAGATACATTCGAGTCACATAGATCTGTTGCTGCCAATATCTATCAGACTATTTTTCTGGAGAAGACAGAATGAGTTAAAGATTATTATTCTACATTGATGATCTATCATGAATCCATTATTGTGAGAGTTTCTGAATTTATTTCTATATCTATTGAAACTAGATTGACTCAGAACATCCCTTACCTAAAGAACATGTTTTCTGAAAGAGAAGATCCATCTAATGTCTGTTACATGCTGTTGGAACTGTGAATAACAACTTGAAAGTATTTTTAGACAAATAATCTATTTTTGTTGAGTAATAAACTTCTCATAATAAGCTGTGGATTCAGTTTTTTATATGAACTAGAAGGCTCTATTTTAGACTTAACTTGTAAAGGTGTTTACTACCCGCACTCAGTTTTGCACGGTCTTTTTATAAGAGGACAAAATAGTGATAATCCCCAAGCTCGTGGTGTATAGAGTTGGTAGAGTGGACTAGGGGCCTTCTGTTCCCTGAACCACTATACATCATTTCATCCTTTAACAATTTATTTTCTTCTATGTAAACAACCTTCTAAATATAAAAGGACCGACTCGGCCATCATCACTATTTGTGAAGAATTTTTAATTGACACAATGCAACCCACTATTGAGTGTATTTGGTATAACCCAATCCAACAGCCCATGCCCAAAAAGAATTAGGTTTTTTGGGTTGTATCACAAGCACAAAAAATAAAGAGGGTGTAAGGGTTGTATCTGAATCCAAATTGAAAGATGATACATGGGTAGTACCCCAAATGAAAAACAAGAAGATACATTGGTCGTATCCCAAGACTAAAAGAAATTGGGTACATAGGTTTCTATCCCAAGCCAAAATCAGGTATATGGGTCATATCCCAAGCCTAGCATGTTTTAACTCTCTAGTAGGTATCCCTGATAAAAAACTTTAAATTATTATATATATGCTTCAAATCCCATGTATTATTCCTTAGTTATGATTTATTGGCCCATGATGTTTATTTCCAAATGATTCGTGTATTAATAACTTCCAAGATTTATCCCATACTCATGTTTAATACCTTTTGTATACAGTTAATTATCTCCTAATGTTATGATCACATTATCATACTACTATGTTCATGTTTATGCTTACTTGTCTACCTTGTTTACCCTTACTAAGAATCAGAGCTCACTCCTTTCTTATGTTTCCTTTCTCAAGGTTATGAAGAAAGGTTTTATATATAATTCCTAATGGTGTAGATATTTATGGGTGATGTTGAAGATCTTTCACCAGGATAGATGATTTTGTTTCTAAATTACCAAGGACACTGAACTATTACGGTCCTTGGGATGTATTTTTTTTCAATATACTAAATATTCAAATAAAATGATGTAATATCTAGGTATGTTAATATTCTGTCTCTATACTTGGGATAAAAGGGAATTTTTATAAAAACATTATAAAATAGGATGATAAAAGCTTAGAGAGATACATAGGTTTATTTATAAGGATTTTTCTACGTATGTCACTAAGGATAAGTATAAGGATAGGTTTACATTTAGGAAAATTTCAAGTAATTTTGGAAAATAATAGAGTGAGTGGTTTCCTAGAAATACATCCCCTTGTGGATACAACAAGTGGATGTGGTTATTTCATAAATGTACCTCTGGGCAACAACTCTGTCATGATGTTCTGTGCTTGACTTATTGAAATATGGTACACTACAATGGACATTATTGCACACCTGGTTTAATACTCCTGGGGGATATGATTTGGGAATTAACAAACTCTTAATGAACCATAAAAAGGGATTTAGATATATGTTAGATATGAATTACATACAATAAACCCAAAGTGTCATAGATTATGTAAGCTGTCATGATTTTGACATCCTATAAGTATTTTTTTTCCTAACTATGTGATTTTATGCTATGAAAATAAATGCTCACACTATGCTTCAGCTTTCAGTCAATGGTAGGAACATGAAAAAACTAAATTAATGTTGAATGTGATGGGAGACTTCTTGATGATCAGTCAAGTGGTATGATCACTGGATTGAATGATGTAGTGATCATGCCTAATCACTTTTCTTGGAGTATGATTAAAAATGTTTTCTTTAACCAACTCTCAGACTCACCAAGGAATAGAAAGAATGGGTTTGCTGATAGTTCGAGTAATAGAGACCATAGAGGAAAAAATATATGGATTTATTTGTGTCCTGAAATTGGAAAGAATCAACTATGTGAATGTATTAGACAAATAAGAAGGTGTTTTGAATGTGGAAAATAAGGACAAAAAGTGAGTGACTATAAGGAAAGAATGAAGAGTTCGGTTAACAAAATGGATGGGAATTTCGACCTCCCGAAGTCTTTATATAAGGTTAAGTGTTTAAAATATGGGGAAAATGGTCATTATGAATCACAATGCGATAATAGGAATGTTCTGGAAGATAATTATCAAGGTGGTGTGTGTTATTCTTACATTGTGGATGATGATAAGACTACATATGAAATGTGAACAGAAATAGGTATTATCATTAATGGATTAATGGTGATGTAATTGAAGAATTTATGTATTTGGATTCCAAAATTATGAATGGTGAATTATGAATGGAATTCTATGTTTATTTCTTTCCTAAGGATATACAAGAATTTATTTAATGGCCATGATATACTAGAATGGTTATATCATGTAAAGTGAAATTTTGACTAAGGGAAGGTAATTGTTAAAATGTTCTTTATATTAAGAAATTTTTTATGGATAAAAATATGTGGGATATAAATAAGTAAATCAGATAGAAATGATTACCTTGGAACTAATTAAAGACCTATTTATATTTAGTTTATGCTACCACCAATTAATTTTACAACATTTTATGATTTAAGAAGTAAAACCTATATACTTTGGATTGAGAAATCATGCTTGTTTTCCAAAAGGATTATTGGTAATTTGAGTTATTACCATGTTTCAAGGGAATATACAATAATGGTATTCACATATTTCGAATGTTATAACCAATAGATACCCTATGATACTTGGGAATCAATGTTTATCCGATTTCGTGACTCTCTTTTTTAGGTTTTGGATTTTCTTCTTTCTGATGGGTCATATGTTAATCTATTCATGAAAAGTTTAAGTTAAACTTTGGGTGATGTATTTGAGATCTGAGTTTGTGTTGCAAACCGTGGCTAAAAAGATAATTAGTTATTAACCTTATTTCAAGGATATCCATATAATATATTATATTATTAAGGATTCAAAAAATACATCATGTATGATGGTTGAAAACCAATCATGGATGGCAAGGATGCGGGTCTTGAGCCCATGACTCAAGGACGATAAAGGTTTCATGCCTACCACTGGACAACCTAATGTCCTGGTTAATGTGTATTGTTTTTAATTAAACAATAATTATGATTAACTATTAGTGTTACTTTTTTATATTAATTCATGTTGTTTTTTAAGACGAAAAAAGTTAGTCTTTTTATTCTTTTATGGGTCTTAAGATCCATTAAAGGTATATTTTAGTGCTTTGTTCATAAAATATAATTTAACGACATTCATTAACTAAAGAAATGGATGTTTTAGAAATTTTTCAAAAAACAGAGAATTAGTTAAATCTTATATATATAACTTTATCTAGAATTACTCAATTTTATGAAAGTGGTCATAAAAAATGTTTCCAAAATACCATAAATTTTGTTAAACCAATGAATTATAGAATCTTCAATGATTTATAATATTAAGGACCCAAAATTTCCATTTATCATTCACCTGTTTTTGATTGATAACCTCAATAAGTCCCTATAAATATTTATGTTTTCACTATTTGTTCAGTATTCACTCCCAACCTATGTTCTCCTATGGGTAAATCTTGTTATATATTACTTTTTGTATCTATTATGGTACCAAATTTCCCTTTTTATGGGAAGTTTTAGAATCCCTTTTTTATGATGTGGGTTTCAATGATTGAAACATTCAATTATTTTTCCTTTTATCAACTAGATGAATTTCTTGGTGGAAATTCATTTTAAGGTGTTATAATGTTACACCTTGAGATTTAGAGAATTTCCTTTCGAATTTATTTAACTATAGAGTATTTTTCATTTCACTTGACACTGGAAATATTTATTTATATACATATATATTAACACAATAATCCAAAAATTCCTTTAATAGTAAATACCAACATAGATTGTGTTGCAAGCAATACCAACTTTTCATGTGCTTCATGCTATAACGACTTGCGGTATGATGTACAAGCACTGAGTTGGCTTACTATACCTGCAACATTGCGTTTCTATGAAACTTTATTTTTATTGTTTTAAATATTTTAATAAGATAATATGAATATTAATACCTAAGTTTAAAATATTTTTAAAATTTGTTTATATAAACAAAACATATTGATAATAAAAGATATAGATATTGCTAAAGTCCTTTTATGTTTAAAAATACTGTTTTCCCAAATAAACTGCTTTTAATTATTTTCTAATGAAAGTAATTTTAGACACACTTTGATATTTAATTTGATAAATTACCGTTCATTTTTTAATTCAGAATTTCTAAATTAGCCTTGGGTGATGTTTTGGTATTTTCAAAGAAACATCATTTTTTGATGAATAGTGAAAAATTATACTTTTTAGTTAAAAACTGCCTTTTTTCTAATTACCTATAAATTATAAATGATTTTATAAATATATTTTAATTTAAAATTTGAATAATGTTAAATATACTAACATAATAAAATTCATTAGGATTAACTCCAATTTGAAACTGAATAAAAAATCATAACAAACTTCTATCATTTTTTTTACTTTAAAACCCCGTTATTCTTTCCCGTCTGCAGGATTAGAACTAATCTTAAATTTACCATTTTATGAATATAATTTCAAAAATAGGAAATAAACCATTTTATTAAGTATAATATTTTTATTCTTATAATCCCATGTTAATTTTTTTCAAATATTATTAGGAAATGTTAGTAAAATTAGTCACAATGGTTAAGTCTAAATTAAGCTTAATTAGTGACTAACCCGTAAAATTAAGGGCCCAAATGACCTGTAACCATGTAAAAAACCAGTTATTTTTCCATAGTTCATCCATAATCCTTCCATTATTGAGTTATTTCGGTCTCATATGGATTGTTTAGGTAATAACATGTGAATGAATCATTTGTTTCTAAAAATTTCATGCGATTCCTTTTCCTTCCCAATAATAGGACACCAGATCTACCCATTGCTCACACCTCTCAAACCATTTAATTTCGTCCATGTTCTTCCAAATTATCCTCCTTTCATTTATTTTCTATATTCACCCCCATAAACTCTATTTATTCCATTATTATATGAAAAAACCATTAATCTTTATATATAATTATTTTTTTATTAATTAGTTCTGACCAACACTTATATACACCTCTAAATAATGGATGCTGAGCATACTCTTTATATGGACGGCGATCTATAGCCTCACAAAACAATGGTTGATCATTTCTGTGTTAACACCAATAATTGTGCACATTATGATGGAAAATATATTTATATATGTAATATATTATATTTATTATGTCTTTATTCTCTTGTATTTATTTTTACAACACACATCTTTTTACCTTACAATTGGTCTTAATACAATAATCTTGTTTGAGGAAGTGTGAACTAATTACCCCTCAAAGTGATGTAATTCATTACCACACACCAGAGAATATATTAAGTATGTGTTTAATGAACATATAATATATATTAAATCTACAATAACAATGATACATATATATATATATATATATATATTCATATTTATTTACATATGTTCCCTCAATACGATAACAAAAATAGAAAATACCATTCATGCGTACGTTCATCTTATTGTCTCCTGGAACGGTGTATTCAATTATGTACATCATTATGATATATATTATTATAATATAATTATGTTGGATATAAAAAAAATTATTTCATTTTCTACATATTGGAATTATGATATAAGTATAAGGGCCAAATATGTAATAAATTAAGACACATGAGAAGAACAAAGTGAATATTACCCAATGTTAATCCTTCACATAATATCGTTAATTAGTGGGTAATATAAAGTTATAATCAAATAATATATGGTAATATATATAATAATATTCTTTTGTAAGATATTTATAATAAAAATATATTTATTATACAGTAATCTTGTACAAGTACTGAGAGAGTCAAGACACAAGGTAAGGGGATTTCGTCTCCTTTTTAATTTCTGTGAGATACATTCTAAGTTAGCCAATATTTTACTTTGTGTGGTGTATGTAATACCTATGATTGTATTATATGTATATTTGAAATAATTTTTTTTATTAATATTCTCATTTTACGATCCTTCTTCTATGGGGTTTAGCTTTCAAAAGTTACTAAATCGGTAAAACAGTTTCGTCTCAATTTTCCTTCTTTGAGATTCATGATTTTTTATGAACCTAAAATCTTTTTTGAGGTGTATATACATTATTTTTTATGTTATACCATGAAAATAATTATTTTTAATATATATTAAGATCCATGAAATTTTTTTAAATGGAGAGTATGATCACAAGTTACTGAGTTAAAAGTGTTTATTGATACAATCTCATTGCTTTCTATGATTTTTTATGTTATTGCTTCACTTAACAAATTATTATGATACTTCTATCAAGAATAATAATAAGATTTTTTATCCTATATTATTTAATTATATAGTTATATATTAGTACCATATTCTTATATTTTTTACACAATATTGTTAAGAAATTGCTTTTAGGAAAGCTCGACATTACCCTTTCTTCGGTTAGAAATATATGTATTCTAAAAAGGGTTTCCAAAAATTTTATTCCATTCCCCTATATTATCTAAAATAAATTTTTACCCTTTTTTTATTTTACCAATATATTTAAGGGAATAGTTTTGTCTCTTTCATAACAAGTAATTCATTCTAACCATTTTACCATGAAAAAAGAATGTTCATTTTTATTTCATACAACATGTATGGATTTTCCCACCATCATTCCTTTGAAGATTTATCTTCATTTTTAAAATTTTATTATTTAAGAAATGGTTTTAAAAGTAATTTTCATGGAAAATATCATTAAAAAATGGTTTCAAGTATTCTTTATTTTCATTCAATATATTTCTTGAGAAACAAATTTTTAAATGATTTTATGTATCAACAATCCTTTTTCAAATAACAAAGGATATTTTTTTCAAGAAATATTTTTGAATGATATTTCAAAACTATTTTCCATCTATGATTACAACCATTTATGTTTCTAATTCCATTTTTTTTTAATTCTCCAAATGTTCCATTTATATACTTTCTATGAATGGGTCATGATTAATGTTGTAATATTTATGAAACATGTTTCTATTTCATAAGTTATATGTTTATGAAATCCATTTCTGTTTAATACGATATACTTCAATGAAATGGTTATGAAACCTATCTCTGTTCAATAGGTTATGATTAGATTAAATGTTAATGATACCCACTTCATTTTATGTTCATTATTAGATATATATAAGACCTATATCATTTTATGGTTCATGATATGATGAATGTTTTATTATCTTTTGGATCATGTGTGAATGATTTTACTATGAGATGGGTGGGACCTATATCTCCCACTAATTAATTCGTTAATGATATATTTTATAGGAGATTAAAGGTTACATGGGTTGTATCGCAAGACCTAATATAATGTGGGTGTTTGGGTTGTAGCTCAAGACCAAAAAGAAAAAGGGTGTACAGGTGGTAGTCTATGCCTAAATGAAATAGAGCACATGGGTAGTACCCCAAGCCAAAAAACAAGAAGACACATGGGTTTTTGCCCAATCCTAAAAGAAAGTCGGTACACATGTTGCTAACACAAGACCAAAGTAGTTACATGGGCCTTATGCCAAGACTAGCTTTTTATAAAGGTCTTGGTATATATCCCTAATATAAAAGTTTCTATTTTTTTATATATGACACAAATTCTATGTATTATTCCTTAGTTACGATTTCATGGATTATGATGCTTATTTACTTCTCATTCTTATCTTTTGAACTACCATGATTTATCCTATAGCTCATGATTATGACTTTTTATATGAAAGGTATGATCCCATAATATTACGATAACATTATCATATTACTATATTCATGTTTTTCCTTACATGTCTCCCTTGTTTAACCTTACTGAGCATCTGATCTCACCCCTTTCCATGTAACTCCCTTTTTGTTCAAGATTTACGCACATCAGAACTCTGATATTCTCTATGTCTAAAACCATACTGAATGACCGGGGTCACCTTATATTTATATGTGTCACCGACCCCCGTGCACAAAACATGCCGTGTCGCGCAAGACTCTCATTCTACTTTCCATACATTTTTCCACAGAAACCATTTTTCGTGCACATATCCAGATTTTTCACACATCTCATGCCTTTTCAATTTTTCAGCATTCCGATCCTGAAACACCTTTTGTGCAAGAAAACCAACCTACTTTCACTATTGAACAAAAAACTAATTTAGGATGAAATCGATGTTTTTTGTGCACCACTCCAATATTTCACACAGATCAAGACTTTTCCATTTTTTGGTGATCTAATCCTGAAACATGTCTTGGGAACAAGTTTCCAACACTCCTACCCTTTTGTGCGCAAGTTTCTTTTCCAAACACACATTTTCAAATTTTTCGAATTTTTGGCCCCAAAATTTTGCAAACACTGGGAAGTGGAACCACCTTCAAAAATGTTGTTTGTTCAAATGCATGAACACTTTACTAGAAAACATTATAAACATCCAATGGGGATTGAAAACAAACACAAACCACACTCCAATTCTTGGATAGAAAAACCATGGTTCCAACAATCTCCCCTTTGGGTTGGTTGGAAATCACCAAATAAATTCAACAAATCACCTGCCACATGAAAATTTAAAAGGAAAGAATAAATTCAGCCAACACTCTAATTAAACGTGAGAAATGATCAGCGTATAAAAGAAGAGGGGAAGCATGAATTGAGATTCCATGTTTTGGAAATCTTAAAGACTCCCATGAAATTCTCTTACTATGTCACAGAATCATTACATGCCCTGAATGAATTTCTTATCCTATGAATTCCTTATCCTCCGATCACCGAATGATAATTGTGTCACATAATAAATATAACATGCCCTAGATTTATTCCTTCTACCCCATTGACAATAAATCCAAACACCGGTACTTGTTCATTGAATTGCTGAAAACACCCCCTAGATAGTATCTCCCCCATATTCCTACATCACATCCATAAACATATTAAAAATAGTTAACATAACTGGGGAGAGGGGTACTTCGAAACCTCCTTATGCCTTAGGATGTGGCTGAACACTGAGGTTCAACCAATTTTTCTCAAACACAAACACTAACGGTGGCTTGATTAGGAAATCAGCCACTTTCTGATCAGTTCTCACATGATCTATTTTAAACACGCCTTGTTCATCTTTTTCCTTGATAAAGTGATATCTGATATCAATACGTTTTGTGCGAGAGTGATGAATATGGTTCTTCATAAGATTAATTGCGCTCTTGTTATCACAGTAAATCACCATTGGTAGTTTCACCTCATCACCAATATCTATTAGTTGTTTCTTCATTCATAGCAGTTGAGTGCATGCCTCTGTAGAGGAGATACACATAGATTCAGCAGTACTAAGAGAAGTACTTTATTGTTTCATTCTCAACTAGCCCAAACATTTATTCCCAATATATAATGCTCCACCACTGGTGGACTTATTATCTACTACATCGCCAGCCCAGTCAGTATCATAAAATGATGATAATTCGATGTCCCTTCCTACAGCAAAGTATGACCCAAAATTATGAGTACCTTTAATGTACCTCATGATTCATTTTATTGCCTCCATATGTTACTCCTTTGGATTACTCTGAAATCGGTCCACTACCATTTTTGCAAAGACAATATATGGTCATGTCACTGTCAGGTATAGTAGGATCCCAACGATCCTCATGTACTTAGTGGTATCTACAGAGGTCACATCCTCGTTATTTCCAAGTTTAGTTCCAACTACAATCAGAGTTGAAATGGGTTTAGAGTCATTTATATTAAATTTATTCAATAAATCTCATGCATACTTTTCCTGTGAGATGAAAGTGTAATCATTATTTTGAGTCACCTACATCCCCATGAAATATGTGATCTCCCCAATCATTGACATTTAAAATTAAGATTTCATGTTATTGGTAAATTCTTCCACTGATTTCTACCTGCTTCCACCAAATATAATTTCCTCATCATAATCTAGAACCTTGAATTGATCATTTAAATAATTCTTCACATAGAAATTGTGACCAACTCCTCCTCTTTTGAATTACATCTTCTTAAGATAAGAATCCCATTGTGAATACCAAGCGTGTGGTGCCTGTTTCAATCCATAGAGGGCCTTCTTTTGTTTACAAACCATTGTTCCATCTGTAGCATGAAGAAAACCCACTGGTTATTCAATGTAGACTTCTTCTTTGATAACACCATTACAAAATGATGTCTTGACATCTATTTGATAAAATTTATATCATCTTTGGATTTCCATAGCAGGAAAAATCCTGATTGAATCCAGTATTACAACTGGTGCAAAATTTTCTTCAACATCGAAACTTTCAATCTATGAATATCATTTACATACCGGTTTTCATTCTTTTATGACAACACTTCCATTATCATCAAACTTGTTCCTAAAAATAAACTTTGTACCAATCACATTATGACCTCTGGGTCGCTTGACAAGATCCCTAGTCTGATTCTTCTCAATATCATCTAACTCTTCATTCATGGCTTTCACCCATGATCCATCCTTTGCAGCTTCATAAAATGATGATGGTTACACCATAAATAAGAATGTATATTGTACATTTCTCCTCATTCTCCTCGTTTTTATGGGTTTAGTCCAATCCCTAATGATGTTGGATTGATCAATGTCTTCTCTTTGATTCCTCCTTTGAGATTCAATTAAATTCTCTCCAACTATGGTTTCATCTTCAAATGCTTCTTCTGAGTCAACATCATGATGTGACTCCTTGGTGTTCTTCACCCCTTCCTCTATATCTGTATTTTCACTTTTTCTATGTTCACATTCTTATTCATCTTTTATATCATCATCATACAAATTATTTGAAGCATTTGGAGTTTTTTCGTCAATGATCTTAACATCATTTCATTACAAAATCCTCCTCAAGATCTTATTGAAACACTGTAGAGACCCAAAGCTTAACGTACATGGACATTACATTACTTTTGTGGAATACTTAGTACATAACAAAAACACACACACAAGGATCGTAATAGTTTAGTGTCTTTGGAAACTTGGAATATAATCTTCTAATCGTGGTGAAAGATCTTCAACATCTCTCATAAAGATCTTCCCTTTTTTTTAACCTAAAACTTTTCTTTATATCCTGGGGAAAAGAAAACATAAAAGGGTGAGCTCAAATGCTCAGTAAGGGTAAACAAAAGAAATATAAATCACATCATATTCATAAGAACATAACATTTTGGAAATATTAACCTGAAAAAGAGAGCATAATTTCATAACATGGGATAAATCATAGTAGTGAAGTGAAATCACAATAATCATAACTTAAAACATGAAACTTTGTGGAATACACACATAATCATAGAGAATCATTTATTATTAGTCAAGACTCATTGCCAAGACCATCTTAGTGGACAAAGTCACTTTCTGAACCGAGTTCACTCCTCGTTTCAGTCCTGTTCCACTGAACCGGTATAACCTACCGTTCCATCCATGTCTATCTCATGAGATATAAAATCTTTACCCAATGCATTGGAGGGAGATATAGGTCCCACCCATCTCATAATGATACAATTCTTATGTGTGCCACAAAATCATAAATCATACATCATTGCATAACCCATGTAATAAAAATGGAATTCTTAAACAACATGACATAATAAAACAATTCATATAAGATAAATGAATTCATAAAAATAATTCCATCACAACATAATAAAATCAATGTAATAATAGGGATAGAAACAGAACCCTATATTATCTTAGATCGAAAAGAGTTTTGATAAAACACTTGAACTCCATTCTTGAGGAAAATATACTTTCTACTTCAAAAACATTTTCCTTTCTTAACATGTCATACAATTTTAAAATAAAATAAGTTGATTAAAAATAAACTTTAAAACTTTTAAAGTAAGCTTCTTGGAAATAATGTTTTAAAAATCCATTCATGCCGTATAAGTTAAAAAAACATTCTTCGTACTTTTGTCGGAAAAGTCAAAAAGTACCTCGTACAAAAAACGACAAAAGATTCCTTTCATTTCCTTTACTAAAAACTCATCGATGGGTAAAATTGGATATAAACTATTGTAGAATGATGTAAATATTACATATTGGGGAAACATGGATGTGGATGATAAAATTCACCCCAGTAAATTCCAAAATATAAACAATCTCGGATTAAAATGAGATTGTGATATTTCCCTTACCTTAGGTCCGATTTGCTTTGCAAGTGTCCGCACCTCCTGTATAATGATTTAAGTAATGTTATTGACTTATTCCAGAGTCATACGTATTGTTATGATATCATATATGGTCATATTCTTAGCTTATTATTAGTAATATTTTATTACTACTTGTTATTCAGGTGTTTATTACTTTTTTGCTCTTATGCGTGTTTGTCGAATAAATTCTTATTCTTCCCTTTAGTTTATAGATACCTCATTTCCAGAATCGTATTAGTGTAATATATATCATATTCATTCATTCAATTTATTTATATAATCATTATGAAATGAATATCATGTAGAACGAATCGGATCACATCGTGGAGACGGTATTCTGTACGTACGCACGAGCGATGATATCGTTCCCATGATCGTGGAATTGTATTGGAGTGTATGTATACTATTTAAGAATCAATACCACTTTTCAATAATCATATATATTCATTAATTTCACCCTTATACCCATCCAAGTAAGGTGGTGGTGGAAAATAGATTACACTACGGCGTGGAGACGGTATTCTGTACGTACGCACGCGCGGTGATTTCATTTTCCGTAGGATGGATAAGAGGTGAAATAGTGTTGTTTAATAATTATAATAACATATCATTATATGAGTTATACTGATTTTATTACTTTAAAATGAAACAACTAAAGAAGGAGAAGTGGAATAAGAAATAAAGATGAAAGAATCGGTAATGGACATTACCTCTTCTTTGAAGTGCTTCTTTGAGACCTCCTTTAGGGTACTAAAATAGGTATTTGAAGAATAAAAAAACCTCTAGGATGTTTCTAGGGAATGGTAGAGGAGAAATTGTCAGGGGTTGGCCGAGCTTGAAGGCTCAATGTGGTGTGAGGAAGAGGGAGGAGGAGGTGCCCTTTTATAAGGGAGGAGAGGGGTACCTTTGGAATAACTAAAACAATTATTTTATTATAAAGTCAAATTCGGTTTTAAATAGCTCCAAATTAATTTATTTAGAATATAAGGTGGGTATGGGTAGAAATAATTTCATCCAATATAATTTATACAAGTTTAGGTTCCTATTTTAACCTTATCATTTAGATTTAACATTAAGTTAAATAATTTTACTTTTACCGTGTCTTCTTGTGTTCTTATACTATAAGGTTAATAAACTTACTATAAGAAACCAAAAGAACCCCAAGTTATTTATTATTACTATATGCAACCTTATATAAGTCATTTGACCAAACCTTAGATTTTTAGGAATAAAATAACAATTAATAATATAATATTTGTTTTCAAAACTATTTTATGTCAATTTTGACACTATTTAGTAATTGATTTTTTTGAAAATCATCACAGAATGATTAGTTCACAAAAAGTTAATTAAATCCATACTAACATGTCATATTAACCTATAAAATTAGTTTAATTCATAAAAAGTCTTAAATTACATTTATTTGGGTATTTATAACATCAATTATGTCAATATTTCATTAATAGGACAATTACTGCATCATATTTGTGTCATAATAAATGATAGTTATTAAATCCCTAAAAATTCAAAATAAATTCATATGATGTAGATAATTGTATTATATTTCTGGAGACCATTCATGTTCTAAGTTTCATGAAGTTTATCACTAATGTAAAATTATTATACTTATAATATTTAAGAAAGTGACATGTTGTCACATTCTTCAGTTTTAATAATAATTAAATTTTTTTCATGGTAAAAAGTCCATTAAATTAATATAATCCGACCCTTAGGTGATATGGGTCGACTTTTATTCATCAAATAGGATTTTTTCATGTGTTAGGGTAATTTTATAATATTATATTTACCCTTAATTACCCGATTTACCTTTGACTATGGTAAATAAAATTTACCGTAGTTACTATTCATAATTACCAAAAATAGAAAGTAGCATATTAACATAATTTGGACCCAATAATTCTAAATATGAAATAAATTTTTCAAAATTCAATACACAGAAGTTTCAGAAATTAAATTAAAATTAATCTCATTGTCGAAAGAAAATGGATTTTTGTTTAAAACATTGCAAAAGGTTGAATTTATTTAACCTACGAATTCAATGTAAAATAAATGCTAATGACATAAATTATATTAAATGGTAAAAAAATATTCTATATATACTTTAAACCCATTAAATATTATAATTTACCCACATAAGTTATTGTGATGAAAAAAGCTGTTTTTAATTAAAATTTAGTGTGTTTTTACTATTCATCAAAATATGAAAGTTACCAGAATAATATTAAAATTTTATCCAAAGTAAATTTTCATTTCATGATTCCAAAGAATAATTTTATTTTGTCAAATTAAACTTATAAACATGTCAAAACTAGATTTAAAGTGGGTGGGCCATCAAAAGGTGGAAAAACTGCATTTTTTGAAAAATACTTATTTTACCCGAAAAATTTATTTTGTTCTTATAAAATGTTCTAGAAAATGTGTAAGAAAATTAATAATGTTATAAAATTCAAAATTTAGTAAATACTATTCATAACGGCTAGTTCATAATAATATTATAATAATATATCGTTGTTTAGTAAAACCTGGTATTGCGTACAACACATGCTATCGAGGAAGGTCGTGATTGCGTGTAATGCAAGCCAAGTCAGGGTTGCGTATAGTGCAAGACTCATTTGTTGTTGCGTATAACAAAATCACACCATATTTCATTTATACATTGAATATATATATATACACTCAATGTTGCGTAGAATAAATTCTATCAAATGAACTTGAAATTGTGTATAACACGATCCAAGAATTGTGTTGCGTATACTGCAAGCTAATATGGTGTTGTGTATAGCACAAGATAATCTTGGTGTAGCATAAAACACATGACATAAAATAAATTAAAAGTTATAGTTATCATAAAATCTTGGGGTGTTACATTCTACCCCCCTTAAAATTAATTTCGCCCCCGAAATTCGTCGAGGTTATAAATGGTTTGTTACTTGAGAATTTCTTTCATAGAAACCCACATCGTAAAAAGGAATGCTAAAACATAATTTTAAAAAGTAATTTATGAAACATAATGGTTACCCAAATTAACTCATCACTATTTTTCCACATATGAGATCATAGGTGAAAATATGGATATGGAGGAGAAATCTAACCATCAAGTTCTGATGGAGAGTGGTAGAGGACATAGCTATGAAAAATCCAACAATCACAAAGCCATAAATTTCTGATGATCTAAGGTATCATCTGATTCATCGAATATAAGAGCACTAGGAAATCATTTTTTGTTTTCAAGATCATTTCCCTAAAGTTGAAAATTTTGAATTTGAAGAAATAATTGCTTGATTTTGGTACAATCTCAATGTTGTTCGTGAATTGAACAATTTCCACTTCATCCCTTAATGAAATGAAGTTGAATTTGTTATTCGTGATGTGTCACAGATCATGTGATAGAATAATGGGTCATTCCATCTGTTTCAAACAAAAGGTTAGCAAAAGTTATAAGTCAATCATATGGTTATATTAATCGTATATGGTTCCAAAAATGAACTTATACTTCATATATCATATGGCTTAATAAAATAAAACTAGTATCTAATGACCAGGGACTTCCTGTAGGCCAGTGGTAGGCGATAAAGGCCTGTCACATTTCAGTTTTGGGTTCGATTCCCATAGCCTTGTCTGACGCGATGGGCTATCGCTCATCCTACAGGTTGTCCTTTTTCTAAAACTATATTACTATAACATCCCATCAATAATATCGAAAAAACTTCTATCCTTTAAATAATACTAACTTATTTCCAACATAATCCATTCCAATATTTAGTCTTATCCATAATACTGCAGTCCACTCTCATAATATAGTGAAAATGATAACCAGATATTTAATACCATCATTGATCCCCATATATCATAAGATATGTCTTGTTGGTCAAATTACAAACATGTGAATACCTTAATCATGTATTCTCTTGAAGAATGGATATCAGTTGAACCTTACTGAAAACATGAATGCAGTTAAAAGTTAACACATTCCACATACCAAAATCCTCAAAATTATATATACACAAACCATGATATCACTTAGTCCTTATATCAATCATGAGCTCATGGATACTGTCAAACATTTCATTTTTTCCTTATCCCTTCATTATGTGCATATCATCTTTTTTCAAAAAATATCCCAAACACTTTCCATGGTTACCAGTACCATAAAATTATTGAAAACCACAATAGACTAATACAAAAATATTCTAATAAGCCATAAAAGTACCTCAGCAACATTATTCTTGAATACCAATACATAAACACTTCAATCCATCCTCTTCAATGATTGTCCTGGAATAATTCCTTCCTTTATTTAGAAGTATCTTTTGAGGCCAGGTTATTGAGTTGGGTAATGCCCATGTTCTCCCCAAATAAGACATTGAACTCCATAACAGTCTGTCACTCTATGACCCTTTTCTCCACACAGATAACATCTATCCCTCCATTTGAGGTATTCCTCAAGGTTCTTCCTCCCTTCTTTAGAAATATCAATCTTCCTTTCTTTATGATTTTCCACATGCGAACATGTATAAAAGTCTATCTTACTCTTATTTGATGAATTAGGCATACCACTAAATTTCACCTTATTAATTATATATCGCGATGACTGATTCGACATAATCACAATATATTTCTCTCTAGGCATTACACAATTTTGTTGCTCATAGTCACCAATTTTTCCATTCGATTCAATGTTAACCAAATTCCTTCTGGTTCCCTCCATTAACTAAAACAAAAAAAGAATTCTGTGAGAGGAAAAAATCATGCTAGAGAAAAAAACATAGTAAAGGGGGAGTATCCTCAATATCTAACATCTTAGGTTAAATTCTATGATCGTTACTTTAGTTCTAGGATTGTATCCTATACGTATACTTATCCTTAGGGACATCCCTAGACATACCTTATAAATATCTCTAGGGATATCACTAAAGTTCTCGCATCCTAGTTTCCAAAGGTTGACTAAACCTTCCCTCTGATACCAACTGTAAAGACCCGAAGCATAACGTACATGGACATTACATTACTTTTGCGGAATACTTAGTACATAACAAAAACAGACAAACAAGGATCGTAATTGTTTAGTGTCTTTGGAAACTCGAAATATAATCTTCTAATCGTGGTGAAAGATCTTCAACATCTCCCATAAAGATCTTCCCTTTTTTTACCTAAAACCTTTCTTTATATCCTGGGGAAAAGAAAACATAAAAGGCTGAGCTCAAATGCTCAGTAAGGGTAAAAAAAAGAAATATCAATCACATCATATTCATAAGAACATGACATTTTGGAAATATTAACCTGCAAAAGAGAGCATAATTTCATAACATGGGATAAATCATATTAGTGAAATGAAATACCAATAATCATAACATAAAACATGAAACTTTGTGGCATACACACATAATCATAGAGAATCATTTCTTATCAGTCAAGACTCATTTCCAAGACTGTCATAGCGGACAAAGTCCCTTTCTGAACCGAGTTCACTCCTCGTTTCAGTCCTGTTTCACTGAACCGGTATAACCTACCATTCCGGCCATGTCAATCTCATGAGATGTAAAATCTTTACCCATTGCATTGGAGGGAGATATAGGTACCACCCATCTCATAATGATACAATTCTTATGTGTGCCACAAAATCATAAATCATACATCATTGCATAACCCATGTAATAAAAATGGAATTCATAAACAACATGACATCATAAAACAATTCATATAAGATAAATGAATTCATAAAAATAATTCCATCACAACATAATAAAATCAATGTAATAATAGGGATAGAAACAGAACCCTATATTATCTTAGATAGAAAAGAGTTTTGATAAAACACTTGAACTCCATTCTTGAGGAAAATATACTTTCTACTTCAAAAACATTTTCCTTTCTTAACATGTCATACAATTTTAAAATAAAATAAGTTGATTAAAAATAAACTTGAAAACTTGTAAAGGAATCTTCTTGGAAATAATGTTTTAAAAATCCATTCATGCCGTATAAGTTATAAAAAACATTCTTCATACTTTTGTCGGAAAAGTCAAAAAGTACCTCGTACGAAAAACGACATAAATATTCCTTTCATATCCTTTACGAAAAACTCTCCAAAGGGTAAAATTGGATATAAAATATTGTAGAATGATGTAAATATTACATATTGAGGAAAACTTTGATGTGGATGATAAAATGAACCCCAGTAAATTCCAAAATATAAACAATCTCAGATAAAAATGAGATTCTGATATTTCCCTTACCTTAGGTCCGATTTGCTTCGTAACTGTCTGTACCTCCTGTATAATGATTTAAATAATGTTATTGACTTATTCCAGAATCATACATATTGTTATGATATCATATATGGTCATATTCTTAGCTTATTATTAGTAATATTTTATTACTACTTGTTATTCGGGTGTTTATTACTTTTTTGCTCTTATGCGTGTTTGTCGAATAAATTCTTATTCTTCACTTTAGGTTATAGATACCTCATTTCCAGAATGGTATTAGTGTAATGTATATCATATTCATTCATTAAATTCATTTATATAATCATTATGTAATGAATATCATGTAGAACGAATCACATCACATCGTGGAGACGGTATTCCGTACGTACGCACGAGCGATGATATCGTTCCCATGATCATGGAATTGTATTGGAGTGTATGTATACTATTTCAGAATCAATAACACTTTAAAATAATCATATATATTCATTACTTTCACCCTTATACCCATCCAAGTAAGGTGGTGGTGGAAAATAGATTACACCACGGCGTGGAGACGGTATTCCGTACGTACGCACGCGCGATGATTTCGTTTTTTGTAGGATGGATAAGAGGTGAAATAGGGTTGTTTCATAATTATAATAACATATACGTATATGAGTGATACTGATGTTATTACTTCATAATGAAACAACTAAATAAGAAGAAGTGGAAGAAGAAATAAAGATGAAAGAATCGGTAATGGACATTACCTCTTCTTTTAAGTGCTTCTTTGAGACCTCCTTTGAGGGTACTAAAATAGGTCTTTGAAGAAAACCAAAACCACTAGGATGTTTCCAGGGAAGTTTAGAGGAGAAATTGGCAAGTTTTTGCCGAGCTTGAAGGCTCAAAGTGGTGTGAGGAAGAGGGAGGAGGAGGTGCCCTTTTATAAGGGAGGAGAGGGGTACCTTTGGAATAACTAAAACTATTGTTTTATTATAAAGACAAATTCGGTTTTAAATAGCTCCAAATTAATTTATTTCGAATCTAAGGTGGGGATGGGTCGAAATCCTCTCATTCAATATAATTTATACAAGTTTAGGTTTCTATTTTAACCTTATCATTTAGATTTAACATTAAGTTAAATAATTTTACTTTTACCGTGTCTTCTTGTGTTCTTATTCTATAAGGTTAATAAACATACTATAAGAATCCAAACGAACCCCAAGTTGTTTATTATTAATATATATAACCTTATCTAAGTCATTTGGACGAACCGTATTTTTTTAGGAATAAAATAACAATTAATAATATAATATTTGTTTTAAAAACTATTTTATGTAAATTTTGACACTATTTAGTAATTGATTTTTGTGAAAGTCATAACATAATGATTAGTTAGGAAAAAATTAATTAAATTTATACTAACATGTCATATTAACCTATAAAATTGGTTTAATTCATAAAAAGTCTTCAATTACATTTATTTGGGTATTTATAACATCAATTATGTCAATATTTCATTAATAAGACAATTACTGCATCATCTTTGTGTCATAATAAATGATAATTATTTAATCCCTAAAAATTCTAAATAAATCAATATTATTTATATAATTGTATTATCATTCTGAATACTATTCATGTTCAAAGTTTCATTAATTTTATCACTAATGTAAAATTATTAT
Source organism: Viscum album (assembly GCA_963277665.1). NCBI lineage: Eukaryota > Viridiplantae > Streptophyta > Magnoliopsida > Santalales > Viscaceae > Viscum > Viscum album. The sequence goes on from OY728148.1 coordinate 1,417,923,426, forward strand.
ACTTATAAGATTTAAGAAAGTGACATGTTGTCACATTTTTTGGTTTTAATAATAATTAAATTTTTTTTATGGACAAAAGTCCATTAAATGAATCTAATCCGACCCTTAGGTGATATTGGTAGACTTTTAGTCATCCAATAGGATTTTTTCAGGTGTTAGGATAATTGTATAATATTATGGTTACCCTTAATTACCCGATTTACCATTGACTATGGTAAATAAAATTTACCGTAGTTACTATTCATAATTCCCAAAAATAAAAAGTAGCCTATTAACAAAATTTGGACCCACTGATTCCAAATATGGAATCCATTTTTTCAAATTCAATAGATAGAAGTTTCAGAAATTAAATTAAAATTAATCCCGTTGTCGAAAGAAAATGGGTTTTTGTTTAAAACATTGCAAAAGATTGAATTTATTTAACCTACGAATTCAATGTAAAATCAATGCTAATGACATACATTATATTAAATGGTAAAAATATATTCTATTTATACTTTAAAAACATTAAATATTATAATTTAACCATATAAGTTATTGCGATGAAAAAAGTTGTTTTTAATTAAAATATAGCTTGTTTTTACTATTCATCAAAATATGAAAGTTACCAGAATAATATGAAAATTTTATCCAAAGTAAATTTTTATTTCCTGATTCCAAAGAAGAATTTTATTTTTTCAAATTGAACTTATAAACATTTCAAAAACTATATTTAATGTGGGTGCGCCATCAAAAGGCGACAAAACTGTATTTTTTGAAAAATACTTATTTTACCCGAAAAAATTATTTTGTTCTTATACAATGTTCTAGAAATGTGTAAGATGAATAATAATGTTATAAAATTCAAAATTTAGTCAATAATTTTCATAACGGCTAGTTCATAATAATATTATAATAATATATCGTTGTTTAGTAAAACCCGGTATTGCGTATACCACACGCTATCGAGGAAGGTCGCGATTGCGTGTAATGCAAGCCAAGTCAGGGTTGCATGTAGTGCAAGACTCCTTTGTTGTTGCATATAAAAAAATCCAACCATATTTCATTTATACATTGAATATATATATATACACTCAATGTTGCGTAGAATAACTTTTATCAAATGAACTTGAAATTTTGTATAACACGATCCAAGAATTGTGTTGCGTATACTACAATCTAATACGGTGTTGCGTATAGCACAAGATAATCTTGGTGTAGCATAAAACACATGACATCAAATAAATTAAAAAGAATAGTTATTATAAAATCTAGGGGTGTTACAAACACTTGTAAGATTTACTATTTATTTGATATCCGTGAAATATTCCTTCATCTTCATTGTCACCAATCTTCCATTGATTTCCTTACTTATTTTAGATGAAGCATTTTCTTCCAAAAACACAAAGGTATTTTAAAGAATGATTCCTTCCAATATTTTCCCTTCATCTCTCCCAAATATATCCCCATTTGATTTTGAATGTGAACTACAGCTTCAAAAGTTTCTTTCCAATAATGATGAGAGATACGACTCTCAATTAGCAGAGTCCTAGACATGATGCTGACTTGTCGATTTCAATTACCAACAACCCCATTTTGTTTCGGAGTTCTAACAGCACCTACCTCATGTCATATTCCATGTTTTTTTAGGTAAATATAAAACTCAATGAAAGTTTATTCCCCTCCATTATCAAGTCGTAAGGATTTGATTATTTGTCCAGTATCATTCTCGACAATCCTATGATTATTTTTCATGCAATCCAGTACTTGCTACTTCCTATGAATAACCATTACACAAGACATTATACTATAATAATCAATAAAATTATTGAATTTACTCTCTCCATGAGTTCCAGCAACATTTATCAGGCCACATAAATCTCTGTGGATGAGATCAAGAAGGTCTGATGCCCTTTTTTTCTTTTGTTGATATGAATTATAGTATAGATTCCCCTATATGAATGCATCACAAGTCATTTCCCATTCACGTTTTAGAATGGGTATATCCATCAAAATATTCAATGTAGATATGTTTTCCATGTCTTTTTTGGTTAATGTTCCCTAGCCTTCGATTCCACGAGTTATTTTCTTCTTCAACAGACAAGTAGAAAGAGTTCAGTTTACTTTCAACCTGATATAAGTTTCCATCTATTCTTTGGCTTTTCCTAAGATAATTCCTTGTTTTTTCTTTTCAAGAGTAGCCTTTTACATATAAAGTTAATATGATCCCTGAGTCACAATTTTGACTCACACTGAGTAGATTGTGTGGTAGATCATCCACATAAAGAACTCCAGTCTTCTTCAGCTCTCCATTGTCTAGAGCAGTATTTCGACTGCCTTTATTCTTCAAAGAACCATTATTACCAGACCTCACTATTCCATCATCCTTTTTTTAATGTTGTTCAAAAGGTCAACATTTCATGTCATATGTGATGAGTATCCACTATCAAAAATCCAGGTGATGCTTATTTTTGTATCTTTGAGGGAAATATCTGCAAGATTGGATTTCTCAATTTTTTTCTTTTTTTTCCCAAGAGATATTGGAATGAGTGTAGGACACTGATGGCCTTATAATTCGTTCCTCCACATAATCAGATTCATCATTTATATATTCTTATTCTAGAGTAGAAAAACTGTTTGTGAGAACAACATCATCGGGAAGGTGAGTATCGATCCATCTCTAAGAGTTGTGTGAATAGCTCCTATCATACCTCTTCCTGAAATACAAAGCTTTATGTACAAATATAGAAAAATGAACACAATATCCATAGAAAATATTTCTTCTATAAGATGTAGGATATGAAATATGTCTCAATTGTTGACTTCCCAGATCTTCCCCATTCAAGTTGTTCCTCACCTCTTAACAATATGACATGGTATGGCTCATATAGCCACAGAACTCACACTTCATGTGGGGTAATGTGTTCTCACTTATATTTCTCCTCATGCCTTCTTCTTTGGGATAATAGTTGGACTACCTATCATTTATTAATGTGTGATGATAATCTTCATTTCTTCTTTTAGTTTGGATTGAGGGTTTATTTTTCAGAACATTAGGAAATGTTTCACCATGCCTAACTTTTATCTTATCTTTCATTTGGCTCTATTCCCTTCCAGTAGTTTATTTATAATCTTCACAACTAATTCCACTATGTCCATTATAAGAATAAATTTGATCACTCAAGATTTTTCCAACCCCATATGAACCACAATTGGCTCTTACTAGTAATTTTTCATCTAATAATCTTTCCGAAATGAATTTTATTCTTACCCTCATTCCTAGTTGATTGATATTCATTTTTACTCTTCAGAGTAACAACTTCTTCCTCAAGACCCTCAATAGTCTTCGCCTACTCTTCTAGTCTAAATGTATTGTCATTTATGACCATTGCTTGTTCTTCTCTTCTAAGCTTTAGTTCCCAAACATCATTTGTCCTTTCAATTATTGAAGACTAAACTCTCACTACTTCTTCTAGTCATTCAATTTTAGATTCAAGCTTAATAACATATTCTGATGACTCATCCACCATTTTATTCCACTTATTTTATATCTTAAATTTAATATAATGCTTGGAAATGCATATTTAATTTGAAACTTGGGATCACCATTAGAATTCATGTGATTATCTCTTCCTTTATCAATTGAGGGTTTGGACTTCTCAATAGTAGCCAATAAGGATGCATGGTTTCCTGTTTTAAAATCATGTTCTTGTTCTTCACAGAATTCAATATCATCGTCTTCATCTTCTAACAAAAAACTCTTCTTATGTAATTTCCTTTTATATTTGAAGTCTCCCATTTAGAAAAACCTTTTCTGAGGCTTCTCAATGTCTTCTGCTTCCCTCTCTTCATCATCAACCATTGTTTAGAACTGAGAGGTAATGTTCCGAACACTTCCACCACGAAAACATACCAGAGGTAAATTACCTTTAAATTTACCTTTTACCTTCTTATGCATCATTGAAAAGAGGGAAAGAATTTATTTTCCCTCATTATTTTCACTACCATTGTCTTCTAAAATTTTCAGTTTTTTCAAGTCTTTTAACTCTATTTCCTTTCTAACACAAGTCATAGCATCTTTCGGTTTGACTCCCATCTTATATGCCACTAGAATACTTAGCAGATCATCCATATATAGTTTAGATAGATCTCTTTTTTTTAAGGGATGACACCTTTGTATTGTACGTAGGTGGAAGTCTTCTCAATATTTTCTTTACAATATCAATGTATTTGAATTCCTCTCCAAGACCTCGAATTTCTCCCACTACATCAGTGATTCGATTGAAGAATGAATATGTATTTTCATTAGGATGCATCTTTAGATCGTTAAACCTATTGTCTAGGACTTGACATTTTTCCTCCTTCAATTTGTTGTCTCTTTCATAAATATTTTCATGTTTATCCCACATAGACTATGCTGTGGTGAAACAAGTCACCATTATATAGATCTGATTTGAAAGAGTTGTATTCATAGCATTCTAAGCTTTAGCATCTGCAGAAAGAACTTTCTTTTATGTATGAGTCATATTAAGCCCTATTGGATTAGTAACTTGTATTCCTTGAATAGTAGCAAAGAGGACATCCCTTACAAGGGATCATAAAGGATATCTACTTCTATTCTCCCAAATCTAAAAAGTACATCAATTAAAGAGAGGGATTCACCTATCCTTGATTGCATTCTCCATGATGACAATGAGCAGATCTAACATGAGTAACCATTACCATTTGATACCACTTGTAGGACCCAAAGACACCCTGAGAGGGGAGGGGTGAATCAAGGTGTCCACATTTTATTTTAAAACCAAGGATATTATTCCCACAGTGGTAGAAACTCGCTAAACCTATAAAATTGATGGGAACATAAAGAAAACAACCACAAGAAGAGAGACCACACAACACTTTTACATGGTTCACCACTAAGTTCTACATCCATGGAGAAAACGCCGATAAGTTTCCAGTCATACCTAATTCCACTAAACATTACTAACTGTTGATTATAATGTCTGGGTATATTCCCTATGTCCTAGGTAGACAACCTTTACCAAAGTTCCGGGATAGCTCACTATATCCCTCGGGTCACTCTCGTTGACTCCCCATATCTCACTACCTTTGGTGAAGTCACAATCGATTTATATACGTGAAGGACTCTTCAATGGATTTGCATTGAAGTCTTTTCCTCTACTCAGCACAAAAATCTACTCTCATTGAAGTCCTAAATTTATTCACATGAAAGCACTGAACTACTGTACCAGATATTCAGATCATGCAAACATTTTAAACTGATGATTTCATAAAAAACCTACCCTTTGCATGCATGATCTTACTTTTGGGAACAATATTTACTTTTCTTGTGGAAAATATTTCATGAAACAACCAACTTTACGTGAAAACTTCATTTTTACATTCATCCTTTACTTTTATGTTCAACCTCAAATTTTACGTGCAACTTCATCTTTTTCACGCAACATCAGCTTTTACACGCAGCGTCTATATTTTTACTCAAATTAAACCTTTTCACACAACTCACCTTTCATGCAAGATTTACATGCATCAGAACTCAGATCTTCTCTATGTCTTCAACCGTACCGAATGAGGGGGGTCACCTCTTATTTATAGGCATTACCGAACCCAGTGTGCAAAACCCGTCGTGTAGGGCCAAACTCTCATTCTTTGTGCAATCCTTTTTCATACAGGAACCATTTTTCACGCATATATCCATAGTTTTCATGAACCTCATTCCTTTTCCTTTTTTTCAAAATTCTTATCCCGAAACACATTTTTTATGAGAAAACCAACCTACTTTCACTATTGTATAAAGATCCAATTTAGCGCACAATCCATTTTTTTCATGCACCACTTCAATATTTCACGTTACTCGTTCCTTTTCCATTTTTTGGCAATATGATCCAGAAACTTGTCTTGCGCACAAGTTTCCATTTTTCAAAACTATTGCCTTCTTGAATTGTATGAACACATTACTGGAAATATTCTAAACTTCTAATTACGATTGACAACTAACACAAACCATGCTCCAATTCTTGCATAGAATGGTCATGGTTCCAACACACATATATATATATATAAATATATATATATATATCATTTTCTCTAAATTAATATGATGGTTGATAGAATACCTTATAATATATAATCCTGACATGAGATCCACTGATATAATATACCGATTCATTAGAAACAGGGCCACAAGGATGCCTCCCTAAACACCAGAGGATACTGGAGATCATTGTGGGTCTAATGATAGTACTATGGGGAGATTATATCCTCTATATGAGTGACACAATAAATTTTAAGCATAATAAATGAAAAAAATAGTGGAATACAATAAATAAAATTTACAATAAAATAAAAATAAGCATGTCAATGCCAATTGTACATATATTCATGAGCATATAGGGATATAAATATAGGAACTAAATATGATAGGAATTCATACACAGTACATGAAAATAAATAATTAAAATAATTACCATCTATCTCCAATAGCATCATGAGCCATACAATACACCCCTTCTCCCACACTCTATCACATCCTAGAAGGATAAAAAAGGAAAGTTCAATACAATATTCTTAACTATAACTAGATGATATATGTTCATGTATTAATCAACAGACTGAAAATGTTATGAGGTTTACTCTAGGAAACCACCAATGGAATATAATTTCTAATCCATTCCTTGTATATAAAATAATTTAGTGTGTGGTTATGTAAAAATATAGGAGTGAATAATTAAATGAAAACATTTGAAGATCAAGTTCCTCAAAGACACCTGGATGACCATACCTATTATTGTCTAAGACAGAATGTCTCTAAAAGCCTTATATCATGATTATATATAAAATACATAATACAAATGTAGGAATTAATATACATGAACTGGGGTGGAATTGAGGTTTGATACCATGAAATCCACATTATAAGATCAAATATTAGTTTAAGGGAACCATGAACAAGGTGCCACAACCATAATTAAAATATTAGGTATGACATGCCTACGGGTACCATTCCCATGAACCAAAATATATTAGATTCCCTGCCAATGTAAGTCATTCCCATAAATAATATCATACAACATTCATTACCAAGTTTTTCAATGACCATGAATTAGAATATAAGGGACACCAGGAAAATGGAATCCATTCTTATAAATCATAACAAGAGGGAAGCCATGCCCTAGGGCACGATGCCCCTGAATTATAATCTAAGGGACACTATTAACAAGGATAATATGCTTGTGAATCGTAATATAATGGATTCTATACCCAGACATTCCTAACTCGTCAATCATAATATAATGGTTCCTATTTCCTTGAGTCATAATACATGGGATTTTATTCCCATTTATAGTTTAAGAACATACTTTTTATCGTTTCAATTATAAGTGGCAGAAATGGGTAAGTGTGATGGTCTTAACATTGACTATTCATTTAATCGAATTATATAATTTGGTTCATTTAGTAATATTAAAAAAGTTCTTTTACATGAGCATTCCATATTTCAATTCAATGATACAAGATATGGGAGTCCATGATCATCAAAAACATTTTTTAATTTGATTTATTTATTTATTACTTGAAGGATAGTAATAACACAAAATATTTTGATTTAAAATTCGAATAGATCATTATTTACATGGGAATCAAACAACACACCATAAGGGTTAGTTTAGTACAATATGAAATCGTTGATTCTAAAATAAATTAGTTTAACTAACCTTAATATGTGGTTTTGTTGGAGTTCATAAGCCTCCAATCACATATAAGGGTTTCAACACACATTTAAAGGATTTCTAGTTCATTCCATTAATATATTTTATAATTTGTGAATAATGAATATATTTTTTGGGTGTGTTCCACTAAATATATATTTTATAAACTTTGTAACATTGAGGTAAAGTTGTATTTTGACAACCTAACGCATTATTAAGAATACTCACTTCTCAAATACCGCTCATTAATTCTGTATGGAATGATATTTAGATTAAATAAGAAATAAAAGTGTATGATCATTTATACACTTCAAAAAAATGAAATAGATTGATTTTAATCCAAAAATATGGAGATCATCCATGGATGGGGAGAGGAAGGTGAGGCATGTGTGGGGGAGTTGTTGGATGAAGAAGATGAAGATGATGGGGTGAGAACCATTTTATGATAGAGGGGAAAATCATTATTTTTGACACATTAATTGAGATTCATGGCTTGACGGAATGGTTTTTCAAACTCTAGGCCGACTGTTTCCTTATAATATCTAAGACCCACACCCCATATAGTATAGTTTCACTATTATACTAAACCATGCTCCACCCATGTAATGTTTTTGGTTAAGTTGTACTAACCTTGTCGGGCATGTTCACAATTTTTTCAGACATATTCATCTCATGCACCGACCAATGCAATTTATTTTAGACCTCCCACATAGTAATACAACCTTGTGTGAAAGGTTTGAAAAAATGTTTGATGCCATCTAGACCCCTACACCTAGTTGAGAAATTCCCTCTAGGTGGATCACGGTTATAAAAAATCATTCCCATTATAAAACATGTGTGGATTTTAAAACTAAGCATGAACTAACTAAGAAACTATTTCTATTTCTTATAAAAATTAGTATTCCAAGTCTAATGTCCCCACTACTCATCAAAAATCTAATGACACATCTCAGGAATTAAACAAAATCTAAAATTAACACTCTTATGTGTAACAATTCTCATATTTACATCAAAAGGATTCATTAAATATTCTTTCTATCCACCTATCAGGAAACATAAATTCCCTTGGTATTTAAAATTGGTTCAATTCATTGGAATTTAAAATATCTCGCACTTGAAACTTATTATCCCTGAGAAGCCTTGGGGGGGAATGATAAATTTGTCCAATGTACTCTAGTAATGATGTTTCATTCCATGGGTCACCTTATGGTTTAAAATTCCAAACGCACCTCTAGGAACGACTTAAATCATGTATTAAAAAAACCACTAAAACATGGACAACGATAAAAACTACCATAAAAAATATGAAGACACTTATTCATGCCTTTTATCCTTGAGACTTGATCCCATATTCATCTCTTTCTAGAAATATATATATGGAATTCCCACTAATGGTTCAAGTATTTCTCAGGACCAGCTTTGAGTCATTGTTATCCCACCATTGGAATGCCCTATTTAAGAACACACACAGTGTCCTTGTGGAACCCCATTCCAATTGATCACATCAGACTTGATGGTTAAACTTTAGTCCTTGATTTTATTGAAATTATAAAAATTCAGTCGGCCAACATTAAACTGATCGCTATGAGTTTTTCATGAAAAACATTGCACGACCTTTAAACTACACCTACCTCATCCTTACGGCATGCTAAACATTGTTCTGAATCGAATTTTTACTTATAATTTAGGATACTCAATGAATTATATCTTAAATAAAATATATTAGAAAAATCTAAACTTTAATATTCGATGTCCCACAAAAACCACTTCTATGTTTTTATCGTAAGGCATTATAATATTGCTTCAAGCATTCCAATTAAATCCTATAACAAACTTCTAGTTACATCTCCTAGTCTAACCATCTATTTATCATGAAATCCACTGTGTTCTAACACCAACACCAACACTATTCTTATCTAATATCTATTTATCTTCATAAAATAAACCCAGTGTAATACCCATATTGGGATTTCACCCAAATCCATAATCAATGACCTTCTTATAATTTACAAAGGATTTGAGTCATGCTTTTATTATATTAGTTAAATGTTATACAAGATCAAGGACTACTTCCAAATAATATGTATCAAGGTTATGCATACATTTTTAAGTTGGGGTCGCACACTAGTGATTGAGCTCCCACTCCCCACCTTAGGAGAAAACATATCAACACATCAACGAATAATTTCCTATTATCATAGACCATTATCTATCCATACTCAGACCTAATAGATGACATGCCTAACAGCACGCGCATCACAAGAAATAACATAAACAACACTGATTACTCAATCCCACTTCTTGATAACAATTACCATGACAATGGATGAAATTTCAATCACAACAAGGGTCACCATCCTCAAAAGGCCACTAGAAAACAATACACAACGTGTCTTATATTAGAACTCACCTATGGTGAAACTGTAGGAGAGATTATTCCTAAAACCATAAGAGAAACATAGTAAAGTAGCTCATTGTAAGATGAATCTCACCTCAGGCACACAAATTGATGTCAATGCTAGGGGAATGATCACCTCTAAACTAAGAGTACACGGAAAATTTTATTAGTAGATATGAATCAATACTATTGATACATACTCTATTTAAAACATGTTAAACCAGACTTTAATTACCCCTAAAAGATACCATGCACAACCAGCAAGAACTATTTATCACTGAAAAAGGATTTACATCAGATGACACGTGGTTTAAAATCCTAACTCTCACTTCCAAGAGTAATTTTAAAATAAAGTCAAAACTGTTATTCTACTCAAAATGTTAGTTATCATTAATTATAAAGTTCCCCTTAAACTCTTTTTCAAATTCATGAATCTCTCCAAACCCATGTTTTATTAACTAACCTGTAATTTAATAGAATCTCTTCGGAATGGAAAGCAACCAAACCACTTGTACTTTTCAACTAGAAAAGTAACCTGATCAGTATTAACCATTTTATCCATTTTAGATAAACAAGAACTTATTGTTAATTCAAATGAAAATGGAATCGAAATGCATTAACCCAAGGTCTTGAGCACCTACCATGGATCAATTTACAAATGTTCATATAAGTATGCTTATCTCAAAAACACAAATTTTGTTTGCGACCATCCAATTATATTGTTTGACTTTATCAAAAAAATCATTGACCAACTAGTTTTTGATTTAAATAGATGGTATCTTGGTCCATCCACCTAGTCCTAATGCCTCTATCATGAGAACCACATCCCATTTATGAACATTAGTTTCATGATTCCAAAATATCCTATAAATTATCTACGGTAGAGATAAAACTATAGTAGTTAGACAATCATCAACCCAAAAGGATACAAATGTATAAATAATTCTTATGGAATCACTTTACAAGCACTATGCTACCAGGCGCTGATCTTCCCAAATCATCTGAATAGGGATCGCTCATACAAATTATACAATGAAAACTTAGATGACAGAGATTTGACACACACTGGGTATTCGTACTTAATAATAACATATCAAGGTTTAACATATTATATAACAACCCATCTAATGAGGTGTGTTGTTTCTTTATCTAGTGTCCAACTCGGGATAATTGGTACCAGAATGGCACCCCACATCATAAAACTAAAGGTGAAATTATATTAATTCTTTATGGTTAGATGGTTATACCATAACTAGTCTAGCCCCTTACATTCAGAAGGCATCAACCTTAAAACAAGGTCATGCCAAAAATGACCACGATTCCTTACCACCTAACATCTAGTTGTGACACAACCTGGGAAGAAGTCAATAGAGTTCCACATAAACGATCATGATTCTATTCCAGGAAAGTACCAAGGAAACATTTCAGATGGACGCCTATATGATAATCCTTAAAAAATAACCACAATAATATTCAACATTAAGGAATTTAAATGACGCTTTTTTAATTATATTTAAACTAGTTCATATAAAATGGATTTCAAGAACGAGATGATGAGAAAATATTTAACAAGTTACTTATTTTTTTGATACCATTAAGAACTTCGAATTTGTTCTATAATTAAACATTAACCGTCATTCAATCTACCTATATGGTTTTCAATATTACTTCTAGTTAATAAAAATTTGTATTTCTATTTTTTAGAGGAAAACACGCATTATTTTTGAATTCACATTTATATTAGCTAATGAAATATAATAAGAATGATTAAACGCAAATAATGGATCTTTTATATATTATGGGAATATATCAAGAATGATTCCACCACATCTTTATATGTAATATCATATAATAGGATATGAAATATTTAAATAACAATTTCATAAAACATGTGTATATCCCCATTGGGAAATGTGTCAATACATAATGTGTAAGGAGACAAACAAGGTTCATATCATACTAATTTGGGTTTATTTACGTGACACCCATAATAGTTATTTCATTCATGGATTAACAATACTTTAATGGGATTATATTTTATGAATCATTCCCTTACTGGCCTACTTGGGTCTAGTTGTGAATTTTCTAATTTAGTCATATGGATGGTCTTGCCCAATTTATTGATGTTCAAACCTCATTATGTTGTGATCTATATTTAAAATCAGTCATTCTGTATGAATTTCTATTTCATCATTTATACATATATATACACCATGGTTTAGGTTTTTGAATTATCGTTCCCAAATTATAAATGTACTTTCCTTTAAAAATCGAATTCATTTATCTGCAACTAGTTACTTATCTTCATATTAAAAATAAAACAAGACCAACTATGTTTGTTCAATTACATGGGACACCATTACATATGTTATAAAGGCCCATGCACATAAAAAATTATACCATCGGTTCACATTTAATTTCAACTATATTACTAAAATTTAATTATCAGTATGAAAAGTCTATATCAAATGGATCAACTATATATGTTACCATTTCAGATTTATAGAGTTACAAAACAATTTATAAATTGAGAAATTATCACTCTAGTAATCACAACCATTAAAGTTTCAACTCATGAAAATAATTCTCATGAATCAAAAATATCTAAATCGATTCATTAAATAGAATTCCACAATCATGGTATATGGTAAAATACCATTTAATTTTATGTTAAAATTAAATTTAAACATCCTTATTTTAAAATTTTAACCATAGAAACTATTAGATCATAAAACACATATAAAATTAACCAAACATTCAACAACAATAATCATGATGATAAATCACACATCATGGTATATAACTGAAAATTATTAAAAAATAACCTAGTCTTGATATGAAGATAATCTTGATAAATAATTAGCTAAGCATGGTATAAAAATCACAAAGCACTATGAAATAAATGATGCAATATATATATCATGAAATATTCCTAGACTATAAATTCTATGTTCCTAAAGTGATGCATGTAATGATATTTCATTACAAACTAGAACAAGGTTAAAATCTCATAAATTAATAACTAAAGAAATACATCATTCACACAAGGTGAGATAATAATAAATAGTAATATCTAAAAACATGAACACTAATCTCATCTGTGGAAACTTTATCTTTCTCTCATGTATGGGTTGGTTTGACCAAGATAGAATCAATTTACCATCTGTAGAAACACTTCGAGTCTCATGTATACCATACCTATAAAATAATTAAAAGGAAAAGTAAAACATTTGATACCACTTGTGGAGTCCCCAACTGAGAGCCACTGAAATGGTTCCCTGACTTCATTGACCACTAAGACTCAAGTGTGCTACCCTATATTTAAAAGTCTACAAAATAGTATCAAGGTTCTGATAATGATATAGTGGGGAGACTTTACCCTATAGATTAGTATCACAAGATAGTAAAAGAATAATAAATGAAAAAATGGTGGAATATATTAAATAACTATCTTAATTAAATATATATAAACTAATCAAAGCTGTGTATACAAATATTTTTGGGCATGCTATGATATATATACAAGGAGACAATGCATTTAGAATAGATACACTATACTAGAAAAAAGTCTCAATAGCAATCTCTAGTGGCTTCATGAGCCCAAACGCACCCCACTACTCCCACACTCTATCCAATCCAAGAAGGTAAACAATAAGGAACTGAAATACAAGGTTTCGAACCTACAACAAGATTATATCTGGTAGGGAAGAAAATAGTATCCCAAATTGGGTGGGATAAAAACTAATTAGGCTACCACCATAAGTTACTAATGCATAATCCATCCCATGTATATAAAATAAAGCAATGTGTAGGTATACCTAAATGAAGCAGTGAATAATAAAAACATATCATGCTCAAGTTCCTCAATGATAATTGGATAACCATACCTACTTCATCTAAAATAAAATCCATCTACAAATCATTCATAATTATTATATATTAATACATAAAATATTAATATGAATAAACATATATGATCTTGCATGGACATGAGGTTCAATACCGAGGAATCTTTATAAGAGGGTCACATATCAGATAAAGGAAGTCATGCCCAGGGTGTCATACCTGTTGTCACACCTTGGCCCGACATCTTGCAGTCGCAGTTATTTATATTTATATTTGAGTATTTTTGTTTATTAATATTAAAAACATATTAAACTAAAATAAAAATTAAATAAGAAAAATAAATGGAAAATGATTTAATAGTAATTATAATAATAATATTATTATTATTATAGATATTATTATTATTATGGATAATATTATTATTATTATTAATTTTTTTATTATTAATTTATTATTTATATTATTATTATTGTTGTTGATGTTGTTGTCGTTGTTGTTATTATTATGATTATTAATATTATTATTATTAATATTATTGTTACTATTATTATTATTATGTTTTGTTTTTATTTATTTTTATAACTTTTATCTTTCTTTATGTTTTCCTCTCTTGTTCCTCCCTCCCTCCCACACATCACACAGAATGCTCCCACCTTAAAACCTTCCTCCTCCCTGACCTCCCCTTTGGTGGTGCTCCCCCTCCACTCACTTTTGGAAGGACCCGATCTGTGCCCCTACATGCCTCTCATCGAGTATTTGTGCACCACCATGCTACCTAACACAAAACCGCATCGCCGCACAGTCCTTACGTCACCGCCCCTTCTTGGTTGGACCCTCCGACAACCTCTTTAAGGATTAATTCACCTCCAGAAACCCACCTTCAAGCTTGGTTGGCCTCCCACACCCCATCCACATGTTAGTTATTCTTTTGTTGGTTGTTTCTTCGATCTGGTAGGTTTTTGATTAGGGTTTCGTGTAGTAATTGGTTCGGTTTTGATTTTCTGGGGTCAATGTATTGATATTAGGGTTCAAATTTAATTGTTGTTGTGCGATTGGCATTCAATTAAATTTTTCACCGAAATTTAGTGATTTTGATCCCAAAGGTAGGCGTTACATGCATAATCTTTATTTGATTATTTATTTTGCATTTTAAATTTATTTATCATGGTATTTGATTAAATTATTTGATGTGAGGTGGGTTTAAAGAGAGATTAATATATTTTCAATCTATTATGCAACACATTTACATGGAGTGGAGTGAATTTTTTATGAAAACCCATGTTTAGTCTTTTATGATTGTTTTATTCTGTTGCGCAAGGGCTGTGAATTCTATTTTGACATGTTATTGATGTGAATTTGGCTATAGAAGAGGTATTTGGGTGTGCTTTTTTGTTCAATGTCTTATGATACCTCTTCTAGTTGTTTCATAAAATATTAAGTGGTTTATTAAATCTTATAAAGTGTGGGAAACATGTTTGTATGTTGTATAAGGGTGTGTATATTTTAAAAATTGGGTTTGAGTATGCCAATGGGGGTGATTGTGTGTGTTCCTTTACATGAAAGTCATTGTACATTCTCAATTAATAGTTTTAGTAGTGTGAAATGTGTTTTTGTGGGTACTTGAGGTGTGTGTGTCTTGAAAAACATTTTATGATGGGAAATGAACCAATTTGACCATGTTAGTCTTGTTTTTAATTTCTCAATGTGTGTTGTAAATTCTTTTAGAAGATCAGAAGTATGTTTTAAAGTCGCTTGGCAGTACATTTGGATTTAAAGTGGGTTTTCCTACTTTAAATTGAGTGTGTTATTGGTGCAAACCCTTAATGTGTTATTTTGAAAAAAATTTCTAAATTTTTATAAGTGTTTAATTATTTTATTAAATTATATGTGCAATGTGCGGTTATTTTCTTGTGGTTTGGATTCATTGGGTCTAACGCGACACACCTACGTGTACATAGGCATGTGTATATATCTGTGTGTGTGTGTGTCTATGACTGTTGGTTCCGCTATTACATGTATTGTCATCCATGTTAGTGAATATAAATGTATAGGGATAGTTGTGCCTAGGTATATATATGAAAATGCATACATAGGTGAGTGGGGACTAGTATATGCATATAAGGATATGTGTAAGGATCCCCTTCCACATGTTCGTGGCCATGAGTGTGTGTGCATAGGGTCTAGGTATCCTTACATGTATGTGAAGATGCATATACTTAGTGGGGGGGGGAAGCATCTTTTAGTTAGAAAGCTCCAAGATCTGAAGTGGATGGCTTGGTTATATAATGAGGTAGGTCCCCTATGTCTATGCCTTTAATTTGAAATTTATAATTGGTTGATTGTTTTAAAAATATGTTTCACATTTAAGATATATACGCGTGCTATGATATCTGTTTTTTATTGCTAGAAATTATTATTCCTTTTTTAGAGGTGGAAATGTATTTATAACACCCATTGGTCTTAAGTGACATTTCTTGAAAATTGATTTCCTAATTATTTTTCAATTAGTAATTAGTATTTCCAAAGGTGTTTGGCATTTTTACCAGTTATTTATAAAAAGTGTTGTTGAGTCAAAAAGGATTTTTTATGACTTTTCTATTCCATCATGTCTAGGGAGATTATTGAGTCAATATGGTTTCTTGAGAACATTACCATTTATTCATGTTTTGAAAATCCCAAACACATTATCTTAAGGAAAAATTCATTTACCCTATGTTTTACTTTCATAAGGAAAATTTCCTTCCCCAAGGAAATTTATCCTTACCATGTTTTTCATTATTCATTTTGTCTCTATGTATAAAATTTGGTTTCATATCAAAAACCTCAGAATCATATATATACTTAGATATATAGAATTCGATTTTCAGGATTAGAAATCAGGATTTCGAACCCTCTGAATTCAGACACTGAACTTTGTTGAGTTCTGAATCTGAGTTTTCTGAATTCAGACTCTGAATTTTGTATGTTCAGACTCCGAACTCTTATGAATCTGGACACTGAACTTTGTAAGTCCATAATCCAAACTCTTATGAATTTAGACTCCGAACTCCTATAAATTCAGACTCTGAAATTCTATAGAATTTATTTTCCAAATTCTTCTGAAGATAGAATTCGAATATCGATGTGTTATATACACCGAATTTGTTTTTGGATAGACTCTAAACTATTTTTTACTTACACTCTGAAAAATGATTTGGGTTATGTAATCATATTTTTTCTTACACTCTGAAAAATGATTTTGGTTATGTAATAATATTTTTTCTTACAAATTTTTTGGTTATAAAATGATGTTGTGCATTCAGTTACTAACTAACCATTGTTTGAGTGACACGTGTGCAGGTCCCTCCGAAATTCAAGGAAAAATATAAACATTAGATGAGGTAGACGACTGATGAGAATGTGCTTATAAATACGAACTCATTTGAATGAGCTCAATACTGTTTTATGACTCTAGAGATTACATGCTGCTAACGTGATTTATAGAGAGAGAATTTAATTCTTTGTATGTAATGAACACCGTGTTCAGATTTTCTTCGTGCGACTCCGAATGTTGTTGGTTACTTTAGAGGGCTTCCCGGGATAGGAAGACAGAGGTGCTGACTACCTTGAAGCTCGAGGACTTCTTTATTGAGGAATAAATATGTTCCAACTACATTGAAGTTGAGGACTTGTGAGGATAGCAAGACAGACTCTGATCATCATATCGAGAGATTACCTTAGTGTGGTTAAGACAGACTTTCTTGAAAGTATAAATCAAGGGACCCTAATCTAAGGTTGTTAGACACCCTACTCTTGGGGTTAAAAGATTTACTACCTGTTACTTGTTTGTTTCAAGATTTCCGCTGCATTTTTATTGTTCTGGAAAGTATAAATATCTTATAATTTCTTACATTTGTACACTCATATATTGTGATATTCTCTACGCTCTAAGGTAGAATCTCCATCTTTGTAATCTTTTGTTAAGTTTCATTTCTGGATTCACTTTTCTGAAATTTCATTCTCAGAATCATATTTCCGAAATCAAGCAAGTGTGTAGAACTAGGGAATTTTTGAATTACTTTGTTTAACCTTGTAAAAAAAATTCATCTTTAAAATTACCAAAGAATTTTTAATATATACAATTCACCCCCCCTCCCCTTGTATATTGAGCATCTACATTATCATTTTGATCCTCGAGTTGGAATCATTGGAGAATATCACACTCCATACCATCCTAACAATTGGTATTAGAGGATTGGTACAAGCTCAATTGATATCACGATTAGATTCAGAAGAGAATTCATCTACTTCTTTAATTTCGGAATCAGATTTTCAAACTCACATGTCCAGATTCATATTTTTCTTTGAGATACTCATGTTCTATATTTTACTTACTGAGGAATATTTTCCTTGATTAGATACTTTTATTACTAACAAGTTTGTGAGGAAAGATTTTCTTTAAGATGGTAGGAATTAATTTTGGTTCCATATACAACCTAAATCCAACTAGACCACATATTTTTTATGGGAAGGATTATGAATATTGGAGAGATCTCATGAAGACATTCATTATCAATACTAGAGTAGACAACTTTTTCAGGCTTACTGGAGGATATAAAATCCCTGTCAAGGAAAGTAGTTCTTTCACAAATCAAGAAAAACATGAGTATCAAATGAATTATAAGGTATGCAATAACTTTATTTGTTCTATGACTAGAAATATATATAGCTAAATTTCATCTTGTGAAGCTGAAAATTGTATTTGGAAGAATCATGAAGTTACATACTTTGGAACTTCCAAAGTTATTGAAACTAGAAGATCCATGCTCATAGTTGAATGTCATGGTTTCTACTTTCCTTATGAAGAACCCATTTGTATGTTTCTACATAGATTCATGACTATTTTTAATAGTTTAGAATATATGGGTGAGAAAGGTTTAGATGTTTATTCTCTTGTGGACAAAATCCTAGACATCATGACCAATGAACGAGAATCTAAGAGAACTTCAATTGATGAGAATAGGTAGGTTACTCATATTTCTCTGGATGAACTTTTTGTAACTCTTCTTCAACGTGAGACTAGAATGAAGGGAGATGCTGAAAATATTATAACGAACAATGGAAATGAATATATTTATTTTACTATAATATCAAATCTTCTGAAATCCAAGGCTCCTGAGAGAGTTACTAGATCTAAATCTAAGAATATTTTTATACAATCAAAATATAGTGTAATTGAATCTTCAGAAAATGAGTTAGAAAATATTTCTTGAAGGATGAACAAGATTTTTGGCTAGAAGAATTTTCAATCTAGATACAAGAAGAAAGAAAGGAAAGATAAGAAAGATTCATAATTCACATGTTATGAATGCACGAGAGATGAGCATAGAAGACTCGATTGTCTTATGCTTAAAATAATGGAAAGAAAAGAGAATCATTCTGGGAGAAATAGAAAGAAGTAATAAAAATCTAAAGATAAGAAAGTCTTGAAATCCAATGACACATGGAGTACCAGTGGTGGTGACTCTTCAGATGATTCATCAAAGTACGAATCTTCTGGAATGAAGAATCTTGGTTTAATAGCAAGACTACCTATTGAAAAATATTACCTAATGGATAAGGTACACAATGCTAAATCTATAACCAAAGTATCTTTAAATTATAATTATAATGATAGTAAATATTATAACTCTTCGGATGAGGAATCTTCTTCTTATAAAGATAACACTTTACCTACCTATGAAGAAGTTTCTAGGTTTTATAAGCTTCTTGAGAATGAAAATTCAAAACTCAAGAAAAATATTGATAAAGAAAATTCTAGAAATACTATTCATACTAAGGAAATATCTTATATTTCTATTGATATTGATAAGAAAACAATTTATTTTGAAAGTTTTTCAAAAAACCATGAGTAAGTAAATTATAAGAAGAATAGACTTTATAAGGATATAGAAAATGTAATTTCTAGGAAAATTGATTTCGAGCCTAACTCTAGTTCCAAAGATAATTTTTTGGAAGATAATAATTTATTTATTAGAGTGAAGTCAAAAAAAAAATTTCCTTGAGGAAGCGTTTGTCAAAATTTACCTTAGGTAAGGAAAATTTTGATAAGATGTATTCTAAAATTTGACCTCTAAGGAATAATTCTGGTTTTGGTTATACTAGTTCTAAACTAATTTTTAGTAACAATTATTTTGTTCTAAAAAGTGCTTCATTCTGCACTATGTGCCAGTGTGGTGGACACAGGTCCAAACGTTCTTCCTTAAAAAATCAGTCTTTAGGATTTCATAGAGCCTATTTTTCTATGAAAATGTGGGTACCTAAGATTTTTCTTTCTAAAATTTCACGATCCAAGAATGTTTGGGTTCCGAAATTATAACTTTCTTATTTTCAAGAGAATAAATAAAGTACCAATAGCAATAAATGTTACATGGACAGTGGATGTTCCCGGCATATGACTGGTAACAAAAACTTCTTTGAAAAGATTATCAAGATGAAAAGAGGAAAAGTAACTTTTAGAGATAATTCTAAGGGAGATATTGTTGGTGTAGGTAATATAGTTCTACTTGGAAAAACATTGATTTCAAATGTTTTACTTGTTAAGGGTCTTAAGAAAAACCTCATTAGCATAAGTCAATTATGTGATAATGGTAACCTTGTGAATTTTAGGAATGACAATTGCTTAGTACACAATTCCAAGGAAGAGTTTATTCTTTCTCACAATAGGAAAGTGAATGTTTACACACTAAACATAGAAGACCATAGAAGGCAAGACCTACCTTGCCATAGTGAAATGGAAGATCATTCGTGGTTGTGGCATAAAAGGTTAAGACACTGTAGCCATAGGAACCTATGCAAACTCTCTAAGAAGGAACTAATTAAGGATCTATCGGAGCTTAGATTTGATTCTTCATAAGTTTGTGATCCTTTTTAATATGGAAGACAACATAAATAATGTTTTAAATCAATCAGTGAAGTCTCAAACATTGATTCATTACAGTTAGTGCATATGGATCTTTTTGGACCAACACAAACTAGAATAATTGGAGGCAAATATTATGTATTTTTCTTAGTTGATGATTACACTAGATTTACGTGGGTCAAATTTCTAGAAATGAAATCTGAATATTTTTCCTATTTCAAAACTTTTACAGCCCAAGTTAAAAATAAGAAAAAACTTCCTTTGATAACTATTTGTAGTGATCATGGAGGAGAAATTAAAAAATTTCATTTTGAAACATTTTATTGTAGAAATGACATTACTCATAACATCTCAACACCTAGAACACCCCAAAAAAATGGTGTTGTTGAAAGAATAAATAGAATTCTTTATTAGATAACAAGAACCATGTTGAGTTAATATTTTATAGCCAAACATTTTTGGGCTAAATTATTAAGTACTGCTTGTTATAATATAAATCAAGTTTTGATTAGACCTTTTATTAATAAAACTCCTTATAAATTATGGAATTGTAGAAAACCTAGACATTCTTACATTAAGGTTTTTGGTTTCAAGGTATTTATTTTGAATACTAAAGATAATTTAGACAAATTCGCCCCAAAATCTGATGAAGGAATTTTATTAGGCTATTCCACAACTTCTAAGGCTTATAGAGTTTTCATTAAAAACACACATACTATTGAAGAAACAATACATGTAAAATTTGATGAAACTGATACATTTGTTTTCAAACAACCTCAACCTACATCTTTGGATGTGTTTTCAAAAAATGATTATCAACCTTTGTTAGAAGATCCTTCTGATAAGGAAAATATCCAAGAAGATGTTTCCCAAGCATTTACCCTAGAAGACTTTCTACCCTATGTTGATGAACATGTATTACAAAACCCAAATCAGTTTATTCTAAAGAATCATCCCAATGATAGTATCATTGGTGATGTGAATCAACCTGTAAGGACTAGAAGTTCCTTAAAGAATGAAATAGAAATTCTATCATTCCATTCCCAGTTAGAACCAAAAATCATTGATGAAGATTTAGGCGATGATGATTGGATAAAAGCTATGCAGAATGAACTAAATGAATTCAAAAGGAATAAAGTTGGGACCTTGGTTGAAAGACCTAAGGAAACATATGTTATTAGAGTGAAATGGGTCTTTAGAAATAAGAGTGATGAAAATGGAATCATTGAATGAAATAAAGCAAGAATAGTTACTAAAGGATATAATCATCAAGAGGGAATAGACTATGAATAAACCTATGATCCAATATCTAGACTTGATTATATTCTTATTCTACTTTCCTTTGTAGCATTTGTCAACTTCAAACTTTTTCAAATGGATGTGAAATGTTCTTTCCTTAATGTTTTTGCACAAGAGGATGTTTTTGTTGAACAACCTCTCGGTTTCGAAGATACAAAACATCCTAAACCTCTTTTTAAACTTAACAAATCTTTGTATTAACTTAATCAAGCCCCTCGACCTTGGTATGATTGGCATACATGATTTTTTCTTCAAATTAATCATGTTAAGGAAAATGCAGATCCAATCATTTTTATAAAGAAAGATAAGAAAAATGACTTGATTGTTCAAATTTATGTTGATAACATTATATTTGGTTCAACTCAGCAGTTTTTAACATATTCTTTTGCGGATGTAATGAAATATGAGTTTGAAATTAGTATGATGGGTGAGTTAACATTTTTCTGTGGTTTTCAAATTTCTCAAAAACCAGAAGGAATCTATATATATCAACATAAGTATATTAAAGATCTTATTAAAAAGTATGTATATGACAAAACTAAGAGTATACGTACTCCCATTGGTACCAAAAATTCACTTGATCTTGATGAAGCTGGAAACCAGTAGATCAAACATGTTTTAGAGGTATGATAGGAAGTCTACTTTACATGACAACTAGGCGTCTAGACTTAATGTTTTTGGTATTCTTATGTGCAAGATA
This sequence comes from Viscum album, assembly GCA_963277665.1. Classification (NCBI taxonomy): domain Eukaryota; kingdom Viridiplantae; phylum Streptophyta; class Magnoliopsida; order Santalales; family Viscaceae; genus Viscum; species Viscum album. The sequence goes on from OY728148.1 coordinate 1,417,946,276, forward strand.
TCAATCCAATCCTAAGGAATATCATTTAAAGGAAGTGAAAATGATTTTTCACTACATAAAGAGAACCATGGATATTGGATACTTTTATACCTCTAGAAATGATTTTATTTTAAAGAGTTTTTCAGATGATGACTTTGGTGGATGTAGAATGGCTAGAAAGAGTACATACGGAACTTATCATTTATTAGGAGAATCATTAGTTTCTTGTTCATGTAAGAAGCAACACTGCATAGCACTTTCCACTACTGAAGCTAAATATGTAGCAGTTGTAAGTTGTTGTCCTCAAGTGTTGTGGGTGAAACACACACTCACAGACTATAGTATGAGTTTTACCAAAACTCAAATTTTGTATGATAATACGAGTTCCATTTTCCTAAGTAAAACCCCTATACACCACTCCCATGGAAAACACATCAATATTAGGAATCACTTTCTTAGGGATCACACACAAAAAGGGGATATTATTCTTCAATTTATTGGACCACAAGATCAATGTTCTAGTATTTCTACAAAATCTTTTCCCTCTGATGGATTTGAATACATTAAACAGAAGTTATGAATGATAACCATAAGGTAATCTTCCTTGTTACCTTTCTGTTCAAACCAATATCCTTACAGTAATAAATTCCATTTCATAGAGGGAGTGCATTTTCTTGATATATTTTCAATTCATTCGTAATAAATACTTTCATACTCATATTTTTGAAATCTTTCGTAATGAAAATTTTCATAGTCATTTTTTTCAAATCAATTTTAATGAAAATTTTCATAGATAGATCTTTTACACCTTTCGTAATGAAAACTTTTGTAGTCATATTTTTCAGATATTTCGTAATGAAAATTTTTGTAGTCAGATTTTTCTAATCTTTCGTAATGAAAATTTTCATAGTCATATTTTTCAAATCTTTCGTAATGAAAATTTTCATTGTCAAATTTTTCAAATATTTCTTAATGATAATTTTAAAAGTCAAATTTTATCAAATTTTTCGTAATGAAAATATTCAGTCATATTTTTCAAATCTTTCGTAATGAAAATTTTCAAAGTCAGATTTTTTCAAATCCTTCATAATGGAAATTTTCGTAGTCAGATTTTTTTTAAAAAAATTATCGTAATGAATATTTTCGTACTTAGATTTTTCCTAATAAAGTTTTTCATTTTTCAATTTTCGTAATCAAAATTTTAGGAATCTAAAGTTCTTCGAGAAAAATTTTCCTCAATACAAATAATCTTCCTAGTAATCCAAAAGGTATGTTTCCTTTCCTGAGTTTTCAAAATCATCTTGTAGAAGAATCCTCTCAGAAAGATATGTCTATTTTCAAGCCAATCATAGAGTGGCAGGTTTATAAGGAATGGTTGGTGCATCTGAACTTCTTTTCCAAATATGATTCAATCATCTCAAAGAACACTAAGCTGAAGGGATTGGAGAGTGTTTCCATGTCGAAGCCAGGGGCTCAAGATTTTGTGTTTCCGGACATTCTAGTTCAGTTTTATGAATCAATCAATTTCTATAAGAAAGAAGGTAGAAGGAATTTTTCATTCAATATCTATGGAACGACTTATGCTCTTTCATATACTAAGGCTTCTAGATTGGTTGGTATTCCATACGAAGGGAAAGATGAGTTCTGTTCACATAAGTTTCCAGATGTCAATGGAAGATTTATTAAAGACAAGGCTATGGCATGTCTTTGACTCTCTGATATAAGACTCCAAATATTTCACATCTGTCTACAAATTTTCGAATTCTCGAATTATGGGTTCAAGGTTTCATAACTCCAAGAAAAGTGGCAAAGACAAATTGAATAAGAGTGACATGTATATATTGGATTTCTTGGTAAATATAAGGAAGATAAATTTAGTTAAGAATATTCCCATTACCATTGAGAATATTAGGAATGAAAACATGAAGTCTTAGATAATCATGTATCCCACCATTCTTTCCATGTTAATTTTTCAGTGCTTAGAATCTTTTAAAATTCATTGTAGCTCGAAGCTAAGGAATTGAAAAGTCATTCTAGTCAGTGAAGATACCATGAAGAGGATGAAAATTGGTTTTTCTATAGAATCAGGATAATTTTATGACCTACCTAAAGAAAAAGTTGAAGCTGTTCTGAAAAAACAAGAAGTGGCTGAACCATCGAAAAATGTTGGAAAGAAGAGGATGGTGAAGGAAGTTGAAGAGGAACAAAAAAAACCCAAAAGCTAAGAAAGCTCAATCTTCAACTCCAAAACCTAAGAAAAAAAATCATATCCTGAGGAAGTTGTAGAAAAGTGGAGGGAAGATAAGAAAAGTAGAAAAATAAAGGGATCCAAGTTTAGGTTGGGATCTTGCTGAAGAAAAAGCCATAAAAGAGAAGACAGCTGATGAACTTGAAAAGGAAGCTAAAGAAAAGAAAATAAATAAGATGATGATGGAAGTCAAGATAGTGAAATCCCTTATGAGAGATACTGAGAATGCATTAGAGATCATTCCAGTACCAGAATCATTCTTGGTAGAAGCTTTACTTGAGACTCCGGGTAAGAAATTTGTCACTCTGGAAAAATTCCAGGTAAAGGTTGTTGTAGAAAAAGAAGTTGTCGAAGGATATGAAGAAGAATTATAGAGTAGTGGTGAAACTACATATTTGATTAAGAAAGTGTAATATTTCCATTATAAAGAAATCCCATCCGAGAAGCTCTCATTCTGAACTTTAGAACCAGAATATTCAATGTTAGATAAACCTGGGAAAGATGAGAAAGGATTAGATGACAAGGCTGAAGATGAAGTGAATAATATCTCTGAAGAAAAAATTTCTAATCATGACTTTATTCACCCTGATGATGTTGAGGTAGAAGCACAGAAAGAAGATATAGGTGAAGATAACATTGTTCAGTTGTCTGATAGTGAACATGAATCTTCAGATGAGGAAGCCATTCTAAAAATTGACATGGGAAAACATGTGGTTATTGATACACCTGGTAAATCTGTTGTAAAGAAGAAAAAATATTTATGTTCTTCATAAAAGAGGAAGGAAGATGAGCTACAGAAATAAGCGTCACCAAGAAAAGTTTCAGATTCGGAATCATCATCCCTTGGACATGATTTTGTTCTTCTGTCATTGAAGAAGATTGTTGGGACCATTATGAATTTTCCAATCATTGACTCAAGATGTCAAATTCATCAACACACCTTGAACCATAAATATTATTAAGTATCCATGGTGATGGAAAAGTGTGTAAATCTTGAAGATGATTTCAAGACTTTTTTCATTAATTATGAAGCCCACATGAGATACTGCAAGATGATGACCACTTGGTCCATGAAAAGTATGGAAGATATGTGGATTTTTAATGAGTTTCAGGAATGTTTCAAGGATTATTTTGACACTGAAGATGGGAAGATCAAGGATATCATGAATAGCTTTGAGGAAAGGCTAAATCTTGAGTAGAATACTCGGATGCAAGAAGTGAAGGATTTGAATGGGAAAATGTATTCCGTACCTCAAAGCTGGAAGGGAAAAGGTTATATTCATACTGAGATAGAAGAAAAGGTTGTCAAGAATGAAGAAGTCCTGAAGGCTCTGAAAGAGGCTCTAAAGGCTCAGGATGATAGAATCAAAGCTTTAGAGAAGAAATCATAGGATCATGATCAGATTCTAAAGCAAGCACAGGAAGATCACAAGGAGCTCAAAAAGCTGAAAACCATAGTAAAGAAGTTGATGCCCAAAGAAAAGGAAGGATGGTAGACCCAATCTGATCTTTTGTTGTATTTTCCTTATTGTATAAATTTTTCCAATAGTATTGAAATTGTTGGTTTCTAATTTTATATTTTGTTGTCTGTAATAATATTTTAGGTACCATATTTACTATTCCATTCCCTGTATTATTTTTAAATCACAAAGGGGGAGAAAGGAAAAAGAATATTACGTAAAGAAGAAATGTCCCTATGTAAGGCGGGGTTCATCTAAGGGGAAGTTTTCATTACTAAGATTTCTGTATTCAAGATAATGAAAATCTCATTCTTGAAATCTAGAATATGATCCTTAATGTTCCAAATCCTAAGGGGGAGTTAGTCGTATTCATCCCTTCCCATGTCTTTAGGGAGATAGGTTTTATTTCAAATTATAGAAAAATATTTTCTAAGTCCTTATATTCTTTTTCATAAGGATGTTTGTGCTTTCCAAAAAAAGGGGATATTGTTGAGTCAATAAGGTTTCTTTATGAATTTTCCATTCCTTCTTGTTTTGGGAGATTGTTGAGTCAATAATTTTTCCTTATGACTTTACCATTTCATCATGTTTTTAAAATCACAAACACCTTATCTTAAGAGAAAATTCATTTACCCTCTGTTTTACTTTCATAAGGAAAATTTCCTTCCCCACGAAAATTTATCCTTACAATGTTTTTCACTGTTCATTTTGTATCTAAGTATAAAATTAGATTTTGTACCCAAAACCTCAGAATCATATATATACTTATATATAAAACATTCTTTTTTCAGGATCCGAATTCAGGATTCTGAACTCTTTGAATTCAGGCTCCGAACTTTTCTGAGTTCTAACTCCTATTTTTCTGAATTCAGACTCTGATCATTGTAAGCTCAGACTCTGAACACTTATGAATTCATACTTCGAACATTGTAAGTCCAGACTCAAAACTCTTTTGAATTCATACTCAAAACTCCTATAAATTTAAACTCCATAATTCTATAGAATTCAGGTTCCAAATTCTTCTAAATACAGAATCTGAATATCTATGTGTTATTGACACTAAATGTGTTTTTGGATAGAATCTGAATTTTTTTTTCTTACACTTCGAAAAATGATTTGGGTTATGTAATCATATTTTTACTTACACTCCGAAAAATGATTTTGGTTATGTAATCATATTTTTTTCTTACGCATGTTTTGGTTATAAAACGATGCCATGCATTCAGTTACTAATAAACCGTTGTTTGAGTGACACGTGTACATCTCCCTCTGAAATTCAAAGAAAAAATATGACTGTTGGAGGAGGGAGCTGACAGTTTATAATGTGCCTATAAATAAGAGCTCATTTGAACGAGCTAAATACTGTTCTATGATTCTAGAGATTACATGCTGCTGAAGTGATTTCTAGAGAGAGACTTTCATGCATTGTGCATACTGTAGACCTTGTTTATATTTGATTCATGATACTTCAAATGTTTTTTGAGTACATTTGTGGGCTTTCGGGGATAGGAAGACAGAGGTGGAGACTACCTTGATGCTCAAGGACTTCCTAGCCGAGGACGACAGAGGTGCTGACTACCTTGAAGTTGAGGGCTTACGGGGATGGCAAGAAAGACTCCGATCTTCGTATCGAGGGATTACCCTGGTAGGGGTAAGACTGAATTTCATGAATGTATAAATCAAGGGACATTTATCCAAGGTTGTTGGATACCCTACTCTTTGGGTTAAAATATTTACTACTTGTTACTTTTAGTTTCAATTTTTCCTCTGAATTTTGAATATTGAGGAAAGTATAACTATCTTATACTTTCTTACAGTTTTAAACTCTGATATAGTGAGATTCTATACGCTCTAAGGTAGAATCTTAATCTTTGTAAACATTTGTTAAGTTTCATTTTTGGATTCACATTTTCATAATTTCATTCTAAGAATCATATTTCTGGAATCAAGAAAGTGTATAGAACTAGAGGTTTTGTGAATTACTTTGTTTAAGCTTATTAAACCTCTTTATCTTTAAAATTTACAAATAATTTTTAATGTATAAAATTCACCCCCCTCCCCTCATGTATATTGAGCATCTACATTATCATTTCGATCCTCTATTTGGTATCATTGGAGAATAGCACACTCCATACCAACCTATCAAGTGTTACTTTTTTGTAATTATGCTCATTTGTGACCTTAAGAATGTTTCATGAAAAATAAAAAAACCTCCCTTGAGGTGCACCCCGTTATTTTATAAAATTATGTGTTTGTTGAATGTGTGATTTTTAGTATGTGGCTAGTAAACAGGACTGTGCATTATTGTGTGATCGAAATAGGGGGATGCGATCAAGGAGGGAGATTGGTGGTGAGAGGTTGGATGTGTTTTTAATTAATGAAAATGATAAGTTTATATATGTTTTCTTAATAAAAACACACAACCACTTGAAATGGAGCAAAATGGGAAACCTGGGTATTTAGGTGGGAAGACTTGGACTTGTACGCTAGATGATACGTAAGTGGTTTGTCCCGATTTTAACTTGTAGGATTAACTCCTCAACACTAACTAAACATTTGTGATGATATGAGACCACTAGGTTATGGGTGTGTTTCCTTCTAGTGGCTCGTTCATAAGAAAGATGTTCAGTGTGGTTACTATTCCACATTTCAATGAGGTATGAGGTCTCTAGGGAACCACTTGTGCTAGTTACCTATAATTATCTCCCATGGTGCTCACTTACGACATGATACTGGTGATTTGATTTCTATTTCAGTTGTTTCAGACTTCATATCTTATTTGTGAAAACCTTATTTTAATATAAATTGGTTTCCTTTAATGGTGATATATTAATTCATTCATGGAACCTATATTATTAATTTAGTGGGAGAGAAATGATTTACTATAAAATGAAAAATTGTTACTTAAATTTGAAAAGAATGAGAAAAATAATCTTATTGTGTCCTATTTTCAAAGTAGCATTTTTGGATTTCTTATAAAAGGCAAGGACATAGGACGTTATTGTATCTTGGCATTCCTACTCAAAATCTCTGTGATCATGAATAATTTATTTTTTAGTTTAATATTCCTCTAGTTTTTTATTTCTTTTGGTGGGACTGTACTTTATGTTCCATAGTGACCCATGAGGTCACTTGTGGTATGTTTTGTTGCTTCATTTATTCCTTTTTCTGATGCCTTGTATGGTTTATTTTATTTTATTTAACAATTTTCTCTATTTATGATTATTTATTTGTCTTTCTTATGGGAAAAATTATTCCCATCTAGTTTATCTCGATGCTCGAGACTAGTTTCCAGCACATGGGTATCGGGAACGCCCATGGGCCTTGTCGCGTTTCATCTTGGGTGACTGGTTTAGGGTCAAATAGGGTTGGTTCAAGACAAAATGGTATCAGAGGGACCCCTTTTATTTGGGGTGTCATGTATATTAGTTATTATGTGTATCAGGACTCACGAGGTATGTGTGGGAAGGACATCCTGAACTCTTTCCTGTCCCAAGACTTTAGTTTCCATGGGTAGTCTAGGATTTGAATTTTCTTCTTTTGTTTTGTCTATTTGGATGGGGAATGAAAAAGGAAGTGATCCATTGTTATGTGACGAGATTTCATGGAGTATCAACCCATGTACAATTTGAGTGCATGGTTCAATATGCTTCTTATGGTTGATTCTCACTTGAATCATGGCCTTCTAAGCCATGTTATCGAGTTGGCATAGCCACTTGTTCCATATTTTTCAAAATTTTGATGTGATGTATGTTTGACCATAATTTTGGTTGGTGTGAGTGGATCTCAAAAATGAAAATTTATTTTAGTTAAAGGGGTTTTCAAAAGATATTATGGTTTTTAGAGTAGAAATTGGTTTTTGAAATTTAAAATGTTGTGGAATTTGGAAATGTTCTACTTTCAGCATAAGTGAAATTTACAAATTGGTTGAGAATTTTTTTTTATGTGGAATGATTTGTTTCCAAAATGGTATGTGTTTTTAATTGACCCTTGGTACTCTTATGAGGGATTACATATATTGAGGTACACATGTGGAATAGGGATAATTCTTGGTATGTGTGGATGGGTTCATGAGCTGGCACAAGGGTATATATATATGTGATACTTCATGGAATACCAATGATAGATATTTATGTTGATTTGATTGCTGAAAATTATTTTGCAAAAAAAATTAAAATGATTTGAAAAGGGAGTGAGCAATTTTTTTGTGTTCTCTTTTCATGATTGGAATCCTTTTTTGTGGACTCTTGGTTTTGACATTCTTTAATTGTGGTTGAAATGTGGGTTTTATTTTGATCTTTAGTTTTTTTATAAAAGTTTGTAATTTTGATTTATAATGAGTTATGATTCGGATTTTTGAATTTTATTTTTTGAGTATGCTACCCCAAAAAGTCCTCGAGGTTTCTAGTGAGTCTCTTATAGTTGTTGGTTCTACCCAGAAACTTATAGGAGTGGTGGAATTGAATTATTTTTTGGTTGTCATCTATATTTTAGGGTGATCATGATCTATTGATGGTAGAGGACCGGCATGGTGACATCGTTGGTGTTTTCAGGTTATTGTAAACTCCCAAATCTATGAGAGTCTCTAATTGTTCATGTTCGTTTGAGAGTCAAACTCTGGATTGGTGGAGGAGATAATCCCAGTGTCGTTGCATGATGGGATGTATTTAATGGTGTTTAAAACCACTCTTATATGATGGTTTATACCTGGGGAAGTGAAGGTGAGGAAAGTGGAAGAGACCGTGAGTGTCCAACAAGGCCAATGAATAGTAAAGGCTTACATCAGGCATTTCAAGGGTTTGAATCCCTTTTCTTATAAGGTGTTTTTTGGAATGAGTTAATGTTTCTATTGTGTGGGGCCTTTGTCGAGGGTTCAAGGACCAATTCATTTTGGTGTCTGGGAAGGTTACCCATCCGGTGTGGAGAGAAAATCGGAGAAACCTATCTCAGAAAATTATTCATGTCACTTATATCTTCTATTAGTTGGGGTACTCTTTTATTTTCTTCTGGTTGTTTTTTGGGTACTTTAAGCTACCTTTTCATCATCCTATGAAGGCTTGTAATTGGTGTTTCTATTTGGGACACTTTGAGAGGTTTCTCTAGAAGAATTTTTAGGAGTCTCGACCTGAGGAAGTTATCTTCTGGCTGTGTGGTAGCAGATTCTTCAAGAAATCAGAGCTCTAGACATAGGTCTCAGAGTGAAGCTTTTCATATAGTCAGGAATTGTTGGGTGTGGGGCACCTTGGTCTAATATTGGTCTCTAGTGCTGAAATAAGGATATTTTAAATTTCTCAATTTTTGCTTCCACATCATTGAATCTTCTATTTTTTTAAGAGGCATTGAGGTATCTTTTTCTCATTACAATATTTGTTCTTTGAATATCCCACTTTGGTTGTGAGAAGGTGTTGGGATATTCTCTTCTTGAAATACTTATTATTGAACCTCCCCAAATGTGACCTTTGAATGTCGTATCTTTATGGTTGTGAGTCTCGAGATGATTTTCTCTTGTGTGGGTAGCTTTTTTGGTGACCCGTTCTGGTTTTAGGATGTGATTATTTTGGACATACATGCATCTTGAGAAATAATGAATAGTTGTTTGGTCCAATGTTTGGTTTGGGGTATTTCATCAGAGACCCATGTGGTGGGGGTTTGGTTTTTGTGAAGAGTTCATAGATCAGTTTGTGCTCAGTTTGGTGTGTCAGTCCTTTCTAATTGGCCTTATTTTTTGGTTCTTAACTGGTGTGAAGTCCCAGAATTGATCTAGTCATTCCTTCTTTGATAGATGGTTTGTGTGGGATTTTTGGTTTTTGTTGGTGGTCTTTTCTTTATTTCAAGTTAGCAGTTCTAGAGTTGGTATGTGATGAGAGTCTCAATGTTGGTTGTTCTAGTTGGGTTCTTTTGGTGGAGGGAACCCTCCTCATTTCTTGATGGCTCTTCTCTTTGCAGTTTCACTTAGAGTCAGTCGATTGTGACTGATGGAGTGAAAATTAACACAAGGTTCTGGATTTTTTGGCCACGTTTAGTTTTAAACTCAAGATTGATTCCTCATTTGGATGGGTGACATTCTGGGGCAGAAAGTTATTGTGGTGGGGGTAATTGCCACACCCTGACCCAACATCTTGCGGTTGTGGTTATTTATATTTATATTTGTGTATTTTGGTTTCATGGAGTTAAAAAATATAAATTTTAAATCAAAATGAAATAAAATAAAATAAATGGAAAACAATTTAATAATAATGATACTAATATTATTATTATTATTATTGACAATATTATTATTATTAATATATTAATTGTTGTTATTAAGTTTTTGTTATTATTGTTGTTGTTGTTGTTAATGATGGTGATGATTATTATTATTATTATTATTATGTTTTTTTATAATATTTTATTGTATTTTTTTATTTATTTTTACCCCCTCTTGTTCTTCACTCCCTCCCTCACGTAGCGCAGTAAGATCCCTCCTCGAACCCTTCCACCTCCCCAACCTCCCCTTTGGTGGTGTTCCCCATCCACTCTCATCTGGAAAGACATGATCGGTGCCCCAACATCCCTTCTGTCATGTAGCCACACACCACCATGCTACCTCACACCGAACCGCATCGCCTCACAATCCTTGTGCCACCACCCATGCTTGGATGAACCCTCTGTTAGCCTCTTTAAGGCCTAATTCTCCTCTAGAAGTCAACCTTCTTGCTCAGTTGGCCTCTCGCACCCAAGACGCATCTATGTTCTACTTTGATTAGTTGTTTCTTCTATTTGGTAGGTTTTTAGATTAGGTTTTTTTGTACTAATTGGTTCAATTGTTATGTTTTTGGTTCAATGTATTGATTATAGGGTTCAATTTTTTTTTACTGTGTGATTTTAGGGAAGTTGATGTTTAAGGCTGAAATTTGGGGGTTTTGACACCAAATGTAGGGGTTCCATGCAAATTTTTTATTTGATAATTTATTTCGACTGTTAAATTAATTTACCATGGTATTTGATTAAAGTTTTTGATTTGAATTTGGTTTTAGGGAATTTAATATGTTTTTTATCCATTTGGTACAACTTTTATATGGATTGGATTGATTTTTTGAGGAAAATACATGTTTAGTATTTTATTAGTGTTTTATTATGTTGCGCAAGGGATGTGAATTCTATTTTGACATGTTATTGTTGTGCGTTTTTCCTTAGAAGAGGTCTTTGGGTGTTCTTTTGGGTTAAAAGTCTTATGATACATCTTGTACTTGTTTTATAAAATTTTAAGTGGTTCATTAAATATTATAAAGTCTGGGAAACATGTTTGGATGTTGTTGTTTTTTCGTATGTTTTCAAATTTGGGTTTGAGTATGCCAATGGGGGTATTTGGGTCTATGTACCTTCTTGTTAAAATTACTATATGCTCTCAATTAATCATTTGAGTAGTGTAAAATGTATTTTTGTGGGTACTTGAGGTGCATGTGTGTTGAAAAAGGTTTTTTTGATGGGAAATGTTCCATATTGAGCATGTTTGCCTTGTTGTGCATTTTTCAATGTGTATTGTAAATTATTTTAAAAGTGGGAAAGTATGTTTTAAAGTTACTTTGTTTTAAGTTTGGTTTTACAGTTTCTTTTTATACTTGAAATATAGTTTTTTATTTGTGTAATCTATCCGTGTGTTATTTTGAAATGATTTATATATTTTTAAATGTTTAATTGTTTTATTAAATTATATGTGCAGTGTGAGGCCCTTGCTTTGTAGTATACGGTTTCTAGGTCTAAGGTGACTCACTTGCGTGTGCAAAGGAATGTATATAAATATATATATATATATATGGGGGGGTTCCACTGTTACATGTATAATCAATCATGGTAGTGAATATACATGTATGAGGATGGGTGTGCCCGAGTATATATGTGAAAATGCATATGTGCGTGAGTGGAGACTAGTATATGCGTATAAGCACATGTGTAAGGATACCCTTGTACATTTTAATGTGAATGTGGGCGTGTTTATAGAGGATAAGTTTCCTTACTTGTTTTTGAAGGTGAAAATATTTAGTGGGCGAGTAGCAACTTTTAGTTAGAAAGAACCAAGATATGAAGTGGAATTCTGGGATCCACCCTGAGGTAGGTCTTCTATGCCTATGCCTTCAATTTGAAATTCAAAATTTATTTATTTTTTAAAAAAAAGTATTTTTTACATATATAATATATAAAAATTATATGAAATCAGGTTGCGATTGCAGGAGATAATTATGTCGTTGTTTTCAAAGTTGAAATGTATTTTTAATGACCATTGGTCTTAAGTGAATTTTCATAAAAATTGATTTTCTCGGTGGGTTTTAATTGGTAATGAATATTTCCAGTGGTTTTTGGCCTTTCGTTTGGTTAGTTATAAAAAATCTTCCATGTATGTACGTAATCCTGTTTGGCACCTTAGAATTTTTTTTTGAAAAAGCCTCTCTGGAGGAACGCCCTTTTAATTTAGGAAATTATGTGTGTGTTGAATGTGTGAGTTTTGATATGTGGATGGTAAAAAGGATTGTGCATTATTGTGTGGTGAAAAAATGGGGGATGTTGCCTAGAATGGAGATCAGTGGTGAGATTTTGGTTGTGTTTTTAAATAATTAAAATGATAATTACATATATGCTTGGTTAAAAAACTCACTGCCACTTGAAATTGAGAACTATGGGAAACCTGGGTATCTAGGTGGAAAGACTAAGACTAGTACCCTAGATGATACATAACTGCTTCGTCCTGGTTTCGTCTCAAAGGATTAATGCTATAACATTAACTAAAAATTTGTGATGATCGGATACCACTAGGTTATGGGGGGTGTTTCCTACTAGTGGATCATGAATGAGAACAATGTTCAGTGTGGTAAACATTCCACGTTTCAATTAGGTATGTGGTCTCTAGGGTCTCACTTATACTAGTTAATTATAGGGACTGCCCACGGTGCTCTCATGAAACGTGATTCTTGTGATGTGATTTCCATTTTAGTTATTTCATATTTGATGTATTATTTTTGAAAACCATATTTTTATCTAAATTGGCTTCTTATCAATTTGAAATTTTAAAGAATGCTCGGAACCTATTTTGAAAATGTAGTGGGAGAGAAATGCATTAATTGGAAATGAAAACATGTTACTTAAATTTGAAAAGAATGAATTTTTTTATTATGACATATTTTCAAAATATTTTGTTTTTATTTCTTATAAAATGCATGGGCATAGTGAACTATTGTATCTTTCTATTCCTAATAAGCATCTCAGTGATCATGCCGAATTAAGTTTTTAGTTTCAGGTTCTTCTAGTTTTGGATCTCTTTTAGAGCGATATTATTTTATTTTCCATAGTGACCCACAGGGTCACTTGAGGTATGTTTCATTACTTCATTTATTCCTTTTCCCACTACAATCTAGTTTGGTTAAATTTTTGTTGATGTTCAGTTTATGATTATTTATCTATATTTTTTATCAGCCAAATTATTTCAAAATAGTTTATCTCGATGCTCGGCACTAGTTGCCAGCCCATGGTGATCGTGAACGCCCTTCGGGCCTTGTCGTGGGTCAGCTTGGGTGACCGGTTCAAGGTTGACTCAGGATGGTTCATTACATCTATAATCAAAATATAAAGGTTGTCATTACCAGTGTTTATATGCCCATGAATCATAATATAATGGACAGAATTCCAAGGGACATCATGACTATAAATCATAACATAATTTATTCCTTTCATTGGGATTCCATGACTATAAATTATAACATATGGTACACGGTTCCCATGGATGATATTCCTATGAATTAAACAATTAGTACCTTCATTTCCTAGGATTCAAGGACCATAAATCATTATATAATTTATTACATTCCATGAATCATAATATAAGGTATGTCATCCCTATTTATAGTTCAAGAAAATACATTTTTATCATTTTAATTTTCATTTTCATGAAGGGGATGATGATATGGTATTATCATTCACTTTTTAGTTAATCTAAATACAAAATTTAGTTCATTCAGTCGTAATGAATAAGGCCATGTACTTGAACATTCCATGTTACAAGTCCATTATAAATGATAAATTATTCCTTGAACATCATAATTTTTATTGAAGTAAATTTAATAATTTCATCAATGACGTTTTTTTATCATGCCTATCAAGGTGATTCAAACAAATAGAGGATCATAGACATGTTCATCAAACAACGCACTCTAAGGGTTAACTTAGTAAAATATTAAATCCTTGATTATAAGGGAAACTAATAGAACTCAACATATGTGGTCTTTTGGGTTGAGGTTTTCTACCATAAACCATGTAAATGTTTGTTAGAAAACATATAAACAAGGACTATGTAATTAATTTAATTAATTTCATAATTTATGAGAAATACATAGATAATTACATTGTGCAACACCATGGAAATTCTTTATAAACTACAAAACATTGAGGAAAAATTATATAGAACCCTTAACTTATGATACAAATTCTGATATAATAAAATAAACATCTTTCATTGAGTTGGAATGAATGAAAACATAAGAGACAAAAAAATCATTAAAATTAGGGAAAAATATCTCACCAGGATTTAGTATTATATATGGAATGATATTTGGATAAGAAAGTACGTGGAGTCACAAACTCACAGATATGCTTCCAATGACACTAGAGGAGCTTCATTATGATCCAAAATAATTGATAACTTCCATAGAAGAGGATAAGATGTATTTGAATTCATTGGTGAGATATTTGGTGGAGGATGAAATCAATATTTTTCCCCATTAAATGAGGTTCATGATTTAGCTAAATATGCAATAATCGTTCATATCATGTTGCCCAAGAGCCACACCATACATGATTTGGTTTCATGGTTTGGAAGAAATGCTCTCCAACTATGTGGTGTTACTTATTAAGTGGAAGTAACCATGTAGGCGAGGCACACTATTTGGAAAACTATATGCAACTCATGTTCCATCCTCTTCATATTATTGGAAAATTCTCACAAAAAAATGTGGTCTTGGGTGAATGGTTTGAAAAATCATGTGGCACCCTCAAAAAACCTTCACCAACCTAAAGATTTTGATCTAAGGGTACAAATAATTCCAATAACTATGCCCCTATAAAAAATAGTCAGTTTGGTTTAGGATGCATGTTCAGTACTATCCAGGTTCCAACCTTGTGCCACTATCTGTTTCTCCAAAAAAATATTTTTGAAATCGTGACACCCTCAACACTCATACAAACACCCAAGACCCCTCTTGGTAGATAAAAAAGTCAATAAAAAACATTTTAATGTGTTCCATTGATTGTATTTACATTTCAATTCTTAGTTTATAATTCATCTCATCTGCTAATTGAAAAATCATATTCTCTTTTGATTTACAACCAGTTCACATGATGATACACACACAAAACACCAAAATAAAATGACCCAGGATATATATTTTTATTAAGAATATTTTAGAATAATAAATCCTCCAGTAAATTTAGAATAATTGTTTTTTGAAAAATATATAAAAAAAATATGTTTGGGAACACTTATAGATTTTAAAATTCATTTTTCAATAAAAATATTTTTTCTTTAATATATATTGATTTTTATTTAAAATAAAAATATTAAAAATATATATAATTTTATTTTAAATAAATAATTTCATTTTATAATTCCACATATAATAATTATCCTATGTTTAACTTTTGAGTTTCTTTCTAAAATAATTGATTTTTAGGTGAAAAAAAAATATTTTGCTAATATATTCATTTTTGTGACAATATCATAAGACAAGAAAAAGTCATTGAAAATAATTTTGAATAAAAATATATACATTTAAATTAATATATATCATTTAAAAATACTATGTTAAATTTATAAAACCAATGTATAATAATTTGGAAACATAAGTTATAATTTAATTTAAATATAGTTTTTTCTAGTATTAAAAATAAATTTCCAAAACATATAGAAAATAAATATAACATATTTTATTTTATATTTTTTATAAAAAAAAATTAAATAATTTAATGTGGTCAATTTAATTTTAGTAATAAAATTCTGATTACATAGATTATAGATAAAGACCCTGATAATGAGGATATTGGTATTTTCAAATAATTATTTTACTATTTTTAGGTAATTAATTATCTGATAAATTAAAATTATATATTATATATTAAATATATGATATTATTTTACAAATGTATAAAAATATTTTGTCACTCAAATAATTTTATATTAGTTTTAGATAATATTAAAATATTTAACGATAAAAATAAAATTTTTCTACAAAACTATTTTTCTATATAAAAACATTTTGAATAAAAAGATTAATTGTACATAAATTATAAATTTATATATATATTATAATGGAATTATGTTTAAATTAATAAAATACGAGTTATATAAGATTTTTTTCCTTATAGTATAAATTAAATTCAAATTACCTAGGTAAAATCTAGTTACCAAGGTAAAAACTAAAATAGTAGCATTTAAAAAAAGGTGGTAAAAGGATTTAAACATGGTTCAAAAATGTTTCAAAATAATTAGTATATTATTTTTATAACTTATATCATCCAACATCCCAATAGTTCTCATTTTCTTCCATTAATCATGAAATATTTGGATCCCATGATTGAAAAATAATGGGTATTCACAAAAGTACCATTTTCATAACATATAAAATATGATCACTTTTACCACTACATGATAAACCTATCACTTAAAATTACTCCCTAAAACTATGAAATTAATCTCCTCCTAAAATTCACCATAAATTTTAGAATCCTTTGGTCAAAAATATATTTTCCAGGGTATCCATTTCCATTGATATTTCAATCATAAATCTCAATTTCTCAATGTGAATATTTCTTACTCTTGAATATTTTCTTCATAATCTTCCTTATATTCAAATATTATATATCACATAATATAAAAAAGAAATAATTATTAATATAATTTAATGTTATAAACTTTATTTATAAAACAATATTAAATCATTTTCATCCTTCTAGTAAAAAAACAGCATTTACCATATATATGTACGGACTGCTGCCACCACAAAGAGATGTAGTTCATTTTTAATCACCACATATCATGGTTGGTAATAAGAATGTATTTTTGTAATTAAAATTTTTATTATGAAAATATTATTATTCTTAAATTATTATTTATAATATTACTCCATTACATCCCAGTCATTTCAAAATGGAATCATTAATCTTGTAGATTACCACCACTACGAATAATAAATTTCCTTTATCATAACCCCCAAATATGGATGGTTATAAGAATTAATTTAGTGAAGTTAAATGATATTTTTGATATTTTCATTATCTTTTCAAAGTAATATTAAAATTATATTAAAAAATTTTACAAATTATAAAATCATTATAGTATACCCCTCTTCAGGTCGATTTTACTACCTACATGAATGCTGTTATTATATTTATATCATGAATGATTAAGAAGTATTACATAGTGATGATATCCATAAATAATTACTTATTTTATATTATTTAATTATTCTAGAATATTTTATCATTATTAATTTTATTTATTAATATATATCATTTTGATCATTGAATGTGATGATACTAATTGATCATAATTTCTATTTTCACATACCATGCCTTTATAATTCAAAAAAAGATATATTTATTTTATGAATCATTGAAAAAACATGATTCTAGTTTCCTATATAATCTTTTTATTATGAATTTTTTTATAATAAACAAGAATCAACATTTTCATTACAAAATCAATATAAAACAAACAATTATAGTTTCGTACATCAGATAATGAAAATAACCCATAACTATCTAAAATATTTTTAATAAATAGTCCTAAATTAATTATATAATTTTAATTATATATGAATAATGTTATAGAATAAGTTATTGAGATATTTATTTATATTATAAAAGAGTTTATAGATTATAATTAATGTAGAAATACTAGTTAGGAGGATTTTTTTAATAAATTTTTGTTCTTAACATATATTTCACATTATATACCATGATATCATAAATTTGATGTGATCTATTCCTAATGAATTTATTTTCAAATATTCAAAAAAAATCAAAGGATTTAAATAGTAATTTGATTTTTATTCATTAAGTATCATTCGTTTTAAAAACAAATATCAAATTTTTAAGGGTTTTTTAACTTAATACACTTCATTCTATTACAGTAAATCATGTTGTAACTCTTTATTCCCTGATTTTATTATTCCAGATAATAATTTCTTCCAATTTTAATTTCTCATTATTACTTTTGAAAATGAGAATTTTTATTAAAATATTCCCCTTTCAAAAAATTATTCCCTATTAAAATTATATCATTGTTGAGAATAATTCATATCTACATTATCAATTGTTTCCCAACATTATCCAAAATTTGAATTGGTTCCATTATTCTACACTGTATTTTGAAATCCAATTATGCATTATCCCATGACATATTCATATTTCCCTTCACATCTTTTAAAAATTATGTTCTATTACACATTTTAGGAGGTTGTATTTTAACAATGGTATATTAAATTGTATAAAAGTCATTACAACCATTCAAAATAAAAAAATTTAACTTCAACCCTAGATTTATTTTGATTACCTTAATTTAATTTTGATGATATATTATTAATGTTTCATTTTAAAAAAAATATTTATAAAGTTATCAGTTCACATTTTTGAAACATTTATGTAATTTTCACATTTCAATTATTAAAGATTGTTTTTAAAAGTATAAAATTTAGAATTTTTCCGCCTCTACTTTTTAAAACCCTTATGTATTTTCATGGAGTCATTGCTCATATTTTTTTCCAAATATTTTTTTTCTAAAATTTAATCTTTTCAATTTCTCAAAATATTCCATTCTTAAATTGAATTTTTAATTTGACTATAATGTCATATTTTACAAAAATGATATAAGTGTTTACTTAAATAACTCTTTTAGGATTTCACAACCATTTCCACCTTATTTATAATGTATCTATTTCCATTAAATTTTATTCATTAAATAATCATCTAATTTTAAAAAAAAAATAATTAGGGGTGATTTAGTTTTTTATCTAAACCATTTATATTTTGGAGGAAAATTTGTCTTATACCATTTAAAAATGATATAAAACCCATAGTATTTCCCTTTGTAATTCATGTTTTGATATTGGATGGGGTTTTTATTTGGAAGAAGTATATATTGATTATCTATATGAGATAGTTATGGTATAATATTACCCAATGATTTTTTGGTCTGATAAATCCATGAGATGGTTTGGTTTTGATAAATCAGTGATATGGTTTGCATCTGAAAAATTCCTAAAATAGTTTTCCTCTATTTAATCACTTCAATGAATTTGGTAAATTTTTATATATTATGAGAATATAAATCTTGGAAATTCTTGGATTCATTCAAGAATATAAGGAGTTCAGATAGCTGTATTTATTCTCAAAAAACAAGGTAGACATACTTGGATCTTTATATAACATATATTGTGGAAAGGTTTAGATTAGTTAAAAAAATAAAAATTTGAAACCCTTGTATTTTTTCACAAATATAAAGGGTTGACATACATTGATTCGTTCACAAACATTATGCTTGGAAATTCTTGGATTTATTCATAAACATAAAGGGTAGAAACAATTTTATTCATACACAAACAAAAATGGTGGGCATGATTGGATTTTTATTAAAACAAAAAGTTTTGAAATACATAGATTGTTTTCTCAATGATAAAGGATATAAGTGATTTTATTTTGTTCATAGACATAATTGGTGGGAATACATGGATTGTTTTACGAGATGATGGGTGATCATGATTAGGTTTTCTCATAATATTATATTTTCTTGTTATTATGTTATATTCCGTTATTATACCTGAAATGCTATGATAATTTTATCTTGATTTCACTATTACGCCTCAGTATATGTTTTTTCTTGTGATTTCAAATATTATTGTATAAATATGTATGGAAAAATATTTTTTCCCTAGTTCTTTTAATATGTTTGTTCTACCCTTATCATATTTCCCAAATACTTTTGATCCAAATTTTGATAAAATAATAATAATATATTTTCCATTTCTCTGTATGTGATCTCACACCTTTGTTTTGTTTCCATTATTCATGTTATAAAGATAAGTGTAAAATATGATAAGTTTAGAATGGAGTCTACTATTTTTCAACTATGAATAACTAATTACATGTTTTGAGATATATTTTTTTTATTTAACGGGACCTCAAAGAAACTAAATCATTCATTATTAGGATTTAGTTATTATCTATGTGGTGTAATGTTTATCTTGTAAGATCTCATATTTTCTTCTTGTACATCCCTCTTTGATTTTTTATTTGAACCTCTATTTTTATTTTTCCATTTTCTTTAAAACTTTGTGGTTGGGACTTTTGTTGAATTAAAATAATTTTCAGAGTAAAATACCACAATGTTTGTGGGTTGAATATTTTTAAAAATTAATTGAGTCTATTTATGATATTGTTAACTGATATTTTGAGGAATAATCATGAGTTTGGAAGGCTCTGAGGTGGTTCAACGTCTTCTACAGAATCTAGATTAACGTATTACATAGAACATTCACACATACTTCATATATGAAAAAACATGTAATTGTATCTAGTAGGACAGCATGAAATGGTTCATTACGTGAAATATTCACATGTTCTGAAACTAGTTCACATTGTTTAATGTTTATGTAAAGTTATTTTTACCCGAGGGAAGACATTTTTAGAGCAATTCCTAAATAAAGAATCGCATGACATGTAAAGATTAAACAACATTTTTTTCATTCCTAAATGTTTTAAAACCATGATGCACATGTAATTTCATTCCATATGTACATATCATTTCCACTCTCAATCCATAGGTGATTAAAATATTATTTCGGAGTTTACTATTCCCTTCCATACATCCTAATCAGGTTATCAATCTATGGTGACAGGTCTTTAATTGGTTTTACCCTCTCTTCTAATTGATTCTCATTATCATAGTATAATATTTTGACCACAATGGAAACATGAGTTTCTATTGATCTTATGTGATATGATTCTTTTTACAATATTGTACACCTACTTTTTTTAGCATTACCTATTGTGAGCGTCGTTTGATCCCCAGATAAATATAGGTGCTCTAAAACCAAAATTTACAGTCTATTTAATTGATTATATATTTATAATACTATGATTTTACCGAATCAACATGATAATTAAATTAATTAAATAATTAATTATGATAAATCATGTGTTTTTTGTTCATTGGATACCTTTTGGTGCAATGGTGTTTATACTTGGCATGCAGCTAACCATTGGGTGATAGAACCCTTAAAAACAATGAATTTGGTTAATGGATTAAATTGTAGTTAACATAACAGGAGACATCAACTATTTCCATATAATACATTCACCTTGTAAAATGGATTAATTTATTTTTAAAATTGATATTATTGATATTATATAATTTGGTGATAACTTGAATGTTAATGTTTTAAGACCAACATGAAAAATGAAATGGGTAATTGAATGTCAAATTGTAATTTGCATAATTAAACATAGACGTTTATCATATTATATTGTGAAATCTTTTTTATGAATTTTTTTTGTGATTCAATTTTTAAAAATTATAGGTATGGTCTTAGTTTCATACTATAAATATTTCATAGAGGAATTGGCTCAGTTTCATTTTGAAATGATTATATAAATGGGTATGCCTAGGTGCTGAAATTATTATGAAGAGTAATTGACATGGTTATGAAGAAATTATTATATAGATGTCTTAGCCTATATGACGAAATTATTATATAGAGGTCTTCATTTTGTTATGTGATGATTCCAATGTTTGTGATTATGGTTGTCATGATTGTGCTACATTTTCAGAGATATTCCGTCATGGTACCGAATTAGGTTAATTTATGTATTTTATTAATTGGTCAATTAGTACACATATTATTAATTTTATTTCATTCACTTATTGTCAAACTAGTTTTGTTTATAGATTTTGGTTTTGACCTAGGTTTTTTACTCACAACATATTCATGCTTTCATTTGGTATTTGAGTAAATTATATGGATACTTGTTGAGATAAAGGAAAATGACATTGTTCTTAATTTGTTTTCTTGTTGGATGGGTTAGAGCATGGAGACGGGGCTGAAATGGGGTTCTATACCAAGGTCCATGTGTTGTTTGGTCAAATTTCATCCATTTTTATTATTTTTAGTTTGGAATTATATATATTCCATCATGACATTACATTTATTTATTTTATTTTTTTGTTCTACCATTAATTTATATTTGTATATTATATTATTTCCACTATATTAATTACTTTAATATTTCGGAATATTTTTAATTTTTCACATTATTTTAACACTATACTAATGGGTTTAATCTCCCCATGATATCCTTTACACCCCTACTATTATTCAGCGGCCTCTGGAATATGGGGAGTTGTGCTTGAGATCCTATAACTAACGTAATTTGTCCATCGGAGATAGTAGTCAATTAGTATTTTTTACAAAGTTGTATTAGATGTTTATGTTTTTCTGTTGTATTGCATTACTAATTGGGCATGGTAGAAAGGATACTCAATTTTTTTGGAATTTTGTAATGATCTTTGTGAATGATAGTAGCTAACCCTAGTATAAGAGAAAATATCAGCTTCTAGTGTTGGGATAGTGGTTAATGATTTTATCTTCTTATAATTTTTGTTATTTCTCCTTGATTGATTTAAATGTTTTGTGATTTTATTAATTATTATATTGAAACTCATGCCTTGGTATAGTGAGATATTTGTATTCATGAATCAGGATATGTGTATAGTTATATATCTTGACATTCATTAATCATAATTGTGACATATTTATTTTATGTGAGCTGTTTTTTATATGAAATGTGAAATCAGATACCTGTTATATCTTATAAATGGAAATGTATGAATTATTATGTCATGCTAAAACACTTATATTCGATGTTTATAGAGATCATGAGCTAGTGGTTATATATTTATTCACCAACTAAGGTTAACCTTGTGTTTATCTAGTGTTATGTAGAGTTCATTTTTCTTTTTAATAAAATTCCTTCTCATCATCTTTTAATTGAGAGATAAGCGAGTATAAATTAGCATACTATTAATGCATATGAACCAGATCATTCTATAGATCAAATATATTTACATCAAAGTGATAGATTTTTTAGGGTCATGTGATCATTGGAAGGGGATATTTTTCACACTATTCTTTTAATTTTTAAGATCGTGATAGAGTCTTGGATGCTGAATCTACCGACATTCACTAGGGAGGGAGGCCCCCATGAAGTCTATTTTTAGATTTAGTCAGTCTATATGTGCTTTAAGCACCTTGAGACACCTGAAAATCAGAGGGTTAGTCTTTTCACATACTTAATTATTGAACCAAAAAATAATTGGTGGGACATTAGATATAAATTTTGGAATAAAGTGAAGATATCCCTGAAGGTATTCATAGAAAAGCTTATGATAAACTTTTTTCCATAGATATGGATGTATGAGGAGAATCTCAAGTTAATTTACTTTCTACCAGAGAGTATTTCATTGGTGGACTGTGATGAAAGTGTCACTGAATTATCTTTATTTCCTCAAGATTTAGTTTTTGATGATATCTGCAGGGTGAGACATTTTCTAGTTGGGATTCCTTATGTGATTCGGTTATTGGTTATCACCTTTCACTTATGTTGATTTTCAGATATGATGAATCCTAAACTTATTCGGAAATGTATTTTGAGGGAGGCCCTAAAATTTTTCTAGGATGTTTCTGTATATATAAATGGGATATCTTTGTTATGTGTCATGAAGTTCTACTATAACAATTATCACCAAGGAAATAGGGGGAAGATTAATCAAGTAATTGACCTTCCATCTAAAGAATGTGTTCTGGGAAGGACTTTGATACCCCATGCCAGACAAGTAGTTAGAGTTTCACAAGGTTTTCATGTCATGGTAGGGGACACAGTACCCCCAATGAAGGAGCATAAGTACCAGGTAGAGAGAATAGTATAGGGGATTCCGCCAAGATCCCAGGGCATAGGGGCATGTTAGCTTATCCATATATAGTGTGCTCTAGCAAGTGTGGATGGAATACCTTCTACTATTAGAGGTATGATAATTTTATAATATACACTTTCATTCCTTTTTTTAATAGATGAGCATCACATTCCTTTGAATCTACAATTTTGGAAAACATTTTGGCTTGGTTATGGAAATCATGGATTATATTTTGACCATCGAAACACTATTGGGAGTTTGGTCAAAGAGTATCACATGTTCCAAGTCATTATCTCTATAAATAGGTGGTTACATTTTCTTTTGGAGACCCTTCATACTGGAAATGATAGGTTGCATTTTGAATCTTGGTTTGGGTAGGAAAGTTTAATACGAATCTCACATAAACAATTACCATATTAGAGTTTCCTTTGTATCTCTTAAAGGATGTTGTTATTCTCACAATGGTTACTGGGATCTTTAGGTTCGTCATGTAGGAACAATTTTTTAAAAATTCATATTCTCATGTTTCAGAGAGGAATCCTAGTTTTAGATGATGGTGGAATGAAGTAGAATTCCATTCCACTAAGGGTAGACCATTATTAGGATGTATTTTTGACAATTATTTTAACTTTCCACCAGATCAAGAGATTAAGAAGGATATCCATTATATATTTCACTTTATAGGAGGGAAATAGTAGATATTGAATAGATAATGGTTTAGTTGGAAAATATAAAAGGAAAAGGATTCATAATTCCTAACACATCTTGGTTGGGTTCTCTAGTTATTTTCACCCAGAAGGTTGATGAGAATTAACTTTTATGTGTGAATTATCAAAGGCTTAACAAAATGAAATTTATGAAATGATATCTACATCCACGCATTGATGAACTATTTTATTAGATCATGTTTTCAAATATATTCTCCAGGATATTTTTGAGAGTAGTATTCTCTTAGATGATGATGAGACCATCAGTCATAATTTTGACTACTATTAAGGGTAGGTATGTCTTATATGAGTGCATAGTTATGTTATTTTTTTTGAAAAACACACTAACTATATTCATGTAATTGACTAATTGGATAATTAAAACTTTTCTAGATCAATTTTCGGTGGGTTTTTTCAATGATATATTTATGTACTCATCTTAAGTGGATTATGATTCCTATCATCATGAGTCATATTAAGTACATTGAGATAGCATCATATTTACACAAAACTAACCAAATATTAATTCTGGATTGGTAATGTGGACATCATGGTTCATATAATCTTAGAGGATAAAGGGTCATTGGACCTATATAAATTTTCATTGATAGTATCATGGGAGCACCCCAAAAAAGGTTTATGATATTCAGAGATTTCTGGTTTGAAAGGTTTTTATCATTGCTTTACCCAAGACATATCCCATTTCAGAACACAGATGTATATAAAGACTAATAAGGAAATTAATTTTGTTTTTCTATATAATAGTGAGATATCTTTTTAGTATATGAAAATTAGGTTGATCTCAGCACCTATACTGACTTTATCTATGTTGGGTAAAGTATATTCTATGTATTGTGACACATATGGACTTGGACATATAGAAGTTCTAATGCAGGAGGATTGATTGGTTTTGCTATGGATCTAGAAATATGATATCCATTGAGATAAATTACCCTATCATTTAACTAGAGTATTATTTGGAGGTATATTAATTAAGATGTTGGAGATACTATATTTTGGGAGAGATATTTGTAGTTTACGGGGACAAAAAGATCATTAGGTACATATATTTTCAGTGGGATATGAACCTTAAACATAAGAAGTGGGATATGTATATATATTATTTCCAAAACGGTATGTCTTATACACTAGGAAATAGAAATTTCATTCTTGATTCCACAAACTGAAATACACTAATAGGAGAGTGCTGGATTATGCAAAGAGTGGTGAGTCATGGAAATCAATTCATACATAAATATTGATATTCAATAGCCTCATGGATGAGTATATCTAACATCAACATATTTTATATGCATTATTCTATACTTTATCAATATAGTATAGTTATTTGATCTAGAGGGATTAGTTCTAAGTGGCAGCTTATCTGGTTGGAGACACCTGATAGATAGTCTCTTGGAATTGGTAAATATCTTCTTTTATGTGGATGATTATGGGTTTTTATAAACTAATGGGAGGTGATGATGATATATTATCATGCATATATATGGTATTTATATACTATTTTGATAAATATTTATCATGATCTTTGTAGAAAGTAGTGATGGTCAAGAATGATGAAGGAGGTCTCAGGATTCATATTGAAATGTTTAACCTTTAAGAATGTTAATTTGGGGAACCAGATGACTACTAGGATATTATAGCTTCTTACAATTCCAAAATGGAAAGATTATTCCACTATGGATTTCATGATAGGGTTAACTAGGACCACATATAATAATGTTGCAGTATGGTTGATTATATATATACTAATGAAGGTTTCTTACTTCTTTACCACCAAGTGTTCTTTTACTATTGATGATATGGGTTGTCTTTACATGCAAGAGTTAGTTCTATTTAATGGTTTTCTGAGGAGTTACATTTTTGATAGAGATTCTTATTTCATATAATGGTTATATCAAGGTTTCCAAAAAAGATATGGGGTCATAGGGTCTTCTAATTGTGTTCCTTCTTACTCAGACTAATAGTCAATCTAAATGGACTATACAGATTCTAGATGATATTTTACAAGCATGTGTTTTTAAATTTGGTATTTCATGGGAGTATAATATGGAACCCAAAGATATTTAGAATAATAACAGCTTGTTTTAATCAATCTAAATAAAACCTTTTCAGTATTTTTATGGTAGGTCACATCGTTCATATCTTTTTTGGTTGGAGGTAAGTAAATATGCACATGTTAGATCTATTATCTCATAATATATTTATGAATTTTTTTATTTGATTAATAGGTGGTTGGTAGCTGTAGATATCATTAATATATACTGCATTAAAATTTGGATATGACCTCTATAGTTTGAGGTTAGTCATCATGTTTTTCTTTGGGTGTCACCTAGGCTGAGGAAATGTTACATCAATAAAAAAGAAAACTAGAACAAAGATTCTTCAGGCCATTTGAGATGTTGGAAAGGGTCAGTTCTGTGTTTTATTGATTATCCCTTTGATAGTGCTAGAGATCCATTACCAACCTCTTTTATATGTGGAGTCTTATTAGATGTCATATGCAGCCTTCTCATGTCGTATGCATAGATAATATTGATCTTAGTGTAGAAACATAATTTTAGGAGAATCTAATACGGATTTTGGACCATAGTGAGATGTATCTTCAGGAGAGTATTATACCACTAATTCAAGTACAATGGTAGCATGGACATGGTCAAGAGGAGGCTTGGGGGGGAGTACAATATGAGAGCATAGTGGATAAAACTATTTTTGAAGACTGCAAAATGATTCCTCGAACATCATGGGGGTGAGATCTTATATGGTGTGGAGGTTATGACATCATATCTTTTTCTAGGTACATCACTCTTTTTATTTTTCATTAAAACACATTTTTTGGGTTTTCTTTTTTCCTTTTAACATTCATGTTCAGGTCCCTTTTTAGGAATGGAATACATTTTCTAGGGAAAATGGCCTATATATTTTAAATTTATGTTTTTTTTAATTACTGTATTCTAGATATAAACAATTTTAAGGGTATTATGATGGTTTCCCATGAGTTTAGATGGGTTTGGAGGTAGTTCGGGGTCTTCTTCATAAGATAGACATAAATATGCTTTCAGAACATTTACATGTAATCTATATATAATATGATATTTAATTGACATTGGGAAGATACTTTGAAATGTTTCATAATGTGAATTAGTAACATTCTGTAAAACTAGTTCACATCCTGTATGATTTGAGTTGAGATATTTTATCTTTAGGAGATTAAATTTTCCGCATAATTCATAAATCAAAAATTACATGCAATATAAATATTACAAAATCTGTATTTTTTAGGCTCAGTATTCTTAAAAGACCTTAAGATAATGTAATTTCATTCTATATGTGTGCATCATTCCCTCTCCCAATCCCTAGGTGTTTTCCAAATGATTTTGGAGACTCCATTTTCCAATCAAATGTCCCAATGAATATATCAATGTCTAGTGAGTGGTTTTTCTTTTGTATTACCATCTCTTAAACTTGGTTCTCATTATCATGATGTAACCATTATAAATTAATAGAAACATGTGTTGAACATGATATTTTGGGATCTGGTTCTTCATTCGATCTTATGTGGCCTTGTTGTTGTTGGTTTAACCCATTAGAAGTACTGTTTGATCCCTATATAATTTTTGGTGGTATAAAACAAAACCCTATGGCCTTTTCAATTGTTGATTTATGTGAAATAATATGATGTCAATGACATAATGTGTGAATTAAATTAACTGAATAATAAATGATGATAAATCATTTGTTGGATTATTTATTGGATCCCTTTTGATTAGAAATTATTAAGTCATTTCTTATGGCTATAAGTTAGGTGTGTGAACCTATGAATAATAATGAATTTTTTTAATTGATTAAATTGAAGTTTACATGACATGATACCTAATTTTATTACTTGTGACACATTCTCCTTTCCAAATATATTAATTAATTATTGAAACTAATATGTGTGATTTGATATGATTGGGTGAAAACTATCTTGTTAATGGTTTATGATAAACTTGAAAAAATTTAGGGGTAATTTAAATTCAAGTATTAATTTTCAAAAATAACTATTTAGGATTGTTATATAATATTTTGATATCCTTACTATTATGATTTGTGTTGTGGTTCAGGTTATATTGATTATATAGAAGGCATATCCTAGTTTCATTCCGTAATGCTTAAATTGTAGGCATGGCCATGTTTTATGCTGAAATTCTTATATAAAGTTTCATTTTCGGATGTCAAAATGATCATATATTGGGTTAGTACTAATTATGCTGAAATTATAATGTAGATGGCTTGTCTTGGTTGAAAAAAATTATTATTTGGAGGGATTCTGTTGATTATGTGATGATTCCATGGTTTTTTGTTATAGTTGGAATGGTTGTGCTAAATTCTAAAAGATATTCTAACATAAGGTTAAAGAAGGATGATTTATCTATGTTATTAAATAATTAATTAATATGAAATATATTAACATTATTGTATTAACTTTTAATTGGATTGATTCTATTTATAGATTGTAGTGTTGACCTTCTATGTTTTACTCATGCCCTATTTGGGTTGTTGTTTGGATCCTAAGTAGATTACATTGATATAGGTTTGGACTATAGGTTTGGACCAGGGAAAAAGGACTATATTTTATATTTTTTCTTAAATAAAGGGTTGGAAAATTGAAAGGGTATCGAGATTAGGTTTTATAGTAGGGTCTTTGAATATTTTGTCAGCATTACATTTATAATAATTTCTTTTAGTTTGATATTAGATAAATTCCATCTTGGAATTACATTGCTTATTATTTTATTTATTGGTTCTTCTTGTACTTTCTAGTTATATGTTGTAATTTTTCTTATTTATTTTTTACTATGAAACTTATTGATATTTTTTAATTTTGATGCATTTTACCTCTCTATCAGGTGGTATACTCTGCCCACTATAACTGTTATACCTCTGTTATTAGTCAACAACCTATAGATTACAGTTAGGTTCACTTGAGGTCACATAACCAACATAACTTATCCTTGTGAGATATTTCTGGGTCAAGGGATGTTATAACCATGTTAATATATTTTAAAATAATGATAGGTGTATCTCACATTATAAATAAATATATGTTTTAAAGAAAGTGTCTTATAAAAAACATAGGAGTGTTCATATAGGGTATTATAGATCAAATCAGAGTAGGGTTTAGTAATTTTCTCCTGATTAGTTTAGTTATTTTCTATATTTGGAACGTATAAATTTAGTGAAACCCCTTAGGATAAGTCAAATATTTAATTTTGGGTGTCGGATAACATCATGATGTATTGGTAATGTCATGATTGTGGGGTTTAACTAGATATTGCGTCCCTACCTTGACACTAGAAAGGGACTTTTTTTGGAAACTCATGAACCTAAGGATAATTACCCAAAATTGTTTGGTTGATAATCAACTCAATATTCACGTTGGTTCATAAAGAGTGGTTTTTATACTACATAGCTGGATAGACACTCCTAGGTGACATGATTTAGTTAATTCACATTCACATTACTGACCATTATTAGTGACTTATTTCTTGAATACATTGGAATATTTAATTAATAAGTATAAGAGAAAATAACTTAAATAAACCTTGGTTAAACTAAAAGTGATCTAGGTTGAATTAAAGAGAATTATTGGCTAGCATTATTTCTCCATAAAGTGAGACATTTCGAAATTTAATTTTCCTGAATTTTTTATAATAATTACATTATGATGTTGTTTTTGATAACTCATGACTTACCCATTTGGGTTTTGATATGGTAGTATATATTAAAAACTATATAAATAATATATGTGATAGATTAAATTTTAATTTTTATAATGAGATGCAAAACGGGATAAAACTATTTTTGAAAATATTGTTGTTATTCTCACCCAAATATCTCATGTAATGATTAATAACTTGATTATTTACAATAATATTAACCTTTCAATGAAGAGAAGGACATATAGAAGATCATATGATGAATATGATGATGAAAATGAGATTCAACTACCAATATGTCCAAAATGTTACAAAAAATTCCCAAGAAAATGTCTCATATGAACAAGAAAGTGTTTCAAGTGTAGATGTACACATACCATCAACTCTAAATTTGTGTATATCAAAATGGAATAAAATAACCACTATAGTATTCAGAGGGAGTTCCATAAGAATATAAAATCTACACTCTAACGATTTTATATCAAATTATCAATCGAACCATAGAGTCATAATATTTTTGTATCGTAAGTTGAAGTTTGTGTGAATGAAAATATTATTATTTTAAAGGGATTTTTGTAATGAAATTAACATCTACAAAAAGATTCAATACTAGTAACCAAAATAGGATATTCACATTTCAAAATTTTGTATGATCATTTATTTCTCCAAGGATGATTATTATCTCTCATGGATACATAGTTGTACTATAAGAGTTACAACAGGTAATCGTGATGAATTTTTACCACAAATGATCATATAAAAACCAAATATCATGATTGAACAATTCTGAATGAAACATTTATATTTCCTAAGATCGAAATATTTATATCTCACTAGAAATTATATCTTGGTTACTATTTAAATTTTATATATACATGTCTGATTTCATTATTCAGTGATAAATAAAATTTTGAGGATGTAATTTATTTAAGCGGGGAGAGTGTAACACCTCACTATTCTATAATATATATATATTTATTTATTTATATATATATCTAAATTAATTTTATGGTTGTTATCTCGATCTGTATACAGCCTCAAAGATAAACTAGCCATAACATATTTATTATTAATAATATTTATGTGTAACAAAACCTATAATAAATAAAAAAATGTTTTCATCAATTATAAAATTCATAAAAAAATTTATTAGGAACACTTAATGTTTTAAAAAACTTCTTTTCCATAAAAATAGTTTTAATTTTTTATATGTGTAAATTTTATTTAAAGGTCATGATTCGTATGTTTTATAATTATAATTTTTCAAAATCAACTACATTTTTTATTCTAAATTTCGAATGTATCTAAATCTTAATTTTTTATATTTATTATCAAAAAATTATTTTTATGAAAATAAGTTAAATTTATAGAGACTGTTTTTAATTTTTTATTAACATAAGTAAAATATTACTCAAAAAATCCATTTTTTCACTTATATTATAAATTATTTTTTATATTATGTACAAAAATAAATCTTAAAAAATAGATTACTTGTTTTAAATCAAATATTATGTATTATATAACATGTTGAATTTCATTTTAGGCATAAAATTTTAATTAATAAGACTGAAGTTATGAAACGTGACAGAATGGAGAAGGTTATTTTCAAAGAATCGTTTTATTAATTTTTATATAAAATGATTCTGATAAGTTAAATTTTTATATTTCATATAAATACATTGATATGACTTTACATGTAAAAAAATATATTAACACTCATTCAATTTTTAATTATTGATATATATTATTACAAACCCTTAATAGGGATGCCAACTTTTTTTTAAATGGTTTTACTATAAATTAAATGTTATAATTTTAAAGTTACATTTATATTATTTATAAATTGAACAATCATATAGATTTATTAAATTTAGTACCATTAAATCAAAAAACATTACATGGATTACATTATATTTTAAAGAAAATATAAATTACATTGTGGTAAAAACTAGTCTCCAACATAAAAAATAAAATAGTAAAATGTAATAAAACAAGTCATAAAAGGATTAAAAAAATTTAAAACAT
Organism: Viscum album; assembly: GCA_963277665.1. Classification (NCBI taxonomy): domain Eukaryota; kingdom Viridiplantae; phylum Streptophyta; class Magnoliopsida; order Santalales; family Viscaceae; genus Viscum; species Viscum album. Next base: position 1,417,978,402 of record OY728148.1, read on the forward strand.
TTTAGAAAATGAGAATTAAAGAAATAACTAACATTATAACACTAAAAAATCATTATGTGTCTCTTTTATATCAATTTTCCATTTAAAAATTTCATGAAATTATTGAAAAACAAATAGTATCCACAAAATATCACTTTTATGACTAACAAAAGATGATCACTTCCAATATGCCATTCTATACAAATACCTTCAAATTTAATCTTGAAACACTATTTTAACCTCAAATAAGAATCTCTAATGTTCATAGTCAATTTTTTAAAATTAAATAGAATAAGGCCTCTATTTTTAAGGATATTTCCAAGTGAAATCTCATGTTCTCAACATAAGAATTTCTAACTCCTTAAAATTTTACTCTTAATATTTTTCTCAAAAACTTCTTTTAGAGCAAATAATATAATATAAATAGTATCATTAATTTATTATAATATCATTACATTAATATATAAATCATTATTAAATCATCTTCATCCTCAAATGATAAAAACTACATTGATAGTGCATACCAGCAAACCACTATCACCATGAAATGATGTAGTTCATTTTTCATCACTTAATATCATGCTTGGTAATAATGGAATAATTCAGAAATTATTATGTTTAATATTTAATTATAAATATTTAGAATTTATAATTTATAATATACCTTCATTCCATCCCATTTATGAAGAAATGGAGTCGTTAACTGCGCGTACATAGAATTTTTCACGACCCCGGATGCTGAATTTCATTAGTTACCACCACCTTGCAAGGATAGTTATATATATGAATTTAATTGTGTTTAAGATTATTTATTTCATATTCTTGTTTTAGTAAAAAGTATACAAACATTATATAAAAAACATGTCATTACTCATTAAACCATTATAACGTATTCCATTTGGGTCTTTTTTACCTCATACGGGAATAATGTTTTAATAATTATATCATGAATGATTATGGAATATGATATGATGATAATATAATGTATAAATAATATTTTTATGTTATTTATGGATCCTTTAAAGTTTCAATCAATATTTAACATATTAATTAATATATCACCTTTCAAAAATTAAACACGCATAAAATTATTACTCATACTTTTCAATTCAGAAACCTAATCTTTACCATTCACGAAATGAAATGGGATATTATGAGTTCTTGACAATATATTATTATAGTAAAATAAATAATATATTAATAATGAAATTTTTTCTATAAATATAATTCTATTATGCCTATAAAAACTATTATGAACTAAGAAAACATTGATTATAGAATAAGATGATAATAATAAACCATAATTGACTAATATATTTTTAATAATACAAGTTAAGGCATTCATTATCTCAAATTTAATTTCCTAAGATATTTTATTATTATTAAATATATTTATTTATTTGATATGATGTGATCAATCCCTAATTAATTTTTATCTATGGGGTAATTTTCACTTTTGATTCAAACCTCCCAACTTTATAAATTTGTTTCTCGAAAAAAAAAATTTCATGGTTGAGGATAATTCTCATGATCTTTAACAATTATGTCCCCTCCATGGTAATATTATCATTTCACTCTAAATTTATTTATTTTATTTATAAATAAAATTATAATTTATATCTTCTTACCTATATTTTTAACATAATATCTTTTAAAAATGAATTTTGTTATTTTATTTTTATATGGGTTTTCAATAAAGGTATCTCAAAATGTAAAAAATAATTTCCATCCATTCAAAATAAAAAAAAATTATCTTATACTCCACATTTAATTTGATAATCATTATTAATATTTAATGATATATTATTGATGTTTATTTTAAAAATTAATTGCTTTATAGAATCATTAGATCCCGTTTTTTAATCCATTAAGTATTTTGTAATGCTTCATAGTCAGAATGGCCTGAAGGAATTAATTTTTTATTATTTCGGGATATTGTAGTAGGCACTGTAGCAGGAACTATAGCAGGAACTATAGAAGAAACTGTTTGGTACAATGGCGGTTACTGTAGCAGGCACTGTTCGGTACTGTAGCAGTTGTAACTCTTCATCCATATGGGCCTTTAGGCCAGCGGTTTGGGCCTCGGGTCCTCCAAGGCATTCGAGCCACCCAAGGCCTTCGGGCCAGTTGATTATCAAGCCCTTCATACCACCTTAAGTCCTTTGGGCCACCCCAAGGCCTTCAGGCCACATGAATACAAGATGTTCCAATAAGACTACAGGGGACAAGACTTCATAGGAGGATTCAGGGAATGTGCATTCACTAGAGAAGATCTAACTGAAATTGGAAGAATGAGAGGGAATTGCTTTGCCATCGGTACCGGGCCTGTTCAGCTTTGCATAGGACAGCTAGATGACTAGCCCTACGAAGTCTGAGTGCTGATAAAATGACACATGTAGGGGAGGATTAGTTCCAAGTTGTTGTCTATCTAGGTAATTCCCTCTAAGACCTATGGGCCATGTAATTGATTGATATTGTTATTGAACACATGTCTATGGATTATCATTATGAAATGATTCGAGTCTGATAACTCCTTGATATGGTTTATGTATGATAAATAACTCAGACTATTTGTTTTTGATAAAGTTCTAAGATGGTCTGGGTCTGATAAAATATTGATATGGTTTAGGTCGGATAAATCCATGAGATGATTTGGGTTTAATAAATCAATGAGATTTTTTGTTTACATTAAATACGTATAATTTATTGGGTAATATATATATATATCTCCGGAGATAATTATTCATTTTTATGCATGGATTTGTCAAAAAACATAAAGGGTGGACATAATTTCATTTATTGAAGACTTATATGGTGTAAACTATTCGATTTCTTGAAAACCTATATGGTACACAAGAATTTATTTTTTCCCAAACTTAAAGCATGTTTATTATTGGATTAGTTGACAAACATAATGAGTGTAAATTATTTGATTCAATTACAAATATATAGGATAGAAATTCTTTGATTTTTTTATAAACTTAAAGGAAGAAATACATTAATTTTTTCAATAACATAATCTGTGTACATGATTGTATTTCATAATGAAAATAAGGGTGTACATAGATGAATTTTTTAAAAATAATAAATAATTTACATTATTTTATTTTTTCACAAACATAATGAGTACAAAAATATATAAATATAGCTTATACGAACAACTTTAAATAATGGGAATATTCCCTAATACATTGGTTATAGGATATAACCATGGCTGAATGAACTTTCACTGATAGTGCCTTCAGTATAGAGCTATACTAATGGGTTCTACAGCAACCATGGGTATATACTTTGATATTTTAATCATACCCAATGTTTTAGTTAAACCGTGGATATATATTGATATCCATGGTAATAAGAATTCTTAAAATATCTTGTCCCAACTGAAACCACACAACCAGAGTTCATTAAACCATGGTTATAACTTTCTGTCCAAATTTGGCAGTAATTTTCCTTCTAGCTCATCATGAACCTATATAAAATATAGAAAACATTTTACACATTCTATAAAATACAAATATTAAAAATATATAATCAGACCAACATCATATAACAATTTTAATAACATTTAAAACACTATAACATACATATATCCTTATAGCAAATCAAGTCAATACATTAAAAATAATCCAAAGGAATCTTTACTTATAACTCAAAAATAAAGGGGATCAATATCTCCTACATCACCAACATCCTCATCATCATCACCATAAGAAACATCCTCATCACCACAATCACCAACAACAACATCTGGTGCACCAACATCATCATCACCACCACCAATTCCCCCACCACCAGCTTAACCACCACTAGGACCCTCATTGAAATCACTCGGGGATTCAAATACAGGGATCACTGATTCCATACAAGTATCAACAGTAGTGGAAACATCTAATAAAATTAATGGACTTATAATGGGAATAAATTTTAGGAAGTGTTCAATGATCATTTTACTTTTTATGAGGTCCTATAAAGCTATTTTTTAGCCTCAATTTCTTCTTTATGATCATTTCAATCTCAGTGGATTGATAGTTTTCAGATGTTCTTGATGAGGTCCAATAGATTTTGGTTATGGTGTTTTCCTGGTTTGTCATCGGACTCTCCCATGGATCCCATCACCTTATACCTCATTAAAATTATAATTTGGAACAAATTTTCCATCCTTTTTCTCATTGAGTCCATCCAAATAACACTATTTAAATTTTGAAAAATATATTTAATTATATATTATGTATCAAAATTTAAAATATCGATTGAAAATATATAATCAATTCTTCTATTTGGGTGTTTATAGCACTTATGTATTTTTTATTCCCACTTGAAAAAAATTAAAATTTATCAAGGAAAAAAATCATTGATTGCTAATATCTCTTCATAAAAATGATATTGATTACTATAATACTGCATTATTAACTTATATAAAACTGGTAAAGCTAGATTGTTTTAAAATTTTATCTGTTGAAGAAATCTATAAAATGTATAAGTATCTAAATATATATTTAATTAAGAAGTTAATCAGAGTGGAATAACATAAGCAATACATTAATATTATCATTCTGGTCATGGTTATGATATGGATTCCTCTTATATATTCATTTTAGTCTAATTATATTCGTGTTAAATTATTAGGTTATTCGATCACATGGTAATTTAGACCATTTGGTAATTAGGTTCATTTTCTGGTTATGATGTTTGATAATTTTTCATTAAGACATTTGGCCCTTTGTCAACTTGGTCAATTTTCTATTTTTTCCATTTAACGAATTTTTATTTATCCATTAATCCTTTTTCCCATTCGGCCTTATTTCCATTTTTTCATTTTTTCCATTTGGTTATTTGGCCATTTGGCCTTTTGTCCTTTTTTTTCCATTTGTCCATTTGACCAATTAGCATTTTTTCCTATTTTTGTAATTGGTCATTATTTTTTTTGGCTTTTTAAGGCATATGCCTATTCGGAAATTTTCATATTTGGAAATTTTTTCATTCAATCATTTGGACATTTGGACATTTTTCAAATTATTCTTTTATCCATTACCCCATTTGGACAATTTTCCAAATATCCATTTGGCCTTTTCACCATTTTTTATTTTACTATTTTTCAATTTCTCCATTTGGTCTTTTGGCCATTTGACCTTTTGGACATTTTGAAATTCTTTCATTTGGTCATTCTTTCATTTAGCCATTTGACCATTTCTCCACTTGGCATTTGAGAGTTTTGGAGAATTACGCATTTTAGAATTTTCTCATTAGGCCATTTTTTCATTTGGCCATTTAACCATTTGGAAATTTGACCATTTGTCTAATTGTGCATTTTCCCAATTTAATTTTTTTTTTCTATTAGTCCATTTAGATTAATGAGTTAATTTTGGATAATTATTCCAGTTACACCATTTAGTCCACTTAGGTTTTTTAAGCCAATTATCCCATTTAAGCCAATTATGCCATATAGGATAATTATTCCAATTATGACATTTATTTGGCCAATTTTGACCATTTAGGCCAATTCAAAAATTTATTTAGACAATTTAGGCCATTTATTCCATTTAGTACAATTGAATCTAGTTTATGATACTTTGGGAAATTTATGCAAATTTAGGTGATTAATGCCAATTATGTAGTTTATTTTTCCAATTGTTGGAGATTCTGCTATATATATGACCAAAATATGAAAATGATTCCATTTAGGCCAATTTAATATAATTAATCCATTTTTGGAAAATAGGCCAATTATCATTTTCATTTAGTCCAATTTGGCCATTTAGTCCAATTTGGCTATTTTGGCCAATTATGCCCATTTATGCTAATTAAGGAATGTTATGCCAATTATGACAATTAGTCTAATTAGGAAAATTAGTCAAATTATTTGATTTGGGACAACTAGTATAATTATTTCATTTAGTCCAATTAGGCCATTTAGGATAACATATCCTAATTAAGTGAATATAGGTCATTTATTCCAATTACACCATGTATTCCAATTAGTGAAATTGTGATGTTTAAGCCATTTATTCCAATTTGGTCAATTTGGCCATTTATACAATTTGGACCATTTATTCTATTAGTCTCTTAGGCTATTAGTCTAGTTGACTATTATTCCATTAGGTTGTCAAGCCATTTGTCCATTTGTCCTTAGGCCTTTCTCTATTTGACCATTTATCCATTTAACAATTTTTTCATTAGGAAGTTTGGCTATTAGGTCATTAAATTAATTAGGCCAATTGTCCTGTTGGCCATTAATCCATTATGAAATTTATTTAATTTAATCCATTTAGTCTATTTGGGACATTTAGACCATTTATTCCTTTTATTCCCTTTGTATCATGTGGTCATTGGGATGGTAGCCTATTTAGGTCGTTAGGCCATTAGGTCCTGAGGCCAATAGGTCATGAGGCCTTTAGCCTAATTGTCTATTAGTATATTAACCCCTCATTCCATTTAGGCCACATAGTGCATTTAGGACATTTAGTTCATACAATGGTTAAGGAATTGAGTTGTTAGTCCATTAGGGTGTTGGATCGTTGGGCCATTGGACCGTTGGTCCGTTTACCCGTTGGGTCATTTAGTCAATTAGTTGTTGGGTTGTTAGGTTTTTTGGGCTATTCAGCCATTGGAATGTTCAGTTGTTTTTTAGTTTTTTTGGTCTGTTGGGTCTTTGGGTCATTAGGCCATGGGTCATTAGACCATTGGTTCATTAAACACTTGGGCCATTAGGCCATTGGGTCATTACGACTTTTTTGGCTTTTTGGTCTTCAGGCCCTTAGGACCTTAGGCCTTTAGTCCCTTAGGACCATAGGTCCTTAGGACCTTAGGCCCTTAGGCCCTTGGTAACTTAGGCCAATATGCCCCCAGGCCCTTAGGCCTTATGGGTTTAAGCCATCTAGGTCATTTAGGTCATTAGGCTAATTATTCAATTTGGCCCTTTAGGCCATTTTTTCGATTATTCCATTAGACCCTTAGGCCCTTAGCATATTATTTTGTTAACATATTTTTACATTTAGAGAAATAAGTTGTTATGCCACTTGTCTATATAAACAATTAGTCCATCTTGGCCAATTAGGCTATTTTGTCCAATTTAGGCTAATTAGGCCATTTATTTGGACAATTAGCCTAATTTAGTCTAATCAATCCATTTAGGCCAATAAGTACATTTTATCAATAGTTTGTTTGGTCATTAGCCCATTTGGCCATTATACCATTAGATCATAAGTCCATTATTCCATTACGTTGTTAGGCCATTAGTTCAATTTTCCATTAGGTCTTTATGACATTTTGGACATTAGTTTATTTAGTTTGTTAATCTAATTAGGTCATTTGGACCTTTAGGCCATTTTATTATTAGGTCATTGGGTCGTCTGGTCGTCTCGTCATTGGGTCATCAGGTTGTTAGGCCTTTGGGTAGTTATTAATTTCTTCTATTTTTCCTTTAGGCCTTTTCACCTTTTGTACATTTCTAATTTTCACCTTTTCACCTTTTTCATTTGATTATTTTGACATTTTATCATTTTCTTAATTAGTCCATTTAGGAAAATTAGTCCATTTAGGACGATTTTGTTCATTTAGGTCAATTTAGGCTATTTAGGCCAATTTAGGTAAATATAGGCTAATTAGGACATTTAATCCATTTATACCATTTATTTTTCCAATTTATGAAAATTAGAACAATTAGGCCACTTTTTCACTAGGAAATTTGTCCATTAGGCCATTTGACCACTAAGTGATTAGGTTATCTGTTCATTTGGTCATGTGGCCACATGGCCATTTGGCCACAAGGCCATTTGGCCTCTTGGCCATTTAGCCATTTCGGAATTTGTCCAATTAGTGAATTTAGTCAAATTATAGGCTTTTATACCAATTAAGGACAATAAGTCTATTGAGTTCATCTAGTCCATTTATTTCACCAATTTAGATCTATTAGGCCAATTATACCAATTTAGGTCAATTTAGGCCATTTAGGTCATTTAATCAATTATGCAATTTGTCTATTAGGCCATTTGTCCATTATTCGATTATTCCATTTGGAAATTTTGGGGATTTTTCTATTTGTTAATTTAACCAATTCTTCCATTTGGATATTTTTCCATTTGGTCATTTGTCCATTTTCCATTTTTCATTTTAAAAGGGGCATTTTCATCCTCATATTAAGTGATTAATGATAAGAAAACCTAAATTTCTAGAAAAAAATTAAGTTACATTATAAATATTGATGTTATTTCTATTCATTATAATTTACTTGGTGCCTCTAATATTCTAACATTATAGTGAAACCCAAATTTTGAAAATACATCATTGAATATTTTGTTATTTTTTCCCTGATGCATCCTAAAAACAAAAATTCAATACAATTCATATCAATTAAAATTTTTATGAAAGACCATTACTGATTAAGAATACTATAAACTTATTACTTTTATAATATGTGATCATTTTTTAATAGTTATTTGATGGATAGTTGGGTAATATTGGTACTCCATCTAAATAAAAAATGACCAAAATCATCCATCAAACATATAACTTGTGATTTTATGATCACTAAAACTCCCGAAGATCCATAAACCTTAAAACATATCATCTTCAATATAGGTAAAGAAAAATTTGTGTTTATATTAAAGTGTAAATTAATATTAATATAAAAATAATATAGATATAAATTTAAAAAAAATCACTCATAACTCTGACAATTCTTTCTCCTTGATTTCATTACATATATGCATCCATGAGACTGGTTCCACTAGAACGATGTAATTGTACTTGGCTAAAGATCCCATGAAACTTATAAATTTCCTTGAAACTTACCTGTCATCTGGTAGTATTCAATGTAATACACTATTAATTGTGTTGTGTTATTCCTCACATCATGCATATGGGTTCTCCCACATCGCCTATTAGAAAATCCAACTGAATAATATCGAAGAAAAAAAATTATAATCTCACAATACAAAAGGGAAAAAATTATGTCATATAATTAGAAAAACATATAGTTAAAAACATAACACATGTATCTCATTAGTATTTGATGAATCTTTGGGATACCCTTAATTACTTTCCTCTAAATAACGTTCCCATACCAATGCATGTACTAGGCGATCTTCATGCACCAGAGTTGAAATCGAATGAACATAATCATCTGATCCTGTATAGATAGTAGGAAATGGAGGTATAGTAGGTATAAAAGGATATAGAAAGTAGAGTTGGAGATATATTAATGTATATGGATATGTAAATGTGGGATCATCATTACATGTGGTGTAGACATGGTGCGTGAAGAAGAGGTTAAATGAGATGATGATAATGAAGAAATGTGCGGGGACACCCTTGGAGGCTAAAGTAAAGGATGGAATAGTTTGGAAGATGGGTCATCCTATGGTGATTCAGGGTGTCAATGGGTATGATGTGTGCTCCATCTGGCTCTATGAGCACCCCTGCTCAGACCCATACTAATAGGATTATCATGAGTCAACTCCACTGCAACTGAAATTCCCTAAAAATTTTGAAAATTATTTTGAACATTATGTTCTATGCAATGCAGAAGAGAAATATTACAATTATTAGAATAATTAAGGGAACCATATAAGGAAACCCATGCTCATGCATCCTTTGATCATAATCAAATAATCAATTTTTCAAAGTTTATTTATATCTTTCATAATATATATAAGAATAAAATGTATATTTTTTAGAAAGAGTTTTTAAAAATATATTATAGAACATAGAATTCAACGATTTCATAAACAATTTAATAACATGTTTTTGAAACTATTATTTAAAACCATGTTATATACATTCTAAAACCCTATTTTAAACATATTATTATAAATTTAAATAAATATAATTAAATTAAATGTAAAAAACAATACTAAAAAACAAATAATTACCAACTTAAACTAAATTAAAATTATTACATTTTTACCAACCTAAGAAACCCATGTCCAAGTAAACAGAATGAATAGTGAACATTTATGGTTTCTTCTATATATTACCAACCACTAATTCCGGATCAACATCAACTCTCTTGAGGAGAAAATTGAGTCATCAAGTTCATTATATTGGTTAACATCAATGGGGTTGTCAATGGTGTCATCTTTTCCCCAACATCAGGAAAAATATATCATTGAATTACTTTAATAATGAAACTATAATTATGTATTAAATGATCTTTAACATAAAACAATTGTTTTATATTGATTCAAAAATATATAGATCATCATTAAACGGAAATCAGGTTATTTCAATTACTCTGAATATATAGTCATCAATAAATGTACCGTGTCACATCATTGAATCAAACAATTTACATTTCATCATATTGACTAGACCTTTATAGTTTCAATAGAATAACAATATTTTTTCAACAATATGATAATAAGGCAAGTTTTCATATCAATTCAATCTATTTCATGATCTTCAATAATATTCTATTATAAAAGTAAACATAATTCTATCATGTTGCGTTCTAATTTTCACCACTCAATCAGTTGTCCAAAATTTATACCAATTGATTATTAAATATTTTCTTTCATGAACCAAAGAACCAAAATAAAATGCTCGTAATTCTTCATAAATAGATTCAATAGTTAAACTAAATACCTAAAATATATATAAATAATAATATTTAATTAATATCAATATTTTAGGTTAATTATAGTAGTGGTCGTACCATTTATTTCAATCAAGAAGAAAACTCTTTGATATAAAATTCCTTTATCATTCTCAAATCAAATATCGATGAAATCTACTTATGTTTTTTTATGTTACTTACATAAATTGAAAATAAATGTTTGTGGTATATGTGAAACGACATAGAATGAGATAACATATAAAAATTTGAATTACTTACTTGATATAGTCATCCATCAAACCACAGTTAAACCAAACTGTGTGATGTTTCATATTCCTCTCTTCAAGGCTCAATATAGCCAATGAATATAAACCAATAATTCATACTTTTTGGGTAATAGATTGAAATGGGAGGTCAATTTCCCCATGCTTCTCATATTAATTTCTCATTGGCTAGTTTGGTATTGTGATCACATTAGACAAATACCTTGAATAAAATTCTATATATTCTTGATCCAAATAACCTCTCACAATTGAACCATCAGGATGACTATTTTTTCAAAGATAATATTTAATTGTGAAAATATTTCTTTTATTAGCATATTTCCACTAAATATAAATGGTTTCCCCATGAAGTGTTTTATTTGGAAGAAGAAATCTTAAATGAAGCATCTTTGTGAAATATGTGGGAGGGGTTTTTTCTTCCAACTCACAAATAATTAATGGTACCTCAAGCTTAATATTTATCAAGAAATACTTGGATAATATTTTAGAATAATTGTATCTAAAAAATGGAACTAGATAATTTACATCACCCTTTAATTAGTGGATAGAAAATGATGGATTTCTATTTGAATCAATTAAATAATATGGATGTGATAATCATGAGTTTTTATAGATTTTAGATTCAATTCCCTTTTATTGAATCTTTTTTATATGTTGTTTGAATATCCATAATGAAACTGGATATTCTATAACACTTCAAGAATATTATTTGGCTATAAATGTTTCATCACATAAGGAAAAAAATTATATTTCCATATGTTTTTCACACATACACACAGGATGATGTTCGGGTCGAATACCCTAATCCAATAAGACCTAATGAGATCAGAAGTCATATTCAGTCATCCCTTTGATATTTATAATAATTGAAAGAAATATTTTTCATATATTTTTATAAATTTTAATTATGTCTAAACAAGGACATAAAAAATTGGTATATGAATATGGATACTCAAACAAATACTTTTCATTTTCTAATTATAAGTGGATTTAGTTTCAATATTCTTCCTCTTTTTAGATTTAATATAAAATTTTCCGGGTAAATATTTTAAACCTTTCATTTAATTAAGAACATTAGTTCCTAATTTACATTGAGGTGGTTGTTCATTGTCAACAACAATATTAATCCCCTAGAGATTCATTCGATATTGATGAACCATTAGAAAGAATCTCCAATGGTCGATGACACTGAAACTGTAATGATATTTAATCCTTACCAGCTGTGTATACTTCATACATATAAAAATATTATTTTTTACTTTGTGATCCAACCAAAAATAATTTCATAATGATTTAAATCATTTATAGTACTTATAAGGGAAACTCACATTTAATATATAATTATTAAGGAAGCATCGAATGTGAGCACATTTATATCCCAAAGCTTCGTCATCTATATTATTAAATTTTATAAGAATATTTATTATTCATTTATAGGAACATAAGTTATATATATTAGTATACTCAAGAAATTGAATGGTTTTGTCATACACATCCATGGAATAATATTATTAACGTTAATAAAAACTGAACATTTGTTGTTATAAGTATGTATTAGAATAAATTGATTAAAATAATCATATGATATACCCAACCTCACATTAGAAACCTCAAATGTAAAATCAGGATGTTGTGCATAAAATTACTAACATGCTACTCCATTCTTCTGGATAAACCAAATCATCATTCCCTTTAATTATCTTAGAACTAGGTCATCTCATATTGCTTTATATTTTTGTAGACATGAATTGATTTTGAAACCTAAGAATCCATTGAAATTTCCACATAAAATTATATATAACATGAGATGTTGTTACATCATAAGTTTCTATTCATTTAGATGTATCACATAATTTATAGTCATTATGGTATGTATTTTCCTTCCAAAATAAACAATAATCTTTTATATAATAATTAATTTTATTAGTATAAAATCCATTCTGCATAATTAACTACCATTATTTATAATGAATTGAGATAATATCTACACCATATAAAAGAAAGACCTAAAAATGGGTAATAATATAATCAATTGTGGTATTAAAATCTCCATACTTGGGTTTTCCAAGATATAACCACACCAAAAAATTTAAAATTTTCATTTTAGTACATTTACGATATATAAAACTTCTAGCATCATCCATTAATTTTTCACATTCATAAAATCATTATCATCATAATTTTCCCCATGTATGTTGATATCATTTCCTTATCTCACTGGGATATTATCCCTCTCTTGTGAAGATGTACCAATGGAAACTGATCAAGTATCAAATATTCTATACCACTTATTTCTCTCAGCTCATAAAAAGTATTTTATTGTATCAACTCTCCATTGTGATACCAAAAATATTTTTTTTATTCCTGATTATTTTATATGGTAGATATCTTCCTCCCAACATAACTAAGTTCTTACAACACTATTAGGGCTTGGACACCATATACAAACTCCATCAAAATAATTTTGAAAATAAATATCTAAAAAAAATCCAAGTTATTTTAAATTTTAGTTAAAATCTAATCGATTTGATACATCAAGCGATTGCACAATATATTACAAGGAAAACAATTTGTGTTCCATTATATAATGTAATTCATATTTACAAAATACATTACTAAAAATTTAAATATAAAAGTCATAGAATAAAATAATATATTTAAAATAAAAATATATATATACAAAATCTAAAAAAGAAGATTGAATTATGAAGTTGTATGGAATAAAAAATTAAATAAAAATTAGTAGGAAAAAATTACTCATATAAAATTTAAAAGGATACACTTTTAATTCAAAATATAATTAAAATATTAAATATATTTCATGAATGGAATTAATTATATAACCATATTACTTGAATAATTTAATGATCATGTTCAATGTGAGTACTTATATATTATTTGATTTATTCTAATACAATAATGAAAATAAACCATTAAAATAATTTATCAGAAGAATCATAAATAAAAATTGGGAAAATTATGTAAAATGTTTTACGGGTCATGTAAAAACTTAACAATTAGTAAGAAAAATGGTGAAAAAATATATAATTTGTTTTCAATTTAAATGTAACTTCCCATTAAAAAAATTTTGTTTAAAATAAATAAAATATCTAGAAAACCACCACAAACATATTTTCAAATATAATCATTTAAAAAATCATTAAATATTAAAAATAAACTATACTCAAATCATATAAATGTTCTAAAAATGACATGTATTGGAGAGACTACTTTCCACGAAAATCTATCGATGAGATCCTCGTTATTTTGTAAAAATAAATCCAACCCTTACAATGAATAAATCAGTTCTTTAAAAAATTAGATTCAAAATAAATCTTTTTGAGAAATTAATAATAAAAAATATTCAAATGAAAATAATGAAAATAACTTCTAATAACCTCTATAAATGAAATTTAACAAAAACCATAATTTTCATTACATAATAAGTGCAATATTTCAACCTATATTAAAAAAAGTACTAGATCAATTTATAAAAATACTTACCTCCATGAAAACAATGATGAAATTTTTTTAGATGAATCTCCTCAAACACCTTTTGTTAGAGCATATGTAATTATCATCACCTTGACTAAATTTTACATTTCCATTTTATTGTTAAATATAAATATCCATCCCAAAAAGGGTTATATATGCCTGATAATGTCAACATACATAGAACTAAATCCCCAAAGGGAAAATATCCATGACAACACCATATATTCATAATAATTAATATGATAAATCATAATAATTATTATTGAAATTAAATAAATGTCCAGCCATTAGTATGAATTTGAGAGTAATCCCATCATGGATACAAAATGAAAAATAAAACATCATCCACAAATATATAGCTATTGGATTCTAAATGATCATCCAAATTACATTCATTAAACCAAAATCCCAAAAAATAAAATAACATCCAAAAATATGTATATTTAAAATGATCTAATAGAATTGTAACATAAATGTACCATGGTTAAGATTATAGACATAGATAAAAATAAAAACAATACTCAGTATAATAGAAAAAGGATTAGGAACTCACAATCAAAGAAGTTAAAAATCATAAATTCACTGAATCTTGGGAGAACATTGGATGTGAGTCATCCATCACCACTCAAGTGAGGGAAGAACATGGCTCCACTAATGGTGGGGTATACACTATGACATGTGAACGAGGCATGGTGGGAGGCTGGTAAAAATATAAGACTCTATCCCAACCATTTTTAAGACTCCATTAGGATAGATTAGTTATACCAATGGTTTAAATAAACCACACATTTATATGTTATGTAATAAAATATAAGATAAACTTATCTTTACATGACAACATTACCATATGTTAATTGTTACATCTCATAATTGACACAAAATCTAAAGAACTAAAAGAATAGTGTCTTTGAGGATTAGATATATAATAAACTCATTTTATAATACCTGTGAACATTTCTCCATAATAAAACCACACCGAATTCCCTTCTATACTTTTCATAAGTTATACAAATCAGCATAAAATGAGAAATGGAAGTATAATAAAGGGGTGATCTCAAATGATCAGTGAGGATAATAAAAATAAAAAAACATATTTCATCATAATATGATCATAATTATATAATCAACTTTAATAAGATCGTTATTACCAATAAATCATATATAAAAAAACATAACATAATACTTGTAATATTGTAATAAATAATAGTAATGTCACATATCAAATAAATAATTCATACATAGAAAATTATGGCCCAGCCTTAGGCATGTAGAAATTATGACAATGTGAAGAAACAAAATGTATCTGCTTCATGTTGTGAAAAAAAAAATCATTCTTTGTGTGGTGAAAAAAAATTCCAAGATATTTGTTATGGACATAAAAAATGCTCATGCTATTTGTTTTGAAAATAATTTCCAACATTATTTATTTTTAATCGAAAAATGATTATGATTCTTATTCTGAACAAAAAAATACATATAATATAATTTTTTAACAAAAAATTACACATTTCATGTTGCGAAAAATCAAGATTCCAATGATTCATTTTGATAATAAACCAATTTCTCACACTTTGTGATGTGAACTAACAAAATTTTCATTCTAAAAATACATCCCTCATGAGATATTGATCCTAAAAAAATTAATTAAATATTTATATATGACCACAAAATTCATATATTAATTATTTATAAATATATGCTCCATTAGAGTAATAAAAAGTTATTTATTAAAACATCACATAATTAATCCATGGAAAATAGGTAGGATTCATGAAACATTTTCCTATAAAATTACATAAGGAATATAAAGAAAGAATATGGATGGTGGATTTAAAAAATATCCGTATTTTCACATAAGAATCATTGAGGATTTTTTTATAGATGAAAATTAAATTTTAATAATCATAGGATAAATCACTTGAAAAATAAAATATAAGTTCCATTTTTAATAATTCTATAAACCACTTTTAAAACGTTTTCATTGAAGTTAATTAGTAATTTTATGTTAAAATTACATTTAAAAATCATCATTCAAAACCCCGAATAGTGATTTTATAAAAAAAAGTTACAAGATAAAGAGGCCTAAAACAATCATTGAAAAATCCCATATTAAAATATACATATTTAAAATCCCTTAAAAATAAATAATTGAATTTAAAATTAAGTTTTTTTTTCAAAAATTAGAACAATATGTTATTTTTAAAAAAATATATTTCAGAGTTAAAAATATTTGTAAAACCATTTTAAAACATGGAAATGAATACAAAAATATTTATTGTGAATGATGGGAATTATTTTAAACAATGTCATATTTTTTAGGGAATGAAATTCATTTTATAATAAAAATTGAATAAAAATAATTATTTTACCATGATAAAAAAGATAAGGTACCCTGATATAAAACTATACAGTGGAATAAATCATTATTGTAATAAATATTTTCAAGATGATTCAATATAACTCAATAAAGGGAGTTATGTTAACAAAAAAAACTCTTATAACTTTGGTATCTTTTGAATTAGAATCTATTTAAATAAAGAACCCAATATGGATAATAAAACCCCATGAATTATGTGAATATGCTAAAATATATCCATTAGGTATTAATTTCACCAACTCAAAAATATCAGGGTGCACAACAAGAAAAATGTCTATAAATTAAATTGGAGATAAAGAACCCATTTTGACATAAAAAATTTCCATTTATTACCCATTTATGGATATGATTTCAACTGAAACAATTAATACCATTAGTTGTAATGACCCAAACATTTATTAATGGAAGTCCCTCTTGATCTAATTAAATTCTTGTTTGTGTAAGATGTGTATATAAAATGTCAACTTCTTCGGTTTTATTTTATGAATTGTGATGTTAGCTAATATAGTCATTGAATAGTGATTACATGATTAGTATAAATATAGGGCTTTACCAAATCTAATTTACTCAGTCAAAGGAAGTGATGGCCTCATCCAGTAGAATTACTCCATACGAAGCCCATTTTTTGTATCTCATAAAAGAGTTGGAATCATTGGGCTTCGCACTTGACAAAGCCCAAGCCAAGCTTCATCATGTCAAGCTCGAATGGAACCATCTACGGTAGAAGTGGAAGTTGATAGAGATCACCATGCATGCAATGATATCTGAGCCACCCCAAGAGTCTGTCACCATCACGTACCTTACCCTTAGGTCTCATGCAGCTGTTTTAAGGGGTTATGTAACAAATACTTTGTACTATGGTTATATACATTTGTTTTGTATATAATAATGAATATACTTCCATTTTATTATTGTTACCTTGTAAATAGATTTTAATGCACAAATAGTATTTTTAGTTTATGTTCAACTAAGAAATATATTTTGATGATTTTATCGAATTTTTTATTAGATAATATTTTAGTAAAATATAATAATTATTATTAAATTAATTTTTTTAAATCTAAATTATTATATAATTTTATGAATGCAATTGTAATTTTTATTAAGGGTTGAAATCCATTTTTTTGAAAACCCATGAATTTTTTTATAAATGTTGGTTTTTATTTTAAAAGTGAAAAATAACATATTTAAAAAATTATTCAGATAAAATAAATATTATTTATGGAATCAGGATGTCGAAATTTTCCAACAGTGAATTTTTCATAATTTATGAGAGTCGAATTTTTGGGTAAAAATTAAATACCGTTTAAAAATATAATGTTTTTATGATATCATAAAGACCCAATAGGTATGTAATAAAATACTATAAGCTTTATATTAGTCCACTAAATGTTTTGTCATTAAAATAATTTTATTTTGGGTTTTTTTGACTTATTTTACAAAACATTAATGGACCCTTCAAGACTTATTAAACATCTTGTCTTTTTAAATTGTTTTCCTTAGGAGTGTGACACACCTCCACATAAGCAACCACATTATTTTAATAAGTTCAGAATTTTTCCTTATAAAATATTTTTTCCACTTACTTTTATAAAAACCATGGGAAAAATCTATGGACTAGTTTGTGTTTTGGATTAGTTTAATGTGAGGGTCCCAAACCTAAATAATAATGAATTCCCTCACATTTCCTATATAAACCCACCCAAGATCCCAGTTCCTCCTCACTCAAAGCCTTTTGAGTTTATCCAACATCATCCCACCTCTCTCTAGAATCCTCTAATGGTTCCTCAAGATCCCAAGAAGCCTCTCTCAAGCATCTCTCAAGCCTTTGGAAGCATACTTCCAAGTACGGGGTTTTCTTCCTTTCTCATTTTTGTCCAATTTTCATAATGTTGTTATGCCCTTTTAGTTTAGATTATAAATGTTGGGTAATTATCTTTAACTGCCCCCATACTTCCTTTTTTATGTTTCAATTATGTGAGACCCATTTATCTCTCATTAAATGCCTCCCATTTACACCCGTTACGGTGCTGAAATTCCGAAAGGAATTTCTCTCTCATCATTTACATTCAAGCAATTCTTTTGTATCATGAATCTAATTTACATTACAATTTCCAAGAAATGTATATATATTACCCCTTACTATCCATTTCATGTATGTATGATGATACACCCCTTTCTCTCTCATCAACCATTTTTATGAATTCTTACATCACGCCCTTACACTACCCAAATTGCATTGATTTTCCAAGCCAATGCCATTTTGTAGTGAATACCATTCCCATTTCTCTATCAAGGGTATTCACCTTTATTCACATTTACTAATTTATTATAAAGTTTCATGTATGAATTCCACATTCCCTTATCTTGTAATAAATGATGATATTTTATGAATCCATGTTTTATGATCCGTGTGGCACACTTATGCATGAAATTAAAGGATTAAGAAGGGTACACCCTTATAGCACTTCAATGCATTAGGTGAAGTATAATATCATGATACGTCATTTGAAATGGTTTTTGACTCAAGATAATTCAACATAAATGATTTTTTACTCGTGCTTCATGTGAAATGTGGATTTACTCATGCTCCATGTGCAATGATCCTTGGCTCATGCTAATTCCATGTTAAGTGTTTTTGCCACATTTCCATGTTATGATTATCATGCATTATCACGCCTTTATGTTTATGATTCTATTTTTCTCTATTTATATTCCTATTTTATAAAATGTATTGTATTCCTCATGTTATTCCATGATTATTCCCTTACTGAGCTTTATGGCTCACCCTTATTTTATGCATGTCCTTAGGTTATCCCATGAAATGCTAATTACGAGGTAATGTAGTGGTCATGTAAAGGAATTTTTCAATAAAGATTTTGTTTTATCATGTTTTATGTGGTTATGTAATAATCATAAGCCCCAAAGACACTAGACCTCTCGATCTTCTATGTTGTATCAAGTGAAGTTTATGTAATAAATTATGTTTTAATTGTGTAATAAAAGAGAAGGGTTGTTATAGTTGGTATCTGAGGAAAGGTTTAGTTATTTTTGGGATTATGATTAGAAAACCCTAGTAAACCCTTAGAAACATGACTAAGTATAATAAAAACATCCCTATGTTTTGTTTAGTATTGAGTAAATGTTTTAGTAAGAAAATACATCCACGTCGGGATACAAGCAGGTAGAGGCGGCTCTAGCACATATGTATCCTAGGGGTAAAACCTGAAAACCCCACTTTGAGATAGACTCGAATGGAAACTGGTGCACGAAAACAGGCCTTACTGTACACTTGGTTATGACACTCCTTAGTGATATTCTTTTGTAAATTCACAAGCTTAGTATGAACTATTATTAAGGGACAATGAAATGCCCTAGGAATATATGTTTGAAAGTAGATCATGGATAACATAGACTGAAGCCTATAGATTCATAAGTTATGGAAATAAAAGTCATTTATATGTAATATGTTTTGTATTTGTATTTCCCTTTATGTGTTACCCCTAACATTCCTTTTATTCTATCCAATGGCCGGTAATAGTAGGACTCGGGCTAAAACCCGATGTGAAGATCAATGTGATGACTGTACTAATGAGATGGAAAATCCAATGGGAGTGGAAATAGCGAACATTTTCATGCTTCTATCTCAGATAATTAAATATTTCAATAGAAAAATGGGTCAAGAGGAATGTTCAAACCCCCCAAAGAAAGAACAAGTCGCTATCGAGAGCTTCATGAGACAAAGGCCTCCTATTTTTAATGGATCATCTGATCCTCAATCGTTGAACAATGGATCAACTCCATTGAAAAGATCTTCTATATCCTTAAATTTTTTGAACAAGAGAAGGTTCTCCAGGATGCTTATCATATGGAGGGTAAAGTTGATCAATGGTCGACACTGATAAAAAATATGAAGCCTGAGGAGGAGATCGAGGCATAGGAATGGAATGATTTCTAGAAGATGTTTTTCGATATATATTTTCTGAACACCCTTCATCATAAGATATAAAAGGACTTCCTTGACCTCAAGAAAAAAGTTGATGAATCTATTGGAGCATACGAGGAAAACTTCAAAAGTCTTGCACGATACACTTCCGTATTTTTCATTAACCCAAAATTCAAGGTTGACTGCTTCTTTGGTGGGCTAAATCCTAGCCTTCGGAGAGCACTTGTGATCTGTGACTTTGACAACTATGAAGAAATTTTCTGAGGTACCCTCAAGGTTGAAATGGAGATCAGATAATCTCAAGGGTATCATGGGGATAAGAAGCAGAAGATGGAATTCAATACTAGCAGTCCAATGGATAAATCCAACGGTGCTAACAAGATCCAGTACCCCTCTTCCCAATGGTGCGGAAGGAAGCACCCAGGAAACTGCCTTAAGGGGACAAGGATATTCTTTAGTTGTGGAAGAAAATGGAACCTATCTATTAACTGTTGGCAAGGAAGACCCGCGGCTATGACAGAAGAGATAAATTCTCCTTTCAAACATCAATGTGTGGTTCATTGCTACAACTGCAATGAACCAGAGTATCTTTCAAATTAGTTACCTAATCCAAGGTTTTTCAAAGGAGACCAACAACCTCCAAGGCAGTAAGGGAAATATTTTGTCGTCACTACTACTGAAGTGAATCCTGACAATTAAGCAGTCACATGTACACTAGTTATTCATTCAATAATAGAGAACATACATTTTTATTCAGGTTCTATGAATTCTTTTATATTTTGAAAGGTTAGTAGAAAAATCCCAGCACCACCACAAATCATGGAAGTGAAGATGTCCATGAGTATGGAATATGGGGAAATCATTGCGTCCCATGAATATAACTCATCCCATGTCACAATTTGTGGATTTAACTTTCTTGAGAACCACTTCACACTATCTCTGGTGGGATTTGATGAAATCCTTGACATGGATTGGCTTTCCTTATATAGAACCAACATAAATTGCCATGAGAGGGAAATCACTCTCCGTGTGGAGAATCGACCCCTGATTCTTTACAAGTGCAAGGAGGAAGATGAACCTTCTTTAGCTTTATCATCTCAAGCGTGGATATTACTACCATATGAGAACCTGTATCTGGCTTAGATGATTGAGTCTAAGGAGGCAACCATCCTAGAATACATGCCTATTGTGAGGGAATTCGCTGATGTGTTTCTCGTGGAATTTCCTAGTCTTCCTCCTAGAAGAGTGTTTAATTCTCAATTAAAATTATACCTAAGGAATTACCAATATCTAAGACTCCATATAGAATGGATGTTGTGGAGCTTGAGAGGATGAAGAATCAACTACAAGAGAATCTGGATAATGTGTTTATACGCCCAAGTACTTCACCATGGGGTGCACCAGTCCTATTCTTCATGAAGAAGGATGGGTCAATGTGCCTTTTCATTGATTATCGTGAGCTTAACAAAATCATGATAAAGAACAAGTATCCTCTCCCATGAATTGATGACTTGTTTGATCAGCTATGTGGAGCACAATACTTCTCCAAGGTGGATTTTTTGTCAAGATATTATCAATTAAGGGTGAAGAAGGAAGATATCCCCAAGACTGCTTTTCGTACTAGATACGGGCACTATGAATTTATAGTAATGCCTTTTGGACTCACTAATACTCTAGAAATATTCATGGAGATGATGAATAGAATCTTTATATTTTACCTAGAAAAATTTCTGTCAGTCTTTATAGACGATATTCTAATATACTCTAAAACCAAGGAGGATCATGAGGAGAATTTAAGAACTGTACTAGATACCTTGTGGAAGGAGAAGCTCTATGAAAAGTACTACAAGTGTGAGTTCTGGTTGAAGGAGGTCTCATTATTGGGCCATATCATCACAAGAAATGGGATATCTGTGGATCCCACTAAAATAGATGTAATTGGGAGATGTCTGAGGAAAACATCGGTAACAGATATCTGTATCTTTTTGGGATTAGCTGGATATTATTGATGATTTGTGATAAATTTCTCCTTTTTTCCAACCCTCTTACCAAGGTAACTCAAAAGGGATTAAATATTTCATGGAGTGAGGAATGTGATGAAATCTTCAAAGAGTTGAAAATGAAACTTATCACTGAACTCGTGCTCACTTTACCCACAAGTGGAGAACCATTTGTGGTATTC
Source organism: Viscum album (assembly GCA_963277665.1). NCBI lineage: Eukaryota > Viridiplantae > Streptophyta > Magnoliopsida > Santalales > Viscaceae > Viscum > Viscum album. The sequence continues at coordinate 1,418,001,220 of OY728148.1, forward strand.
AATGATGCTTCGAAGAAGGGCCTGGGATGTGTGTTGATGAAAAATGACAAATTCATTGCCTGTGATTCAAGGAAATTGAATTTTCGTGAACAGAACTATCCAACACGTGCCCTCGAGTTGGCTGTAGTGATCTTCGCTTTGAAAATTTGGCATCATTATCTCTTTGGGGAGAAGTGTGAAATATATAGTGACCAAAAAATCGTCAAGTATATATTCAAATAGAAAGAGTTGATCATGCGCAAAAAAATATGGTTAGATTCGATCAAAGGCTATGAATGCTCAATCCATTACCACCCTGAGAAAGAGAACAAGGTGGTTGATGTCCTAAGTTGAAAGGACCCAACAATTCTATCATTGATGAGAGTTGAAAGGGATCCAATCTTGTTAGATTTGATGAAGATGGACATGGGAATCAAAAAAGAAGGAACATCTTCAATCCATTAACAAATTATTGCTCAATCATCACTTTTGGGAAGGTTAAAATATTCTCAGAAGGATGATGTGGGAATTTAGGAAAAATTGGAAGCTATCAGAAAATGGAAATCCTAGGAGTTTAATGTTATTGAAGAATGAATTGTGAGATTTGTGAAAAGACTATGTGTTTCATCAAGTCCAAGGTGAAGAAGGAACTTTTGGATGGTACACATAGTTCAAATTTATATATTCAACTATGAAATACAAATATGTATCGAGATCCTTGAGAGCATTATTGGTGGGATAATATGATGAAGGAGATCTGTGAATGTATATCAAATTCCCTAGTGTGTCAACAACTGAAATAAGGGAGGCAGAAGTCTAAAGGGATGATGCAACCATTTCCCATACCAGAATGGAAATGAAAGAACATCACCATTTACTTTGTAACTGGACTTCTGAAGACATCCAAAGTCAACAATGAAGTCTGGTTTGTTCTGGATCTTCTTACAAAGGCTGTAAACTTCATTGCTATTCGAGATGATTTCTCATTGGGTCAACTAGTACAGTAATATATCAGGGAAGTGGTAAGGCTGCATGGAGTACCACTATCTATTGTTTCTAATCGAGATCCAAGATTCACACCTAAGTTTTGGAAGAGACTTCAACATTCTATGAATACTTAACTGAACATCAGTACGACTTGACATCATCAAACTGATGGCCAATCCGATCAAACTATCCAAACACTTTAGGAAATGTTGAGAGTGTGTTCAATGGACTTTAATGGAGGATGGGATCAACAACTTCCTCTGGTAGAGTTCTCTTATAATAACAGTTTCCACTTAAGCATCCAAATTGCACCCTATGAATCCCTTTAAGGGAAAAGGTGTAGAACACCGACGTGTTGGGATATGGTCGGTGAGTGTAATCTTTTTTGGACCAGAAATGGTTGAAGAAATGATGGAGAAGGTGAAAAACATTCAACAGCATATCAATGTAGCCCAAAGTCGAAAAAAGTGTTATGTAGATAACCATCAATGAGACCTTGAGTTTAAAGTTGGAGACATGGTATTTCTATGCATATCTCTGTGGAAGAAGGTCATGAGGTTTGGAAAGAAGGGGAAGTTAAGTCCACAGTACATGGTCCCCTTCTAGATTCTTGATCGTGTCGGGGATGTGGCCTATCGACTAGCACTTCCACCTACCATAGCCAAACTATATGATGTATTTCATGAATCAATCTTAAATAAGTACATATCGGAACCTTCACATGTACTCTCTTCAGAGGTAGTGCATTTAGAGGTAGAACTTTATTATGAGGAGAAACCAGTGAAGATCTTAGATAATAGAGAATATGTTATACAAAATAAGGCAATGCCCCTCATCAAGGTGTTGTGCCAAAACCACAAGTTTGAAGAAGAAACGTGTGAATCAGAGGAAAACATGAAGCATAGTTACCCACATATGTTTTAGTGTGGGAACAAGAAATTTCTAGGGTGATATTTTTTAAAGGTGGAAGATTTTAAAGACCCAAACTTTCATTAATGGAAATTAATCTTTATTTAATTAAATTTTTATGTAAAATGTTTATATAAAATGTCAACATCTTTGGTTTTATTTTAGGAATTGTGATCGTTGCTAATATAGTCGTTGAACATTGATCACATGATTAGTATAAATATAGGGCTTTAACAAATCCTATTTACTTATAAAAAGGAAGTGATGGCCTCATCCAGTAGAATTTCTCCATATGAAGCCCATTTGTCAGAGCTCATAAAAGAGGTGGCATCATTGGGCTTCGATCTTGACAATTCCCAAGTCAAGCTTCATCATGTCAAGCTCGAACGGAACTGTCTACGGGAGATGTGGAAGTTGATAGAGATCACCACACATGAAATGTTATCAGAGCCACCCCAAGAGTTTTTCACCATCGCACACCTTACCCTTAGGTCTTATGCGGCTGTTTTAAGTGGTTATGTAACAAATACCTAGTACTATGGTTATGTACATTATTTTCTTATATAATAATGAATATACATTCATTTTATTATTGCTACCTTGTAAATAGTTTTTAAAGCACAAATAGTATTTTTAGTTAATGTTCAACTAAGAAATAAATTTGGATGAAATAATTGCCTTTTGATTAAATAATATTTTAATAAAATATTATTATTATTATTAAATTAATTTTTATTAAATATAACCGATCAAATAATTTTAAGAATGAAATTGTAATTTTGATTATGGTTTGAAAGACTTTTTGTAAAAACCCCAGAATTTTCGATAAATGTCAGTTTTTATTTTAAAAGTAAAAATTAACATATTTAAAACATTATTTATATAAAATGAATATTATTTTTGGAATCCGGACATTGAAATTATCCAACAGTACATTTTTTATAATTTTATGAGACAGTCAAAGTTTTGGGTAAAAATTAAATACTGTTTAAATATATAATGGGTTTTATGACAACATAATTACCCAATAGTGATGTAATAAATTACTATAGGCCTTATAATTGTAAAATATATGTTTTACCATTAAAATAATGTGATTTTGGGTTTTTTTGACTTATTTTACAAAGCATTAATGGAGCCTTCAAGATTTATTAAACATCTTGTCTTTTTAAATTGTTTTCTTTGTGAGTGTGACTCACCTCCACATAAGCAACCCCATTATTTTAAGAAGTTCGGACTTTGGACTTATAAAATATTTTTTTCCACTTCCCTTTTCCAAAATCCATGTGCAAAAACCATGGTATGGTTTGTGGTTTGGATTAGTTTAATGTGAAGGTCCCAAACCTAAATAATAAAGAATTGCCTCACCTTTCCTATATGAACCCACCCAATCTCCCACTTCCTCCTCACTCAAAGAATTTGGAGTACATACAATCTCTTCCCTCCTCTATCTATAATCTTCCCAAGGTGCCCCATGTTCTCAAGAAGCCTTTCTCAAGCGTCTCTCAAGACTTTGGTAGCATACTTCAAAGTAAGGGTTTTTCTTCCTTTCTCATTTTTTCCAATTTTCTTAATTTTGTTATTCCCTTGTAGTTTCGATTATAAATATTGGGGTATGGTTTTTCAACTCCCCCATACTACCCACTTTATGTTTGAATAATGGAATACCCCTTTCTCTCTCATTAAATTCCTCCCATGTACACCTATTACTATGCCGAAATTCAAAAAGGAGTTTCTCTCTCCTCATTTATATTCAAACAATTTTTTTGTATCATGAATCTGATTTCCATTAAATATGTTGGGACTTGTATCTATATGACCCCCATACTTTCCATGTCATTTAAATATTTTGAGACACCCCTTTCTCTCTCATCAACCCTTTTTATGAATTCTTACGTCACGTCGTTACACTGACGAAATTGCCCAGATTTTCCATGTCAATGCCATTGTGTAGTGAATACCATGCCCAATTATCTATCAAGGGTATTCACATTTATGCATATTTACTTACTGATTATAAATTTTCATGTATGAATTCTAAATTCCTTTATCTTGGAATAAATGATGATGTTTTATGAATGATTGTTATATGATCCATGTGGCACACTTATGCATGAAATGAAAGATTTAAGAAGTGTGTGCCTTTATAGTTCTCCAATTCATTGGTTAAAGTATTGTATCATGATACGTCATATGAAATTGTTGTTGAATCATTATAATTTACATTCAACAAGGTTTTACTCGTGCTTTATGTGCAATGAGGATTTACTCATGCTCTATGTGTAATGAGCCTTGGCTCATTATAATTCCATGTTAAGTGTTGTTGCCACATTTCCATGTTATGATTATCATGATTTGTCATTTTTTTATGTTTATTATTATCTTGTACTCTATTGATATGCCTATTCTCTAACATGAATTGTATTCCTCATGTTATTCCATGATTATTCCCTTACTGGGCTTTATAACTCACCCTTATTTTATGCATGTCCTCGGGTTATCCCATGTAATTCTAAGTACGAGAGAATGTAGTGTTCATGTAAAGGAAGATTTAAATAATGATTTTTTTCATGTTTTAATTGGTTATGTAATGATATTAAGCCCCAAATACACTAGACCTCTCGATATTCTATGTTGTATCAAGTGAAGTTTATGTAATAAATTAAGTTTTAATCGTGTAATAAAAGACCAAGGTTGTTATAATAGCAATGATAATATAAAGGGAAAAAGACTATAGGGGTATTATATATACCATTATAATGAAAATAACGTGAATAATAAGATATATGTTACCATGGGTAAAAATTGACACAAGTTACCTTTACCTTATTTCTAAACTTCCATTAAAGAATGTGAATCTCATGTATAATTAAAATTACTATATTTATAATATATTTAATAATATTAAAAATTATATAACCATTCATAAAATTACTTTATGATTATTCTCAACATGTATATTAATTATTTATTATTATTTTTCCAAACCTGGAGAGAGTTATCCGGATCACTTTGAACTTTTTTATTAATTCAGTTGGTGTTATTCATTATACTATCGAATTTAATTTTTAAAATATCATATATTGTATTTTAATTTACGTTTCATTTTATTTTAAAATGATACAATCTCATTTTATGAGACTTCTATTTTAATTTTTTGGAAAAAATTTGAAACTAGCATGTTTCAGTAATTTTAAAAAAATAAATGATGGTATATTTATTAATGAGTTTAACATTAAAGTTACTTTTATTTAATAAAATTAAAATCATTATTTTATAATATTTATCATAAATCATTAAAATAATGTTGTCGAAGTCTTCCATGATATTATTTTCAACATTCTTCATATTAGTGGTTAGACCAACCCAAACATGAACATACCATAATTAAAGGATGAGTATAGTTAGAAAAGAGGTTTATTTAGGAATAATATAATTATTACCTAATAAAAAAAATAATGCATAGATATTTATTATTTTATGAATCATATTTTAATATATTTTAATGAATAATAGATTAACAAGATGAAAATATTATGTGTTATTTCGGGGACTAGGTTGTAGAGACCCGAATCCTGACGTACATGGACATTACTTTACTTTTGCGGAATACTTAGTACATAACCAAAACACACACACAAGGATCGTAATAGTTTAGTGTCTTTGGAAACTTGGAACGTAATCTTCTAATCGTGGTGAAAGATCTTCAACATCTCCCATAAATATCTTCCCTTTTTTTTTACCTAAAACCTTTATTTATATCAAGGGGAAAAGAAAACATAAAAGGGTGAGCTCAAATGCTCAGTAAGGGTATACAAAAGAAATAAAAATCATATCATATCTTTTTGAAAATCATAACCTGCAAAAGAGATCATAATATATTAACATGGAACAAATCATAGAAGTGAAAATGTGATCCCCATAATCATAACATAAAACTTGAAACTTTGTGGCATGCACACATAATCATGGAAAATCATTTCTTGTTAGTCATGACTCATTGCCAAGACTATATTAGTGGACAAAGTCCCTTTCTGAACCGAGTTCACTCCTCGTTTCAGTCCTGTATCACTGAACCGAAATAACCTTCCGTTCGAGCCATGTCTATCTCATGAGATATAAAATCTTTACCCAATGCATTGGAGGGAGATATAGGTCCCACCCATCTTATAATGAATCCTTTCTTATGTGTGCCACATAATCATAAATCATACATCATCGCATAACACATGTAACAAAAATGGGATTCTTGAAACATCATGACATCATAAAATAAATCTTATAAGGAAAATGACTTCATAAAAATAATCCCCTCACAACAAAATCAAATCAATGTAATTAAAGGGATAAAAACAGAACCCTTTTTTATCTTAGATGGAAAATAATTTTGATAAAACACTTGAATTGAATTCTTGAGGAAAATATCCTTTCTTTTTCAAAATCAATTTGTTTTCACAAAACATCATGCAATTTTAAAAGAAAGATATTTTATTGAAAATAGTCATGAAATCTTTTAGAGGAAGCTTCATGAAAATAAGGCTTCATAAAACAGTAGAAATCCGTTCGTGCCGTATAAGTTAAAAAAAACATTCTTCGTACTTTTGTCGGAAAAGTACCTCGTATATAAAAAAACGACAATAGATTCCTTTCATATCTTTTACTAAAAACTCATAGAAGGGTAAAATTGGATTTAAACAATTGTAGGTGGATGTAAATAATATTACATATTGAGAAAACATGGATGTGGATGATAAAATACACCCCAGTAAATACCAACGTATAAACAATCTCGGATAAAAATGAGATTGTGATATTTCCCTTACCTTAGGTCCGACTTGCTTTGTAAGTGTCCGAACCTCCTGTATAATGATTTAAATAATGTTATTGACTTATTAAAGAATCATATTCATTGTTATGATATCATATATGGTTCACTTATGACATTATATTACCCGTTCTTTTGTAAATTCCATGTTAAAGAAGCGTTTTGGGTAAAATCGTTTCATTTATCGTGGGTGTTTTGACTTGTTGTTCTTGACATCATTATTACTTATATCATGATTTACTTACTTCCAGAATATAAAATATGATTTATATATCATATATATTCAGTATATATATATATATATAATAGATAGATAAATAAAATGAAAAACACCGTTCATGGAGACGGTAGTCCGTACGTACGCATGAACGCTGTTTTTCTTTCCTTATTGTCTTGAAATGGAAGTAAGTAGATGACATACATATGTATATATATACATAAATCCAGTAGCTTTATAATTTCATATATTTCATTATTATTTCTTATATATACATTATAATCATTCTTAAATGGTTAACATGGAGAATGAATCTCATCGCGTCGTGGAGACGGTAGTCCGTACGTACGCACGAGCGATGATATCATTTCTATAAATATTGAATTGAATTGGAGTGGATTATACAATATATCAGAATCAATATGATGTTGTAATAACTATGTATAGTTATTATTTACACCATTATACCCATCCATGTAAGGTGGTGGTGGAAAATAGATTACACCACTGCGTGGAGACGGTATTCCGTACGTACGCATGCGCGGTGATTTCTTTTTCCGTAGGATGGATAGATGGTGAAATAGGGTTGTTTCATACTTATAATAACATATCAGTATAGGAGTGATACTGATGTTATTACTTCATAATGAAACAACCTAAGAAGAAGAAGTGGAAGAAGAAATAAAGATGAAAGAATTGGTAACGGTAATTACCTCTTCTTTGAAGTGCCTCTTTGAGACCTCCTCTTAGGGCACTAGAATTGGTCTTTGAGGAAGACCAGAACCTCTAGGATGTTGCTAGGGAAGTGGAGAAGAGATTTTGGCAGGGGTTGGCCGAGCTTGAGTGCTCAAATTGGGGTGAGGAGGAGGGGGAGGAGGTGTCCTTTTATAGGGGAGGAGAGGGGCACCTTAGGAATTCTTAAAAATATTAATTTATAATAAATCTAACCCCACTTAAAAACCTCCAAAAATGACTCATATTCGAAGCTTAGATGATATAGGGTTGTAATCTCATCAACCAATCAAATTTAGACATGTTTGGATCTTATTTTAAACCTTATCAATTAGATTTAACTCTAAGTTAAATAATTTGACTTTTACCGTGTCTTTTTGTTTTCTTTCACTATATGGTTAATACACTTACTATAACATGCCAAAAGAACCCCAAATTGTTTATTATTAATATATATATCCTTATCTAAGTCATTTGGCCGAACCTTAGATTTTTAGGAATAAAATAACAATTAATAATATAATATTTGATTTAAAAACTATTTTGTGTCAACTTTGACACTATTTGATATATGATTTTTGTGAAAGTCATAACAGAATTAAATGTTCGAAAAAAGTTGATTAAATAAACATTAATATATCATAGTAACCTATAAAAGTAGTGGAATTCATAAAAATTCTCAAATTACATTTATTTTGGTGTTTATAACATCAATTATGTCAATATTTCATAAATAAGATAATTACTGCATCATCTTTGTGTCATAAATTAATTAAATTATTTGATGTCTAAAATTTACAAATAAAATACCATCATTTAGGAAATCTTTTTAGCTTTCTAATGAATATTTATAGTCGAATTTATCTTATGTATAACCCCATATTAAAAATGATTTACTTATTAAACTTTGATTTTAACTATTTTAACCCTTCTTTAAATAAATTAATAATAAATGTCCTAATCTAATCCAAGTGGGCTTAAATGGTCATATTTTATTCCTAAGTTTGTTTTTGGTCGAATTACACTTTTCCAATAGAATTAGGACATGTGTTAGGGTAATATTAATATCATATTTACCCTTAGTTACCTTATTTACTATTAACCGTGGTAAAAAAAATAAAAAGTTACTATTCACCAAAAAAATATTTTCATCTCATTGAACCACATTTTAGTCCTTGATATTAACCGTGTCTCTCGGATTTTCGAAATTCCATTCACAGAAGCGGTAAAATTAAGTTTTATGCAAAATTCAGTTTTTAACCTACCACTTAGTAGTTTCACTATTCATCAAAAATTGATGTTTTTCAGAACAATGCCAAAATTTCATCCCAAGCTATATTTCATATTCCGAATTCAAAAATGAAGTCTATTTTACCAAATTCATAACATAAAAGTTGCATTAATTAATTTTATAATTAAATCCCGCTGTTAAAACAAATAGCGTGTTTTTAAGAAACAATATCTATCAAAAGATTGACACTTGTTTATGTCTAGTTTAAATGTGAAATTACATCCAATGACCAACATTGTATTAAATTGTAAAAATATATTCTAAATATACTTTAAAACCACTCAAATTAATGATTTATCAATATTAATTATTTCGATTAAAAAAGTTGTTTTTAATTATAATTTAGTAATTTTCACTATTCATCAGAATATGAAAGTTATCCGAAAAGTACCAAAATTTCACCTTAGGCTAAATTCGATACTCTGAATCCAAAAATAAAGTTCATTTTGAAAAATAAGATTTACTGGATTTCAAAAAGTGGTTATTACTATTCATAACGGCTAGTTTTAATAATATTTTTATAGCATATCGTTGTTTAGTGAAACTCGGTATTGCGTACTACACATGCTATCGAGGAAGGTCGCGATTGCGTGTAATGCAAGTCAAGTCAAGGATGTGTGTTGTGCAAGCTCCTTTTGGTGTAGCGTACAACACAAGACATTAATAAAATTAAAAAGAATATTTTTTTTATAAAATCTTGGGCTGTTACATTCTACCCCCCTTAAAATGAATTTCGCCCTCGAAATTCGTCAGGGTTATAAATGGTTTACTATTTGAAAGTTTCTTTAATAGAAACCCACATCGTAAAAGGGAATACCAAAACTTGGCTTTAAAAACTAAAGTATGAAATGTAATGATTACCCAAATAAACTAATCACTGGGTTTCCACATAGGTGAAAATATGGATATGGAAGAGAAATCTAACCATCATGTTCTAATGGAGAGTGGTAGAGAACATGGCTATGGAAAATCCAGTAATCACAAATCCATAAATTTGTGACGATCTAAGGTACCATCTAATTCATTAGGTATAAGATCACTAGGACAACATTTTTGGTTTTCAAGATCACTTCCCTAAAGTTGAAAATTTGAATTAGAATAAATACTTACTTTATTTTGATACAATATCACTGTTGTTCGTGCCTTTAACAATTTCCACTTCATCTCTTAAATAAATGAAGTTGAATTTGTTATTCGTGAAGTGTTAGCAGATCATGTGATAGAATGACGGGTCATTCCATCTGTCTCAAAAGGTTAGAAAAATTTATATACATAAGTCGATCTATAGTGGGATTAATCATATATGGTTCCTAAAATGGACTTATACTTCATATATCATACTGCTTAATATAATAAAACTAGTTTCTACTAAACAGGGACTTCCTGTAGGCCAGTGGTAGGCGATAAAGGCCAGTCGCACTTCGGTTGTGGGTTCGATTCCTACAGCCTTGTCCGAAGCGATGGGTTGTCGCCCGTCCTGCAGGTTGTCCTATATTACTATAACATCCCATCAATAATATCGAGAAAACTTCTATCCTTAAACAATACTAACTTATGTCCAACATAATCTATTCCAATCTTTAGGATTATCCATAATACTGCAGTCCACTCTCATAACATAGTGAAAACGATTACCAGAGATTTAACACCATCGTCGATCCCCATAAGATATGTCTTGTTGGTCACATTCTAAACATTCATTGTACTTAATCATGTATTCTCTTGAATACCTTAGTGAAAACATGAATGCAGTTTAAAGTTAACACTTTCCACATACCAAAATCCTCAAAATTCTATATACTCAAACCATGATATCACTTAGTCCTTATATCAATCATGAGCTCATGAATACTATCAAACATTTAATTTTCTCCTTATCCCTTCATTATGTGCATATCATCTACATTCCAAAAATATCTGAATAACCTTTCATGGATACTGGTAACATTAATCATACACTTTCAAAACACAAGGAAAGACAACAGTGTAACAATCCATAGATGTCTCTTTATTCCAAAATTACACATGATAAACATGTAATCATTCCACTACATTCTCAAACCATTGACCGAGCTTCAAAAATTCTTTCATCTCACATATCATTTGTAGTCTCTTCATCATCATCCACATAAATACTACCCATATGACCATACTGATTCTCTTCATGAGTCTTTCCCTTAGGGCATTTGTTTGCATAATGCTCATACATTCCACATTTAAAACACTTAACCATTTTTGATGTCGTAGCAATACCACTATCCTCATCCATGGTGTTAACTGAACCTTTTCCTTTGCACTTACTTGCTTTGTGTCCTTCTTTTCCACACCCAAAGCATCTTCCAGTTCCTTTGAAACATTCTCCTTGATGCATCTTCCCACAAGAATTACATAGGGGAAATTGAACTTTCTTTCCTCTATGATCATCATGGAACTCCATCTTTCTCTTATTAGTCGAGTCAGGAAACTTACCAAATTTTACTTTATTGATCATATTGTGAGATTGCTGATTCGGCATAATAATGATGTTTGGACATCCAAATCCCCTTTCATTTGGTTTCTCATGAAGAATATCATTCCATTGTCCATCATATCCTCCATTATTGTGAATCATCTTGTTTCCAGCCATTTTCTAAAACCCAAACAGAATAGTGTTAGATGCAAAAAATCATAATAAAGGGGGAGTAACTTAAATATCTAACATCTTTGGTTTAATCTAATATCGTTACCATAGTTCTAGGACTATATCCTATACGTATACTTATCCTTAGGGACATCCCTAGACATACCTTAGAAATATCTCTAGGGATCTCACTAACGTTTTCGCATCCTAGTTTCCAAAGGTTGACTAAACCTTTCCTCTGATACCAACTGTAGAGACCCGAAGCCTGACGTACATGGACATTACATTACTTTTGCGGAATACTTAGTACATAACTAAAACACACACACAAGGATCGTAATAGTTTAGTGTCTTTGGAAACTCGGAACGTAATCTTCTAATCGTGGTGAAAGATCTTCAACATCTCCCATAAATATCTTCCCTTTTTTTTACCTAAAACCTTTATTTATATCCTGGGGAAAAGAAAACATAAAAGGGTGAGCTCAAATTCTCAGTAAGGGTATACAAAAGAAATAAAAATCATATCATATCTTTTTGAAAATCATAACCTGCAAAAGAGATCATAATATCTTAACATGGAACAAATCATAGAAGTGAAAATGAGATCCCCATAATCATAACATAAAACTTGAAACTTTGTGGCATGCACACATAATCATGGAAAATCATTTCATGTTAGTCATGACTCATTGCCAAGACTATCTTAGTGGACAAAGTCCCTTTCTGAACCGAGTTCACTCCTCGTTTCAGTCCTGTATCACTGAACCGAAATAACCTTCCGTTCCAGCCATGTCTATCTCATGAGATATAAAATCTTTACCCAATGCATTGGAGGGAGATATAGGTCCCACCCATCTTATAATGAATCCTTTCTTATGTGTGCCACATAATCATAAATCATACATCATCGCATAACACATGTAACAAAAATGGGATTCTTGAAACATCATGACATCATAAAATAAATCTTATAAGGCAAATGACTTCATAAAAATAATCCCCTCACAACATAATCAAATCAATGTAATTAAAGGGATAAAAACAGAACCCTTTATTATCTTAGATGGAAAATAATTTTGATAAAACACTTGACTTGAATTCTTGAGGAAAATATCCTTTCTTTTTCAAAATCAATTTGTTTTCACAAAACATCATGCAATTTTAAAAGAAAGATATTTTATTGAAAATAGTCATGAAATCTTTTAGAGGAAGCTTCATGAAAAGAAGGCTTCATAAAACAGTAGAAATCCGTTCGTGCCGTATAATTTAAAAAAAACATTCTTCGTACTTTTGTCGGAAAAGTACCTCGTATATAAAAAAACGACAAAAGATTCCTTTCATATCTTTTACTAAAAACTCATAGAAGGGTAAAATTGGATTTAAACAATTGTAGGTGGATTTAAATAATATTAAATATTGAGAAAACATGGATGTGGATGATAAAATACACCCCAGTAAATACCAACGTATAAACAATCTCGGATAAAAATGAGATTGTGATATTTCCCTTACCTTAGGTCCGACTTGCTTTGTAAGTGTCTGAACCTCCTGTATAATGATTTAAATAATGTTATTGACTTATTACAGAATCATATTCATTGTTATGATATCATATATGGTTCACTTATGACATTATATTACCCGTTCTTTTGTAAATTCCATGTTAAAGAATCGTTTTGGGTAAAATCGTTTCATTTATCGTGGGTGTTTTGACTTGTTGTTCTTGACATCATTATTACTTATATCATGATTTACTTACTTCCAGAATATAAAATATGATTTATATATCATATATATTCAGTATATATATATATATAATAGATAGATAAATAAAATGAAAAACACCGTTCATGGAGACGGTAGTCCGTACGTACGCATGAACGCTGTTTTTCTTTCCTTATTGTCTTGAAATGGAAGTAAGTAGATGACATACATATGTATATATATACATAAATCCAGTAGCTTTATAATGTCATATATTTCATTATTATTTCTTATATATACATTATAATCATTCTTAAATGGTTAACATGGAGAATGAATCTCATCGCGTCGTGGAGACGGTAGTCCGTACGTACGCACGAGCGATGATATCATTTCTATAAATATTGAATTGAATTGGAGTGGATTATACAATATATCAGAATCAATATGATGTTGTAATAACTATGTATAGTTATTATTTACACCATTATACCCATCCATGTAAGGTGGTGGTGGAAAATAGATTACACCACTGCGTGGAGACGGTATTCCGTACGTACGCACGCGCGGTGATTTCTTTTTCCGTAGGATGGATAGATGGTGAAATAGGGTTGTTTCATACTTATAATAACATATCAGTATATGAGTGATACTGATGTTATTACTTCATAATGAAACAACCTAAGAAGAAGAAGTGGAAGAAGAAATAAAGATGAAAGAATTGGTAACGGTAATTACCTCTTCTTTGAAGTGCCTCTTTGAGACCTCCTCTTAGGGCACTAGAATTGGTCTTTGAGGAAGACCAGAACCTCTAGGATGTTTCTAGGGAAGTGGAGAAGAGATTTTTGCAGGGGTTGGCCGAGCTTGAGTGCTCAAATTGGTGTGAGGAGGAGGGGGAGGAGGTGTCCTTTTATAGGGGAGGAGAGGGGCACCTTAGGAATTCTTAAAAATATTAATTTATAATAAATCTAACCCCACTTAAAAACCTCCAAAAATGACTCATATTCTAAGCTTAGATGAGATAGGGTTGTAATCTCATCAACCAATCAAATTTAGACATGTTTGGATCTTATTTTAAACCTTATCAATTAGATTTAACTCTAAGTTAAATAATTTGACTTTTACCGTGTCTTTTTGTTTTCTTTCACTATATGGTTAATACACCTACTATAACATGCCAAACGAACCCCAAATTGTTTATTATTAATATATATATCCTTATCTAAGTCATTTTGCCGAACCTTAGATTTTTAGGAATAAAATAACAATTAATAATATAATATTTGATTTAAAAACTATTTTGTGTCAATTTTGACACTATTTGATATATGATTTTTGTGAAAGTCATAACAGAATTAAATGTTCGAACCAAGTTGATTAAATCAACATTAATATATCATAGTAACCTATAAAAGTAGTGGAATTCATAAAAATTCTCAAATTACATTTATTTTGGTGTTTATAACATCAATTATGTCAATATTTCAGAAATAAGATAATTACTGCATCATCTTTGTGTCATAAATTAATTAAATTATTTGATGTCTAAAATTTACAAATAAAATACCATAATTTAGGAAATCTTTTTATCTTTCTAATGAATATTTATAGTAGAATTTATCTTATGTATAACCCCATATTAAAAATGATTTACTTATTAAACTTTGATTTTAACTATTTTAACCCTTCTTTAAATAAATTAATAATAAATGTCCTAATCTAATCCAAGTGGGCTTAAATGGTCATATTTTATTCCTAAGTTTGTTTTTGGTCGAATTACACTTGTCCAATAGAATTAGGATATGTGTTAGGGTAATATTAATATCATATTTACCCTTAGTTACCTTATTTACTATTAACCGTGGTAAAAAAAATAAAAAGTTACTATTCATCAAAAAATTATTTTCATCTCATTGAACCACATTTTAGTCCTTGATATTAACCGTGTCTCTCGGATTTTCGAAATTCCATTCACAGAAGCGGTAAAATTAAGTTTTATGCAAAATTCAGTTTTTAACCTACCACTTAGTAGTTTCACTATTCATCAAAAATTGATGTTTTTCAGAACAATGCCAAAATTTCATCCCAAGATATATTTCATATTCCGAATTCAAAAATGAAGTCTATTTTACCAAATTCATAACATAAAAGTTGCATTAATTAATTTTATAATTAAATCCCGCTGTTAAAACAAATAGCGTGTTTTTAAGAAACAATATCTATCAAAAGATTGACACTTGTTTATGTCTAGTTTAAATGTGAAATTACATCCAATGACCAACATTGTATTAAATTGTAAAAATATATTCTAAATATACTTTAAAACCACTCAAATTAATGATTTATCAATATTAGTTATTTCGATTAAAAAAGTTGTTTTTAATTATAATTTAGTAATTTTCACTATTCATCAGAATATGAAAGTTATCCGAAAAGTACCAAAATTTCACCTTAGGCTAAATTCGATACTCCGAATCCAAAAATAAAGTTCATTTTGAAAAATAAGATTTACTGGATTTCAAAAAGTGGTTATTACTATTCATAACGGCTAGTTTTAATAATATTTTTATAGCATATCGTTGTTTAGTGAAACTCGGTATTGCGTACTACACATGCTATCGAGGAAGGTCACGATTGCGTGTAATGCAAGTCAAGTCAAGGATGTGTGTTGTGCAAGCTCCTTTTGGTGTAGCGTACAACAAAAGACATTAATAAAATTAAAAAGAATATTTTTTTATAAAATCTTGGGCTGTTACATAGGTAGTCCGCAAAACCCATGGTTAATATTTTCTTTTCTCAATGAATGAAGGAGAAAAATGGTGGATTAGAATTTTTATCTTCATATTCATAATTTTATTAATTCTTTAAAATTTATTCTTAAATTCCATCTATATAAATATTAATATGATTTAGTGGTGAAAATCTAATATGTTTCTTCATGGAGGCGACAGACCAGTACAAATGCACCATTGATGTTCTTTTTATTTTTATTAGTAGATGAGGTGGAATAAATAATGTTTCTTAAATTATTAAAAAAATAATTATAATAATGACACTAAAATAATTTTAATATCGTATATATTATAGTACTGGAAAATAAAAAATAAAAAAAAATAAAATATTAAGGATTAAGAAATATTTTGTTAGGACCTTGAACGCTATCTGGAATGTATCCATATAAATTAAGGGATTGAAATATATAAATGAAAGAAGAGTATTATAATCATGAGATTGGATTATATTTATACATAAATTTATTATTTTTAGGATTAATTTTAATGGAAAAAATAGTGAATAAAGGGGTGGAAGTATTTTCTTTTTATTTGTGAAGAAAAGGGGACCTGTGTAAAGACACATTTTTTCTATAATTTATAGAAACTATTCAAGATTCAATGGATCAATTATTAAAAATAATTAATTTAGGGATGATATATGTTGCAAAAATTATATAAAATAAATTTTCACACATGTTTTAAAAATGCTTCAAGCCTTTTAAAAATTGATTTTACAATTTTCGATTTTGGTTTTTACCTTGGTAAGTTATTTTTACCAATGAAATTTATATTAAGTAACAAAAATAATGCATCCCCCATTATAAAAAATATTGTGTTATGAACCTAAATATGTTATCCATAAGCTATAAATCTCTTTTTATGTAATATAAAATTAACTTTCAAATTAAAATATTTAATATATCAAAAAATTATTTTACAGAAAAAAATATTGATTTCGCTATTAAGTGTTCTAAATATTATTCAGTATTGAATACCAAATGAATGATTGATAATTAAATAAAATAGAGTTTTTAAACAATATTAATTCATGAATTGAGATGATATTAATTTAATTTATTAGATATAAATTATAACATTCTAAAAAAAAAATTATTTCAAAATAATATTTTTTTCATATTAGAGTCAATAACATTAATCTTTGTAGTCAAAATTTCTTGTCAAAAAATTAAATTGAACATATAAAAATCTATTTAAATTTTTATCTAAAATAAAAAATATTTTGTTTATATTTAATTTCTACAATAGATTAAAACTACTTTTTTAATATATGTAAATTAAAATAGTTTTTGAGTAAAATATTACTTAAGTTTCCAAAACTGTTAAAAATAGATTTTATAAATTCAATATAGTTTTTTAATATATGTTTTCATATAAAATGGTCTCAAAAAAATTTCATTAACTCCTTCATTACAATAATTTTTTAAAATTGAAGGTATTAGAAAATTAAATATATTTTACTATTCACCTCATAAAAAAATATTTTAGAAAAATCTCTCAAATTATAACTATGTTATTTCTAATATGTTAAATTCAAAAATGAATTTCATTTTCAGGAATTAAAATCATAAATTTTAAACTTCTATATTTTAAATGAAAATTAAATATACACAAATAAAAAAATATTTCTTGTAAAATACCTCCATTAAATATTATGTGTCCCTATTCATATTTTATAAGAATTTTATTATTGTTTTCAACAATTTTATTATTTAAAAAATTATTATTCTAAAATTTTCTTAATAATTTTCATCTATGATTTCTTGGATGGTTTCGTTTCATGTCGTGAGTGAAATATTGACTCAATCATAATATTAATAAAGAGAAAATATATTCCAAAATTTGAGGAATCTATATTCTCATCCTACAAATAAATAATATACTCATTCATCCAATTATTATCATTAAATTAATTATTTGATGGATCCATATAAAACTCAATCTATTTCATCAATTAAATTATCCACCTCCCTAAATATTATAGGACTACAAAATTATTTATTTTTAACATTCTTATTTTTGATTTACTTGGGTCATACCTTTTACAATGTAGTTTTAATGACCATGTTTCCAATTAAATACTACAAAAACGGCTATGATAATGTCTAATAAAATTATAGTAAAATATTATATGAATATGTAAACTCAATCCTAATATGAATATTCCTATTACACCTTCATTTGAACCTATGATTATTTCGGTTCAACTCTGATATGATTATCCAAATTTGTCACTCCCTTAATTTTACCAATATTGTCTTCATCCATTTTCATATTAGGTTTTATAACCAAAATCATTATTGAATTAAAATATACTTAAATCCTGAATATAATTTTGAAACCAGAATTTTATTTAAAAAACTATATCCCATAGGAGTTTCTAGTGTTGTGGGTTGTCTTAGGCACACTATTCATGTACTAGAGTGAAGATTCAGCTGATTCACAAGGATCGTTTTTCTTGGTGATTACCCCTATGTGCTTTTCTCTCACAGCCACATCTATATTTCAGGATCCAAATTCAGATTTAATTTCATGGAGAACCCTAAAATATATACTTTTCCAAAACATAGAGATTTTATCTTATACATGTAATTATATTTTATACTTATCCCTATGGTTTTCACTAATGTTATGAAATCCTATTCCAAAAAATTAAACTATACTAATCCTCAAAAAAATAAACCATTATATATTTCCAACTGAGGTTCCCTAGACCCACACACTCATATCTAGTATTAAAAAATATTCATTAAATATTTTCAGGTTACAAAGTTACATGATCATATCTCTATTTTACATTATCACCATAAGATAATAATTACATCTCCCACTAGTCACCAAATCTAAAGAATATAAGGTTTAGAATCTTTCAGGATCAGATAAAAAATAAAATTATTTTAGGATAATTATGAATAGTTCTCAATTATTAAACTACATTGGACTCCGATATAGATTTATGATAATTTATACTCATCGTCATAACCTGAGGAAGAGAATAATAAGAAAGGAGTGA
The DNA here is from genome assembly GCA_963277665.1 of Viscum album. Taxonomy (NCBI): domain Eukaryota; kingdom Viridiplantae; phylum Streptophyta; class Magnoliopsida; order Santalales; family Viscaceae; genus Viscum; species Viscum album. Next base: position 1,418,020,289 of record OY728148.1, read on the forward strand.
TATAATATGGTGTGTAAAGGTAACAACAATCAATTATCATTAGTGATCATAAGTTAAGAAGATAGGTATAATTAGGATAAATAATAAATTTATACACAGAAAATAACTAACAAATAATATAGTAATACAGAATAGAATATAATTATATATCATTATAATGATACATATCATGAAAATAACCCATTATTAGAGAAATATGGAATAACCATAAACATAAAGAAATATTAAAATAGTGAAAAAATCATGTTTCATGTTGTAAAAAAACCAAATATTCATGATTCATGTTTTGAACAAAAAACAAATACCACACTATATGTCGTTACCAAAGAAATTTCACATGTATCATGATGTGAGAAAACAAAATCCCACTATATATGTATTGATCATACAAAAAATCCTATACGAGATGTTTTGAAGATACAAAATTTCCATTCTATTTATTATGAATAAAAAATTTACATGTTTCATTTAATGAATGAAAAAATAACCATTATATATTTTTTGAACACAAAAAATCATATCACTTCATGTTGTGAAAATGATGTCCAACCTACATGTTATGGATAAAAAAATCTCCACGCATAATGTTCTGAAAAAAAATTACACTCTTAATATCATTTTGTTATGAGATTTAAATTCTTAAAGACTTCATTTAAGGGTGATATATAACCCATACCATCATATAATAATCATCCACACATATACATTCCATTATAAATTGAAACATTCAAACTAAGGATATATCATTAATGACTCACAAAAAAAATATGGTTTAAAAATACAGTTATAGTATATTCCAAAAGACATATAGATAAACATGTTTCATGGTAGATTAAATAATATCCCTATAAATACAAAAAGAGTACTTAAGATGTTCCCTTTAATGAAAAAAAACATTTAAGATATCTGGATAAATCACTAATAAGGGGTAATACCACATTATGTAAGGCTTTTAAACTCCTTAAAATCGTTTAGTTTAAGTGAAATATTTTATAATTATAAATAATTTAAATTAATCATTTAAAAGAAAACATAATATTTTCTGAAAAAAAAAATTAATAGAAATATATTTACAAAACATTATATGGAAATTTATTTTTTAGAATATAATAATTTAAAATCACATTTAAAATAAAGAATTCATTTTAAAAAAGAAACATTTACATTAGAAAAACATAATAATATTTCTCTCACGAACCGAATTTGGTTGCCACCAATATTGAAACCAACCCCAGCCTATGGAAAGTACCGAAGAGAATTACCTATACACATGGGATGGATGATGTGCATGGGTATAATTAACTTAGGTTTGGGAACAATTTACCTAAGTATGAAAGCATAAAACATTAAAAGGAATCCATAATATAAATATGAAATTTTCGATTTAAAAAAGTCTTAAGAAAAAAACCATAACTGAATACATTTCTTTAAGGACAAAACAAGTGGTCCAAATAGAAATAAATAGTGCAGCAAGACAGCGCTAAGGACTCCACACGATATGGGTTCATCCCCCACAAGTTGTCTTCACAACTCTGCAGCAACGATGGGAACTGACACCCTAAACCGCCATAACCCAAAGCCTTCCATTTACCAGAGACAATAATTAAAAATTATAATTACTACCACGAGGTGTAATTATTATGTGTGACTAATCCCAATAAGAACCTCCCAATGATTCCAATGTTCATGAAATACAAGATGAAAAAGCAATCAGTTTTGATATGCAAAGAAAATCGGTGTTTAATTCCAATAAATGCAACATTAAATTGAAAATAGTTTTCAATATAAAGCATTCTGAATGTTAACACATTTAAATAGGAATGTTATATAATGTAATATACTCCCATACACACCTAGATACAATGAAAAATTCAAAAAATACAATGAGAGAAAATTTGGAACACCCCTAGGCACTAGATAGTCTCGGGCTACAGGTACCTCGTACCTCGGTGTAATGTAACAATAGTAAAATTCATTCTCGTTGATGAGCTACTAGTATGGAACATACCCATAACCTTGTGGTACCAAATCATTGTTCATATAGTTTATTTATTGTTTTTTTATCCAAATGATAAGTGAAACGGGGGCAAAACCCATCATGTACACTAGTCGTACTAGTACACATCCACCCCACCTAGGTACCTGAGCTACCCCCTTTGATCTCAAACAATTTGAGCATGCTACATAAATTCAAATTAATATAAAACACCACTAATGGTCACAATAAAATATTACAGTAGCTAAAAACACTTTATAACACTTAAAATATATAAAAAAACACATTAATTTTCAGTAAAACAATTTCTCAAAAAACTCCTTTATTTTGCAACCAAAACGTCGTGAAAACCCTAAATTTCACACTATATTCCCACTCACATTTACCAAAACATAATTACTAGTTCCCAAAACATTTCGATAAACCTATTACATGTGTTATAAAATAACCATGCTAGGAATAACATCAAATAGCTATGAAAAACAGACAATTTAGCACCAAAATGGTGCCCAAAAATCCCTCACTTACCAAACGTCACCAAAATTAGATCTTGTAGTATCAAACCAGGGAGATAAAAATTCAAAAAATAATTATCAGCCCTAATAAATTTCAATAAAATCAACCAAACAGTTATATGGCACACCCAAATAAACTTATAAAACATTTTTATGAAAACCCCCCAATTTCAAATAAAATTGGAATTTAAATTTCATTTTCAATAAAAACACCTCTAAAACTTATTTTCTCAGCAATAATAAATTTAGATAAACCTGAAAATATGATAAATATAGATTTCTAAAGCACAATGATTGTATAAACATGGAATCACCTTCCAATGTAATGAAAACCCATGAATCCTTTGTGTGAAAACTCAAACGCACAACCACAACATCTAAAGAAAGGTAAAACAGACCTAAAAGAAGAAATTCATACCATGAAACACAAGATAAAACACTAATTTAGAAACCCCACTTTCTATAAATTAGGAACCATAGGGATAATGGATGAAACTTTAACCATATTGAAATAAGATTGAAGGAGACCCACTTACTTGAGGTATCTTGAAGAAATCACCCGAAATAAACCAGTTTTTGAATTTTAAACCAGAAAAACATTCAGGAAAGGTTCTAAAAAGGATAAGTAGATCATGTAGGAATTTTACCGTGGGAAAAAGAGTGAGAAATGAAGGGGTTATGAAGGAAACAAATTACCATTATAAATCTGCTCGAATTTAGGAAGATAAAAAATCTTTGACAAAATCTGAAAATCAAATGAGCTCCAAAGAGGGGGATAAGAGATTGTGGGAATTCATAGGTTTACTAGGCTCAGGTTAGAGGTGTAATCACTTAAAAGTTGTTATATTTGAATTATATATTAAATAAACAATTTTTTTTAACTAGAAATGGGCTTTCAGGATGGCCCAATTCATTAAATAAAAACCCAAATCTACCATTATTATTAATTCCTAAAGGGTATAAATTAAAATGGTGGTCTTAATAGGTTAGGTGAGGCCATTTAGGAATTGGAATGGTTGAAAAATATCAAAAAAAATTAAATAGTCATAAAAGAAATAGAATTGTTTTTTAAATATGGAAATGGGATCATGGTTTGGCCAAAGTCCTTAAAACAACCCTCTCCTCCAAAAAAGATTAGAAAACCACCAAAACAAAGTATGAATATAAATTAAATGAAATTTACCTTTAAATTAAGTCATAGATTTGAAAATACTCCCAACCATGAAAGTATTTCCACCTTAGAAAGTCAACATGAAGCTTGATTGGAGAATAAGAACGAGTACTCTTCCTCGACCCATGACTTCCACTCCCATGTATCATGTGTATCATTCCTATGTGGCCAAAGAACCTAGACCAACAGAATGGACTTCCCTCAAAGCAACTTATATTGGGAGTCCACTATTTTCACCTAACTCTCAACAACACACAAGCTAGGATCTATCTCCAGTTCTTCCCAACTCTGCATGTGGGACAAATCCAGGTTGTATTTCTTCAACTAGGAGAGATGGAAGACTTCATGGATGGATGTCAACTGATAATGTAAATCCAACCTGTATGCCACCATTCCAATAAGCTTGGTGATCTCAAAGGGCCCGACATATCGTGGGGTCAACTTCCCTTACTTTCCTAATCGACGATAGCCTAGACGAGGGGCCACTTTCATGAATACTATGTCACCCATAGAAAACTATAGGTCTTTATGACTCTGGCAAGCATATGATTTGTGGAGACTCTGAGCTATCAATAAATACCACCTGATTAACTTATCCTTCTCAGGAATCTCTAACACCAGACTCAGCCCCGGTAGTGATGTCTCGCCAACCTTAGCCCAACATAGTGGGGACCGACAAGGTTGAACATAGGGTGCCTCAAAAAGAGCCATTAAAATCGAGGATTGGTTACTATTATTATAATAAATGAAACCATCCCCAAATGGCTATCCTAGTAACCTCCAAAGTCCAGGACACATGCATGGAGAATGTTCTCCAAAATCTGATTTTCCCGTTCTGTCTGACCATCCGTCTAAGGATTGTATGTCCGGATCATCTTAATCTGAGACCCCAAGGCCTTCTGAAGGCCTTCCCAGAACCAATAATTGAAATAGGGGTCTCTATATGAGAAAACTACTGATGGAACTCCATGGAGTCTCACTGCCTCCTAAAGATACAGACAGCCCAACTCATCCACTTTAGTCATATCTCTGACCAGAATCAAGTGAGCTAATTTGTTTAGATGGTCGATCCCCACCCAAATGGAATTTTTACCCTGAGGTGTATGAGGTAATCCAATAATTACGTCCATGGAGACCTCATCCCACTTCAATTTAGGAATGGGTAATGGCTGGAGAAAACCGAAGGACCTTTGATGCACTCTTTTCACCTACTATCATGTGTAGCATCTTGACATAATGTCCTCTATGTCTCATCTCATACCCCGCCACCAGAACTACCGAAGGACATATTAATACATCTTGGTGGAACCCGGATGGACAGCCCATAGAGACTGATGGTTGTCCTCCATCGTCACCTTCCATGGAGATAAAGTCACTACTGGATGGCCCTTGAAGCACAAGATGCCCTCAGGAGACGATGACCAATCATAGGATGTCTCCCCACCATGAATAAACTGCTTCGACCTCTGAAAAATATCATCACAAGTTTATTACCACTGAATCAACTCATATAATGTAGGAGTAAACAGGACGCTCACCAAGAATTCACCTCCTCTGTGCCCCCTCGTCTCCACATGCATCTCAGAAAAGAGCCCCATCAAAGCCTACTCATCACTAGACTTCCTCAAAGCCTGCACTGGAACACCTCTGCTCAAAAGCATCGACCACCACATTACCCATTCCTGAGGTATAGAAAATTTCAAATTCGAACCCCTACAGGTACTTGATCCAACAATGCTACCTCGTGTTGAGGTCCTTCTACGAGAAGATATAGGCCAACATTTTATGATTAGAGTAGACCATGAACTTCTCCCTAAAGAGGTATTGATGCCATGTCTTCAAATCATACATCACCTATACCAACTCTATGTAATGGGTCGGGTTGTTCTTTTCATGTGGTCAGAGTTGGAAGGAGCCATACGCCACCATGTGATCATCCTTCATAAGCTTGCACTAAAGACACATAACTGAAGCATTACAATATACCACATACCACGTTCAAACCTCTGGAAAAATCAGCATAGGGGAAGTAGTCAATTGCCTCTTTATCTCCTCGAATGATGCCTAACATTTTGGGCACCAAAAAAACATCACACTTTTCTAGGTGAGCGTAGTCATCGATGAAGCAATCCATGAGATATCCCAAATGAATTTCTTGTAATAACTAGCCAGACCAAGAAAACTTTTGATCTCAAACACATTATTCTGTAGCTACCATGATATAACTACACTAATATTCTTGGATCCACTAAAACGCCCATTTTAGTGATCACATTCCCCAAAAATCTCACTTCCCTGATACAGAAAGTTCACATTGACATCTTTTCTTAGAGGTAGTGATCCTGCAAAGTGCCCATGATGATACTCTAGTGATTTTCTAGTTCCTCCTCAGAGCCAGAGTACACTAGAATGTAATCCACAAACACTAAAAAAGTGGAATCTAGGTACTGATGGAACACCTTGTTCATGAGTTCCATGAATATCGTTGTGTCATTGGTAAATCTGAAGGTCATGACCAAATACTCATGGTTGTCATACCTAGTTCGGAAGGCTCTCTTGGGGATATCAACTTCTTTCACCATGAGTTGATGGTATCCTAAACACAAGTATATTTTTGAAAACCGATTTTCTCCCATCAACTAATCGAACAAATCATCTATTCCAGGAATAGGATATTTGTTCTTAATTTTTACCTTATATAGTTTCCAGTAGTCAATGCACAACCAGAGGGATCCATCAGCCTTTTTCGTGAACAACACATGAGAAGCCCAAGGAGAGAAGCTCGGGAGAATGATTCCTTTGGATTCTATGTCCTTTAGCTATATCATTAATTCAATCATCTCGGTAGATGACATGAAATATGATGGAAGAGATATGAGTTGTGTTCCTGGTGCCAGATCAGTTGAATACTCCACATCCCTCTCTGGGGGGAAACCATAAAAATAAACTGGGAATACCTCAGAAAACTCATTCACTACATGAGGTAGTGCACCTTTTGTGGAAATACCATAATCCTCTAGTGTGAGAGATGATAACTGGAAGATAAGACTTTCCAACTCTGGCAGATGAGGTCATGCATGACCCGACCACAGATCACATTCTCCATGAAATACTTGAAGACTCCCATCAGGTGTTGTGAAACTCACTTGCTGACTATACCCATCAATGTGTGCCTGGAAGTGTTGTATACAATCCATGCCATGTATTATGTCAAACATTTCCATATATAGGACCAAGATGTCCCACTCCATCGCATCCCCTAACAGAAAAAGCACACATGAGGGGCACCTGAGACCCTGCTCCTTCATCTTTCCCAGCGGCGTCACCAACTCCATCTCAAAAGACAACAACTCAGTTGGTGAATTCAGAGTGTCAACACAAATTTTATAAATTAATGAAAAAGAAGAACCAGTATCAAAATGGGATTCAACTATAGATGATGTGATAAAAAAGGAACCTTGAACTATCGACGGTCCCGCCTCTGATCCTACTTGTGCCTAATCCACCACATAGAGATATCCGGTCTTGGCCAGAGGATGACCTCTAGTCTGTGGTCGTGCCCTAAACTAGATCTACCCAGAATATAACCTAGCCCAACCACCATGACCTCTAAATCAAGATCCCATAATCCTCGACGGCCCAAACTGTGCAGGCACTCCTCTTGATTCCACTAACACTACCCCACATAGAAGTGGACGCCCACCCCTCAAAAGTGATATAAATTCCTCATGCCTCCACCCAGGTAACAAGGATTCCGAGATAGTGGGAATGATGTTCATATGTGTTCTGGATTTCCACACTAGTTGAACACAAATGATCTCACATCAGAAGTCACAGACGAAAACTCCCTGGAAGTGTAGCCTTAACTGCCACCTCCTTTCTTCACTTGTTCCTCCTTCTTCCTTTTATTCTCTGAGGATCTGCCACTGCCCAATAATAGTACTATACCAGAGAAACTATCCCTACCATTCCTATTAATATCCTCTATAAATACCCAGTCAATGACCTCAGCATAGTTCCTCATCTTGAACAAGAAAACCAGGGAGTATATATCTGGTCGCAAGCCTTTCTCAATCCTTCAAGCCTTCAATTATTCATTTGAGATGAATTCAGGGGCATACTGAACCAACTCAGTGAAACATTTTGCGTACTCCATCAGATAAATATTCCCTTGAACAAGGTCTATGAACTCTCTGGACCTAGCATAGGCCAAGACCTCCGGGTAGTATTGTTCATTGAAGACAGCCTTGAAATCTCCCCAGTGCATCTTCTCATACTTCCCAGTCTGAAGCACTGACTCCTACCTCTTACGGCCAGGACACTCCAATATAAAAGAGGCACACTTCACCCTGAGCTCACCGGGTGTCTCTAGGATCTCAAACATACACTATATCTTCTCGTGCAACTCCTCTGCTTCCTAGGGATCTGTGCAGCCATGAAAAGTATGAAGCATGTTTTTCAGAAACTCATGTGTTTTATCTTTTCTAGGACCTATATATTCTTCCCTAACTAGAATAGGATCAGGATCTAGTCCTTTTCCCAAAGTTTGGACAGCCCTAACCATAGCCTCGATAGGCCTCTGATCAATCAGTGTGGGAGAACTATCTCTGACTTCCTCCTGTGGGTGCATGGGAGCTTTCTAGGGAGGCTTAATGCAACAAAAATTCAACAGTCATAAAACAATAATAAATTCCACAATTATGAAAATTTTAATCTAAGACATCAAATATCAATAATCTAAACACATGTCACTAATAAAGAAAACAACTACTCCACCCCCTCCTGATGTCCATGTGCGGTCTGCAGCCCACACGTCTCACCTAGAAGTGAAGTCAATAAGAAAATTCTAAAGTCTCTTAGTGACTCATGCTCTGCAACAAGAGGTGTGGGCCTGACACCCTACTCATGATCGAAACCCCAAGCCCCAATAGTCCTAGAACTTTTCTATCCCGACTCATCCAAAAATATTAAAATAACCCAAAAACACGGGTCTCCTCTGATACCATTTTGTCACGAACCGAATTTAGTCGCCACTAATACCGGAACCAAACCTGCCCTATGGGAAGTCCCGAAGGAAGTTCCATATCCCCACTAGCTAGAAAAAGTTCCCAAGTATCATCAATTTAGGTTTTGGAATGATTTACCTGAGTATGAAATCATAAAACATTAAAATAATTTGAAATATAAATCTGAAATTTTCGATCCAAACAAGTATTAAGAAAAAACCAGAACTGAATACATTTTTTTAAAGAAAATACAAGTGATCCACATAAAAATAAAGGCATCATCAAGACTTCTCAATGGACTCCATGAAACAAGGGGTCATAACCCACAATCCATCTCCACAACTCCACACCAAGGATGGGAACAAACACCCTGAACTGCCATCACCCAAAGCCTTACCATTACCGGAGTCAAGAATGATAATGTCTACTTAAACCCAAGGGTTGTAAGTAGGGTCTGAGCCTAATCCCAATAGGATACCACCTAATGATTCTAAATTTCATGCAATATAGGTTGAAAAATAAAGTAGTTTTTATATGCAAAGAAAATCATTATTTAATTCTGAGAAATGAAACTTCAAATTGAAAACAGTTTTCAAGATAAAACATTCAGAATGTTAACACATTTAAATATGAATGTTAAAAACTATAATATACATTCATTAACACCTAGATACATAGTAAAATACCACAAATTCAATGAGAAACAAAATTGGGGACACCCCTAGGCACTAGATAGTCTCGGGCCCCATCTACCTCGTACCTCGGTGTAATGTAACCATATTAAAAGCCATTCCGGTGCATGATCCACTAGTAGGGAAAATAAACATCACCTAGTGGTCCCCAATAATCTTCCATACAAGTTATTTAGATTTTTCATTTTCCAAATGCTAAGTGAAATAGGGACAAAACCCCTCCAGTCCTCTAGACGTGCTAGTATACATCTACCCCACCTAGGTACTCAGGCTTCCCCCTTTGTGATAAAACATTTCAAGCATTCTACATAAATAAATTTTAATATAAAAAAACACTAATGGTCACATTAAAATATTCCATTATCTAAAAAAACATTATACAACATAAAACACACCACAAAACCCTTTGATTTTCCATAAAACAGTTTCTCAAAAACCCCCATTATTTTTCTCCCAAAACTCCTTGAAAACCCCACATTGCACACTATGTGCACACACAAATTTACCAAAACAGAATTCTCAGTGCCAAAAATAATCCTATAAACCTATTACATGTGTTATAAAAAAACCACATTAGTCATAACATCAAATATCCATGTAAAAAAACAAATTTAGCACCAAAATGGTGCCAAAAAATCCTTCACCTATCAAACGTCACCCAAATCAGAATTTACAGTAGAAAACAAGGGTGATAAACATTCAAAAACAATTTTCCGCCCTAAAAAATTTCAATACAATCAACCAAGAAGTTATTGGGCACCCCCAAATAAACATATAAAACAATTCTATTAAAACCCCCCCCAATTTCAAATAAAATTGGAATTTAAAATTCATTTTCATTACCAACACCTATAAAACTAACTTTTTAAAGCAATAATAAAATGTAATAAACCTGAAAATAAGATAAATATAGCATTTTATGTCCCAAATATTTCATAAAAATGGAATCACCTACAAACTTAATGAAAACTCTTGAATCCTTTGTGTGAAAACTCGAACGCACCACCGCCACACCTCAAGAAAGGTAAAACTGACCTAAAACCAGAATTTCAAGACATGAAACAAAAGATCAAACCCTAATTTTCAAACCTTGATTTTTTTATATTAGGAACCTCAATGATAATAGAATAAACCTTAAGCACATTGAATGAAGCCCTAAGAAAATTGAATGAAGATTAAAGGAGACTCACTTATTTGAGGGATCTTGAAGAAATCATCCCAAATATACTAGTTTCAAAAAATTTAAACTGCTAAAACATTAAAGTTATGTTCAAACATGGATAAGTTGATCGTGTAGGAGTATTAATGGGGAAAAATAGTGAGAAATGATTGTGTTATGAAGAAAAAAAATTACCTTTATAAATCTACTCGAATTGAGGAATTTTAAGAATATTTGACTTACTATTCAAATCAAATTAGCTCTAAAGAGAAGGATAAGATAATGGGAGCATGCCTAGGTTTAGTGGTCTCCGGATAATGGTGGAATCATAGGATAATAGTTAAAATTGAATAAGATATTAAATTAAAAAAACAAATTTTAAAACTAGAAAGGGGCTTTCAGGCTGGCTAAATTCTTTAAATAAAAACCCAAATCCACCGTTATAATGAATTCATAAAGGGTCCAAATTGCAATTGTTGTGTTAATAGTTCAGGCGATGCCATATAAGAATTGTAATGGGTGAAAAATATTAAAAAATGAAATAGTTATAAAAGAAATGAAATTGGTTTATTAATCTGGAAATGGGATCACGGTTTGGCTAAAAAAAAACTCACCCTTTCCTCTAAAAAACATAAAACCCCCCAAAAAAACATAAAAAGAAATTAAATGAAATTTACCTTTAAAATAAGTCATGGATTTAACAATTTCTTTTTATTTTCAAACTCATTAATAGTTAAAAACATATGTATAATATTTTAAAATATTTAAGAGAATAAAAATGGATTTCTTGGGAAGGATATGAATTATTTTTAACAATGGTTTATATTTAAGGGGAATAAATTCATAAGAAAAAGAATATTTTAATCAAAAGTTCTATTTTATATAGATATAAAGATAAAATATCAAGAAATAAATGAATAATGGGTACATAACTAATAATTTAATTAATATGTCCAACAAGATGCATTATATCTCTATGAAGATATTTGAGTTGATAAAAACCCTTGCAACATTATTATCCTTTTAATTGACATAAATTTAAAGAAAGAACATTTTATTTATCATCAAATACTAATAATTAATTTAATTTGGTAAAATAAATCCAATATATATTAATCACACCATCTTAAATATATCACTATGTGTAACATGAAATATTCCTCAAGAAATTAAATTTCATACAAATAAAACCTTATGATATTAGAAATGTGTAAATCATAAGACCTTAAAGGATATGATTAAAAAATTAAAATTTAACATCTTTGTAATTATAATATCCTGAAAATAAATATTAAAAGGCCTTTTTAAATACCATTCCAATGAAAAAATGGTTTATAATAAGAAATATATTTTCTGGCAATAAAATTGAGACAAGAAACTCTTACCTTAGTTCTTGATTTCCACAAAAGAAATAAAATCACATAAAAAAATTAACTATATTAATCACATATTTAAGAACCTTTTTATTATATATAACCATTAATAAACTTTATTTATTATTATTCTCTACATGTATATAGGTTTGTTATTATTAATTGTGAAAATATTGTGTAGGGTATATTGACCATTTTAAACTATATTAAAAATATTATTGTTATCATTCATTATTCCTCCATATTTAACCATTCCAATATCATAAATAGTAATTAAATTGAAGTTTTATAAAATTTTATGAGGTTATAATTTTATTCAATTAGATTTTTTGTTATGGTTTTTGTAGAAAAATTAGAAACAAAAATGTTTTGGTGACTTTTGATTTGTTGTTTCACAGAAGGTATGTTATTGGTGTCCCAAATTCATATTACACACTCTTAAGATAGTATAAAAACATGGGTTCGATCCGTGGGGAACAGATGAGTCCGTTAATTCTATTGAGTATGGAATTAACTTAGTTAAGGATGCTAAATATAGAGTTTGATTTTTGTTTTTGATTATGACAACCATTTTGATTACTGATGTAAAGATTAATGTTTAAAGGTGATGAAAAGAAAAGCGGTTTCTAATGGGGCTGATTAGAAAAAGGAGTGTGTTGGGTCTATAGTGATTATGGATGTTATGAAAAATTCTTATTAGGTTGGGTTGTTCATAATAACCCAAAACTCTAGAATTCAATTGTGACAAGTTCCCTTGGTTTAGTAAACATTGTCTAGAACTGAAAAAACTGACTCCTTGGACTGGTAGTCATTGTTTCACAATTATTAATTCAGATCAGTCCATTTTGGAGTCTATTAATGCTTCCAATTATCATGAAGGTATTCATCGTTATTCTTCCTTTGAATCCCTAAAAATTCTTCCCATGTTCTAGCATAGAATTTTCAGCGATAAAAAGAATTGATTGGAGAAGAATAAAGATAATTAAACCGAAAAAACACAAATATAACAATTAATAAAAATTACAACACTATTTTATCATCCATAGCCCCAAAATATAGGGTGGTCAGTTACACATTGAAGAAAGTATGACAATAGAACCCTCGATACCCGATGTGGTCATCGAAGAAACATTAAAGGGAGGTGAATTCTTTGGTAGAATGGTGGAATGGCGGAGTAGCAAAACAACGATAGCATGACAGTAGGGAAGAAAACCCTCCCTACAGAGAATATTGAATATTGATCCTAAAACCATAGGGTAATTAATCTTTTTATAGAAATCAAACGTACACTGCGTGTATAAAAAATACATGCCGTGTAGTTTCATCAACGCGCTTTTGTCATAGTTTTCCTATAGTAGGTGGACAGTTATGCCACCCTTCACATCTACTGCCTCGAAAGCCTATTGGTAGAGGGTACATGGTATGTGGCACCGCCTCACATGGTGTTTAGTCTCTGGAAATCACCACCAAATGCATAAAGAATCCTGTTAACAATGTGAAGGTACGACCCACGTGGCATGTCATCTCTGTTCGGGAGAATTGGTCTTGTTCTCATCTGGCCGATCAATGTCTGATTCTGAATATACATGGGGTGTAGGGATGTACATGATGTTTAGTTGGTAATTTTCATCAGATTTCACCTGGTTTGTCTGTTCTTCTAGAAGACACCATAAGTAAAAAAGATCACCAAAATAAAATTATTTGTCCACAATGTAGAACGTATTTTCTGAAAACATGTTCTAATTTTCAAAACTATATGTGGAAATGTATGCACAAATCGAGTGTATCAAACTCCCCCACACCTATTAATTTTCTTTCCCTCAAGAAAATTTTAACATATAATTAAAAGAATCTATATTAAAAAATAAAGGCATTCAATAAATCCTAAGTGTATATGATACATTCCCAGGAGAAAATTCTAAAAAGATACAAAACATATTCATTTTATAAGATATTCTAATCATACCTCATATATAACTCAATTTACTACTTTCATCCTCTTTTAAACACATTTTTCAACATTTCAAAAATGAGGATGCCACTTGATTATCTATCCCACCAGTAAAAAACACCCTCAACACTCAAGATATTTTAAATCGAAGTTATGCTCAATCTATGGTATATACACTCTATCCATATGTTTTCAATAAATCTAGTTCTCTACTTCTGAAAATTGAATTAAAAAAATCATTAGGGGTTTTTAATATAGTTCATATGTCTCTGTTTCTAAGGGATAGTAGGTAAAATGTGTAAAAATAAACTATGAGGCATGAAAAAGGATGTTAAATCCTTTAAATAACAATACATGATATTCAAAATAATTCTCAATGTAAAAGTATCCTCGATAAGCTCTGTCGAATCCTCTCATCCCCACCATCTCCCTTAGTCAGCTAGGGTTCACAAACCATCAAGTGAGTATAAGGTCCCCTTGTCTGTATCATTATTTCACTCTCTTTTGTTAACTAAGGGGACCTATAAAGAATTACATGAATAAGGGTTTAGAACCCTTTAAAACCCAAAATTAATAAGAGTCACTCCCACACACTTAATTTTGCGACTATTCAGAAAAATGTTCCATGTACTATCAATTACCTTCCTAAAGATCAAGTGAATAATCATAAAAAGTTTAAAATAATTAGGGTAGGAAGGGAAATATGCTTGTAATATGGCTTCCTGATAATGTTTTTCGTGGTTTCTATGGGATTTACGAAGTTCAGATATAGGGTAGGTCTCAAGATAAAAGGGGTTGAAATAATCGAATGCCTCATACATTTTAATATAATTCAAAAAATCATGTTTTGAAAAGAAAACATGAAAATTATTAAGGTCATATATATCCTAAGAATCTCTCAAGAAAGAGGGTATTGTATAGAATATGAAAAAGGGTTTATAATACCTCTCTAGAGTGGGGAAAACAAAAAAGTAGACAATTTGGTTATGACATGCATATAAATTATTAGCCTAATCAATGTAATTACCCAAGGATTACAAGTTTCAATTTAAACTATATCATAAATAATTTTAAAACAAATAAGAACCCAAATAAGCATGCAACCTTTACAAATATCCTACTTATACATTATTATTTATAAGTATTACTAACCAAAATTTATTCACTTTTTCAAATATATCTCATAATAATGATGTATCTTATATAATGGTAAGGTAAAAGACTAAGGTGGTAAAGAGACTCCCCCCCCACACACTTAATACTACATATGGTTCACTCAGGGCACTACTAAAGGGGGAAAAGAGGATGGAGACACGAAAATGCATGGGAGAGGGGAGGAATGATATGAAAAACAAAACAAATACTGTGAAAATCTAAAAAATACTATTTTTGGGACCAATAAGAAAAGTCAAGGTAAGAATTCAAGTTGTCTAAAAGTCTCTCTAGTGTAACTGTGACTATCGATGGAAAAGAAAACTACAAGAAAGCATATAATCACATCACAGAATTGGAAATTAGATATATATAGAGGAGAACTCAAATTTCACAGTCAAGGTGTAACCTCAATGGAGGAAGTTTCGAGTAGAAGAGGGATGGAGTCAACGGATTTAGTATGAGGAGGAATAGAGACCTCAGTCTATGGTAGTGATGATGTAGAAGGGGAATCCGTGACGGCAAGCTCTGTAAATGGAGGTGGGCCAATACATATAATAATGATGAGTATAGGGTCCATGTCCAGGACAAAATCAGAAGGTGTTATGGTAGAAGCTGGAGGCGAAGAAGTAGAGGTAGTTGTCAGGGGAATAGGAATCCCATGATACTGTAGTAGTAGATCCATCATCCACTCAATGCAGTCCAGGAACTGAGCAGATGTAGTCTTCCACAGAAGGATAACAGCCTGGTGATGCTCTATATGAGCCAGGTTGTGGTCTATCACAGCTAGGCAGATGGTGATGAGGAGGTCAGCCAAGGGTGAAGAATTTTAATGGGTAGGGGAAGGTCCATGAGGGGGAATGGTAAAGGAAGTAGGGAAGTGTGAGGAAGTCAGAAGGGGCGGGGAAGGAGGTGAAAGTGCGTCCTTGGGTGAAAAATGTTGGTTGGTGGTGGTGGTGGGGCCTGGGCAAGGACATAAGTGCCCCCTGATTTTGTACCAATCACATGCAAATAAGCATGAGAAATTCCATCAGCTACGGGGGACCTAATTGGTCATGGGGAAAGCAAGGATCCAAAATGATGAGGTGGTGGGAAAGGAGGGTGGTGTAGAACCAACCGTTCAGGTTGCCAGGACAGCCGGTGAACATATCTTGCAAGTAAGAGGTGGCATGGTAGGGGAGGTCTGGGTAGTCCTCTCAGATGACACATGTGAGGATTTCTATGTCATGACTTATCACAACCCCCATATTCTCATGGTGGGTAAACAGGATGGTGCTAAAGCACCAAATGGTGAAGTGGAGTATAGAGTCAATGATGAGGGTACTCTTCTTGGAAGTGGGGGTGTAGTGTTGGTCTTCCCCAGCAATATCACACCACATGGTGATGATCTCAGAGTGATCGGGGAGGTTTAAGGTGGAGACAATGGTTGGGGTGACTAGATGGGGATTAAAGCCACACCCTTATCCAAAATCAGGCAAGTTAAGAGAACATTTCGACCACCCCGCCTAAATCAGACCACTGTACCGTGTCTCTAGGTGTATCCCGGTACTCGGGCCCATGGAACTCAAAGGATGCAGCGAACTCTAGAAATAAATCTTTGAAAATAATAGTTCTAACCTAAGAGATCACGAGTAATGAAGTGTTCCCAAAAAGATCCTCCAACTCCCCCCATATACCCAAATGTCGGGGCACACTTTTATTATTATAATGAAAGCACAACTAGATTATGCGGTGAGAGAAGCACCGGACTCGATCATGTGCCAACTCTATGATTGGAAACACCAGACAAGGATATGGGGCCCCATTAGGGGCACCGGTAGGGGCCGGCCCTGGTGGTGGAGCTGCCTCAATAGGTGAATGTCCACTGGATGTGGCGGTTGGTGAGGGATCACTGCTATTGAAGAGGACTCAAGAGGTGTTAAAGCTGGTGGGGAAGAAATATGGGTGCTCGGAGGCTCCGTGCAGGGTGGTGGAGGTGCGATACTAGTATCAGCCCCCATCGGGGTGATGAGTGGTGGGAAGATGGCCAACGGAGAATGCTAGTACTCTGGGAAGTACCGATATGGTGTTGTCATGGGTTGGAGTCATATCTACAAAAATGTGGGCCTATCATCCTCAGTAGTGGAGGTTGTTTTCTTCCCACACACAGGGTATCTATCTTCCATAACCTAGAAAATAAATGAAAACAAAACAAAAGAAAAATAAAAGAAAATGAAAATGAGAAAATGTGAGAAAATAATAAAATTAGAAGAACAAGGTGTGTATATCCAGATACACGGTGTATAATAGGAGTGTGTAAGAAAACAAGTACGCTGGATAGACACACTGTGAGGTCTTTTGTTGTGAAAATAGAAGAACATGGTGTGTCTCATAGCGTACATTTTGTGTACC
This sequence comes from Viscum album, assembly GCA_963277665.1. Taxonomy (NCBI): domain Eukaryota; kingdom Viridiplantae; phylum Streptophyta; class Magnoliopsida; order Santalales; family Viscaceae; genus Viscum; species Viscum album. The sequence goes on from OY728148.1 coordinate 1,418,037,695, forward strand.
ACAACAGGGTGTACGACCCATGTGAGAAGTCAGAAAGGGCTGGAAAAGGGTAGGGAAATGAGGAATACATTCCATGTGGAATGTTTTACATGCCATATAAGTTAACATGGTGTGTGAGTCATGTACATCTTTCCACATTGGGTCCTCCATAGGGTTGGTGGACACGACGTGTCCCAAACAGACACGCAGTGTAAAGTGACATTGAGAGGGGGACATGTCCCAAACAGACATGTTCAAGTCCAGAAGGCCAGGGGAGGCACGATACTAGGTGTTTACTGAACATGCATGCCATATATCGGCCAAATAGAGAAAATTTGATGTGTGTTTCCATGTACGGAACGTACACGGCATGTGTTCTTCGCACAAGTCGTGTGCTTCGTGAGAACACGAACCATCATACAGTCCACAAATCACCCTAAATGATATGAAAACTAGTAAATAAGGAGTTTAAAAGGGCATACCTGAAGTGAGGATTGTAATGTATAAGAAATCCAGAACTAAAACTCATGAAAATAGCGTATTGAATTCAGATGTCCAACGTGCGTGTGATGGAAGAAAACGGGGAGAGGGGGGTTTGTGTGACACGGGCCAAGGTTCTGTGGGGCATGACCTTTACATTCGCAGTACATGGCATGTAATGGGGACCACACACTATGTATTACCTTTTTTATTATAATTATAGGTATATAATAATTAATATTAATAATTAAAATAAAATAAATCTTTATAAAATATACTAAAAAATCTATAGAAGTAATATATCAAGAAAAACATATTTTGTGTTCTAAAATTAGAAATAGAGAATTATAACCATTGGTATGATGCTTAGGGTGAGGTTCGAACTCACGGTTGTCCGATCAAAATATAATCCCTCATCCATTGGAGAAAATGTTGTACAAATGATCATGTTTATGAAATATATATTAGTTAATGTACAGAAAAAATACTACATAGGATGAAGAAAAGGCATGTCTCTAGTTTTTAATTAGAATAAAAGGAATGAAGCATGGAGATTAGCCGAGTTTGAACATGGGTCTTTTGGATCTACGGTCGGGACCCTACAAATCTTTCAAATTTACCCGTATGTATGTTAGTATTTCAAAACCTATTTGAATTATTAAAAACATAGAACCGAAAATGTATATCGAAATCCATGCCATATGGTTTTATTAATATGAAAAATGATGGAAATGGGTTGGAAGTAAGGATTCAAATATGGGTCTTGTGCAAACTGGTATAGGACCCTGGCCAGTTGGTTCATCCTCATCATGGGTTTTCTTTTATTTATAAAAATTTATATATTATTTTGAAAAATACCATACACATCTTGTAATTGCACACAAGTATCAAAAGGATGTACTCCATATTGAAGGTAGGGAAGGAGGGATTCGAACTGGTGATAAATCAAATAAACTCCATTGTATTAACCATCATCATCAAGATAATTCAGGCTTATAAAGTTATCTCATCTATATTTTTATCATATTATGAATATTTACATAAAATGCCAGTACATGCCATTGGTCTAGGTGGCACACGGCATGTAACCTCTGGGTTTCCTCCTAGAAACCACCTTTGTTTTAGGTCATTGTATTGACCTCATTACTTATACTTACCTAAGATGGATGGTGGAGAGAATTCCCGCCATTTATTTCATGTGATTGTAAGTCCTCATCCACTGTCTGTTCACCTTGAATGGTTGACCATCCTTCCCAGAAATTTCCACCGCTCCATGGGGGAATACTCGTATGACTCGATATGGTCCCGACCATCTACACATTAAGTTTCTTGAAAATAATCTAAGACATGAATTAGAATGGAGTACTTGATCCCCAGATTGGAAGGATTTTTGTGAAATCATCTGGTCGTGGATTTCTCTCATCATCTGCTTATACAATTTGGCATTCTGAAATACCTCCCAATGGATTTCATAATGTTACGATAGTTGGAACGTACGCTTCTCTTCAGGTTCCTTCATATCAAAATTCAGGGCCTTGAAGTCCTGGTATACATTGTCCTCCAACTCTACTAGAAGATAGAATGGATTTCCATAGACGAGGTGGAATGTGGAAATCACTAGTGGTGTCTTGAAAGAGGTCTGAAATGCCCACAATGAATTGTCCAACTTCTTGGACCAATCATTAATTGAAGTGTTCACCATTTTCTCTAAAATATTCTTGAGCTCAGGGTTGGAGAGCTCCATTTTTTCATTAAAATGGGGATGATATGGCATTATCATATGATTCTTCACTCTGTACTTTGAAAGTACTCCATTCATCAATGTGTTGTCGAAGTGGGTCCCTCTATCACTGATGAGTACACAGGGAACACCAAACCTGCTAAAAATTTGTTTCTTTAAAAAACACATGACCACCTGGTCTATTTCATGTGTTGTAGCAACGGATTCCACCCAATTAGACACATAGTCGGCATAGAGCAGGATGTAAGTGTTCTCGAAAGAAGGAGGGAATGGCCCTATGAAGTCTATTCCCCAAACATCAATGATCTCAACCTCCATGATGGGGTGTTGGGGCATCTCATCTCTGCACCGCACATTTCATTTTCTTTGGAATTGATCACAATGAGAAACAAAGGTTCTCTAATCTCTATGCATGTTGGGCTAGAAAAACCGAGAATACAGTATCTTTTCTATAGTACGGTTTGGCTGATGGTGTTCCCCAACTAGAGAGGCATGATAGAATTCTAGGACCCCCATGAACTTCAGTTTCTGGGATAAAACATTGTATCAATCCATCTCCACTGGATCTAAATAGTAAAGGAAATTCCCATTAGTACCTATTGACATCAGAGAGAAACCTCTTCCTCTACTAGAAGGAGAGGTCTGGGTGGATGGAACCTATAACCAAATAATTGTCAAAATCATCATACGAGGGCCGAGGTGATACTTCAAATGAAAAAATTGATCATCAAGGAATTCCTCCTTGATCTCTCGATATTCATCCTCTCTATACGACAGTTTTAAGTAGGAGAGATGGTCAGAAATAATGTTCTCGCACTCCATTTTATCTTGAATATCGAGATTAAATTTTTGTAGGAGGAGTTCCCATCAGATCATTCATGGATTGGCATCATTCTTGTTCATCAGTTACATGAGTGGTGCAAGGATAGTATAAACAATAAGATAATATGACACTAAATAAAATTGGAACATTTCAAAAGAGAACACCAATGCCAGCAGATCCTTTTTTGTGGTAGTTTAGTTCATTTTTGCTTCATTTATCTTCCAGCTGGAATAATATATGGGTCAGAAAATTAAATCAAGCCACTGGCCAAGGATTACTCCCCCTACGTAGTCACTGGAATCACAACTCACTTCAAATTACTCTTCCATGTTGGGATCAATCATCACTAGATCTTCCACCAGGCGTTGCTTCATGTGCTCAAAAGTTGTGGTTCATTCCACATAGAACAAAAAAATGGAATCTTCAGTCAGAAGGTTGGTGAGGGGTTGAGCAATCTTTGAGAAGTCGCAGATAAAACACTTGTAGAAACAAGCATGTCCTAGGAAGTTATGGATGGATCTAACCAAAGTCATAATGGGAAGTCATTAAAAGACTACTATCTTTGATGGTTCCACCACAACCCCCTTTTTTATATTCTTTGGCCATAGAAGATGCCACTCTACATCATGAAATGACACTTTTCACAGTTCAGAACTAGGTTAATGTTTTCACATATTTCTAGTACTAGCTCCATGTGTTGTAAGCAAGTGGTGAATGATTTTATGTAAATAGGATAATTATCTACAAAACCCACCAGGATTTGTTCTACCATGTCATGGAAAATAGCTAGCAAGCAACACTGGAAGGTGGAGGGAGCATTGAACATGCCAAAGGAAACTCTATAATAAGAAAACATACCATAGGGGAAAGTAAATGTGATCTTCTCTTGATACTCTTGGGAAATGGAAATCTGATTATAGAAGGAATATCCATCGAGGAAGTAGTAAAACTTATTCACCGCTAGTATCTCTTGAATCTAATTGATGAAGGGTAGGGGAAATGATCCTTCCTTATGGTGTCATTCATCTTCCTATAGTCCACAGATTCTCTCCAACCCTTGACAGTGCATGTGGGGATGATCTCATTCTGGTCATTTGAAATCACTGTGATAGCCCCCCCCCCCCCCCCCTTTGGGTACTATTTTGAAGGGAATCACCCACAGACTATCTGATATGGGGTATATGATGCCTATATCCTGCAACTTTATTACCACTTTCTTCGCAACATCATTCATGGTGGGGTTCAAGGGTCGAGGTTATTGCCAAGATGGATTCACTCCTTCTTCAGGCAGCACCTTGTGGGTGCAAATGGTAGGGTTGAGGCCCTTCAGGTCTACAACTTTGCACACAATATCCTGCTTCTCCCACTTCAAAACCTACATAAGCATATCCTCTTGATTTTGTGATAGTGCTTCACTAAGTATAATAGGAAATGTCTGATGGTCTCCTGTGTAACCGTACATCATAGAGGATAGGATAGGTTTCAGTTCTAGTGTAGGTCCTGTTAGAATAGAAGGTACAAGTTGTGGTACCTCTGCCCGCTCCAAAATATTGGGAATAATAGCACACTGTTAGTAGTGGTCACCCTGGCCTTCAAGGAATTACATGTCTTTTGGTGCTTCATACTCTGGAATGTCCAGAAAAACCATGTCATCTGAGGTGGAAGAACATACCAGATCATCTCCTTTTCTGCACAAGTGATCATCCATGGTGGTCACTACATAGCAGCCCTCATGTTATGGTAATGATTCTTGCTTGGTAGCTTTGAGGACATTATAGTAGAAACTTTTTTCTCCTACCCGGAAAATCAACTCCCCCTGGTGTACGTTGATCAATACCAACCTAGGGGCCAAGAAAGGCCTTCCCATAATGAGTGGCACCTCTTAGTCTTCCTCCATGTTGACGATGATGAAATTCACAGGGAGGATTAGCCAACCCACATTCACCAGCACATCCTACAGTAGCCCCTTTAGATATTTCATGGGTTGGTCGTACAAATTAAGGGTTACTTGGATAGGCTTTAGGTCGTTGAGCCCTAGGTTCTTAAAAACTCTTAAGGGCATGAGGTTGACATAGGCCCCTAAGTTTCATAGGGCCTTACCAAACTCACATGGTCTAATTGTGCACGTGATAGTGAAGCTACCTATAGCTTAGTGCTCAGGTGAAATCGAATGATATATGACCATTGAGAACACCAGTGTAATGGTGCCCAGATCCTCCATCTTCCCTTTTTTGAAGAGGATATCCTTCATGGATTTCACATATGAGGTCATCTGTGTCAGTGCCTCTGAAAATGGAATACTAATGTGCATATTTCGGAACACTTCCATGAACTTTCTGAACTGGTGGTCTAGAATTCTATTCTTCATTGTCTTTGGGAAGGGTAGGGTAGGATCAAAGGGTTTGACAACCTCCTTTACTTAAACCTATAGGGCCTCTTTTGGTGGGCCTTTGGATGAGGAGGGGTCTGTAACTGTACCTTCTTTGTCATCAGTGGGTGTAGGTGGACCTGGATTTGTTGGTTCTATATATTGTAGATCATTTCCACCACGCAGTGTGATGACATGGGTCTCCTCCCTTGGGTTCTTCTCAGTGTTACCTGGTAATGTACTAGGCTGCCTTTTCAATATATGGTTTTCCATATGGACAATTAGATTATATATGCTCCTAATGGAAGCATCTTGATTCTTGAATCTGGTCTCAAAATTAGATATAAAGTTGTTCATAATAACCTCTAACCTTTAGGTGTTCTCCTACTGATGTGGATATGCATCTGGTGTAGGAATTGGATGTCTTGACTGCTACAGGTGATGGTTTCCTTACCCTTTCTATTGGTAAGATCCCTTCTGATGTTGTTGTTGCCTCGAGTACTGGCTCTGATGCTGGGGCTGACCGTAGTTGGGCGGTCGTTGGGGCAGAGGAATCTGTTGTTGTGGCCCATAGCCTGTGTTCTGGTGATCACACTATGTTGGGTTCTGCTACTGCTGGTACTAGTTTAGCCCTCGTTTTGGAGCTATATAACTCACCTCGCTCGTAAAAGGGCCATTTTTAGGTCCTGAGCATTCTTTCGTGATTTGTTTGTCACCACATTGGTTTCATGTTGGATGGTTTGCCGCATATACTTGAAACGTGATCTTCAAATTCAGTGCATCAATCTATTTGGGCATAGCATCCAACTAGGCAGCAAGCATAGTAGTGGCATCGATATTATTCATACCTTGTTTTTGTGTGCCCCGCTGAAACTTCCACTAGAATCTTTTGGCAGACATGTCTTCCAGTAGATTGAAATGATCTTCATGGAATATCCTCATAACTGTAGCTCCTGCAGTAGCATCCACCACAGACATTGTGTTTCTCATTAGTCTTCCATAGAATATATTGGCGTACATCTAATTTGGGAGTCTTTGGTGTGTTAATTTGCGCAACATCTTCTTGAAATTCTACCATGACTAGAACAATGACTCTGAGTCATGCTGCTGGAAGTTGTGTATCTCATTCTGCAAGGTCACCATCTTTTGAAGGTGGGAAATATTTTAACAAGAACGCCTGGGATAGCTCCTACAATTTAAGGATAGACTGATATGGAAAACCATTTATCCAGACTTTCTCCATATCCCATAGAGATAAGGGTAAGAGATGAAGATGAATGGTGTCCTCGGACACTCTATGGTAGTGGAACATGTCACAGATCTATAGAAAATAATAGATATAGGTGTTTGGCTCCTCGCTGGGCAGGCCTCTGAACTGAACTGTGTTTTGGATCAGCTTCATAATAGTATGATTGATCTCCAAATGATGGGCCTACATTGGAGGAAAGACAATTCCCATGTAATTTCTATGAATAGACAGTAGGTCTTACTCCATGAGAGTATGGCATGGAGGTGGCTGCAGAGGGAGTGGAGGAGGAGTATATTGTTGCTCCTGAGGGGCGAAGTACGACCACTGAAAGACCCGCTATGGAAGTTTGGTCTAGTCAAACACCATAGGGGGTTATTGTGGAGTCCCCTGGTAGTTCCTCAGGAGGAACTCCATGAAGCCTCCTTGTGGGGCTTACTCCGACATACCAGCAGCGGGAGGCTTCTAGTCCTGGTACAGGTTCCCTACTGTAACATTAGTGGCCAGATCTCCCTCCTCCTTGTTTGGAATGACTGGTGAGTTCTGGTTGTGCTCTTCCACTAATGCATGTTGAGGTCTCAAAGATTTCCGTTTGATTTTACAGTCAATTGGAATAATGACTGATGACTCGGTACTCCTAGATCGGGTGCAGTGTCTACTCATGCACCTATGATCCAAAACACACACAAAACAAAACCCAGACATAAAAGCAAAAATAAAGATAAATATAAATGGGATTAGGAAAGAGAATTATGGTAATTTTTAATATTTATTTTCATTAAATTAATTAAAATGTAACTAAATTTAACACTGAAACCAAAGTCCCCGGAAAAAGCACCAAAAATTGGTTTTTCGTTTCACTGAAGGTATGTTATTGGTGTCCCAAATTGATAATACCCACACTTAATAAAGTATATAATATGTGTGGGGTTGATCCATATGGAATGGATGAGTGCGTGAATTGGATTGTGGTTGGAATTAACTTAGTGAAGGATACTAAATTTAGAGTGGGATTATGGTTTTCGATAATGACAACTGTTTTTATTACTGAAGTAAATATTAACTATTAAAGGTAAATAAAACAAAAGTGGTTTTTAATGTGGTTGAAACAAAAATGAGTGTATTGGGGCTATGGTGATTATAGAGGTTATATGAAATTCTTATTAGGTTGTGTTGTTCATAATAATGCAACACTCTGGGTTTCAATTGTGACAAGGTTCCCTTGGTCTGGTAAACTATGTCTGGAACTGAAGAAACTGATTCCTTGTTCTGGTAATCAGTGTTTCACAATTCTTTATTTAGATCAGTCCATTTTTGAGTTGATGAAAACTTCCAATGATCATGAGTGTATTTATCATTATTCTTCCTTTGAGTCCTTAAAAATTCTTCTCTCGGTCTAGCTCCAAATTTTCAGTGATAAAAAATAAATGATTAAAGAAGAATAAGAATAATTAAACATAGCAACACAAACATAACAATTAATCCAATTTACAACTCACTTTTATCATCCACATCCCCAAAACATAGGGTTTTTAGTTACAAATGGAAGAAAATATTACAACAGAACCCACAATACCTGATGTTGTCATTGAAGAATCTTCGAGGAGGGGTGAATTATTTGGTAGAATGGTGGAATGTAAGAGTTACGGAACAACGGTAGCATGGAAGCAGGGCAGAGTAACCTCCCTCATTCGAATATTGAATATTGATCATAAAACCATAGGCTGATTCCCCTATTTATAGAAAACAAAATAACACTGATTGTATAAAAAAAGTACACATTGTGTAGTTTCTTTAATGTGCTTTTGTCATTTTTTTTCTTCGGTAGGTGGCCAGCTATGCCACTATTTACTTATGTGGCCTTGACGGCCAGTTGGTGGTGGGTACATGGCATGTGGGTCCACCTTACAAGGTGTTTAGTCTATGGAAGACACAAATAACCACATCTAGAAGCCTATACATAGTGTAAAGGTATAACCCACAAGATGTGTCATCTGTGTTCTGGCGACTAGGGAATGTACCATTCTGGTCGATCCGTGTCTGCGTCTAAATGTTCACGACGTGTAGGTATGTACATGCCGTGTAGTTGATAATTTTTCTCAGAGTTCACACAATTTGTGTGTTTGGCCAGAAGACACCTTAAAATAAACAGGATCACTAAAATCAAAGTATTTTTCTACTAAGTAGAAGGTATTTTCTGAAAACCTATTCTTATTTTCAAAAATATATGTGGAAATTTGGATACAAATAGGGTATGTAAACTTTAATAAATAAACTATAGTATCATAATTAATGAGTTTAATATTATTGTTACCATTAAAAATAAAAAAAATAAAGTCATTATTTACTAATTTATATAATATTTAATTTGTAATTAATTTCTCATAGTCATCCAATGTATTTTTATATATCATTATTTAGGAAGGGTTTTTGGTGGACCCAAACACAAACATAACAAAATTAATTAAATAGTAAGGTCATGAAGGGGATTTATTTAAAAATTACATCATTATTATTGAATAATAATTATATTATTTATATTTTCCTATTTTTTTAGTCTAATTTTGTGATATATTAACAAATAACTAAGAAAATTAACAAAAATAGGGATAAATTACTTTGACAAGGCCGAAGTCCACACAACACATGGTTAATATTTTCAATTCCTAATGAATTAGGTTTAAAAAAGTGGATTACAATTTTTATCTTCACAATCACAATTATATTACACATATCACATTTATTATTCAACTACATTACTTAACTATTAAATGGAGGTTGTGATGAAAATGGGAAGATGTCGCTTCGTAGAGGCGGTAGTCTGCACAAATGCATGATCGATTTCCATTTGTTTTCTCTAAGTGGATGTGAAGGAATAAATAATGGGTTTAACAATAATATAATAAAATTTCAGAGTAGTAATGATACATAGTTCATTATATTAATATGGTTTATAAATGATTGGAATTGAAAAAATTTATGAATAAAAATTAAAGGGTTAAGTAAATTTCATATTGGGGAAACAAACATTCTCTTACAAGTCTCTTGGGAAATGTTGGGAATCAACTAAAAAATGAGACAAGTGGTCGTTTAAAATCATATAAGAGTATAATATTTTAATAATTTTATATTTTTATGACAAAATTTATTCAGAATAATGGACTAATTTTTTCAGGGAAGTGTTCCACTTATATAACTATGGAAATGTAACTTTGTTGAATAAACATTATTTTTCAATAATGTATTTAATATATTGATTGTTAAATGGGTACAAAAGTGTTAAAAATGGATTTTGGGATCATATAAGGTTAATAGAACCTCATCGACTCATTTTATCATGTTTTAATCATGTTTCAATCCTTTTACTAATTGATTTCTAAATTTTATAATTCTTGTTTCTACCTTGGAAACATGTTTTTACACGAGGAATTTATATTTTATTGAAAATATAATGTCCCATATATTAATAAAAACGGGTGTTATAAAACTAAATTTAATCCAAATATAAAATAAATAAAATTATAAAAAATAGAAAATTAATTTTAAATAAAAAAATTTAGTTAGAGGAAAAATATGTTGTAGAAAAAATATTGTTTTCAATATTAACTATTCTTAATTCTTTTTATTTGATTAACATTTGAATTAGTTATAGTATATTTATATATAGGTTTAAAATTATATTAAATTTTTTTAGAATACTTTAATTTATTTTATTTCCTAAAAATTACAAAATACAAATAAAATAGTTCTTTGAAGAAAAAAATTACCATTATTATGTTCTTTATGATTAATATTAGAAAAAAAAATTATGAAAAAAATGAAATTAAAAATATAAATTTTTTTAATTTTTTATATATAATATGAACTCTATTTTTCTAAATTAAATTTATACATTTGATGAAATTAATTTTTTAATATAAGTTAATAGAAATTGTTTTTAGAGAATAATATTATTTTAGTATCCAACACATGACACATACATTTTAAAAATTCAATAAGTTATTTTTGATATCCTTTTTCAGTGAGATGTATTTCAAATAAATTACGCCATTGTTTTATTATGATAAAATCCTAGAATTTATTATATTATAGAAATATTTATTTACTTCTATTCACATGATAGACAATTTTTTTAGAAAAATATAAAAAAACGTCAAATATAATTTTTATATGCATATTTCATAAAATGAAGTTATTATTGTTAAATTAAAATAATAAAATTTATAAAGTCAATTTAAAAACATCAATATATATATATAAATAGAAATTCCTTTAATTGAAAAATCTATTTTTATAACAACATGGGTTCTTAGTCATATTTTGTTTGCATTTTCTTTTTAGTTACAATATTTTTTTGTTTAATATATGTTTTATTATTCTTAAATTTTATTTATAATATTAATATTATATGTCAAAGATAGTTTATGTTTTTTGTTATTCTTTAAAAAATATGGAAAAATAATATTAATTTAGTTAAAATATAGTCCCATATTTCTGGGATATGTAGATATTGTCCAAGGAACCTCTACTAGCACTGAATCGAGAAGAATTGTCAACTGCTTATCCTTGGGATCATAATCTATGTGATAGAATTACCATTTTGACTAGTATCATAGATGAGAGTGTTTTAAAAAAAATTGTTTATGGATATCACAAGCTCCTCCATTATTCCTTAAATCATATAAGGACTTTTGGATCAAGTGTAAAAGACATATATTACATAACATTTTCTTGTAATAATTACTTAGAAAATAGCAGAATTATTCCAAATTAATGATGTAGAGATTTATCATTGTGTACATTATTTGTATGAAAAATGAACTATCCCTTACCTTAGAAATGTTACCCTTATATTTGAAATTTACAGAATTATTTGTGTCATACAATTATATTATAATTTTAATATTTTGTAAAAGACATTAAACCTATAATACATCGATATGATTCTGGACTATGCCATTAATTTTGGTTTTTTTGTATCCAATGATATTCAATTATTCCCAATTTCCCATGTTGATGGAACCTTCATTGAAGTAGATTTTTTCTTTTACATGAAAATTTTCCTCTTTATATGTGATGTGAATCAACTATCCGGGATCAATATTCTAACACAATACATTTATTTCAAATTAATTTTTAAACATTTCCTTCTCATATTTACTTTTCATGATCCATGTTCACTGGTCCACTTCTTATTGGTGGTCAATGTGATTATTCCACCATCAGATCCATTAGATCATCCAAAATTTTCGTCACTATAAATCTATTATTTATATTCAGTCTGATGAATGTTTTTTCCAGAAACTACACTTCCCTATTATAGGACTTCATTCTAATATTTCTTTGTACACTGGAAGACCAATTCTATAATTTGTGTCTAAAACCTTCCCACAAAAATCAATAGTCATTAAAAATAATATATGTGAAGTAATTCATTCTCGTATATTTGTTTATTGATCTTATTAATTGAACTTAATTTTATCTATATATAGCACATATATTTTATGCACCTTATTTACATAATGATAAAAATAGATTCATGGTGAATTATTATGTGTCCTTGCTTCTTTAAAACACATTATTTTGTGATGTATTGGTAATCATAAACAAACTTTTTCTAGGGTGTGGGTACTTTTGGTTTCATGTAAAATTTCATTACATTTCCTCATATTATCAATCCCCTAAAAATATTATCTTTTATTTTTAAACCGCTACATTTTTATGGAAAATCTATTCATTAGCCAACTTATTACCTTCTTAACATATTTATAAGCTCATACATTTCTAATTTAAGATGTCAAGAATGTAGTTATTTGTATCTCTTGATAATTTTTCTTTTTTCACATCTTCATGAATTTTTCATCATGAACCTCAATCCATTTGACATAATGTTTCATATAATTATTAATTCTATCGATAACCTAGGGTTGATTTTTGACATTATTATTGAGATAAATTTTTTTCTTATATTTTTAATGATTAATATAATTAAGTTACTTATTTATATCCTTTAACTCATACTTTTTCCACTTCTTATAATTGTATTTAGAGTTTGGAATCACAGACCAGATAATTGAATTTATTTCCATTATCCCAAATATACATATTTTTATTGAATATAAGCATCATGTTTAACCTTAAGGTAAATTCTTTATTCAACTAAACTTTTTCGATCGTCACTATCCCCAGACTATGGTTTATCAATTACAACCATGAGTACTTACCTACATTAGTATTTTCAATTCTTATTTTCATTCACTTTAGTTTCTTATGGGGTTTCATGTCTTTGTTTAATCAATTTATTCTTTATTTTTTTTCATGGGTTCTTCTCCTTTATCGTAATCTCAGAATCTCTTCATACACCTTACATTGAGATGTTAAACATCTCCACACCAAAATCAGGAAATTGGAAAATTTCCTTTGAATTTCCCTTCGACATCCATTGGTTTTAAAAAAGTTAGTGGATCATCTAACAAAATTATTCATACTAAAGATTATACTCCATATTTAGTTTTTATATTTCCATGAATTACACTTCCTATGAATCATCCTTTTCCATCGTATCATTTTCATTCTTCCTCGTATGGTATGAATTATTGGTGTTGTAAAGACTATCTATCATCACCTCATTTCAATCCTTGTATTCCCGCATTGATGCCTTGAAATAAAAATGTGGTGTTTGTATTTTCAAGAACCAATTCACCATATTGATATAATCATAGAAGTAATTGACTCGTTGAATTTTCTCTATGATGATATTCACCATACCAAAGAATTCATCAATGGACTCAATAGAAGAATCGTAAAATACTCATACCAGTTTTAAAGAACCAATAATATTTCTTCATATACCTTTGAATCAAATTTATAAATTTTTTATGTTTTTCCAATATAACATATGTAACAACCCAGATTTTCACAGTGGTATACCTCGATTGTTTTAGGTTTAAATTTATTTCAACAGACCTTAAAATGTATCCCAATGAAGTCAAGGAGGTCATGAGAGGGTTCACAGCAATTTTCAATCCTTGAAAACTAAGATTTTGGAAAAAATACTAGGATTCACATCTATCAGAAACCATAAAGCCTAGCCTATACAGTCTCTCCTAACTTTGAAATGTGAGACCGAGGATAAATAGGGTCTGCGCGTTTTTTTTAAACTGTGTGACCCCAAGTCTATTCCTGTGTAAAAAAATTCCATGGTTGGAATATACATTTTTGTATGGTTTATACATATATATGGAAACTATGTGTCATAACCATGTATGGTCACTCCCTTGGTAATGAGGTTATCATGGTTCACACACGGTTTTCCCAAACACATTATCCAAACTATGTGGTACATATTTTTTAGGATGAAATGTCTATTTCTTTCTTAATGACCCTTTTATCCTGATTTCTTATTTTCCCCACATTTTATAAAAGATGGATTCCTCCTCCACCTCCATTAATCCAACTTCTTTTTTAATATAGGTATTCAGATATCTCTCTATTACAAAGACTGAATCAACTTCCAAGGCAAGAGATGGACAACTAGAGGCACGACCTCAATTCACATTCCTTCCAATCTAAGTTTATCTTTGGATCCATTGTGTAATTTTAGTGAAATCAATTTTTCCTTCATTTAATGATTTTTATTACTTTCTTTAATTTATTTAAATCTACAATGAATATGAGGTTTTCATCATACAAAAATTCATCAACGGCCCTAAGGGAGGTGGTATCATTGTTTTCTACAAAATTTTTGGTGTTTTCATATTCATTTAGTTATGCATAATGCTCAAAATCATCACACACTACATTAAAATGGTTTTAATTATCTGGAAATTAAATACACGGCTTATTATACTCCCAAGGATAATTGTTACATAAATAAAAGATTCCAACCTCAATCATGGGAACCCGTTTGGTGTAATAATTCTCCTTTATAATTAAATGATTAAATGCATGAAATTCCTTCTAAATATTTGGTTTGGATTATAAATGGAATTGTCCATTTTTATATAAATGTTTATTGATTAAAATCACCTATTAAGTTCTTGGATTAAAATATTAATGGAATTTACCCTTTCGTGTAATTTTTTAATTGATAATAGCACCTCCCAAGTGACATGTTGAACCTCGTAATGGAATTTCCATGTTTTTATTAATTAAATGGAAGGAATTAATTGGAAGTGTTTATTCATTATGGGTTTCCTCCCCTAAATGAATTAAATGGTTTAATTTAAATCAATTATAAAGGTTGGAAATGTCATACTAATAATTGCTTGTTTTATCAAATGATTTATATAATTTGTAATGACTTGTTTTTATTTGAGATTGACTAATATAATGAATGAGAGGTAATACCTCATTGATATTATTATAAATATGAGTACTTCTTGTTATAGGCCATGGAGTCGTGGTTGAGGTAAATATTAAGCATGAAGATTCACTCTCTAATACATAGAGTTTTGAGAATAACATCTCACACCATTGAAACTATTTTGATGGTGGGAAAGACACACCAAGTCCCTTGATTTGTGTGTTAAAATGAAGTCACATACACCATATAGAGTGATGAGATTGACATATATCATTAATTTTGGGATGTATCGCATTTACCCTTTTTCTTGATCTTATAGGTTCATTTAGATTGGTTATGGATGCTTAAGTGGAACTCTGGCGAAGACAACACCGAGTATTCAAGGATTATGGATATTTATATACTCATGTACGTAACCCATATAGGTGGTTGTAGCATATAATTATACTATGTGTCTATTATTACAATATACAAATTCTTACTGATTAGATCAACATTTTGGATATGGTCCAAATTAGGTTGAGTCACCAAGTGTCATTTTGGAACCTAAACAGGCTGGTACTTATTTATTCAGAATTTTCTATTATTTATTTATATATAAACACTTCTTTAAATAATTCTAGAAACTATTGGTGGTGGATTATAGTTATTTTGTATCACACCAGACTCGGAACTACTTTTGTACTAGAGTATATTACTTATCTATAGGTATGGATAAGATCAAGTTCCCCACTATAGATATTTGATATTCTTTACTTAAAGATGGAACATAAGATCCGTGTACATAAATAATAGTCGGGATTCTCCTAGACCATCCTTTTTACAAGTTTTTAGTTTGGTATAGAATGGTGTATAAACTTTTTTCCTACTACCATTTTGTAAATAATATTTCCATGAATCCATGTATATGTCACATTCTAGTGAAATTTGATATTATTTGTAACATCCCAAGTAAGTAATGAATAATATATTTTTTTATATATGTCTATTAATTATTAAGATAGTGTTATAGAGGCTTAAAATGAAAATAAATACAATCTTATGCATGGAATACACTAATATTCTTAAAAGATTGTTTTAGTGCCTTTTGATGGCAAACCATTTTTGAATCTATATTTTGACAATTTTATAAACTATGTTTGTCAAAATAAACTTATTCTTTATGATTGGGACATCAAAATTTACCTTGTGTGAATTTTTTGTATTTTTCTGACAATGTTCATTTTTTTAATGAATAGTGAAAATTTCTGCATTTTACATCAAAACTGCTTTTTAACCTAATTTATTTATATGATTAGATTATGTTTTGAATTTGTTTTGAAGTGAAATTAGAATATATTTTTACCATTTTATCCAATGGTGGTCATTGGAATCATTTTCACTTTGAAATTAGACTTAAACTGGTGTCAATCTTTTGATACTTATTGTTTTGTAAAAACAAGCTTTTTGCTCTGGCAGCGGGAATTAATTATTAAATTAATTAATGTGACTTATATGATTTGAATTTTGTAAAATAGACTTCATTTTTGAATTCGGAATATCAAATATAGCTTAGGGTGAATTTTTGGTAATTTTCTAAAAAACTTCAATTTTTGATGAATAGTGAAACCACTAAGTGGTAATCAAGCAAACTGATTTTTCAGTTAAATGAAAGTTTACCACTAATGTGTATTGAATTTTGAAAATCCGACATACATGGTTGTCATTAAGAAGTAAAATGTGGTTCAATGAGATTAAAATAATTTTTTGGTGAGTAGTAACTTATTAAGTTTTTAATCGCGATTAGTGGTAATTAGTGTAGTTTAAGGTATAAATAATGCTTTAATAATATGAAATGACCTAGACACATGTCCCAACCTTATTGGTTGTGTCATGGACAACCAAGACAAGCCATGGGTCAATTTGGGGACCCAATGGAGACATTTTGGTTGGGAAATGACATAAATAACTTTTTATTTAATGTAAAAGTAAAAAATGATACAAACATAATACGTTTTACGAAAACAATTTTTACATGGGGTTATAAAGATAAGATATTTGATTATAAATAGTAATTTGAAATCTAAAAAGATTTCCTACATCATAGTATTTTTTTATTATTTTTAGACATTAAATAAATTAAATTATTTATGACATAATAATGATGCAGCGATGACATCATTATTTGACAATTTAAATAAAATGGAAAGATAATGTAAAATCTATGAACTACACCTGGCCAAAACCAATTGGATGAGTGGATTTAGAACCCTTATCACCTTATCCACGAATTCTATCAATGTGGGACCTTTTAAAACCGAAAAACATTTTCAAATAAAGTAATATTTCTTTACTTTCCAAAAGTGCCCCTCCTCTCCTCTTATAAAAGGCCCCCACCTCTACCTCATTTCACACACTACTCAAGCCTTTGGCTCGGCCAACCCCTGACCATTTACTCTCTCCACATCCCTCTCCTCATCCTAGTGGATTCCCTTTGGGCAGAAGCCTTTCAAAGGAAGCCTTTAGGCTCAAATCAAAAGGAGTTACACTTTTTAAGGTAATTCATTCTCTCATGTTCATTTGTTTTATTTTGCTTCTCCAACCCCCTAAACTCTTTTTATTTACTTCTTTTGTAACAACATTAGTATCTTCAATATACTAGGATGTTGTTATAAGATATATTTGAGCTACACACTCACACAACTACATCAAATGGTTAAAGAACATACGGTTTCCGTGGATGGCGAAATTCTGCCTCCCGAAACGATGATTGTTCAATACTCATTTAACACCTTCAAAGGTGGCCATTATGATGTCACTATTTTTATATATGATATATAATATGTTTATGTTTTCCTTAATCTGCTGTTTGTTTTCATTTTGGGCATACCTTTATGGTTTCCATTATGGGTAAACACGATATCTTCATTTTAGGAAGTGCGGACTACCGCCCCCTGAAAGTGATTTGATTCATTAAATACCATATGTGGGACATATAAAGGATGGAACTATGATATTATATATGTTATTATACTGGAATTACAATATACTCTTATATCATTATGATTCCATTCTAGAAATACAAAATAGAAATGGAAGTAGCGTTCATGCGTACGTACGGCTTACCGTCTCCATGAACGGTGCATTTCATTTCTTACCTCTAAATGTGATGTAATATTATAAATACATGTATATGATGAATATATATGATATATATGTTATCCAAATCATTAATATCATTCTGGATATAATGAACCTTTGACCAAATTAACAACATGTAAGTGTAAGAAGTCTATTTTTGACTTAAGAACCAAATACTGACAAAATGAACATTATTAACTTAACTGATTACATGATTTTCATAAAATGGTATAAAAGGAATAATGAACTTGAAAAATATTCATAAGAAAGTAGAGATTAACTCAAGTTTATTATTCAGGAGATTAAAGAACGGTCGGGTCAAGTCAGATACGAGGTATGGGACTTTGTCTCAATCTCCTTTCATTGAGGCATATTTTATTTTATACACAACTTTCTTTTATACAGTGTATAAACCCCTTTGACTTTTACGTTTATTCAAAAGGATTCATTTTTATACGAAGAGTTTACTAAACGACAAAAGAGAATGTTTTTGTCGTACGTATGCGGGGACAACGACTTCTCCGCCGTCGTGACCGTTATTTGAGTTTCGGCTTCCTCTACAAGCCATACCTTCTTTTTAAAAGAAAAATAAATACCATGTTTTACTTTTCTTTTATTTTAGTATTGAAAATGGTTTTCATAATGTTTTTATATCAATGTGTTGTATTGATATCTCGTGATTGAAATGTGGAAATTTTATGTTTCCTTTATGCATGTTTTATGTGATATGATTATGTTATGGTTCTTGGGCATTATTATGAAGACGGGTGGTTCCGTGATAAATTAAGGGCGGGTGAGCCCGTTATAGCTCTCCAATGCATTGGGTAACGCGAAGGAGTGAAACGTTAAGGTTTCTCCGAAGAGATTTTATGGAATATACTGTGATGGGTATTCCAAACGTAACTAATAGGGTTACTCCCTACGTAAGAATGTTATGAATGCCTCAAGTTACCTTTATGTCTTATGATTTCTATGATTTATTCATGATTTTATGAGGTATGTTAAAGGGCCTATGTTTTATGGGTAAAGTATGATTTCATTCATATGTATATATGAACTCATGTTTCCTTTCCATGTTTTTTTTATAACCCATACTGAGTTTTTATGCTCATCCCATGTTTTTGAAATGTTTTTCACAGGTCAATGGAAAGGTACATGATAAGATGATAGAGTCAAGGATGTGTCAAGAAATAATCCATGTTTTATTTTAAATGTGTTTCCATTGTTGGGAAAGAAGAATACTATCTTTATGTAACCACTTTGTTTATATGTGGAATGTCATGCAAGTTTTATGATCTAATTCTCTAAAAATCTAAACCCGAAAAGATCCTCAATGTGTAATCTTGTAATAACTCAAGATTAAGTAAGGTTTAAGGCTGGGGCCTTATATTATTATTTATATGTTATGTTATTTATGCTTTCACACATGTTTCTTATATCTGTTATATATACTGATTTTAGCTATATAGGGTTACTGTTACAATAATTGTTGTATACTCTTAAATATTATGCATTTTATGTTCTCTTTTTATTATTATTATTCATTTTCACTATGATATGAGGGTAAAGTCCTTAAACTATACTTCCCTTAAACCCATGTCCCCAATTTAGAATCCTCTAGCATATGGGGAGGCATGCTTGACGCTATGCGACCAATCGGCTATGGGACCCATTTAGTGGACACCAGTTCGATATGTTTCAATGTACTATCAATGTTTATTTTTCATTTTTTCTTATTTTTTGGGTATTAGATAGGAAACTAGGAGGTAATGGTATTTTGAATTGTCCTTTTTCCTAGACGTAGATAACCCATATATAGGTGAAACACGAATTACCTGGGAAGAGTAATTGCTGTTATTGATTATGACATTTATAGTTGGTACAACATCACTATTGGGTGACACACATGTTCTGTGATGTTTCTTATGTTATAATTATGAAATAAGATTTATATTACCTTACCCTAACAAAATTATCATGTTTCATTAAAAAATTATTATATGCATAATATGATAGATATGTTATGCATTTTTTGATGCCATGTTTTCATTCAGTGGGCATCTTTCAGTTTCATATTATTAATTCCTTGTTTACCTATGGAATTATGATGACATTTCTTGAACGATAAATAAAACATAATTGACACATAATGTATTTTCATTAACATAACATTATTTTATTGAATAGTTTAAAGAATACACCTTAATAATTTAATTATGGAACATTTAGCCATGGAACATTGGTCGCGTGGTATGGAATGTGTTATTGTGTGGATTAAGTGGGTTCCATATTTCAGTTTATGATGATGTAGGACCTTATGTATCAAAAATGGTGATTCAACTAGTTCATAAATTTAATTATATTGAAATATTTTAATAAGAATATATGTTAAAAGATTATTACTTTTAAAATGAGAATAGACATCTTATACATGTGATATGAGACCTAACCATAGACCCGAACTTAATAGAGGATAATGGAGTGTATCTAACATTATTTATGGTCATTATATTAATTTTTTACCACCTAGACCTAGATTTTGAAGTATGTAGAGAGATATTATAAGTTAATTTGAAGGTTATTCACATGTCCTAGTTTTCTATATGTTATCTCTTAATTGTTAAACTCTCTTCTGAGGCATGACTTCGGAATTTTCGAAGCATGACTCCATGACATACTCTAGTTTCATGACCTAAAGGTGGTGATCACAATGCCTTTGAAGAGGTGGTCCTGGAGCCTCTGGTGATTCCTCCTGTAGTGCCACCAATGGATCTTCTTTCTATTCCTTCTTTGGAAACTGAATCCTAGTTTCGTGAGGGGTTTTTCATAAGATTAAATCTATGAAAGTTGTCATTATACATTCCCAATATATGGTAGTTTTGATTTATGATTTCTATCAGCTAAATCCGCCCACTTTTTCAGGGGATGGTGGACCTCATGTTGTTATGTCATGGTTCAAAACTATTATTTCTATATTCAATAACCTTGAGATGCCTCTAGAGGAAAGGTTTATGAATAAGGATTATATGCTATGCAATTCATTCAAAATATAGTGTGATATTATTACCCATGATGATTGGCATCGTAATATTGTTTGGGGGGCTTTATAGAGTATCATCTATGAAAACTTATTTCTATAGAAACTAAAGGCTATCCAAGCTAGAGAGATTATAAACCTTGATCTAGGAGGTATATTTTTCATGGAGTATCTTGGTCACTTTACTGAGCTGAATCAGTTTTCACAGACTATAGATAGTGATGAAATTTTGACTATGAAAAGATTATCAGATGGGTTAGAATATAACTTTAGATCACAAGATAATTTATTTAGGTTGACTACTATTTCTGAAATCATCAACTACGACATTATGACTTATTGGAATATGTGGGAAGAATATGGTGTGAGTAATGATGGTATATAACTTAAATCTATCATTGCTTCCACTATCAATAAAACGAGTCTCTTTGAGGGTTCTTGTGTGGGTATTAGTAGTAGTCAGGCTCTTTATACGAACAGATTATTGATATGTCCCTAGTATTGGATGTAGGGACATACAAAACCCCCAATGGTAATGAGATACAGTATAATGTTGATTTTGTGGCAAGATTGTGGATATCCAGTGCTTCTGCATGACTATTTCATTAGTTCTTATATAATTTGGATCGACTCCTACACAAATTCTAGATCTGGGATATTAGAATAACACAAGGTAGGAAACAAGAATACCATTAGTCATTCAAGTCAAGGTGGAAATCTAGTAAGAGGTATTCAGACTCGTGATTCTCAACACCAGCTGAGTAGGATTTCTCAAGGAATTCAGGTTGTGATTCAGAGCCATGGTGTAGCCTACAAAAATGATGTTCATACTATACAATAGGCGTATAGTGTTGGACTTTCTATAGTTTGAGGTACTATTATATTATCTTCTACTTTAGTGTCTTCTTTATTTGACACAATCTCATATAACTCTTTTATATATGAGGCAATCAAAAATTGTCTTCGACTCAAGATCGAACAATTTTATGGAATTATGATGATTAATAACCCATTAGGTATCCAATAAAAGGGTGTTCCCCATTGTAAGGGTTTTACCCTTGAGATAGGTAGATACATCTTCGAATGGAATCTTTATGCCCTCAACATGATGGGATTTGAAATATTCATCATGATAGACTGGTTAGTTCTCTATCAAGACCATATAGACTACTATCATAAAACGGAGATTTCTACATCTCCAAAGGGTGGTAGACAGTGGAATAAGGGTGAATGTGATGTTTATGTGACTCATTCTCACCTAACCTTGAAGTGTGATATATTGTAGAACTACGGGCTACATAGTTTTACTGGAATCATAAAAACCTAGGTGCACACCCAAGAAAAAAACTACATAGGTTTCACATATTCTTTTTGGACGGTTTTTGTAGGGTTAGAGAAACTATGTTCCTTAACCTTGTGGGGTGTCTCCCATTCCAATTAGGGTTTTCCAATTTCAACGGGGTTTGGACAAACCATGCGCCCCTTAATTTTTAGGGTGAAAAGACAATTTTTCCCCTAATGATCATTTTCACCAATTTTATTCTTTCTCCCCTAATTATCTTATTGATTGATTCCTCCTCATTCTCTTGTAAAAAATTTTTATTCTATCTAGGTATCATGATATCTCTTCGATCCTTAGTCTAAATCATGTTCTAAAAAAAGCGTTGGATTACAAGATGTATGATCTAGATTCATCTTTCTTTCATTCTAAATTTATCTTTAGATTCATTCTTATATTTAGGTTAAATCTAATTTTTCCTATTTTTATTATGTTAATATTTTTCTTCAATTTCATAAAATCTACATCAAATTTGAGGCCTCCATTGGATGAGGATTCATTAATGGCCCTAAATTTGGTGGTCCCATTATTTTCCACGAAATTATTATTATTTTCATAGTCTTCTCATTGTTCTTCACTCTGGCCATCATCATATATTTCCATAAAATGAATTTATTCATTCTAAACTGACATAAACACCGTTTTATACCCTTGATGATAGTTTTTATAAAAATATATGATGATAAACTCAATCATAGAACCCCTTGGGTGTGCCATATTGAGATTACCATGCAATATTAAATGCTTAAATGGTTATAATTTCTTATAATCATTCATCTTGATTATAAATGGTATATACATTTTTATTATAAATTTTTGTTGAAACAAAATACCTAATAAGTACTTTTCATTACTTATAAATATAATTTCCCCTTGTAGGTAATTATCCAATTGAAAATAGCACCCCCTATGTTCCATTTTGAACCTTTTAACAGAATTTCCATGGTTTGAGTAATTAAATGTAATGAATTAATTGTACATCATACATTATAGGGTATTTCCATTATTAAATGATTTAAATGGTATAAATAAACTGACTTATAATGGTTAGGAATGCCACGCCAATTGTTTCAACCTTTATCAGATGATTTATATGAATTGTAATGCCTCACTTGTATTTGGTATTGATTAGTATCTTGCATGAGAGGTAATACCAAAGGGATGTTATTATAAATATGAAAATATTTTTTATAGGATTAAGAGTGATGGTTAAGGGAATTGTTTACTGTAAAGACTCACTCTCTCTTACATAGGGTGTTAATCATGACTTCTGACACCATTGGCACGATTTTGGTGATGGTCACAATACACCACATCCCTTGCTTTGGGTATGGATGTGATGAAACACCTACCATATCGAGTGAAGAGCATGGTGTATCTCATTAGTTATAGGATATAGGGCATGTACCTTTTTTATTGAGGCCATAGACTTGTTTAGACAGGTAATGGATCCCTGAGTTACACCTCATTCCAGCCAGCACCTAGAATTATACATATATGGCTACTTACATCTACATATACTTAGTCCCCATAGGTGGAAGTAGTATATAAATATACTATGAATATATTATTGTATATATATATATATATATGTGGTTTCTGATTATATCATCATTTCATCCATGAGCTACAGCTGGTAGATTATATGGGTGTCCCTTAGTAACTTGAGTATGCTAGTATTTATTTATTCAGAATTTTATATTATTTATTTATACCTACACACTATTGTTTTTATTCACACTGAATTTATTACTTCTACTCACCGCTAGTGTTGGACTATGGGTATTTTATATCTCACCCTATGCAAGCCGTATTTGGTACTATATTAGATTATTTATTTCTGGGTACTGATAAGGGAAGGCACCATGCTATAGATATTTTACATGATTTACTTATCGATGGGGAAAAGGATAAGATGAGTGAGCTTATTCTCCATAATCAAGTGGATCATCCTTATTTAATTTTGTTTATAGCATGATGTATATTCATGTCTCTTGTTCCCCTTTTGATTATCATCAAGACATGAATCTATGTATACGACACTTTACAAGTAGATTTAAATATTATTATGAAGGTATTGATTTATTTACGCTTACACAGTTGTTATTATATTTGTTATATTTTCATCTTTCAACTATGGTGGGTTACTGGTCCTATCATTATTATGTAAATTTGTATATTATTCTTATGTGGTTGTCTAATTATTATTATTATCTATTGTTCCACTATTATGTGAGGGTATAGTCTCCCCATTATTCCACATTTTTACCGCTACTACTACTTATCATCATCTAGTGTACAGGGAGGCACACTTGAGGCAATGTCGCGCAACAGCTCAGGATCCGAGTTAGTAGATGCCGGTTTGGGACATTAAAACATGTGTGGATTTACATGACATAATATTTGTGTATATTACATTGGAAAAAGATCATTCAGGTACATAGATTCCTTTAGAATCAATTTCAACTACTTTCATTGATTATCTGAAAATAATTCTCTCTCAATGTTTAAAAAGACCCCATGAATGGATTCGACATGGGCTTTCATTCCCAAATATCACAAAAATAGTTGCATCTAGTTCTTAAATAACTAGAAATTGTAGTCATTATATATTTTATTTACATTTTGGTTCATAGAAACTTCAATAGATTTTAAGAGTTAATACTTAACCAATAACCTTCTACATGGATACAACATATTTGTCCTAATAAAGTAAAATAACTACATTTGGGGGTGGATTAGGGTGTTATGATATTTTTTAAAAAAACCCCTCTCTAGAAAGCATGTTCAATTTTTAGTAAGAACACCCATCAATCATTATAAATATTAAGTCAATAAACAAAAAATAGGGGACACATATGATTTTACATGGCCACTCAAACTAGGAATATCCAATAAGAATAAAACATTTTTGTGAAGATGACTTTGAATAACTGATTTTGTTGATTATATTACAATTTAAAGCAGTCTCACTAACACTCTAGGTTTATAAGCATCATAAAAATGGATACCTCATGGTTATACTTAAAAGAAGAAACTCACTCTCCTCCCAGAAAAAGAGGTCAATCATTCACAAAAAATTAATGGAAATTACACCAATGATTTTACAATAATATGAACCATTTCCATTAACCTGGAAAAAAACATATTTATCTCCTACTAAGAAAAACTCCTAGAACTCCTTGTGATTATTCTATAACGTTCTTCCATATGTTTTTTCATTACCCCCACCCCTAGGTACCATACCAGATATGGAAATGGGAGAAGATGAATGATGATACCCAAATCCTACATCTAATAAGTCTTGGGTTTGTGACTAGCACTGAGGGAATATCTTACACACATAGGACAAGAATTACCCTCTAAGAAGAACATGACGAAAAAGAGATAAGATGATAACACCAAAGAAATTATAATATAAAAAATTGAAATATATTAATATATGTAGGCATTTCCATACAGCTGGAAAAACTGCAAAAAAGGAACATCAAGTACCAAAATATCCTCATTAGTGACCTCCAATCCAAAATAGCTCATAAAAAACTCCACAAGATATTAATTTTCATATTAGTCACCAAAAAGATCCTACATACAAAAAAATTATTTTATATTAATTAGTGTGATCATATCAGTATAATACTCAGGATCCTCCCATGATCCTCTCATAAATATGTGAAGAAAGTATTTGAAATCGCATTAAATAAGTAATGAAACTTACTTTTCATCTAATCTAGTCATCAATATTCCTAACCTCGCCTAGTATCTCTCACCATGTATCAAATACATGAAATATTATAATATATAATATAATATAAATTTTAAGGTACCATACTATCAATTCTACACAAGATTTCTACTCTCACACCAATGACTTCCATCATAATCCATATCTCTCTAAATAATCCACATACATCAAAGGAAACAATATAACAACCTGCACCTCATACATCATGCAATATTATCATCAACATCATCTTTTCTATATAGTATCTGAGTAGTTTCCAGAATCCACCAGAGCCCACACATCATGTATTGTACCTCAATCCATCAAAACACATACATAACATACATATAATAATCCTTAGTAATATATATATACAGATATATGTGTATGAAATAACAACAAGAAATTACATACCTCTATACAAATATACATGATATAAACTTCCACGCACACCGACATGTAATATTCCCAAGAGAAGAGAGTGTAAGAGAGGGGGAAGTCATCTTCTTATCCTTGTAACCTATATATTGTGGAAAACCTCCCAAAAAAGTCCATTGTTCATTGATATCTATACTGAAATAAGTTGGGTAGTGTTTGAAATCACATAACATACTTAATATATATTTCTCACAGCCCACACTATTGGAGGCTACCTAAACTTAACCTCAAATCCTGATATTACCTCTCGGACACCCAACAACCAATACTAAGCACTATATATCCTCTAAGAAAAAACAAATTTCGAGATACATTACATCCAAACAATTATTCGGAGTTAACCATTGATCAACCAACCCCATCAACTAAACCATTTATTATTCACTACCATTAAATTTATCCAGGTACCCTATTACTCATCTTATTCCACTATTAAAGATGCATAAAACTATCATAACTTATTGCATCATGAAGTGAGTAAATGGATGTAGAAACAATAAAACAAGGCATCCAACCTCTAAATTTAATTAATTAATAAGAAAAAGTCTATATTCTAGCACAAAAAATAGAAAATACCATTTATACATTCTCTATTAGTCCTAGTGACACCCCCAACACCATTATGCCTATAACTATCAATCCCTCCACTATAGATTCAAAATATTTCCATAATCCTGAGAAATCATGCCAGTTTATTTAATAACCATAATTTGTCTAGTGACACATATTTTTCCATTATAATTATATATATCCATAGAAATCACTCTGGGTATTAACAAGGAAAAAATAGCTAACATGGAATTCATGCCCTAGAACTACAATATCCAGTCTCTTTAAGAAAACATGACATATCATCCCCAAATAATTATATTTATCAAAAAACCAATTTTTTATATAAGGAATTAACTAATTCATTTAACATTGGTCACAACCACAAGAAACCTAATGCATTCACTATCAACGAAAAATAAAATATTTAAACATGATTCATTTATAACCCTAATTTCAACTAATTATAAGGAATAATGATAACTATTAAACATGACTATTTAATTATTTAGTCATATAGTATTTATAATTTTAAATTCATCAACCAATTTCCATGAATAAAAAACATCATAAACTATTACATCAATGTAAATACCACCCTATCTAAAAAAACAAGAGGCAAACCATCAACACAGCATAAACACTTGTGATCAGTAAAACCCAAAACCAAAAGATATATATTAATTAGACTTTAATATTTATTTAGTTTTAATACATTATTAACCAATGATATAAGGTATGGAAACATCATAGTTTCACATAAAAATAATAATAGAGGCAATGAATACCCTACCTTGATTTATAAGATCAATTTTATTATGGAAATAATGGATGGTCAAGTATTAACCACCACAAAAAAAATGCAAGGTATTCCAAGAAATATAACTTGCAATCCATGATCAACCACACTAATAAATCATACCAAAATAAAGGGATTTAGTAAAATGATAAAAAATGGGAGAATAAAAAAGGATAAAGGGGAGGGGTAGGTACCTTGAATCAAAGGAAATCAATTTTATAAAATTCGAGAGGCTATAATCCCCAAAGGGGATGATAAATGGTAGAAAAGTGGGTTTGTAGTTAGATATTTCATAGAGGAGAAGGAAAAGGACCAAGATGAGGGAGGATGAACTTTATATATATAGAGAAATCAGGAAGGGATTCTCCATGTAATAGATATAATTCACTATGTTGTATTATCCCCTAGTTATAGGAGAGCTAATTATCATATTTACCTTTCCTCATTTCTTACACATTTAAAAACCAATTTTACCATCCTCTTAGCCTAGGCCAATGTGTTATCCAAATTTTTGTGGCATATTTAATTATCTTTATAACCACCAATTATAGTGGTACTAGAAGGGCATGTTGTTTTTCTCCGCACAATACCAATGAGAATGGTGGGGTGAAATCCGACACGCCATTTTTGCTAGGCAACCCCCCAAGTCAACAATCCTAGATGAAATTTCCAAAAAGAAACCTCTAAATCAACTTTCCCCATCCAAATTTCTCACAAGGGACGCTCCAAACAAAAACACCCTTAGAAAAATCATGTAAATACATTTCAATAACCATGGTTCACTCAAAATCACACACCTATGATTTAAATGACAAAAACAGCAACGACCTCCACCATTATATGAATCACTATGTGTTTCACTTATGAATGAAAAACATCTCTTTCACCTCTAGAACATCTAAAACACTTAGAAAATAACAACATGAGGAATTATGAAAATCTGGGCCCTCACTTTTTATTCCAATCCATAAATTTATTCTCCAAAAAATTATAAAAAATATGGATAGAATAGGAAAAGGTTCATCTGAACAACCACCCCATGAAACAGCCTTAAGGGATCCCTCCGCCATAGGATCATGATCATAAATATGAAATCAAGAAAGAGATAACAATCTCATAATATAGATAAGGTCAACAAAAAGATAAAAACTTTTCAAAATTAGAATCGGGATTTAAAAAAAATCCAGATACTAACTGCACATCTATGAATCATTCTCTTTTGTTCTCTCTTCCACTCTATTGTTACACCAAATAACTTGAACTACGGGGAAAAAATTCACCCACACACATTCTCCCAGTGGTCTTTTATCTCCATGGGCCACTCATTGAATGTCATATCATCATCAAAATTGATATTTCCATAATTGATAATTTTATAATCAACAAGAATATAGACATAAATCTGCAACACATTAAAGACATCATAAATGTGGATAATCTATGGGGGAAGTAATAACTTGTATAAAATGGATCCAATATGTTCCAACACCCTGAACTTCCAAATAATCCAAAGATAAATCTTACTCCCATGAAAAAATCTTTACTACCTAGGATGATGTGTGAAATTAAATAACAAATTACCTCTAATAATTAACTCTATTGGAATTATAATATAATCATAATAGGACTATAGATTATCTAGAACTACTTTAAAACTCTCTCTAATCGCCTAATTCATTTCTATAAATATCTATACTAGTTTTAGCCATGGAAATTTTGAATCATTAATATATATCCTGCACAATGAAAACCACAAATGTTATCCATAAAAACATTTAAATGAGGCCATACTAATGGGGGATTGTAAACTATTTTTTTAAGAAAAAATGACCAAAACTAAGTTCCTCATTTACAAACCTCAAAAATTGAATAAATGGGCACCTAATATGTCTCTGAGAGTATGGATGGTATGTTCAATATGACCATTAATACATGGATAAAAATAATCATTGACGAACAAGTAAGATAAAAATAAAAATAAAAGACCCCTCTACACCCTAAAGGTGAAATGAGAATCACGTTCAAAGCTGATGTTACCCATGACTGCATGAAGCCTCAACTCCAGCACTGGATACCACCTTGAGAAAACCCATATTGATCTCCACTATTGATCACTAAGAAGATAGACGATTTTTTCAATTGGTCTACAATTTCCCATATACAACATAACATCCCTGATATCAAAGTAGATACATGATAAAGTCCATTTAATTGTTCCCCAAACTCAATGAGGTACATTGAATTGTTAGAGAAAACCAAAAGGATCGCAGTACACAACCTTCATATTTTGAAAAACTAAACATTGGGACATGAACTCTATAACTAAATGCTTTAAACCAAGTGACAAAAACTGACATCTTATATCATAGTACACATTTTTTACCCTATTATGTACTAAGAGGGTGAGATAAAAATATCACAAAGAAATATCACATTCATTTTGAAATGAATTAAGTTGCTCCCCTAAAACATCACCCAATGATGATCATTCTTATAAAATCCATCAAGAGAATCACTATAGACAACTGGATATCACCAGAATTCCACATCTGAATACCCTAGATGGGACCCCAACACCAACCTAAAAAATAATGATTTTATTGTCATTTGGTAATGGAATACTCTCCTCTAAACTATAACATATCCTGATATATCATAGATATCACTTCCATCGCTCTCTAAGAATCCACATACTCATGTATAGATTCAATTCGTGACATCCTTCTTAGTGAATCATCTAAAAAATCACCCATTCTCAATTTATAATAAATATTGAAGTCATAATCCTATAATATCTCCTTAAAACATCTATGGAATAAGTTCAAGACCCTCAAGGAAAATAGACACCTTAGGATCTTTCGATCAGTGAAATCCATAAAGTGTATATTGATAATTTAGTGTCCCGAAAACTTCTCGAAAAACACAACTGAATCTAACTCAATAATAGTGGTGGAATAGTTATATTAAAGGGGTGGTAAATAATTTGATTCATAAAAAACAATCTAGATGTCTTGAATTATGATAGTACCCAAGCCAAGAAATGAATCGTCATAGTAAACCTCAAACTAAACACCCTCTTATGGAAAACATGAATTGGACCATTATCCAACAGACCCATAAGATACTAAAAACAATCTTAGCACTATTCAAGAGATAAGAACATATAATATTTTCTATTCAAGACTATAATCGGAGTCAAAACATGATATAATTTAGGTAAGAAACATCGATATCATCTTGAAAATCTAAGGAAACTATACATCTTTATAAAATTTTAGGGGCTTCCCCTGAAATATCCACCTTTATCTTTGATGTATTCATGGATAATCCATGTTCAAACATTACAATACCAAAAAAACATCAACCTATAACACATACTTTAAATATTTATAAACAACTAATAATGATAAATAACTCCAAAAATGGTCCACATATTCCCTAAAAGCTCCTCATCAAATGTAGATTATAGAAGGTTTCAATATAGGAAATCCATCAGGAATTATTATAGAAACACATATAACACTAAATTCATCAATATCCGAAAAATATATACATCAGTAAACACACTAAATAAAATATAAATTAACTCATAATACCTATAACAAAATCAAAAATATGCCTTTGAAATATCCTCAGACATTACCTGCATCTGATGATATCCTGATAGTAGATCACAATTTGAGAAATACTAGTTACCATCATCGGATCAAATAACCCAATCAATTTTTTTATTTTAGTATTTATTCATTAATATAACCAAATAAAGTGGTTCAAATCGATATATAGTCACATACTTTCATCAACCTTAAAAAAATGGGTCAACCCAAGGGTACATGCTATTTATAATGAAACCACACAGTCAATGATTATCATCCTATAGTTATAGCTCCAGAAACTCAAAAGGATCCATTCTATATAGATATATAGAGATTTTATAAGCACTATACTGTATATATCTCTCCAATTTTATCTTCGGTTGAAGAATGTATCATTATAACTTATCTAGAGAATAAATTAGGATACTCTAATATAACCTTGGGAAACACTATCATCTAAATCTATGATGAACTCAGTGTAAAATTTTCCATTATGAAATATAAACGAAGGGAATGAATATAACCCATATAAGGGTATATTTGTCCAATGAATATGGAAGAATCTCCATTAGCATCATAAAACATAATCTAACTCTTAAATCAATCCATTTTATTTTACACTAAGTACAACTAGTCCATTCTAAGGATAATTACTTATGATTATATCCAAAAACATTGGATATATTCATTAAAATGTTTCTAACCCATTATTATCTCATAGTATATACTCACTTCACACAAATTAGATCAACCTCAAACACACATAGTCAATGTCAAGGGGATTTGAAGCCTCTCCACCTAATGTCTAAATGTATTGTCTAGGGAATATGAAATGATGTAGTCAGTTTCTACTAAATCATTTAATTCATTAACTAAATATTAAACATGAAAATTGTACTAGGAATGAAATCCATCTCTCCTAGTACTAGAAAAAATGATGAATACATATGGACACTACCTACCCCAAACCGTATTAGCCCTCATGGTGATCACCACTATGGTTGTTCTCTACTCGTTGGGGATGAGAACCATCACGGGGAAGTCCTCTACCTTCCCAATATTTCCTTTATAAATAATAGGATTAAGCACCAGGTTCCAACACCCTTAGCTGAGACTATTAAAATAGAAAAACCTGAAGTTCGAAAACTAGTCGGCTATTTTCTTCATATAATGATTTGGAACTCCTTCTATTGTTGAACATGAGCTCCAAAAGAATAAAAAATTATTGATCCCTTAATGGTAATAAGAGATTTAATCCCATTGAATGGAGATGAAGTGGGATAGGAAATACATTCATACATCTAAAACTCATTTTTTCTAGAAAACTAGGAACCCTTAACTATGGATCTTCTATATGTAGAATTCTAAAGACACACTTCTCATGACAATCTTTTCCTAACTAGCATCCTCTCAACAAACAATTCTATTTCCAAAACCTTGAGATATGTCTATGACATATATAGAGTCACCTATCACTAGATATGTCTATGTAAAGATTAATTGAGCTAAATTTCCATATCCAATTCATCTAGAAATGGTTATAAACAATATTAGAGAGGTTTCATGAAAGAAATCTCAGACAATCACTTTCTGGATCTTCACTATCAAATGGTAAGAATCTTATGGTGATTGTTCACCTTTGTAGTTAAAGAAATAAAATCATCTCGAAGCTAATATCATAAATTACCTCATTAAATAAATGATTCCTAATTATACCCAAGGAACAGTAACCAGTAATAAAAAAATTTACCATGTATCATCATTATCACCAATGAAACTCAATGCTCATTCTGAGCATAGATTGAACATGAAGATGTTTTCACCTACTCCAACTAGCCCTCTATCACTAATTTCAAATTGAGATCACATAATTCTATATAATATGTCTCTGAAAATCTTAGAGTTTCCTGCTCTATTTTTTTATCTACATCAACTCTACCCAAATCAGTTAGCACATCCTGTTAAACATCTTTGGTAAGAACCTAATGAGGACATCTACCTAGAGATATTCTTCTGAAAGAATAAATGGTTAGGGACTCATAAACATGAATTATAGAATATTTAATATTGATTAATAATTGTTTAATATAACCCTTAGGTATTCCCATATCAAACATTGGAATAAACTATAATAACTCATGATCTTTTCCCTGGCCTCTACCCATAATAAATATTACATAGCTTAGTATGTTATGGATGATTAAATGTCTTTACATCGGATCATAGGGGCCCTAAATATTCAAATCCTAGATGGATCCCTTGTTTACATCCCTTACTAATCTTATATGACATTATTTCCTTACCAACCCATGCATTCCTCACTAGTGACTACCTACAAACTCCATTAAGTCCACCAAACTAACCATTAATACCACTCTATCATACCCCCCATGGTACCCCTAATATGATCATAATGAGAAAATGTTCATTATTATTTCTAAGTACCACATCTAAAATTACATGGGATAGTGTCCAGAAACATGGGTATATATTACAAAAAATTGGGTGGCATTAACCTCTCAAAAGAACATATAGAATGATATATAAGATGAGACAAAAAAACTACTCTGAATCATAATAATTAAAATATCCCAATAGGTTATATAATTTCATATAACTAGTATAGATACACAATTGAACTTCATGTTTTAAAAGGAATCCACAACAGTAACCTCAAATCCTGAAGATCTACTAAACAACTCCTTGAGTTTGTAATGTCTATCTTGTTCACTAAACATCTCCCACATATTCAAAAATAGATTATATAGATTTGAGAGATCATGATAATGTACTCAGTTAAATCCTCCCCAAATCCTCTCATCCAAATAAGAATAATTAATACTGAATCACAATGAATAAGAAATGAAACTAAAATTTCATATAATCATGTCCTCCATATTTCCATCCTCTTCAAATATATTCAACTATTTATCTCATACATGTTATAATATAATAACGAATCAAATTTAAGGGACCCCACTACCACTTCCCCACTAGTTTTCCTCTCTCACCAAATTTTTTTACATACTATGAAATCTCCCTCAAAATAAGCCACATGCGCCGAAGGAAACTATACAACAACATACACACCACTAATCAGGTCATGTCATCAACAACATCATTAACTCAAAATAGTAACAGAGTAGTTGTTGAGATCCACCACATCCCATATGTTATTTTATATATCTCAATGCATAATAGACCATTCACAACATACCTATATTAATCCTTAGGAAAATATATTCAGATATACATATGTGTGAAATAACAAAAATACATTACAACATATTACACACATATACTGGATAGTTTCCTATAGACATAATATCACATAACACATATATTAGAAGATAGTGGGGGAGAGGAGGAAGCCAGATATCCATCCTCACAAACATGGATGATGGAGGAATTAACTCCTAGAGTCCATTGGGTTTCAGTCTCCTTGTCGATATGGGTGGGGTTTCTTATGAATTAATATAACATATAGAATATATATATTTCATAACCCACACTATGTGAAGCTATGTATCCATTGACTCAAATAAATTAATCACTTATTATACTCCTAGATTCCAAAGCCGAGGACTAGATATCCTATAGGAACACATAGATCTTAAGATAATTTCAATAAATTCATTATATTGAATATTTTATATTTATATAATTTTTAAACAATTATCGGAAGTTAGCCAAAAAAATTGCAACCCCATAGATTATACCGTTTATTGTTAATTTCTACTCTAGAATTTCATGTACCCTCAGACTAGTCATAAGGTTACATTAATGATTCATAGACCAAGCACAACCAACTATTTCAAGCTATGGAGAACGAAATGAAGAAACAATAAATATGATGATTCTGCCTCCAAAGATATTTTAACAAGAATATATAATCATAGATTCTATGACAACAAATAATGTTCAATCCCAAATTCAGTAGTAGCCATTATTCCTAGTGCCAAACCTTATAGTACTATGCATTTCATTATTAATCCTTCCATCATAAGTGCAAACTACATCTATAAACCAAAGAAACCCTTCTCATTTCTCACCAAACTATCATCCATATCCTTCTCACATCATATATCATAATAATGATTAACTTATAGAGTCATCACACAACACAACAAGAAAACAAAAAACTGTAAACAAGGAATCTAGACCCTATAACTAAGGCATATATCCTTTATATGAAAATGGGAACGCTCATCACAAAATAGTTATCTTTATCAAATAACTAGTTTTTTACCAAATTTAATTACCTTATTCATTTAACAACAGTTATATTCATAATAAATCTATGTATTCATATATTAACATCTCTAAAATTATTAAAAAAACATCAATAATAAAACAAATTTTCACTAATAATAGGGAATAATTATAACTTTTAAACAGGACACATTAATTATTTTTTCATCAAACATTACAATATTTATGTTTGTTAGCCAATTTATATGAAGAAAACATTTTAAAACAAATCCTGACTGAAATATAGTACACTTTATAGAAAAAATGGGTCAAATAATCAATATAATTTGAACACATATGATCGCAATTACCCAAAAACAAATTCGATTAATCAATTCTATTTTAAAATATATTAATGTTAATTTCATTGTTTCCCAATCAAATAAAGCATGGTAACCTCAAAAATATTAATTGGAAACTAATTTCATAAGAAATTAATCCCATAACCCTATTTAGAATTTCAATATTCTATGTGTAAGAATATAAGAACAAGTGTTAGCTACCATATAATGTGAAGAAAGTTCTGTCAAACCCAATCACCAAAGCTAACATCAAAAAACATTAAAATTGGTGAAAAAATAGTACAAACTCAGTGATCAACCATTAAATAGAAAAAGTTTAATTTTTATTGAGGAGGTAAATGTGTCGTTAATCAAATACATAAATTCTCGTTTGAGAAATAGGCCAGAATCCTCAATAGATATGACTAAAGGGAGCCAAGGTGGACAGGATTGGCCCAAATATTAGAGGGGAAGGTAGAGGGCCATTGTTAGGGGGGTGATCTCTATATTTATATATAAATCATTAAGGGAATCTCCACAACATGGATATAACCAACTATGTTATGGTCTACCACATTCAAAGGATATATAATTCTCTTATTCTCATTTACCCCATTGTCACATAATTTAAAATAAGATATGACTATCAACATATCAAAGTCCATAGAATATTCCAAACCCTGGAGGCTTTTCTAAAACCTACCATCATGATCTAAAATGATTTTACCTGAAGGGATTGGCTGTTTTTTCCTCACCATGTCATGGATCACACTATGGGGAGCTCCAACTCCTCTTTTTACATAGGTGATCGCCCAAGACACTATACCCAACTGAAAATATTCAAAACATCCTCTTGAGAAATTTTAATCATCCTTATTTCTCAAAGGGGGTTCTTAAAACCAAAAAATCCTTCTAAAAGTCTTTTGAATCCATTTCACAGGTCGTGGTGCACCTATACCACACACCCATGCTCCAATATGGCTAATAGGGATAGGACTTCCACCACACCATGAACCACTATGTGGTTCTCTTGAAAACATCCAAAACTTCTCCCTATACTAAATAATGCCTCCAACACATAGAAAAGATAGAGGTAAATACTATACAAATATGGGCAATTGTATTCATAGAATCAGTAATCAACTTTCCATTACTCTCTTTATGTATATCTCTTCTCTTTCTTTGACACTCAGATATTTTTTTCATTAAATGGAGTGTTGATAGCTTATTATTCTTGATGTATATCTCTTTAAAATTAATAGAACCATTTGAATACTAATTATGAAATATTTCTCCCATAATTTTCACTACATTAACTATAAAATAACTCGCAATTATTTATTCCAAAATTATCATGGCTTGACCCTCCAACCTACTATGATGTTAACTTATTCTAGGTTGAATAAATATATGAATATACATATCCATAAAAATATACCTGAGATTATCCTCGTTAAGAATATATTCCGTATGATATAAAAATATATATGATTCCATATCAATAAGTCATATCTACAATTCATAAATTCCTATAAAATTATAGTTTTGAGTCTCCTCATTTTCAAATGGATTTTTTAGTCCCACACGGTCTCTTCTATGACATGTTCTTCACATTCTCCCATTTTCATAGCCACTAGGGTTATCATAAATTCCATTGAAATGGATATCATTACATATAAACATCAGTAGGTTTTTCATAATATGTAAGTTTAAATATAAATAATATTTCCAAATTGATTATAATTTATTCATTCTATTCATGATAGATTCACCAATCCATTGTGTTATCAAATCTTTTCAGAGAAATAGAAAAATAAATGACCCTTACATTTTCAAGTGTTTACCCTTATGTTTTTATGTTTCTTTTAAATTAGACTTATATATATTATTTTTAGGGTAAATGAAACTTACATTTTGTCAAGATTACATTTATGTGCCCTACAGTAGTTTTATACAATTCCATTTTTACTGAATATGACATAGATTAATTTTATGTATTGAGACTGTGTGTTTTACCTATTAGATTGAGGCTTCTCTTAGACTCTTTAAATTCTATAAGAGTGAAAACATGTTACCTTTACATATACAGGGTACATATCTTTAAATATTTTATATTTATCCACACCTTCTATAACTTACACTTACATACAATAGTATATTTTTATTTCCTTTACTATATTTTTTCCAAAACTCTGGTTAACATTATGTATATCATATTAGTAATCCTTATGAATAGTGCATAGACAAATTTAAATAATTAAAAAATAATAAAATTGATTTTTTATTCTTTTAAAATTCATATAAAAATCCTTCAACATTAATATTACCCTTCCTTCATGTCTCTCAAACCATTCTTGAATTTGTTTCAAAAAATTTGTCAAAAGGAAATCTAAAAAAGAACACCAAGTGAAATTTTAATAATTAAGAAGTATGTAAAAGAACTAAGGAATGGGCCTCAATAAGAGGATATAGTTTATAAAAAGATATATTAATGATGATTCAATAGAAAAAACATGTATAAGTGGTATTTATCTCAAAATAAAGAAGAATTAAATGCTAAAATTAGATAATTGTAAATAAGACATATTTTATGATTTTTATAAGATTTTTTTCTCATAAATAAGAACCACTTAAATGAATTAGATGTAAATTTGAATCAGTTGGTTGGATTTCAAAATGAATCATTCTGAACTAACTAGATATACCACATGAGACATATCACTACAAGGCTCGAGGAATGTTCCTGATGGAACTGAGATGGAGACAAGCCCTAGAGTTTGACAAGTTATCAAAAGGGAATGATCTCACCCTCAATAAAATTATAATCAATGTTTTTTCCAACCAGGAACCCAATATTAGGTTTTTTTACCTTGGATGACCATTCCAAAAGAAATTAACTTATATAAAACAAGATCCAACGAAACATGACATTAGAATATACATAAACAAAACCAAATCTTTTTTCAAAACAATTATTATATAAATAAAACCATTTTACAAATATAATATAATATATTAATAAAAATCAATGTTAAAATAACAAAATGGGTTGAAGATTCCAATATACTATTTCAATCAAACTATTTTGATGAACAGATAAGATAAACTCCACTAACTCCATATAACTAACAAGTCTCCACCATAACCCAAAACAAATCCACTTTTTAAATTAAAATTAAACCAAAAAAACTATTAATCAATCATTTTTCTAATATAAAACCTTAAATATATTTTTATCAATCACCTTGAAGGTGTTAAGTACCACTTTAAAACAAATTTCCGTTGAAATAAACAATTCATCCATTTTTTTAAAGGAAAAAGACAAAAAAATTGGGTACCATTTATAACATAAAATAAGGTATCATATACATATTAAAATTAGTAAAAAAAACTTCTGAAAATAACTAATTCCAAGTAACCCTTTAACAAATGGAATTGGATTAAAAATTCATACCTCATATAGTGGAATTAAAGAACCATTGATGGAAACCACTAGAAATGTCATGAAGAGCTGGCTCACAACCCTTAGAAAACAAAATCACTTATTTTACAACATCAATGACCATGAAAATTAACTAACTATGTCCATAAAGGTTATAGGATAGCAGAAAAGTGGAATGTAACCACGGAAACAAAAAAATAATAACATTTTCCATGTGATCTAATTATATAATCTCTAGGAAACCATCACGATTCAACCATAGAGGGGCTTAGGAAGAGTAGGGAATTCTTTAGGAGGAACCTAGGGTAGGGGAAAGAGAATTTTCTTAATTATGGGAGAAGACTTAATGAAAACTAAATCAAACTGAAAAAAATTCCCAAATAGTAGTAGGTCACAAGGTTTACCAATCTGTGTACAAAACATGTGATATCCACTATCCCAAAAATCCTAGGTCACATAGTTTCCAAAACAATATTTTCCAAAATAGATTTTAAATTGCAAACCCCTTGTATGGTTTCAAAAATCTCCAAAATGTTACAATGATACACCTTGGTCTAAGGGATGAATCACCAGAAAATAAACGAATAAAAAAAGCATATTTTGGGGTGTTAAAATTATACCCACCATGCCACATTTTCCCCATGAACGTCATTAATAGATTTCATCTAAGCAAAGATAAATTATGAATCACCAAAGAAAATACCCAACCATGGGGCAAACTTCTCAGACTAGAATCTAAGAACATGGTATATGAGTGGCTCACTCCAAGGGGAAAATACTCAAAAGTGTAATTTATAAACTAAAAAAACAAGAACTACTAATCCAAATTGAAGATTACATCTTAAAAGAGACTTTGGGATAACCACTCTAATATTAAACATTAATTAATTAACTCTAAAAATTTCCCCTTTAAAACCTAATGAGGTACTTCCATGTCTGGAACTAGGATAAAGGATAAACTGTGCCAATTCATCTGGAACAATGATTTCTCATTAGAAACAATAAATGGATAATCTCAACCCCAAAAATGTGGATGAAAACTCCCACAAATATGGGGAATTCATGGTGATAAAAAATCCCTACCTAGTATTTAAAATTAATATAAAATTGTGTAACTACATATATTCAATAACAAAACAATAATCATATCCATGTAGGAACACATCTACTACTAACTAGAGGAACAAATAAGATCATGTAAACCAAAAATAAAAAACTCAAACACCACAAAAGAACTCATCCTCAAGCATCACCAAAAAGGTCATGATACTATATAAACAAGATAATTATATTGATAAACAAGGATAAACAACCTTAAAAATGAACATGCCAAAACATTGAATGTAATGGTTTTGAATTTGGTTCATGATACTATATAATGGGTAACTTAGTGCCAAGATTGATAAACACACAATATCAATGATCCAAATGGAAAAAAAAGATAACTTAGTATCTCTCATGGTTTACCAAGTAACAAAAATATTATCAAAAACTACCCCATCTCATACCCAAGAAAATATTGTATAAACCATTAAAAAACATTAAACCATGGTCTTCACTAGGCACAATGATGACAAGAATTAAAAAGCAATGAGGAATGAACATCAAAACACGTGATCATCCAAAAATAATGAGACCATTATCCAAAAAATCATTCATACATCACAAATACAGAAATGGGTTATATATAAAAGATTTAGTAGTGTCTATAAAAATAGAGGCTACAAAATAGAGAACTCCAAAAACTATAAAATAACTTCTGACTCTCCATGGAAGCAACATCACATACCATTTCATGATCCAATACTCAGTGTGATACTTCTTATTTTGACATATATTCATCATTAAAAATCCTATAAATGTTCCCATGACTACCCAACTAATGTAATTTCTTCATATCTTTCAGAAAATATGTTCTAACATTTTTATATTTTCCATATTGTAAGTTCACAAGTGGATTCTACTTTACACTTGCTTAATCAATTTTATTAACACCTGAAGGGGTCAAAAAACAACCTATCCCAAGTTTCGCTGGTAACAAATAAACATCCATGATGGCCATATTCATTACCAATAAAAATAGTTTTTAGTCTATACATAAACCCCAATGAAAAAATATTTAAATGAAGGCCTCTATCAGAAGACCAAGCACTCTTCAAATCATCAGTAACCAACTCAGGATATAAAGAGGAAAGTATAGTGAAGCAATCCACATAGTGAATTCTCACTAATTACATCAATTTGGGGATTATAACATCCTTACTATAAAACCATGTGATTAATTTCAACTTGAAATATCCATAATATAATATTCAAACATATGAAAAGGGATAGTTTGATATCAGAAATCCATTACCCATCATTTAAAAAATCTAATTTTCCATCTCACAGTTGAGTATTATGGAGTTCATAGTGACTCAAATATATATCTACCCTATCTATCTACTTCATTTCCTCATATGGTTCTTGATCAACAAAAAATATAGGCAGTTGAAGATTCATAATGTCTTATGAATGTTCCATAAGAAAAAAAAGTACATGACCATGTCACTCCATTAAGAGGCCGACAGAGTCTAAGATGGGGAAGACTATAACAATATCACTAGATAAACTACCCACGATTTTCCTGATATGGATTTTTGATTACTTTTCATTGATCTCATTATAAAACATCACCAAAAATCCAACATTTAATCAAACCATAACAATTTCTGAAAAAAGGAATAAAAACCATGAATAGAACAAAACTGTAGAGACCCGAAGCTTGACGTACATGGACATTACATTACATTTGCGGAATACTTAGTACATAACAAAAACACACACTAAAGGATCGTAATAGTTTAGTGTCTTTGGAAACTCGGAACGTAATCTTCTAATCGTGGTGAAAGTTCTTCAATATCTCCCATAAAGGTAATCCGTTTTTTACCTAAAACCTTTCTTTATATCCTGGGGAAAAGAAAACATAAATGGGTGAGCTCAAATGCTCAGCAAGGGCAATAAAGGAAATAAAAATCATATCATATCTTTTTGAAAATCATAACCTGCAAAAGAGATCATAAAATCTTAATAAATCATAAAAGTGAAAATGAGATCCCCATAATCATAACATGAAACTTGAAACTTTGTGGCATGCACACATAATCATGGAAAATCATTTCTTGTTAGTCATGACTCATTTCCAAGACTATCTTAGTGGATAAAGTCCCTTTCTGAATCGAGTAACCCTCGTTTCAGTCCTGTTTCACTGAACCGGTATAACCTACCGTTCCAGCCCTGTCTATCTCATGAGATATAAAATCTTTACCCAATGCATTGGAGGGAGATATAGGTCCCACCCATCTTATAATGAATCCTTTCTTATGTGTGCCACATAATCATAAAACATACATCATCGCATAACACATGTAACAAAAATGGGATTCTTGAAACATCATGACATCAT
The DNA here is from genome assembly GCA_963277665.1 of Viscum album. Lineage (NCBI taxonomy): Eukaryota > Viridiplantae > Streptophyta > Magnoliopsida > Santalales > Viscaceae > Viscum > Viscum album. The sequence goes on from OY728148.1 coordinate 1,418,080,658, forward strand.
AAATCTATTCATATAAGATAAAGGAATTCATAAACATAATTCCATCACAACATAGTCAAATCAATGTTAAAATATGGATAGAAACAGAACCCTTTATTATCTTAGATGGAAAATAATTTTGATAAAACACTTGAATTGAATTCTTGCGGAAAATATCCTTTCTTCTTCAAAATCAATTTCTTTTCACAAAACATCATGCAATTTTAAAAGAAAGAGATTTTATTGAAAATAGTCATGAAATATTTTAGAGGAAGCTTCATGAAAATAAGGCTTTATAAAACAGTAGAAATCCATTCGTGTCGTATAAGTTAAAAAAAACATTCTTCGTACTTTTGTCGGAAAAGTCAAAAAATCACCTCGTACGAAAAAAAGCGACAAAAGATTCCTTTCATATTCTTTACTAAAAACTCACCGAAGGGTAAAAATGGATTTAAACAATTGTAGGTGGATGGAAATAATATTACATATTGATGAAACATGGATGTGGATGATAAAATACACCCCAGTAAATACTTAGGAATAAACAATCTCGGATAAAAATGAGATTGTGATATTTCCCTTACCATAGGTCCAATTTGCTTCGTATGTGTCCGAACCTCCTCTTCTTTGAAGTGCCTCTTTGAGACCTCCTCTTAGGGCACTAGAATTGGTCTTTGAGGAAGACCAGAACCTCTAGGATGTTGCTAGGGAAGTGGAGAAGGGATTTTGGCAGGGTTTGGACGAGCTTGAGTGCTCAAATTGGTGTGAGGAGGAGGGGGAGGAGGTGTCCTTTTATAGGGGAGGAGAGGGGCACCTTAGGAATATCTCAAAATATTATTTTATATTAAAGTCAAAATCGGTTTATAATGGTTCCAAAGGGTCTTATTTCGAAGCTAAAGTGGGGATGGGTTGAAATCCTATCAACCAATATAATTTAGACAAGTTTAGGATATTATTTTAACCTTATCAATTAGATTTAACTCTAAGTTAAATAATTTAACTTTTACCATGTCTTTTTGTTTTCTTTCACTATATGGTTAATACACTTACTATAACATGCCAAAAGAACCCCAAATTGTTTATTATTAATATATATATCCTTATCTAAGTCATTTGGCCGAACCTTAGATTTTTAAGAATACAATAACAATTAATAATATAATATTTGATTTAAAAACTATTTTGTGTCAATTTTGACACTATTTGATATATGATTTTTTTGAAAGTCATAACAGAATTAAATGTTCGAACCAAGTTGATTAAATCAACATTAATATATCATAGTAACCTAGAAAATTAGTGGAATTCATAAAAAATCTCAAATTACATTTATTTTGGTGTTTATAACATCAATTATGTCAATATTTCATTAATAAGATAATTACTGCATCATCGTTGTGTCATAAATAAAATAACTTATATCATGTCTAAAAATTACAAATAAAATACCATCATGTAGAAAATCTTTTTAGCTTTCTAATTAATATTTACAATCGAATTTATCTTATGTATAACCCCATATTAAAAATGATTTACTTATTAAACTTTGATTTTAACTATTTTAACCTTTCTTTAAATAAATTAATAATAAATGTCCTAATCTAATCCAAGTGGGCCTAAATGGTCATATTTTATTCCTAAGTGTGTTTTTGGTCAAATTACACTTGTCCAATAGAATTAGGACATGTGTTAGGGTAATTGTAATATCATATTTACCCTTAGTTACCCTATTTACTATTAACCGCGGTAAAAAAAGTAAAAAGTTACTATTCACCAAAAAAATTATTTTCATCTCATTGAACCACATTTTAGTCCTTGATATTAACCGTGTCTCTCGGATTTTCGAAATTCCATTCACAGAACCGGCAAAATTAAGTTTTATGAAAAATTCAGTTTTTTTAACTACCACTTAGTAGTTTCACTATTCATCAAAAATTGATGTTTTTCAGAACAATGCCAAAATTTCATCCTAAGCTATATTTCATATTACGAATTCAAAAATGAAATCTATTTTACCAAATTCATAACATAGAAGTTGCATTAATTAATTTTATAATTAAATCCCGCTGTTAAAATAAATAGCGTGTTTTTAGGAAACAATATCTATCAAAAGATTGACACTTGATTATGTCTGGTTTAAATGTGCAATTACATACAATGACCAACATTGTATTAAATTGTAAAAATATATTCTAAATATACTTTAAAAGTAATCCAATTAATAATTTATCACTATTAATTATTTCGATTAAAAAAGTTGTTTTTTAATTATAATTTAGTAATTTTCACTATTCATCAGAATATGAAAGTTATCCGAAATGTACCAAAATTTCACCTTAGGCTAAATTCGATACTCCGAATCCAAAAATGAAGTTCATTTTGAAAAATAAGATTTACAGAATTAAAAAGTGGTTATTACTATTCATACCGGCTAGTTTTAATAATATTTTAATAGCATATCGTTGTTTAGTGAAACTCGGTATTGCGTATTACACACGCTATCGAGGAAGGTCGCGATTGCGTGTAATGAAAGGCAAGTCAAGGATGCGTGTTGTGCAAGCTCCTTTTGGTGTAGCGTACAACACAAGACATTAATAAAATTAAAAATAATATTTTTTATAAAATCTTGGGCCGTTACAAAAACCACTTCTTAACGTACCCTTTGTAAACCCATTTCAAAATTCATGATGAGGAATTATTTCCATTTCATAACCCGTCACAAGCTTATAAAAATATCTATTATGGTAAAATTTCAAAAACCAATAATCCGTTCAAAAAAAAATTAAAAAGGTACCATGTTTTTCAAAACAAACTTCCCCTTTAAACCACACACTAAAACAATTTACTTATTCAAACAAAAACTCATCCTTTGGAATATAACACGATTCAAAAACAATTTCAAGAATTCCTATTATCCTAAAATTAATATATTTTTCTTCTTGAAAACCATTATATCCCAAAATCATTTTATTAACTCAAATAATTTATGATAGATACCGAAATACCTCTTAAATAATATCACACCTAGAAACTTGTTTTTCAAAATATTCTAAAATTCCAAAACATAATTCATTACTTTAAATATTTATAAAAAATAATTAAAACCCCAAATTATTCACTTGATTATTCATAGACATACCTGGTTAATCATAAAAGGGCTTTACATAATCAAATTTAAAATAAAAAAATCTCAACTATCGCCTAACAACATGGATTGGGTACAATTTTTGCAAACCATATTCCAACCAATCAAGTGCCACTAGATGTCATTCAAAATGGTCCACATTTCTTAAACATGGTTTGAAAATCTACGTGAATTACCTGTAAACACCTAATATTGCATCCAATATCACTCCAAAATAAATAATTTCAAAATACAGAAATGATGATCTTCCAAAAAATTATAGTATCCACAACACACCTCAAAATATAAGACACATTAATTATATAGAATCCAAAAATAAAATGAAGAAGTCGAAAGTTCTATTGAAACATTAGGTATAACATGATTCAAAGTTGTATACGCACTCCACTGCACTAACCACTTGATCCCTAATCATCCTAGATCATTTCTACCATTACCCATAAATAAATATAGTTTCATATGATATCATTTTGTAACAAACCATCCTGGGCTATCCCAAAATGTCACCCAATACTTTAATCTAAAAGGATCGTGGAATATTCTCGATCACCACACACTTGGGACAAGAACCCGGGTGTCCCAAGTTCTCAATTGGGAATTATTCCTCCCTCAATAGAACAAAGTTCAATAACTCTTCTAATCAGGAAAACGATAAGAGGGCTCCTTACCATGGACAACCACATAAAAATACATAAATAGATATAAAACATTATCCAACCAAACATAGGCTAAGAATGAGAATAAATTAAACCATAACTCTTTCCAAATAATTTTTTAAATAAATGAAAATAAAATTATAAAGATTTTACAATCCATAAAAGGAAAACAAACCTAAAACAAAAGTAAGAGGCTAAAGAGGTTGATACACCACTCATGGAAAACAAGTTGGAGAAAATAGAAAGATAAACACTATCATCTATATGTGACTCTCATGTCAACACCATATATAAAAATCACTCTCTTCCTATCAAAAATTGGTAGAAACAAAACCTATAATCCATAACATGGGACCCTATATAAAAAATAAAGTCTTAATACCCACCAATGTGAGTACATAGGTTTGAGAAATTGGTCAACATGATACCAACATGATTCTTGATACAGTCATTTTATATAAAGAAACCAACTCCACTAGTGAAGTAAAAATAAATTAGTTATTTATTTGCACTATAAGAAGTAGAAATAAGCATACCATACCATATATCACTTCTAAAGACACACCATTTAAAAAATATTCCACTAAGTAGACATAATTTGGTAGTTTTGTATTCAAATAAATAATAATTATCTTTTAAAAAATCAACATGTATTAAATAAATAAAACATTTAATCCCTTTCGTTTCATTTAAATTATACCACTTTGAAAAAAACAATAAATATATTAAAATACATTTAAAAAAGAAACATTCCACTAGTATTTAATTTCAAACATCCATATCATGTCCCTTTTGAAAAATCACACACACACACACAGCTAAAAATTATATTATGAAAGGGAATGCATAAGAAAATAAAAATATATGATGATTTATGAGAAATTGATAATAATAACACAAGAATAGCCTTTAAAAGATAATGATTATCAACCATAAATAACCAATTCCTCAAAAAATACTCAAATAAGAGATAAATAAGTTTTATGGAAATACATTAATAAAGAAGTCATAATATATTAAATAGATCACGAGGAAACAAACTAGGGACTAATAGTGTGAGTATTAGATATGAAAACGAATAACCTACTATCAATAGTTTAATGGTTATATAACTCATCCCTAAATAATACTCAATTAAAATCATTAATGATGAACATATACCCATGTTTTAATATTAAACTATGGGATAATAGCTAATGCATAAATATAATATAAAATTACAAACATTATTTCTCTACATAAGGATGTTTGGTAAGTACCCTTATTTCCATGTATTAAATATTCATAATTATTTTTAGGGGGTGTTGGTTTAAGGGAAATATTGTATCCATGGCTGGAATACGGTGAATCTATATTTTTCAATTTATCTATAATCATTGAAATTGGTGTTAGAGAAATCATGAGGAGATTAAAGTAATGATCTAAAAATAAAACTGGGTTTCATAAAATTCCCTTTTTTTATGTTTAACTTGAAAAAAAAATACATGGTAACTTATTAAGTATTGAATTGAAAGCAGTGATAGAGAATTTTATGTGGTATTAATAATAATTAAAAATTAAAGTGTTTTAAACGAATAATATGAATTATTTAGTGGTATCAAAGAAAATATAGTGGTCATAAATTGGTTTTATGGCATATCTTGTGGAATTATACAATGAATAAAGAGGAGTATAAGCTATATTAAATAGGTAGTTATTAATTTATGTTCTACTATATTGTGATGTAATAATATCTTTTTACATTCAATATATTTCTATCCACTGATTAGAGAAAACAATGCTAATCATTTTCATAATAATTGGTTATTATGTTAGATAATGTTTTTTGTAGATTCAAAGGAATATTGTCATTACATGGTCGAGGTGAAACACCCTGTGAAGGATGAGATATTGTAAAAATAGTTACTATCATGAATATATTATAATAGTTTTATTTATTTATTGACACATGTGGTTTCAAATAAGTGGTATGATTCACACACTTTTTTCTTTATCAATTATTTTTTAAAAATATTGTCTAAGTATTATTGATATCAAAAAATATATATTTTAATGAAACATAATCCCATGTTCTATTAGTTTATGTAACTCAGTTAGTGAAATGGAAATCACCAAATTTACTAATATAAACTCGGGTCTCTTTCACTAAATTTGACTCAGTAGTTTGAGTGGAATTATTAATGATCCTATGTAAAGTGAAATTTCAATTATTTAAAATTTATTAAAGTAGAGATATATTTTCTTGATGTGTTGATATTGAAATAAAAATGAAGAATAATTATGTTGATGTGGTGATAATGAACTCGGTAATAGAAAAAAGTATTTTTTTCAAACATTCAACTAATGGGTTTAATTGATTATTTAATAAAGGATGATATTATGAGTAGTGAAGGCTAGATATTTTCAACTGAAATAATATAATAAATAGATAAATTTTGTTAATGAGTTATATAAAAATAGGCTATTTAATACTCATTAAATTTGGTTATATAGATATAATTGAAAGTATAATTTTAATATTATATGAATAAAATGGGGTAAGTAATTTTTATTCAAAAAAAATTAGTGCAAGCATGGTATTGGAAAATGGTGAAGATAACCATGCATATTTCATTAAAAAATTGGGATATCCAAGAAAATAATTCAAAAAAATTGTTATTATTTTAATTAATTCTATTTAAGAAGTATAATATAATTTAAATATATATTTTATTCATAGAAAATATTTAATTAAAATTAAATGATGGATTTATAAATGTATTTTTGAAAAAAATATATTCTAGATAATGTTGTAACCATGTGGTTGTTTATATGACTTGTATAAAATTATTGGTGAAAATAATATATAGATTTTTTTGATGTGTTTGATATAAAAAATAATGTGAATCATTATTTAACACACTACCTATATTTTTTGATAATGCACTAATTTTTTTAATGAAATGATAATATGATCACAGTAGTAGTTTAAACAAAATCCAAATGGAGAGAAATTTTTTAACTAAAAGGATGTTTTTTTGAGAATGAAAAATTTTTTACCTATAGAAGGATTATAAATAATATATATATATATATAGTTAGTTTACGATTATTAGTGTTCAATATATAAATATATTCTTTATAATAAATCAGATAATGGGAGGTATTTTTAGGTGATTTTAGTTAAGGAAGAATTATTATGTTGTAACCTACTCAGTTATAAAATAATTTACATTTCATTGGGTTTTCACGGATAAAGGATACTATGAAGATATCATGCCACAACTTTTTTTGGTGCATGAATCTATAAAAAGTCGGACCTTAATAGGATCCGATAAAAAAGATGTGTAGCTCTATTTGGGGAAATATAAAGGCTTGAAAATGAAGGATGTATATTTAACCATGATTAAAGCATAAATTATATTCATGGAGTGATTATTATGGGAATGGTATCATGAAATAGTGTTTTGTACTATGCTATGTATTAAAATATTGTTTTGTAATGTGGAACCTATGAAAAATTTGTTCTGGCATATTTTTTGAATATTGAGTATCAACTTATAATAACTTATGTCACACTATTACAATGTGAATGTATAGTGATAATGAAATTTAGATCACATAGAAATAAATGTGTGTGATTTGTTTTTAAATTTTACAAGATTTAGCTAGTGTCCCATGAATAATAGGATCACATGAAAATGATTTCAAGATATGAATATTTGGTGATATCAACCTTGTTATTTTGGGGGTTTAAATTTGAATGACTCTATTTTTTTGATGGAATCCATGATTTAAATGTATCATTAATTAATCATGGATATCATGTAATGTTTTTTAAATGTGTATTTTTTAAATATTTTTTTTTGAATTCTAAATTGGGATATAATGGCGTGATATTTTTTGTTATAATAAACATAATTGGATGTATTTGGATACATTAAAAATTGTGGTTCACATAGAATGATTCCAAACATTAAGGTAAGAGTGATTAATTCTAAACTATTGATCAATATATATGGTTATATATAAGTGTTATAACTATGTTTTCATGATTATTTTGAGAAATAATATGTGATGAATAGATGCCACTAATATATCTGTAATTACATAGAGTATAGTGCCTTTGATAAATATAATTATTGCTACATCAAGTTGGTTGAAAGTAGGCTTAATGATCAAGTAATTTTATAGAATATATCTGGATTTGAAGATGAATATAGAGATTAATGAAGTTAATATTATAATGTTTTTTTAAAGGTTGGGGCCGAAGCCTTAATTTATTATTAAAGCAAAGAACTGTTTAGACTGGGTAGAGGGAGACCCATTACATATCCCGAAGGCCCAAGGCCAAGTGGCCTGCATACAGTGCTAGAAAGCCCATTTTTTGGCCCAAAGGACCTCTTAGTGAATAGTACTGCTATCGTACCTACGCAGCTACAATACCTGCTACAGTTCTTCCACTGCTACAGTACGCTGCTATAGTCCCTCCACCGCTACAGTGCTACCACTGTTACAGTGACCTGCTACAGTACTCGGGAATTCTCCCCTACCCTGATTATATCCTATGTCATTTGGATGCCAAGCAGGAGCCTGAACCACTAGAGTTGTTATTTAGTGTTTTTTATCATGTGGAAGACATCGATTCAAATGTAAATAATTATTTAATATCATATGGTCTAATAGAACATTTGATGTAAAATGGTGATCATTATTACATAAAATGTAATTTTTTGGATGCACTACTAATCAATTATATTTGTTGAACTACAATAGATCTAAAATTATACAATCTAATTCCTTACCTATAGAATGGCATGGTGAAAAAATAAAATTTAGTTACCCTTATGAGTTAGTCCCCCACCCATAAATATATTTTTAAGGTAGTGATCACTAGCATAGAGTAAACATAGTAAAAATTTTATCCATTTGAGGATGTGATTTTATAGTGAATTTTGGTATACCTTTATATTATCTTGTGTATTATACATGTACATTGACTAATGAGGGTGAACGAAGAAAATAACTGTGTTATTTTATTCTTTTAATAATATATTTGAGATTATTATTTGGAACCCCCCCCCCATTCATGGTGCCTTGGGACATACACCATAACTTGATAGTCCAACTAAATATTATTATATTATTTTATTATGATATATATACATGAATCTTGAGATATATTAGCATCACATATATTAAAGTTTTAATAATTAAATGATTTAAATGGAGTTTTATTTTATAGTGGTTTATATGTTATTATAATATGTTTTTTCTTGATATGTTTGTGATGATCTATTAGATAGTATCCCCCCCCGATATATAGAAATAAACACTCAGTTTCAGAAAATTTATTTCAATGATTGGGGAGTACTTTGAAATTCACACTAGTGGAACGATCATGCCAAGGCAGGATACTAAAATTAGTATGATATGAATTTTATTTCATAAGATTTCAATAATTTAGAAAACTTGATAAAGTGATACTGTTAGTTAGGAATTGGTATGAAACATATACATTTAATCATGTCTAGTAAAATAAGTTTGGAAGACCAAATAACTAGGAATTGGGGATTGGATTGATTGATTTTAAACAATATTTATTGTATTAAATAAAATTGTATTAATTTTGAATTATAGTGGTGTTATTTAATTTTCATGGAATATAGTGACCTGATATATAAATAAATTTATACGGTAATTATTATAGGCCATGAAGTTAATATAACATCATCTTATGTTTGAACAATACATTTCTTTAAAAGATGCTTTATTTGCAACTATTTTTTTTAATTAAATTATAAATTTTATTTGAATTCAACATCATAAATTGGATTTTATATTTATAATTAGAATAATTTAAATTATATAATAATTTCAACTAATTTTTTTTCATAAAAAAATGTGAAATTCATAAAAATGTTTGTTCACGATAATGGTGAAAAGGGGATATTGGGGTCTAAAATAAAATGATAAGTGTTTAGATAACATAATAAAATGTATAAAATATATTTTATGGACATATTTAGACCTTATATCATGTAATTATTTAAAATAATCTCTTTTTTTATCTTTTTTTGTGTGTCAAATGTTGGTATGATGTTTTATTTTCAAAATTTCTAAGTATGTACTCTCCCCTACTTATAACCACACTCTCTCCTCTCCTATTCACACCTCCAAAGACTTTTTTGGACAATAAAAAAACAAATACCTTCCTTAATAAAATCTTAATTTCATATAGATATTTTTATCATAAAGATAATATAGGAAGGATTTTGGTATAATCCAAAATAGGTCTCCCGAATAAGACGGATCGTTATTAAACGAGCGTTATGTTTTGTTTCATCTTCCAAATCCTTCCAATATTACTCTACAATGATTATATAATATCATTATATTGTATTTAATAAGGTTTAACTATTATAATTTTACAACCTAGTACAATCTCATATTCCATGTTAAACAAATCCATCATTCATGTTTACGACTTACTACCCCCTCGTGAATCGATGTAGTTTATTTTTCATCATCACTTATCACATGAATTCTTGGTGATATATTTAATGTTAATATATTATATTAATAATATATATATATAATTATAAAAATATTATATATTATATAGTTTTTATCTATCTATTCATTGAAATACGATAATGTAATTTATGCAAACCTTTGTAATACGGCCTCTGTGAAGTGATGTGATTCGTTTCACATCACCACATCACATAGATGGTATATTTAAATTTATTTAATAAAATAAAATAATATTTATGATATGGTGATAATTCCATAAATATAAAATAATTCATTCCTTCTGTCCATAATGGTCATTAAAAAATTTAAATGTTTCTCAGGAATACCTATGACTTATCATCTCCATGATTGTAATGTAGTTGATTATTCATAAACATTATTCATGGTTACTTTATTAAATTATAATTCATATATAAAGTTGATAATTATTTCATTATTATTATATTTTTATTATATAAAAATGATACCTTTGACCATGTTCAACATACCAAGTTGGTTTTGGTAATATGGATCGAACGACGTGAAAACACCAAACATGAACTTAGCTAATTAATTATTTAAATATGTAAATAAAATAAATATAATGATTGATTGATTTATAAGGTATTAGTCCTGAAATATGGTTCCTAATAAATAAACTAATTGATATAATGGTTCTATATAAGAGTAAAATGACATACATGAAATGTCTAGACCTTAGGTAAGGGTTTCTCAAATCACATTATTTTACGTTATACTGATTCCATATTCACCATTTATTTATATTTTGTGGTGTATATACTACACCATCTTCATCTTATTCTATGAATATATTTATTTTTATGATATATAAAGTTTTATTCTATGTCATTCTTCAATTGTGCTTACGATTAAAAGTTTACCTAAGTGGTAAGGGATTCTCATCTCACTTATTTTTGTGAGGCTTACTCCATATTCAATAATTACTTTCACTATGTGTTGTATATACTGTACATGAATGTATTTTATTATTATTTTCTTGAAAATAATTAGGATTTATGAATCCATATTAGGATCTATCATTCATGTGGTTTTTTATACTTGTTTTCTTTTGCGATTTATATTTTATTCAAATAATCTCTCCATTTATTAATTATCACTTCAATGATAAGATCTTTTTAAGGGTTATTCATCTCAAATTATGGTTCTTTGGGATATATGATTACTTATATTCAACTACCTTATTTTATGAGGTGTATATACTAACCCTGTGAAAAGTAATATCATGAAACTATTGATATAAATTAAATTTAATGTTTCATTTTTATTAATTCTTTTAAGGGAATTTTTGGCTTAAATTTTACCAAAGTGGGAAGTAGTTAGGTTACAATTCCTTTATTTTTAGGATTATTTATCATCAAGGTCACTCTATAGAAAATAATATTATTTAATTTTCCAAAACCACATATCTTTTATCCACTAAAATTTATTAATTTTTTTATATATTTATTTACATTTCATCCCTTATTGATTAAAGAAACATCAAGGAAGATTCAAGTAATTGATAATGATCTTATATTTTCTTTTAGATCAGTAGTCTTTTTATATCATATCCTTGATTTTTAAAATTTTTTCACAAAATTTTTTAGAAAAAATAATTCATTGAACAAATATATTTTACAAGAACTTTGACTTTATTTTAAATGTTTTTAAAATTTAAACACCTTAAATTTTTTCAATTGAGTCTCTTTTAACTCATTTTTCAAAATATTTGAAAAACAATTCTTAATTTTATTATTTAAAAGATGAAAATATTTTCCCAACATTATTAACATCATTTTATTGTAACCTTACCGTATAATATTCAATGGATATTTTCAATGAAAATTGTTTTCACAATATTTTTTGATTTTGTTGTATTTAAAAATAATTTTAAAAGTAAAACATTTGTTTTTTCCTAAAATTTTCTAAATAACCTTTTATTGGTATTTCCATTCAATAATGTCAAAAAACCTTGATGTTATTTATTCTGAATTGTGGATATTTTGTTATGATATGAAGATAAATATTTTCAAATATGGATTAATATATTTTCAACAATACTCTCATAGAATGTTTTTTTGTTCGATAGGTTAATCATGTTTCAATGTGATTATTGTGGAACTAGTTTCTTTTACACAGGTTAATCATGTATCAAATATATTTTCATAGATCCCATTTCATTTACATGTTTTAATAAGTTATGAAAGGAATAATGGATGTTTTTTTATTTTTATGATGATATGTGAGTTCTATGTACTTTATTCATGTTATGGTTCATGAATTATGTTTATTAAGCGTTAATCATATTATTGATCATGTGTGATCATAATAGATCTTATAAGATTGGGGAACCAATATAGAACTAGAGTTTATTAGGTTTAGAAATTTAAAGTATTATTATTATATTTTTCAAGGTTCTATAAGGGTTCTTGTAAGGGTTCTATTAATTTAAAGTTCAAAGATACTAACATGCTATTTTATTCATTCTATGGGTTATAAATGCTTCCTTTAACAAGATTGATATCACGTGGATTAAGATTACTGATTCTTATAAATATTTTATTTTTAAATTATTTATTCCATGTTTCATGATTAATGTTCAAATTATTTGTTGGTGTGAATATTCATATGTTATACTCATGCACTTCTATTTTTTCATCATACCCATGTTCTCTTATTATATTCACTAATGACATTCAGTTATTGATGATTATGTTTAACCTTACTCATAATTTGATCTCACCCTTTTTATAATTCCTATTACCAAGGTTATCAAGAATTATTTTAAATGAACTATGTATAGAACGGATACATATGGATAATGACAATGAATTAATTTAAAATATGAAAATATTAGTTTAATGGGATAAATACTCACTTGAAAATATAAGTTTTATTTTTCAAATAGTTTTTCCTAATTCTCCAAAAAATAGTTTCCTAAAAGGTCATTGGTTGTGTAAGTGATCTTGTATTTCCTTTTTTTTGTTATAGGTTTTAGATGAAAAGAAATTGGGTAACTTTTTTCAGTATCAAACCAGAAATGAAAACATAATTTTTTATCACCAGATCTGGGAGTGCAAGTTATGGGATTTTATTATTCGAATCAAAGTAGGGATTAAATAACTGTAGATATTATTTTGTTTTTAGGTGATTTTATTTTAAGAGTTATTTATAACATCATTGGTCAATAAGATTATGTTTTATCATAATTTAAAAATCTTAAAATATCTTTTGATGTTTTAATATGTGATATCTTAAAGTGATTAATTACGTTTTGGGAGATGTTTTATTGGGTTGAGTACTATATAACCCTTGGGATAATTTGAAGTGTCATTTGAGTAATAATAATATTAATTTTTTGGAAATAATATTAAAGTTATTATTGAAATATAAGGATTATAATTTCTTTTATATTGAGTATGTTATGGTTTATTTTAGTTTGGGAAGATATTATATAGACAACAGTGGGATTGAAACTAGATTTTTTGACTATGTGACTAATGAAGACTTTAAATATTATGGAATATATTATATTATTAAATAAAATAGAAAATTATGGGATTTTATTTGAGGAATAATGGTATATTTATATTTTTGAATCATATATGATTTTATTGTTTCCTTTTCTTCATTTGTGTTATTAATTAAAATGATTACTATATCTCAGAGATTAAATGGTTAAGGAATATAAATTTTCTATATGATACTTTAAAATTTATTGGTGTTATTTATAGATTAATTATAAATCAACCTCATAATAATACATGATGAAACACTTCCAATATTTGGGTTTTAATAATAATAATTAATATTTTGAATAATTTTATGTATATTTATTTATGGAATTATCTAGTTTGTAAGTTGGGTATTACTATTGAATTTGAAAGATTAATGGTATGAAAGTTTATTCATTTTGGAAATTATTTTACCTTGTTCTAAACATTTCAGTTTTGGTTAATGTATATATACTGTAGGAATAAATTTTTTCATTATCCAAAATTACTTGATCCATTATGTGTTTATTTAGGTACATTGGGAATGAAAATATCATCTTTAATAATCATAGTTGGGAGGAAAAATATGATATTGCGGTTGAAACTAATTAGAAGAAACTCTACACATCATATAAGTATTCTTCTATAGATTATTCATCTAAATAGTAAATTAATTACTAAACTATAGGAAATGTATCTTAATATGGATATATTATCCAATTATATTCATTTCTGATGAAATGGTGGCCTTTTCCATGCCTCTTTTCTTTAGGGTTTGTGGTTGTTGACTTTCTCATGATCGTTTACATTCATACGATCAATTATCTCTATTACTCGATATTATTATTTGGCCATTATAATTTTATTCTATATACAAATATTCACATAACACCAATTTTATCATTTTTGGAAGCCTACTTATCTCTTATTCTATAATACCTTCATATTTCCCTTTCTCTCTTATCAAGAAGAATTTTATTAATCCTTTATATCAGAAAATTTTTAAAAAAATGTGACTTTAAATTTAAAACAATCAGTTATCAATATGATATCAAAATAGTAGGATGTAATATATTAGATATGGATAATGTAAAATCCTATGTCTTTAAAATAAATACTACATTCGACAAGGTAAATTACATGCAACACTGAACTTGAACAACTTGTTAAATATATGACAGTTATAACCTAGCTATGAAAATAGAGGGCATGAATAGTATTAACCAATTTGTGAAGTACAAATATATATATATATATTCAATACTCAATCTAAATTTATTGAAAATTTATTAGTAAATAATCAATCACTTCTTAGTAAATTAGTTTTATTCATTAGAAATATGTTTTCCTCAAAAATGATTTTATTAATCTTTCTATAAAAATAGTATAATTAACTTCATGAGATTTTAGAAAACAATAATTGATAAAATTTAATTCATTTTTTAAATTATCATCTCAAAATTATGTTATGTTTAAATTTTCATATTTTTTAAAAGATATTGATATTTTAATAAATAGTGAAAAATAAAAATTTTGGTAAACCTGTCAATTCGTTTCAGTAAATAATGTAATTTCAACATATCTTAAAATTTTGATATGAATTTTAGTATAGAAATTATTATTTAGTAATATTTATTCCAAATAATTAAATTTTAAGCATAATTATTATAGATTTTAGTATAATTTTATTTTTAAGTTTAAAAAAGTATTTCACTGAAAACTATTTTAATATGCATAATGTTTTTATATTTAATTTATTAAGATGTTTATAAATAAAGAATTAATTAAATTAAATATATAAATTTTATATCTATAAATATTAATTGATATTAATATTATGATAGTTAGTAGTTATTAAATTAATATAAGATCATTTGATGCCTGAGAAGTATGCTTCCGGATAAACCATTGTTTCTCTGCGTGTGTGGGATTAATTTTAAATTAATTTACTCCACATATGAGAAATAAATTTAGTAAAAAATAATTCTATATTTTTAATCATTATAATTTATATGATTTAATAAGTTGAAATTAATTTTTTTATAAATAATAATGAATACAATAAAAAGGTTTATAGCAGTTAATGTGAAAACAAGTTTAGTAGTGGTAAAACTAAAAAGATATTGGTAAAAATTAACTAAAAACATGTCTAAAATATATTTTATTATCATATTTAAACCCTAAATAAACTAATAATTTATAAATTTACATTTTAGATCATTTTTTTGAATGATAAAAATGTTGGTATAACTTTTTTATTTTCAATCCTTCCAAGTGTGTCCTCTCCATGACTTACAAATAGACACCATATCTCCAATCCTTTAAAGACATCCAAACAATTTTAATTATTAAAACAACATTTTCAAGGAAATTATTTAATTTTATCACCATGTTATAGATTCTTTTTTTATTAAAAATAAATTCTATGAAGGCTTTGGCTATAATCCTAAAGTTGTTGCACAAAGAAGAGGTATCGTTCTTAACAAAGCATTCTGTTTTATTAATTTATCCACCTACTAATAAAACAATTAAAACAGTATGATATAATTAAATAATTATATTATATATAATGATATTTTATTGTGCTAATGTGATAACTTAAATTCAAATAATCTCACATCAAATAAGAAATGAAATAATTGTTCATGGGTACGACAGATTACCACCTCACAAACTGATGTAAATCATTTTCCATCACAACCGCTCACATATTATCATGATTTTGGACTTAATGTTTCTATATTATATTAATGAAATATTTATAATTATTAAAATTTAATATTTCTTTTATATTATTACCTTCCTATTCATTGAAATATTATAACATTGCTTGGGCGTACATGTGGAATACCGCATCCAAGAAGTGACGTGATTCATTTTTCATCACCAAATCACATGGATTATATATAACTATATTTAAATAAAAAATATTATATTTATTATATATTTATAAATATATAAATATAAAATAACATGCACCTTATTTCCATAGTTATCTCATAAAATAAGCAACATTGCTCATTCATACCTTCATCCCACCGTCTCCATGATTTTAATGTAGTTCATTTCTCATAACCAATATTAAGGGATGATTTTATATGAAATATTGATGTATAAAAATGATAATTATTTCGTTATTAGTATTATAAAAATAATTTAACAATGACCCATTGGACCATTGTGAATATACCAAATCTATTTTGAAAATATGGACTCGACACCCTCAAAACACCCTACGAGGAGTTAACTGATTTAAAATTTAAATAAGTCATAAAATAAATATAATAAATAATCTGAGAAAAAGGTTTTAAACCTGTAAATTTTTTATTAAGAAAACTAATAACTTATATACTATTATTATATCATAGATAAAGGACATATGTGGAGTGTCGGAACTCGAGGTAAGGATTTCTGGTCTCACTTTAATTTTTTTGACACATAATTCATATTCATTACTAATTTATATTGTGTGGTGAATATACAGACCCTTTTCTTATTATATTGTAAATAAAATTACTTTAATGATATTTAATGTTTAATTTATTTTATTCTTTAATGGGGCTTATGATTCAGAAGTTTCCAAAGGGGTAAGGGTTTCTCGCATCACTTTTCTTTCTGTGAGACATAAGTCATATTCCCCAATTTTTTTTAATATGTTGTGTATATTATATCAATGAATTTATTTAATGATAAATTTAATTAAAATTATTAATAATTATGAATCCATATGTGGTTATCTCTTTTAAGAGTCTATTTATCTAGATATAACATAAATAGTAAGGGATTTTGTCTCAATTTCTTTTCAATGAAGCATATTTTATTGTTATGAACAAATTTATTTTATATTGTGTATAAAATTCCCATTTTACATTTAATATTATGATTTCATAACACATCATGTAATTTTATGTTTCTATTTGAGTTATTTAATCCAACGGGGTTTGACATGAAAGTTACCATGTGGTAAAATAAAATTTAACACACTTTCTTTTAAAAGGGTTATATTACTTGTTCAATTACTTTGATAGGATATTATTATGTGTCTAGAGACATATTATTGTGTAATGTTTTACTAACACAATTTTTTTAAAAAAATTAACCCCTAATACCTCATTTTATTAACAATCATTTCAATGATATTATATTTGTAAGGTTTGATCATCTAAAATTCCATTTCATTGGGAAATTAGTTCAATAATATGAACCTATATTATTTTATGAGGTGTATATACTTCCCAAATGAAATTTAGTATCATGAATTTATTTATTTTCATGATATTTATAGATTATTTTGAATTTATTATTTCATTGGGCTTATGGTTGAAATGTTATCAAAATGGAAAAGGGTTTATGTTACAATATTCTTTCTTTTAAATATTTTTTATGTTCAAGGTTACTTTGGAGGAAATAATCTAATTTAATGTGAACAAAATATCATTTATTTTACTATGGTAAGGTTTTTTTACATTTTTAATTACCATTTTCTCCTTATTTACTAAAGAATCATCAAGGAGGTTTCTAGTAAGTGATGGTGATATTGTATCTTCATTTAGATTATGAGTCTTCACCATCCGCATACTTGATTTATAAAATGTTTTAGAAAATGTTATTTTTAATAATATTTTATTTCTTAAAACTATTTTAAATGACCATTGACCTTCCTTTATTAGTTTTAAAAAATTAAAATTCGTAACATGTTCCAAATGAGTAACTTTTGACTTCTTTTATATAATGTTTGAAACACAAGTATTATATTAATTATTTATGACATTAATGTATTTCTCTAGCATCATGAAAATAATATTCATTGGAACATCCTTTATATCTATCCAATAGAGTTTTCAAATAATAGTGTTTCATGGTATTTTGAAAATTTTTATTCTTTTTAAAATATTTTGAACGTAAAAAAAGTGATTTTTATCACAAATGATTTTAATGAGCTTTTAATGATCTTTCAATTCATCATTGTTTACAAACCATTATATTAATTATTCTACATTGGGAATATTATTTAATAATATCATCCTTATTATTTATTTGGTTATATTGTTACTTTTTCCAAGATATTTCCATGCAACATGTTTCTTCTATATAGGTTAATCATATATTAAAGAAATTAACATGGAAATAATTTATTTTCCATAGGTTAATCATGTTTAGAATATATTTTTATGGGACACATTTATTATATATGTTTTAATTAATTAATTAATATAAGAATATGTGTTTTTATGAGATTTATGATTAGATGCCCTTTCTATATACTTTATTATTTTTATAGTTCTTGGAAATTGTTTGTGAAGGTTTGATCACATTATGGTTCATGGGTGATATCGATATAGCTTATATGATTAGTGAACCATGATTGTGATCTAATGAATTTGGTATGGAAGGATAACATAATTTTATTCTATTTTTAAATGTCATATATGGGTTCTTTTATGGATTCCATTTTGATAATGTTCCAAGATACCAACAAATTTCTATTATTCTTACTATTGGTTAAAAATGTTTCATTAGTCAAGATTCACATCATGTGGCTCATGATTATTGATTATCATGGATCCTTCTGTTGTTGATGTTTTATCACTATTTTTACATTGGGTGATATAATTATTTATAAGTATAAAAAATTTTATGGTATTCTCATGCACTTTTATTTTTTCATCATACCCTTATACCCATATTTTTTCATTGATGGCATTCAATTGTTAATTTTGACATTTACCCTTACTTAAAATTTTAGCTCACCCTTATTAGGTTACCTCTTCCCCATGTAATGAAGAATTATTTTAATGAGCTATTTATAGAATTGTTTCATATATATGATGATGATTAATTAATGTGATATAATAAAAGCTCAGTTTAGTGGAAAAAATGCACACTTGATGTCATGGGTATTGTTTATGTATGAGTATTTTCTAATTCTATAAAATTGTAAACATTAATGGTCATTGAGTATTTTTTTGATTCAATATTTATTTTTTATAGGTTTTTGATTGAATCAATTATGGAGATTCTTTTTATATCAATTCTGAAATAAAAAGATGATGTTTTTAGCACCATACTAATTTTTGTAGTTTTGAGGCTATTATATTCTCTCCCAATAATATGTTCCTTGTATAATATGTTGGAGGTTACAAAAATCATCCATACTAAACTAACTAAAAGTCACAGGGGTGAGTACACAAATTTCCATCTTCTCAACCAGTTGAATATAACTAAAAACATACCTATTCTTAACATTAACCACAATGTTATCGAAATTAGGTTCATCTTTTTCAACATGAAATTTAAAATTAAGTGTCAAGAATTTTTGTAAGTGTAGTGGGACTTTTAGTCAATTAAATTGCCAAAATATAACTGCTACTCGTGTGGTAATCACTCTATAATGGTCAATAATTGAAGGAAGTGTGCAGTTGATGTCTAACATAAAGGGGAATCCATTGATTTCATCTATTGAATATCATAAAGTTCCTTAAAAAATATATTATTCATGACACAATCCAATAATAAATAACAAGTGATGATGTCCCAAAAATGATTAGAATTAATTCTATTTATAACCTCATTAAGGTTCCTTAGGTTAATTCCTCGTTTATTAAATATCTGGGTAAAGAATATTTAGTTGCCCCAATAACATTTCTGTTCATGGTGAAAATATAAATTGATCTTATTTGGTTTATTTTTAATTTTCGTAATAAATAATTATGTAATATGGATAATATATATAATATACATTATAATTTAGTAAATGACAATTTTAATGAGTTTTATTCTACCTATCAAATGGAGAAGTAGAGTTTTAGTTTAGGGATGCACCCAATGATCATACAAATTATGGAGCCATGGATAAGGATTTTGATTCTTCATGTAGATAGGGGAGGTCTAAGGAAATATATGGGAAAAAATTTTCTCAATGATTTCAAACCACCTCACAATCATTTGTGATAGCCTTTGTAAAATATTTATAGAGATATAAACACTACACATTTGAAGACTCGTATTTTTCTTACATAATATATCATATCTTCTAATAATATTCTTGAACACCAGGATCAATTCTTTCCAATGATTAAAAAAATTATATCATTAGTGAAAAAAATGATAGATTTGTACCCTCTCTTAAAAGTTACAAAATATCTAGAAGATACTTCCTTATTGATGTTACTCGTAAGAACATCCTCTACTAGGACGAATAAGTTTTGATTGATAGGGTTACCCTATCAAAGGAATTGAGTGTATTTGTAAAAACCCAATTTCATTACAATTATCATAAATGAGAAACATAGAGTGGAGAAATAGTAAAAACACATATATCACCCCGATTCGGAAAAAACTACATGACCTAAAAATCATTATAATAATTCTCTTTTACAAACTATCATATACCTTCTCTATGTTGAATTTCAAAATGGTATTGGTACTTGATACTCTTCTATTGAGATCAATCATCATATATTAAGATATATTGTTTGAACCATTGACACTTAAATTATTGATAAAACCATTTTTCTTATTCCAAAAATGAATTGGAATAATTTTAGTGAGTCTAACATTAAAAATATTGGCAAGGAATTTATAGAAAATATATATATGGTTTTTGACTAAAACTATAAAAAGGTTCCAATATATATAAAATTATGGATAGGATATATAATATAACACTATTTTCTCTATGAAAATACTACTATTAAAAAATCTACACATATAAAAAAATTAATCTTAATGATTTTTCAAGAACCCACTTATAATGAACCTTCAAATACATTGGGGGATCAATTAAATATTCAAGTTTAGAGTTCTAATTTTCACAATAAAATCTTATTTTCATGGAGTATCTTACTGGGGTTGTTAATCTGATGATAAATGGATAATTAAGTAACATTGAATATCGATTCCTCACAATTATCATTAGGGTATCCCCCACTACCTTTATCTGTTGATTTCGCGAGAATCCTAGTGAAATGTGCAAACACTAAGGATAGAATAATGGAAATATTATTACAATCTAAACCATATTCTATTTAAAGGTTGAGGTTCCCAATGAATTTCATATCCTTAAATTAGTCATGTAATTATTTTTTGTTTTCATCTTCCTCCTAGAGCCTTCATTTTTTAAATCCATCTAAATCCATTATTTACTATTCATGTTGCCTATTGGAAAATTATCTTTTCAATTAAAAAAGTGAAAAAATGTTTCATTATCTAAGTATTATTTAAAAATTCTTTTAGGTTTCCTCATTTAAGTTTCTAAATATTTTAGATTCTAATGGGGATTAATGTAATGCTTAACCCATTTATGGTGATCTTAATTATGAAATATAACTTTCCATTTTGGGATATCCCATAGTTAATGTTGTATGGGACTTTCCCAAGTGCTTTTTATTTCTTACATGAATTCACATTCCTAGATCCATATATCAAAGATATAAAAGTGAGTATTTTTAATGTAATATAACTCAATTTTTTTTATTGGAGGAGAATAATTTGATAAGGATTGGGCCAGTTGGATGGGTGTTTTATGAAACTATACATCCCGTAGTGATTGGTGAGACATGTTTTGAATTGGATCAACATATTATGGTTTCATTTATTTTTTTAACCAAGTAACAGGGTTAATTGTGTACCCAATTATTATGATTATGTAGGTAGATATAAAACCGTTTAAATAATATATTACTTTACTTGAGTAGTTACAGACTCCATTTATCTTATAATAATAAAGGATTTAATTAAATTCCACAAATATGAAACAATACTCTGAACAAGGGTAAAAATATGATTATTTTTTCCATACGATCACTATATTAACTTCATCACACATTGTGTACACAATGGTAACATATTCAAATTGTAAAAATATTTTTAAGTCATTCATTATATACTTGAGAGGATATTTGGTAATTTTATAACACATATTTTTATTCCAGAAAAAAAACATTCTTATTGTTTTTCCAGTCATGAATGTCTTCCTTTACAAAAATATTGGTTGAAAAATGATGGATAGTGATATTTGTGCTCTCAGGCTCAAGGACTATATCTAAAGAGAACTGATAATTATTTTTTTTATTGTGGAGGTATTCACATTTGTTTTTTGGATTTCAGTCCCCTATAATTATATATAATAATGGAAAACATGGTATATTATTCACCTATAATTCTTGATAATAATGTAAATCAATATAATAAATGGAGGGGGACCATAGATTCCTTTGGTGATGTTCCCGTACAATATGGTAAAACTCCTTCTATGTGGTTCTTTAATCATACTATCATTTCCAGACATAGATAGTTAATAGAATATTCCATATATTTCTTATTTTTCATCTGTTTTAAGAGGGATTAATCATATAAATTTATTTTGATGAATCTATTTACTTGAAATAATTTAGTGTATCGATTGATGGGGAATCTTATAATCCCATGTTTTAAATGTTCTTGCTTTTCAAGAATGTTTTTTTCATACCAATGGTTTCTTTTGGGGAATCACCTTCTTGTAGAAGTTGATGGTATTTCCTCAATGTCATCCTCTAATTGAGGAGTATAAACATTGGGTATGGAAGTTTGATCGTACTATCTATTACACTTATCATCATGATTAAGGTATTGTCTGGTCATACAATCTACTACTAGAGGAACATCACCTTCCACTGAAGTAGATGGAATATCCTTGAAGAAATATTAATGGAGGGTTAGAGAATTTAGGTCAGTGTTGGTAATGGTAACATGATTTTATCATATTTACGCATATGTATCTTCATGAGGGACATCAATCTCCGATCACTAAGAAGAGATTATGCATCTTGAAGGATACACTATAGATAAAAATTTCATGAGTTTTAGTTAATTTATACTTCCCCCATGTTGTAACTTTTAAAATAGGATTCTAAGTGTCCGTAAAGGGGGAACGCTTCACAAAATACCACCTTGTTAGAGATAATAATATTCTATCATATGTTTATAGTCGTTCCCTCCTAATGGAGACTGTGTGATAGAATGGGGGAGGATTTATACATTTCAACACAAATTATAGATTCCAAAGTGTTTTTCATCTTTGGATTTCCCCCATCAATAAATAGAAAATTACTAAAATATTTAAAATTTCCCATAAGGATTATATTTTTGTTGAAAAGTAGAGGTAAACTTGGAAGGATTATTCAAATAACTATAAATTTATAGTATTATCCATTATGAAGTTCCATCAACATATTAAATAATAAAAAACATCATGTACCAAAATAAAAATTATATCCCACCTATAATTAAATTAAATTATCCTTATAGAAAATATGAATATCGAAGGACTAAGGGTTTATAATAGAAACTCAAATTGTAGAAAAATGGTTTTGGATGTCAACAAAACATTGAAATCCTAGTAGTTTGAGGTGACTATTTACAAATTTGGTGAAGAGAGAACATTTATGGTGTGCCTAAAATAATTAAAACTATTACATGTAAATAAAATATTCTAGGTTTCCTTTTACTATATCCAGATCCCTGGCATCTTGATGTATAGATGGGATTAATGGGATAACAAGTGTGAGTAAATAAAAAAGTTATTCATGAGAGCCACTTGTGTAGATACCCGAAGCTTGACGTACATGGACATTACATTACATTTGCGGAATACTTAGTACATAACAAAAACACACACTAAAGGATCGTAATAGTTTAGTGTCTTTGGAAACTCGGAACGTAATCTTCTAATCGTGGTGAAAGTTCTTCAATATCTCCCATAAAGGTCATCCGTTTTTTTACCTAAAACCTTTCTTTATATCCTGGGGAAAAGAAAACATAAAAGGGTGAGCTCAAATGCTCAGCAAGGGCAATAAAGGAAATAAAAATCATATCATATCTTTTTGAAAATCATAACCTGCAAAAGAGATCATAAAATCTTAATAAATCATAGAAGTGAAAATGAGATCCCCATAATCATAACATGAAACTTGAAACTTTTTGGCATGCACACATAATCATGGAAAATCATTTCTTGTTAGTCATGACTCATTGCCAAGACTATCTTAGTGGACAAAGTCCCTTTCTGAATCGAGTAACCCTCGTTTCAGTCCTGTTTCACTGAACCGGTATAACCTACCGTTCCAGCCCTGTCTATCTCATGAGATATAAAATCTTTACCCAATGCATTGGAGGGAGATATAGGTCCCACCCATCTTATAATGAATCCTTTCTTATGTGTGCCACATAATCATAAAACATACATCATCGCATAACACATGTAACAAAAATGGGATTCTTGAAACATCATGACATCATAAATCTATTCATATAAGATAAAGGAATTCATAAACATAATTCCATCACAACATAGTCAAATCAATGTTAAAATATGGATAGAAACAGAACCCTTTATTATCTTAGATGGAAAATAATTTTGATAAAACACTTGAATTGAATTCTTGAGGAAAATATCCTTTCTTCTTCAAAATCAATTTCTTTTCACAAAACATCATGCAATTTTAAAAGAAAGAGATTTTATTGAAAATAGTCATGAAATCTTTTAGAGGAAGCTTCATGAAAATAAGGCTTTATAAAATAGTAGAAATCCATTCATGTCGTATAAGTTAAAAAAAACATTCTTCATACTTTTGTCGGAAAAGTCAAAAAATCACCTCGTACGAAAAAAAAGCGACAAAAGATTCCTTTCCTATTCTTTACTAAAAACTCACCGAAGGGTAAAAATGGATTTAAACAATTGTAGGTGGATGTAAATAATATTACATATTGATGAAACATGGATGTGGATGATAAAATACACCCCAGTAAATACTTACGAATAAACAATCTCGGATAAAAATGAGATTGTGATATTTCCCTTACCTTAGGTCCAATTTGCTTCGTATGTGTCCGAACCTCCTCTTCTTTGAAGTGCCTCTTTGAGACCTCCTCTTAGGGCACTAGAATTGGTCTTTGAGGAAGACCAGAACCTCTAGGATGTTTCTAGGGAAGTGGAGAAGGGATTTTGGCAGGGTTTGGACGAGCTTGAGTGCTCAAATTGGTGTGAGGAGGAGGGGGAGGAGGTGTCCTTTTATAGGGGAGGAGAGGGGCACCTTAGGAATATCTCACAATATTATTTTATATTAAAGTCAAAATCGGTTTATAATGGTTCCAAAGGGTCTTATTTCGAAGCTAAAGTGGGGATGGGTCGAAATCCTATCAACCAATATAATTTAGACAAGTTTAGGATATTATTTTAACCTTATCAATTAGATTTAACTCTAAGTTAAATAATTTAACTTTTACCATGTCTTTTTGTTTTCTTTCACTATATGGTTAATACACTTACTATAAAATGCCAAAAGAACCCCAAATTGTTTATTATTAATATATATATCCTTATCTAAGTCATTTTGCCGAACCTTAGATTTTTAGGAATACAATAACAATTAATAATATAATATTTGATTTAAAAACTATTTTGTGTCAATTTTGACACTATTTGATATATGATTTTTGTGAAAGTCATAACAGAATTAAATGTTCGAACCAAGTTTATTAAATCAACATTAATATATCATAGTAACCTATAAAATTAGTGGAATTCATAAAAAATCTCAAATTACATTTATTTTGGTGTTTATAACATCAATTATGTCAATATTTCATTAATAAGATAATTACTGCATCATCGTTGTGTCATAAATAAAATAACTTATTTTATGTCTAAAAATTACAAATAAAATACCATCATGTAGGAAATCTTTGTATCTTTCTAATGAATATTTAAAATCGAATTTATCTTTTGTATAACCCCATATTAAAAATGATTTACTTATTAGACTTTGATTTTAACTATTTTAACCTTTCTTTAAATAAATTAACAATAAATGTCCTAATCTAATCCAAGTGGGCCTAAATGATCATATTTTATTCCTAAGTTTGTTTTTGGTCGAATTACACTTGTCCAATAGAATTAGGACATGTGTTAGGGTAATAGTAATATCATATTTATCCTTAGTTACCCTATTTACTATTAACCGCGGTAAAAAAAGTAAAAAGTTACTATTCACCAAAAAATTATTTTCATCTCATTGAACCACATTTTAGTCCTTGATATTAACCGTGTCTCTCTGATTTTCGAAATTCCATTCACAGAAGCGGCAAAATTAAGTTTTATGAAAAATTCAGTTTTTTTAACTACCACTTAGTAGTTTCACTATTCATCAAAAATTGATGTTTTTCATAACAATGCCAAAATTTCATCCTAAGCTATATTTCATATTCCGAATTCAAAAATGAAATCTATTTTACCAAATTCATAACATAGAAGTTGCATTAATTAATTTTATAATTAAATCCCGCTGTTAAAATAAATAGCGTGTTTTTAGGAAACAATATCTATCGAAAGATTGACACTTGATTATGTCTGGTTTAAATGTGCAATTACATCCAATGACCAACATTGTATTAAATTGTAAAAATATATTCTAAATATACTTTAAAAGTACTCCAATTAATAATTTATCACTATTAATTATTTCGATTAAAAAAGTTGTTTTTTAATTATAATTTAGTAATTTTCACTATTCATCAGAATATGAAAGTTATCCGAAATGTACCAAAATTTCACCTTAGGCTAAATTCGATACTTCAAATCCAAAAATGAAGTTCATTTTGAAAAATAAGATTTACAGAATTAAAAAGTGGTTATTACTATTCATACCGGCTAGTTTTAATAATATTTTAATAGCATATCGTTGTTTAGTGAAACTCGGTATTGCGTATTACACACGCTATCGAGGAAGGTCGTGATTGCGTGTAATGCAAGGCAAGTCAAGGATGCGTGTTGTGCAAGCTCCTTTTGGTGTAGCGTACAACACAAGACATTAATAAAATTAAAAAGAATATTTTTTATAAAATCTTGGGCCGTTACATTCTACCCCCCTTAAAATGAATTTTGCCCTCGAAATTCGTCGGGGTTATAAATGGTTTACTATTTGAAAGTTTCTTTAATAGAAACCCACATCGTAAAAAGGAATATCAAAACCAATCTTTAAAAACAAAAGTATGAAACGTAACGGTTACCCAAATAAACTAATCATTGGGTTTCCACATAGGTGAAAATATGGATATGGAAGAGAAATATAACCATCATGTTCTGATGGAGAGTGGTAGAGAACATGGCTATGGAAAAGCCAATAATCACAAATCCATAAATTTGTGACGATCTAAGGTACCATCCGATTCATCAGGTATAAGATCACTAGGACAACATTTTTGGTTTTCAAAATCATTTCCCTAAAGTTGAAAATTTGAATTGGAATAAATACTTTCTTTATTTTGGTACAATCTCACTATTGTTCGTGCCTAGAACAATTTCCACTTCATCTCTTAAATAAATGAAGTTGAATTTGTTATTCGTGAAGTGTTAGCAGATCATGTGATAGAATGACGGGTCATTCCATATGTCTCAAACAAAAGGTTAGCAAAAATTATATACATAAGTCGATCTATAGTGAGATTAATCATATATGGTTCCTAAAATGGACTTATACTTCATATATCATACTGCTTAATATAATAAAACTAGTTTCTACTAAACAGGGACTTCCTGTAGGTCAGTGGTAGGCGATAAAGGCCAGTCGCACTTCGGTTGTGGGTTCGATTCCTACATCCTCGTCCGAAGCGATGGGCTGTCGCCCGTCCTGCAGGTTGTCCCTTTTTCTAAAACTACGTTACTATAACATCCCATCAATAATATCGAAAATCTTCTATCCTTAAACAATACTAACTTATGTCCAACATAATCCAGTCTAATCTTTAGGCTTATACATAATACTGCAGTCCACTCTCATAATATAGTGACAACGATTACCAGAGATTTAATACTGTCGTTGATCCCCACATATCATAATATATGTCTTGTTGGTCACATTCCAAACACTCAAAGTCCTTAATCATGTATTCTCTTGAATAGCTTAGTGAAAACATGAGTGCAGTTAAAAGTTAACACTTTCCACATACCAAAATCCTCAAAATTCTATATACTCAAACCATGATATCACTTAGTCCTTATATTAATCATGAGCTCATGAATACTATTAAACATTTCATTTTCTCGCATATCATCTTATTTCCAAAAAATATCTCAATCACTTTGAATACCACATCAATAAATATTGCAATACTCAATGATACAACATTATTTTGGAATCCCATTACATAAACACTTAATCATTCCACCACATCATTGTCATATTCAACATTGCCAATAGTGATCGCATGTGATTTCCCTTTGTCCTTTGCCTTCAGTGGTTGCTCATGTTGATCATCACTAACCCTTGGATTAGGGCAATTATTAGCATAATGCCCCATTTCCTTGCACTTGAAGCATTGAAGTGTTGGCGGTGCGTTCTCTGCAGTGTTTGCTTTATTCACATCATTAGAAACCCTTTTTCCATTACTTCGACACTCAGCTGCTCGATGACCTTCTTTTCCACACTTAAAACATTTTCTAGTCCCTTTAAGACAATCTCCACCATGCTTCTTCCCACACTTTGTGCATAAGGAAACATTCATCTTCTTTTCATCATTATTCTGAGATTTCTCCTTGAACTCCATCTTTCGTTTCTTGTCAAAACCATGAGATGGATATGTAACACCAACTTCCAAGTCTACCTTGATAGCACAACGCACAATTTCTTCATAGCTACTGAAGTCTCTTATAGCTAATGCCCTTCGAAGACTTGGTTTTAAGCCACTGAAAAATCGATCAACTTTACTTTTAGGTTGAATGATAATTCCAGAAGAATACCTTGCAAGTCTTGTAAAATTTGCTTCATAGGTACCAACAGATTCATCGTCCCTTTGCTTCAGTTCAAGAAACTCTTTCTCCGTCTTTGTTCGAAGAATACGAGGGAAGTACTTACTGAAAAACAGGTTCTTGAACTCGTCCCATTCCATGGACTCAATTTCATCTCTTGGCCTCGTATTCTTGATAAGATTCCACCATTGATCAGCTTCACCTTCCAAACGATATACTGCTAAGATGACTTTATCATGTTCAGAACATTGAAGAACTGAAAATATCTTTTCAGTAGTACTAATCCATTGTTCAGCAACTAATGGATCAGTAGACCCACTGAAAGAAGGTGGACGTTGCCTCATGAAGGACTCAATAGAATATTGTTCCCTTCTCTGCTCATTTGGAAGTCCAGAATGATTCATAGCTTGTGTAAGTATAGCAATAAGATTTTTCACTCCATCTCCCATAACATTTGTTTGTTCAGGAGGGCAATCATTGCATTGTCCATTGCATTGATCAACACGGTTCCTTCGGGTTCCAGCCATCGTCTAAAACCCAAAAAGAATAGTGTGAGAGGCAAAAATCATGCTAGGGAAAACAACATAATAAAGGGGGAGTACCTTCAATATCTAACATCTTAGGTTTAATTCTATGATCGTTAGCGTAGTTCTAGTACTATAACTTATACGTCTACTTAACCTTAGGGACATCCCTAGACATACCGTAGAAATATCTCTAGGGATCTCACTAACGTTTTCGCATCCTAGTTTCCAAAGGTTGACTAAACCTTTCCTCTGATACCAACTGTAGAGACCCGAAGCTTGACGTACATGGACATTACATTACATTTGCGGAATACTTAGTACATAACAAAAACACACACTAAAGGATCGTAATAGTTTAGTGTCTTTGGAAACTCGGAACGTAATCTTCTAATCGTGGTGAAAGTTCTTCAATATCTCCCATAAAGGTCATCTGTTCTTTTTACCTAAAACCTTTCTTTATATCCTGGGGAAAAGAAAACATAAAAGGGTGAGCTCAAATGCTCAGCAAGGGCAATAAAGGAAATAAAAATCATATCATATCTTTTTGAAAATCATAACCTGCAAAAGAGATCATAAAATCTTAATAAATCATAGAAGTGAAAATGAGATCCCCATAATCATAACATGAAACTTGAAACTTTTTGGCATGCACACATAATCATGGAAAATCATTTCTTGTTAGTCATGACTCATTGCCAAGACTATCTTAGTGGACAAAGTCCCTTTCTGAATCGAGTAACCCTCGTTTCAGTCCTGTTTCACTGAACCGGTATAACCTACCGTTCCAGCCCTGTCTATCTCATGAGATATAAAATCTTTACCCAATGCATTGGAGGGAGATATAGGTCCCACCCATCTTATAATGAATCCTTTCTTATGTGTGCCACATAATCATAAAACATACATCATCGCATAACACATTTAACAAAAATGGGATTCTTGAAACATCAGGACATCATAAATCTATTCATATAAGATAAAGGAATTCATAAACATAATTCCATCACAACATAGTCAAATCAATGTTAAAATATGGATAGAAACAGAACCCTTTATTATCTTAGATGGAAAATAATTTTGATAAAACACTTGAATTGAATTCTTGAGGAAAATATCCTTTCTTCTTCAAAATCAATTTCTTTTCACAAAACATCATGCAATTTTAAAAGAAAGAGATTTTATTGAAAATAGTCATGAAATCTTTTAGAGGAAGCTTCATGAAAATAAGGCTTTATAAAACAGTAGAAATCCATTCATGTCATATAAGTTAAAAAAACATTCTTCGTACTTTTGTCGGAAAAGTCAAAAAATCACCTCGTACGAAAAAAAAAGCGACAAAAGATTCCTTTCATATTCTTTACTAAAAACTCACCGAAGGGTAAAAATGGATTTAAACAATTGTAGGTGGATGGAAATAATATTACATATTGATGAAACATGGATGTGGATGATAAAATACACCCCAGTAAATACTTACGAATAAACAATATCGGATAAAAATGAGATTGTGATATTTCCCTTACCTTAGGTCCAATTTGCTTCGTATGTGTCCGAACCTCCTCTTCTTTGAAGTGCCTCTTTGAGACCTCCTCTTAGGGCACTAGAATTGGTCTTTTAGGAAGACCAGAACCTCTAGGATGTTGCTAGGGAAGTGGAGAAGGGATTTTGGCAGGGTTTGGACGAGCTTGAGTGCTCAAATTGGTGTGAGGAGGAGGGGGAGGAGGTGTCCTTTTATAGGGGAGGAGAGGGGCACCTTAGGAATATCTCAAAATATTATTTTATATTAAAGTCAAAATCGGTTTATAATGGTTCCAAAGGGTCTTATTTCTAAGCTAAAGTTGGGATGGGTCGAAATCCTATCAACCAATAGAATTTAGACAAGTTTAGGATATTAATTTAACCTTATCAATTAGATTTAACTCTAAGTTAAATAATTTAACTTTTACCATGTCTTTTTGTTTTCTTTCACTATATGGTTAATACACTTACTATAACATGCCAAAAGAACCCCAAATTGTTTATTATTAATATATATATCCTTATCTAAGTCATTTGGCCGAACCTTAGATTTTTAGGAATACAATAACAATTAATAATATAATATTTTATTTAAAAACTATTTTGTGTCAATTTTGACACTATTTGATATATGATTTTTGTGAAAGTCATAACAGAATTAAATGTTCGAACCAAGTTGATTAAATCAACACTAATATATCATAGTAACCTAGAAAATTAGTGGAATTCATAAAAAATCTCAAATTACATTTATTTTTGTGTTTATAACATCAATTATGTCAATATTTCATTAATATGATAATTACTGCATCACCGTTGTGTCATAAATAAAATAAATTATTTTATGTCTACAAATTACAAATAAAATACCATCATGTAGGAAATCTATTTAACTTTCTAATGAATATTTACAATCGAATTTATCTTATGTATAACCCCATATTAAAAATGATTTACTTATTAAACTTTGATTTTAACTATTTTAACCTTTCTTTAAATAAATTAATAATAAATGTCCTAATCTAATCCAAGTGGGCCTAAATGGTCATATTTTATTCCTAAGTTTGTTTTTGGTCGAATTACACTTGTCCAATAGAATTAGGACATGTGTTAGGGTAATAGTAATATCATATTTACCCTTAGTTACCCTATTTACTATTAACCGCGGTAAAAAAAGTAAAAAGTTACTATTCACCAAAAAATTATTTTCATCTCATTGAACCACATTTTAGCCCTTGATATTAACCGTGTCTCTCGGATTTTCGAAATTCCATTCACAGAAGCGGCAAAATTAAGTTTTCTGAAAAATTCAGTTTTTTTAACTACCACTTAGTAGTTTCACTATTCATCAAAAATTGATGTTTTTCAGAACAATGCCAAAATTTCATCCTAAGCTATATTTCATATTCCGAATTCAAAAATGAAATCTATTTTACCAAATTCATAACATAGAAGTTGCATTAATTAATTTTATAATTAAATCCCGCTGTTAAAATAAATAGCGTGTTTTTAGGAAACAATATCTATCAAAAGATTGACACTTGATTATGTCTGGTTTAAATGTGCAATTACATCCAATGACCAACATTGTATTAAATTGTAAAAATATATTCTAAATATACTTTAAAAGTACTCCAATTAATAATTTATCACTATTAATTATTTCGATTAAAAAAGTTGTTTTTTAATTATAATTTAGTAATTTTCACTATTCATCAGAATATGAAAGTTATCCGAAATGTACCAAAATTTCACCTTAGGCTAAATTCGATACTCCGAATCCAAAAATGAAGTTCATTTTGAAAAATAAGATTTACAGAATTAAAAAGTGGTTATTACTATTCATACCGGCTAGTTTTAATAATATTTTAATAGCATATCGTTGTTTAGTGAAACTCGGTATTGCGTATTACACACGCTATCGAGGAAGGTCGTGATTGCGTGTAATGCAAGGCAAGTAAAGGATGTGTGTTGTGCAAGCTCCTTTTGGTGTAGCATACAACACAAGACATTAATAAAATTAAAAAGAATATTTTTTATAAAATCTTGGGCCGTTACAACTTGTGTGTGAAGGAATCCCCTATGAGATATAAACCCCATAATAAATATTAATTAATATCCCTTGAAATCCCATATTACACTACCACATTAGGATAAACACTCGAGAGATATTAACTTTTAGTTAAGGAAGTAATGAGTCGACCATCCTTGAGGGGAGAAGTGACCACTGAGTAAGAAACACCACCTGATCCTAGAAAATTTTCATTATATAGATTCTAAATTTAGGACACCAATAATATATCTATACTATAATGGAATTAATTATAAATAAATTTTAGATAAATTTATTAATGTGGAGATCATAGATATTTTTATCAAGGTGATTGAGACTATGAAATGAAAATTTTCCTACAGGGAATCTAGGGTGACCAATTTTGTTTGAAATTTCCAAAAATAATATCATGTCATATTTTGAGGGGACACTAGACTATGATGATAAAATAATGGTTTCATATAATTAATATAAATTTTAATTGATCAAATAATTTTATCATTAGAATATTGAGATTACTATATTTATTATTGGAGGAATAACACGATGATGATGGTAAATACTTGTTCACGAAAATAGTGTCCAATGGGAGGATTTAGTATTCATTTCATGATATTTTCTTTATGAATTTTTAAATATATACCCTAAATATGGATATGGGTTTTAATTTTATGATTCTAAAGCACATTGAGGTGTTATTTATTGATTATGTAGATAGATTCGCTAAAATGTTTCCAAATATTTCAAACTAGTAGTAATAATGAGACAACCAAGGTCAATCTATTTGAGTATAGATTATGAATGAGATTCATTCATGGATGATATTACTTATTTTATACACTTAGAAATAAGTAATAAAATACTCTTTGTGCTTAATAAATATTTGGATGATTAAAATTAGGTATTTTTTTATTTTGGTGGATCACGACGCTGAAGGAAGTAGATGTTTAGTGATTAACTTCCGGATTGAAAGTGATCCAGGGTTAGTAAATTACTATTGAATCACCTTAACCTCAAGGAAATGTATAATTATAGTCTTACAATTATTTATAGAATGGTTATACATTACTATTATATCCCATTGACCTAAATTAGTTTAATTCAAATAAAAATTTTTGTGATCATAAATAGTTCCATTAAAGGGGGTTATATAGGTGAAGGCTATGAATATTTCACTAATTAGGAATATAATTCATGAGCTTATGGGACCAGTAGATTCTTAGTAGGGATTAATCATGGAGATCTGGATATTTATGTGATAGATAAACGTTGGGTCAAACTAAATGGGTAAATTTAACTCATAGGAATTATCAACATTGCGTCTAGTCAGGGGGAAAGTGTAGGATATTCATTTCTCAAGGATCAAAAACAATCTGATAAGGGTTAGGGTGTTTTAATATCAATTTTATGAAACTAGTTACTTAAAAATTGTCTTCTATTTTATTTAATACTATTTTATCCCATTTTTTACCTTTTATAATTTTATTTTTATCCAGTACATGAATATGGAGAAATTTCATTAGGAATTAACTGTTGATAATATTTTGATTATGGGGGGAAATATCAATATATTTCAAATTTATAGTATTTTCATTAACAGATATGGTTTCCTTAATGAATTTTTTGTTCTGGAGATCTCATTTTTTGATGTGATTATTTGTATGTACTTGCTGACATGTTTCTAGGAACCAATTGACTATTACAATCGTCAGGTGAAATTATTTTAATATATTGATGTTTTTTTTTTCTACCATTGAATGGTATTATCATTTCATCCAAGTCATATCTTATTTTTGGAAACTAGGGATGATCACAACTGATTTTGTGGGGACGGTCCTTTTCTTATACTAATGATCCAAATCAATAAATTACATTTACCACAACATTGTTAGAAATAATTGATAATTGACTAGTGTTTTACTTCTTATGTGGGTGTTCAGAGGATAGATGAGTCACCCAATACCAGAGATAGTTCCTATCCTCCTCATCGTTAGTTAAAAACTTGGGTTACATAGTAATATCATGAGACCAAGATATATTTTTCTGGTGGAATTTTATATTACAAGAATCACAAAAACCATATCATCATATTTTAATCTATACATAGGTGTTAAGGAGACTCCCCAATACCCAAAACATTTTATAAGAATTTAACAATAATGGTGAATGATAAAAACCATTTTTAACCTATAAACATTACTAAATAAATATTTGTCCCCTTGACCCTTAAATATTTTACTTTCAATATTCTGTTAAATTATTATCTTTTGATAATAAACTAAAAATCATAGCTTCGATTATGGGAGAATGAAAAAGTAATTAATTATTGAACAATATGTAAAATTGCATTCATGGAACCATAGTACATAGAACCTCACTATTCCTTGGTTCACACCAATATAGGCCTTAACATGGTCTCAACCGCTATGTTGTGGTGGTTTATTTATTTCATATTTACAATAATCCTCCACTTTCACTAAATCCTATTTTAGATAGAATATATTCACCTAATATAACATCATACATGACAACTATTGAAACCATATACAAAAATCCTTTTGTAAAATTTAATGTTCAATAAAAATTGAAGTTACATCATTTATAATAAGAGGTCAAAAACATCCAAACAATATTTCATATATCCTCTATAATAATTTTTGGTAGATACCATTTTTTTATAAAAAAATTTTAACCTAACATAATAATAAATTACACAATCACTAAGTGATACCCCATGGTTAATTTAATCATTTGAAATAACTATGAATACCCTAATTCATAATTATAAGAAATAATTTCCTTTAAGACATCATAAATACTACACAAACTATAAAGGGATATATAATGATCTCTATTAAAACACATTTTATCCATACTAATGTAAATTAATTATATAATATAAAAGTATACATAATCAGATAATCCATATTTATAATACATCAAGTGACAATGAGACACGGATTATGTCAATATCATATAGCCTATAAATAAATTCTCAATTATCTTGAATAGACTAACCTGATGGATGACCACCTCTCATGTCATTCACTAAATTATATGATATAATCACATGACTCTCATCTAAATATATAATCACAACACAAGTAAATTGCTTAGTTATGGTGATACACTATATAAATCTATCTTAATTTAGGGCCCAGATTTTGTACTCATCATATGAGAAGAAAAATACCGTCATTATTAAAATATGAAGGAAAATAATTATCACAGATATACTTAAACCCATAATGATTATCTATAACTCAAGGATATCATAATAATGGTATAAATTGTTAAGTTTATCATATAGGGTATCTTAGAAAGCCTATGTACAATGATATAACTTCATACATACTCCCCTAGAAAAAATAGTGTATAAAACTCCATGTGGTATACTTGGTAGATCTTCAAGGAAAAAAATAAATATTTTTCCTCATGACCATATTCTAAATCTATATATTAAATCCCACCTACACTAACATTATAAAATAATATCAACCTATAAAACCCCATGAAAAAAATCATTCTAGATACCTCAAATTCATACATTGAGAGGCCAATTATTATTTTACTTTATAAATATATGCATCAAATATAAAATAATGATAAAGTGGTGACTATATTCTATATAACATGGTATAATTTATATTCATAAACTAAATTAATAATACTAAAAATCTATACATATGCACGAATGAAATCATTTCCTATAGCATAGACCCATAAAGAGGACTTATGTTTACTATATGTTTAATTTTTTTAAAACATTATATCAATAAGAAATTTACTTCATATCTATATCTGACCATCTAAAAAACCCACTAAACTTCTTTAATGAGTTACATATTTGAGGAAAATATATATGAATAATGTTGAGACTCAGAAAAACATTCCCAATGATCAAATCCTTGAATAGATTATTCAGAACTCATCACATCACATCATAGAATGTAATAATTTTAATATAATATATTTCTTAATTATAAACTTTTATATGTTCAGTATAATCATTTAAGAACATTTACATCAAATGTTTTCATTGAAACCACTTTCTGAACAAAATTTTACTCTTTACAATAATATCATTCCTTACGAGCACATCCAAAACACTTTTAGGATATAAAGTGAAATTCCATTTTACTATGAATAGTTTCATCATTTTTTTATACTTAAATATTTTCTGAGTCCATAAATACTCGTACAAGCCTCATAGAAACTAAATTTTCTCTAAAATATCATGATAATAATAAAAACCTCATTTTCTTTTAGAAACAACTATTATTTCCATACATACTAATAGTTAACAAAGAATATATTCAAACCCATATTTTATATGGTATTTTATATGTTTAGAGAAGTATTCTAAAAATAAGTGTTCATTCCCTTAAATATGCCACTATCAGGTTCGGGTGGAATTTTTGTAGTGTATTTGGAAAAATATATTCAATAAAATCTTTTATCAAATATAACCCTCATTTTTGCCTTATCTTCTTTTCATTCATGTCATAGAATGTTATAAATCATAATCCGTGTTTATTAAGACATCATCTCATATTATTCATAATAACTCACTATTCATAAACAACTTCTCTCATCATAGTATTAAAATAATATGACAATAAAACATCTTTATTTAGATCCATATGACCTTAATATATTACTTTTCATCCAAAAACATGATTTAAAAAAAATTTCTTCATCACTTGAATGAAAAACTAGAATTTTAATTAATTAATAAAATTATTTTGAAGTCTTGTATATTTATTAAATTTATAAATCATACATTTTCATTATATACCCTTAAAAATAGAATAATTTATTTATATAAAAAAAATACTTACATGGACTATTCAATGAGTTTTTAAACCCCTTTCAATTATTTTGATTAATCTCTTCTCATGAAGATAACTTGTTTTAACATACTATATTTTTAATTACATTTCAATTTCCAAAACATGATATTAGAACATCAAATATTTTTTATTTACCTCAAATCCCTAACTTATTATTCCACTAATATTGTACCATATTTTGGACCTCCCATGACATACTCGATCATTCTCTACAATCTGAAGATATTGGGTATACATTTATTGAAATCATTCATATTTTCACAAGATTTCCTAATATTATTCATTAATAAATTCTTTATTGAGATGATGATATAAAGGTCATGTTTAGTATCATTATATTGTTGGAATACTCAATAAAATTGAGTATATTGGTAGAGGATAAAATTTCATCATTCATCTTGTTTCTAGGCAATTATTTTATAACTAAAGTATATGATATTCATAAGTATCTTGGTCCACTTATTGAATAATTTCAAGATTTTTTTACTCAATATAAGGTTTCTCTAACACATAGAGTTTTCCTAATCTTATAAGAATGATTATATGCTTTTACACCAGTTTAATATTATTTCTTGTTTAATATTATATATTATGACTCGACCTTATTAGAACCCCTTATAGTAAGGGATTTAATATGATAGTGGCCTATGAAGGCTTCCTATAATAGTCTGTGGAATGGTAATTGGAATCGAGGGAATAAAATTAACAAAAGATACCTGTAACAACCCATACATTCAAGTATTTCATGAACATTTTTGATCTAAATTTTAAGGATGTGTGTTTTTTTAATTAATAATGTTCAGGTATAAATTTTTCAAAGTATAAAGGGTTGCTCTCCTTATGTTAGAAAATCCATGAAGATGGTTTGGTATTTTCTAAATAATATGGACTGTTGGATTCCTGCTAGATATATTCATGTTGTGAACCTGTTAACAGATGTGAATCTGTCACATGAAAGATATCATGTTCCCCATTATAAAAATGAAACATTTCAAGATGTGTAATCTTCTCACATCCTAAATAGGTTGATCTGGATTAATTCAACATGACATAATTTTTTTCATTATATTTTTCAAGCCATGGAATTCATGATACAATATGGATTGATAACATGAAGTCTTCAGGTCTAGTGGTTTTTATTACATCGAACACCTAGCCTCTTATAAAGTTGAAATACATGGATTTTTCTTTAACCATAGGCTGATATTTGGTTATTTGGGTGATCTCCATCATTCTAGATCACTCTATTTGGCATTTTATCCCTCTGGTGATGGTGTCTCTTCTTTCTAATAAGTAAAATTCATGTTTCTTATCATTCAACAGATGTGGAAGTATCACTAATTATGTTTTTTGGATCAAGATGTGACTGGTATATTAAATGGGCCCCACTGATAGTATATTACCCCACCTTAACATGGATACTGGGTCTAAGCCCACTAGGTACCACTTGTTTCCCTGAAGACATATTGTCTCCACCATGGAGCCCACCCACATACCCGAATAGGTCATCTAACTAATTAATGTCCCCACAGGACAAAAAATTTCCTTTCTAGTATTCTTTATCCTAACTCAAACACACCTTGTAAAATTTCCTAAAAGTTCACTAGTCCTAGTCATTACTCTCAGCCAAGCTTGATTAGCTGTAGAGTTCTAATCAGGTAGGATTTTGAAAAAGAAAGGAGCATCTTGTTGACATGAGTCATACCATTTTTTCATTTCACTCTTTATCATTATAGGGTGTTATAGTCAACCCACCTTTAGAACACAACATCTTTGTTGTGGACCCTATATCTCAGCCTTGGAAAATCACTACACCTAAGGATGTGCGCCTCCTCTGATAAAAAATACAACAAATGGGTCCAACTGACAGTACATGCACCATACCTTAATATGTTTTTTGGGTCTCGGCCCACCAATTACCACCAGTTTCCCCACAGACACATGGTCTCCACCCTAGGGCCCACCCACATGCCTGAATAGGAAATATGACTAATGAAGATCCTCATAGAAAACAAATGACCTTTCTAGTGTGCTTTGTCCTTACCCGGACACATCCTGGAAAATTTCCTTGAATTTCACCCATCCTGATCACTACTCAAGGCCAATAACACTTAACTACAATGTTTTAATCAGGTAGGCTCCCAAAAAGATAAGTGAACTTTATTTACATGAGTCATATCATTTAGTCATTTAACCCTTTGTTATTCTAGGGTGTTACAATTGGTTTGGATTCCTTATCAACCGCTCTCATTTCTCCCTCATTACTTATATTTCTAAGTATGGTCTTCGGGATTCCAATATATGTTGTAAAACATGATCAGGATTCCACCATTCTGATAGTAGGTATATCTATACAAGTGGTTCTAATCTGTAAATTAACATACATTATTATTCCTTTTCATTATTCATTGAAATTAATATCATTAACATTATAAAGACTTTTTTTGAAAATATATTCAGGTTTATTTTTTTTTATAAAATAGTTTTCCCAACACCATGTGTTTTACTAAATTCATTAAATTGAGTTTTTGGTTTTTAAATACATCTTAATTACCAAAAGTGGAAAGGATTTGATGTGAAAAAATTTTATTCAATATGAGGAATGTTTTAAATGGTTTTTTAAGTTAACACATTTGGTAAAGTATAGAATATACTTTTCCCTTTTTGTGAGTGAATACCTATAGATTTGAGCTCTAATAGTTTTATTTTTCATTTAAAGATTTTTTATCACATGATGATATATTTCATGGTTATTTTCTAACATGATTTTCCTATGGTGTATCCAAAGTAACATTCCAATTGTTGTTTCTAGATAACATATTTCTATATATGTTGAATATGGTATGATTTTATGATTACTGAAATTACGTTTTATAAAATGGTTTTATTTTATGAAAATTTACTATAAACTAATTTTTTTAATTGTTATAGACAATGAATCCTTGATATTATGGAATTTATAGATTCTTTGGTGGTATCTTACTAGGATTTGTGATTACACATTAATTTTTCCTTTGGGTGGTTATAGAAATTATTTTTTCAACATTCATGTAAATGCAAGAGCATTGTGTGGAATGTGTGTTACTCATATTAGTGTTCATATTCACAGTGGGATGGTTTTTGGCGATGGAAGGACAGACATGGACTTCTTTTGACTCTTCAAGTTTTATTTTTCTAGTTTGGTATGTTTGAATTGAAA
The DNA here is from genome assembly GCA_963277665.1 of Viscum album. NCBI lineage: Eukaryota > Viridiplantae > Streptophyta > Magnoliopsida > Santalales > Viscaceae > Viscum > Viscum album. The sequence continues at coordinate 1,418,122,382 of OY728148.1, forward strand.
TTTTATTTCTCATCAATATGTTATATTTCTTCCAAGTTGTACACTAGGGTTTCTCTGATGACTGAAACCGAGTAACCATGAGTGATCAGGGTTTTTTTTACAAGATTGAGACTTGGTGGTTAAGGTCATTTCAATGAAAAAGTTATGGTTTTTATTTAAACAAATCAATTATTTTTCAGTTAAATATTGTATTAAAAAACATAACTTATTTTATATTTTTTATTTTAAGAGCATGGATATGGATAAATAATTTATTCCATATGATTTAAGATTATTCTCCCAATTGATGTGGTTTTGTATTATGTTTTTAGATAATTCCTCTATGAAAAACACTTCTAAGTCTAAGAGAGAAAGATATTATAAAAAATTAGGTAAATTATTCAGTAGACCCTTCTTTGGTATAAGCTATAATCCAGGTTATTCAGACTCTAGGTCAAGCAGGTGTTAGGAACTTGATATGAGCAGTGGACCAAGACTTAGAATTTAATAAGAATTATATGAATATATTTTAGGGTAGAAATGTAACCAAATAATTTTATGAATGGGTTTATTAAATTGAGTGTATCTTAAACATCATGAAAATTCTTGTACACACTAAGGTGATTTTACCACATATGTGATTGAGGGAACAAGAAGAATGTGGTGGGGCTATTTTGTGCAAGCTGGGATGCATGAGGATCTTAACTGGAATAATTTCATGAAAATGTACAACCATAATTTTTATCCAAAAACATTTCAAGGGGAAAATAAATGGATTTTTCTAACATTATAAAAAGGGAAGTGAATATTTCTAGAGTATTCCACCCATTTTAATGAGTTGGTGAATTTGGAACGAGATGTAGCATGCATTGACTACCTAATGGATCAGAAGAATTGAGTTAGGATTGAGGACAGTTATTCAGTAAATGTTGAATCTCATGTATCTTTAGAACATTAATGAGGTAGTTGATAATTCATATTTGGTATAGGCTATAATATCCGGGAAAATAGGTTTGGGTGAAGCTTCATTTGGTGTTAACATTATATCGGTTATAAAAGGTAATTTTTGTATATATTACACATTAAGTTGGGATCTATCACATAGGAAAACACATAATACAATTCATAGGATCGAAATTTCTAGAATCTTTGGCTAACTAGGTACACAACACAGAAACATAAATTTTGGGGTACGTTGAAATGATTGAAAAAATCCTTAACATGATTATAATTATCCATCATTCTCAAAATTACATGGGATAACCTAGGGACATACATAAGAAAAGGGAGGGATATAAATTCCAACACGGGAATAAAAAAGAATAAAATGAATAGAATATTACATGACAGACAATATGAATTTCTATGGTATGGAAAACAGTTAAAATACTAAACATGAACAATGAGGCTTGATATAGCCGGATAACATAAAGCCAACATTTTAATGTGGTTTCATCATTAAACCTAACATTATAAGAATAAGTATTGTTTGAAGACCAAGATATCATAACATAATATGCTTATGATAACCTCACATTAACCATACATGGAATCTCAAGAGACAAAAACATTTCCCAATTTACTAAACTGTTATTATGTCACTCCCATCATAATCATGTCATGTTCATGAATAAGTGTCCCATATATATCATATAATATAAGAACATATTACATCACATTTAATCCCAAAATTAGGGATTTAGGGTTAAATAACTGGAATTCCCCATTAAAGAAGTATACTTAAAACTAGTTGAATCCCCTTTAGGGGAAATGGGTATAAGAATTATCCTCAAAAATGTACGAAATGTAAAATCACAGTGACATTTGAGCAGTCTAAAGACAGCACATGAAGATTCATAAAATGGTTCAATGAGATAGAAATGGGTCTCTCATAACTTATAAGTAAAAAAGATTGGTATGATGGATATGTAAAAACATTGTCCAAATGGAAAATATTTGAATTTATAGGTATTAGAAGAGGAGGTTTCCTGAATAAATAAATGGCATGGGAATCGAAAGACAATTCTGGCAGTATAATGGGGGTACAAAAATGATCATAAAATGGTTTAATGGGAGAAAATGTTTCGATATTAATTTTAAAAAAATTAAAATAATTGGGATGTTTAATAACATATACCAATAATATTAATTGTAAATCAAGTGGATCATGTAAATAAGGTGCTTGAATAAATAGGAGAAAGAGATGGCACCTTACAAAATGTCATCCTATCAACATCTTAGGTAAATGATATAATGAGTGAGGATAAATGATATATCATTATAATAACATCAATTTGGAATTAAATTTAAAATTATATATTCATGAAAAAATAACAAATTGAGATTCAAAAAGTCATATACACATAAGGTTATTGAATGGAAAAGAAGTGAGGGGAATCCCTTACTAAATTTTTGAATTGAAATGGCTTTGGTAATGGTTATAACGAGAAAGGATAAATGATATATTATTATAATAAAATGAATTTTATTGTAAATTGAAATTTATAATATAATATCTATATATCCAGTTTATATTAAAAAGGTTAAATAAAACAATGGTTTGTGAATGGAAAATAAGATAGGGAAAACTCTTAATAAATTTTGGAAAAGTAACAACTTTTTGAATTACTATATTGAGAGGGGATAAGTTATATATAATTGGTAGGAAATAAATTGGATATTAAGAATACCTTTATAAGGTAATTTAAAAATAAATAATTGATAATCCAAAGTCTAAATAAAAATAAGGATATTTAATGGAAATAAGGAGAGTAAAATCCCTTAGTAAATCTTGGCATTATAAGTTCTTAGGTAAAGGTTATAATGAGAGAGGATAAATGATATTCCATTATAAGAAAATTAATTGGAAAGTAAAGTGAAATTTATAAATGAATGAAAATATAAAATAAGATATATTAAGATGGATAAATACAAAGAGGCTGATTGAATGGATAAGAAGAGAGTGAAATCCCTTACTAAATTTCAACAAAGTAATGACTTAGGTAAAAACTGTAATGAGAGGGGATAAGTGATATATTATTGGTAGGAAATAAATTGGATAGTAAAGGTATATTTATAAAGGAATGAAATAATTACCAATTGATAATAAAATGGTTCAATCCAAATAATGTGCCTGGATGGGAAAGAAAATAAGTTAACCCCATACCTTGAGAGGGCGATTCCAAATTCTTAGGAGGGGATTATTAAGATATTGGCCAACTTGGGAGAAAATTAAAGACGGTGTAGATTAATAATTTAGTAAAATAGTATTCTTTAATATTAATGGGATCTTGGATGGGATTATATAGGAAAAGAGAGGTGAGACCTTTATGATTTCCCAAATATAGGTTTGAGAATATATACAATAATGTAACAAACACCATAAACCTTACAATGGATATTGACCATTTTTTCTAACAAAGAGGTGTGTTTTTAATTATTGTATTAGTCCAATGGACGAATTCATTAATATATTGACCTTTGTGATGTGAAAGTGTGTCATGTTCATAATGAAATAATTCTAAAATCATAAAATATAATAAAGGTTTTGGGGGATTCATAAATTATTTATAAAATTAATCAAATAAGTTAATAATAACATTATTCTAAACAGGATAAATATTTGTTCCTCTATACCATTTATATAATTTATTTTATCACTTTCAGGACAGTATGATTTCATTATACACACTATATATTTATACTATATTTAATTTTTTTATAAAAATTAAACTATCTCAAAAAATTATGAAAGATCAAATGTTCTATAATTTTAATATGACGATTCCAAAAAAATAATTTTATCAAAATAATTTTTTAAAAATGTCAATTTTATATTTTGAAAAAGTATAGACATGTATTCTAAAATGTTGGTTCTTTATCAACAGTAGTTTTTTAAACCCTTATAACAATTACATTTGACATAAAAAATTTATGTTAGCATTTTAATTATTAAAAATAATTTAATATTATTATTTTATTAAAACATTAATTTATCATGAAAATTCATGATTCCATCAAAAATTAATGAATTAATTAAAATTAGTTGTTATAAAAATAATACAATTTTGTTTTGATTGTATCAAAATCTAATTTTTAACAAAATCATTTATTAATTATTTATAAATAGAAAAATAATAATAACAAATATTATATTGAAATAAAAATATTCATATTAATACAATTACATTTAAATTATTTCTACTGCTTTTTAAGTTATTTTTACCCTTACTTAACTTATTTTCCTTTTACAATGGTAATAGAAATTTACTAAAGTTACCATTCATATTTTCCAAAAATTAAGTGTGACTCATTACCAAATATTAATTATGGTTTTTTCTAATATGGAATCCATTTTATAAAAAAAATTACAGAGTTGGAATAATTTAAAATAAAACCCACAACCATGATTTAAAGTAGTTTTTCTGACATATTCATTTTTTATGTAAAACATGATTTTTCTTTAACACTGTAACTAGTAATCTTCACAATATTATTTTAAATTAATAATGATAAATATATTATCTAATAATTTATTTTAAATCATTCCCCATTGTGGGGTAATTTTAATTAATTAATAATGAGAAACATTATGCATTTAAAAATAGATTTTAGAAAAATTAATTTTCAAGCCTAAAAATAAACAGACACTAAATTCCGGTATAAGGATAATTTAATTTTTATTAATTCGATTAAATGTAACTAAATAAATATCATTTTAATTTAAAATAATAAAATAAAAATGGTATTTTTATTTTACTTAATTTTTCAAAAGAAAACACAGTTTAACGAAAAATCAGGATTTTACACTATTTAGTAAAAAATAAATATTTTATGAAAAATTATAAAATATAACCCTGATTTAATTTTTATAAGATGATTTAAAAAAATATTATAATTTTATAAAATAAATTTTCAAAAAAATTTACAAATTAATTATAATATTTTTCACAAAAATAAATATAAATCATTATAGAAGAAAATGTATATTGGAATAATAAAATGAAATTACCAAAAATTGAGTGATTATTTATTAATAATTTATAAATATTATTTATAATGAGAAGTAAATTAAGATATAAATATATCATAATTAATTAAATCATATTTATATCCACAAATTTAATGTCCTGGAAAAAATTTTCATATTTAAATAATCGTCATTTTTGGGTTCTATATTGCGTATCACATACACTAGAGAACATTATTTACTCTCTTAAAAACATAAGGAATTACAGTATCCCCTATTTAATAAATTTCATTATCACGACATTAACATCTTGTTAGCAATGAAAATTTTGTAGCATGAAATTATATTTACTGAAACGCCACATTGTAAAATGGGTTAATAAAATATCTACTTGAAATGGGAGAAAGAAAAGTATGAATGTCATCACATAACTAATTTTCCTAGAAGAAAATAAATTATTGGTAAGTGAAAATAAAGACCTGGAAGAAAAAATCATTGAATCCAATGAACTAATAAAGAGAAATATATGACATCGTTAGGAGAAAATCATCAACCGCAAAATACATATATATATAATGGGTGAAAATAGAATAAATTCATCATAAATGACATTAATATGAAAAAAAAAATTGTTTTATGACTTTTTCCTTAAGGTTAAGCAACTAATTTATCATATATGCTCAAAATATAATGAAATATACTTTCATAACAAGTATAATTTTATCCTTTAATAAATTTTCTCTACAATCTAATCTTTTCTTCAAACAATGAGTAATCATGGTGAATTTGTTATGCCTAAAGCCCTAGAATAAGCTTCTAAGAGATCCCATTGTCCACCAATGAATAACAATTTATTCCTCCTTTATTTAATAAATCCAAAATCATTAGAATAAAGTAATATAATACTGAAAATGAATAAAAAATAATAAATTAATCACTAAAATTCAACAAAAATGTCAAAGTTTTAACATAGATCAATCCTTAAATAAAACCCATTATATCCCATATAACACAAATAACCTTAACATTAAAGAATGATTTGATCTGAAAGGTAATCTCGTACCCTTGATCATATACCTCCAAACACATAAAATAATTGTTCCAAATTAATCATTTATATTAAAAATTATTACTATATATACCTCAAAATAATAAAAAATCTCTTAAAATATTAGTTTTCACCTCAAAATAAAAAAGAATATTTGATCATGTAATATGTTTCCCAAAATATCCTCAATCATGCCTAACATTCATCACATAAAACTAAAAAAGAGGTATCAATACTATTAAACATAATATTATACTTATACATATTATTATTAGACTATTTATAATTATCCTAACATAAAACAAATATTAAGGTTTATCAATCCCTCAATCATGGGTTTCCCAAAATATTACCTTACCACTTAATAACGTTTATTTTTTATCAGCGCCATTGAAAATATGTTTAAAACTCTTTAATGAAAACAATTGTAGAACAATACTTTGATGCTTCATAATTCTTGTATCTATAATTTCATTTTCATACTAATTTTATAACATAATTCTCAAATACTAATATATAAGAACTTCAATCCCTACACTTTAATTATTTCTATAGCATAGGTCCTTCCATATTGTTTTATTAAACCCTTGAATTAGGACATTGACTTGGATAATGAACTTATTCTCCACACAAAATATACTAAAGAAAAAATAGTATCATAAGATGTAATGTTTTCCCTTCTATCATACTCTTCATTTTTATGGAAACTAGTTACTTTATTCCCTACTTTTTTCATACATAACAAACCATCAAGTTCTTTTGTGTAATTTCCCTTGGTGCCTCCTTCCACATTTTTATGTGTAAAAAATTAAATCTTATATCCTTTATTACCATAATTACGAAAAATTACTTTATAATACATCCTCCTAAAATTTTAGGTCTTTGGACATTAAACTATTTTCCATTTATTAAATGTGATTTTAATAGTTGGTTTAAATAATCTAAAGATTTATCAGATGAGATCCAATCCTGTTATTTATCTAATTTTATAGTTCATCATATTTCCCATTAAAATTATTTTTTGAATTGGTTCCACTTATTTATGTAAATTGACTATAGTGAAGGTAAAATAATTAATCGGTCCTTTTATACTATTAAAAACTACAATGGGAAACAAATAACATTAAAGGGATAACATATAAATGAAATTTATTACCTTAAACTTATGAATTAATGTGATTTAATATAAGATATCCCTGATCCATTTCCAAACATAGACTTTTATGGTCATTTTTGTTCCCTTAATAATGTTTAATAATGATCTTGTGAATTTACCAATCAATATCATTAGGGATTCTCAAACTTGTTGTTCAGCAAGGACCACTTTTATCCACCATTTCTCAATTGAGTCCAGGTCAATACGGTCTTTTAAGGGATGTCACCACATAGTACATCTATGCTAAAGCCACATGCACATGTTGTATCCATACAATGATATATATTCCTAGAAACCGCTTACTCTATAATTTACCAAAACTTATGGATGATTTATTATACTTTGTGTTATCCATAAATATTTCACTAGATTTTTTTAATCCTACTCCCAAAAATAACGACACATTCCTTTGATACCAAAAATGACCAAACTTGTCTTTCTTACACATTATGTTCAGATTTATTACGTGTGAATACATATAATACTGCCTAGAAGATCAATAATTTAATGTTTTGGGTAATTACTTACATAACATAACAATCAAAAATATGGGGTACATTAGTATTATTTAAAATATCATTAACGTGTTCATAATTTTCCATCGATCATAAACCCATATGGGATTACCAGCTGACATACATATAAAAGGTGTGAGCTATAAATACTGGTAATTAAATAAAAAATTATAACATGAAAAAATTATGACATGCTAGAAAATAGAATTTATGTGGGATATAAATGTGTTAAAATCGTTAAAATGAACAATGAAGAATGATATAGCATAAAATCAGAAATGAAAAATGGGAATTTGGAAATAATATTAACCCTAGAATCATTTTCATATTTCAAAGTTATCTACCAAGAAATTATAACATAATGTTATTAGGATAACCTCCTATACACCATACATTTAGTCTCAAGAGATAAAAACATTACCCAGTGCATTAGAGCAATATCTGGGTCAACCCATCATAATAAAATCATATACATACATAATTATTCCACATAGTTTATATAAGTTAAGAACATATTTCATAAAATTTAATATTACGATTAAGGATTTTGGGTCACACACATGAAATTCCCCAATAATGTAATTAAAGGCATGACTAGGTTAATACCTTTGAGTGTAAATGGGTATTAGTATACACCACAAAAAAAAACTTATTATTGATAAGTGTTGTGATATCTCTTCAGCGTAACGATAGTATATAAAGATTCATAAAATGTTTTAATGAGAGAGAAAAATGTATTGGTGAATTTTAAGTAAAAAATAAATTATTAGGGATATTTAAGAACATAATAAAACATCAAAAATTTGTAATTAATTTGAATTAGAAAAGTAGGGTGCTTGAATAAAAAATTGGAATGGAAAATTTTTAAGATAGTTTCAAAAGTGTAATTGGGGTACCTAAAGGTTCATAAAATTGTTTAATGAGAGATAATTATGAATATAAAATTTTTTAAATCAAATTAAAAATAACAGCTATGTGTAAAAACATATACAAAAATTATTAATTGTAAAATAAAAGTGTACTACATAAATATGGTGCTTAATTAAAGAGATAGAGGACCACTTGCTAAATTTAAACATAGTAACGTCTTAGGTAAGGGTTATAACAGGAGAGGATAAATTATCAATAATATAAGAACATAAATTAGAAACTAAAATTAATTTTATAAACTCATGAAAACATTACCAATTTAGATTCAAAAGGTTGTATACAAATAAGGTGCTTGAATTGAAAATAAGAGAGGGGAATCCTTTACTAAATTTTGGAATCACAACGACTTAGTTAAAGGTTATAATGGGAGATGATAAATTATATATTATTATAATATCATAAATTATATATATCATATATATTTATTACGGAATGAATCCATAACCAATTGAGATTAATAATGTTAAATACAAAGAAGGTTCTTTAATGTAAACTACGAAAGGGAAATCACGTACAAAATTTCAGCATAGTAACAGATTAGTTAATAGTATAATGAGACTATATAAGTGATAACCCATTGGTAGGAAATAAATTAGAAATTGAAGGGATATTAAAAAAATCCCTAGAAATGAAACCATTTTTGAATCAAATGGCTATAAACAGAAAAAAGTGCTTCAATGGGAAAGACGAGAGGGAAATCCCTTACAAAATTTCAGCAAAGTAACGGCTTAGGTAAGGGTTCTAAAGAGAGATTATAAATGATATATCATTATAAAAACCAAAAGTTGATATTAAATTAAAATTTATAAATGAATTAAAACATAAACAATTTATATAAAAATGTATACATAGAAAGAATGTTTTTGAATGGAAAAGAATATAGGGAAATCCCTTTCTTAATTTTTGTAATGTAAAGTCTTAAGAAAATGATATAATGAGAGGGTATAATTGACATATAATTAGTAATAAATAAATTCTATAGTAAGGGGAATGTTATAATGTAATGGAAACAAAACTAATTGATAATCAAAATACTAAATACAAATAAGGTGGTTGAATGAAAAAGAAGAGAGGGAAATCCCTTACCCTGAAATGGCGATTCAAAAAGCTTGGGATGATATTATTGAGATATTAGGGGAACCATAAAAGAAATATTTAGAGGGGAGGATATTGTAATTAAGTACCTAAACTTTTTGTATTTAAGATTAATTGGGGCATGGGTGTGTTAACATAGAAAAACAGTTAGGAGTTCTTTATTATTTCTCAAACATAGATTTTTGACTCTATTCAATAAAATTGTAAACACGAAAAACCTAACCACTATTTTCCCCCATGGTTTCTTAAACATTGAGTGTTTTTCATTATTTAATAAGTACAATGGACGAGATCATTAGAATGCTACACTTGGTGACTTGGGAGTGAGTCATGTTCATAAAGAAAATGATTTCAAAACCATTAAATATAGTATATGTTTTGTAGGATTCATAAACGATTTATAAAATTAATAATATAAATTAAATTTCATATTATTTTAATTATGAAACATATATTATGTCATGGATACCATTTATATGATTTTTACATCACATTGGAGTTATTATGATGTCATAAACCAAATCATATATTTATACCAGATTTAATTTTTACCTAAAAATTTGAATATCTTTGGAAGTTATGAAATATTAATTGTCACATAAGGTAGACATTATCCTTAAAAATTATTCATTTTATCAAAATAATTTTCTAATTATGAGAATTTTCTGTTTTCAAATAATAATCAACATTTATTAAGATATGATGGTTCTTGATCAATACTAGTTTATGAACCCCTATAAAAATTACATTTGAATTCATTAAAATTACATTATAAAATAAATTTAATAAAAAAATAATTGTATTACTTTATTTAAATATTATATATTTTGAAAATTCTTGAATTTATCAAAAAATAATGTAGTAATTTAAATATTTTTTAACCAAACATAAAATTTTTTATTTCTCGTATCAATATATAATTTTTATCAAAATCATTTCATAATTAATTATAAAGAAAAAACAAATTCATTATTATATTTAAATGAAAATATAAAAAATCATAATATTATGTATACATTTTTTCTAATCCATGTTATGTTTTTTTTTATCCTTAATTATCCTATTTTCCTTTTACTGTGGAAACAAATTTTAATATAATTACAATTTGGGTTGTCCAAAAAATAAAGTTTAACTTATTTCCAAACATTAACAATGGTTATTCAAAATATAAAATCCAATTTATAAAAAAAAATCACATAGTTGGAATAATTTCAAAAAAAACTTACAACCTTATTTGAAATTACCTTTTCAAAAATGCATTTTCAAGGAAATGATGACTTTACTAAAGTTACCAAGTCGGGATCCAAGTATCACTGAGAGGGGGAGGGGCGAATTAGTGATATATTTTTCTTTTATTTTTACCCATTTTGGAACAACCTTATCCTCATATTAAAGAGTTATTTCCCTGGTTAACACTCACAACCATAGAATAGAAGATTTACAAGATTCACTACTCAGCATGAGTAGCTATGTCCTTAGTATGGTACAGAAAAAATCCAGTACCACATAGTTCACTAGAAATAAATTCTTTTATGTGGAAAAAAATGAGTAGGATATTCACTCATGTAGTAATTGGGAGATAATCGTTAAGTATGTGTGCACCCTCTTAGCACAATTAAGGTAAAGTAATATCTTTGTTTATTATGATAAACTTTCTCAAATATGATCATTGAAAAAAACTCTTCTCTTTTTTATCCAGAAGATGGTAGGAACCACCTATAATTAGAAATAATAGTTATTTCTATAGCCTAGTAATATCATGATTCACTTGAAAGCACTTCTCGTATAATTTGGGTACTCAAATCTTCATCTCGAAGAGCTCATTCAAAGTGCTCCATTGCGAAGATCCCATCTTCATAGAGTACTCTTGTTCACAATGATATCTAATTCAAAAATCTCACTAAATTACAAGTATCACAATTTTGTGGAGCACAGATTAGTCTTTGCAATGTTTAATACTTTTTCAAAGCTCAAAGGCTCACCACGAAGCTCCTTTCCTTCATGGATCTTATTTCCATCGCAAAGCTCATTTTTTTATGCAATCCTTCTTCGCAATTCGAGTGCTCTAAAATTACTGTTAATTATCTATAATTTTCTTGATGGGTGAAGGTATTATTTATAATCATTTACCAGTGACTCTAGAACCTTCTATCCACATCAGAACAACATCGTAACCAAATCGTAGAGCTCCCAAATTTTCGTCGAAACTCGCTTTATTTTGCAAAGCACGATAGATATTTTCCAAATTCTTAAACCTCATCATAATCACAAAGCATTATATCAAATATTTTGTGTAGATGTGATGCTCCACATGAAATTCTATTCACTTCTGCAATGCCCTCTTGCACAGATCTTCACCTATTTCATTTTCAAAACTCTTCGTAATTGTGAAGAACACCATCAACATTCTTCATGTCTTCACAAAATCTACCTCATAATTCCCATCTTCGTGAAATTTATTCCATTGAATTTTTTATGAGATCTTCAAGGAAATGCACTTTTTTCTATACTAACCCAACAACAAATTTTGGACCCCAAAAATTTAGCAAACACTAGGAAACTACATCACCTTAAGCAGTTTCTTCTATAAGACAAACCATGCTTATTGACTACATGTTTTCCCCCTCTTTCCTTCGTATGGACTGCATCACATGTTCTCCAGCCAAATTGGTATTTTTGTGAAATACAAATCATTAAAGCATCATCATATTTAACCTGGAAATTATTTTAACATTCTTGTCTTTCCACACCAACTGATACAAAGTGAAGTGATTTCCTTTCTACTCAAACTTCCTTGACAACAAAATACAATACCACGTTCATAAAAAAACTTCACCAGGAAACATGGTCCCCACATTTACTTTAACTATTTTTATAGTTATCATCAAAATGTGAATTTAAATTCATAATTATAGATATATAATCATAGATTTAATTTTAACAATTTCCCATTGGGGTTATTTTTTTAATGATTAAAATGGAGAAACACCACTCACTTAATAACAGGTCCCAGAAAAATGTATTTTCCAACATAAAATTAAAATTATAATAAAATCTGGTATAAATATGATTTAAATGGAAATATTTAGATTAAATATTGACAAATAAAACTTATGTTACATTTAAATAAAATTAATATAATATGCATATTTTTAAATATCTTAATTTATCAAAATAAATAAAAGTTTTACAAAAAAACAATATACTTCATTATTTAATTAAAAATAATTATTTCTCAAAAAAATAAATAAAATTTACCCTAATTTAATTTTGATATGGAGATTTTAAAAATTATTTTAATTTTATCAAATAAATTTTTAAAATATTCTATAAATTAATCATAATATTTTTCAAAAATAATAAATAAATGTCATTTTTGAAGAAAATATATTTTTGATGGATAAAATGGCATTACTAAAAATTGAGTCCTTATTCACTATGAAATTATAAATAAATTTATATTGAGTAGAAAATATATTTATATATATGTATATATATATATCATATTTTTTGTTAATTCTACTAATATCCAAAAATTTATTGTCTAGGTTAAAATGACCTTGTTTAAATAATCATCATTTCTGTTGTTCGGTGTGTCATATCACTTATGATATCAAATATAATTTTATGTTTTAAAAACCTTGGGTATTACATTCTATCTTCTATCTAGAAAAGGAAGCACAATGGTTGCCAGTTTTCTTCAGGACCCATTTCCAGGGCTTCATAAGGATAGAAATAGGTGTTTTATATTAGTGTGGAGGGATTGCTCATATCAAGCCTAATTGTATAGAGTATCCCAATGATTTTAAAAATCATGGGAAATATTACCATCTAACGTGTTTTTATGAAATGATTTCTCAATGAAGAAAGGTTAGATGCACCCTCAGTAAGGGTTCAGAGGTTTTTACCTATGCTTCCAAGGGAGGTAGGACTTATCCTCAAGTAAATGAGGATGTTCATATGGATAATAAATAATAGGGATGATATAATATAGAAAATATTTATGTGATAAAGTATAGACCATAAGAGTCTAAATTTAGTCCAGTTGTTATTTGAGAAATAGTTTTTATTTCCTCTTCTATGGTACTAATAATTTTCGATAGAGGATTGGTACATTATTTTAGACCTTAAAAGTTAGTTAATGTGTTCATATTGAATTATAATCTTATTCCATTATTGTTAGATCATTACATGCCTTTTTGATGGAGATCTGAAGATGGTTTCAATTGTTCCACATGTCAAGTAACAATAGCTGACACGTTGGTGGAATGGGACTTCTCAGTTCTTGATATTTATTTCCTAGAACTAAATGTTGTAATATACTAGATGATCAAAAATAATACCCATGTCAATTTTAATACCTATTGAGAATATTTTTTATCTTATGATTAAATCACCCATGTCTTGCAGGTTGATTGGTACTCTCGGTCTTGGAGAGCAGGACATGTTGTTTTTTATGCTGGGGTGATCTCAAGTAAATTGTTAGAAATGATCCTAGATGCATTTGACCCTTTTTGGAGAAGTTCAATTTATATGGTCGTGTGTGTGTACCCCAAGGTATTTCTAGAGGATTTTTAAGGTTTATATCTATATAGAGATTTCAAAATTACTATAGAAGTGCAACCTAGTACAATATAAAATTCTATTTCATCTTATCATATGGAACCTATTTATTTGGGGGAACTTGAGTTATAGGTTATAGACCTTAAGGCTAAGGGATTTATTCAAATTAATATATCCAAATTGGATTCACATATCCTCCTTGTTAAGAAATAAGAAAAGATCCTGACACTTTGTATTGATTATAAAAAGTTAAGTCATGTGACCATAAATAACTAATACCCCATATCCATGATTAATGATCTCTTTGATCAGTTTAGATTGACTCATTGGTTTTCAAATATTGACCTTGAATAAGGGTCCCATCATTTCATAGTCTGATAATAACATATACATATGATAGAAATTAGGAGATGGTATGGGAATATAATGTTTATTGTTATTCCATTTAGTCTCACTATTACTCCTACGATATTTATGGTGTTTATGAACTAGATCTTTCATTTATTCTTTTACTCTTTTATTTTTTTATCTATGTAGGGTATTTTGGTTTACTCCAAGTTGGAAGAGGAGCACATTCACTCATTGGATTTCATTCTAATATCCTTGAGGGAACATCGCTTGTATGGTAAGACATAAAAATGTGATTTTTGGATTCAAGAAGTAAAATTATTGGGGAATGTCATATCTGATTTGGTTATAAGAGTATATCCTTAAAGGGTTCAAGAAGTTATGTCCTATGACATACCCAGAAATGTGTTTAATATTTAAAGCTTCTTGTGATTTTCTAGTTAATACAGGTAATTCATTTAAGACTTCTTGAAGAATACATCTTTGAGGATAGATTTAACTCATATGAGAGTAAATTTTGAGTGTAATATAAAATATCAATGATATTTTAAGGAATTTAATGTGGGGATAAATTCGTCCATAGTTTTGATTGTTCGATAATGAGGTTCAAGTTATTCTATTTTCTGTGATGCTTTCATTATATCTTTGGAGAATGTCTTGACGTATCAGAAATAGGTGGTGGATTATTCGTCTCATAATTTAATCCCTCATGAGAAGAGCCAACCTACCACGAATATTGATTTGGATATAGTTACGAATCCATTCAAAACATCGAGTCATTGCCTCTTTGGGTAGAAACTTATGGTATATTCTGATCATAATATATTGGATTATGATTTCACTTAGAATGATATGAACTTAAAATTGAGCTTCTATATAGAGTATCTTCAAACATTTTATTTTAATATTCCTTATAGTCCAAAAAAATGAATGTGCTCACTGATGTTTTGACCAATAAATTACATACATAGGTCTTGAAGAAATCCTAGAAAGAGTGGCCTTTAGTAAGTTTGTTTAATGATATGATCTCAAATATTGAAAGAGGGAGTTGTTGGTTTTTCTTGACTTCAACATAGGATTACTTATCATTTTAATATTGGGGTTTTCTTGGAAATTTAACTGACGTAATGTGCTAGTGATTTAGTGAAATATTAAATGATGGGAAGAAATATGGTGATTGTAATCAATCTCCCAATTAATATTGATATTTTTTAAGAATGATGGTTGTTCCATTTTCTCTAAGGAAAGAGATTTTGGACACTGAACACAATTATTGATGGGTCTTAAGCCCTAGGAATACCATGTTGAATCATGACTTGAGATATCTATATTTATGTATAGGGATTTTGTTGTTGATTTCATATTTTTATTCATGATGTCTTATGCATTAGATAATTAAAGCGGAGTACCTAAGGCCTTCTTTTTTATTGCATCACTTTTCCAATCAGGTATCAAATTGGGTTTCAATTTTAATGGAATTCATCATTGGTTTACCATGAAATCATAGTATTAATGATTTTATTTGGGTGATCAATGATTGACTAATGAAATCATCCTATATCTTTCTTATCAAGGAGATGGTGAAAGTGGAGTAGATTGGGGATTGTATGTTAGATATTTTTTTACTCTTTATGGGGTTCCCTATTAAATTTTTTCTAATAGGGAAGCTAGGTTATCATCTAGGTTTGGGAATGAATTTCAAGAGTTTATGGGTTTCTAGTTAAAATTTAGTAGGAATTATCATCTTCAACTATATTGAGACACATATAGGGTTATACAAGTTCTTGAGGATATGCTTTGAGAATATATTCTTTATTTTTGTTGTTATTGGGATAATAATTTTACTCCAGTTAATATTTTTATTACAATAGTTATTATTCTTGGATTAATATGTCTCCCTTTGAGTATTTTAATAGGTGTCCATATTGATCTCCCATGTCATGGGTAGAGTTTGGAGAGTTGACCTTGGTTGGGCTAATTCTTGTTCTGTTAATGATATAAAATGTGCAGTTGGTCCTGAAGAGACTGATCTTGGAAGAGAGTCATCAGAAATCATATGTGGACCATTGGTGGTGGCCTCTATAATTTAATTTTAGTGATTAGTTTTATCATATGGTAACACCTGTCTTGGGGAACTATTAGTTAGGTTGGAAGTGTAATTTGGCATTAAGGTTGGTAGGCCCCTCTAAGAGTGTGGAGAATCTTGGGAAGGGGGAATATGAGTTATTATTATCATCTAATTTAATTTTCATCCATAATTTTATTCATGATTCCCATTTTAGGAGTTTTTTATGGGATCCTTCCCATCTGGTGATGAGGGTGGATCTTCATCTTAAGCCTGACACCATTGTGGTTGAGGAACCAATTCAAACTATAGATCACCAAGAGAAGGTACAATTTTTTATAACAATATCATTGGTTTTTATACTATGTTAGTGTAGGTGGGATATCCATTATTTGTGATAGTGGTATTTGTTGATAAGGTATTAATGTCCTTAAATTATTGTGTGTTCATGATCTTGAGGACATTCTGGGGATACAAATATTGTATGGTGGGGGGAATTGGAACATCCCATTATTTCAGGTATTTATTAACAGGTTTTTATCTAAATATTAATGTTTTATATTGTTCTGAATTAATGGATTTTGGGTATAAAAGTATCAATTTTTTAATGGAATTTCTCCATGCATTTGAAAAACAATTGGAGATGGTTCAATATTTTTCTATATAATCTGGAATGAAGTCCACCGACATTACTTATTAATTTCTTGAACATGTTTCACAACATGAATCTATTGTATGGAAGATACCATGAGTGTATTTTAGATCATGAAAAAATAAATTTTTTCTAATCCTATCACATAATTAATGGGTCGATTGGGATTAATTCAACTCGAGGAGATACCTTTTTTAATGTATTTATAAAATCATAGATTTCACAATGTTAAAGGGATTCTAATGGAATAAAATTTGGGTCTTGAAGTTTTTTATAAACTGCATGCCTTTCTTATTCCACATTCAACATAAAATCCTTCCACTAAAACCATACAGTGATTTTGGGTGATCTCTCTCCATTTGTATCACTACATACTACATTTTTTCCCCACAGCAGTTTCATCACTTCTCTCTAGTGAGTGTTATTCCTATTACTTGGCTATCTTTTGTCATAAAAGAATCTTCAGCTATGTTTTCAGATCGGGTAATGATCATTTTCGGTTTTCTAATTGATCCTACATTGTTTTCCCACATGCTTGGGAAGTAAGGCCATTGTTCTAGACATAGCCTGCCACCTTTATCACCTAAGCTTGCTTCTTCATCAATTTCACTTAGTATTTGTTCTGGTTTTCATAAAAAAAAATCCTAGTTAGTTCATCGTAGCTCAAATTATATCTTAGTTTTATTAAAAAATAATTTTTCGTTATTATTTCTATAGAAAAATAAAACAAAATTTTAAAAAAATACTCTAACCACAATTTTCAATAGTGGGTTTGTGTTGAAATCATGGAATCTTATACTCAACTTTTTCCATACCTTGGGTTCGACCCTACATATCATTATATAGTAAAGAGTAGGAAAATAAAAAAATTTAAACTTTTACATGGTTTCAAAGACTACTGTGGAAATTTTTTGGTTTCGTTATAGGGGAAAGCATTGAGAAACCAATATTTTTCAAAAATAAAAAAAAACATATATATTTCTTTAAAAAATAATTAAAGAACATTAATCCTGGCCTAAATTTCAAATTTTGGCTTTGTGTATGTAAATTTTTTTGTTAAATTTGTCTCACTAAAAATAAGAATGAATTTTTGGGAATACATCATGGTAGAGGAGCTTACTATACAGGTTGTGGTTGTTATGGGCACACTACATGGAAATGTGTATATAATAGACCACAAAATGATGGTTTTCATTGAAGATAATGAACATCACTTTGATCCTAATATGGACTTCCAAGAAAATTTTGAATATGTTTTTTACTAAGATAGATGTTGTGATGTATTATGGGCTAGACATATTGTTAAACCAAAACTATGAACTGCAAAATAAAATTTATCAAGAACAAGATGAAAAACTAAAAAAATTATATTACATGTTCTTATAATTATAAGAAATTCTTAATGAACAATAACAAATTTAATTAACTGAAGAATAGACTGATTTAAGAGAAATTGAAAAACATTGTGAAGTGGATTGGGAGGAAAAATATATGGAATAGTAATACGCATTATTTGAAAATTCTAAGTCTAATTAAGAACAAAATAATGAAATAACCAAATCTCATGTTAATGAAATAAATTATAATGACCCCATCAAGAACTTAAATGGATTTGAGTTGAAATTGTTTTTTCAAGTACGGGAAAAATTTAATAACAATGCTCTATTCTTTACATGATCCCTAGCTTTGATTAGGTTAACTATTTTATGAACATTGAAAATGTAATAACTAGGGTTATAGAAAACATAGAAAATGAGAACATGGTCGTTAAAAATTATTCACCCAAGTTTTATAAAATCTTGAATGAAAAAAACATAATTGAATTTTGGAATATGTCAAAAGATAACAATAAAATAGAAATAATTGTATCTGAAATTATTGAACCTGTATTGAAAAATACTCTCCCATGTTTACAAATTTCAAACACAATAATCACTAAAATGTAGGTTTAGGAGAATTATGTTGGAATAATCATTTTATAGAGATTAATTGATGAGGCTTTGACTTCCCTATTTTAACATTAATCAATTTTATGAAGATTTGTTTAGTGATATAGAAATTAATTTTGAACTTCCTAGTGAAAATTGTTTCAATTTGAAAATTATAGATTCTAAATTTTCCGAAGTTGAATTGAACAATTATTCCCCTAAAATTGAATTAAAAGACTCAACAAACATTTTCTTTGAGAATGAACTTTTTGAATATGAGAATATATGAGAGGTTGAACACACTCATGACAATTTAAGAAGAATCCATTTTTTAAAATAAGTGGTTGATAATATTTCGTTTTGAGATGAGAAAATTTTGGAAGATATTTTTAATATTTTCAAACCTAAATTTTTGGATGAAAAAATTGAATCCTCCACATTTTTGACACCATACCTCAACTGATCTAACTAATAAACATCTTTTTGGTATTTAAATTCGTGTGAAATAATTACCCTTTTTTATTGATAATTTAGAAACATCACATAATTCTCTTGATAACCCTCTTCATAAACTAGTTATTTAGAACTCACCCACAAGAATTCATGAATTTTATTTTGTTGGGGTTGAATATGAGAGAGTTATTTGTGAGGATAATTCCACACCTTTATGATCACCTAGTTCACTGCTTACCATTGATGATAATCCAAATTTTTTTCAAATCTATGTTTATTATAGAAGTTTACATCACTACTTCCAAGAGTAACTTTGATTTTTATTAGCTTAAAATATTCTTGGTAGTGCTTAAGGGAGTTCCTACTTTTGAACTTGAACAAAATAAACATTTAAATACTAAGAAAGTGAATTTTGGAGTAGATTCTACTTCCCAACTTGAATAATTACTTGAGTAGTTCCATAATGTCAAAGGGTGTTCCTTAAGAATATTTTCAAATAGTAAGGGAGTCAAGACGTCCCTTATAATTATAATTTCTAGAAAAATAATTCTTTCATTAAAAGTGATTGGGAAAAACACAAGTGGTGTTTCTTTCTTAATAAAACACTCCCACCTAGTGTCTATGTTTATTTTCTAGAGGAGTTTGGATGGGTTCTTTAAAACTATTATTGCATAGGAGGAAACCCATGATTTTATTTATTTCAATAAACCAATTTTTGTACTTTCAATAATGTCTAACTGAATATTTAAAACTTAGTGCCTCATGGGAATAAACCCAAGGCCCGTGATTTTTCTTTATTTATAATTTGTTCCTCTTTATTTTTGAATACAATGTTTCTTGTTTTTATCCTTTCAGTTTTTATATATACTGGATATGCATTTTTAGACTTTGATAGTTCTGGTTTTCAGAATAAGAAGAATGATGTTGGTTTCTTAGAGGATCATAATTCCCCTTGTAATTCCATTTTCTTGGAGTTTCATGTGGTAGAATCTCTAAATAAATATAATCTGTGAGGTTCTTTACATTTTATTTATGCATCTTTTTTTCTCTTCTCTATTATTGTCTAAAATGAAAAAAATCACAATTAAGTAAGTATTTCATTTTACAAATGTGATTACTTGAATCGCCATTTAACTTGATCTACCATTCCACTATTGGCGATGAGTCACCACAATAGTGACTCACTAGTAAATTAGTGGTGGTAATCCATTAATTTTCAACTATTATGGGAAAAAGTTTTCTACATGTTCTTATTTTCATTAGATTTTTACTTCTTGTTTTATATTATTGAGAATTTATTACAACATTGTTTTTAAAATATTCATTGGTTGGAATTAAGTGTGGGGGGAATTTCACTATAAGGGTTTTTTTCTGGGTGTTTAGTGATCTCTTTTCTTTTTTATTCGATAACTATTCAAATTAAAAGTTTAAAATCACTAAATCCTTTTACAAAGCATTTAAATGTTTCACTTGATATTATTTTGAACTTAATTGAAAGTTTTTATTAAATATCTTTAATAAAAATTCATAAAAACATATTTTATTATAATATGATTTTTTGGGAAATTATATTATTTGTGTTTTAATGAGACATTGATACATGTCTTCAATCAGTTGAATAAAAAATATGTTGTGAGATTTAATAGCCTAATTTTTTTTATCTATATTCGAATTAAAATTTAGGGAAAATTTTGGGTTTTAAGTGTGGATGAGGGGTAAAATTATATTGAGATAATTTATGCTTTAAATAAAGATCATCATATTCAACAACCCATCAATGTTTTCTTGAAAAAAATGATAAAATGTTTTCAAAATTACTATACAATTTTATACAATTGGGATTAATTATTCCATCAAAATTAGTATTTCCTAAGGATAATATCTTGTTGATAGTTAATAGATTCATTGAATTTGAATTTTTTTTTTGTATAAATTATTATTGAGTGAATTTGTTAGGTGATTTTATAAATAACCTTTTTAAGAAAAAAGTTTGAGACTGACACAGGATACATTTTTGTGGATTTTTGATCTTTATCCTTGGAAACTGTAAGTTTTAACTTTTTCATAGGGGTCTCACTTTTTAATTATTACAAAATAATCCCTTTGGTGGGACAACATAAATGGTTTTCCTATAAATCTTTTTAAACTAATTTCAAATGGGCATTTAGGAACCCACAATGAACCTATGAAACACTTGGAATAGTGTAGGTGAGTAAACCCTCTGTATAATATTAAATAAGTCCATTTGTAAAGTGCTTAGAACATGTTACATGGTTGGGAAAAATCAATAAAATATATAAATAATGCTATTATTTGTCAAAAATTGGTTCATTGAGGTGAGTGGAATTTTGTATTCTAGATGAAGAAGGGTTCAATATATTTGTATGAAATCATTTAAATTGTATCAATAAAGTGATTCAAAGTTAATTTAATTTTTGTGTTTCTAAACCTAGGAGTAAGTCAAAGTATAAGATTCCTTTTTTATGTTCTTAATTCCACTTATTTTTAACCTTTTCTCACTCATATATTTATAAATTTACCTTGAATTGAAGTAAATCAGTAGGTAGATTCATAAATGAGCCATTACATGCTTAGAAATAGATTATTCATTTCTTATTTGGTCACCCCAAATTAAATTTAGGTAATATTTATTTTGAAATATTTCATTCCAATAGCCTATTTTATAGTTCAAGATCTAATTATTTTTAACTTCTTTACATGCTTCTTAATGAGGATAATGTTTGAAAACACTTTTCTGTTTTAAATTGATATTGAGGCATGGAATTGATTGGGGACAATCAATGCTAGTGTGTGGGGGAATTCGATGTGGCCTAAAATCTACATATTTTCCACATATTTTTATTATGTTTTTAATCTATTATTTAATTAATTTTTCACTTTTTGTAAACATATTTTATTTTTTTAATTTTTTATTATAATTACTTAATTGATCAAATTTTATAATTAATTTATTTTTGGTCTTTAAATTGTTAGTTTTATCCCACATTTTTTTCTGGTTCATTATTTTATTTTTCTGCCTCTTTGAGATTTTTTCTGCTTGTTAAAATAATTATAGGTCGTTTATTTTTTAAATTAATCAATTAATGAAAGTATTTACATTTAGTTACCTTTACCCTTAATTTAACATTTAATCTCTTAATTTTTCATTCTTAAAATTAATTAATTAAATCTCAATAATGAATTTTAATTTTTTAATTCTATTTATAATTCTATTTTCAAATGTTTTATTTGTTCCTCTTGTTAATTTAATTATGTTATTAATTTCAGTTTACTTTTAGTTTTTTAGTATTAGTTTGTATTGAATTTATTAATTAGTTAATCGTTTTAACTAATTATTTTTTTTAAATTAATTTTTATTTAATTATTAATTGTCTAAATTGATATTTGTTAATTAATTTTCGTTTCATTTTCATTTTTACATTAAAACACTCTCAAACTCATGCAATAGTGACACTAGCAAGTCACCGCCATACCCTTGAAAAAGTGACTGAACGAGTCACCGTTATAGCCATATTTCCCTTTATTTATCTCATGAATCACCATTAGTAACTATGTCACCACCCCCATTATTCATCGCTACCTCCCGTATCCCACTCATCATTCGACACTACACAATGACAAGTCCTCTACCCATAGCCACGGATAGCTTCTTCCATATTACTCACAGTTTTTTGTACTGTGCTATGAGTCACTATCAATCACTTTGAAAAAAAGCAACTTCTCACCAACACTCAATTCATTACTCACTATCGGTGAACAATTTGTCTCACCGCTGGCTGCAAAATATTCCACCACTAGATCTACCTTTAACACCTTTATACCAGGACAATGTCATCCCCGCTAAGAAATCTGAGGTCGAGAAGAATCTCAGAGCTGAGCCACTATCTCCAGGCCAAATATCTAACTACAAGTCAAATGTTCCTTAATTAAACTATATCTGAAGAAATATATTACCGCCTATTTAAAGAATCATCAACCCTCATTGATAATTCTTCTCACCTCATATGTCACCACCTTATCCACTGAGTAGGAGTCGGGTCGTTGCTCTTCCACCAAGAAAGAGTTGATACCACCCAGGATTCGTTAACAGTATAGGATGTCACTTGTCGTCATCATGGTAGAATGAATCCATGGAGAAGGTTTTTTCATTGAGATCAATCAAACCATCATCACCTAATTCCAACTTCACCACGAGACAGAATCGAGCCATTGTGTCTTGCTATAGAATCCAGTGGAACTTCCCCACCCCCCCCCAAAGAGAAGAATAAAATGGGAGTGAATAAAAAAATATAATAAAAACCAAATAAAATAAAATTAATATTTAATAATATAATTAAATTAAATTATTATATAAAATAATACTATTAATTTAATTTTTTCTGTAAAAATATTTTTAAGTAAAACTAAATAATCAAATTAAATAAACAAACAAATTTTTATAAAAGTTTATTCCATTTATTAAACATTTATTTTTTCAATGATTTATTTTTCAATTTATAACCCACCCCAGAAACACATCTATGTTCATATGAACTAACAGGATGCAGACAATTACAGAGGGATCTCTAACGGGACAATAATTTTTGTAAATGAATGAGCGTGTTTGGTGTTTTTGAGGAAGACCAACCTCAGTTGGTCGATGTTGGTGGTGAATAACATAGTATCAAGGAGGATATTAAAATAAGACAAAATCATTAGAAAAGAATGTATTAATTAGATAACTATCACTAAGAGCAGGTCTAGGTGGCTTCTCGAGAACAGAGACCCAGAGACCTGGGAGAGCCGGAGTATCGCAGTAGTACATGACTAAGAGGGTGATTTCTTCTCCCTTTTTGTCAATTTCATTACTCTATTATTGAATTGTTTCAATTTAAATTTTTTATTGTGGTTATTGGATAAATTTACTGAGTTTGGGAATTTTATTTCCATGGGTTAATTTCTTCATCTTCTTAGCTTTATTCTTTAAAAAAAGAATTAAATTCAACTGGTGAAGTTGAGTCTGATTCTTAATTTTAAAAATTATTTTTTCACCTCTTGCAATTATATTCAAAAAAAATTATCTTTTTTATAGAAAGATCATGGATTTGTATCTTAATATCTAAATTTTCATACTGCTAGATTTAATCTGCGATATTTAACCAACAAGCCTTATTCAAATTCTGTTGTGATTATATGTTTCTAGATGTGGAGCTCTTAAATAATTAATTAATTATGTGATTAATCTCATGGTGATAGATATTAATTGGCCAATTTAAGAGGTTTTAATTTAATATAAATTCTAGGAAGATATTATCTTTTCAACTAGTAGAGTAAGAATCCCCAAGATTTCTTCTTGATCAATTTTACTTAGTCTTTATTCTGGTTTTCATATCTTGTTTTCTCTATTACTTCATCATAGCTCGAAAAACATATATGTTTTATTAAAAAAATAATTTTTCATTATAATTTCTACATCAAAAATAAAACAAAGGGTTAAAAAACACTCTACCCACAATTTTCAACAGTGGGTTTGTTTTGAAATATGGTTCACTCAAACATAAATTTTTCCTTCCCTTAGGATTGACCCTTCTTATCAATATATAGTAATAAGAAGGAAATACAAATTTTTAGACTTTGACACGATTTCAAGGATGACCGGGTATTTGGGATAACAGAATGATTACTATTATCTGCAAGAATATGCTATCATATATCATTGGAAATAGTAGAGATATGATCCTACCCCTTTATTTATAGCCCCTTCTTTTTCGGATGAGTCTTCCTTATTTCTCATGAAAGTATGTTAGAGTCAGAAGTGTGTTGTGTGTTACCCTTAGAAGACAACTAGAGGGTATCAGTGTGATGATGCTGGAAAAGGATATTGAAATGTTCCCTCCTTAGTGGCACCTGAACCAGATGTGATCCCTATTTGACTCCCAAGGCAACCTTCATCATATACTGAAGGTGGTGGTTTTTCCACTCTAGGGATAAACTGTTGAAGCGGTTGGTTGTGAAAACAGGGACATTGGATTAGCTAATGATTTCACCAGATGATGTAGACTAATAAGTTTCAGTGCATAGAGACCATCTTGGGTAGTTTAAAGGGTTAGGATTATACCACATCGATGGTATTCCCAAACCACTGTGTTCCCCACCTAAAGTTGAAGTTGTTGGTCATGTGAGATTCTTTTGTGACCAGAAAGGGTTTCAGCCACAACACAATTTAAGAAAATATTTATGTACAATGACGTTATATCGGATTAGGATGCTATTGTTGAGTGCAGTATATTCATTCATATAGAAAAAAAGGAAAAAGGTCATCGATTATTGCAATATCATAGGCATAATGTGTTCAATCAGATATGGATGGTTAAAATAATTGTCCTTTTATTCCCAATCTATCCATTAAACTCATTTGGACTTTTCAACACAAGGATATAAATCATTTATAGGAACCCTAGTTAAAAAGGATTAGTTGTAAGGTTTGTTCAGGGATTACTAGATTTTTTGTAAGATATGAAAAATCAACTGGTCTGAAGCATGATTAACTAATAATTTTTTATTTTATAAGCTTTTTTATATTTCACCATTTTTGTTTATATATTGTGTGAAAATAAAATGTTATCAAAGACAATAGTGTAATAATTTTTTAATTAAAGAGTTTCACATTAGGTTCATTATTTTTTTGATTATAGTGAGAAAGGAAAATTCTCTAATGGGAAATAACCCAATCATTTTTTATTAGAGAGATTCACATTGAGTTCCTCATTTCTGTTTTGATGGATAAGATCTGAAATGGAACCCCTATCGATGTGGATTTGATTTGTCCTAATGGGGGGTTGTGAGGTGCTCAGTTCTTTTACAACATATAACATCAGGTCACCATTTTTTGTTCTTAACAAAAACTCCCAATGGTTCCCTCATCCATTACTCGGTATAGACATGCATTCCAAAGGTCAATGGTCAATTAGGGTTTCAATACCAAAAATTCTTAGGGACTCGCATTGGCCAATAGGATGGGAGGTCAGGCTCATCGCTCCCTTTTTGGGGGAATAGTTTCCTACTATGCGACTCTCTTATAGATTTAAGATATTTTTTTAATACATTACTTATCACGATATGGGACCAGTTTCACTACCAAAACTATTATAGGTTAAGTCTCCTTTATAAGAAAAATAAATGTGAATCTCATTATTTTATCCATCAATATGTACTATAGAATCTTCATCCATTTCCCAATAATGAATTGTTTCTTATATAATGAAGATTTATAATCGAGCACTTTGTAATTTATTTCAACATAGGTAAGTGATTACTATTCTGAGGAGGGGGTAGATCAGTTAGAATGTGTCATATAAATCTTAGTTCTTATAATAATAAAAACCCACATAGTTCATTAAACCTGTACAGTTTAACATCAAATGTAAAGGATATTTTTTTTTCACATAGGCATCAAATATTTCAACTCGGGTCTCAAGGATACGTCATATGTGTCATAGTTATAGATGGAATTACATTTACCCAAATTATATCATTCCATTGAGACAAGAACCAAGGTGGATTCACTTATATAGTGTATATTTATATTATTCCACTCACCATGTCTTAAATACTTAGATTTTCTGGGATGGTGTAGATTCATGATGTAAATGATTTGTTTTTTTTTTTGCGACTCCCTAAGCCTATGTGAGCTAATATTAGTGAGAGAAATAAAAGATAATAAGTTCTCATCCTCCTTGCATATGGATGTGGTAATTGCGTACTAATATGACCCTTGGATGTTAATATAGTGATCGGTCCTCAGAAAGACATTATACATATCCTATTCATAGAAGGAATTAGATTAATCATTGTTCAGTTGATCGGGGATTATCATATTATTTTGATAAATCGGGATTACACTCTGAGGTTTCCCTTTCCTTTCTAGATACACTTGATGAAAAGGGTAAAATTATTTAAACTCCCTAAGACCATGTGATAAATGCTTGGTGTGAGAAACATGGGATGAATGAAGATCAATCTCACTACTTATGGATGTGGGACTTATGTGCTAAAAGATCCCATCAGAATATTAATATCAAGCTTAGACCTCAGAGAGTCTTCATGTGTATCCAAGTTATAATAGGAATTAGAGTTCTCATAGTTTATTAGATTAAGGTGTATCATATTATGTCATTGATTAGATGTTACACTCTGAGGTTTCCCTTTCCTTTATAGAGAGAACTAATGAAAATGATATAATTATTGCAAATCCCGAAGCCTAAGTGAGCTATTCTCAATATGAGAAATAATGGATGGAAAATGGTATGTATCACTACTTATGGATGTAGAACTTATGTACTAAAATATCATTTAGGATGATTAATATCAAGATCAGGCTTCAAAGATACATGCAAGGATTCTTGTTTGTGGTTGTAATTAGAGTTCTTGTAGTTCAGTAGATTGGGGCTTACACACAGACGTTTCCCTTTGTTTTGGGCTTACTGAGGATGGAAGAAATTTTCATGCCCTAGGATACCATTATTGACATGTCCGACATTCCTTCCGGACCTCCTTGACTATTCAGTCAACATGCCTTTATTTATTTACTAATATGTTGAAGGATGACTTCCTAACATGTCCCAAGACAATCACATGATCTCATTCTCTTTTCTAAGGTACAAAGAATAACATGGTTGGAATGTCTGAGGGTTATCATGTAATCAAGTCTAACTTGTTTGGAGGACATCATGAGACCTAGATGGTTTGTCCTGAAATACATCGCATGATCATGGATTACATGCCTAGTGGGAATCACATTATTTCATAAAAAATAACCCATTTTGTCACAAGATCTGGCTAACACACTTGGAGGGTTTCAAAAGAGTCAATGGGGTGTATCTCAGAGGGTGTCTCATTCCTTGGATGAAATGTTAGTAGGACATCATGGAGCCTGGCTGGTGTGTTTGTAGGGTATCATGGGAGCCCGTTAACATGCCCACTTCTACAATAAGACTCATTTGACATGTACTAGTTCCACCATATGAGTTGGAAAACATGTCTAAATGATATCATGAGGCTTAAATGGAATGGCCAAAGGGTTCCATGGTACTTGGTTGGCATTCCTGTGGGAAACCATGTGACTTTATTTATCATGTCCACAGGACTTCGCATGATCAAAATTGTATACCAATGGTGTTTCTTGATATCTGGTTGACATGTGTTGGTGCATTCATGTGTCTTGGATAGTTATCACAAAATTCATGTGGATCATAATACATTTCATTCACATAATTCTCCCATTCTATTATATTTTGTTCCATCATTTTATGATGAGTGACTTCGACTTATTTAATGTTATCTCATTTTAAGTCTCACATGATCTATCAGATGTGCGGTCTGTTCTTTATGTGTCCTGGAAGAGGTCCTTCATGTGATCTATGATTGATCAGGTAGATTCCATTATTAATACCACATGATCACTTCGATTTATCCTCGGATCTTTCCTGATGAGATGTTCTTTCCAATAAAAATATGGTCACTTCGAGAAATCTGTTCTACTACATGATTGCACAGCTGCATCGGAATTTAAAAAATACAACCTATTATTTGAGGCTGTGGTGGGGGATTTATAGACCTCTCCACCATGATATTTCTCCACTCTGAGAAGTGCATATTGTGAAACTCTATGTTGGAGTTAGAAAAGGGCCTTGGAATCACACATCTTTGATAGGTTCTTTCATAAATCACTCTAGGGGTGTTTCATGAAATTCAATGACCACAAGGAAATCCCATAGTCACCTTCCATATTGGATGTATTTCTAATTAATAGGGTTCTATTTAATCTAGTGTTAATTTTAAGGATCCTTCATATTGTATATTGGACACATCTAATTCACTTCGAGAAATCATGATGCCTACTCAAAGGCATATTCATGATCTTTGGCGCCTTGTCTGTGAATTTTCCAAGGACAATGATGGCTTGTTAGGGGTGCTTCATGGGATCAGGTCGATATGTTGAGGGATATTGGAAGACCATTTTGTAGGCATCCTTATCAAATCATGAGAGTTTTATGAATGGAATAGGCTCCCTCCCCCTTCCATTTCTATTTACATTCTTTATTTTTAAATGATCAATGTGTTTGTGAGGTTGTTTTAGTGTCATCAGGGACAATCATGTTACTTATTGGTGAATCATTGAGTGACCACAAAAGGTCCTATAAAAATGTGCAAACAATTAATTGAAAATTACATAAAATGTGCCTTATGGATTCAAAGGGGGTAGGTGGTTTCCTAGATATACTTGAGGTTCTTCATGTGATGGGGATACAAAGACAAAGCACTTTTGAGAGATTATGCAGAAACATCGTTGGGTTATTGGTGGTGTATTATGGGATGACCGGAGTGGGTCGCATGAAATTTATGACTATGAGAGGATACCACCTCCTCCCATTTTATTTCCTCCTTTTTATTATGAAAATATTAGAGATATCATGAGTTTTCTTGGATTATGTCTAATATAACCATCCAATCCATTGGTGATGTGTCACATGAATTGTCACGATAGTGAATGGCTCTGTTATTTGGATATTTTTCTCTTATGGTATTAGGAAAATAATATGGTTTTTAAGTTCTCATCGGTAGAAAATATGTGTACCCTAGGGGTGCTCGCCTAGTATCCACCGCACAACCACTAATCTTCAGGGGGAACTTTACAAGAGTATAAGGTTATTATTGAAGGGAATTCACGGGACTATCTTTAATCTATTCAATTAGAATGGTTCCTTCACTTGAAATTATTATGGTTACACGTTCACATATCACAAAGCTAAGGATCAAGTACTGCTATGTTATGACCAAATACCACCCATAATTGGCCATATAGTACATAAGGTTCAAATAATGTCTGGTAGGTTGAGGTTAATTAAATATGGAGATCAAATTTATATTAAAAACCAAGAGACTGAGAGTAAAATTATGACAGGGTGTATCAAGACACAAAAACGGTATGTTGTGAGGGTTATGATGTAATATCACATGATTTTTTTATGTCAAAACCATTTTTAACTAATATTAAGATGGAATATCATGGTGAAATAAAGACTCTCACACTGAAAGTAATTATCATCTAAGAATCATTAGTAATACTTAGAATCCAATTGTCAATACCAACATCCCCAAAACCAAATTTTGGCCCTATGTAAACCACCATGGAACAATTTTACTAAAATAATCAACACAAAAAAATCAAAACCAAGGACTCCACATCACAACCAAAGACTCCACAACACAATTCATCACTTCATTCTATAATAAAAATCCTATAATTAAAATAGGAACATCAAATAATAATGGAATAAAACATGTACCATGATACATCACAACCACTATAATCATGAAAAAAACACCAGAATGGCATTACCCTTCTCCTGAAACTAAAAAACCATTTTGTAACACTGCCCCATATAGTGTGAGATAATATTATAACGTAAATTTCAGAAGAAGAAAAACAAACTTTTCACCATTAAGTTCTTATAATCTTCTTCTTAACATCCTTAACACCTCATACACATGAAGTACATGTTCCACATAAATTAAATCCTTTACATTAGATTCATCTCAAAAGATTCTAATCATAGAGAATCAACACACAACCTGAAAAGGTAAATATAAAATGGAATATATTGAGGGAACATAACACTAAAACAATGTTAAATACACATATAAAACCACAACACACATCTCAAATGAAAGATCAATTGATTTACTATAAAGTTCCCAAAATCATATTCATGTCATACTACAGTTACTACATTCCATTAGTGGAGTTTCAAACTTAGGAAAAACTATAAAAAAATAACCCCCCCCCCCAAAAAAATTAACATTGACCACCCCCATCATAGAAAATAACTTTAATAATGACCCTTATGAAGATAAAACT
Source organism: Viscum album (assembly GCA_963277665.1). Classification (NCBI taxonomy): domain Eukaryota; kingdom Viridiplantae; phylum Streptophyta; class Magnoliopsida; order Santalales; family Viscaceae; genus Viscum; species Viscum album. Next base: position 1,418,154,003 of record OY728148.1, read on the forward strand.
CAAAAAAAGAATCTTATTATCAATTGAAATAAAAATGGTATAGAATATAAAGAACAAAATCAATAAATTCAACCTATAACTCAAACTGATTCCCAACCATTACCAATTTTAGAATATAATGATAAGTTCGTGTTTATGAATCTATATTCAAAACTGATAATTTAAATAAAACCTATATTTTTAAATTCTCAAACATTTCATTTATTTTCAAAAATAATTAATGTTTAAACAATGAAATTAATTTTTAATATTTTATATTGTGAAATGAACTAATCTAAAATACCCACACTGTAATTAAAATAATAACGATGATTTTATTTAAAAACCATTTGAGGAAAATAAAAGTTAAAATACCCCATACACAAAAACATTAAATTTAAATTATAAGGTCAATTCAAAATGGGTTTCTAATGAAATTAATATGGTCAATATATCATAACTAACTCTTAAATAATTAAAACTAGTCCCACTATAACATAATTGACCATACACAATAGTTTTACGATACTATTAGTTAAAAACAAACATTAACTTAATCAAAGGACCAATATGAATCACATGAAACTACTATATATAATTTCTCTCCACATAGAATATGAATCAAATAAACTCCCTTATCATAGTCAAGGATGATTCCAGATGGAGTTTCTCTATTGATTGTGTTCCCTATGGCTAGGTCGAGAAGATTGTTGCCTTTTAGTTGCTACCTTTGCTTTTGGGTTTTTGGGAGTCCTACTAAGTATTCTTATACTCACCCTTTCGTAGGATTTCCCAACATGTGTGCCATCTAGTACATACCACAATTTTTTCAACGAAGCCCTCGGAGGACCTAAGGTAGGTGAATCTTAGTGAGCTAAACCGACTGAGGTGTTTGCTGGAGTTGTATTGATTAAATTTCATCAAGTTTTATTTTACATCAATCACGTCCTTCTAAGTAGGTTATATTAATTTATATTTTTCTTTTGGTGGGAATGTATTTTTTCATTTTCACTGTTTTAGAAATTCTATTTTACTTTCGTTTGGGACAATTGTATGCGTGAATTTTAGTTTCTAGATTTTTATATATCAGCGTAATTTCTTAAAGGTGTTTTTTGGTGCATGGGTATTGGTACTTTAGTCAATGGGCCCCCATATAGGTGATATTCCTACTCATTATTATTCATTGTACCCTAGCTTATTGGAACTGGGATTAGTATCCTGGGCCCTATTGATTTGGTCATGATAGGATCATTTTCTATACATATCATAGTTAATAGTGCGTTATATTTTTTGTATTAATGAACGAACAACCTTTTTTATGTGGATTGTAGTTAATGATGCAATTATAAACCTTAATTAGTTATAAGAATTTTATTTACCTCATGTTCAAATCTTTTTTAGGGAATATATACATTTAGATTTTATGATCATTATAAATTTCATATTTATCCATGTATAAATTATTTCTATGTATTTTTAAAGTAAAAAAACTAAAAATAGCTCAAATTCATGTGTAGGATAATTCAACTCATGTGGCTTAAATTTATGAGTTACATAAGTCATAACGAAATCATTATTCATCAATACACAACCAAGTACCATCTAATAAGTGTCACTAAAAATAAACAATTCACCATTTCTTATTGGAATGACTAAAACTGGATCATTAACCAATATTATTTTCAATCCTTGAAAAACATTTCTCCATATTCCTTTTACCATATAAATTTTACTCTATTTTTAGTTAAGTTAGTTTGTGTGACAGATAACTGAGAAAACTTCTCAATAAACCATTAGTAGTAAACCGCTAATACAATAAATATTTTAATATTAGATAAATTTTATAATTTTTTTCCATTCATCCACCAAATTGGTTTTTGAAATATCAATAGTTATATAATATTTTTGAATAATATTCCCAAGAAAAGAAATCATCAATTCCAAAATTCACATTTACATTATTTTCCATATAACAAGTTTTCTTTTAAAGTCGGAAAAAAATTCTAGGGTGATTATCATGAGCTTAATATATTCTAGACTATACAAAAATATCATTAATTATAATAACAAAAAATTTATTTAAATAGTAATAGAACACTATTAATTATATCTACAAATATAGGGAGTGCATTTGTAAACCTAAAAGTCATATTCAAAAACCTTTAATGATCAGACCTAGTATGGAACTCCATACACCATATGTATTACCCTTCACTGTCATCTATTGATACCCAAACCTATGATCAATATTTGAAATATATTGTACACCTTGGAGCTATCACCCTTAATTTGAGGGTACCATGTTTGTTGGAGTAGTAAAAAATAACATTGATGTGCCTTTTAGTTTAAGATTTTGATGACTCCAACCTTGAGTTACTATATTTTCACAAGAAGTTTCATATAGTTCAAACTATTTTCAATTAAAATTTTTATTTCCACATTTTGATTATAGGTATGACCATTTTTATTACACTTTTCTTTATAGTGATGATCTCTAGGTCTAGGCTTCCCATATTGGTAACACATCGCAGATATCATCAAACATTCTCTATAATGCACATCCCCATACATATCAAAAGTGGGTAAATGAATTTTCATAACTTTAGGATTCTCTACATAATTCTTACCCTCTAATTGTCAGTTTAATCACTTCTTATACTTATTATCATAAAATTCCAAAAACACTATCTCAAATTTCATAGTTCACTACAAACTTTCCTCATACCTTCTATACTCAAGAGTAACCAATTCCCTTCAGAAATTTGGATTCAAACCAATGAAAATTTGATACATTTTAATATCATGATCCATAAATAAATATCATGGACAATGAGATAATATAGTATAATTAGATTTATAAGAGGTGAAAAATTCCTCTACTTTTTCAGTTCAAGGAAATTAATTCCCATATGAAGTGAAATAACTTTAGAAAAATACTCTTCAATAAAGATATATTTATATATCATCCATTCCATATCATCAATTTCACCATTTTTGTTAGTTATCTTAACCAAGGTCCACCATTGAATAGAATCACCTTTAAAAAGATAAACAAAAAGTAATACCTTTTAAAGTTATGAATATATTATAACATCAAATATCTTCTCTATATTATTATTACATCATTCATATTTCACTAGGTATGAGGATACACCTAATTCAAGAGGGTGTTTTTTTGTGAAATTGTCTTCTATTTAAAGGTTCCTATATTGAGGATTTTTTTAATATCTTACATTGGTTCTTCCATTGATTGCCAACAGAAACTGAGTCAATGTAGATAAATAATTTCTCTATTCTATTTCTAACCATTCTAGGTTTCTGTTGTGGAAGGATATTATCCTTAAGATTCAATTCTACCTCATATTTGTTTATTCATATAGGTGAAACCATTTTAAACATCCATTTATTAGATAAAGAAACATGGAATTATTAAAAATATATCTAATAATATCATAACCATAGATTTGAGTATAATTAATGTTTCTTTTAACATTATCCTAACCTCTAGAGGTATTAGAACCCTTTCTCTGATACCAGCTATAATATTTTATATATTAGAAAACCACTGATAACATGATATATAATAATGTTATAACTTTTTAGAATTTTCTGGATATTTATCATTTGATGTTTTATAGAATTATTTCATAAATATCATATAACAAACCCATATATTACAAAGGAGACACTTCCATTCAGTATCAATTTTTCCAAAAATAATTTTTTTAAATGATACATGTTTTATTTTCATGAGAAATCATTATGAAATCATAAAATGATATTTCATATTCCCAAATGGATAAGGGATGCCATACTTTGGCATAAAATATCATTATATTCTTTGAAAGTAAAAATAACTCAAGGGGATTAAAGAGATCTATTGTAAATATAAGCCTTTTGGAAATAACATTGTACATGGCTTAGAAATTTTTTTTGAATGATAAGAAAATATATATACATGAAATAAAAAATAAAAAATATTTAGAGGACATATATTGGATAATATAGAATTATTTATACTAAAAAATGTGAAATATTTTATAAATTAAAATAAAGAGGTTTGATTTCATAATCTCCTTTTCTTAAATGCCACATTATTTCATTGCATTTCCATCCCCCAAATAATAAAGATAGATTTATTAAGGCATTGAACCATAATTGAATTATTTTAATTTTAATCACTATTTATCTATTATAATTATTATATTATATTTCTTATTTCCCATCATTAAAAGGAAACCATTTTTATATCCTCCTTTTCCTTAAAATATTTGGATTTTTATTTGATTTTTATATTTTTTTAAAGTTCACTTATACATAAAAATAATTTTTTATAGAATATAAAAAAATTATTTATATATTTATATATCATAAATAATTTTTTATAACCATTCATAATAATTGTGAAAATAAAAAAAATTGGCAATGCCATTGTTCGCTGTTAACCAATTGTTAATGATACATTGTCCAATGAAGAGGCATGAGACTTATAAAATATAATTAAATAGAAGCTCAAAAGAAACAATACAAAATTAATGTTCGCATCTCTCTCATTCTCTCTCATGATCATGGCGTAACCCTAATGTGGCGGGGTCCTTCTCCCTCATCTAGATCGGAGGAGGAAGGTTCAGGAGTTCATTTGCATAAGAAGAGTGAGTGCTTTTTACCTTTCTTATATCCTGATTCTCTTCCTCCATTCCCGAAGGTTTCTTTGTCTCTGAAAGTCCCTGATTTATTTTAGGATGCGCCTCAGCTCGCTCTATCTCTAACGAATCTCACATGCACCACAGACCTTTGCAATATCACTCTGGTTGCTAGGTTCCACCATAATCGTCCATCGGTATAGGAATTTGATCATTTTATCTCTGGTTCCTGGAAGCCACAGGAGCGCGTGGTGGTCAGGCGGCTTGATCAGCGTCACTTTATGATTCGTTTTCCATCAGAGGAGGACCTTATTGTCGTCTGGTCTAGGGCATCACGAATATGCAATGAAGCTTCCTTCCTTCTGTTTTGCTGGTGTTTTATGTTTCATATTTGGCGCGATCCACCTACAGTCACAACCTGGGTTAGTCACCCTGGCCTCCCTCTTTCCTTTAAAAATCCATCTATATTGTCTGTTATTGGGAATATGATTGGAAGATATCTCTGTTCTGATTAGAGAACAGAGGTCCTGTGTCATCCTGTCATTCCACGAATTTCTGTCGAAGTCGATTTTGCGAGGCCACCCGTGAATTGGGTTTGGATCACCGACAGGGAAGAATTCTGGTGGAAGTAGGAGGTCATCATTGAGTCCTGGGTGAGTTACTGTGTCAATTTCTGTCGATTTGGTCATCTTGAGCCAGTCTTTCGTGGCAGGAATGTGATTGGGAATTTATAGGCAGTGTAACTTGGCTCTGGTGGCTCTGGGAACAATGGTATGGATAATTTTTCGGTTGAGGATCAACCTGGGATTTACTTGCGCGGGAAAACATCAAATACTATAAGTGAGGGGAAGGTTCTTCAGTCAGAGGTAATGAAGAAGGTTGGAAAGGTGGTCTCTTGTGATCAGGGAGTAAGGGTGAATGTGTGGGCTCAGTCGGATGTGGAAAGTGAATTTGTACAGGATTATGTGGCTGCAGCTGTGCTGAAGGAAATTCAACCTTTAGTGAATCCGACTGTGAAGTAGGTTTTCGATCAACAGATATCAGATCTTGAAGGATGGAAGAAGCCTCTGCCTGATGTCAATAGAAGTGGTCATTTGGAGGTGGTTTCTGTTTCAACCCATAATTAGTTTGAGGTTCTGGAGACTGAGAGGACTGCATCTATTGAGGAAGTCTTGAAAAGGGATGAGTTTGAGATGCAGCTTGTACCCTTTTCTTAGCAGGCAATGAGTGAGGTTACTCTTGCGAAGGTGCCCCACCTTCCCCTTCAATGCATCAAGCCGATCGATGTGCAATTGTAGTTTCCGGAAGGAGGATGTGTTTCTGTTTCAAAGGGTTTGTTGAGTGTAGGAAATGAATCCCAAAGAGTAGGTTCCATGTGCATCTTTGGAAAATGGGGATGTGTCTCTGACAGTGACGAGGAGAATGTGAGTAATGTTGACAGAATATCTTGTAGTGATATTGTGCAAGGTGAAAAAAGTAAACTGACTGCAGGTGAATGTAGTGTGTCTGCTTCAGCAAAAAGGAAAACGAGAAAAGATTATTCATACCTACAGAACCCAAATACTACTAGATCATCCTCCAAGAGGGATAATTTTTCAAGGGATGTAAATGGTGTGATGAAGGGAATTCAATCTTCTACGGTGTTTCTTTCATTGGAAAAGATGAATTTGAGAAGGAATTATGTGAAGGTTCTGAAGCACTATGAAAGCTCAGAGTGGGAATCGGCTTCTTCAGACGAAACGTTTCATCAGTAATATAGTGGGGATTATTTCTATGATCTGTAAGTGTCCTTGTTGTGCTTTGTTGTCTGCTGTACTTTTTTGTTATTTTAATAAATGGTCAGCGGTCTTCCTTTCGCAGATCTTTCTTGGTATAAATAAATATTAGATTTTATTATTTAAGTAGGGTAATATCAATAATATAATTTTAATATGGTAATTAATTAATTTTAGTATATTGTAGTTTGGAATGGATATATAGATTACGGAATGCAATAGGAAAACACAATGAATAGTTGATTAAAATTGACCCTCTTCTCGGTATTTGTTTTCTCTTGTACACCACTAAACTCCATTTATTCTTCAAATTTGATACTAAAAAACATCCCCATGGGTTATAATGGGCTTTATGGATTGTATTTTAGCAGTGGTTTTCCTTTTTTAAGTCTGTTATGTGTGTGTTTTCAAGGGGAGGGAGAGTGTTTATTTATACATGAGGAGATGGGGATTTTTGAGTGAATATATTTAATAAAATACTTTATCCAAGGTAAGCCTTGTAATGGTGTATTTATTTACAATATAAATCATATATCAAAGAAATAAAATGGTTTTATGACTTTAAACCCCTTTATAATCCAAATACACTAACTTACTAAAAAGGAAAGTGGAATAAATGAAAAATTGTTATTCTATGTGATCATATTTTTACTTTAGATTTTTAAAATTACCAAAAAATCACCCTGTGAAAGTTTTGACATGATTATTTAAAAAAAAGTAATTAATTTTATAAGAATAATTTATAAAATTAGATATTTAATTTTTTAAAATAAGAAATTATGATTTTTTTTAAAATACCTTAAAATAGAGTTTATTAAAAAAATTCTTATATTTTCATTGAATTTTTAATATAGGTTTTTATTTGGAATTACAGTATTTATATTTACTTACATTACTCATTATTTAGATCATTTATATTACATTTTATTATTTTTAGGTGAGATTACTATTCTATTCATCATATTTACTATTATAAATATTACTATATTCCTTCATTAATTATTCACCTCAATTATTATCAGAATTATTTATTTTTATTTTATTAGATATCAATTGGTTTGCAAATATTTTCTTTTGATTTTATAGTATTGTTAATGGGGGTGATGATTCTATCATGTTGGCAGAATCGGAACATTCATATTCTACTTTTCTTAATTTATAATTATTGTCCCATTTTAATGTTTTGAATTCGTATGGGTTTAGTTATTGATTGATGTAATGATTCCCATTAATGAAATAAATTGTTTTTGATTTTTCTATATTCTCTATTTTTGTAATACTTGTATAATAAAATACACATTTCATGAAACAATTATCATTTAAAAAGTATGGGTAATTAAATTCTTCACCATTTAGAAATTTTATCTTTAAAACTTCAACTCATATTCTTGGTTTAGAATATATGAGGATACATATTTATCATTGTGTCATATGGTTCTTATGTAACCTCTCCATTCTTATGTCTTTTCAACTAAACATTGAAAAGGTGATTTTTCTTATTATATAGAACCTTGTATCTATTGTCCAAGATTTTTTCTAGCTACTTCTCATAAAATTAGTCATTATCAAGTTATACCACCCTCAAATATAGTACATTTGAGGGATCAGTATGTATTTCTATAATAGTGATATGTGTAATACATTATGAACTTGAGCCTTATTTATTGGAAGTGTAAGATGATATGCCACATCTCTTTTAAAATAAAGGACCTCAAAGGGGCCAATGTACCTTGGGCTAATATTCCATTTCTTTCCAAACTGCATGACTCCCTTTTAGGATGATATTTAAAGGATAACATTATATCCAACTTCAAACTCCATCTCAAGTCAATGGTTTTCAGCATAGCTCTTCTACTAAATCGGATAAGCTTTTATAGGTTGTTATCTGAGTTGATTCTATTCTTTCATCTCTTACACAATATCATGTACAAGTAACTTTCATTCACTAACATCATCCAAACAAGTAGTAGTTATACATCTCTTCCCATATAGAGCATCAAATGTTTCCATTTGAATACTCTAGTTAAAGATTTTTTTATCTGGGAACACAACTAATGAGATATGTTAATACCATCGTCCTTTAAATTCCATTGAGTATTATCTTAGAAAAACCTATAGTTTATGAATAGTAATTTCAAATTGGTTATTAGTTGGGGTGTGATAGGATAAGCTGAAATTCAATTCAGTATTCAATTAATGTTGAAGGGTTCTCCAAAATTTATATGTGAATCCTGGATCATGATTAGAGATAACTTAAAGTGCATCCCCAAGTATCCTCACAACCTTCTTTATTTATATCATAGAATGTTCTTCCAGTGAGAGATATTTCTGAATGGTGATGAAGTGGGAGGTCCTAGTGAGTCGATCCACTATAACCCATATTGCATTTCTTTCTTTTTATATCTTCAGGATACTAGTGAGAAAGTCTATAGTGACATTCCCCCATTCATATTTGGTTATGGGTAATTGGTTTCATCATCCCCTTGAACTTATATCACATTAATTTAACTTGATAACAAGCCAAGAACATTGTGTTATAATAAATGAAATTCTTCTTCATTTTATCCCATCATAACTACTTTTTAATATTATTTTACATATTGTTACTTATATGATGGATAGAAAAAAGATTATCTATGTTTATTATAAAATAGATCCTTCTTTATCTTAAGTGATGAAGGAACAAAAATTCTAGTTCTAAATATAATGTCACCATCTTCGTCCATAAATAATTATGAAATATTCCATTAAATTACTAATTTCATCTTTTTTTGAATCTCCATATCATCCAGTTATGTCTCCTCGGTCCTCTCTCGGATATATGGTTAGGAAATGATTTTAAAAAATGTAAGTTGTATTCCCTACTGTAAGGATTTATTGATCCTTCCTTTTCATATCCATGAGTATATGGTCATTATAAATCAGTATCATGGGTAAATTATCTGGTTACATTCTTCTAATATCATCAGCATCCTTACTCTCATTCCCTAAAAATTAGTTAATAGAGAAATTGTACTCCTTAAGGAACTCGAACTATCTTTTCTGATGCATATTGAGGTTTTTATGTATGAATATATACTTTAGACTCGTGTTTTATATATATGTCACACTTATCTTTGTAGAGTTTGTAAAAAAATATTTATAGAAAATATAATACTTCCTTGATCTATATCAGTCTTTGGGTACTTCTGTTCATGGATCATCAGTAGTTGTGAGGAGTAGGCTATTGATTTTCATTATAGATGTGTACCTAAGCCAAGACTTTCTTCAAAGCATCGATTTATATCACAAACCCTTATACTCTTTTTGGTAGTGTGATTATAGGAAATGTGATTTTGAACTTCATATAATCCTTAATTCTTTCCTCACATTTCTCCATCCATACATAATTTTCCTCTTTCTATGTTAACTAAGTTATCATGCAAAAAAATAATGTAAAATTTATCCAAAAACATTGTTAGTACCCTACTAATATAAGAAAACTATGTATTTTTGTGACATGGTGGGTTTGGGTCATTCCACAATTTCCTTTTTCTTTTAATGGTCATAAAAATTCCTTCATATTTGATCATGTTCCCCAAGAATGTGACTTTCTTCATTTAAAATTCACGCATACTAAACATAACAAACATTTTCTCCTTTAATAATTTCTTCCATACAATCCTTATATTATCTTCATGTTACTTCATTCTCTTGGAGTAAATGAGAATATCTTCAATTAAGACTACCAAATTTTTTTAAGGAGGTCTTTAAGGACACAATTCATCAAATCCCTACAGATTTCAATGGCGTTAGTAAGTGTGAGGGACATCAGTAGGAACTCATAGTGTCCATACCATATACGAAAGTCTATATTTTGAATATCTTCCTACTTATACTTTATCTAATGATATATAGAACAAATCTACTCCTTTTATAAGTATTAATATCCTTTTATTTGATAAAAACAATCATCAAATCTTGGAAGGGGGTACTTTTTCTTTACAGTGATCTTGTTGATCTTCCAATAATATATACCTATCCACATCAATCCATCCTTTTTTTTATAAATATCACTTGCATACCCCAAGGAAAATCACTAGGTAATATAAAATATTTATTCTAAATTCCCTTTTAGCTACTTATTTAACTCCTCTTGTTCAATAAAGGATATTCTATAGCAGAATTTGGTGATAGGATAGACTTTAGATATGATATCTAAAGGGAACTGTACCTCAATATCTGGTGGAAGTTTTGGTAACTCTTATGGATATAAATCATTATATTCCCTTATAATTTCCATTTCCTGAAGGTTGATACATTCCTTTGACTCAACCATTTTGGAAAAGAATGATTCTTCATAGGGTATCAAAACTCAAAACATTTAGGGACTTTCCAAACAAGATTCATGACCTTCCTTGAATTTTTATAGGGGCATTGGATAGATCAGAATATATGAATAGATTTTATTTTCCTACTAGTTCATTTGTTCTCTATATAACAGGATCCAATCCAGGCCTATAATAGCATAAAATTCCACACTGGGAAGGATTAAAATATTTTCTGGAAGACTCTTCCCATTAATACTAATAAGATAATATTTTAACACCTGGGTTGTAATGATAACACAATTATATTTTTTTATAGACATATCTATTTCAAGGTATCAGGTATTTTGTTTAATAGTTTTAGAAAAAATTTAGTACATAATTGAATGTGTAGAACCAGAATCAAAAAAGACTTTTTCAATTATTAATTGATTATAAAGTGTCCCTTGTCTGACTTTATTCTTACCCACCACATCAACAGTAGTGATGGAATATGATTTCCTTTTCTCTTATGGATTTGGTCGTTGTTGAAAACGAGTACCCTCAAGGACCCTTTGTTTAGTTCACTAGCTTGCATTAGGCCCTTACTGCTTACAGATGAATCATTGAACCAAGGGTGGTGCATTAGGAGTTTCCTTCCTTTCCTCTCTCATCACGGATTTCATCTTTATGCCTCTTAAACATTCATGAGTTTGGTGGACTTATCTCCCACACTTTATGTATTTCCCCATACCATTAAGACAATTTCCAAGATGATTCATCCCACATTTCTAACATGTGGGTGGTTAGATACCCTTAAATCATTTTTCATTTGACCCACTAGTTTGCAACTTCATTTTTCTCTTTTTATCTCCATAAGAATGGGACTATTCTCAAAACTCTGTACTTACTCTGAGATAACAACAAAATTCTCCTTTGTATCCCCTAAAGTCAAGGATAGATAGATCCTTTCTGATTTGTTGTTTTAAACCAATAAACAATCTAGTTATTTTACTATCTTTATTGATAAAAACCCCAAGGTATGTATTGAAGGCACTGTGAAGTATTAACCAATAAACCATTATATATTAAAATCCATTTTTCTTCATCTCTAATAATTTTCTCTACATATTTGTTCGAATAGTTTGAGGGTATTACTTATTAAGTACTTTTTTTCTTAATTTCTTCCTACTACTTATATTATATTTCATCCTTTGACTTGGTATTCTTTATCAAATACCACAATTAACCAGCTTCTATATCTAAATGATATGTAGGTTGAGTAAAATTCTCTTTCTTAGAATAGTATATAATAGAAAAGATCTTCTCCATTGAGTTGAACCACTATTTTCTGATAAGTGGATCAGATGATCCACTAAACATATGATGTCCTTGGTTTATAAAAGACCCAATTTCTAGTTTATACTTCTTGTGTGAAGTTTGATGTTACATGAGGTTTATGTTATTGTTTATAACCTAAGACAATTGGTTAAGATCCACTATAATGTTTTTAACACTATATCCCATCGCGTCGGGAATTTCATTCCTAAAATCATTACATTGCCCCTCACATGGGTTTTTGGCTTGGATTATATTGGTTCCTATCATTTTATAAAATATAAAATATTTGAACAAATCATAAGTCAAAAAATAATGAATAAATAAAATATTTCATTGTAAATTTGACTGTAAAGGAATATCTTATGGGATCCATATGTTTATCCTTTTTACGAAATAATTCTTCTAGGATGTTTAATTATACATTGAATTATAATTTTGGTTATCACTAACATCTTCAAATCCAAATTCCAAAATTAACATAACTGTTCAACAATACCAACTATGGTGACCAGACTATTTATTACATTACCATTATATCATTTTTAGGGTAAACAACATAATAGTGATACAATACAAGATAGAAAGGGTTTATGTCGTGGGAAAATTACTTTTATACAACAATTGTACATAATTAAACCTAAATATTATTTAAATTATTCGTCTTTATTCTTTTAAATATTGTATGATCTCTTTTGTACATGTTGTCTCGTGAGGATATAAGTAAAAGAAAGGGGTGTGCTAAGAGTCTAGTTGGGGGATGCATAAGGGACATGAATCAATAGTAAAATGGTGAGTGTAATCAAAATCATCATATAAAAAGAATAGTATCATCAACAACATCATAAGCGAGTCATTTTATAATGTTATGGAATGTGGCTTTGTGATAATATGTTGGATTTGAGACCCTATAACCAAATTATGTGTACATTATGATAACTTTTATTCATTGTTTTGAATATTAATAAACTCTTTATCACCTAATGATTATTCTTCTACATAACATAGTATGTGATAATTTACTAAGAGTAGTTTTTAAACTTAAAGGTCATAGTAGTTCTCCACTATGATGAGAACCCAAAATTAAAATGATATTATTCTTAATATATGTTCTACAGTTGAATATAATTATTCGAGGGACACAAATGATAAAGGCTATCATGGGGGAGACTCATTGGACCTTGAGACACATTCTCATGGTGTGCATACTTGGTAATATCTAGTATAGGATATTATGATAAACTGTCCCACCAATAGAAAATCCATATTTATATGTTTCATTGGATGTTCCAATATTTTGATATGTGTATTGATCATTAGACTATAATATTATTGTTAATTAATATTATAAGTTTTATACTTTAATGTATTCAGAAAAATTGTGATAACATATGTCACAACTCATCCCTCAGGGCCCATGTCATGACTACCCCAAGCCCACCTTCCATAGGCTAGGGGCTGGTTACTAGCAATGGAAAGGCGTATCCCTAAAATGAGAAGGCATCGCCTTTTTAACCTGTATAGTCACACAGTCCAAGAACACAAAAAGAAGCAACCATGAGGTAAACTACTATAGTAAAAGTGTGATGAAAGTAAAAGGATCTGGAATACAAGAACAACTGTAAAGTGAAAGTACAACTGAAAAGTAAAAATACAACTGAAAAGTATAGGACAGCTCCTAGATCATCCTCCAAGGATACTACCTGATGGGTCGGTACAGCTTACGATCGGTAGTCCATTCGTTGTGTCATGCCAAATAGTCCACCTCTGAGCATATCTGGTCCTGGCTCCCATAGCCTCAATCAACGGTGTATGTCGTCTACACAAGACACAACATGGTGTAGGCGTAGCCCATACAGGGATGAGTATAATGATACTCAGTAGGGACCCCGAGACCCCTGTAGGTCTCCCAGAGTTCCACAAAGGAAAATCCAAAAATCAAGAAATCAAACTCAAAGAATTAAGTGATATACATCCACACTACTTAGGTATATGCCCAAACATATAAATAATTCATAAAGATATACTCATCTCATACATGAGGGAAGAATACAACAAATGTGACATCACGAAGGTAGAAGTACCAGACAGGTAACATAATAAATATCGAAGTACCACACAGGTAACACCATGAAAATAGAATTACCACAAATATAACACCAGGAATATAGAGGTACCATTCAGATAACACCATGATGATAGAAGTACCACAAAAGTAACACCATGAAGATAGAAGTTCCACACAGGTAACACCACAAAGATAAAAGTACCACACAGGTAACACCATGAAGATAGAAGTAAAAAAAATGTAACATCACGAAGATATAAATACAACAAAGGTAACACCACGAAGATAGAAGTACCACATAGGTAACAGCATGAAGATTGAAGTACCACATAGGTTACACCACGAAGATAGAAGTAACACACAGGTAACAGCAAAAAGTTAGAAATACCACACTAGTATCATCACGAAGAGAGAAGTACCACACAGGTAACACCACGAAGGTAGAGGTACCACACATGTATTATCCCGAAGCTAGAAGTACCACATAGTTAACACCATGAAGGTAGAAGTACCACACGGGTAACATCACGTTGGTAACACCACGAAGGTGAAAGACTCATCTCACACCAGGTATAACTTAAGTACAAAAGTACAATTGATAAGTTTTAAGCTACATCATCTTATTCTATTAAGTAGCACTGCTTCTCACCCACACATGATCGATAGGTAACTAACCCCCGCTGACCCACACAAGATCTAACCCACATAAGATCGATAGGTAACTAACCCCCACTGTCCTACCTAGGATCTGACCCACACAGGATCTGTATGCGCTGACCCACATAGGATCACTGAGTGCTGACCCACACAGGATTAGTATGCACTGACCCACACAGGATCACTGAGCATTGTCCCACATAGGATCTGATAGATGTTGACCCGCACAGGATCGATGTACTTTCATCACATTATAGTTGTCCATTGTATTCCAATCACCTAGTGTGCATGAGTTCTATAAAATCTTCCCCTTAAGATATTGATCATACCTCGTCCTCTAGTAATCTCCACAAAGGAGTATCCTTAAGGACTACCATGTTGTAAGGGTTCTAACGCAATAGACGGTGCTTCAACCGAATGTCCGGTCTGTGAGTTATAATCATTTTAGTTCCACGGGCCTGGTTGGATTCGGGTTCGATCTTACCCAGCCATACTCTAACTATATCCAAAACAAAAGTGGAGTATAGAAAAAGAAATTTCACTCTCCAAGGGTCTCAGCGCCATAGACGGTTCATCAGACAGACTCTCGGATTTCATGTTATGGACCTTTAAGTATTTCTGGGTCTGTTTGGGCCCAGGGATGGTCTGACCCGGCCAGACTGACTCAATTCAGTTCAACCAAACAGGACAGGGCTAGGTCATAACGGGATTGGCCCGCAGGGCCGCCGTCCAGACCAGCCCGCAGGTGGGGCGGTCCGGCCCAAAAGGGGTGGCCCGCAAAGGGAGGCCCAGCCCGCAAGGGGATGAGGCCCGCTGGGCAGGAAGCCTGGGCCGTGGTGTCGGCGGCCCGCTGGGCAGGCGGTCCGATCGGGGTCTTCCCGAGCTGATAATGGGGAAAGTTCCCCCCCCCCAAATCTCAAAAGGCCTATAGGCAGATTGGTTTTGTGAAATAGTGACACCACGTAGGTGCCGCCCAGTCGCCGTGAAACCTGCTGGAGGTGCGAATTTTGCCTCTTCTGCAGCTTCGGTTGTGGCCCTCTACATGCAGGCGGCGCACTGGTCACACTGCCTCCTCTTTCGCAGTCGGGCACTGTGTTAGCTGCCTTCTCCGACTACCGCGGCTGATGAATCATGGATCCTTTCTCGCTGATGGCGCGCGGCGGTGCACCAAACCTCCTCCACAACCATTTGATGGCAGTCTATCAGATGACCACTAGGGGTTTGTGACATGACCTCCTCTTACGGCGTGCATCGGTGCACCATATCCTTCGTATTCGGTCAGTGTCATCATGTCGGCGGTCTTCCATGGAGGGTGCAACAGTAGAAATGTAGAAAAGGGTTCAGGATGGGTTTGTTAGGCCCACACTCTCCAACCTATCTCATAATCAAGAGGTAGTATTAAAGGGTTCAATAAATTTACTAGAATTTAAACAAGAATCAAACCCCTACCTCAAGAATAAAGTTGAGCACGCATTTTTGGAAGTGGGTTGGTGTTCACTGTCCTCTACAACTAGCTTCCAATGGCACCCCTCATAAATCGATCATCAGTTCATGGTTTCGTGTCGCTCATCACCGCCTGCCGAAACCAGCATCATCCTCCAAGGGTTTGGCGTCTCGGCACTTGGTCAACATTTCATGGCTTGGCGAAACAGTCCCGATACCCCTCCCCATGTTCCATATAAATAGGATAGGAGAGGTTCAGTAACGATGTTGGGAATTAATGGTGGAATTAATTAGGAATATTCCTAATTTCCCAAAATTTCCATTACTTAGAATGAAGTGTCAAGCCATTTAATTGCTTAACGCTTCGCAGGCCCCACACTCGGCTTGTCCATTGATGGATAAGAATGAAAATAAAATAATAAAATTATTTTATTTTATTTCTTTTAAAAAGTCACAAAACATAACATTTTATCCAAACCAACTTCATTCAAAGTAAAGTCTCTATTAAGTGGATCACAACATTGTGGATTCAACGGTTCCCTTGTATTTTTAATCCAAGCACTGGTTCCAAAGTAAGTAAATTCCTCTCACACATTTACTGAACAAACCTGAAAAAAAATGTTTAGAAATTTATTAACCATCACACTCTCAGATAACCTGTCTCCCAGGACAAATCTCCAAAAACCTCATCAATGTGATACAAGTAGAAAGACATAGTCTTCCTCCTCCTTTTGGCATAAGACTTATGCTGAATCTGTATAGTCTTAACTTTCTAACAAGTGAGGCATCAAGATGCAAACTCTACCATTTATTTTTTCATTCCTGACCACTATTACTAATGACAGAAGTCCTGGTACACCTTCACCAATCCAGGATGTACCGCTAAGTGAATGTATGGATCTCCTTCAACACAATATCTTGATGCATCAGTGTTACAATGGTACGTCCTATAAAGATGATTAAGTTCTCCGCACCATCCAAAAATCATTCAGAAGACCATTCGTAGGATATCTGGGCATGTCGGGTCTCACAGTAAAACACTCAAGCTATGCCCCTTGAATTTGTTAATGAATCGGGGTAGTGAAAATCACAGATTGGAGGTAAGATTCTCCATCTTTATCCATGAATTATATCTGCAGTGTGAATTGTTTCTCTAATGCCTCACTCAGTAGTTGGTGACGAAATCTCTTATTGAGTGTGTCCGCTACCACATTCCCCTTCCCAAGAGTATAGACTATCTCAAAGTCATAGTCTTGGAGGAACTCTACCTATCTTTTCTATCTCAACATCTGAAATCTCTTTTGACACTTCTCCATCCATAGGAAAGGCTTCCCCTTCTTTGTCAAAGATGACAAGGGTGTTGCTACCCTAGGGAAGTCTGGTTGAAATCTACGGTAGTACCTAGCCAAAGAAAAGTTCCCTCTCCCTTAAGGGTGGAGGTAATCCTGGAAATATATTTTTAAAAGATTTCCCCAGAATATAACACTCTTTTTGGGAACTAAAAACCCAAAACTCCCACTACCACAAGGGTAAGGCTGGTTGACTAAATAGTGATTAGGTGCACCCTTTTATTCACGAGTTTATGGTGTGCTATATGGGTTTCCTTTTCCAAACATTGGAAACCCCATTCCAACATTCTAGATAAACCACAACCTTTTTCCTAATATACTCAATTTGAGTTTGAACTATGGATGTCCATTCCATACCCAAACTACAGTTGTAAGGCCTCGATACTTCCACCAAGAGGTTGCAACTAAATCTCTTACCTTAAGGGTTGGATCACACCATTGGAACTAGTGTGATTTTCGAGTCTCTTCCCAAAAGTATCTCCGGACGTAAGGGTCAAGTCAATGATTTAACTAGAAACTCTAGGTCTTGAACAAGATTCATGGAAAGAAGTAATGGTTAGTTTCTGTGTGTATTAATACTTTATCTATTAGTAGACATAGATCATTCCTCAAATCATTCTTGGAGCCCTTGGGTCACAATCCTTGACCTCATGCAGCTACTCCCTTCCCTTGTCCTCCAGCTTCGTAAACCTGTAGGGACCACATTGAGGTGGTTCCTGTAACATGCCGAACTATATATCACATCACGGGGAACTAACAGCTCCACTTCCATGTCGAATTCCCTATAGATTCTTCAGTGCTTAACACTTCATGTGGCTGATACATTTTACACGCCTACGTCTCTGAGACTGATATCAGTTTCCTACTTTCCCACAGTTAACATTCATTGGTTTTATCCAATCAGCCAAAGAAAATTCAACCACAAAGGTTCTCCCTAGCACCCCCAACATAAGTAGAAATTCATAGAGGAATGGTGTTGGCTAAGATGTCCCTAAACACACCTCATTTGGAGGTCCAAGCCCCGATGCACTGACCATAATGTATTCATAAAGTACCTGGTATGGTTGGTACACCTCAATAAATACTTAGATACAGACATTTCATCCTGATGAAGCTGTATAACCTCTTGAAAACACACACCCCTTAGCATTTTATGGCAAGATACCCCCTTTTCTGAGGAATTTTCTCAAGCTTTCCCATAGAAGAGTCACGTCTTCACAAGATCAGGGTAATCTAAACCTTGTAATCGTCTTGTTGATCCATAAAAGGCTCTATACCAGGACTTCTATCTGATCTAATGGTGCCTTGGATAAATGGAAACTTGTCCACCTTATCAGGCATGTACATAGACGCATGTGAGTCTGACTCACCTCAAAACCTAAGGGGAATCTGACGCTGAAACACGTGTAAGGAACTAAGCCTACCTGTGTCCTCTACAGGTATCGTCGGTTGTAACTGCTGACCAACAGACAGTGATATAGCTGGAAAACTATCTGAGGGTAACATCTCAAGTAACGGTCCATGTACCGAAGCCTCATCACAATGCGGATCACCCTCATGGTCACTCACTGATAATGACTACAAGCTAGGACCACCATCTGATCTGATGGGGTCCCAACTAGGCGGAAAACTCTAGCCACTACCTTCAGCCAGTTCTCAGTAGCCTGGGGGATTGTTCTCGCCTCGGAACTTCAGAGCTCTCTATCGCCGAAACTCATGCAACACGCTCAATCAGCGTACACCCTCTACTAGTGGGGCTATTGATATCTGCTTCCCAAATGGTGGGGGTGCTATTGTTTCACCACCCAAAGGTTCTAACAAAGTAAGAGGGCCCTACAGCGAAGCCTCATCGCTCGGTGGGCCATCATCGTGTACTTTCTTAGGAATCATAGATAGCTATCTATGTGGCGGTATCCTGAAATAAACAGGTGTGCCACGGTCAATATGTTATACCGGGTGGGCTGAATCGATGAAATCAGAAGGATAAACTTTCCAAAAAACACACGCAGTCAATGTTTTCGCACACTGAGTCGGAAATCATAATTCAAGGTACTAGTGTATGGATACGTCGGCCATCGCACCAACACTGGATTCTCCAAACTGAAAACCACACTCATAACACTCAACACTATTTCCACATAGAAAAGATGAGATTCATAGTTCTTCAGTATGAATGACTCCTTTGATGCCACTTTGTCACGACCCCTCTTCTGGGGGTCGGGCCGTGACTATCCCAAGCTCGCCTTCTATAGGCCAGTGGCTGGAAACTAGCATCGTAATGGCATATACCTAAAACGATAAGGTGTTGCCTTTTTAACCTATACAGACACACTGAAAAAGAACTCAACTATAGGCTACCATGAGGTAAACTACTGTAGTAAAAGTGTTCTGAAAGTAAAAGGGGTCCAAATACAATCCCAACTATAAAGTACAAGTACAACTGAAAAGTACAAATACAACTAAAAATTATAAGAAAGATCTTGGATAATCCTCTAGGGATCCTACCTTAAGGGTAGTTACAACTCTCGATCAGTATTACCTACAACACGTCACACCAAATAGTCCACCTCTGTCCACGTCCAGTCCTGGCTCCCTTATCCTCGATCAACATTGTACATCATCTGCATAAGAAACAACAAATTGCAGGCATATCCAGTGCAGGGGTGATTATAATGATACTCAGTAGGGACCCCAAGACCCATGTAGGTCTCCCAAAGTTCCACGAAGGAAAAACCAAAAAGGAATACCTCAAACTCAAAGTATAAAGCGATATACATCAATACTACTTATGTATACTCCCAGACATATACCTGAGTTATCAAGATATACTCATCTCATACATGAGGGAAGAATACCACAAAGATAACACCAAGAAGGTAGAAGTACCACACAGGTAACACTACGAAGATTGAAATACCACACACGTAACCCCACAAAGATAAAAGTACCACACAAGGTAACACCACGAAGATAGAAGTACCACTCAGGTACCACCATGAAGATTGAAGTACCACATAGGTAACACCGCGAAGATAGAATTACCACATAGTTAACACCATGAAGATATAAGTACTACACACATAACACCACGAAGATAGAAGTACCACACAGGTAACAGCACGAAGATAGAAGTACCACACAGGTAACACCATGAAGATATAAATACCACACAGGTAACACCACGAAGATATAAGTACCACACATGTAACACAATGAAGATAGAAGTACCACAAAGGTAACACCACGAAGATAGATGTACCACACAGGTATCGGCACGAAGATAAAAGTAACGTAGAGGTAACACCACGAAGATATAATTACCACACATGTATCATCACGAAGGAAGAAGTAGCACACAGGTAACCCCATAAAATTAGAAGTACCACACAGGTAATATCACATAGATAACACCACAAAGGTAAAATACTCAGCACACACCAGGTATAACTAAAGAACATAAGTAAAAATGATTAGTCGTAAGCTAGACCATCTTATTCTATTAATTTGCATTGCTTATGCCCCACACACGATTGATAGGTAACTAACACCCGCTGACCCACAAGAGATC
Source organism: Viscum album (assembly GCA_963277665.1). NCBI lineage: Eukaryota > Viridiplantae > Streptophyta > Magnoliopsida > Santalales > Viscaceae > Viscum > Viscum album. Next base: position 1,418,175,109 of record OY728148.1, read on the forward strand.
TGGCCCACAGAGGAACGATAGTTAACTAACCCTCGCTAACCCACACAGGATATGACCCACACAAGATCTTTATATGCTGACCCACATAGGATCGTTGAGCGCTGACCCACACAGGATTAGATTTATGGTGACCCATAGTGAATCGATGTTCTTTCTTCACATTACAGCCATCCATAGCATTCCTCACACCTGGTGCGCTCAAGTTCCATAGAGTCTTCCCATTGAGATATTGGGCGTACCTCATCCACCACTAAGTTCCAGAAAAGAGTGTCCCAAAGGTTTTTCATGTCTTAAGGGTTCTAATGTGATAGACGGTGCGTCAATCGGATGGTCAGTCTATGGGTTATAAGGGTTTTATTTTCAGGGCCCGGTTGGATTCAGGTTTGATCCAACCCTTCTGTACTCCAACTATCTCCAAAACACAAGTGGAGTATACTAAAAGGAATTTATTTCTCCAAGGGTACCAATTCCATAGATGGTTCTTCAAACGGACACCTGGATTTCAAGTTATGGCCATTTAAGTATTTCTGCATCTGGTGGGGCCCAAGTCAGACCCGGTCAGGCTGGGCCACAGTCCAGCATGGACTGAAAGTGGGGTGGCCTGCAAAGGGCGGCCTAGCATGAAAGCGGGCATGACCTATTAGAAAGGCGGCCCATTCTGTGGGGTAGGTGTCCCACTGGATAGGCAGTCTGGCCGTAGTCCACCCAAGCTGGTAAGGGGGGATATATCCACCTGTAATCCAAAATGGCCTGCCGGACCTTCGATTTTGGGAAATGGTTGTGCCACATAGGCGCCGCTCGGTCACCACGGAAGCTGTCATAGGTGAAGGTTCTGCCTCTACTGCGACGTTGGCCATGGAACTCTGCTCGTCGGTGGAGCGCTGGTCGTGCGGACTCCCTACTCACCGGTGGCGCGCTGCTCGCGCCGGATCCCCGCTCAGTAGAGGCACACTGGTTGGGCTGCCTCCCCATCTGTGGCCGGTCACTGTTTCGGCCACCTTCTATGACCACTGAAGCTGACGATCCATGGCCCCTTTTACACCAGTGGTGCACGACGGTGTTCTACACCTCCTTCATGATCGGTCGGTGTCAGCCGCTCTGATGACTGTCGCGTCTTTATGTCGTAGCCTCCTCTTGTAGTGGGAATAGGTGCACCATCTCCTTCATATCCAATCTGTGTCACCATACGGGCAGTATTCCACAAAGGGTACAAGGGTAGCAAACTTGTGGAGGGTTCGGGTTGGGTTCATCAGGACAGCACCCTCCGCATCATCTCGAAATCAAGTGGTAGGATTAAAGGGTTCACGAAATTAACTTGAATTTAAACAAGAATCAAACCTCTACCTCAAGAATGATGGTGAGCGCACGTTTTTGGAAGCCGGTCGGTGTTCTCCCTCCTCCACAACTAGCTTCCAACATTTCCACTCATACGTCAATCTTCAGTTCATGGTTTGGTGTTGCTCACCACCAACCACCGGAAGGGGCTCCTGTAAAGACCCATAAAGTTCAAGGAAATTTTTTTTCTTAATTTTCTTTGAAATTTTACAAGAATGCAGTTTCTGACGGAACTTGATTCCGAGGCCCGGTGTGCCCAGAATCATTTTCTGAAGTTTGGCTCGGGTACGGTCAGTGAACGAACAAGCGGGTTTTTCTAACTTTTGAACTGGTGCTCGGAATCGAATTCTGAGGGCACCGATGGAATCGCAGAGCCGGTACTTTATTATAAATGCCTCTTTCAGAGTTTCGTTTTCTCGGGTGTGGTTTTTAATTTTTGGGCTTTAAGTTAAGAAATAAAATAATGTGGTACGACAAACTTTATTTTATTTCACTAAAAGCCACTTAAAGCCACTTAAAAGCCACTTAAGCTGTGTTGAAGCAGATAGGGTGGAACCCAAAATATCCTACCCTCTTGGTAGGATATTTGTGAGGTGGGGACCGCACGAGCCCCACCGTTTCTTTTCCGCTAAGTAACGCACCCGCGAAAACCCCTATTAAATGAATGTCAACTGACGCGTTTTCTAAATTCTTCACGCCCCTATTAATTGGGCGGATAGTTTGTTAAAATTAATTCTATGAATTAATTTGTTCATTTCTTAACCCTTTTTCAAACCGTTGGCATATTAATAAAATAATACCAACACACCTTTCTTATTGGGTGCGATTTGTTTAGAGGATTTGGAGATTTTGGGCCTTCATCCTCCTTCGCGAAGAACGCGAAGAACGCGAAGAATGCGAAGAATGCGAAGAATGTTGTCACCCTCAGAGATCGACAACGCGCTGTCGTGTTCTACGATGCCGACGATTCTCCTTCCACGATGCTTCTTCCGCGACGTTCTTCCCCGCAACAATCTCCGATCACCAACTGCTTGAGGTAGTACATTTCAAATCTTTTAATTTTCCTTTGTGGATTTTATCCTTAATATGGATTTAATTCATGAAATTAAATACGCGTGTTTCCTTTAACCCTCGGAGATCATCGACGTGACGCCCTTCCGCGACGATGCGACGCCCTTCCATGACGTGACGATCCTCTTCTTCCGCGATGGTCAATTCCATGAAGAATGCACGCTCGACGTCTATGGCGAGGTAGGGGTTTTATTTGAGAATAATTTTTATTCTCGTGGTTGTTTCCTTCTAAAACAAAGAACCCGGATAAAAGTGCAATTTTAATTTATTAAAATTGTATCTTGTTATGTTTTTCATGTGTTGATTATTATTTCCCGATTGTTATCACCCAACATGGAGGGTGCGGGCCAAACAAACACGGCCCGACAACCCTCGGTAGTTCTTTGTTAATGCGCGGATTGGCGGGCGATGACAACCGAGGCTGCAAGTTAATTTTGTTGATTCTGCAGTGAAGAACGGGACCCAGGATGAGCTACGGCATAGACGGAAATGAAATCAGACCACCAGAGCAACTCTGGTGGCCCGCGGACTCCACCGGCGGCGGCGGCGGTGGCCAGCAAACCCGCGACCGCGTGGGTCCGGCGAGACACGGGATGCGGCCCTGCCGCGTCCGCTGACCAAGGGCGGCCCACGCGGGGTCGCATCTTCACTTCACGCGGGGGCAGCACGCCCCCCGCAGTTTCCTTTGCTCGGCCGCTCGGCCAAGCCGAGCCAAGCCGACCCGCCGGCCGAGTCGGTCTGGGCCCAGACCCCACTTTTCCGGAAATTTTCGGTCTTTTGCCCATAACTTGAGCTCCAGGCCTCCGAACGACACCCTGTCAACGGAGATGCGATCCTTGGATCGAGACGGTCGTTTCGGTATACTACACCCAAGGTTTCGGAATACTTTGGGTTCGGCCGGGTTGGTTCGTACACGAAACCAACCGGGCCCTCTGAGCGGAAACGCTCATATCTTGAGCTTCGAACGTCCGATTGATGTGTCGTCGACTTTGTTGTTTTCCTCTAAGTGAGACGGATCTTTTGGCTTACTCCACCCGAGGTTTGGACGTAGGTGGAGTCCGGTCGGGTTGGTTTTTCTTTAAAAACAAACCGGGCCCCTGGGACGAAAAGGCCAATAACTCTCAGACTGGGTGTCCGATTGACGCGCCGTCTGCGACGTTGTGTTCCTGTTGGCGATACGGAACTTTTGGATACATCAACTCTAAACTATGTGTCAGTTGATATATCAGCCTCTCGGCTCATGGAGCGGACCCTCCCGAACGAGCTTTCTGTGTGCGGGAATCCTAGAGCTGGCTGCGACTGCTACTGTGACGACGACGACTGTATAGAGATCCTCAGTGGATTCGACGACGATGACTACAGCACTCAGTGATCCTTTTTGGGTCAGTGCTACAGATCCTGTGTGGGTCCGATCCTATTTGGGTCAGCACTCAGCGGTCCTGTGTGGGCCAGTGCCTATAGATCATGTGTGGGTCCGATCCTGTGTGGGTCTTTGCGGGGGTTAATTACCTATCGATCCTTTGTGGGTAAGATCCTTTTTGGGTCATTCCAGGGGTTAGTTACCTATCGATCCTTTTTGGGTCAGATCCTTTGTGGGTCATTGCGGGGGTTAGTACCTATCGATCTTTTGTGGGTCCGACGACTTATATAAATCAGTGGCGATACCTGATCATCTCTATCGTCATACAAGAAGTATACCTATGTGAGCTGAATCCTGTTTTACTTTCCTTTGTGGATTGTGTTATGCTATCCTGTTTGGATTTACGTTTTTCTTTCCTGTGTGGACTGGGTTGTACTTGAGCTCGGAAGTTGGAGCCGAGTGAGAATTGATGACTTAGGTATATGTAAAGGCATATACCTAAGCAGTGTCCGATGTTACTTCGTGATTGTATCTTTCCTTTGTGGTTATCCTTTGTGGATTCTGGGAGACCTTCGGGGGTCTCGGGGTCCCTACTGAGTAGCTTATACTCACCCCTGCATGGGTTATGCCCGCACTACGTTGTGTTGGTTGCAGACGACGGACAGCGCTGATCGTTGTGGAGGCTTGCGGAGCGGGACGGTACCTGGAGGTGGACCACTGGGCGAGACGTTCTCGGAGCGGTCGGCTAGACCCGAGGAGCAGTGGAGGCTTTCGGTACCCACCCTTCAGGTGGGATTTCAAATGGACAGCTCGACGTTGTGGCTTTAATTTTCAGTTGTTGTTTTCCCTTTCCAGTTGTACCTTACTTTCAGTTTGGGTTTGTATACTGGCCCACTTACCTTTCCGCACTTACTGTAGTACTCAGCTTTTACTTTCAGCACAGGTTGTTTCAGTTTTTACATAGTGTTTACTTCTTCTGCATGCTTTCTCTATGGTGTTCGTTGTTTACTTTACAAAGGCAATGCCTTCCCTTTTTCCGGGATTTACGCCTTGGTGCTAGTCGACAGCCCCTGGCCTATGGAAGGTGGGCTTGGGGTAGTCACGGCACGGGCCCCGAGGACGGGTCGTGACAAATTGGTATCAGAGGAGTTCGGTTCTACCGCAGACTCTGATCTTTCTTCTATGTGAATCAATAGTGTTAAGCGTATTGAGTGTGGTTATCAGTCCAGGGAACCCAGTGTTGGTGCAGCGGCCGATGTATCCGTACACCAGGACCCTGACTTCTGATTTCTGACTTAATGCACGAAAAAATTGATTGCATGTGTGTTTCAAGTTTTCTTTGTGATTACTTTGTATCAGCTCACCAGGTATACTATTCTGACCGTGGCGCATCTGTTTCCTTTTCAGGATGGCCCCATGATAGCAGCCAGCTAGGGTTCCGAGATTTGAGCATGACGACAGCCCACCGAGCAACAAGGCCTCGGTACAGGGCCCTTTGACAGCTCAGGCACTGGAGGTACCTCTACCCACCGAGCCACCGATGCTTCCAGCCCCAACCGCTGATGATGCACGTCGCCTTAGTGCACTGCATGAGTTCCAGCGCCAGCGACCGCCTAGGTTCTGTGGGGAGACGGACCCCCAGGCAGCCGAGGACTGGCTAGAGGCAGTGCTACGAGTTTTTCGGTTAATGAGGACACCAGCAGACCTCATGGTGATCCTCGCGGCAAGCCTACTGCACGCGGCAGCGGGCCGATGGTGGAGGTTGAAGCTCCAGGTGCACGATGAGGCATCTATCATCTGGACAGACTTTGTGGGCCTCTTCTGCTCAGAGTTCTTCCGGGCCACCCTCCGTGCGGTGAGCATCCAGGAGCTTCTTCAATGACAGCAGGGCAGCTTGACGGTCGCCCAGTACACGACGAGATTTACCGATATCTCGTGCTACTCGACCGACACGGTACGAGACCCATTCTTCAGGGCCCGGACCTTTGAGCTGGGATTGAGACACGAGATCAGGGCATCGCTGATCTCCTGCAGCATTCCGACTTAGGCAGGAGTACTAGAGCGAGCCCTTTTGATCGAGAGCTTTCTTGTTGAGACTTCTCCAGCGGCGAGACCTACCACGGGGCGGCACGTAGCAGAGTCTTTCACAGCAAGCAGTCGACGGATGACTCAGGGGTCCCAGCAGACCAGACCCTCACGCAGACGACCTCAGGACACTGGCTCAGCAGTTCGGGGCACACAGCGTGGAGCCAGTCTTTCGAGAGGCAGGAAGTGCTACACATGAGGCGGACAGGGTCACATGGCTCGTGACTGCCCGACCCACCGTGCCGAGGAGCAGCAGACGGTTGAGGGGCCACCCAGGCAGAGGCAGAGGGTCGACAGTGGCAGTCCAAAGGGAGGAGGCGGATGAGGCAGAGGAGCTGGCCGAGCAACAGGTGGTGGGCGACGCTTTGAGGCTTTACCACCACCACCACCAGGAGGTCCACCCCGACCATAGGGAGCTGGCGGGCAGAGACAGGCACAGCTCCAGGCAGCGGAGGCCTACGACCACAGCGCGCCCGAGATGATTCGAGGTACGATATGTGTCTATTCCACCCTTGTTGCAGTTCTTATAGACACAGGAGTGAGTCACTCTTTCATAGTCGCTTCCCTTGTTTGGATCTCGGAGATTCCGACAGAGCCGTTGGCTCGATCCTTATAGCTAGAGACTCTTACAGGAGCAGACTCGACGATTACGCACTGGTGCTGGCAGTGTGAGCTTACTCTAGGAGGTGAGAGCTTCGGTTGGGATCTTCTTGTAGCTGCGTCGAGGCCTTACGACGTCATCTTGGGCATGGATTGGTTATCTACAGTCCATGCACATATTGACTTTATTAGGCGCAAGGTGCGATGTGTATGCACCGACGGGAGCAGGTTCACCTTCACCGGTGAGAAGGGAGCCTTCACAGCACAGGATGGACTACCGCAAGGGAGATGAAATCCCATCAATCATTAGTTGTCTAGCCTCATACTAGGAGCATTTGACGTGCGGAGTCCTAGTTTCCTGCAGTGGTGGATCAGTACGCGGACGTCTTTCCCAATGACGTTCTAGGGCTACCTCCTCGCAGAGAGGTAGACTTTCATATTGACCTGTACCCCGGGAAATCCTCGATATCGACTCCAGCATATCGGATGGCCCCCGCTGAGATTCGAGAGCTATGGGTATAGTTGGAGGACTTGCAGGGCAAGGGATTCATCCGACCCAGTGTTTCACCCTGGGCTTCCCCGATTTTGTTCGACAAGAAGGCAGACGGGAGCTTGCAAATTTGTGTCGACTATCATTGCCTGAACCATATGACAGTGAGGAACAAGTATCCACTACCGAGGATTGATGTCCTCTTCAATCAGCTCAAGGGAGAATGGTGGTTCTCGAAGATAGACCTTAGGTCATGCTATCATCAGCTCAGAGTTCGGGACGAGGACGTGCAGAAGACAGACTTCAGATGTCGGTATGGCCACTATGAGTTCTTGGTTATGCCATTTGGCGTAACCAATGATCCAGCAGTGTTCATGGGACTCATGAATAGGATATTTCAGCCATACCTCGATCTATTTGTCATAGTCTTCATCGACGACATTTTGATATACTCGACGACTGAGGAGGAGCACGCATGCCACTTACGGGTGGTACTAGAGACACTTCGAGAGCACCAGCTTTATGGAAAACTCTCTAAGTGTCAGTTCTGGATACATGAGGTCCACTTCTTGGGACACATTATCTCTGAGGTGGGAGTTGCAGTGGATTCTGTGAAGATCGAGGTAGTGCTAGCTTGGGAGCCACCCAAGAGCGTGACGGAGGTGCGAAGTTTCTTGGGACTGGCCGGATAATATCGGAGATTTTTTCCAGACTTCTCCAGAGTTGTGGCACCACTCTCATCTTTGACGAAGAAGGGGAAACCCTTTGTGTGGTCAAACAGATGTCAGTAGAGCTTCCAGGAGCTGATACAGAGATTGACCAGCGCACCTATCTTGAGGTTGCCTGAGGAGGGAGTAGGGTACGTAGTCTACTGCGATGCATCAAGGACCGGACTCGGATGTGTCCTGATGAAGGAGCGGGCAGTGATCACCTATGGATCACGTCATTTGAGGTCACATGAGCAGAACTATGCTACCCATGACATGGAGTTAGCAGCAGTGTTCTTCGCTCTGAAGACATGGAGACACTATCTGATGGGAGAGCGCTTTACAGTCTTTTCTAACTATCAGAGTCTCAGGTACATCTTTTCTCAAAATGACCTCAACCGGAGACAGTGTCGATGGCTCGAGTTCCTCCAGGACTATGAATTTGAGATAGGCTATACTCCTGGGAAGGGGAGCGTGGTAGCCGATGCTCTCAGCAGGAGTATGGGCATTCAACTACTTGAGGAGGCGACAGAGCAGCTAGCCGCTTTGTAGATATCCTTCGTGGATAGAGATGGAGCAGCCTTCCTTCAGTCTCTCATAGTCACCCATCCACTACTACAGCGGGTCAGAGAGGCACAGCGTGGGGACGCTGACTATGAGACGCAGCATGCACAGATATCCTCAGGACAGGCACCTGATGGTTTCTCCTTTGGACCAGAGCACGACATCCTTTTCAGAGGACGTACCTTAGTACCAGTCGCTTTACGAGAGGAGGTGCTGAGAGAGTTTCACACTTCTCCTTTAGCGGTATATCCTAGAGTGGCGAAGATGTATCAGGACCTCAGACGACAGCACAGGTGGTCGGGCATGAAGAAGGTTGTGGAAGAGTTTGTTTCTCGATGCCTCACCTTCCAGTAGGTGAAGTCAGAGCATCAGGTACTAGCAGGCTTGGTGCAGCCCTTGGAGGTCCAAAAGTGGAAGTGGGACGGGATATCTATGGACTTCGTGACTGGACTTCCACGCACTTCCAGAGGTCACGACTCCATTTGGGTGATTGTCGACCGACTCACCATATCGGCTCACTTCTTACCCATCAAAGAGCAGGGCTCAGTGGAGAGCTTGGGGCGTCTCTACGTTTAGGAGATTGTATGGCTTCACAGTGTGCCATCATCTATTGTCTCTGATCGAGACGCTCGCTTTACTTCCCGGCTTTGGAAGGGGTTTCAGAAGGCGTTCGGGACGCAGCTACGTCTGAGCACCGCCTTTCACCCTCAGACGGATGGTCAGATGGAGAGGACCATTCAGACCCTCGAGGACGTGCTCCGCGCATGTGTCCTCGACTTTGGTCGCAGCTCGGAGGACCACCTACCCTTGGTGGAGTTTGCGTACAACAACAATTACCACTCCACCATCGGGATGTCACCAGACGAGGCGTTGTATGGCAGACCTTGCAGATCTCCTTTGTGCTGGATAGACCCTGGGGAGTCAGCACTTGTGGGACCAGAGATGGTCCGGGCCACGATAGAGAAGGTCCAGGTCATCCAGGAGAGGATGAGGACATCTCAGAGCCGGCAGAAGTCTTATGATGACAGGAGGCATAGGCCACTAGAGTTCGAGGATGGCGACCACGTCTTCTTGCGTGTCTCACCTCGACGTGGATTACGGAGATTTGGTCGAGGCGGAAAGTTGTCTCCACGCTTCATCGGACCATTCCAGGTCCTCAGTAGGATCGGCGAGGTGGCTTATCGCCTGGCTCTACCACCTCAGTTGCACCAGGTGCACGACGTCTTCCACGTATCTCAGCTGAGGAGATACGTGCATGACCCGACGCATATCATTGAACATGGGGAGTTGGACGTTGATGATGGGGCAACTTTTGCGGAGGTCCCGGCGGAGATCGAGGATCGACAGGACCGGTCCCTACGTGGACGATCGATTACTCTAGTGCGCATCAGATGGAAGCATGGGAACCTCCAGGAGAGCACTTGGGAGCGGGAGGCTCAGATGCGTGCTCAGTACCCACATTTGTTTCCCTAGCTTATGATGTATCTTTACGGGGACGACAAGCCCTGAGGTGGGAGTGATGTAAAGACCCGTAAATTTCAAGGAAATTTTTTTTCTTAATTTTCTTTGGAATTTTACAAGAATGCAGTTTCTGACGCCACGTGATTCCGAGGCCCGGTGTGCCCGGAATCATTTTTTGAAGTTTGGCTCGGGTACGTTCAGTGAACGAATGAGCGGGTTTTTCTAACTTTTGAACCAGTGCTCGGAATCGAATTCTGAGGGCACCGATGAATCGCCGCACCGGTACTTACTTAGAAACGCATCTTCCGGAGTTGCGTTTCCTCGAGTGTGGTGTTTAATTTTTGGGCCTTAAGTTAAGAAATAAAATAATGTGGTATGACAAACATTATTTTATTTCACTTAAAGCCACTTAAAAGCCACTTAAGCTGTGTTGAAGCAGATAGGGTGGAACCCAAAATTTCCTACCCTCTTGGTAGGATATTTGTGAGGTGGGGCCCGAACAAGACCCACCGTTTCTTTTCCGCTAAGAAACGCACCTGCGAAAACCCCTATTAAATGAAAGTCAACTGACGCATTTTCTAAATTCTTAACGCCCCTATTAATTGGGCGGTTAGTTCGTTGAAATTAATTCTATGAATTAAGTTGTTCGTTTCTTAACCTGTTTTCAAACCGTTGGCATATTAATAAAATAAGACCAACACACCTTTCTTATTGGGTGCGATTTGTTTAGAGGATTTGGAGATTCTGTGCCTTCATCGTCCTTCGTGAAGAACGCGAAGAACGTGAAGAATGCAAAGAACGTGAAGAACGCCGTCACCCTCGGAGATCGACGATGCGACGCCATGTTCCGCGACGCCGACGATTCCCCTTCCACGATGCTTCTTTCGCGACGTTCTTCCCCGCAACAATCTCCGATCACCAACTGCTTGAGGTAGGAGATTTCAAATCTTTTAATTTTCCTTTGTGGATTTTATCCTTAATATGGATTTAATTCATGAAATTAAATCCACGTGTTTCCTTTAACCCTCGGAGATTGTCGACGCGACACCCTTTCGTGATGAAGCGACGCCCTTCCGTGATGCGACGATCCTATTCTTCCGCGACGGTAAATTCTGAGAAGAACACAGGCTCGGCGACTACGGCGAGGTACGGGTTTTATTTGAGAATAATTTTTATTCCCGTGGTTGTTTCCTTCTAAAACAAAGAACCCGGATCAAAGTGCAATTTTAATTTATTAAAATTGTATCTTGTTATGTTTTTCATGTGTTGATTATTATTTCCCGATTGTTAACACCTAATGCGGAGGGTGCGGGCCAAACAAACACGGCCCGACAACCCTCCGCAGTTCTTTGTTGATGCGCCGATTGGCGGGCTATGACAAACGGGGCCGCAAGTTAATTTTGTTGATTCTGCAGTGAAGAACGGGACCCAGGATGAGCTACGGTGCAGACGAAAATGAAATCGGACCACCGGAGCAACTCCGGTGGCCCGCGGACTCCACCAGTGGCGCGGGTCGCCGGTGCAGCGGCGCCTGCGGCCGCAGGCGGCAGCGGCGGCCTGCAGACCCCCGACCGCGCGGGTCCGGCGAGACACGGGACGCGGCCCTGCCGCGTCCTCTGACCAAGAGCGGCCCCACGTGGGGTCGCGGCTTCACTTCACGCGGGGGCAGCACGCCCCCCGCGGTTTCCTTTGCTCGGCTGCTCGGCCGAGCCGAGCCAGGCTGACCCACCTTCCGGGTCACACCCAGGCCGGGCTAGGCCACCCTGGCCGGGCTGGGTCGCGCCCCACCGGGTCGGGCCGGGTCGGTCCGGGCCCAGACCCCCCATTTCTGGACCTTTTCGGTATTTTACTCATAACTTGAGATACGGGCATCCGAACAACGCGCCGTCAGTGGCGATGCGATCCTTGGATCGAGACGGTCGTTTCGGTATTCTACACCCAAGGTTTCGGAATACTTTGGGTTCGGCCGGGTTGGTTCGTACACGAAACCAACCGGGCCCTCCGAGCGGAAACACTCATATCATGAGCTTCGGATGTCTGATTGACGTGCCGTCGACTTTTTTGTTTTACTCTAAGTGATACGGATGTTTTGGATTACTTAGCCTGAGGTTTGGACGCAGGTGGAGTATGGTCGGGTTGGTTTTTCTTTAAAAATCAACCGGGCCACTGGGACGAAAAAGCCAATAACTCTCAGACTGGGCGTCCGATTGACAAGCTGTCTGCGACGTTGTGTTCCTGTTGACGATACAGAACTTTTGGATACATCAAATCTGGACTATGTGTCAGTTGATGTATCAGCCTCTCGGGTCGTGGAGTGGACCCTCCCGAACGAGCTTGCTGTGTGCGGGAACCCTAGAGCTGGCTGCGACTGCTACTGTGATGACGACGACTGTACAGAGATCCTCAGTGGATTCGACGGTGACGACTACAGCACTCAGCAATCCTTTGTGGGTCAGTGCTACAGATCCTCTGTGGGTCCGATCCTATGTGGGTCAGCGCTCAGCGGTCCTGTGTGGGCCAACGCCTACAGATCCTGTGTGGGTCTGATCCAGTGTGTGTCTTTGCGGGGGTTAGTTACCTATCGATCTTTTGTGGGTCAGATCCTTTGTGGGTCATTGAGGGGGTTAGTTACCTATCGATCCTTTGTGGGTCAAATCCTTTTTGGGTCATTGTGGGGGTTAGTACCTATCGATCCTTTGTGGATCTGATGACTTAGATGAATAAGTGGCGATACTTGATCAACTCTATCGTCATACAAGAAGTATACCTCTGTGAGCTGAATCCTATTTTACTTTCCTTTGTGGATTGTGATGTGCTATCCTGTGTGGATTTATGTTTTGTTTTCCTGTGTGGACTGGGTTGTACTTGAGATCAGATGTTGGAGCCGAGTGAGAATTGATGACTTAGGTATATGTATGGGCATATACCTAAGCAGTGTCAGATGTTACTTCGTGATTGTATCTTTCCATTGTGGTTATGCTTTGTGGATTCTTGGAGACCTTCGGGTGTCTCGGGGTCCCTACTGAGTAGCTTATACTCACCCCTGCATGGGCTATGCCCGCACTATGTTGTGTTGGTTGCAGACAACGGAGAGCGCTGATCGTGGTTGAGGCTTGCGGAGCAGGACGGTACCTGGAGGTGGACCACTGGGGGGGACGTACTCGGAGCGATCGGCTGGACCCGAGGAGCAGTGGAGGCTTTCTGTACCCACACTTCAGGTGATATTTCCAGTGGACAGCTTGACGTTGCGGCTTTAATTTTCAGTTACTGTTTTCCCTTTCCAGTTGTACCTTACTTTCAGTTTGGGTTTGTATACTGGCCCACTTACCTTTCCGCACTTACTGTAGTAATCAGCTTTTACTTTTAGCACAGCTTGTTTCAGTTTTTACTTAGTGTCTACTTCTTCTGCCTGCTTGCTCTGTGGTGTTTGTTGTTTACATTACAAAGGCAATGCCTTCCCTTTTTCTGGGATTTACGCCTTGGTGCTAGTCACCAGCCCCTGTCCTATGGAAGGCGGGCTTGGGGTAGTCACGGCACGGGCCCCGAGGACGGGTTGTGACAGCTCTGTCCTCCAAGGGTTTGACATCTCGGCCCTTGGTCAGCACATCATTGATTGGCGAAGTAGTGGCGATACCCCTCCACTAGCTCCATATAAATAGTAGAGGGAGGTTAAGTAACAACATTGGGAATTAATGGTATCTCATTAATTAGAATGCTTCTTAATTAACCAATGTTGCTATTTCTTAGATTGAATGTTCAAGCCATTTAACGGCTTAACACATCGTGGGCCCCACACTCCACTAGTCCATTGGAGGATAATAATGAAAATAAAATAATAAAACTAGTTTATTTTATTTCTCTTAAAAATTCACAAAACATAACTTTTTCTCCATACCTACTATGGTCAATGTAATGTCTTCCTTAATCGAAACTCGGCACTAAGGATTCAACGGTGCCATTGGATTTTTAATCCAAGCACCGGTTCAAAAGTTATGAAATTCCGCTCACACGTTTACTAAATGTACCCAAAGAAATGCTTAGAAAATTATTAACAGTCACGCTCAACTCCCATCCGTCGAGGTTAGGATCTACCTAAAAAGAATACGCCCTCACGATTTCAACGATACTCTCATATTTTTAATCCGAGTTACTGTTTAGATGTTATGGATTTTGAAAAAAAATAATTTTCACCAAATTATATTATTTACAGACAAAAACTAACTTTCACTGGTGGCCCACGCCGACCAATGTCAGTATCTTCCTAAAATGAGCATACCCTCACAAGCTCAACAGTGGTCTTGGATTTTTAATTTGAGACACCGTTCGTGAGTTATAAGCATTTGAGAAATAAAATAACTTTATTTAATTATTTTATTAATAGTAATGCCATCTTTGGTTTTTCTCATAGGAGGCATGTGCCGACGAATCTTATGTCGCGCCTAGGGTAATCCCGCCAACCAGAATGCAATAGTGCTCTCAGAATTCTGATTTGGGAATCGTTTAATATTTATTCCACTTTTTTAGGAAAACTGCTTACGCACGCTAATTAAAGCTTAACAAAACTTTGATGGATCATTCTGGGCACTCTGTGCCTTAGAATCTCACGTTGTCATATTTCACAGTTTTGAAATAATTCCATATAACTAAAAAAATTATACAAAAATTCTAGGACATTACATTTTCCCCACATTATGTATTTACTTCCCTGAAAGCCAAAACGAAGGAAAATCAAACAAATTAGGGTACTGAGCACGAATCTGACCCTCCCGCTCCCATGTTCTCTCTTGCTGGTCCTCATGCTACCACTGAACTCGCATTAGAGGGATCAACCATCCACAAAGGACTCACTTCTATCGATCCTCTATCTTCCCCAAGAACTCCTTAAAAGTCACCCCATCATCAAAGTTTATCTCTCCCTAGTTGATAACATGTGATGGATCATGGTAACATCTCCTAAGCTACAACACAAGGAAAACATTATGCACCAGGTGCATCTGTGGGGACAGAGATAGATGGTATGACACCTCACACACTATTCTAAGAATCTAGAAAGGTCTGATGAACCTCAGAGATAACTTTCCTCCCCGTCCAAATCTCTGCAAACCTCATCGAGGCTAGACCCATAGAAATACATGGTCTCCCTCCTCCTGTAGACATAAGACTTATTTTGGATCTGTGTAGTCTTCAATTGCTGATAAGTGAGGCATCATGATACAAACTCTTCCACTACATCCTTCATCCCTAGCCACCAGTACTGATGTCGAAATTCCCGGTACCCTTCACCACTTCAGGATGTACAGCAAGGGGGATTTATGGATCTCCCTCAGAACCTCCTCCTGAACAATTAGTGTTAAAATAGTGCATCCTCTGGATATGATGACATGATCCCCACCTTCAGAAAATCCTTTAGGAGACTATCCTGGGGATATATGAGCATGTCGGGTCTCGCATTCAATGACTCAAGTTGTTTCCCTCAAATATGATGAATAATTATGGGAGTTACAGTCATAGATTGTAGGTAAGATGATCTATCTTTATCCATGAAGGATATCTGCAGTGCGACTTGCTTCTCTGATTCCTCACTCAATAGTTGCAGACCAGAGCACCTGCTGAGTGTATCTGCTACCATGTTCCCCTTCCCAGAAGTATAGACTATCTCAAAGTCATAGTCTTAGAGGAACTTTATCCATCATCGCAGTCTCAAATTCGGAAAGCTCTATTGACACTTCTCCATCTACAGGAAAGGATCCCCCTTCTCTTTCAAAGATGACAAGGGTGTCTCTACCCTGAGGAACTCTAGTTCAAAACTACGGTAGTACCCAACCAAATCAGAAGTCCCTCTCCCTTTAGGGGGGGTAATCTTGGAAAAATCTTTTGAAAAGATGCCCCCAGAATCTTCCACTCTTATTGGGAACTAGAAACCCAAAACTCCCACTACCATGAGGGTAAGGCATCCTGACTGAAGAGTGATCGGTTGTTTCCTCCTATGCATGAGTTTATATTATGCTGCATGGGTTTCCTTTTTCACCAACCATGGAAGACCCCATTCCAATGTTGTAGATAAACCACAAAATTTTTTCTAATACATTCAATTTGAGTATGAACTGGGATTTCCAGTCCATACCCAAAAAATCATTGTAAGGCCTCCTTGCTTCCACAAAGAGGTTGCAACCAAAACTCTTGTATCAAGGTTCGGATCACACTGTCCACATAAGTGTGATTTTAAAGTATCCTCCCAAAGGGATCTCCACATGTAAGGGTCAAGTCAATGGTTTAATTGGAAACTCTATGTCGTGAACAATATTCGTGGAAAGAAGGAATGATTAGTTTCTATGTCTATTCATATGGAAACTAGTAGTAGACAAATCTTGTACCTATAAAAATTCATGGAGACCTTTCCTCACACTTCTTGATCGCATGTAGCTACTCCCTTCCCTTGTCCTCTATCTCTCTGGGCCTGGGGGGGCCACATTGGGGTGGTGGTTCTAACATATCGAAATTTATACCACCTCATGCTGCTCTCCCAGCTCCACTTCCACGTCTTCTGCCCTACATATTCATATGTATATAGAAATTCCTCTTACTGAAACATTTTACATGCCTATGTCTCTAAGACTAGCGTCAGTTTTCTGATTTCCACTATTAATATTCATTGGATATATCTTCTCATCAAAAGACAATTCAACCATAAAGGTTTTCTCTATCACCCTAACTTAAGTAGAAATACATAGAGGAATATTGCTAGCTCGGATGTCCCGACACACACCTAACTTGGACGTCTGAGCCCTGAATCACTGACCGTACTATATTCATTGAGTACCTAGGATGGTCGGTACGCCTCAATAAATACTCAGCTACAAACATGTCATCCTGCCGTAGCTGTAGAAGCTATTGGGGACACTAACCGCTTATCTTTTTATGGAAAGATACCCCATACTTATCGGAATTTTCTCAATATTTTACACAGAAGAGTCACCTCTTCGCAAGATCAGGGTAATCTAAACCCTTTCATCATCCTTCTAATCCATGAAAAAGGCTCTCTACCAGGACCGCCATCTAATAGAATAGTTCCCTCGCTAAATGGAAACTCATCCACCTCTTCAAGACAGTCCTGAGCCGCCTGTGAGTCAGTCTCTCCTAAAAACATAAGGGGTATCTGATTCTGAAACACGTGTAAGGCACTCAGGAAACTTGGGTCATCTATCGGTACCACTGGTTGTAACTGCTGACCAATGGGAAGTGATATAGCTAGCACACTATCCAAAACTACCATATCAGTATGTATTCTATGTACAGAATCCTCATCACTATGTGGACCATCCTCATGGTCACTCCCTGATAAATAATAGAAGTTGGGATCACCATCTGATATGTTGGTGCCCAAACTTGTTAGAAAGCTCTAGCCACAGCCTCCATCCAGTTTTCAGCTGCCTTGGGATCTATCTCATCTCGGAACATCGGAGCTCTCTTCCATTCAAACTCTTGAAAATCACTCAGTCAGTGTGCACCTTCTGCTGGTGGGGCTGGTGGCATCTACTGCCCAACGGGTGGTGGTACTACTGGTGCACCAGCCGAAGGTGCTAACACCGTAAGAGGGCCCTACACCAAATCCTCGTCACTCAGTGAGCCGTCATCGTGTACTCTCTCATGAATCTTTTCTGGTTGTCTACGTCATGGAATCCTGAAAGAAATAGGTGCGCCATGGTCAATAAGTTATATGTGCTGAGATGAATCAAATAAATCTGAAGAAAAAACATTCCAAAAACACATGAAATTAGTGTTTTCGTGCACTAGGTCAGAAATCAGAATTTAGGGTCCTAGTGTATGGATATGTTGGCTGCCGCACCAACATTGGATTCCCCAAACTGAAAACCACACTAATAGAACTCAATACTATTTCCACATAGAAAATATCATAGTGATAATTCTTCAGTAGGAATAACTCCTTTGATGCAATTTTTTCATGACCCGTTCCTCGGGGCCCGTGTCGTGACTACCCTAAGCCCACCTTCCATGGGCTAGGGGATGGCGACTAGCATCGTAAAGTCATATCCCTTAAACGAGAAGGCATTACCTTTTTAACATGTACAGACACACAGTCCAAGAACACAACAAGAAGGAACGATGAGGTAAACGGTAGTAGTAAAAGTGTGTTGAAAGTAAAAGAGGCGAGAATACAATCCCAACTATAAAGTACAAGTACAATTGAAAAGTTCAAATACCACTAGAAATTACAGGACATCTCCAAGATCATCCTCCGGGGATCATACCTAAAGGGTAGGTACAGCTCAAGATCAGTAGTCCTTGCGTCACGTCACACCAAATAGTCTACTTCCGATCATGTCCGGTCCTGGCTCCCTTAGCCTCAATCAACAGTGTAATTTGTCTTCACAAGACACAACATGGTGCGGGAATAACCTGTGTAGGGGTGAGTATAACGATACTCTGTAGGGACTCCAAGACCCATGTACGTCTCCCAGAGTTCCCCAAAGTAAAATGCACAATGAAAGGCCTCAAAATCAAAGCACGAAGCGATAGACATCAACACTACTTAGTTATATGCCCATATATATACCTGAGTTATCAAGATATACTCATCTCATACATGAAGAAAGAATACCACAAAGGTAACACCACAAAGGTAGAAGTACCACACTGGTAACACCGTGAAGATAGAATTACCACACAGGTTACACCATTAAGATATAAGTACCACATATGTAACACTGTGAAGATAGAAGTACCACTCAGGTAACACCACGAAGATAGAAGTACGACACAGGTAACACCACAAAGATAGATGTACAACACAGGTAACACCACGAAGATAGAAGTACCACACAGGTAACACCATGAGGATAGAAGTACCAAATAGGTAACACTGCAAAGATATAAGCACCACACAGGTAACACCACGACGATAGAAGTACCAGACAGGTAACACCATAAAGATGTAAGTACCACACATGTAACACCATGAATATTGAAGTACCAGATAGGTAACACCATGAAGATAGAAGTACCACATAGGTATCATCACAAAAATAGAAGTACCGCATAGGTAACACCATGAAGGTAAAAGTACCATAAAGGAATCATCACAAAGATTGAGGTACCACATAGGTAACACAATGAAGGTATAAGTACCACACAGGTAACATCATGTTGATAACACCATGAAGGTAAAATACTCCGCTCGCACTAGGTTTAACTTAAGTACATAAGTACAAATGATTATTCATAAGCCAGATCATCTTATTTTGTTAAGTATCACTACTTCTAACCCACAAAAGATCGATAGGTAACTAACCCCCTCTGACCCACACAAGATCTGACCCACATAAGATCGATAGATAACAAACCCTTGCTGACCCATATAGGATCTGACCCACACAGGATCGGTATGCGCTGACCCACACAGGATCATTGAGCACTGACCCACACCGGTCCAGACCCATATAGTATTGTTATGTAATAACCCACACAGGATCATTGAATGCTGGCCCACATTGGATCTAATAGATGCAGAACCACATAGGATCGATGTTCTTTTTTCACATTACATCCAACCACAGGATTCCTTGCACCTGGTGTGCTCCAGTTCCATACAATCTGCCCCTCGAGATATCGTTCATACCTCGTCCTCCAAAAATCTTCACAAAGGAGTATCCCAAAGTTCCTCTATGTCGTAAGGGTTATAATGAGAGAGGTAGTGCATCAACCGGATGCCCGTTCTAGGAGTTATAAGCGTTTTAGTTTCGAGGGGCCCGTTGGATTCAGGTTCGATCAAACTCGACCACACTCCAATAGTCTCCAAAACACCAGTGGAATATAAAAGAAGTACTTTATTGATTTTGGGTTCCCAGATCCGCAGACGGTTCGTCAAACGGGCGTACGAATTACAAGTTATGAACCTTTAAGTATTTCTGGGTCTCGTGGGGCCCGAGTCCAATCCGTCCCGATTCGGGTCCACCCATCCCGGTCTGGGCCTGAACAAGCTGGGTCGGGCTGTGGAGGTCTCAGCATGCAAGGAGGGAATCCCGAAAAGGGTAGCCTGACCCACAAGGTGGCGCGACCCGCTGGGCAGACAGCCCGGCCCGCAGGGTTGGGGGCCCGCTGGGCAGGCGGTCCGGTCTTGGTCTGCCCAAGTTTGCAAGGGGGACTTTTCCCCCCAGAATTCCGAACGGCCTAAAGGTCATTAGTTTGTGTGAAACGACATCATCGCCCAGTCTCTGTGGAACCCTCCGGAGGCACGGGTTCTACCGCAATGGCGGCTTCTTCCATGGCCCTCTGCTCGTCATCGGCTCGCTAGTGGCATTGTCTCCCCGCTCGTTGGCAGCGCGCTGGTCACTCCATCTCCCCTTCCAAAGTTGTCCACTCTCCTGTAATCCTTCTCCGAACACCACTTCTGATGAGTCTTGACCCCTTTCTCAATGGTGGCACTCGATGGTGCGCCACATCTCCTCCGGGGCCATCCGGTGTCAGCTGCTCTGAAGACCGTCGTAGCTTTGTGTTCTGACCTCCTCTTACGGTGTGCGTTGATGTGATGTCTCCTTCATAGCTGATTGGTTTCTTCATGCCAGTGGTCTTGAACAGAGGCTTCAAGGGTAGAAAATTAGTGGAGGGTTTAAGCTGGGTTCGTTAGGCCTATGCCCTCCTCGTCAACTCGTAATCAAGAGGGAGGATTATAGTGTTAAAGAAATTCACTTGAATTTAAAAAAGAATCAAACCTCTACGTCAAGAATGATGGTCAGAGTGCATTTGTAGAAGTTGGTCGGTGTTCTCCATACTCCACAACTATCTTCCAACGGCCCCACTCATACCTTGATCTTCAGTTCGTGGTTTGATGTCACTCGTCATCGCCTACCAGAACCAGCGCCATCCTCTAAGGGTTTGGTATCTCGGCACTTGGTCAGCACATTGTTTCTTGGAGAATCAGTGCCGATACACCTCCCAAATATCTATATAAATAAGAGGGGGGGAGGGGGGTAAGTAACGACATTGGGAATTAATGGTGGCTCATTAATTAGAAGGCTTCCTAATTCCCAGATATTTTTATTACTTAGATTGAAGGGTCAAGCCATTTAATTTCTTGACACATCACTGGCCCCACACTCCGCTTGTCCATTGGAGGATAAGAATTAAATGAAAATAATAAAAATATATTATTTAATTTTTCTTAAAAAGTGACAAAACATAACTTTTTCTCCAGACCTACTGCGGTCAAAGTAAAGTTTCCATTCAGAAAATCTTGGCTCTACAGATTCAATGGTGCACTCATATTTTTAATCCAGGCACCGGTTCAAAAGTTAGGAAATGTCGCCCGTGCGTTTACTAAATGTACAAAAAAAGTTCAAAAAAATATTAACAGTCACCCTCAACTCCCATCGGTTGAGGTTAGGCTCCGAATAAGGAGAACACGCCCTCACAAGCTCAATGGTGCTCTCATATTTTCAATCTGAGTTACCCTTTAGAAGTTATAGATTTTAGAAGAAAATAATTGCATATAAAAATTTTATTTACGACAAAAAACTAAATATCTCTCGTTGCCTACGTTGTCCAATGTCAGTATCTACCTAAAGAGAGTATACCCTCATGAGCTCAGCGGTGGTCTCGTATGTTTAATATGAGTCGCCGTTCGTGGTCTATAAGTATTTGAAAAATAATATAACTTTATTTAATTATTTTATTTACTGTTATTCCATTTTCGGGTTTTCTCACAGGAGGACTATGCCAACTAGATTTAAGTTGCGTCTATGGTAAAACTGCCATCTTGAACGAAATGGTGCCCTTAGAATTCTGATCTGGGAAAATCTTTAAGAGTTATTCCACTTTTTCTGTAAAATTGTTTACACGTGCTGATTAATGCTTAACCAAACATCGACGGATCATTCTGGGCACTCTGGGCCTCAGAATCACGCACCGTCAGATTTCATATTCTCAATATAATTCCGTATAATTAAAAAAAAATTATACGGAAAATCTGTGAAATTACAAAATATGTTCGTGAGGAAGAAGGTTATGTTGGATGTGTCACGATTAATATTTCTTTACTAAAAAATGTGAGAAATGATTTTTCCTTTTTTTTATTTAATGTAAGTTTATATATCAGGCTCTTTGATCGATATTATATAGACTAAATAAATCTATGTCAACAATGTTATATAAAAAAATTTATTTCTAGAAATTGAAATTAAAAAACATCAAGAACATAGGTTAATAGAACCATAATGTAACCTACTAGATTAGAGATATCATGGTTATAAGATTATTTTATAATATAATCATTTTTATGAGGTATTATGTCATTGTAGCAATAATATATTTGACAATGGGTGCCTTGGTGTTTTGCTAGTTACTAAACTAAGACATTCATCTGCTTGACCTAATGAGACTAAGAAAGAGGCATAGAAGGTCACGCACTAAGTGTATCCAAAATCCAAGGTAAATAATACATTGTTATTTAATATTTAAAAATTAAATAAAAAATATTCCCTCATTTAATTTTACAATTATTCTTGTCTGTTTGATTGCATATATTTTACCACAAGTTATTTGAGAGAATAATATGTGACCAAAATATTTAATAAATATTTATATTTTATTTAGTGAATATAATATATTTTTTATTGGTTAATAATGTAGTGATACTTATTTGTTAGATAGAGATTCATTATTTATGAACTGATAAATATTACAGACAAATATCGGACTGATTTTAATGGTTTGGTGAGAAATAATATAAACTGAATATTATTCACATAAATAATATTTAATTTAATTATGGTTTTAAAACATATCAATAAATAATAATAAAATTATTATTAAAAAATTGGGGTTCTTGGGGTATTATATAAAAAATAAGGGTATGTGAGAAATTATTATCTTCTAACCCAAGTGATATATAAACCCAATTATATTATTTACCTAAAAGAAAATTTTCATCTAGTTGTGCACAATGAGATCTGGAAGAAAATCACCTCAAAGCCCTCGATAGATCCCTCTCTAAGAAACTCTCATGAAAAGAGAGATATCCCCCCACCACCACTATCAATTATATAGAGATTGGAGAAACACCTTTCTGTGATGTGATTATTAGGGTGATCAATGGAAAACGACGAAAGTGATAGGACCTATTGTGTTAGCATCCAAAGACTCCTATAGTGGTGTTCAAAGGATCACTAAACACATTTAGATCAGCACTATAGGGAATATATTCTAAATTCTTACAATGTAATGAATTTATGAAATAGAGATGTTGTCAAATCCATCAATGAAGAATGAATTTTTTGCAAGGTAATTCTTTAATTGGTTAAATTAATAATAAATAATATGTGATGATCCTATGGTTTGGTTCTATTATTTTTATATTTTCTATATTCTATGATTAAATTTTCTTGATCATGGTGTTTATCATCATGTCAATCTCAGATTAGTCGTCAATTGTGATAAAAAATCCAAGTTGGGAAAGCCTTATATGCCGCTTCCATTGTACCTCTAACATACAAGTTTTATTAAAGGGGACATATGATTATTTATAATTATTTAAATACTATTGATTTATTTATGAATTTATTATAATTTTTTAAGTCTAGTTCAACCATTATTTAATCAAAATTGTGAGATCTTCTTTCTTCCAATGCATTTCTCACAAATAAATTCAAATCAATTAATTTTATAAATGAAAGAAATTTGAATATATCATTCAAAATTGATGAGGAGTCTATTCATACAAAAAAAATTACATTTCATGTAACCTTGAGGTACATGTCATGTACCAATTTTTAATACACCCTAAATTAATTACAAATTAATTCATGTCGTGGGAATTTATTTCACATGATGAATTTAAATACACACTAAGTGTTAATTAGACTACCTTGGTGAATGGTTAGTAGTAATACACTCTGTGTAACTTCCGTACATGACGTGTATTCTATTAGTCATAGACAGTCTCCATATCTTCTTACATGGTCTATAGGACTAGGGACAATTTAACTCATAGACGACACTCCATGTAGCCTATGTACATATTGTGTACTCCAATATTTTTTGTGGAATGGTTACATGTTGAGTCCCTAATCATGTTTCATGTATAGATGGTGAGAATAATACATGACATGTATCTATAATGTACACATCTTGTACTTTTAAAAAATTATATAGAATTAAAAAATAATGTATTGTAACATTCAAACCATATCAAGATGTGTTCCATTTGGTGACTAATTTGATAGTACATTCCATTTGATGGTTTTTATATATATATTAATATTTAATTAACATATTTTTAATATTTGGATATTCATCATGTAAATGTTTTATAACATTTATTACACTACGTTCATTGAAACATAACATGCTATGTAAATACCATGTGTTCTATGTGGTCACTAAGTCGGTATTACAGGAATCAAAATTACATTATAATTTGGGTATGACGCATGTCGTAAGAGTAAATAGTATATGAGACTAATGATTGTTTGTTAGTTTGAATAGGAACTCACCACATTACCTCCAAGTTATATTTTTTGTACATAGTAAATTTTAAATAAATTTATCTAATTTTTTTAAAATTATGTTCTTTGAAAATTTCTAGAAAATTTGTATGATAATTACTAGAAAATAATTGATTAATTAAAGAATATAATTAATTTATTCAAGTGTGATTTATCTTAAATTCGAAGATTATATTTTTTCACAATTATATTTAGTGAATAATTTGTTGCATGCATGGGGATGATCATGATCCTAGACCATAACTTTTCATGTCATGTGTTTAATTTAATTTATTATTAAATTAAATTGTTGTTCTGTGTGTCATCTCTCATCTAATTATATAAGGGACTACGTTCTCAAGGTTTCTTTTATGAAAACCCTATAAATGATCCTTTGGTTCCCAATACCTTTTTTTAATAAAAATCATATTTAATGGATAGTGCACCCAAGATAGTGGAGTTGGATCATGTTTGGATTCAAGGTGAAACCAATCCAATAGATACACATAGGTGGATAGGAGTAATGCTGCAACACAAACCATGAATGGTTAAAGATGTTTTTCCTCTAGGTTAATAGTTAGTTTTTCATATCCTAGATATATTGACCATTAGTAAATTATCATGATCATACCACGTTAATATTTTATTTCTTTCAAATTGAATGGTTATTTCATTATGGTTTTTTTCTTTCAATCACATCAATTAATGAATTAACAAGCATGAAAGATAGAACTAAAATAAATTGGATTATGTGTAATCATTATCTAATAAATGGTTAATAACTTAAGTAAATCCAATGAAAATTAACATAAATGTAATAAAGATAATAATTGTTAATTTACACATTAAATATATAATCCCTCAATTATATATATTAGGTCGATATAACCCTCTACTAACTTAGATTATATCTAACCATAGTTCAAAGTGTTTGAAAATCCAATGTTGGGGTTAATTGCAATAATGGGGAAATATAACTTGAATTTTTGGGTGGGCATAACTTATTTCACATCAAGGGTTGACTGCCAATGTAGGATAGGGTGTAACTGAGAGGAAAAGGTTAAATAAATACAATTTAAGTATA
The DNA here is from genome assembly GCA_963277665.1 of Viscum album. Taxonomy (NCBI): domain Eukaryota; kingdom Viridiplantae; phylum Streptophyta; class Magnoliopsida; order Santalales; family Viscaceae; genus Viscum; species Viscum album. Next base: position 1,418,200,364 of record OY728148.1, read on the forward strand.
TCAAAATCAAGGATTCCACTCAACAGATCAAGAAACTATGAGTTAATGTACTTTTAATTTAAAATTACTACGTAAAACCCTTTAAATTTCTTTTATAACCAAATCCAGGGTGATGATAAGTGGAATATGGATCCTTTCTTATAGAATTTTCAAGAAACAGGATATTTTAAATACAATGGTGAGGGTTATTCAGTTTAAAAAGGTGGGAGATTAATAAATATAATCTTTTATATAAAATATATTATATAAATTACTAAAACTATACTCATATTATTTTTATAAATGAAAATAAACATGACTATTAACATATTTTTGTGATCCATATAGGGTAAGGATAACCATATCACGAGCACAAATTTATAAGAGTGTAAATGGTTCTTAAACATTATCGTATGACATGAAATGAAATTTCATGTTTTTAAAGAACCTATTTTTGAATCACCTCATAAAGATGCAATTTGATAAAAGTTACATCTCTATAAGAAATATTTGAATTATTCCATAGATGATTAGAGTTTCAAGATATCATAAATGACCAATGAGATTATAAATCAATGAGATGACATGGGTGCGTATTGTATGATGTGTTACCTTCAGAATCTCTCTAAAGATAAAGTTATACAATTGAGATAGGAGATCATAGATTATTTATTTATATAAAATCTTAATGATTAAATTCCATAAAGGCCTTGTGTTTTTAGGAAAATTTAATATGCTAAAGGATTAGTCATCTTAGGGTTTAAATTACCCAATATTTTACACACAGATATCAAAAAAATTTAAATACCTGTGTCCCCATCTAATTTAATCATTAATTATAGAATCATAAATAATTATAGAATAATTTTCGGTCATCTTAATTGGATTCACCAAGTGTAATAGGATATGGGGTCGGACAAGCTCATAGTCCTTAAGAAAATGAGGAATAAGGAAAAGGGGGCCAAAAACTCATAACAAGTATAAATCTACCAAGAATTTTCCTTCCAAGAAGACAAATATGTTTATACAAGAAAAGGAAAAGGAAGAAGTAGGATTTTCATGTTTCATGTAGGGCCACTGGATGAGTAACTGCAGCTAAATGAAATTAAAAGATAAAGTTGTATTTGTTATCAATTGTAATATTTAAATATCTACAGATTGGGAATTAGATACAACTTGTGGTACTCAGATCTATATCCAAATTCAAGAATAACATAGATTACAAAATTTTATAGAGTTGAGGTGGATTTTTGATCTATGTGTGTGGTTGGATGTTTTATCACATAGAGACTACCACATTTCATTTCAAACATGAATCATATTAACTTCAAGAAATTATTGTTGTGTGCCAACTACTTACATGAACATAATATTTTCATCTTACATAGTTACATATGGTTTTATATTAAAATTCAGAAATAAATTTTGTTTCTTTTGTAAAGACAACATATGTTATGTTATGTAACATTTAAGTAACAATTATTATGTATTAAATTAAGAAACCCAAGTATTATAAATAGAAAACAAATAATGATCAGATGGATCATTTAAAACTAGTTATGGAATCACCTTCATGGTATTGTAAATAGAATGCATTTGAAAAATATTTTTTTATATGGTTATTTAGAATCTTTTAAACTAAAACCACTTCAAATATTTCATTCTTGTTTACAAGGGAAAATATTCAAACCACCATTCGAAAGACAAGGTGAATGGGAAACATATCCTTTAGGATTGGTATTCATTGAGGTGTGTGCACCACTTCTTATTGAATATAAAGTTGGGTATTATTACTTTAAAAAATATATATTTGATTTTAGTAGATATTTCTATGTCAAATTAATGAAATATAGGTTTGAGTCCATTCAGAAATACAAAGAATTAAAGAATGAAGTTGAGAGTCAACTTAGAAAGAAGATAACGAAGATTTGATTGGATCGAGTTTGTGAATATCTTAACCAAGTGGTTATCAACATTGTATATGAGTCTGGTATTCTATATCTACTCACCCCACATTACACACCATAGTGGAATGGGGTTAGTTAAATGGGGGAATCCTACCTTGTTATACATGGGGAGGTCAATGGTGAATTTTGCAGGTATTCCATTATCCTTTTAGGGACATTCATTAAAAACATCATTATATACATTAAAAAAGGTATCAAATAAATTTGTAAATGGTATTCTATTTGAGTTATATATCTGAAATAATCTCATCTTGTCACATACACATGTATGGGGTTGTGAGGCATTTTCTAAGAATTTATTAGGAAACAAACTAGAGACTTTGGGCATGAAGTCTATCTTTATATAGTGTCCTATGGAAAAAGCGGGATAGTAAACATAAAACACCTCATATATTAATGCGATTGTCACTATCCAAGTCATATTTCTTGAGAGGGAGTATATCCTCAAAAAGGATAGTGGGAGAAAGATTAACTTCGATGCATTTGATGCTCAAGATACACAATAGTTGGTACATGAATATATTCCATAAGTAACCTTGAAAGAAGTTGTTTATAAAACACATGTACTATGTAGGGTCACTAGAGTTTTACAATTACTAGAGATATAGGTTATTCTAGTCCCCAAATATGGAGAATAGGTATTGGTACAAATTTATGAACCACTATTCTACAAAGAGGCGGTGTAGATATTAGAAGCTTAAAGATGGAAGACAGACAGAAAATATGAAATGGATCATATGTATCAAAACCAAGTACAGTTTCGGGTCAATGTGATAGTAGATGTAAAGAAATTGGGGTAAAAATAGGTATTCAAGATAAAACTAGAAATGGAAGGTAAATTAAATGCCTATAAGATAAGGTTAGTGGCTAAAGGTTTTAATTAAAATTAAGGAATTGTTTATAATGAACCCTTTTCACCATTTTAAATGTTTAAATCCATTAAACTACTACTTGATATAAAATCTTATCTTGAATATGAAATTTGGAAAATGGATGTAAAAATATATTTCCATAATGGGAACCTTCAGGATAATTTTTTCAAGAATCCACTAGAATGGTTTGTTACTCTAGGTGAGGCCAAAAAGATATACAAGTTAAAAAGATCCATTGATGGATTGAATCAACCATCCAAGACATGGAACATTCGATCTAATGAAGTCATAAAAGATTTTGGTTTCATTAATAATGAATGAAATAGATGTTTTTATAGGAGTTTTAGTGGGAATGTGGTCGTTGTCCTAGTATTATATGTTGATGACCTATTACTTATTAAAAATGAAAAACAAATCTTATAGTTTTTTAAGGACCAGCTAAACATATTTTTATTCATATAGTACATTGGAGAAGTTGCCTATATTTTATGGGTAAAGATATTTCATGGTTAATCCAAGAGTTTTTTTAGACTAAGTCAAAGTACATACATTGACCAAATACTAAGGAGATTTAGTAATAAAAAATCTAAGAGGGGATTGGTTCCAGTGTCACATGGTATAATTATTTCTAAGATAATGTATCCTCATACATAATAGAAGAAAGATATATTGAGTAAGATCACATAAAATTGATTGATATGATCAATCATGTATGTTGTGTTACGTACTAGACTTTATTTTTCCTACGCATTAGCATGGTATCCATATATCAAGTTGATCCATGAGAAGATCATTAGTCTGATGTTAATTCTATCATTAAGTACCTATGAAGAACTACGTATATATTCCTAGTGTATAGAGTACATGAGTATATGTTCATCATGGGTTATATTGACACTTCTTTTAACTTAGATCATATTTATTTGAATTCACATTCATGATATGTTTTCTATCTCAATGGAGGATATGTGAGTAAAAAGAGGTCACAACAGCTAGTTGTTCATTCTATCATGGATTCTTAGTATATATATTCTTTTAATGGAACAAAGAATCCAATTAGAAATGGGACTTTTAACAAGATTTTGATTTGGTACCTAAAGTAATGACCCTACCATAATGTATTGTAATAATTATATAATAGGTCTCTTGCAGAAATCAAAGGTCGTACCAATGGACAAATCACATACTCTTTAAGTGTCACCTCTTGTCTGGTTTTTTCTCAAAGTGTTGAAGTTATGGTAATCAAAGTTCCCATATAAGAAAATATGATAGACCCCTTGACTAAAGTTCTATATAATTAGAATAATGAGTATCCTGTGAGAGGTAGTGTACAAAAAGTTATTAGTAGTTGGATCTAGTGAAATTGGATGTTTGTTGGAGTTAGTTCCATAGAACCAACTTGTGTGTACATTATAGTATCCTATATAAATTCTTTTTAATTAATAAACCTCTTATCACATCATGATTGTTGTTATATGTAAAAAAGTATGTGATAATGTTCTAAGAGAATTTTTTTCACTATAATGTCACAGAAAATCGTTGTTATGATGAGAACACATAAGTCTAGTGATGATATTGTTATATATATGTTCTATAGCAAGATGAAATCATTTTAGGGTCATAAATGCTACTAGATATTAGTGGTGGAGACTTTAAGGACTTCGAGTAACCTTCTCATAATGTACACCCATGGGAATATCCAGTGTAGGATATTATGAGAATAAGACCTACTGGTAGAAAATCAAAATTTATATGTGTCATTAGATATTCAAATATATAGACATGTGTATTGATCCTTATATATTAATATTATAATTCATGAGTATTATAATATTCTTACATTGATATATTCATACATAATTTGACAACATAAGTTCATAGTGAGGTATAATACATTGGGTGCATCTTGAGTAATATTTCATTAATGAATAATGTGAGAAAGGATTTGTACCTTATGTTAATTAATGGAATTGGATATTTTAGTACCCTTGATTGAAATTATATATCCAATATCAATCCATGGAACTGGTGTCTATAAGAAAGTTTGATTTCCATAAAGTAAAATAAAGATAAATCTGGCACATCGATGTTCGCAACGGCATTCAACCATCTTGATTAGAGATATCATGACTGAAGGATAATATTATATATTAATCATCAATATAATTTCTTATGTTATTATGGAATTCACATATTTCTATTTGAGTTCCTTGAAGTGTTAGTAGATGTAAACCTTTGATTTTCAAATTCTTCTCCTAATGATACTGATAAAAACACCTAGAGGGTCACACACAAAGTGCATCTAGAATCTCACATAGAATAATATATTATTTCATATAATTTAACATGTTTAATAAATATTATTCCAGAAAATGTATAAAAATTATTCATGTTTTATTGATCACATATAATTATCAATAGTTATTCGAGACTATATTTTGTGAGAAAAATATTTACTAAAAATTTATTTTCTATTTAGTGAATATAATATTTATTTATTTACTAGAAATTAATGAATTTATATTTATTTATTAGAGTATTTTTATTATTCGAGGACTGATAAATATTTTGGAGTAATTGTGAATCGAGTCTTATGGGTTAGTGAGAAATAATATATATTGAATATCATTTGAATAAATAATATTTTAATTAGTTCCTGTGTTTTTTGAATGTCAAGAAATATTATTATTTTTCTCTTTATTTTTGTTATAGACATGGGGTTCTATAGGGATTATGGAAATAACAAGGCCACATGTGTAATTATTATTTTATAACCCTAGTGTTATATACACACAATTATATTTTCTTCTTAATAAATACAACTTATTTGGTTGTGCATAATGAGATCCCAAGAGAATCCTATCAAAACCCTAGAGATATTTCTCTCCAATAACTCACTCAAGAATGGAGATAGATCCTCTTAACCCACCACAATAAAGATTACAGAGACTGAAGAGAAACCTTTTGTGAATCTATTATGGACATGATTGAATTCAAATAATGCAAACATTAGGATCATTCATACTAGCACTAAAAAATTACTATGGTAGGGTTCGACATTTTGTAGAACACATGTGGATCACCACCATAGAGAATATATTCTTGATTCCTTTAACACAATGATGGTGTGACATATAGAAATTTTTATATCCATAAATAAATAAATAATTCCATGCATGGTAAATCATTAATTTATTAAATTAATAATAAATAATATATGATTATCCTACTCTGCATCAGATGTTTTTATTTTTTAAACATTCTTTGAATCAATTTCATTGACCATAGAATTTTTTATTGTGTAAATATAATATTTATCATCAATAAAAACAAAAAAAATACAAGTTGGTTATGCCCTATCTGCCACTTCCACTACACCTGTAAGCTATATAATAATGAATAATCAAAACATAGTTGTCAAATACCACACATATTCTTAAACAAAGAAATCGTCTTGTCCATTAATATATGTGAATAAATCATAACATCATAATTTTGAAAATAATATCATCATGTTCATGAATAAAACACATTTTATTTTGAGATAAATCACATTACCCATTTCATTTAAGGGTTATATAATTCAGGCCTCACCCATCAAATCAGAAAATGATCAAAATCTTACACGCTATGTGGAAGGATAACAATCATAGTCAAGAAATAACCCATGGAAAAGAGTGGTTTAGTAAAGATTTCACATATCATACTTTCTAAAATGAAATTTATGAATCCAAAATGAGTAAGGTAGATCACACTATTTGATAAATGATCATTTTATTATTTTAAAGAAGAAAAAACTCAAGATAATTCAAGAGGTGTTTTGAAAATTTGATTTCTTTTGAAAAACAAGTGATCGTGTCTTATAGAACATTTTTGATGGTTAGGAACATGTAAATACCTAAAACAAAATTCAAATAATATTTAAAGAATATATTTTTTATATTAAAATATCAACCATGCTAAAATCAATGTGAAATGAGAGATAACCTAAAATAAAGAGGTTGTATTTGAGAATCCTCTTACCTTAAATCCCACTTTAATTCAGTGATTTTCCGTCTTTTAAATAATAATCATATTTTCATTAAAAATGGAAAAAGAAAATATTTATTTTAATTGTAATAAACACATTTCAATTATAATCCTTTTATTATATTTCTTAATTCTAATTACTAAAATGGAACCCTTTTGATATCATGCTTTCCTTACAAGTTTCTTGTTTTGCTTTGATTTCACAATTTAGTTCATGGTCATTTGTATATAAGAACCATTTATTCCTGAATCTTAAAATAAATAAACAATTGTATTTATATATAATAAATAATTTATTATAGTAATACAAAAAGTTAGTGATGAGAAAATAATTGGAAATGTCCTCATTGGCGGTTAACTGACTGTTAAAAGGACATTGTCCAATTAAGTGGTTTGAGAATATTGAAATATAATTACATTATACATCTGATTATTAAAGTAATATGAAATCATAAATATAACTTTTACAAAATTATTAATTCATATTATAATATTTGACTTTGGAATTGATATAGAAAAAGAGGAAAATCTAAAGAATATATGATTAAAACATACTCTCTTCTCATTGTTTCTTCTCTTATATGGAACTAAACTCCCGTATTTCTTAGAGGTTGTTACTCCAAAATAACCCTATGGATTATAAGTAGCTTAATAAATTGTATAATGGTATATTTGTATAAGTGGTAATTGAAAGATAATTTTTTTACCAAGGGTATGTGTAGGGGTTATTTATGGTTGATTGAAGGGGTATTTTTGAGTTAAAACAGTGAATAAAATATTATATCAATGGTAAACCTTGAAATTGTGAAATTTTTTATAATATAAATTATATATAAATAAAATAATACGCGATTAGGAATTTAAACTTATTTTATTAACCAAATTCAAAAAATTATTAAAAAGGAAATTGGAAAATATAAAAAATACTTATTTTAAGGAATCATATTTTATATTAGACTTTCAAAAATAAATTTTAAGTCTCGAAAAAATGTTTTTTTAATGGTTCATTTACCAAATTTACTATGTTGTTTTTTGATAAAACATTTAAATCATTTATTAGTCCATATTTACATCATTAATAGTGTAATTTAAAAAAATAGTTATAAAAACTATATTTTTACTATTCATCTAAAAATTGAAGCATTTCAGAAAATTACCAAAAAACACCCTTTTAAAATTTTGAAATTATAATTTAAAAAATGAAATTAATTTTATGAAAATAATTCTATAAAATATTTAATTTTATTTTTAATTGAAAAATTATGATTTTTATATGAATCACATTAAAATAATGTTTGTTAAAAATATGATTTATATTTTCAATGAGATTTTAATCTTTATTTATATTTTGTGGAATTATAATATTTATATGTACTAAAATTACTTATGATAAATATTATTTATATTTCATTTCTTTATTTGGATATCAAATTATTATTCCAATGGTCATATTTCCCCCTATAAATACTAATTCATTCATTTATTCACTATTAACCACAATTTCTCTCAAGGTTCTAATTTTTAAATTTTTTAATATGTTAATTTATATATGACAATTTTATTTTATTTCTATAGATTTTTTCATGGGTTTGATGATTCTAGTATATTGGAAGGATATAAATTTTCCCATTCAATTTTTCTTAATTTATATTTTATATCCCATTATTATGTTTAGAATTTTCAAGCGTTTAGTTGCTGATTAATGTAAAGAATTCCATTAATGAAATAAAGTTTTTTTATTAAGATAATTGATATATGGGTATAGGAATGATATAATATAATTCAAATTTTAAAAAACAATTATCATTTAGAAATTCAAGCTTATTATAATACTAATCATTAAATCCTATGAAAAAACATTCAAAAATATAGTATGACCACAAAAATCTCAACAATTGAAATAAACAAAATAATCATTAGTCTGTTTTTAAACATGACAAATACATTATATAGTTTTCCTTTTTCACAATTAAAATTTGATCTAAAATATCCATTTTATTTTCCTTGAAAACAACATAATTGCTTAATATATTTCATGAAACATTTTATATGAAATCACAAAAGGAAGAAAATAACAGTCATAATGGTTTCTTGGAAAACACTAAAACATATGAATAACATTAATTGAAAAATATTCCTTTCACTTTCAAAAAAAGGTTATAAACATTCCTTAAAATTTAAGCTCATTTTCATACATTTTTTAATAAAACTAGTTCTATCATAAACCATTACAAGCATATCATGTAGGTACCTTTGGTCATTTTCCTCACATTCACCCTAACCATAAATATTATAATAGAATCACCTAATTTTATAAAAACTATATCTATTAGTAGAAACTTATCACCAGTAAACCACTTCACTTTACCAAATTTATTTGAGAGTTATATTGGGCTCACCTCAATTAGAACTATTTAAGGCCCACCCATAAATTATATATAATTTTCAGGAAACATATAAGGAATAAAAAGCATATATCCTTACTTTTTATCATAAAACCAATATGAGCACTAAATAAATCACATAAGTAATATCTCTTTCATTAATCTTAGAAATATGAGAAAAAGTTTCAGTTTCCTTAGAAAAACATTTTAAAAAAATGCCCAAAATAATGAGAGAATTATTTTCTTCAAAAATAACCATGAAAACATGTAAAGTAGGATTTATAAAAAATAATTTCTAATGTGGTGTGAAATATATTTCAATACATATATATTAAGAACAATATTTTTTTACTTTGGTAAAAAAACAATTGACCTATTTGGTAATTGTTCAAAAGATTCATTTTAAATTCTATAAAAAAGGAAGTAAAAATTAGTTGAAAGTGAATTATAACATAATTTTAAGTATAAACAATAACATTAAGAAAAAAATTAAATAATAATGACATTGAATAAAAATATTTGAATGGAAAAATTTAAAATGAGGTTTTAAAGAGACTTCTCTTATATTATGTCTCGTCTAGCTTTGTATGTTCTATAACACCAAAATAATTAAATTTAATCAAATTTATACATTCTTAATAAAATTATTCATTTTATTTAATTTTCATTATTTATTTCACTTCATTGTGTTCTATTTTTTATTAATCTACGAAAATTTTAATGTTCGTGTTGGACATTTTTGTGTCATTCTATTTATAACCTCAAAACCACATTGGGGAATTCAAAGTGGTTAAAGGGGATATGGTTCCTTTATTTTAATTATATAAAATGTTTTATATTTATCATATTTATACATTATATACAATTATAAAAAAACCATGTAAGGCGGTTGTGAAATATATACCATTTCGTTTCATTGAGATAGTAGTCTATATGTACACATGAACACTATTTCTTAGTTTTTCCAAATAGGTGTAAAAATTTAAATTACAAAATATTTTATTTTTATATAATAGTAATTATGTTATAAATTTCAAATTTATTATTTAATTATATTCCTATGACCATCATTATAAGGTGGAAATGGAAATGGAATCACATCAATTAGTGGATGTGGTATTTCACATGCATGCACAAGCGACGTTATCAATTTTGGAAGTATGGAAAGAGTAAGAAGGTAATTAATATATTTTTATTATAGAATCATGATTATGTACATAGAATCATATATATTCATTTTTTCAATCAATATAAACATTCATATGATTTGTTGATGAAAAACATAAAATGTATTCCACACGTATACACGATCAACATTTCAATTTCTCATATGATAGAAAAGGTGTAGAAATGGGTTTTACCATAATCATAATAAAATTTTAATATATTTAAGTTACCTATTTTATTTCTTCATTGTGTTTTAATAAAATTTTATTCTATTGGAAGAAGAAATAATCATGTAATAGGATTGTTAGGACTTGTACCTTCTCCTCAGCTATCTCCCTTTGGAGTATACCTTAAAGAATTAAAGGATTGGTATTTGGAGAAGAAAAATACATCTGAAACATGGGGAGAAATGTTATGGATGGACTTGGGGAATCATATTATGAACAATAGTGCTCAAATTGTGTTAGGAATAGAGGAGAGTAGGCTCCCCATCATATGTAGGGGAAATACACACTTGTAATTTTTCTAAAAATTTATATATTATAAAGTCTTAATCTAGAAAAATTGGATCATAAATCATCCAATTTAAGATTTAATTTGATAAGGGTAAAATCATATCTTCCATTAATAATTAAGAAAATATTGTTTTCCAAATCACTTATCTTTACCTTAATTAGCCAACTTACCATTTATCAGGCTGACACATTTTTATAGAGGTTACTATAGAAAAGGGAAAAATGAAATTAAAAAAATTAAAAAATTAAAACCTTGTGAATAAAAATAGAAAATTTTATTTTTTAAGTTTCAAATATAATAAGGGTCCAATTTCAATTTTATTATAAATGTGTAAAATGAAACAAAAAACATTTGTCAAAAAATTTGTGTTTCAACCCAAAAATAGGAATACACAAAAACCACATATAACAATGATTTATATGAAATTATTTAGATTATTATTCATAAAATGGATTTATTTTAATTTAAAACCAAATAAAAAATATAATGGGAAATTTAAATCAATTGATCTAATGAAAATAAAAGATACTTTGAAAAATTTGTGTTTTTCACTATTCACTCAAAAATCAATATTTTTATAAAAATACCCAAAAATTGTCATAAGTTAAATTTAATATTTTAATTCCAATAATGAGTTACATTTTATCAAATTTAGTTTAAAAAATAAAAAATATGTATATTTTAAATAATACAATGTAATTCATTGAAAAACAATTTAGAAAAAAACATTACATTTTCGACTAAAAAGATTACAAAATTATTTATAAAACATTAATGATTATAAATCCAAAAAAAATTACCTAAAAATTATAATATTTTATTTTTTTAGGATTTAATTTGTTTTCAAATCAATATGAATCCACAAAATCACTAGATCACCATTTAATCAAGGGAGACAGAATAATACATCTCTAGGCTAGAAGGTCTGGCATCCAGACCCAAATGGGCCATCAAAGATGTCATATGAAATGACTAAAACATGGAAACCCGGATAAATTTACACTAAAATAGGTTTAAATAATGAATATTTTAGATAGTTTTATGTAAAAAAATATATTATTAAAGCCACTATTAATCATAGGAAAAAGTACCTAGAAAAAATGAAACACAAAGTAGAAGGAGGAGGACGCCGATGAAGACTTGCATCAAAGAGACATAAAAACACCATAGGAAACGCTATAATTTTTATGGTAATTAGACTTATTTTTTAACCCATAGATATAAGATGAGGGAGATTAATGGTAGTTACATGGTAAAAGGTTAAGGAGAGAGTAAATGCTATAGAGAACTCAAGATGGAACCGGGAAAAAATGTAGATCTTTTCAATTGAATTAAATATAAATAGTTGTTCTATGAATCTAGATCATTCCCTATGAAGTGAATCTACATGACTGAGAAGAAAGGGATCCATAAATGATGAATTTATGAGAGAAAATTTATTCTAAAATAAGGAAATTTTAATTTTATTGAATTTGAAAATTAAATGTGAATATGTAAGTGTTTTTATTCATGTTTTTCATTCCAGAATGATTTTTAACTCATTTTAAATGATAAAAGAATATTTTTTGATCATTAATATGAAATTTATATATTAAAAATTGAATTTGGTGTCTTTTTTATATAATCAATATCACTTCCGGAAAATAATTCATTCCACCAGATGATTACAAATATGATTTTAATATAACCATCATGATTTTTTAAAGCATGGAATGTTTGTGGAGCTTGTTGAGGTAAAGAGGAATGAGAATTATAGAATAAAAAATAATTTCTTGACTATGAGAAAAATGAGAAAAGTTATAAATAAGTGAGAATGGTTACTTATATCATTTTATAGTGGAAAAATATTTGAGGTAAATTGGATATGTGAGATCATCGAAGACACCCATATAAAAAGTTGTAGAAAACTAAAATGATATCATGGGCCATAAATATTAGATTTATATTTTATATATAAAAAATATATTAAATATTATATTAATAGAATATGTATAAAATAAAGGAAAGGTAATTGAGAGACTAAGACAAGATTCTGAGAGAATAGAACTGAATGAACAACCGAGATCTCAAATAATCAGATGAATAAGAAGAATATGTTGAACTTATGATGAAGAAGATTTACCCTATGGGGATCAAAAAAAAATAAAGAATATGATCCAATAACATCCACTATTTTGTTAACTTGTGAATAATAAATAAGTATAATAGAATGAGGAGATTTTGAAACTATTTTACTTGTTTATTATTTGTCATTCAAGTATTTCAGATATTGAAGTACTTATGGATTTTTTAAGATCATAATAAATCAAGATTAAATTGAGAAATCCATGTGAGAAGATTATATATAGGATCTATGAATTTTAACTTCAAGAAGAGATTGATTTTAATGATTATTTTTAAGAGTTAAATATATTTATAAACACTAGTGTTGAGGAATTAAATAAGATATTTTATTTTAATGAAATTCATAGACTTGCTAGTGGTCTAATTTAAGAGGCTATAAGGAATATTTCAATATCAATCAGTATCACTGAATGGTAGTGAGAAGCTTTTATGTTTAGTAAGATGATGGAAATTATATACATAATATTACTCTATGTGTAGTGGTGTAATTAAACTTGTTTTTGGATAATAAATCCCCACACCATTAAAATATAAGATTGATTATTGTAACGAATTTGTGATCAGGGTGAATAATCAATTAGTTGAAGGATCAGGTTTCCTCCTTGCGATCAAACCTTGCAAAAATGTACGGTTCCATTAATTAATTTCTTTCTTGAATTTCATTTCGTTTATATAATTTTTAATTAATAAATAAATCCACTATTATCCTAAAATATAATAGATGTTCAAATAATTACGTATAATTACTTAAAATTTAAATTATAATTTCATAAAAAGTATTCAACACTTGATCCCCCCCCTCATGTATTTGCACCAGTCAAAGTCGCATCTCATAAACACATGAAAAATATAAGAACATGATAAACACATCCAAACAACATAAATATCATAAGAATGATCGCAAGTCACAATAGGAATTAATAAATATAAATTATAAAAAAAATAAAATCTTACCTTTCCTCAATAACTACATGGACTTCCATTACAAAATCCTACACCAATATATGTAATGTCAATATAAATAGTCATAATAAATTCTAATGATCTCATAATACTCCCAAATACTTAACCTATGTATTAGGAAAAAAACAAATCCCTTAAATCAAAACAATGATCTCTTTTAATGCAGTTTAATTTTAATCAATATTAAATTTCCTAAAATCACCCAAACTCAAACACGGGTTCAAAAAATCATGAAGAATTTACCACACTAAGGTCTCTAGAGTGAAATAATAATTGTCCCACTTAGTGCATTTAGTATGTTTAATGTCTTTATATGGGTATGCCTATTGCCCTAAACACATATGACCTACCCTATCTACCTAGACTACATCACAACTGTGATTAAATAATAATATTTTCCTACTAAAACTAAAGTAGTCCGGACCAGTTTCTTCCTTCAAACATTATATTAACTCTCATTCATATCAATTATACAAATATTTCATGACCCACCCCCATGAAAACCCCTTTTTGGATAGAAATGAAGATAAGTGTGACCCCAAAATCCCATGTACAATAGGACATGGGTTAGAGACAAGAATAAATAGTATAAAAAACCTAAATAAGAGTCATTACCTTTATTAATCCTATGAACAAAAAAAACACCAACAAACTCTATATATAAAAAATATAAAATAAAACATTCCCACATTGAATGTAAACATCAGTCAAAATCCATGGTTTCCAAAATATCAAAAATAATCTATAATAGTTGTATCTCCACGAACACCAAAAACCCCATTGAACCCCATGAGTGAGTAATTTCCCTCCCAATATAAAAATTAATTCTAAAAATATGAAAACTAATATATATATATATATATATATAGATGATGATAAAATTATATTAAGTATGAGACTCTCCAAAAATTCCCATGAAAATGTGGAATATCACAATAATTCATTATTTAGTATACTATAAAAGAAAATGATCACTAATTCCAGTTATTTTTCCACCCAACCTCACCAAGGATAACTCACAAAAATTTTCAAAAAAAACAAACTAATGTAATATCAAGGTATGTATATGAATAAGGAACCTTACAACCACTAACCCAAATAACTAGTTTCCCCCATGCCCCAATAGCTTACTTCCTAGCACTACTATCTATTTTATAACCTTATAATCACATTAGTATGAAACAAATAACCACATCACAGACAGAAACACATATCCACATCCAAATATTGCATACTAAATCCACACACCACATCCCTATATATCATAAAACCATTATGGTATTGTATGAAATAAACAATGACATTAGCCTCACCCCCCCCCCTTCCTTTTATGTATACTCCCACCATGTATCAAAATCACAACAAAACAACCATCAAAACATGGGTCTGTGTGTGTATTTATATATCTATATGTGTATACCATCACCATGATCTATTATAGAACATACATATATATCCTAAACCTAGGCCATTATTGCCCATACTCTTTCTATAAGAGAGAACAGGGAAGCCAGAGTAGTTATCTATCTTTTTCTCTATCATACTTGATGTTGGGGAAAACACATAGAATATATAATCTCATATGGGAGTAGGTAAGGTTACCTGAATTGGGTGGTAGTGCATAATAAATAATAGAAAATTTAAAGGATATATAATAATCCACACAAACATAATATAAGTATCAACTCATAAATGAATTGAATTTATTACTATGAAAAGTAAAAATTACTTTATCACCACCATCTCGAACAAAAAACCATTTCCCTAACTAACCACAACACAAACTACCTATAATATTACTACAAAATAGCTACATTATAATTATAAATTCACATTTTATCTTATTATTTTCCATTTTTAGATTTTTTATTTACCAGTTACATTGCATCTATTATGATATAATCTATTCCAACCACTCTTTATTCATTGAAAAAAATCATTTCTAAATGAAAAAATTTCTTTTAACCATTTCCACTTCTTTATTTCCATACACATCTCTACACTTCATGTTCTAATCAATTAATTTATTATATCCTTACATTTTTTTACATTTCAACACATTATATCCCCATTAATTGTTTCATCAAACCATTTATATCCATATTCCCAGGAAACTACAACAAGACCACCACAATCTCTCCCAAAACCAGATGAACCGCCACAATAACACGTCATAATAGCCACAATATTAATTCCTAAATTTTAGAAACATCTCAGGTTTATCCAAAAATCTCTTATATTAGACCACATACATAATAACATTATTCAACAAAAATATGGGTAATCAAAAAAATACAAAAACTGCCAACATAAATCAATACATAAATAAATTCCAAATGTTTTGCTTCATTCACACACCAAAATTTATTTCATACCTTAGGCATAAACAACATCATATAAATTATAGACACCAATTTTCCATTTCATTACAAATTTAAATGATTTATCCAATTATGTTGGTGAAATATATATCAATAATATTGAACAAAAATTTTAAAATCAAAAGATAATAATTAAACATATAAAAAATTTATACGAAATAATAGAGAATTTCATAAAGATCATGTATATCCTATTTTCCCATGCATTGTCTATTACCCCATTTTCTATCTTTATAAATTTAATTACAACCATCTTCCAATTTAGAATATTGTTATGATAGTTCCATATTCACTTATAAATAAGAATAAATATACTATGAGTCCCCTAACTCAAAACAAAGCATCTATGTGTTTTGTATAAGAATGATAATGATATTTCATTCATGTTCCACCAATTTCATAAGGATTAACTTCAAAACCTATTTATGAACATCCCATATAAATAAAATTCACAAAAAAATAATAAAAATAAAACCAACTCCACTATCATATACTCTTAAGGAATAAAAAAAGACAATAACAAAATAAATAGGAAGAGAATCACACCTCAAATCAAAATATCTCAATCAAGAAAACAAAAGGATCAAGGGGAAATAAGGGATGAACAAAGACAATGCTAGATAGACCGTTCAATAGTTATTGTTGGATGAAGGTTTGATGAATTGAGTAGAAATTAAGGTGTAGTAGAATTTATTTTAAAAATTTAGAGACATAGATTCACAGAATGTAAAGGGTTGTTATGATGGAATAGTTGTATGATTCAGTCAGATCTCTAAATATTTCTAGGGGTCAAAACCCTTTAAAATTGATATTACAATGCATATCAAAAAGAGATTTTAGTTTTCTTTTCCCAGTTCACTCATAAGTAAATAAATCGATCCACTACGTGGCCTCAAGCATGTCTCCCTATATGAGAGAGGAAACTAACAAGTTTCCTTGGTATAAGTGGATATTTGGGGAAGACTATACCCTTTGTCTAGAATAGAAATAAAAATTTAAAATAAGATAATAACATTAAATTTTTACCATAAAAAGTAAACAGTAATCAAAGTTCCAAATAAGATGAAAATTATAACCCTGCCAAAAAAAGAAAATTCACATAGTAACTAGAAAATCACAAAATAAAACCAAAACAAAGATAAACCCCAACTATTTTTTATATTATTCATAGTCCCACTATCCAAGACCCAAAATTTACATAATTGATCCACCAATTAACATTGGTTTTTTTCTCATGTCCTAACCAACAACTAGAAAATATACTTGGGTACCAAAGATGACTCCAATAGTGTGTGGGTAAAACTCAGTAGGCCACCACCAACAATGTCTAAAGAATATCTAGTATTTGTAATATATATATATATATATATATATGCGTGTGTGTGTGTGTGTGGAAGTAAAGAAATAAATTGTAATATAATTATGCTAATATAAAACATTTCATCAACCCTCAGGTTCAGGATGGCACCCAGGATCAACCATACATTCCCTAGCGAGTGTCAGATGTATTTTTTCAAAGTCCCAAGATCATGTACATAATCATATAAGAACACAACATATTTGGAATCACATAAAATTTCCAAAAAAAATACATATATTAAAAATGATAATGATTACAGAAGATCTTACCAATCACATCAAGGTCCACCAAAAATAATTGAAGTAAATACAATAATGAGGACACCAGATAATTGGAATCATGTCAATGTCCCCCAAAAGTAATTCTATTAACAACAACAACAACAACCATAATAATAAAAGTGGGAAAAATAGAATCACATCAAGTAACTCTAACATTAATAATAATAATAATACTGGTAACACTAGATTTTTTGAATCACATCAAGATCACCCCAATGGTAATTATTGTGATAATAATAACGGTAACACTAAAACCTTGGAATCACATTAGGGTCCCCAAGAGTAATAGTAGTAATAATAATAACCATATAATGGATTTCCATAATCATGAGTAAATAATTTAATTATCCAAAACTAAGCACATATTCAAATTAATTCTTGTATGTTGATCATTTAATTAGCCAATAAATTATCAACTTTCATTGACTAAAAATTAATCAGTTAAACTCCTAATCAAATATCATTAATATATAATATAATTTAATTATCTTATATTTAGGGTACCCCATATAAATCATTAAAAAATAAATAATCACTTTTAAAAGACACAACACTCCTATAATCACCACTTTAGTTGGCTTTTTGTTTTTAAAAGTCAACATACCTTGACTGATAGCCTATGTCAAAGTCTTTATATGCCAATAACCCACTCGAGGTCTGTGACAAGTCTAGTATGATAAATTTAATTTATTAATATTATTATAAATTTGAAAAGATCAATTTTGTATTATTTTTCTATGTCCTAACAATATATATATATATATGAAAAAAAAACATCCAGACCACAAGGGATACATCGAGACCTCCTACCTCAAACACTTTATATTTTCTAATGATCAAGAAATATTCATGCCAAATAGAATGAATCCAACAAATAAGAAAGATAAGTCTATACCATAAGACTTAATCTATGAAAATATTATCTAATAGACTATAGATCAATAAACAACAAGTAAAACCACATACCACTACCCTGAATTCACCATTAGACCCTCATAGGTGAAACATTTACTAGAAGAGATCATTAATGGTTATTGTTCTAACAAAGGGGATGACACCAAGAATTCACTATAGAAACATCTAGATCCAAAAAAAATCACAATGGTGGAATGGTTAGGGAGTTAAAAATAATAATAAGGTCAAGGATTTCAATATCCAAGGTTTCAAGTATATATATTTTCCCTTGATACTATTATGGCTTTGATATATTTCTTTCCACACACTAAAACGATGATCATGATAAAATTGTAAATTAAATTGATAATTTTTAAAATATCATTATTATAATATATAACATAACTATATATGTTATAAAATATAAAAATTACATAAATTATAAAATTAGTAAAAAATAATATCATAAAAATCAATGTTTAAGAAGGTTTCTTATGAAAAATGTTATATATTTTGTATTCTATATTGAATTTCACATATAATTTTATATTAATTTTAATTAGATAAAATTAACTGGACATTCTGAGTTCAATGGTGAGGGCCATTGGGACTTGATAAAATAGTGGGAGACTTAATAAAATTTATTATTTCTCATAAAATGTAATAAAGAAAGTACTGATGAATCTGCTCTTTTAAATTGTAGAATCAATATGACAAACACATCAACCACATTTTCTCTACAATCAATTCTGGATAAAGACAACATCCTCACCAGCAGTAACTTTCAGGAATGGTTTAGGCGCCTTCGGGTTATCCTACGCCATGAACAGAAGTTTTACGTGCTGGAGTCCTCACTTCCGGATTCTCCTGCCCCAGGGGAAAGTGATGAAGATTTCCTAGTCTATGATCAACATTTGAATGATGCTCTCGACGTTCAATGTTTGATGTTGTCATCTATGTATAGTGCGCTCATGAAGTCTCATGAATACATGGATTCCTACAGCATGCTCGAGCACCTCCGTGGTTTATACCAGGAGAGAGAAAGACAGGAAAAGTTTGAGATCTCCAAGGCTCTATTTCAGAGCAAGCTTGGAGAGGGTGCCCCATATGGGCCTCATATAGTCAAGCTCATTAGATACATTGAGCGCTTGGAGGTTCTAGGGTTTAAACTCTCTGAAGAACTGGGTACCGATCTCATTCTCGCATCACTCCCCCAGAGCTTCTCAAACTTTGTTGTTAATTTCAACATAAACAATATTGAGAAGTCTCTATCTGATCTTATTATCCTTATTCGCCAAGTGGACAATGACATGAAGCGTGAAAAGCCTTCTGTCCTTATGGTGAATAAAAGGAAAGGGAAGGCGAAGAGCTTTAAGCCCAAAGCTTCTTCAAGGCCTTCTAAGAAAAGGAAGATCAATGGGGAGGCAAAGGAACAGGATGCTGTTTGTTTCGCATGTGGCAAGAAGGGCCACTGGAAGAAAAACTGCACCCAGCCAAGGAAGCAGGGGGAAGCATCAGGTGTGTTTGTTATCGAATGCAATCTATCTATTTCTACTAATTGGGTATTAGATACTGCTTGTGGTGCTCACATCTGTATCCAAATACAGGAACCAAGTAGATTCAGGAAGATTGATCGAGGGGAGATAGATCTACGAGCAGCCAACGGAGCCAGACTTGTTGTTGTAGCTGTCAGGGACTACCACCTCACATTGCCTATCGGGATGGTCTTGGTTTTGAAAGGATGTTATTATGTACCCTCTGTAACCAAAAACATTATTTCAGTATCCAGATTAGATACTGATGGATTCATATTCAAGTTTGGAAATTAATGTTGCTACTTTTATAAAGATAGCATTTGTTTTGGTAGGACACATTTATATAACGGCCTTTATGTGTTAGAATACACAAACCAAGTAATGGAAATCGATAACAAAGTTAATTCACATGACTCATTCCACACCCAACTTTGGCATCACCGGCTAGGTCATGTCAATGAGAAACGTTTGACAAAATTACATCAAGATGGGTATTTAGATTCATTCGAACTAAAACCACTTGGTGTATGTCATGCGTGTCTACAAGGCAAAATGACCAAAGCCCCATTTAGTGGGAAAGGTGAAAGAGCTAAAGAGCTTCTAGAATTAGTTCACACAGATGTGTGTGGACCATTTCCAGTTCAAGCAAGGGGTGGTTTCTCATACTTCACAACTTTTACTGATGATTTTAGTAGATATGGATATATCTATTTAATGAGGTATAAGTCAGATTCTTTTGATCGGTTCAAAGACTACAAGAATGAAGTTGAGAACCAGCTTGGTAAGAAGATTAAGAAACTCCGCTCAGATAGAGGAGGGGAATATCTTAATCAAGACTTCATTGATTTCTTACGGGAGTTTGGGATTCTATCTCAACTCACTCCTCCTTACACACCGCAGTGTAATGGTGTAAGTGAAAGGAGGAACCGCACCCTGTTGGACATGGTGAGATCAATGATGAGTCATGTGAGTCTTCCATTATCCTTTTAGGGATATGCATTACAAACAGCAGCACACATACTAAACCAAGTACCAACTAAATCGATAAATGGTATTCCATACGAGTTATGGAGTGGACGCAAAGCCATGTTATCGAATTTACATGTGTGGGGTAGCGAAGCATTTGTAAAGGCCTCTTCAGGTAACAAACTTGCACCCCGAGGCACAAAGTGTATCTTTATAGGATATCCCAAGGAAACAACGGGATATTACCTATACAACCCCTAAGAAAAAAAGGTTACAGTGGCAAGACACGCCATTTTCCTTGAGAGGGAGCACATCTCCAGAAGAGATAGTGGGAGCG
Organism: Viscum album; assembly: GCA_963277665.1. Classification (NCBI taxonomy): domain Eukaryota; kingdom Viridiplantae; phylum Streptophyta; class Magnoliopsida; order Santalales; family Viscaceae; genus Viscum; species Viscum album. The sequence continues at coordinate 1,418,222,119 of OY728148.1, forward strand.
AGATAGACTTCGATGAAGTCGAGGCTCAAGATACACATGAGTTGGTACAAGAACAGATTCCACAAAGACCCGTGGAAGAACAATCTGTTCCAGAGACACAAGAACTGTGTAGGAGCACGAGAGAGGTGAGAGAACCAGAACGATATGGTTTTCTTGTCACTGAGGATGGTGACTCATTATTGGTTGACAATGATGATCCTCTTACCTACAAGGAAGCAGTTGAAGGCACAGACATTGCCAAGTGGCAAGAAGCCATGAATTCTGAAATGGATTCCATGTACCAAAACCAAGTCTGGATTTTGGTAGATCCTCCAGTTGATGTAAAGACTATTGGTAATAAATGGGTATTCAAGAAGAAACTGGACATGGAGGGGCAAGTCAGCACCTACAAGGCACGACTGGTTGCAAAAGGTTTTAGACAGCGTCAAGGAATTGACTATGATGAAACCTTTTCACCGGTTGCAATTCTGAAGTCCATCAGAATCCTATTGGCCATTGCTGCTTACCATGACTATGAAATTTGGAAAATGGATTTCAAAACAGCTTTCCTTAACGGGAACCTCCAGGAAGATGTCTACATGACACAACCTGAAGGGTTTGTGACTTCAAAGGATGCCAACAAGGTATGCAAGTTGCAAAAATCCATTTATGGATTAAATCAAGCATTAAGGTCATGGAACATTCGTTTTTATGAAGATGTTACGGAATTTGGCTTTGTTAAGAACGAATGTGAGCCTTGTGCCTACAAAAGGTATAGTGGAAGTGCAGTCGTTTTCCTAATAGTATATGTCGATGACATATTGCTAATTGGAAACGAAGTACCTTTCTTACAGTCAGTTAAGGCATGGTTGAATAAATGATTCTCCATGAAAGACTTGGGCGAGGCGGAATATATTCTTGGGATCAAGATCCATCGTGATAGATCCAAGAAACTGCTGGGCCTAAGTCAAAGTACATACATTGACAAGATACTGAAGAGATTCAGTATGGAACAGTCCAAGAGGGGATTGTTGCCAGTGTCACATGGCATTCATCTTTCCAAGAAAATGTGTCCTCAGACACATGAGGAATGAAAGAGAATGGCAAGGATCCCTTACGCATCCGCGATTGGGTCAGTCATGTATGTTATGCTATGTACGAGGCTAGATGTTGCTTCTGCATTAAGTGCGGTAGGCAGATATCAAGCTGATCCAGGAGACCGCCATTGGATGGCAGTCAAGACTATCCTTAAGTATCTGAGGCGTACTAAGGATATGTTCTTGGTTTATGGAGGAGATGAGGAACTAGTCATCAGAGGACATGTAGATGCTAGTTTCCAGACTGATCAATATGACATGAAGTCGCAGACTGGATACATCTTCAGTTTGAATGGAGGTGCAGTGAGCTGGAAGAGCTCAAAACAAAGTGTGGTGGCAGATTCTACAGCGGAGTTCGAGTATATCGCAGCTTCTGAGGTAGCTAAAGAATCAGTATGGATGCGAAGCTTCGTCCAAGAGGTGGATGTTGTACCGAGCAGTAAAGATCCTATCACACTCTATTGTGATAATACTACAGCGGTGGCACTTGCAAAAGAGCCAAGGTCACATTAGCGGACAAAGCACATACTTAGGAAGTATCATCTCTTGAGGGATTTTTCTCAGAGAGGTGATGTTTCAGTGAGCAGTATTTCCACGGAAGACAACGTGGTGGACCCATTGACTAAAGCCTTGACTCTGCAGAAACATGATCATCATGTGAGGTCTAGCGGACTAAAAGTCGTAGGCAGTTGGCTCTAGTCCAAGTGGGAGTTTTTAAGGGTTGGTGTCCTCATAACCAATTGTTTTTTACTTTGATTACATAAATGTTCACTTATTATATATTGTTCATTGTTCTTCATGACTATAATATAATAATGTATTGAAATATTTGTTGCATTAATAAGGTCATAGCAGATCCCCGTTATGATGAGAACCTTGAAATGCTATAACAATATTCATAAATAAAGTTCTGCGGTTGGATGACATACTATGATAGGACACATAGTATACAGACTGTCATGTGCGAGTACTCGTAAGAAGATGAGACTCTCTCTCATGGAGTTCGCACTTGGTAATCTCCAAGATGGGAGATTATGAGAACAGACCCGCCAGTAGTAATTCCGCATGTCTTTGTGTCATCGGATATTGCTATCTACGAGTGTGTGTAATGGTCCTTAGACTGGAAGATTATCATTAACTCATGTCATGACTCGCGCACTTAGATTTACTGACAAAAACCGTCACGCAGACAGTTGGCGGGAAGTAGGGTACGTTGGGTGCGTCACGAATGACATGTTGTTAATGGATAAGTCGAGGAAGGATTTGTCCCTTCCATTTAGGGAAGTTGATATCTCGGCCCTTTGATTGAAATAGAACTGTCGCATTAAATTCCATGGCCATGGTGTAAACGGTGAGTTTATTTCAGGTAGTCAAAGAACGACATATCAAGAAAATAGGTTTATGGCACTCCCATGAAACCTGCTTGATGAGATATTGAGACAAAGGGATTAAATTACACAGTAAGCGTTCGTATGAGGTGATACGTCAATGCGGCGTCAACTTCTTTCTCTTGGGTGCCTTGACCCGTTGCTAGACAGTAATCTTGGACTTTAGGCAAGCCCGCCTAATTCCAACGAGAAAGAGGCCTAGAGGGTCACACACTAAGTGTATCCAAGTATCTCAAGTTGAATAAAGATTATTCTCGTACATGGTTTAATAATTATTCAAGGAAGCCTAAGTTGTTTTAAATGATGGAGGAAAAATAAAATAAAACAAGTACACGCCGCGTATTATTATTACATGCCGTGTAGTTTTATTTTGGAAAGGAAATGAATAAATGAAAACAAGATATACACGCCATTTACATTTAATGTACACGCCGTGTAGTTTTCAATGAAAAACAAGTACACGCCGTGTATTTATTAATACACGTCGTGTAGTTTTTTCCAGTTGGGATTTTGAGGATAAAATATTGTTTTAAATGATATTTATTATAATCAGCGTGGGAGCATGTCAAAGAATTATTTATTCGACATGGGGTTTTAAATAAAGAGTCAATGAAATAAATAAAACACGTAACGCGTTTATTTATTGTCATAACTCTATAACCCCACACACCCGATTATAAATATCCTCACAACCCCAACTCTTTTCTGACACACAAGAGAATCGTTGTGCACAACATCTCTGGAGAATTCTTTCAAGGCCGAAAGAACCTCTTCCTCCAAGAACTCTCCCAAGACCGAGATAGATCCTCTTCCATCGGATTAAGACAATCTAAGGCGGACAACGCAAGCAAAGGATTCTCCACGCTAGCACCCGGAGAATCCTTTGGCGACGTCCATAGATACGAGGTACACGTGTGGATCACCGCTAGAGGGAGTCTACACTTGGCTTCTGCGATGCAACGACGGATCACATCGACAACGTGATTGAGAACATCAACGAAGAAAGAACACCCAAAAGGTATTTCTTCATAATTAATTAAATTAATTATAATCAACATGTAACGATCCTTGTTTGTGGTTCCGGGACAAACCATCTTCTTTGTCTTTTTCTGTGATTCGATCCGTGGAGACTGGCGTTTATCGTCGTATTGATCCCGGATTGATCATTGCTAATGACAAAAAGCCAAGTGGGCACATCCACCCATGCGCTTCTACTGTGCCCAGAACCTTCAAATGGTATCAGAGGGAGGTTACAACGTTGGTTATAGTTATTTAATTTTCGTTGATAATTTATGCATTCATATTTGATTCAATTCGAAATAAATCGTTCTATAAATCTGAATTAACGAGATCTATTCTTCCTCCTTCGTTTCTCGATTCATATCATAGAAACGACCTTTTAATTTTAATTTTGATTAAAATAAAAATGAGGAACTCATCCGGAGAAGCCGATCATTCTGTCTGTACAACACGGGATTACACGGCGTGTAATTAAAACTACACGCCATGTACTTAGGTTCAACGAACCGGCACTGGTCCGCCAAACCACGCCGTGTGAATTGATTATGCCTAAGTTTTAATCACGTCGTGTTGACCAGAATAGAACGGCGCGTGGAAACCGGAATACACGACGTGTATGTTGGAACAACACGCCGTGTAGTCCGTTCCGACCCAGGTGAAACCGTGTACAAAGATAAGTCGCGTACCGCATATACGGGATCGCCAGGCCGGTTACCGCGTAACAAGGAAGTACAGGCCGTGTATGATTCATCTACATGCCATGTACTCTAAAATTTCCAAAGTACAGAAAACACACCAAAGCCCCGGCGTGTACTTTGGACAAAGGGTGAAAAAGAAAAATACACGCCGTGTAATTATAAACTACACGTCGTGTACTTTCCAGAAATGGAATTTCACCAGGTTTCCTCCAATGTACAAAGACTCGTACAAGGAATATGGATGAGAAGAATCTCAAGAAAATTCAGAAAGGAATTTAAGATAAAGAATTTATTAATTATAAGATCATAATTAATTGAATTCGAGTGCGTCTTATCTTAAATAAAAGAACGATTAAAAGAATTTGAATTCTAAATATGTGTAAATTTCGTTGCATACTATGGATGATAATGAGCTAGACCAAAGACCCTTTGTATGTGTATGGTTTCATTTAAATTTATTTAATTTAAATTTGTTGGCCTGCGAGCCTTCTTCCAATAAAATGTAGGGCCTGCGTGCCCATGGTTTCTTTAATGTAATCCCATGTAATGGAGGATCTCCCAAGCCAGAGGAGACGGTTCAAATCCTGAAGCCGAGGCAAAACCGACACAAGAAGATACAAAGGTGGACAGGTGGGAGCTGCAAAACACGAACCATCAGGTTCAAGGTGTTTTCCCTAGGTCAGGGTTAGCTTATCAAAACCGCTAGATAAGCTAACCAAATAGAAGCTCATGATCATGCCATCTTATTTTAGTTCTGTATGATTGCATGGTTTATTTATTATGCATGCGTTGTCGCGATCACATAATTAATAAAAAGAACAAGCAAGCAAAGATGGAATAAAATAAAAAACCGGTCTATGCGTATACATTATCGGAACATGGTTAATCACTTAAGCAAGCATCACTTAATATTAACAAGCATGTGATAATGCAAAGATACGCATAAAGAATAAAATCCCTCAAATATCATATTAAGTCAGACTAAGCCTTCTGTTACTTGATTAAGGGCAAGACTCAATAAAACTATGTGTTTGACCAACCCTTGATGGGACACTTACTTTTATTAAGGAAGCCCTTATGAAAGGTTTCGGTTTGACTTAACCATATTACATCAAGAGAAGTAGCCCTTGATAGACTTGATGTAATATTGGAGGCAAGAGTTGAGGAAATCCAAGTCAGGATTTCAGGATTGGGGAGTCCACTCAATAGATCAAGGAACTGTAAGCTCACAGTTGGCAAAGACCCGCCTACCTAAATACCTTCAAATAGCTTGACCAACCCTTGTTGGGGTTATGCGAAGGGAAATATGGATCCTTTCCATTTGAATGTCAAAGAAAATGGAAATTCTGAGTTCAATGGTGAGGGTCGTTGGGACTTGATAAAATAGTGGGAGACTTAATAAAATTTATTATTTCTCATAAAATGTAATCAAGAAAGTACTGATGAATCTGCTCTTTTAAATTTTAGAATCAATATGACAAACACATCAACCACATTTTCTCTGCGATCAATTCTGGATAAAGACAACATCCTCACCGGCAGTAACTTTCAGGAATGGTTTAGGTGCCTTCGGGTTATCCTACGCCATGAACGGAAGTTTTACGTGCTGGAGTCCTCACTTCCTGATTCTCCTACCCCAGGGGCAAGTGATGAAGATTTCCTAGTCTATGATCAACATTTGAACGATGCTCTCGACGTTCAATGTTTGATGATGTAATCTATGTCTAGTGAGCTCATGAAGTCTCATGAAGACATGGATGCCTACAGCATGCTCGAGCACCTCCGTGGTTTATAACAGGAGAGAGCAAGACAGGAAAGGTTTGAGATCTCCAAGGCTCTATTTCAGAGCAAGCTTGGAGAGGGTGCCCCAGCTGGGCCTCATGTAGTCAAGCTCATTAGCTACATTGATCACTTGGAGGATCTAGGGTTTAAACTCCCTGAAGAACTGGGTACCGATCTCATTCTCACATCACTCCCCCAGAGCTTCTCAAACTTTGTTGTTAATTTCAACATGAACAATATTGAGAAGTCTCTATCTGATCTTCTTAGCCTTATTCACCAAGTGGAAAATGACATGAAGCGTGAAAAGCCTTCTGTCCTTATAGTGAATAAAAGGAAAGGGAAGGCGAAGATCTTTAAGCCCAAAACTTCTTCAAGGACTTCCTTGAAAAGGAAGATCAATGGGGAGGCAAAGGAACAGGATGCTGTTTGTTTCGCATGTGGCAAGAAAGGCCACTGGAAGAAAAACTGTACCCAGCCAAGGAAGCAAGGGGAAGCTTCAGGTGCGTTTGTTATCAAATGCAATCTATCTGTTTCTACTAATTGGGTATTAGATACTGCTTGTGGTGCTCACATCTTTATCCAAATACAGGAACCAAGTAGATTTAGGAAGATTGATCGAGGGGAGATAGATCTACGAGCAGCCAACGGAGCCAGACTTGCTGTTGTAGCTGTCGAGGACTACCACCTCACATTGCCTACCGGGATGGTCTTGGTTTTGAAAGGATGTTATTATGTACCCTCTGTAACCAAAAACATTATTTCAGTATCCAGATTAGATACTGATGGATTCATATTCAAGTTTGGAAATGAATGTTGCTACTTTTATAAAGATAGCATTTGTTTTGGTAGGGCACATTTGTATAACGTCCTTTATGTGTTAGACTACACAAACCATGTAATGGAAATCGATAACAATGTTAATTCACATGACTCATACCACACCCAACTTTGGCATCACCGGCTAGGTCATGTCAATGAGAAACGTTTGACAAAATTACATCAAGATGGGTATTTAGATTCTTTCGAACTAAAACCACTTGGTGTATGTCATGCGTGTCTATAAGGCAAAATCACCAAAGCCCCATTTAGTGGGAAATGTGAAAGAGCTAAAGAGCTTCTAGAATTAGTTCACACAGATGTGTGTGGACCATTTCCAGTTGAAGCAAAGGGTGGTTTCTCATACTTCATAACTTTTACTGATGATTTTAGTAGATATGGATATATCTATTTAATGAGGTATAAGTCAGATTCTTTTGATCGGTTCAAAGACTACAAGAATGAAGTTGAGAACCAGCTTGGTAAGAAGATTAAGAAACTCCGCTCAGACAGAGGAGGAGAATATCTTAATCAAGACTTCATTGATTTATTACGGGAGTTTGGGATTCTATCTCAACTCACTCCTCCTTACACACCATAGTGGAATGGTGTAAGTGAAAGGAGGAACCACACCCTGTTGGACATGGTGAGATCAATGATGAGTCATGCGAGTCTTCCATTATCCTTTTGGGGATATTCATTACAAACAGCAGCACACATACTAAACCAAGTACCAACTAAATCAATAAATGGTATTCCATACGAGTTATGGAGTGGAAGCAAAGCCATGTTATTGAATTTACACATGTGGGGTAGCGAAGCATTTGTTAATGCCTATTCAGGTAACAAACTTGCACCCCGAGGCACAAAGTGTATCTTTATAGGATATCCCAAGGAAATAAGGGGATATTACCTATACAACCCCTCATAGAAAAAGGTTACAGTGGAAAGACACGCCATATTCCTTGAGAGGGAGCACATCTCCAGAAGAGATAGTGGGAGCAAGATAGACTTCGATGAAGTCGAGGCTCAAGATACACATGATTTGGTACAAGAACAGATTCCACAAAGCCCCATGGAAGAACAATCTGTTCCAGAGACACAATAACTGCGTAGGAGCATGAGAGAGGTGAGAGAACCAGAACGATATGGTTTTCTTGTCACTGAGGATGGTGACTCATTATTGGTTGACAATGATGATCCTCTTACCTACAAGGAAGCAGTTGAAGGCACAGATGTTGCCAAGTGGCAAGAAGCCATTAATTCTGAAATGGATTCCATGTACCAAAACCAAGTCTGGATTTTGGTAGATCCTCCAGTTGATGTAAAGCCTATTGGTAATAAATGGGTATTCAAGATGAAACTGGACATGGAGGGGCAAGTCAGCACCTACAAGGAACGACTGGTTGCAAAAGGTTTTAGACAGCGTCAAGGAAATGACTATGATGAAAACTTTTCACCGGTTGCAATGCTGAAGTCCATCAGAATCCTATAGTCCATTGCTGCTTACCGTGACTATGAAATTTGGAAAATGGATGTCAAAACAGCTTTCCTTAACGGGAACCTCCAGGAAGATGTCTTCATGACACAACCTGAAGGGTTTGTGACTTCAATGGATGCCAACAAGGTATGCAAGTTGCAAAAATCCATTTATGGATTAAACCAAGCATCAAGGTCATGGAACATTCGTTCTGATGAAGCTGTTATGGAATTTGGCTTTGTTAAGAACGAATGTGAGCCTTGTGTCTACAAAAGGTTTAGTGGAAGTGCAGTTGTTTTCCTAATAGTATATGTCGATGACATATTGCTAATTGGAAACGAAGTACCTGTATTACAGTCAGTTAAGGCATGGTTGAATAAATACTTCTCCATGAAAGACTTGGGCGAGGCGGCATATATTCTTGGGATCAAGATCCATCGTGATAGAAGCAAGAAAATGCTGGGCCTAAGTCAAAGTACATACATTGACAAGATACTGAAGAGATTCAGTATGGAACAGTCCAAGAGGGGATTGTTTCCAGTGTCACATGGCATTCATCTTTCCAAGAAAATGTGTCCTCAGACATATGAGGAAAGAAAGAGAATGGAAAGGATCCCTTACGCATCCGCGATTGGGTCAGTCATGTATGTTATGCTATGTACGAGGCTAGATGTTGCTTATGCATTAAGTGCGGTAGGCAGATATCAAGCTGATCCAGGAGACCGCCATTGGATGGCAGTCAAGACTATCCTTAAGTATCTAAGGCGTACTAAGGATATGTTCTTGGTTAATGGAGGAGATGAGGAACTAGTCATCAGAGGACATGTAGATGCTAGTTTCCAGACTGATCAAGATGACATGAAGTCGCAGACTGGATACATCTTCAGTTTGAATGGAGGTGCAGTGAGCTGGAAGAGCTCAAAACAAAGTGTGGTGGCAGATTCTACAGCGGAGTCCGAGTATATCGCAGCTTCTGAGGCAGTTAAAGAAGCAGTATGGATGCGAAGCTTCGTCCAAGAGCTGGATGTTGTACCGAGCAGTAAAGATCCTATCACACTCTATTGTGATAATACTGCAGTGGTGGCACTTGCAAAAGAGCCAAGGTCACATCAGCGGACAAAGCACATACTTCAGAAGTATCATCTCTTGAGGGATTTTTTCAGAGAGGTGAAGTTGCAGTGAGCAGTATTTCCACGGAAGACAACGTGGCGGACCCATTGACTAAAGCCTTGACTCAGCAGAAACATGATCATCATGTGAGGTTTAGCGGACTAAAAGTCGTAGGCAGTTGGCTCTAGTCCAAGTGGGAGTTTGTAAGGGTTGGTGTCCTCAGAACCAACTGTTTTGTACTTTGATTACATAAATGTTCACTTATTATATATTGTTCATTGTTCAGCATGACTATAATATAATAATGTCCTGAAATATTTGTTGCATTAATAAGGTCATAGAAGATCCCCGCTATGATGAGAACCTTGAAATGCTATAACAATATTCTTAAATAAAGTTCTGCGGTTGGATGACATACTATGATAGGACACATAGTATACAGACCGTCATGTGCGAGTACTCGTAAGAAGACGAGACTCTCTCTCATGGATTTCGCACTTGGTAATCTCCAAGATGGGAGATTATGAGAACAGACCCGCCAGTAGTAATTCCGCATGTCTTGGTGTCATCGGATATTGCTATCTACGAGCGTGTGTAATGGTCCTTAGACTAGAAGATTATCATTAACTCATGTCATGACTCGCGCACTTAGATTTACTGACGAAAACCGTCACGCAGACAGTTGGCGGGAAGTAGGGTACGTTGGGTGCGTCACGAATGACATGTTGTTAATGGATAAGTCGAGGAAGGATTTTTCCCTTCCATTTATGGAAGTTGATATCTCGGCCCTTTGATTGAAATAGAACTGTCGCATTAAATTCCATGGCCATGGTGTAAACGGTGAGTTTATTTCAGGTAGTCAAAGAACGACATATCAAGCATATAGGTTTATGACACTGCCATGAAACCTTCTTGATAAGATATTGAGACAAAGGGATTAAATTACACAGTAAGCGTTCGTATGAGGTGATACGTCAATGCGGCATCAACTTCTTTCTCTTGGGTTCCTTGACCCGTTGCTAGATAGTAATCTTGGACTTTAGGCAAGCCCGCCTAATGCCAATGAGAAAGAGGCCTAGAGGGTCACACACTAAGTGTATCCAAGTATCTCAAGTTGAATAAAGATTATTCTCGTACGTGGTTTAATAATTATTCAAGGAAGCCTAAGTTGTTTTAAATGATGGAGGAAAAATAAAATAAAACAAGTACACGCCGCGTATTATTATTACATGCCATGTAGTTTTATTTTGGAAAGGAAATGAATAAATGAAAACAAGATATACATGCCGTGTACATTTAATGTACACACCGTGTAGTTTTCAATGAAAAACAAGTACACGCCGTGTATTTATTAATACACGTCGTGTAGTTTTTTCCAGTTGGGATTTTGAGGATATAATATTGTTTTAAATGATATTTATTATAATCAGCGTGGGCGCATGTCAAGGAATTATTTATTCGACATGGGGTTTTAAATAAAGAGTCAATGAAATAAATAAAATGCGTAACGCGTTTATTTATTGTCATAACTCTATAACCCCACACACCCGATTATAAATATCCTCACAACCCCAACTCTTTTCTGACACACAAGAGAATCATTGTGCACAACATCTCTGGAGAATTATTTCAAGGCCGAAAGAACCTCTTCCTCCAAGAACGCTCTCAAGACCGAGAGATATCCTCTTCCATCGGATCAAGACAATCTAGGGCGGACAACGCAAGCAAAGGCTTCTCCATGCTAGCACCCGGAGAATCCTTTGGCGACGTCCAGAGATACGAGGTACACGTGTAGATCACCGCTAGAGGGAGTCTACACTTGGCTTCTGCAACGCAACGACGGATCACATCGACAACGTGATTGAGAACATCAACGAAGAAATAACACCCAAAAGGTATTTCTTTATAATTAATTAAATTAATTATAATCAACCTGTAACGATCCTTGTTTGTGGTTCCGGGACAAACCATCTTATTTGTCTTTTTATATGATTCGATCCGTGGAGACTGGCATTTATCGTCGTATTGATCCCGGATTGATCATTGCTAATGAAAAAAATCCAAGTGGGCACATCCACCCACGCGCTTCCGCTGCGCCCGGAACCTTCAATAAATATAATCATTGATATTTTAATTGTGTGGATTATCGACTCCATAAAGCGATGAGGTTTATTTTTTCATCATCACCATTCATGGATAGTACCCAGAATGAACATGATGAATAAATATTTTTATATATCCCAATCATAACTCATAAATGTGTAATATTTTTATTTTATACCTCCCTCTCATTTTATAGAAAAATAAAATCATAGTCCATGGGTATGAGAAGACTACTACCTCCACGTCAATGACACATTTAATTTTCCATTATTTTCTAAAATTAATGAATTCAAAAAAAATATGATGTCTAAAAATAATATTTATATTATTATTCATATTATGGAGGTTTTTAATTTATTTTTAATACAAACATAACCGTGGTCAAAATTGTGAGATCTTGTGTTTTTGTATGAGGTACAAAACTTTTTTTGTTTAAATGCTTTTCTACGGACTAATGTGAATTAACATTGAGTTTTTGGGAGTTCCAGGGGTGTTTGGGCATTTTTCAGAGCCTAGAACTTGACATTGGGAGAAAAATATTTTGGTAGCATGTTTAGGAGAAACCATGTGGCCCAAGCCCCACTGTTTCATAAAACCATGTGGGGATGGAAGGTGGGGTGGAGGAGCCTGCATGGTTTGTTAAACCGTGTGGATGGATATGCACACCCATATGAGATCACTAGCCATTTTTAGTAGATCTAGAATTCATATTTTGTGAACTATCAGTCAAATGAAAAACCGTGACCATATGGGTGCCACTTTAGCACAAAAAAGGGGGAACTATTGGTGCATGGTATTGTCAACCGAGGAGCCTGGTTTTGTGAGTCAAAATTAACAAATTTTTTTAAAATGTCATAAAATGTAAAATAATCTATTATCCTCATATATTGGATAGAAACATATTTTTGATCTCCTCATAATTCCTTTGGATAGGCTTTTCCACTGATTCTCCATCCAAAATCAGAATTGAGAGTCGATTTTCATGTTGGATTTGAACTAATGAGTACTCATTTTCTTTTGTTTCATTCTTCATATAACATCAGATCTACTGAGTTTTTTAGGTGAAATATATTATGACCTATTTCTAGGTTCTTTATCTATTATTTATTTTTATTTTGATATGACTCGAATTATAAGTTGATACAAGATGAGCACTCTACTACGGACCAACGGTAGGTGGTATATATTTTTCTTCGGTGATTTGATGCTTTATATTTCTAGTTTCCATTATGTCACCTACCATACATTCTGGTGTGTCCTAAAAAGAGAATTGAATAATTAAATTGAATTTAATAAAACCAGAGAGGGAATCCAACTAGTTCTTTGACACTTGTTTGGGGTTGTTTCCCCAACCAAGATCACCCATGGGTGTTCCTTTGCGATTTTACTTTTGTTAAACCACCAATGGAGTGAGTTAGTTCGTTCCTAGTTAAAGAAATCCCTTTTATAAAAAAAATTGATTTTATTTGATTAATTAGGATACGGTCATGCCTCATTTACCATTTTTTGACATGATCTTACTTTTATGAATTGATTTAATGGTTTATATGGATTTCATATGAGTGGGTACACCCATTGAATTTTAATACATGTTAATTTATAGATGGAATGAGATTCCAATTGAAATGGTAGTGGATTCTATGGTTGGTATACTATGGATCTTGATTTCATTTAGATTACATGGTTATTTCACCCATGGTTCTTGATTTATGGATGAAGATTCATGGGACCTATATACTCCTTGGTTATTGATTCCATATGATTATAAGAGATTTTGTACCCCTTGGATATACCTTGTTGGACTGGAATTGGACATGATATGTTGACTTGACCCATGAACCCCACCAATACTATTACCGAGTTTCTATCAAGATGATTCTGGGACTCGATGAGGGTACCATGGTCTTCTATAACTTGGGTCCAGCCTCGTCGAGTTTGACACTTTTTATTATACAAAAATTCCTTGGTAAATGTGATATAATTTTTTGTACGTCGTGGTAATGGTTTATATAAAAACATCTTGTCACAAATAGAGGTTGTGATTGTTTGATACACAGATTATATAGCATGGATGCAGTTGGTAAGATATTCTTGGATGTATAAAGAGGCCATTTTTTGGTGTTATTTGTAGCTTCCTTATTATAATATCTTGAAACTTGTTTTTCACAGATCCTTGGTGGGATATACAGTATCAGTTGTTTGTAGTATATATTCCATGGGCATTATACTTTAATTTCTTTGTACCTATGATATATATTGAACTCTACTTCAGCTTTTATTGCACGTACAGGATTATTATAGACACTTAGGTGGTGACCTAATGCGATTATATCTAACACCCTATTTGTGCCTATATTGGGTACCTGAATAGATTATATCGATTGAATTTGGGATCAAATAGAGCGTCCATAGTGTGATGCTTAACTTTGTGCCATTCTTATGAGAAAGGGATCACATGACTGAGATGAGGCATGTGATTCTAGCTGGGATAGATTCGAATTGTTCTTTTTGGTATTTTTTTATATATATTGTACCCGATATCCATATACCTATTTTGGATGATTTTTAGAGGCACGACATGTATCATCTTCTTCATCATATGAGATTACTTCTGGAATTGTATATATAATCCTATATTTGTTCTTTATCAGGTGTCTAGTTTTTTTACTGCTTCCACAACATATTGTTGCTATTTATTCATTGTGTTTACTCTGGTAAGAGGGACTACTCTCCCCAGAGATACTACATAGACACTCTCTACTAGTCATCAGCTTCTGGATATTGGGAAGATACGCTTGAGGCCACATGACCAGCATGGATTGTGGCTTTATTGAGTGGTATCTAGGTTCAGGATGTTACAAAGTTTCATCTGATGAGATTTTATTTTCTAGTTTATTATTTGGCGATAATTTACAGGGATAGGAAGGTATAGAAATTTTAGTAATTCATTTTACAAGAGCCTAGAAAACCCATGTATAATAAAAAACGTTCCTTGAATAGAAATTACTATTTTCTAGATTTTTACTATTATAGTTGATTGGATTCTATTGTTTGGTGATGAAGAAGAATTGTGATGTTATAATTGATGTGGATATGGTTTATATTTTAAAAAAAACTAATGATATGAGGGTATTTCATCTCATCCATCATTTATACACATTCTAAAATTACAATTCCATGCGTTATGTCATGCCATATATGATGAATTGCTTGACTACATGACTATATAACGTTTTCCATGATTGATATGCATGTTGTTGTGAAAGATATTGTTTGTAGAGAATTGGGAAACATGGTTGGTACATAGAGTTACTTCCATAACCTAAACATTTTTTCCCTATTTATTCTATACTAGACACCCTATAAAAGAATTAAGGAAAGTTCAGTCCTAGACCATGAGTTTCATAGACTAGAACCTGTTCTGGTGTGGATTGAGTGGATTCCATATTTTAGTTCATGAGGTGTATGGTCCCTTATGGATTGGATGTGATTCACCATTTGGTTCAACCATTTAAAATGGAATTTGAAATGAATTTGACCTTTAAATGGAAAATTGAATTGATAAATAGAGAACTCGTCCTAGACCCATCTTTTGAGTGTGAAGGAGGAAGTGTCTCTACTGAATTTTTTAACTATTCCTTTTCACCAGTCCTGGATTTAGGATCATGCTATGTGGCATGAACTAATTATAAGAAGGTTTTGAACTGCCCTACACTTCTATCTATGAAAATTGGTATCAAACCTTTCTGTGTCATGTTTTTTGGAATTTTAAAGGAATTCCGTCATTATGACCTCAATTCTTATGCCAAGAGTGTGGCAATAACCATGTTTTATAGGTGGTGGTTAATGGGATACCATTGGATAATCTTTTAGTTCCACCTAGATAACTATTTCTTTTACCAGTCATGGGTGTTGATTCATAGTTCCATGAAGGGTTTTTCTTCTTCATACAGACATTTTTGGGAGCACTGCAGCCTACCTTGTATGCGGATTAGGTGAAGTGTGTGTTCCAATTGTGGAATACCCTCATGTTTTCAAGGGATTTAGGTCCATACAATATTGATCTATTTCTTGATACTACATTTTTTATCTTTGAGAATATGGAGACGCCTCTAGAGAGGAGAGGGAATCTCATGACTAATATGATTCGGGGAGAAGTAAATTTATTATGTGATGTTATGAACTAGGTTTGTGGGATATTTTTATTGGTTTGTTGGATTTTGAAATGAGATTATCTGACAATATTTTCCTCAAGAGACTAAGAGTAGAGTGTTCTAGTGAGTTTATGCATCTAAAGTAGGTCTCTATGTCTGTTATGGTGTATTATTCACACTTTACAAGGAATAAGTGTTTTGTTATGATATTTTTTAATGATAAGGATTCGATGGAGAGATAATTTGAGGAAGGTCTCTAACATCTAGTTTTATCTCAGTTCAATGTGTTCAGGTTGATGATTATTACTGAGATAGTAAATCAGTCACCAATTATAGAAAAGAAACCAAGGGAAATAGGGGGTGGAAAGTAGAGTATTACAGTCTCTCAACCCAATGGTTCATCCTATTCAGGTAAAAAGATACATTTTGAGGATTTTCATGATATGAGTACTAGCCATGTTGTGAGAACTGGTAACTTAGTTTTCTATAGTCTTTGTGTAAAATGGGATCACACAAGAAATTAGTGTGATGATAACCCAATCAAGTGATGATTTTGGAGAAGAATGGGCCACATGAAATATTTTTGTACGACCATACATCCAGAAGATAGTAGAAGGGGTCAGCTTTGACACAAGGTTTAGGAGTAGGTTTTAAAGATCTATGTTAGATAGGTATCTAGAACAGTACATGTTTTTTGGGATGACATGGTGGTGGTCATGGTCAAGAAATCCATACTCCAATTGTAATGAGATAGAAGAGTGGGACTACTCTAGGTAGTTAGGTTGTTTCATCAAGCTATAGTTCAGGCCAGATATTGTTTGTACATCATACACATGAGGAGGATTTCACTGGACCATCTTCGGTGAGATGAATGATCCTAGCAGCCTCCTATCTTGAATCTTCTATTTTTGATAAAGGTGAATCTCATAGATTTTTATCTTCACCTATGGTATAAATACATAGGCTCATTAAATAGTTTTCAAAGGGTGTTATAATTATTGACACTCTATGGGGGATTATAATGGAGGATTTACATTAGTTCCATGAATTTCCCCTTCAGATTGGTAGGTGTCACTTAGTATGGAATATTTTTTTCCTCAAGAGGACAGGGTTTGACATCAAACTTGGAATAGGCAAGCTAGATACTTATTGATCCTACATTTATTGATATATCCAAAGGGTGAATCTCACATAACCATAGGGAGGATTTATTATTCAAAAAGTTGAATGGGATGCCCCGGCTAGCTGAGATGGACCAAAGCATCAAGGTTTAGGAGGAATGTTATCCTAAATTTTCAGTTAGTATTTGGATGATCAAAGATGTTAGGAAAAATTTACTCCATTATTTGACCATTTCAGGGAGGTTTTATGGGAAAACTTTTCTAGTTTACCTCCTAAGAGATAGGTGGAGTTCTGCATCGAGCTATTGCAAGGAGTTTCACTTGTATCCATTCTTATATATAGGATGAAAACTACGAAGTTGAAGGAGATTAAGGGGAAGCTATAGGATTTAGAGGAAAATGTGTTTATTTGAACCAGTACATATATGTGGGATAAGATGGTCCTTTTTTGAAAATGAAGAATGGTGCCCCTAGGAAATGTATGGACGATCAAAAATTGAACCAATTGATAGTTAAGAATTTGTATCCCTTACCATGGATAGATGACCTTTTTTTCCATATTCCATGAGCTTGTGTAACATCCCTGGTAAATACAGAATATAACATTTTCATATTTATTAGTATTTTGGAATTAAATGTTAATTTTACATTAAGGGTGATTTTATGTTCAATGGTGTACCTGATACTCAACAACGGGTTTCTTTGTAATCTTACGTTTCACACAACGTTGAGTAATACTGAAAAATAATAATATAATATTATTATTTTAAATGGTAGTTAACTTCTAGTCGTTGAAATAGAGAGAATGAATAGAACTAACTACAATATGAATATACAAGTTTTTTAATTGTTTTTACATTTATCCAAAAAAATAGAGGCTTAAAATAAGAAAGAATCCAATTTTAAGCATAAATACTCTCATATTCTTTAAATGGTCGATATACTGGATTTTGATGGAAAATCATTTTAAATCTAGTTTTAGTCACTTTTATATGTTCTATTTGAAAAAATAATATTATTCTTTAGAAACGGGACATCAAAATTTACTTTGGATGAAATTTTGGTATTTTTCTTTTAATGTTGATTTTTTATGAATAGTGAAAAATACAGCATTTTAATTCAAAACTACCTTTTAATCTAGTCGATTTATATAGTTAGAATATTCTTTTAATTTGTTTTAAAGTTTATTTGGATTATATTTTTACCATTTAATCCAATTTTTATCATTGGAAGTAATTTCACTTTAAAATTGGACATAAAAAATTATCAATCTTTTGATAGTTATTATTTTTTTTAAACATGCTTTTTTATTTTGACAACAGGAATTAATTTTAAATTAATTTTTTCCACTTCTTTGTTTTGAATTTTGAAAAATTGATTCCATATTTTCAATTATGAGGGATAAATTGTGTAAATAGGTAACTTTTATTTTTAAAATTATGAATATTTACTTCAGTAAATATATTATGTACCATGGATAAGGGGTAAATCTAGTAAATAAGGGTAAAAAATAATATTATAATATAATTTAATTACCCTAAAATGTGTCCTAATATTATTTATTTAAACATATCTGACCATGGGAATCCTTGGGTCTATTTTGGGACCCCGTGGAGCCACTTGGGAGTGATAATGAAAATTTATATTAATTAAATTAAAGTAAATACCCAAATGACATAAACATATATCTTTTAGTAAATAAATTATTACATGGTATTATATAAGTTATCTCTTAGACTATAAATATTCATTTAAAATCTAAAAATATTTCTTACATCATGGTATTTTTTTTATTATTTTTAGACATCAAATAAATAAAATTATTTATGACACAATAATGTTGTAGTGTTTAATTCATTAATGAATGATTTAAATAACTATGATTATAAAACTTAAAACAATATCCAGAACCTATTCAATTAATATTGTATGATTTAATTTCTAACATGAGTCATTTTATATTCAAATTTAAGGAGTTTTGGACCTTTATAAAATGAGAATCATTATATCATAAAAAAATATTTTTAAACTTTCCTAAAGAGCCCATTTTGCCCTTATAAAATCCCTCACCTATAACCCATTAATCACAACTCTAAAGCCCCTTGGCTTGTCCAAACTAGGACCAATTAAGCATATGACATCCCTGGATTCTTCCTTGAAGCCTTACCTTAGGCAGAATTCACTTCATAAAATCCTTTTGGTTCAAACCAAAGGGTGTTACCCGATTTAAAGGTAATGTCTTCTCTTAAGTTCTTTTCATTTATTTTACTTCTAAAACCCCCTAAACTCTTTTTATTATTTTATATAATAACAGCAATATTATCTTCAATATACTAGGTTGTTGTTATGATAATTATTCTAACTACACTTCCACACACCTCCATCTAATGGATACGAACATACTGTTTCTGTGGATAGTGAACTGTAGTCTCACGAAATGATGATTGTTCAAATATATCCACCCACCTCTAATGGTAGAAATTATTATGTAACTATATTTATATGAGATAAATATTATATTTTTATTGCTTATATGCTTATGTATTTTCCATTTATAGAATACCTTTGGGGTTTCCGTAGTGGGTAAATACATTAATTTCATTTGAGGAAGTGTGGACTACCACCCCCTCAAAGTGATATGAATCGTTCATGGAATACGTGGAACATATGCCATGAATGATTTAATGAAATTATATATGTTATTATACTTTAATTATAGTATATCAATGTATCATTAAGTTTTCATTCCATTAAAATAAGAAATATAAATGGAAGTAGCGTTCATGCGTACGTACGACTTGTTGTCTCAATAAATAGTGTATTTCATTTCTTATCTCCAAATGTTATGTACTATTATAAATACACACACACACACATATATATATATATGATATATATGATATCTAAATCATGAATATAATTTTGGAGATAATATACTTTTGGCTACATGAATAACTTGTAATTATAAGAAGATCATTTTTGACCCAAGTACCAAATTTTGACAAAATGACCATTACTAACTTAAATGATTACATAATTTTTATGACATGGTAATAAGTGATATAAAAGGATTAATAAGCTTGAAAAAGGTTTTTAAGAATGTAGAAATTAACTTTACTTTATTATTCAAGAGATTAAATAACGAAATGGTCAAATCAAAAACAAGGTAAGGGCACTTCTTAACCCAATTTCCATTATTTGGGTAGATTATCCCTTTCTTGTTTATGTCGTTCCTTGATTATGTGAGAAATGAATTTTTATATCTTCTCTTGTATTTATAATTTCTTTATGTGTTCTTATATTGAATACACATAATCAATCTATTTTATTTACAAAATTATCTATGTATGGGACTTTGTCTCAATCTTTTTTCATAGGAACATATTTTGTTTTATACATGACTTTACTTTATACGGTGTATAAACACCTTTGGAATTTCATTTCATTCAGATGGAATCCTTTTCTATGATGTGTTTTACTAAACAAAAAAATAATGTTTCTATTTAATGTAAGCATTGACAGTGACCTTTTACGCCGCCGTGAGTATTATTTGATCTTTCGCTTCCTTAACAAGCCGTAATGTTTTTAAATGGAAAATAAATTCCATATACTCTTTTTACATTTTTTTTAAATGGTTTTTATAATGGATTTATTATGTCGAAATATTTAAATGATATATTGTGATTGGAATGGGGAAGTGTTATATTTTTTTATTTTTGTTTTATGTGTTTTCAATATGTTATAGTTCGTGGACATTGTTTATGTATATGGGTGGTACTGTGATAAAACTAAAGTGGGTGAGCCTGAGATAGCTCTCCAATGCATTGGGTAATGTGACTTAGGTAAATGTGAATGTTTCTCCTAAAATATTTTGGGAATATACTGTGTTGGGTATTCCGAATTTAACACCCTATGTAGTTGTGAAAACTACTACATATATATGTTATGGATGTCACAAGTTACCTTAATGACTTTTGATTACTTTGTGTTATTCATAAATCTTATGATTTCCTGAGGTATTTTAAAAGGATTATGTTTTGATGGACTAATGATTTATTTCTTTATTTTATAAACCTTACTAAGATTTGTATGCTCATCCCATGTTTTGAAATATTTCTCACATGAATTAAAGATGAATAGGGTCATGGATGAGATCAAGGAAAAGTTATACTGTCTAAAACATGGAAAAGACGTGACCCTTTTTTTCAAGAGTTTTTATTTTATGAAAAATATCGGAAACTGAGTTGAAGTGTCTACTTTTTAATTTTTGAGATGTAATGTAATAGTTATGGCCTAATTCTCTAAAACTCTAAACCTGAAAGGATCCTCAATGTGAATTGTCAATTTAATTCAAGATTAGGTAATGTTTTAAGGTTGGGTCCTTATAGTTGGTATCAAAGGTCGGTTTAGAAAACATTAGAAGTTAGGATATTGTTGAATTAATATCCATAAATTAATTTATGGTAAGATTGAAATGATATAGCATTTACAGATTACCATGTTGATTCACCTAAGATATTTCTATGTTTAGAATGGATTTCTGTAGAGGAAATAGGGCAGCTATGATGGGATAACATCAGGAGGAAGACAAATTCCAAATCAGCAACCTGAGATGGTTAGAATCAGAAATGAACAGTTTGTTGTGGTGATGGTACAATTGAATCAGGATATAAATGGTGGTGGTATCTATGTCTGAGATCAGTCAGATCAACCATATAAGAACATGTCAGTAGTAGAGCATTCCATGAGGCAATATCCCCCTTTATTAAAAGGATCATCTGACCCTGTTCTAGATTAAGGGAAAATTAATGAAATAGGGAATATTTTTTATGTCATGGGGTGTTCATAACATTGAATGGTTACTCTCACAGTTTACCGTTTTGAAGGTGAAGCTGATCAGTGGTTGCTGATGGTGAAAATATCTGGGATAGTGAGGAGATTGATGCTCCTAATTAGGTTGAATTAAAAGGTATGTTTCTTGAGAAATATTTTCCTAAGGTGGTTTATCTTAGGATGGAAAAACAATTCCTGGAATTGAGGATGGATGATGACTTAGTGGCTTCTTATAAACTAAAATCACTTGACTAGAATGGTATGCTTCAAATTTCATATGAGATCTTGATAGTAAAATCAACCATTTTTACTCAGGATTAAAGGCAATGTATTGAAGGGATTTAGCTTCTCATGAGTTAAAAGTTATGAAAAAACTATTTGATGTGCGGAGAAGGTGGAAATGGAGTTTGCGGATGATTAGGTATTATTTGACAAACAATAGAATAAGATTTTGAGGGGGCAGATGAAAGGGAAGAAATCTTCAAAAATATTTGATGGTAAGAAACTTAAGTTTACAGTTTTTTCAAATTGTGGTAAAAAGCATGATGGGGAATGTCTTTTGAATTCTGTTAAGTGCTAAATATGTGGTAAAATGAGACATAAGGCTCGTAATTGCACTGAAAAATATTAGGGTAATGGTAAGAAAAAATTTGATTTACAGTCAGAAAAATGTTTTAAGTGAAAGTAAATGGTTCATTATGAAAATGATTGTCCAACGAATAACTCAACTGAGGGAAAGTAGTTCGACAACAAGAAAAAATTGGTGGTAAAATCCTTTGCAACTACTTCAACAGATTTTGGGTCATCAAATGAAGTAGTATCATCTATGTTGTTTGTTTGTTTAGATTATGACAATGTGTTGTTTGATTCAGGGTCTACACACCCCTTCATTTCTGAGAAGTTTTATAGTAAATTGGGAATTCTATCTCAAGTTATGAATCCTTAACTTATGGTAAAAATATCGAGGGGAAATGTTGAGACAAAAAGAAATTATAAGAACCTTCATATCCTTGTGTGGAAAAATAATCTACCTGCAAACCTTATTGTCTTTCCTACAGTAGAGTTTGATGTTATTTTGGGTGTGGATTAACTTTCCGTTTATCATGAAAAGATTGATTACAGAGCTAAAGAGGTTTATTTTCAGAAAGATTATCAGTTTTTGTACAAGAATGAACCCGTACTTTTGATAACATATCAGGAAGCTGAGAAACTAGTAAAAGATGGAAATGAATGTTACCTTACACATATTTCTGAAAATAAAGGAATTGTTCATATTAATGATGTGCTAGTGTTAAATGAGTACTTTGATGTTTTTATTGATTAGTTGCCTGGTATTATACCTAATCGGGAAGTTGAATTTACTATTGACTTAGTTCCTGATACTAAGACAATTTCAAAACCCCATTATTGAATGGATCAAATTTAATTTTTAGATTTAAAGAAGCAATTACAGGAGTTATTAGATAAAGGTTTCATATAACCTAGCACAACCCCGTGGGGTGATCCTGTCTTGTTTTTTAAAAATAAATATCGTTTGATGAGACTTTGCATTGATTATAGAGCATTTAATAACATCACTATTAAGAACATGTATCATTCGCCTCATATCAAAGATTTGTTTGATCATATTCTGGGAGCTCAGTATTTTTCAAAGATTGACATAAGGTTGGGGTACCATCAGTTGAAAGTAAAGTAAGCATACATCCGGAAGACCATGTTTCATACTAGATATGGCCATTATGAATTTGTAGTTATGCCTTTGGGATTATCCAATGTACCTGCTATATTCATGGATCTGATGAATATAATTTTCCATGAGTTCTAGGATAAATTTGAAGTTGTGTTCATTGATGATATTTTTGTTTATTCTAAAAGATTATAAAAGCATGAATGTCATTTAAGGGTTGTCTTGCCAACCTTAAAAGAAAATAAATTGTTTGGGAAATTCAGAAAGTATGAGTTTTGGTTACAAAGATATTCATTCCTTGTCACATTGTCTCAAAAAATGTAATATCTATTGATCCTGATAAAACAAATGTTATTGAAGACTGACCAAGAACCATAAATATAATCGAGATTCATAGTTTTCTTGGATTAGTGGGTTAGTGCTGGAGGATTGTTGAAAAATTTGAACGGTTGTCTAGCCCAATGACAATGTTAACTCAAAAAGGTGTTAAGATCCTTTGGACAAAATAATAGGATGATTGTTGTTAGGAATTTAAAACAATATTGGTGAATGATCATGTTTTGGAACTCCCTTCCAGAAATGTTGAGTTTTTTATCTAGAGTGATGCTTCTTTGAAAGGAATTGGTTGTGTCCCAATATAGAATGATCAGGTAAATTCTAATGCTTCGCGTGAATTGAAACCTCATGAGCTAAATTACCCTACACATTATTTGAAATTAGCTATTGTTCTTAATGAATTAAAAATTTGGAGGAATCATATCTACAGAGTAAAATGTGAAATAAATACTAGTAAAAAATGTTTGAAGTCTATATTCACACAAAAAGAATTAAACATGAGAAAAAGGAGCTTGTTAAAATTAATCAAGAATTATTTTTTCAAGATTTGTTACCATCTAGGAAAATAAAATAAAGTGGCTGATGATTTGAGTCAAAAAAGTAATGATAAATTAACCTTGTTACGTTTGGAACAAGATCCTTTGATTAAAGACTTGATAAACACTGGAATATAATTTTTTGGTGTAGGAAAATACTTAATTTTGTTTCAGGTGTCAGTGAAATCATCTCTAGCAGACAGAATAAAGAAAGTACATAAGGAAGATAGTGAGTTGCAGAAAAAGGTAGAGTTGGTTCAGAAGGGTAAGTTGCATGATTTGAACAATGATAACGATTGTATTTTGAGATTTGGAAAGAGAATATGTGTGCCTTGTGATTCAAAGTTGAAAAATGATTTGTTATGTGTAGCACATAGTTATCTGTTTTCAATTCATCCTATTAGTACTAAGATTTACAGAGATATTTAGGAGTATTACTGGTGGGATGGAATGAAATGAGATATTTGTGACATTACTATGAAGTGTTTGGCTTGTCAACAGGTTAAACCCGAGTGAAAGTGTCCACAATGGATTCTTCATCCTTTACCGATGCCAGAGTAGAAATAAGAAAATATATCCCAGACTTCATTGTGGGATTACCAAAGATATCTCGAGGTAATAATGCAATCTGGGTTACTGTTGATTGTTTGATTAAATCTGCTCATTTTATTACTATTTGAAATACTTTTTCTCCAGATCAACTTTCTAGGTTGTATGTTAAAGAGATAGTCATGTTGCATAGAGTTCCCCTCTCAAATGCATTTTATCATGATCCAAGGTTTACTTCTAAATTTTGGAAAGGCCTTAATAAGTTGTTGGGTACTAAATTAAATTTTAGTACAGCTTTTCATCTGCAATCAGATGGGCTATCAGAATGAACTATTCAGACCCTGGAGGATATGTAATGTGCTTTCTCAATGGATTACCAGGTATGTTGGGACGAACATCATTTTTGGTTGAATTTTCTTATAATAATAATTTTCGTTCTAGTATACGGATGGATCCATTTGAGGAATTATATAGGAAGTGGTGTCAAACTTTCGATTTTTAGGAAGAATTAGGTGAAAGGAAACTGATTGGACCAGAAATAGTAGAAGAGATGGTATAAAAAGTTCAATTGAACAGAAGCACATGAGAATAGGCCAGAGTAAGTTGAAAAGTTTTGCAGATAACTGAAGAAAAGATCTTTCTTTTGACGTCGGTGATCATGTCTTTCTCAAAGTTTCTACATGGAAAAGTGTGATGTGTTTTGGTAAGAAGGGAAATTTTAGTCTAAGGTTCATTGGACCTTATGAAAATTTTAAGAAAGTTGGATCAGTTTCCTAAAGAGTGGATTTAGCTTCATTTTTATCCCATGTACACAATTTTTTTCATGTTTCAATGTTGAGAAATTATATTCCAGATCCATCTCATGTTTTGAGCCCAGAGGTAGTTCAGTTTGAAAAGAATATTTCTTATGTGGAACAACCAGTCGAGATTATCGCTTGTAGAGGGAAAGTCTTGTGGAATAAGGTAATTCATCTGGTAAAGGTTTTGTGGGAAAACCATACAGTTGAAGAGGAAACATGGGAATCTGAAAATTCTCATAGGGATAAATACCCCCACTTTTTTGATAAGTGAATATAATTGCGGGGATGCAATTCCAAAAAATGGGGAAGGATGTAACATCTCTAGTAAATAAAGAATATAACATTTTCATATTTATTAATATTTTTGAATTAAATATTAATTTTAATTTAAATGGGATTCTATGTTCGATGGTGTACCCAATAAATAACAATATATTTCTTTGAAATCTAATGTTGCACACAACGTTGAGTTATACTGAAAAATAATAATATAATATTATTATTTTAAATGGTAGTTAACACCTAGTTTTTATAAGGGCGAGAATGAACAGAACTTACTAAAATATGAATATACATGTTTTTCAAATGCATTTACATTTATCAAATAAATTTTAGAGGCTTAAATTAAAAAATATTCCAACTTTAAGCATAAATACTCTAATATTCTTTAAATGGTTGATTTACCGCCTTTTGATGGAGCCCCATTTTTAAATATAGTTTTTGTCAATTTTATATGTTATATTTTACAAAATAATATTCTTCTTTAGAATCTAGACATCAAAATTTACATTGGATGAAATTTTGGAATTTTTCTGATAATGTTCATTTTTTATGAATAGTGAAAAATACAGCATTTTAATTCAAAAATGCATTTTAATCTAATTTATTTATATAGTTAGAATATTATTATAATTGGTTTTAAAGTTTAATTGGATTATATTTTTACCATTTAATCAAATTTTTATCATTTTAAGTAATTTTACTTTTAAATTGGACGTAAACAAGTATCAATATTTTGATAGTTATTATTTCTTTAAAACAAGCTTTTTGTTTTGACAATGAGAATTAATTTTAAATTAATTTCTGCCACTTATGTGTTTTGAATTTGGAAAAAATTATTCCATATTTGAAATCAGGATTCCCAAATTGTTTAAATATGTAACTTTTATTTTTATACATTAAGAATATTTACTTCAGAAAATATTTTATTTACCATGGTTAAAGGGTAAATCTGGTAAATAAGGGTAAAAAATAATATTATAAAAATATTAAATTACCATAAATGTTTCGTAATCCTATTTTTTGATACATGTACTACCATTTTCATCCTTGGGTCGATTTTGGTACCCCATGGAGCCACTTGGGAGTAATAATGACAATTTATAATAATTAATTTAAAGTAAAGACCAAAAAGACAAAAACATATATCTTTTAGTAAATAATTTATTACATGGGGTCATATAAGTTATCTCTTATCCTATAAATAATAATTTGAATGCGGGAGATATTTTGTACATCATTGTATTTGTTTTATAATTGTTAAACATCAAATAAATAAAATTATTTGTGACACAATAATGATGTTGTGTTTACCTCATTAATTGATGATTTAAATAAATAAGATTATAAAACATAAAAAAATATACAAACCTGTCCAATTATTATTTAATGATTTTATTTATAACATGAGTCATATTATCTTAGAATTTAATGAGTTTTTGACTTTTAAAAAACAATAATAATTATATAATAATTTAATATTTTTAAACTTTCCTAAAAATCCCCTCCTCCCCCTTATAAAAAGCTCTCACCTCTAACCCAATACCCACACCTCTCAAGCCACTTTTCTCATACAACCTCTTCCCAATTAATCTTACTGCATCCCTATATTCCTCCAAGAAGAATTACCTTATATATAAGGCTCTTATAGAAATTGTTTTGGTTCAAACCAAAGGGAGTTACTATATTCAATGGTAATGTCTTCTCTTAAGTTCTTTTCTTTTATTTTACTTATCCAACCCCATAAACTATTTTTATTTCTTTATTTTATAACAACACCAGTATCCTCAATATACTAGGTTGTTTTTATGAGAAGTATTAGAACAACCCTTCATCACACCTCCATCTAATGGATAAAAACATATTGTTTCTGTGGACGGCAAACTACTGCCTCACGAAATGATGATTGTTCAAATATCTCCAACCACCTCTCATGAGGGCCATTATGATGACACAATATTTATATGAGATATATATTACATTTATATTGTTTCTATGCATATGTATTTTCCATTTATATAATACCTTTATGGTTTACATAGGTGGTAAATATGATAATTTAATTTGAGGAAGGGCGGACTACTGCCCCCTCAAAGTGATATGACTAGTTTATTCCATTAGTGGAACATATAAATAATAGAGTTAATGTAATTATATATGAAATTATACTATAACTATAATATACCTATGTATCATTAAGTTTTTATTCCATTAAAACACGAAATAGAAATGAAAATAGCGTTCATGCATACGTACGACTTACCGTCTCTATGAACGATGCATTTAATTTATTATCTCCAAATGTTATGTACTCTTATAAATAAATATATATACTCGATATGTATGATATATTTGATATCTAAATCAAGAATATAATTCTGGAGATAATGGAAGTTTGACCACATGAACAACTTGTAATTATAATAAGTTCATTTTTGACCCATGTACCAAATATCGACAAAACAACCATTATTAACATAAATGATTAAATAATGTTTATAACATGGTAATAAGTGATATAAAAGGAATAATAAACTTTAAAAAGGTTCTTAATCAAGTATAAATTAACTTTATTTTATTATTCAAGAGATTAAGGAATGAACGAGTCATGTTGGACACGAGGTAAGGGAACTTCTGAACCCAATTTCTGATATTTGGGTTGATCATCTCGTTCTTTTTTTGTCGTTAGATGATTATGTGAGAAATTAATTTTTAAATATTTTCATGTATTTATACATTATTTATGTGTGCTTATATTTAATACACATAATCGATCTATTTTATTTACAAAATGATCTTTGTAAGGGACTTCGTCTCAATATCCTTTCAGTAAGTCATATTTTGTTTTATACACGACTTTTTTTATATGGTGTATAAACACCTTTGAATTTTTCAAAGGGAATCCTTTTATACAAGGTGTTTTACTAAACAAAAAAAATGTTTCTTTTTAACATAAGCAGTAACAACGACCTTTTCCACCGTTGTGGGTATTATTTGATCTTTGGATTCCTTAACATGCTGTAATGTTTTAAATGGAAAATAAATACCATATACTCTTTTTATGTATTTTGTTATTGAAAGTGGTTTTTATAATGGATTGATTATGTAAATATATTTAAATGATATATTTTTATTGAAATGTGGAAGTGTTATCTTTCATTTATGTTTGTTTTATGTGTTGTTAGTATTTTATGGTTCTTGGTCATTGTTTACGTATATGGGTGGTTCCATGATAAACCTAGGGAAGGTGAGACCGAGATAGCTTTCTAATGCATTTGGTAACGTAATGGAGGTAAACATGAATGTTTCTCCAAATATATTTAAGGAATATAATGTGATGGGCATTCCAAATGTAACTCCCTATGTAGTTCTGAAATATATAACATAAGTATGTTATGGGTGCCACAAGTAACCTTTAATATTTCTGATTACTATGTGTTATTCAAAAATATTATGATTTCATGAGGTATGTTAAAAATATTTTGTTTGATGGAATAATTATTTTTTTCTTTCTTTTATAACCCTTACTGATTTTTTTAGGATCATCCCATGTTGGAAATGTTTTTCACAGCACTTAATGATGAATAGGGTCAAGAATGAGATCAAGGAAAAGTAATTCTATTTAAAACATGGAACTATACATGAATCTTTTTTTCAAGAGTTTTTATTTTATGAAAGAAACTGGAAATTGAGTAGAATTGTCTGATTTTTAATTTTTGAGATGTAATGTAATATTTATGGCCTAATTCTCTAAAACTCTAAACCTGAAAAGATCATCCTTATGAATTATCCATTTAATTAAAGATTATGTAATGTTTTAATAAAGGGTCCTTATAGATCGGGTGATCAAAAATATTTATTCTAGAGACAAATATCATTAGGTTCATGTTTGAACTACAGACACACCTCGTATCGCATTTTATAGTAGGCATGGTCTATACATGTATCTGGTTATGTTTTTCAGTCTCATGAACATGGAAACAGTTTTCAGGGAGTGTTTGAACCAAGTTTTTCATCCTTATCAGGGTTAATTTATGGTATTTTTCATAGATGATATCTTTTTGTATTATCATAATCAATAAAACCATGATAACTATATTCAAATCATTTAGGATACACTAAGAGAGAATTAGTTACTATATAGATTGCAAAGTGTCACTTACGGATGGATTGGATTCACTTATTGGGTAAAATTATCTCAGGGAAATCGGTATCTATTAACCAAGATAAGGTGAGATATTTAGCCTCCTAGGATCATCCCAAGAACATCTTTTACATGTGTATTTCTGTTGGGATTTCTAGATATTACAGGAATTTTATACAGGAATTCTCACACCTAGAAGCATTATTGCACACCCATGTGATAACACCTGTAATTTTTAATAGATATAGAATGAATGATTTTCACATAGTTATTCAAACCATGAATTGTGACCAAGAAGGTTCTCCCTTATCATAGAAAATGACATAAGGTTGGCACATTATTTGGGAAACTGTGTAGCCAAATTGGGCGGCCCAGTTTTGTGATGCAAAATTTCCTATTTTCCCTTAAAATGTTATAAAATAAAAAATAATTCATTATCCTCAGACATTGGATAACAGCATATGTGGCAGATCCTCCAAAGGCTTTCCAATAGGCTTTTCTATTGATTCTCTATCTGAACTCAGAATCATGAGATGATAGTCTGATTAGATTCACATGGGTGAGTACTGAATTCCTTTTGTTTCATTCTTCATTTAACTACGGATCGACACAGTTATTTAGGAGAAATATAATAATCCATATTTCCAATTTATTCATATATTCTTTATTTTTCTTCTAATATGAGTCGAAATAGAAGCTTACACTGGATTACTCTACTATAGTCCTATAGTAGATAGTATATACTTGTCATCAGTGGTTTGACTCTTTATAGAGCTACTTTTTATTGTATCTCCAGATGGAATTTCTATCATGGCCCTAAAAACATATTGAAAAATTAAATTGAATTTAATGGAACCTTATAAGGACACATTCTAGTTCCTTGAGACATGGTATAGGTTGTTTTCCCAACCAAGGTCACCCATGGGGTGTGCCTTTGAGATTTTCCATTTACTAAACCACTCATCGGGTGATTTAGTTCTTACCTAGTTAGAGAAATCCCTATTATAAATAAAAAGATTACATTTGATTAACCAGGAAATAGAGATGCCTCCATTTCCATGTGTTTAAGTTTTATTCCTTGGTTCAATTGATCGAAAGGTATATATGGATTGCATAAGAGGATGTATACTCATGGAACTTGAATGCGTGTGAATTGATTAATGAAAAGAGATGTGAATTTTAATGGTAGTGGATGCCTTGATAGTTATACCATGGATCTTGATTCCATTTAGATTCCATATAATTTTCACCCACCAGTCTTGATTTATAATAGGGGATTCCTTGGACCTCTATGCTCCTGGGATCTTCATTCCATAGGATGCCATGGGAATTTTTACCCCTAGGATCTAGCTTGATGGACTCACATTAGAGATACTCATATTACTTAAACCTTAGACTCCACTAGTTTCATTATCATGTTTATATATAGATTATATTGGGACTTAATAAATATTTCTTGGTCTTATACACCTTGTATCTAGTGTTGTGGTGTCTGAAACTTTAGATTATATGGTACGACAAAGGCAAACGTGATATATTTGGTTGTATTGTGTGGATTTGGTTGATATGGAAATTTTGGTTACACGGAAAGGCCATGATTGTTAGATACACTTGTTAAACTGCTTGGAAGTGGTTTGTATGATATGATGGGATGTATGGAGAGGTCATGGTAGTTTTTCAACATTGTTTTTAGCTTCCTTTTTCTAGGATATTAACACTTGTTTTACAGAAATCATTTTGGGCTATACAGTATCACTTGTTTGTAGTATATATGCCTTGGGAACATTAATTTTCTTACTTCTTACATGAGATATATATTTCAATCTTATTTGCCTTTTATTACACATCAAGGGATTCTTATGGACACTTTGGAAGATGACTTACTGGGATTGTATCTCACCCATTGTTCAATCCACCATCATGTACCTGAATAGATTATATGGATGTTGGTTGGGACTAGGGAAACTTTCCATAGTAGGATGCATGAGTTTGTTCCATGATTAAAATCAGGGAAAAAAAGGTTCTATATAAGGCTAGAGGTTCTAGTTGAGATATATTTATTATAGTCTTTTTATCATTTTGACTCACATATTGTGTTACTTATCTGTATACATGTTTTAGTTGCATTGTAGAGACAAGACAAGTACCATCATCATTTGTATATTAGATTTCATCTTGAATTGTATATATAATCCTTTCATGGTTATTTATCTAATTTCTAATTATTTTAATTCTTCTACTAGTTTTCTATTGCTATGTATTTTTTGTGTTCACTCTCGTAAGAGGGCGTAGTCTCTCTACAGACACTCCCTAGTATCTCACTACTAGAAGGTACCCTCAAGAGTTTGGTGATATTCTCTCAATCCCTTCTGGTCAACTGGGCTTGGGGTAATTTTGAGGGGAATCCGGGTATAGGATGTTACAAACATGTCAAAAGAATCACATAAAAATAAACCAATCCACCTCATGTAACTGATAATAGAATAAACGACACTATAAATTATTAGCTTGTGATAGTAAATTGACCCCAAAAACTAAATATATACGAATAAGGTTGTTCTTAATATTTTTTATTAAATTTATTTAATTATACATGAATTTAAGTATTAGTTCATAATTCTATTAGACATAATGGTATACGTTCTTCCATTATCCCCTTATAAAATTTCAGTTATGATTTATCATTATTTTTATCTCTTTTATTCCCATTAATTATTTTAGAAATATTATATGTTTTTTGTATATATCTCTTAAAAATATACCAAGTTTAATATCTCTTACATTTTTTGGTTTTACATGTTTAAATTTTCTTTAAAAAATGGACACAATTAAGGAAACCTTTTTTAATGGGATTTTTAACGTTATTATTTAAGATCAACCATCACCCCCTAAAAATGTTTCAAATAATGAATAGTTTTTTGAATTCCCCTATAATTTATATAGAATTATTAAGGTTTAAATTTTATTTTAAATGAAAAATATGATCTCATTTCTCCAAAAGATTATTGGATTATGTAAAAAAGCATCACCAAGGTGGTTTATTTTTATTCTTGCATATCTAAAACTTCTCATGGATTTTTTTCTACACTGGGAATCTATTATCAATAATTAGATTCCTTTCAAATATAAATTTTGAAAAAAAATCCATTCCTTATTTTCTTGAGAATCTTTATGTTATAGATTATAGATATTCCTTAAGACAATGTCATAAAACCTTGTTCTTTCTCAAGGGGTTTTACCATGTTTACGACTTATATATGGTTAATTTTCAACATGTGAAACACATATGTATGATATTAATTTTTTTATGTGTGGGATATAATTATAGAGCCTTCCAATGAATTGGGTAATGTTTTCTTCTCATGAGATATCATTGTGCATGGGAAGCCATCCTCGCCAACTATAGTGCATAGGCAGTTAGCCTAAACAGTTGTGTTATGTTAACAAGTTAGGGAGCCCTACATTGTGTTTATGTTTTCCTGTTTTATATATTTTCAAAATTCCTATGATTCAATTATGTTATGATATAATCACGTTTACTCTATGCTATTATGTTATCATTTCCATATTCCATGATTATATGTTTATAATCATTATCTTTAGGATATCATGTTATGTATCCCATGTAATTCTCCATTATCATGTTTATTTTTTACTAAGATTTATAAATCACCATTTTTATTATGTATTTTCCTGGAAAATACAATATAGTTTTAATATAACCTAAGTGACTTAGGAGAAATGTAAGGAGATTAAATAAAGTTTATGATGTTAGGTTTTAAGATATTTTATTTATGTTCTTATTCATCAAAGGAAACTATACCCTTGAAATTTGTATTTTATTTGCTATAAACTATGTTAAAAATATAGAAATAATTTTTTTTATAGTCTGGGTTGCTTTTGGTTGTATCAGAGTGTGGCCTAGTTATTTTGAGATATTTGGATTAGAGGAAATTAGTGAAAACCCTATGGATAATACTAAGAATAAGATAAGATCTTAATATTTTCATAAAGTATATATTATTTGGATTTCCTTGAAATATATCCTTTTCATGATAATATAAGTGGACATGGTTTTTTAGAGATAAATCTAGGGGTTATAACTTGCAAAAGAGTTGGTCGAGTATATCTTAGTCATAATTTAGGTGCACAGAGAATGGGCACAGCTGACTCTTGTTATGAATAATAGAATAATTCTCATAGAATAATCTTTGAGAGATTAAGATTTGGTTGAGTAATTTATACCAAAAAGGAATCTAAATTTTAGTGGATCTACTAATCCCAAAATATATAAATAGTGCATTAACTCTATCTAAAATATTTTCTCTTTCCCTTAATGCTTTGAAAAATAAAAGGTCAGTTTTTATCACCATGAGGGAGAATATGATTAGTGGTGAACATAGATCAAGAATATTATAAGTTGCGATGACATAGAATCCATGTACAAGGATAAATTCAAAATAATTTTTATCAATAAGTATTTCTCACACACTCTGTCTTAATATGGATAAGGATTCATTAATACTCTATTAAAAGGAAGATAAATCCATTAGTTATTGTTAGTTAAAATTCACAATACTTGTGTGGTATTATTTAAAAAAAATTCATAATCCCTAAAATAAAGATTAATTATTTCTCAAGAGGGTTGAAATTTATAGCTCAACAAGAATTTTTGATTCATTACATTGACAGTTATGAAGAAATATTTTGATGTTACCTAAAAATGGATCGAGAAATGGTTGATTATTAATGGAATAGAGAAAAAAAGGATTGTGAAGATTCACCTTGGGGAATCACTAGATAAAACCCATGATGATAAGAAGTTATAATATCCTACCTATCTTAGGTGTGGGAAGAAACATCTCCAAAACTGTCTCAAGGGGTCTTAGAAGTTATTCAAGTGTGGAAGGAAGTATCATGTTGCTAATGCATTTCAATATGAGAGGGAAAATCCCACTAACAAGATTGAAGATAAAAAAATCAATATTAATCCTTAGTATCCATTCTTGTATTTACATTTTAAGTAACATAAACACAATGAAAATTAATGAACTGGGCAGGGGGTTATCAGAGCTAACTAACAATGAGAACCTCTAAGGCCAATAGAGAAATTGTGGAATTATCTTATCACTATTTTGGACATTTGATCAAGACGGTGATGTTGTGATAGGTAAACTAGGTACTCATTCCAAAATAATGAATATACTATTTGATTTTTTTTCCAATACATTCCTTAATATCAAAAAAATCTAATGGAACCATTCAAACATCACCCAATGACATGGAGGTTAAATTATCAATGAAAACCACTAATAGAGCAATTTATTCATCTAAAATGCATAACGCTTACCTAGTTTTTATCAATAGAGATAATCTCCCAGAATATGTTTTCATAAATCCATAAATATAATTAAATGTTATGCTAGTAATGGACTGGTTGTCATTTTATAGTGAACACAACAACTATTAGAAAAAGGAAATCACATTCCATATCCTAGATTATCATCTAATTCTATACATGTGTAGGGATGTGGATGAACATTCTTTGAAATTTTATCTGAAGGTGTGGATATTTTTTCCTCATGTTCAAGCTTATCTATCTCAAATTATTGAATCAAAGGAGAGTATTTCCCTTGAATATATTCTCATTGTATACGAGTATGTTGATGTATTTAATCAATAGTTTCTATGACTTCCTCCTGATTAGGAGGATGAGTTCTCTATTGAACTTATTTCTAGATATATTTCAATATACAATGTTCCATATAGAATGGACCCCATTGAATTGGAATTATTTAAGAATAAATTAAAATAAAATATGTACATGGGTTTCATACACCCAAGTGATTCACCATTTGGTGTAACAAATCTATTTTCAAGATGATGGATGGGTCGATGTATCTTGGTTTTCAATATCATGAACTCAAAAAAATTATGATAAATAATAAGAATATATTTAAATGTATTGATTGATTATTAATTTAGTTTCAAAAACATAAATAATCCTCTAAAGTAGACCTTCGATTTGGATATCATCAATTAAAGGTGAAGCAACAAGATATTCTAAAGACCTCCCTTCATACAAGGTATGGAAACTATGAGCCCACAATTATTTCCTTTAGAATCATGAATTATCTATGAATATTTATAGATATAATGAACAGATTAATTAGATATTAACTCAAAAAATTTATGGAATTATTTATAGATGATATTATTATTTACTCAATCCAAAAGGACATACATGGGTGACATTTGAGTATTGTGAAAAATACTTTGAAGAAGGATATGTTTTATGAAAATTATTTTAAATGTGACTATTGGATGGATCAAGAAAAATTAATGGGGAATATTATCACATGTATGGGGAAATATAAGGATCCTTCAAAGACTAAGGTAATTGTGGTTGTTCTTAGAACATTATCTATGGTGGGGATAGATAGCTACCTCAGATTAATTACATACTATCAATGATTTTTTGGGTAAATTATTAATATTTCTAAGCACACTAACCAGGATTATTCAAAAGGAAATAAATTATATATGTATAGATGAGTGTGAAGCGATCTTCGTGGAGTTGAACAAGATTTTAACCACTTAACTTTTACTCACCATACCAACAAATATAGAAGGATTTTTAAACTTTAGTAATGCATCAAAAAATGACTTTGGATGTGTACAATTATAGAATGAAAATGTGTTATCCTATGAATAAATATAGTTAAAAGTGCATGAGAGTAATTATCCAATGCATGATCTTGAGTTGGCCATAATAATATTTTCATTAAAATTTTTGAGGCATTTTCACTTTGGAGAGAAATGTGAAATATGTAAATATACGTATAAAAATGGACCATAAGATCCTAAAATATATATTCAAATAGATGTATATAAATATGAACTAACAAAGGTGGCTAGATATTATGATTTATCAGTCCACTACCATCCTTAAAGAAGAATAAAGTAACAAGTTATCTAATTATAAATATCATGAAACCTTATCTATTGTGAGTATTGAGAAGGATATAATATTTTGGGATAAGAAAATGATATAAATCGGAATAAAGATGAAAGGATTATCATAATTCCTTTCAAAAATTATTTTCATGCAATCGATACTTTATAAGCTTAAGAAATCACAAAAGGATGATGTGCATATACTGAAGAAGGTCTATGTGATGAGGAAGGAAAAAACCTTTGAGTTCACTTTTGATTACGATGGTGTTTTTTGATTTGTGAAAAAATTATGTGTACCCTCTAAACCAAAGTTGAAGGAGAAACTTAATGATTATCATGCCATGGCATTATCTATCCACTAAGTAATGATGAAGATGTAAATAGACATTCCAGACCACTATTAGTGGGAAAATATAAGAAGGATATTTCATAATATATATAAAATTTCCTAGTGTGTCACCAGGTGAAGTCTTGAAGGAAAAAATACAAAAGAATTATGCAACCATTTTCCTTACCTATATGGAAATTGGAAATAATCACTGAAACATTTTTATGGGTCTTCCAAAAACACCAAAATGTAATATTTCTATATGGGTTGAGGTAGACCACATTATAAATAATTATAACTTCATTTTATTTCAAGAATATTTCTCAGTTAATCACCTTGAAAAAATAACATTATAAAAACTGTGAGGTTTCATGGAACACCACTTTCAATTGTATTTGTTTCTGATTTGAGAATCACCTAAATGTTTTGGACGAGTCTAGAGTATGATAAAAATATAGATTGTAACTTTATTATAGCCTATAATATTAAAAATTATGTCCAATATAAATAATCTATATATAATCTTGGAGATATAGTGATATATTATTCCATATATTTCAAAACAAATTGGGATTAGAGTATTCCTTTAGTTGAGTTCACATAAAACAAAAGTTATCACTCAAGAATTAAAATATCCCCATATGAATTCATATATGGAAAGAGATGTAGAACAGTTTCATGATAGTATTAAGTAAGTGAAATAATGTTTCTATGACTAGTAATGCTTGAATAAATAGTGGAAACGGTCAAGATCATTCAAAAAAACATCAAAGAAGCAGAGTGTCGATATAAGATTTATACTAATAACCATTACTAGGACCTATATTTTGAGGTTGGGGATTAATTTTTCCCTAAATATATCCAAGTAAAAGAGTCATGAGGGTTTTGACTAATGGGAAGCTATAAATGAGATACATGTTCCCTAATGAGATCCAAGATTTAATCGAAGTTGTGGCATATCAAACATCACACCTTATAAAGTAGACTAAAGTATATAATGTGTTTAACATATCCCTCTTGAGAAAGTTCATACTATAATCCCCATATATAATGAATATATCGGTGGAAAATATAGAGTTTTATCTCTCTTATGAGGAGGATCTATTGAATATCATATACTACAAAGACAGTGTACTATTCAATAAGACAATTCACCTTGTCAAAGTACATTGGAGAAACTATATGTATGATGTTTTAATGTGGTAACCTAAAGAGACCATGAAACAGAAGTAACATCAGCTATTATCCCCTTAGTATATGTAATGAAATTTTAATGGTGAAATTTTATTAAGGGGGATCAATGTAACAACCTAAGTTTCCAGTATATATATATATATATATTTTAAATAAATCTTACTGTGATATCTATCATCCCACGCACTAAAACGAATGCCATAATATGTTATTAAAATTAATTAATAATAATTAAAATATCATTAATATAGCATATCATATATATATATATATATGATATAAAATATTAAAATTCATTAATTTGTGAAATTAGTATCAAAAGACATTGGAACCCTATAATGTTTATGAACGTTGTTTTAAATAAAATCAATTTATATTATTTATTTTCTATTAAAAGTTAAATATATTATTTAAAAATTTTGAATAAATAAAATTTACACTATATTTGAATTTAGAATACCAAAATAATCACAGTAAAAAAATTCATTTTTCAGAAATATTAATATTTTAGGTTAATAGTGAATAATACCAGTCTTGACTAATTTAATCGCTAATTATGATATTATCATAACATAAGGATGAATTAAATATTTAAGATACTATTTTATCTATATTTAGAAAAAAAATATTTAAAATATTTAATATATCGTGATTAAAAACTCATTGCTAACATTTTTTGAAGATAAGATGTATTTTATTATAAAATCAATTTTTCAATATATTATATGTTATAACTAGAAGATAAATTTTTTGTTATTAACAAATTTAATTTGATTAAATAGAGGTTAAATTTTCATTCATAACATTATATTTAATTGGGGATGTCCCTATTGTATTTTTAGAAATAAAATAATTACCATTATTGATATTCAATTAAGACTAATTATTTTTTAAGAGAGTAATCTAATGTGGGGTGAATTTTACTAAGTTTACATAACCAATAAGACTTATAGAAGTAATAGTTTAGGTTCCAAAGTCTTACCTACATTTCTTACCAATCATAACTCATCCACCTTAGCTAAATTTTATTTTATTCCTTTTATTACACTTACTTGACATTCCTTTACCGGGAAAGTGCCCTTTTCTTCACATATAAAAGAAGACCAAATCCACCCCATCCATACAAAACATATAATTTGATTTTATTTCAAAACTTAACCATAATTACCAATTTTTAATGTCCTTTACATTCCCTAATTCCTCTATGTAACCTTATTAAACTCAATCCCTTTATTTCCATGGAGAGTTCCAAGGAAAATCTAAGTCCCTCGAATGAGTGTCTCTTCTTCTTAATATTTCTTTCTTTTTATTTTTTTTTCTTTTACTTATATTCCCTAACCCCAATAACATAATATATTAAATATAATTTACATACCTAAGATTTATTATATTTATTTAATAAAAAATTATTCATCCCCAAGCATCCACTATGAAAAACATAGCATTGATTGTGTGTTTCTACATACTACCTCCCCCATGTGGTGAGGAAGTTTTGTTCTTTAATCACTTCCTTTCATAGATGGTACAAATAATTATTTTATGCATCAATTATAAATATTAAGTTTTTAATCATTTTATTTTATAACTCCCTCCCATTTTATGGAAAAGTAATGTGTTCTCTATATGTACATGCAAACTATTATCTCCCTTACATATTAGGTGATGTTCCCATCTCATGAGATATCATGGTGCGTGGGTAGTGATCCTAGCTAACTACGGTGAATGGTTAGTTATCCTATCCAACAATTTTATTTTAATGGGTTAGGTATTCTGGAATTGTGCTTATGATTTCATGTTTTATGTAGTTTAAACATTCTTATATTCCATGATCTTATTATACACTACTACAAAAAACTCTTTTAACAGTGCTAACTTTGGGATTCAATAGTGCTTGAAAAGTGTTGTGTAGAAAAGAGATGTCAAAATCCAACCTTTATCAATGATCATAAAAATTTATAATAAAGTAACCCATTTACAATGAAAAAAACACTAATAAATGGGGAATTTATCAGTGCTTTTTGTGAGCGGTGATAAAGAGGGCCTTTAATAGTTCATTCTTAGCGTCGTTAAGGGGGGGATTTTTTTTGTTCGATACTCTTCATGATACCCCTTTATTAGTGATTCCCCCCATCCTTTATAAGCACTTCTCTTTCACTCACATTCCTCACATTAACAACACTTCCACAACCCTTTAAATGTAATTTAAGGAATTTCATCCCTCATGTTCGTGCATAGATTTGAACCTTGAACCTTCCCTTTAGGATTTCACGGCCTTTACCACTTCACAATCTTTTTAAATTATATCTTTTTTGATATTTCTATTTATTTATGTGTATATACAGGGATAGTTTTTATTCATATGTTTATTTAATTTTTTTAAAATACATTTATAGAATATTTATTTATATGTGTGATATATATATATAATTATATTTATTTAAATATAATATATATTAATATTAATTTACATATTCTCGGATATAATATAAATATATATCCTTTTATTAATACTCACATATTAATTCATTTGTATAGGGTAAATAAAATGGATAATTATTTAATTTAAATAAAATTAATAATAAATATTTATTTTATATATTTAACAAAAAAAATTATGTTAAGATGTTTAAATATGTATTTATACATGTGATTTATTATAAGTAAATATAAGTAGATCTACATTTATTAAAATATAAATAAAACTATTGTCACGACTCGATCCAACAGGACTCCAGCCAGGACTCCCCAAGCCCCCCTTCATAGGCCAGGTGCTGGTGACCAGCCCCGAGTAGGCTATCATACAGAAGGAGGACTTAGACTAAGGTACCTGTATGCACACACCCACATGTACCTCTATGAAACAATGCATAGGTTTATATAAAAGCTAAAAATAAATGTATGTGTACATCTATCCCAAACCAGAGTGTAGTAGAATTACAAAAAGAGAAAATACTAGGCCCACCAAAAGAAAACTGCAAAAGAATCCAACCGGCTCTGGGTAAGTGGATCACTGTCAAACACCCATTGATAAGCACCTCATCCAAGATCAGGTGAAAACCTTGGTCAGTCTGGATACTACGCTCTACCTTATCTGGGTCCTACTGGACTCTGTCGAAGGATTTGTGGTCTGCCCAAGAGACAAGACATGTGTAGGTAAAACACATGCAGGGGTGAGTATAAGAATCCTCTATAGGCGCCCCAAAATACCAAACCAAAAAGTGATTAACTAGTTAGAATTAGTTATCTCGACCTAGCCTGAGGGAACCGAAATGAGGGAGAATCACCATCTCAAGATCATCCACTACAATACTCGACTAGTCACCTCGATGTCCTCGGCATGTCAACGAAATGACACATACAATGGGGACACACAAAACATGCCCAGATATACTCATCTCTAAGTCTCATGGTCCCAACCATAGACTCAACCACGGTAAATGAATTGAGGTTCCAATGAAACACTTGCACTGGTCTCATGAGGTACCGACCTCATACACAAAAAAATGTTTTTACTCTAAGAGAAGGTTGAAACCTGCATCATAGAACACACAATGAGAGAACAACCATTCCCGATGGCACATATAATAAGAGGGGGAAAACATCAATAGCCTAATGCCGATGATCCAACATACCCAACCTAGTTGTAACTCAATTGAGATATACCACTCGATTGATAAAAAATACAAATGTAACAACACGGGCAACCCTCATGACACTTATCCAGAGAGCACGCTCAACAGAAATCGTCACGGAAGAAGTCACCTGGTGACTAAAATACCCCAACTCTTCTTGTAGGGGATCCCACCTAGGATCTGCAGGGGGACACCTAAAACCATAGATGGAAGACCAAACTCAGAAATGGTATCATGCAACACCCAAATCTGGATCAATTATTCTAGTAGAGGATTAGCACCCAAATATTGTTCATCACACCGGTACTGAGAACTCTGTCGAGGAAAACATCATGATCTCGATCTGACACCCCATAGATCATATCGCTCAGATTAGGGATCATTTCTCAAGTACTATTGGTCATGACAATACCTCAGACCCCATATAGTAAATCATCTAAACGCGCCAAAGAAATCCGAAAGAGAAAATATCAATACACAGCTAGAGGCTCATCTCCTAGGGCTCACTCGGGCTCCATCCCCTACTGGAACATCCTGGGTAGAAGATCAATGCCCACATAAATATTGGTCACATCAATTCTGAGAAATAAACAAGGGAAACACTAAGGGATGTGAGGATCGTGTCGAGCCTCTCAGGGTGACACATTCTCCAAATTCGTTGAGTCTTCTATCAAAGATAATTGAGACAACTCACTCTACAAAGCAATAATTCACCCACACTACACCTACGTAAATTAGCCCAAGAGGGGTCACAAGACGTTAAAGGAGACGTGATACCCTAAACCCTAAAAAGTAGTCATAGAGGGTACACAATCTGTTTAAGGTGACTTGATCCTGAAAACCCACATAACTAATGGACTAGAGGGCCTACTAAACCCAACTAATCGAAACATCACCATTCTAGTGTACAGGGAACCACTCAAACCAGCTAGTAGTAAAATCACCCAAAGTGACAACAGGGACCCATTCACCCCAGCTAGAAAATATAACTATTCTAAGATATCCACATGAAATAGCTTTCACACCACATCTCCTAGGTCTAAATTATGGCCACAATTGCATTCTATGTGGAAAAACACATATGATGGGCTATTCACTTGCCTAAAATGGAAAACTAGTGAAAAAGGTACTTTTCACCCAAACTGGTCCTCATGTGGCCCCCACTTTGATCTTGGAACATATCAAATAAATAACTTTGTTGTGATAATATTGTAAAAACACATGGGATCGAGTACTCACTCATCCAAAACATACACCCAGCAAAAAAGATGCATCACGCCAGAAACACCCAAAATAGGCCTCATGGGGCCCACCCCCAAATTTCAGATTAAGCATAAAAAATTTATCTTGAAAGTGTGCTATACCATCAAGGTCACAATGCCACTAACGATGTGTCAATCGGAAGCTCTATTCAAAAGTTATGGCAGGTCAAAGTTGAATAATAATATATTATTATTATTTAAACATTTCCTAGCCCCAAGGCATGAACCAAACTCATAAAATTATTGAACCATGTACAAAGGGTCTATTTCATTGTGAGGGTTACATCCCCATAGACAAATAACAAATCGGACTAATGGTTTGCGAGTTATGGGGGTTTAAAGAACCTGCATACATTTCCGGTTGGACCACTCTCGTCGCCATCCGGACCATCATTGCCATCCTAGTAATCCACCAAAATCCATAGGAAAACATTATATGAAGCATTGGTACCACTCTAGTGGTCCAAAAATTAATTTGGGGCCAGATCTGAAATCCACAGGATGCGATCTCCACAGACTCAGTCTCTGCTGGAGATTTGTCGCCTATTTCATGAGGTGAAAAGTTGGCAAATATTCCACTCGCATTCATGCATCCTTTAATGCTCAAACCTCTAAG
Organism: Viscum album; assembly: GCA_963277665.1. Lineage (NCBI taxonomy): Eukaryota > Viridiplantae > Streptophyta > Magnoliopsida > Santalales > Viscaceae > Viscum > Viscum album. The sequence continues at coordinate 1,418,266,020 of OY728148.1, forward strand.
CCATCATATATCCAAAAACCTTGGATCAAAAAATTCTCATAGTCATGCTCTGCTAGACGTTTGGACGTCATTTCTTTGTATCAAAAATTTAACGATGAAGAACGGAAAACAATGGACGAAAAACATGAAGAATGAAGAATTGAAATCTCAATATGATGATGGATGTTGTTAGTTTCACCATTTTGAGATACAATCAGAGTAGAAGAAATGAAAACTAATCAAAAACAATAACAAAACATTGATTGGGCAGAAGTAGAATCATAAAGAAGAAAGCCACCTAGATTCTAGATTCGTCTTTTTGTTCACTGCGCTCTAATCTACTAACGCCTGCATTTTCATCACAATCTGATGATGTTCGGACGTTGAATCACCATCAGCTAGAGCTCTACCATCTGGAAGGTAAATTATCCAACACTAGCTCATTTCTCTTAAATCATATTTATACGAGGCTGATAGCAGCCGTAGAATCCAAACCCCTTGCACCCACTCAATTGAGGTCACCCCTAGGGAAAATCTTCTCTACGAACTCAACGACGGTCTCAGATTTCCAATTCCATCCCTTGTTCAAAATTTATTCAAATTATTTTTTCAAATAAAACAATTTTTATTTATTTATTTTATTTATGATTTTTTCCTCTGATACTTTTTCCACAGAAGGCATGCGCTCGCAAAAGTTATACCCCACCTAGGGTAAACATCATGTTTCAGACTCAATAATGGACTTAAATTTCTAATATGAGCTATAATTTTAGAGATAACCTATTTATGTCATGTTAAAAGTATAATAATACTTAATATTTTTATAAAAACATTTCTGGGAACACTAGGACTCGGAATCACACACCGTCTCTACGCCTATCTCTGGAATTATTCAAAGAAATAATCCAAAGTTTGACAAGGCCAAACACAAGTCACTACAAATACATTTTGAAAAATAATAAAATTTCGAAACAATAAGTTCTGTATGATTTTATATCCAGATAATAAATTATGTACCCATCAAAAAGGACATAAGACTCTCTTAAATGAGGTTGAAAATCCACTTAATGGTAATCATTGGGATACCTTGACTAAAATCTCATTTTTAAGGCCTTGATGGACTTGATGTCATCAAAAACCATGAACATAGTTCTCCTAGGTCACTGGGCCATAGATATCATCATATTCGTTGATTTTATATGTGGTGAAGCCCAAATGGATGCCCAAATCAAATGTTGTGATCATTTGAAGTTAATGTAATGTTTTAACCTTATCTTAAACTATTCATTAATTCATTGAATTTTCATGTCATCCAATTTTTATTAAATGATTATTACTTAGTAATAATTTCATAATTAATAATTAATAATATTTTTTTATAAATTTATAATCCATTTTTACTAAATATATAATATATTAAGTGTAAAGGCCTATTTAGCCATATCTAAACCATATTTAAAAATATATATATTATATTTATATCAATATAAATATATTTATATATTAATATATTAATATATTAATATATTATTTTTAATGAAATATAATTTTTAACCTTTATCAATGCTAGAAAAAATGTTGATAAAGGGGTCATTTATCTGTGCTTGTAAAAAACGTTGGTAAAAGCCTCCCCTTTATTAGCATTTTTTTCTAACACTCATAAAGGGCCACCTTTGTTAGTGATTTGTTTTTCTAGTGATAATAAAGAAACCCATTTATCATAACATTTTCTATAATGATGATAAAGGGGGGCTTTATCATTTCTTTGTTTAGCACTGATAAAGGCCCCCTATATCAGTTCTTTTCTTTAGCTCTGAAAAAGGTCCCCCTTGTCAGCACTTTATCTATCACTCATAATGGGCGCCGTTATTAGTGCTTAGAAAGATGCTATTAAATCCTAGAACTGTAAAAGTAATAATCTTTAGTAGTGATATGATCTTGTTGACTACATGAACTAATGTTATAATTTCTTATGCCATGATTCCATGCCTATGATCACTCTCTTTGTGATATAATGTTATTACTCCCATGATATGATATTTCATCATTTTTATACCCATATTAGGACTTATATCTCAATATTTTACTGATCTATTTCTTCGCGTTAACCTATGTTGTTTTAAGAGGACCTATGAGACTTAGAATCACTCAAATGATATTAAAGAAAGGAAACGATGTTATGTTTTAAGATCTTTTATTTATGTGTCTCATCATCCACATACCCTAGACCCTAGATCCTCAGCTTGTATTTATTATAAAATATGTTAAAATATTATTTAATAATATACATTTAAGGTTTGGGTTTCTTTACATGGTATCAAAGTAAGGACTAGTTATTTATATAGATAATGATTAAAGGACAATATTGAAAACCCTAATGATTCACCTAAGCACAGGATAAGATCTAGATATTTTTGTAACGTATAGATTATGTGGTTTTCCTATAAATACGTCCATTTTTGGAAACTAAAAGAGGATTTTATTTTTATATAGATGTATCCAGTGTTAATAACCCTAATATTATTTGGTTGAGTATATATTGGCCATCATTCTGATGCATGGTGAATATACCCATTCTGTGAACCAGCTTTGAAACTCTTGAGGGATGTTCTTTATATAATTTAAATTATATTTTCAAACAATTATCCAGGATTTAATCATATTTTATAAGTATTTGGGTTTAAAAACCAAATTAGAAGATGCCGATGTATAATGTAACACCTGGATTACGAAATATTTTATTTAAATAATTTTTATTCTTTAGTAGCTTTCTTTGCACGCAATTGTGAGTTTAAATGAACTATCAGATGCCCTTATTATAAAATTACCATTATACCCTACCTGTTAGGTTAATATAAATAATTATAACTAACTTATGAAAATTCATTATGAATTCATTAGCTATCAATTACTTATGAAAAATATAAATCAATTAAATATTTGTATTTTTGAGTGAATTCTTTTAGGTAATGAAATGAATGAGATATATATGTGTTATATACTTGATAAAATATTTTTTATATTCATTCAATGGATATTTCTGTCATAAGTAATGAATAAAGCCATATTTGATGAATAAAAATCAATTTTAAAATATTAATTTTACACCTTTAAATAGAAATCATATTTTAAATTAATATTTTAACACATAAATAATTTTTATATGAAAAAATAATCATTTTATTTTTAATTGGGATATAAAAATTTACTTTGGATAAATTTATGATATTTTTCTGATAACTTTCATGTTTTGATGAATAGTTAAAATACACTAAATTTTAATTGAAAATAACTTTTTTCATTGAAATAATTTATATGGATAAATTATATTATTGAATTATTTAAAAGTATAAATATAATAGATTTTTACCCTTTTTTATAATGAAGACCATCGCATTAAATATTTCATTTAATTCATATGTAAAAACATTTCAATCTTTTATAATGTTTTAACATATAAAAAACTCGTTCTCTAATTTCTAACAACGGGATTGATTTAAAATTAATTAATATAAATACTGTTTTTTTTTTAATTTTAAAAATGGAGTCTATATTTTGAATCAGTAGGTCTAAATTATGTTAATAGGCTACTTTTCTTTTTGGGAATTATGAATAGTAACATTAGTAATTATTTTTATTACCATATTTAAAGGTAAATTGGGTAAATAAGGGTAAAAAATAATCTAAAATTCCCTTAACACCATTGAAAATTTTATTGGATGAATAAATATGACCCTTATCATCTATAGTTTTAAATTTAATCACTTTATGGCCACTTACCTATGAATATGACAAGAATGTAAGAAAACTAATGAATGTGACAAATGTCACAATCTCATATTATATAACTATATTAATTTTAACATATGGATAACTAGAAGATAATATCAAATTTAGATATTATTTGTAAATATAAAACAATTACATACATTATAGAAATTTATTTATAATTTTTAGAGGCTAAATAATTACTATTAATGGTGACACAGTAGTGATGTAGAACATATTTTATTAATAGAAATATCAAATAAATGATATTAAAAATATTAAAATAAATATAATATTAACTAATTAAAGTTCTACAAGAATTTTATAGGTAAATATGACATTTTAGGAGTGTATAAAATATTTGGGTTTGAATTTAGCTTCTGTGTGACTTTTATTTAATGTCAAATTAATGAATAGTGTCAAAATTGATACTATTGACATTTTATAAAAATAAAATTTTATTAAATTATTTAAAAATCCTAAAAATATTTAAAAATTACAAAGTGATACTTATAAGGTCAAAACGTTCAAAAACATTCCATTTACGGTCAATTAACACCTTATAAGTAAATATTTATAACCATTAAATATTTAGAATGTTATTATAACAATTAAAATTAAATAGAATAAGTATGTATTAATAAAAATAATAATTATTACATTGACATAAAAACCTGTCTAAATTTTATTTTTTGTTGATATTACAACCCTATATCATCACATATTTTAAATTGGGACATTTAGGAAGATTTTAATAGGGGTTTTATTTTATTATAAATTAATATTTGTTAGGTTTTCAAAAGTGCCCCTCACCTAAATTATAAAAGGGCACCGCCTCCCTCACCTATTCACTTAATTTTGAGCCTTAAATATCAGCAAATGCCTTCCATTTTTCCTTCTAGACTTCCCTATATTAATTCTATTGGTTTTTTCTTCTTCAAATACCAACTCATTTTCCCTAATATGAAATTTAAAGAAGGCAAATTAAGGAAGAGGTAATCTCTTCTGCAGATTCTTTCAAAATTATATCTTCTCTTACTTACTCTTCATTAGTTTTTTCAGTATAAAGTAATAAAATATGTATCACTCATATACTGAAATGTTTTTAAAAATATGATACAATCATATTTCACCTTCTATCCAAACTAAGAAAAACAAAATCATCATGCGTTTGTACGTATGGTTTACCATCTCCACACTGTGGTGTAATATGTTTTTCACCACCACCTTACATTGATGGGTATAATGGTGTAAATAATAAATGTATATGATTATTATAACATGATATTAATTAAGAGATATTATAGATAGTCCACTTTTATACCATTCAATAATTATGGGATAGATATTGTTGCTCGTGCGTACGTATGGCTTACCATCTCTACAGTGAGATGTGATTCGTTCCACAAAATATTCACTAAAGAAGTATTATATAAATGAATTGAATATATATAAATATTATATATATTATAAAAATACCATTCTATAAATGATATAACTAAAACATAAAAATAAGAATAAGAACTTATTTGGAAAACATGCATAAGAACATAAAGCAGTTAAAACACGAATAACGTGTAACAATGAAATGTTACAAGAAAACAGATCAAAATATGATCATAAATGTTATCATAAAAATATTATGATTCTATAATGAATCAGTAATATTATTTAAATCATTATACAGGAAGTTCGGATACATACGAAGCATATCGGACCTAAAATAATGGATAATTTTACAATATCGTTTTTATATGAGATTATTTATATGTAAGTATTTATTATTGTATGTTTATCATCCACATTCAAGTTTTATAATTATGTAATATTATTTATTTACTTCCAAAAAAAATTAATGTTATTGTTAACCTTTATTTAATTTTTATTAAATGGTATGAAAGGAATATTATTTAATTATTCGATTTTAGTTACTTCTTGACTTTTTCGGAAAAAGTATGAGGAGAATGTTTTTTTTACTTATATGGAATAAATGAATTTTTACAGTTTCATAAATCCTTATTTCCATTAATATTCCTCTACATGATTTCAAGATTATTTTTAACTAAATTCTTTTCTTTTAAAATTACATGGAATTTTGAGAAAACAAAATGTTTTTGAAAAATAAAGGATATTTTCCTTAGGAATTAAGTTCAAGTGTTTTATCAAAATTATTTTCAATCTAAGATGTCATATGTTATGTTTATATACCTATTATTACTTTGATTTTATTATGTTTATGATGTAATTTTTTTTATTAAATCCATTTATTTTAAATTTATTGTAATGGAATTATGTTTAAGAACCCCATTTTATTTAATGGGTTATACTAGGATAAATGATTTATGATTATTTGCCACATGTAAGAATGGTTTCACTATGAGATGGGTGGGACCTATATCTCCCTCTAATTCATTGGGTAAATATTTATATTTCATGAGATAAACATGACTATAATGGAAAGTAAATCTAGCTTAGTAATACAGGGCTAGAACAAGGAGTGAACTCGGTCTAGTACTGGACTTTTTCTGCTACGATGGTCTTAGAAATGAGCCATGAATAATAAGAAATGATTTTATATGATTTTGTATTTATGCAACAAAATTTCATGTCTTATTTTATGACTATTGGGATTACATTTCACTTTTATGATTTATCCCATGACATGATGTTATGATCTTTCATATGTAGGATAATATTTTAAAATGTTATGTTCTTATGAATATGATATGATTGATATTTCCTTTGTTTACCCTTTATGAGAATTTGAGCTCAACCTTTCATATTTTTCTTTTCTCTGGGTTATGAAGAAGTTTCTTAAGAATGATATGCCAAAAATGATTCTATTTAGGAGGAAATAAATGGAAGGAAATGCAGATGTTTTATAAACCAGTTGTTTATGTTTCCTAGTTTAAAAAGATACTATACGAATACGGTCATGTAGTGGTTTCATTATATGTTGTAACGAATATAATTCAATTCAGAAGTAATATCAAGGTATTTAAAGTATGGGTTGCTGTTATTTTTATTAGAAGAAAGGTATAGTTAACCATTGGAAACTATGATGAGAAAGCCTCAATAAGAACCCTAGTGATATGTCTATATATAGGATAGAATCCTAGTGTGCTAGAAATAACAATGAATAACATAGGATAAAACCAAAAGTTTCATAAATTGAAATTTTTTTCTTGATTATGTGGCTTTCCTGTAATTATTATTGTTTCTCACACTATGCTTCTTGGTTTTAGTCAATGGCTAGAACCCAAATGAATTATGTTAATGTTGAATATGATGGGAAATACAATGATTTTCCACCGGGGAAACCAAATGTTATGGGAGAATGAATGCAAAATATTGTATCCATGATCGCACAATGTTCTCAAGCTATGAATCATTCCAGACTTCCAAACGATCAAAGGAGGGAGTAATATTCTGTTGAATCCTTCATGTGGCAGTATCAACCTTTATTCAGTAGGTCTTATATTAAATTAGTGGCTGAACGGTGGATCGATACCACTAAAAAGATATTTCCAATTATACAATGTTTTGAACATGATAAAGTCATCTTATCAGTATATCATTTTTGAAGGTGAACTGATTAATGGTAGAATATTATCAAGAATATGGGGCAAGGATATGAAATTTTGTCCATGAAATGGGTCAAGTTCAATACCTTATTTTTAAATATTTACTTTACTCTTATTATTAGAAAAAATATGGAAAAGGAGTTCCTTGAACTTAATCAAAAGGTTGATCAATCTGTTGGTACCTTTGATGCGAATTTTACAAGACATACAGGGTATGCTTCTGGAATTATTATCCAACTATAGAGTAAAATTGATTGATTCTATAAAAGATTAAAAATATTTCTACAAAGGGAATTATCCATAAGAGACTTTAATAGCTACGAGGAAATTTTCTGATGTGCTCAAAAGTTTGAGATTGTGATTGGAGTAACCCACCAGTCATATGGGTTTGATAAAAAGAGAAAAATGGAAATAAAAGAAAATCTAAAGACCACACGGAAAAGAAGATGAGTTTTACCTTATTCTCAAAGTTTGGAAACAAATATAAATGGAATTGTATTAAAGGGACTAGTAAATGATGTATGTGTGGAAAAGAAGGTCATTAGGAAATTGAATACTACAGTGATTGGAAAATATGGCTAATGATGTGAAAAAATAAGAGGTTACATAGAATTCACCTCCTACACTTCAATGTTACAAGTGCAAGGAAATGGGGAATTATTCCAATCAATGCCCTAATCCAAGATTTATTGAAAATTATCGAAGTTAATAGACTTTTAAGGCCAAAGACAACAGAAAGTCACATGCAATTACAATCATCGACATGGAGTATGATAATGAAGTGGTGAAAGGTACACTTTCCATCCACTCTAAAGTAGAAAATGTTTTATTGGATTCTAGATGAACCCTCTCTTTTATTTTTTATGAATTTTAAAAGGGTATCACTGTATAACCTCAAAAATTAGATGTTGAGTTAGTTGTTCCAAATCCAAATGGCACAACGTTCACGTCAAAAGTTTATAATTTTTTTCCGATTGAAGATTGTTGGAAAGTGATTATTATAGATATTTTCATCCTTCATATAGTGGAATTTGATGTGATTCTTATCATGGATTGGATTTCTCTATGTAGATCTCATTTCAATTGTCAAGGAAGGGATGTTACATTTCATATTCCAGAACAATCTATGATCATCAGTCGATTCAAGAATGAATATAACCTTCTAGTAGAAATTTCATTAATCTTATGGTTCTTGATTTGAACAAATGAAGGTTATTTATCTAAAATGGTTGGGGAGAAACTCATGATTAATAATAAACCCATTGTATAGTAGTTTGATGATGTCTTTCTTGAATAATTTTCAGGTCTTCTACCAGATCATGAAGTTGAATTTTCAATAGAACTCATACAAGGTGCTATGCCTATTTCAGAGACACCATATCGAATGGAACTAATTGAGTTACAGGAATTAAAGAAGAAAATCCAATAGAATCTTGTTAAAGGATTAATATTCCCTAGTACATCACCTTGGAGAGCACCTATTCTGTTTGTTAAGAAGAAATATAGATCAATGAGACTCTGTATTGATTATCAAGAACATAACAAGATCACTATCAAGAAAAAATATCATCTTCCACACATTGATAACTTATTTGACCAAATATGGGGAGCTCTATACTTTTCCAAGATTGATCTTCATTCTGGATATCATCAACTATGGGTTAGAAGAAGGATATACCAAAGGTGACATTCTTCACAAGGTATGGTCACTATGAATTTATAGTGATTCATTTTGGTCTTAATAAATCCCCCACAATCTATATGTATCTAATGAATAGAGTCTTTAGAGACTATCTTGACCAGTTTTTGGTAGTCTTTATAGAAGATATTCTTTTTTATTCAAAGAGAATGGAAGAACATGAAGATCACTTTACAATTGTACTAAAGACCCTGAGAAAGTAGAATCTTTATGACAAATTTACCAAGTTTGAATTTTTGATTCAGAAAGTTTTATTTTTGGGTCACATAATCTCAAGATAGGGGATATCTATGGATCTAGCTAAAACAGAGGTTATTCAAACATGATCGAGACTAACAATAGTAACTGAGATCCAAAGTTTTCTTAGTTTGGATGGATATTAATGATGTTTTTTGAAAAAAAATTACTATTATTTAATCCACACACCATGTTGACTCTGAAAGGATTTAAGTATGTTTGGATAGAGGAATGTGAAGGGAATTTCAAAGAGCTAAAAAAAAGGTTAGCTAGTGCACCTATGCTCAAACTTTCTTTTAGTGGAGAAATGTTTTTGATCTACAACAATTCATCCAAGAAGGGTTGGGATTTTTTCACATGAAAAATTATAGGGTGATAGCTTATTCCTCACGAAAGATGAAAATCCATGATCAAAATTACACAACTCATAATTTGGAGTCAGTTGTATTAATCATTGCATTAAAGATATAGAAGCATTATCTTTATCGTGAATGGTTTGATATTTATACTCATCATGAAAGTTTAAAGTATATTTTCACATAAAAGGATATGGATATGAACCAAAAAAGATGGTTGGATTTTAATAAAGATTATGACTTCTCAATACATTACGACCCTAGAAAAGCACAAAAGGCGGTAGATGAATTAGGTCAACAAGACCATGCTATCATATCCATGATGAGGATCACAAAATATCCAATACTTATGGATTTTAAAAGGATGGATATTGAAATTTTAAAGGAAGGGGTAATATTATCTTTCTCAAATGAATGTTCAACCATTAATACAAGTGAATATTGAGGAGGCACAGAAGGAAGATGTAGAGCTAAAAAAGAAGGTTAGAAAGTTTCATGAATTCAACCATCATTGTGATGAAATAACAAGGTTCGGGAATTAGGTTTTTATTTATTCCATATCAAAAATAAATAAGGTGTTATTGGATAAGGCTCATAGTTCTTCAATCTCTATTCACCCTAGAAGCACAAAGATGTACAGGGATATGAAAGAGTACTTCTGGTGTGATGGAATTAAAAGACATGTTGTCGAATAAGTCTATCGATGCTTGGTTTGTTTGTAAGTTAAATCTGAGAGATATAAGTCTAAGGGTATGTTAAAACCATTACCCATAAACTAACGGATATAGTAAAACATCACTATTGAATTTTTCCTCAGACTTCGCAAAACATCCAAAGGAAATACTCTATCTAGGTTATAGTTGATCATCTTACGAAGTTGGAACATTTAATTTCTATTAGAGAGGATTTCTCTCTTGATTATATTTCCATGATATATGTAAATAAAGTGGTAAGATTTCATGGAGTACCACTTTCCATTATATCTGATCAGGATCTGAAGTTTACCTCTATGTTCTAACAAAGTCTTCAGCATACACTAGATACAAAGTAATGTTTTACCACTTCTTGTCATCCTTGGACAGACATTCAGTTTTAAAGGACAATTCAAACTCTAAAACACTTGTTGAGAGCTTGCTCTATAGATTTCAAAGGTGGTTGAGACCAACAACTAACATTGGTGTAATTTTCATACAATAATATCTTTTATTATAGTATTCAAATGGCTTCCAATGAATACCTATATGGAAGGAAGTGGATGACTCCAACTTTCGGAGATGAAGTTGGGAAAAAGAATGCTATTCGGACCTAATCTTGTTGACCAAATAGCAGAACCTGACAGATCAATTCAACAACACCTAAGAGTAGCTCAAATTCAATAAAAAAGGTATGCTAAAAAATGAATAAAAGACCTATATTTTAACACGGCTGATAAGGTATTCATATGAATATATCCCTGTAATAGAGTAGTGAGATTTTGAAAAACGGTAAAGCTGGTCCCTAGGTATATCGGTCCTTCTGAAATTTAGGATCATGTTAGGAATGTAGTTTACTGATTGGTGTTTCAAAAAAATCTCTCTCAAGTTCATGATGTATTCCATGTATCTATCTTGATAAAGTAAATACCTGATACTTCACATGTACTAAGCTCAGAAGTCATACCGTAGGATCAAGATATTTTTTATGAAAAACAACCGATAGGGATTCTGGATCGTAGAGAAAACGTTCTATGAAACGAGAACACTTGCATGGTTATAGTGTTATGTGAACCACCAATTTGAAGAAGTTACATGGGAACTTGAGGATATTATAAGGGAGAGGTATCCTCATCTATTTTTTTCAAGTGAAAATTTTCAAGGGAAAAATTCAGTTTAAGGGGTAAATAATGTAACACCTGGATGTTTTCATGAAAAAATTTCTTTAAATAATTTTTATTCTTCATAATATTTCATTGAATGAAATTGTGAGTTTAAAAAAACTATGAGATGTCATTATTTTAAAATTAATATTATAGTCTAGCCAGTAGGTTTGCAGTAGTAATTATAACAAACTTAGGAAAATTCATCATGAATTTATTGGCTGTCAATTATTTATAAAAAATATAAATCAATTAGATATTTGTATTTTTGAGTAAATTATTTTAGGGTAATGAAATTAATGAGATATATATGTGTTATATACTTAATAAAATATCTTTTATATTCATTCACTGGATATTTTAGTTAGAGAGTTTGAATAAAACCCTATTTGATGTAAAAAAAATCTATTTCAAAATGTTAATTATACACCTTTGAATGGAGAACCCATTTTAAAATAATATTATTAACATTAATAATTTTTATATAAAAAAATAAAATTTTTATTTTTATGCATCACATAAAAATTTACTTGGGATAAATTTCTGATATTTTCTGATAACTTTCATGTTTTGATGAATAATAAAAATATGATAAATTTTAATTGAAAATATCATTTTTCATTGAAAGAATTTATATGGATAAATTATATTATATAATTGTTTAAAAGTATAAATATAATATATTTTTACCATTTAATTTAATTAAGGTCATTGAAATTAATTTTACATTGAATTTATACGTAAAAACATTTCAATGTTTTACATGTTTTGACTTTTAAAAAACTTTTTATCTCATTTCCAACAACGGGATTGATTTTAAATTAATTAATAAAGATTCTATGTTTTGAAATTTTAAAAATGGATTTAATATTTTGAATCATTAGGTTAAAATTATTTTAATAAGCTACTTTTGTATTTTGTCATTATAGAAAGTAACTTTAGTAATTGTTTTTCTTACCCAAGCTAAAGGTAAATTAGGTAAATATGGCTACAAATAATATTATAATATTACCTTAAAACCTATAAAAACTTATTGGATGAATACATTAAATGCATATCATCAATATTTCTAAATGGAATCACTTTATGGCCACTTAACGATGAATATTACATAAATGTAATAAAAACTATTGAATGTGACAATATGTCACAATCTAATTTTATATAAATATACTAATTTTAGCATATAGATAACTAAGATATAATATTGACTATGGATAATATATCTAAAGATAAAATAATTAAATATGTCATATAAATTTATTTATAATTTTTAGATATTAAATAATTACGATTAATGATGACACAATATTGATGTAGAAATTATTTTATTAATAGAAATATCAACTAAATGTTATTAAAAATATTAAAAAAAATATAATATAAACTAATTAATGTGATCCATGAATTTTCTAGGTGAATATGAAATGTTATTAGTGTATTAATTTTTTTTTGAATTTATCTTTTGTTTGAATTCTATTTAAATTCAAATAAATGAATAGTGTCAAAATTAACACTATGGACCTTCTATAAAAACAAAATTTTATTAAATTATTTAAAAATATTTAGAAATTAAAAATTAATAATTAAAAGTTCTAAAATATCATAAAATATACATTTATGGTCAATTAACACCATATAAGTAAATATTTATAACCATTAAATAATTAGAATGTTATTACCACAATTAAAATATAATATAATAAGTAAGTGTTGATTAAAATGATAATTCTTAAATTGACAAAAAACCTGAACTAAAATTTATTGGTTGATGATATTAAAACCCTATCCCATCTAATCTTTTAATTTGGGTCATTTTGGAGTATTTTATGTGGGGTTTCATTTTATTATAAATTAATATTTTGTAGGTTTCCAAGAGTACCCATCACCTCAATAATAAAAGGGAACCTCCTCCCTCACCTCTTCACTTAATTTTGAGCTTTAAATCTTAGAAACCCCCTTCCATTTTTCCTTATAAACTTCTCTATTTTCGTTATAGAGGTTTTGGTATTCTTCGAAGACCAACTCGCATTCCCTAAAATGAAATTTATAGAATGCACGTCAAGGAAGAGGTAATCTCTTCTACTGATTTTTTCAAATTTATCATACTTTCTTTTCATTCGTTTTCTCATTATAAAGTAATAACATAAGTATAAATAATCTACTGAAATGTTATTATAAATATGAAACAACCCTATTTCATCTTCTACTCATCATACAAAAATGTATATCACCGCGTGTGTGGATGTACGGTTTACCATCTCCACGTCGGGATGTAATCTATTTTCCACCACCACCTAACATGGATGGGTATAATGGTGTAAATAATAACTATACATGATTATTATAACCTGATACTAATAATGAGATATTATACACCATCCACATTAATACCATTCAACAATTAAGTGAACGATATCGTCGCTCGTGCGTACGTACGACATACTGTTTCAATGGTGCGATGTGATTCATTATACATAATCTTCATTAAAGAATCATTATATAAATTAATTGAATGTATAAATATGATATATATTATAATAATACTATTCTTTAAATGATATAACTATAACTTAAATATAGAAATAAGGACTTATTTGGAAAAAACATGCATAAGAGCATAAAGCACTTAATACCTGAATAATTAGTAACAATGAAGTGTTACTAATAAAATGATGAATATATGATTATAAATGTTATCATAAAAATTATTAGGATTATATATTAAATCAGTAGTATTATTTAAATCATTATACATGAGGTTCAGATACCTATGAAGCATATCGAACCTAAGGTAAGGGATAATTTTTCAATCTCATTTTTATCCGAGATTGTTTATTCGTAAGTATTTACGGGGGTATATTTATCATCCAAATACATGTTTCCTAATTATGTAATATTATTTATATTCTTACAAAACTTTTTAAAGTTAATTTTACCCTTTTATTAATTTTTATTAAATGGTATGAAAGGAATCTTTTATTGTTACTCAATTGGAGGTATTTTTTGACTTTTCTGACAAAAGTGCGAGGAGAATGTTTTTTTCTTATACAGCATGAATGGATTTTTAGAGTTTTATGAAACCTTATTTCCATGAAGCTTCCTATACACGATTTAAATATTATTTTCAACTAAATAATTTTCTTTTAAAATTGTGTGTCATTTTGAGAAAGGTTTTTTTTGAAAAATAAAGGATATTTTCCTCCGGAATTAAGTTCAACTGTTTTATAAATATTAATTTCCATCAAATATGAAATAGGGTTATGTTTATATCTCTATTAGTAAATTGATTTGATTTTGTTGATTGTGGAATTATTTTTATGAAATCAATTTATTTTAAATGGATTATGACTGAATGATGATTAAAAAACCCCATTTTATTTCATGGGTTATGCGATGATAAATGATTTATGATTTTGTGGCACATATAAGAATGGTTTCATTATAAGATGGGTGGGACTTTTATTTCCCTCTAATTCATTGGGTAAATATTTATATCTCATGATATAGATATGATTGTAATGGAATGTAAATCTCGTTCACTAATGTAGGGCTGGAATGAGGAGTGAACTTAGTCCAGTAATGGACTTTGTCTGCTATGTTAGTCTCAGAAATAACACTCAACTAATATGAAATGATTTTCTATTATTATGTGTGTATGCCATAAAATTTCATGTTTTATGTTATGACTATTTAGATTAAATTTCAATTTTATGATTTATCCCATGACATGATATTATGATCTTTTATATGCAGAAGGAGATTTTCAAATGTTATGTTCTTATAAATATGATATGATTGATATTTCCTTCGTTTACCCTTACTAAGCATTTGAGATCACCCTTTCATTTGTTTCTTTTCCCAAGGTCAAGAAGAAGGGTATTAAGTATGATATACCAAAAAGGAGTTTTGTTATGACTAAATAAATAGGAGACAATGTAGATGTTTTATGAATCGTTTTTTTATGTTTCGCAATTTCTAAAGACACTATACCTATATGGTCTAATCATGGTTTTGTTATATGTTGTAATGAATGTAATTCAATTATGAATTAATATAAATGTATTTAAATTATGGGATGTTATTGATAATATTAATTTAAACTTTTATATTCATAATTTAGGATTTTCCCATAACTTATGAGTTACTCATTCTAAGTTTAAGTTTTACCTCGTAAATATATAAATCAAATTATTCATATACACAACATTCTTTCATGTTAGAAAATGGTTGTATGTAGGAGGAAACATGTTAACCATATGTTCCATTTGAAATGTGATGAAATCCTTGATGAAATGCTTAACATAGTGACAATAAGAGATGATAAATTCATCGCTATAATGGAATAATTGACTCTTATTGTGAATAATAACATGAATCACATGGAACACCCTGAGAGAGAGTAAAATAATGTTTATTCCTATATGTAAAAAAGGCATCCAATGTTTAGTGGATCTACTGATTTCATTATCATTGTACAATGGATTAACTCCTTCAATAATATTTTCTTTATCCTTCAATGATTTGAATAAGAGATGGTTATATTGGTTATCTATCACATTAAGGGAGAAGCTGATTAGCGGTCTTAAATGATAAGTAATATAAAGAGTAAGGAATACATATAATCCATGGTGTGTAATGAATTAAATAAGAGTTTTATCAATAAGTACATCCAAAAAACTTTTTATATTAAAATGTATAGGGATGTTCTTTCACTCAATCAAAAGTAAGATTAATCTATCAGGTATTATGATTCGTACTTCACAAGACATGTTCAATATGCTTCTCACCTTTTCATTATCCCTGAAATCATGATTGACCATTTCACTAGGGGGTTAAATCGTAGAACTCGTAAAGTATTGGTGATTCGAGACTTTTATAATTATGAATAAGTTATTAGATGTTCCCTTAATGTGGATATAAAAATTAGTGATTCTCAAGAGATTGGAGATAAGAAAAGGTTAGTGGAGATTTACCTCGGGAATCACTAGATAAAAACTTTGATGATAAGATGTTCCAAAATCCTATATAGAAATGGTATGGGAAGAAACATCTTGGAAACTATCTCGAGGGGGAAGGAATCTCTTCAAGTGTGAAGTGGATGGGAATGTATCTTACACATGTTAATGTTAAAGGAAAACTACAACCAACACGATCAAATAAAAAAATATCTATACCAGTGCACAGTCTATTGTTTTAGTGTTTTAACTATACAAAAAACAAACATTATGAAAATCAATACACTAAACCAAGGGTTATCAAAGCAAACCAAATACAACAACCTCAAATAGAAATATATAAAGGGTGGGATTATGCTATTACTACTACAGAGGTTGAATAAGAGAATTATATGGTGATAGTTATATGGGTTATTCATTCAAGAATATTGAATATACTATTTGATTCTAGTTTTATGCATTATTTAATATTAATCAAGTTTAGTAGAAGAATTAAAACATTTCCATAAAACATGGATGTCAAATTATCTATGAAAACCATTAATAGAACTATTTTTTTCATCTCAAAAACATATCACTTTCCCAATTTTTATATGTGGGACAATTAAAATGGTGTATTATACTATGAATAGAATTGTTTTCATTGTATAGAGATCAAATCAGCTGCGAGGAAAAGGAAATAACATTCCATATCCTGAATTATCATTTGAATAAATACATGTGTAAGGATGATGATGAATAATCATAGAAATATTCCAGATAATCCTTTTTTTGTATTCACATGTTTAACATTTTCTATCTGAAGTTATTAAACCATGGATAGAATTGTACTTAAATATATTCCCTCTCTAAGATAGTATATTTATGTATTTCGTGAATATTTTTTCAGATCTTTCTCTAGGTCGAGATGTTGATTTATTAATTTTACTTTAATATGGATCTCTAAGGATATCCAAGACTCTGTATAGAAAGGCCCCCATTGAACTAAAATAATTTAAGGAGATATTACAAGAACCATTATGCATGGGTTTTAGATTCCCAAGTGAATCCCCATAGGGTAAACCAGTTCTATTCTTCCATAATAAGGATAGCTTGATACATCTCTGTATTGATTATCATAAACTCAAAAAGTTCATGATAAATAAAAAGTATTTGTTGTCATATATTGATGAACTATTCAACTGGTTCCATGGATATAAATACTAATCAAATGTGTCCTCCAATTAGGATATCATAAGTTAAATGCAAAGGAATAGGATATTCTGATGACTGCATTTTATTCAAGTTATAAGAACTATGAGTTCATAGTCATATTTTTCAGACTTATTAATTCTCCTAGAATCGTCATGTACATAATGAATATATTATTTATAAATTACCTAAATAAATTTTTGGAAGTCATTATAGATGAAATATCTATATGCTTCAAATTTAAGTCTAAATCTAAGGAGTATTTAAGTATTGTGCATAATATATTAAAGAAGGAGAAGTGTTTTTCAAAAGTACAGTAAATGTGAGTATTAGAGACAGAGTTTAAGTAACGGGGAATTTTATTATATGTAATGGGATATATATATATATATATATATATATATCCCTAAATGGATATGAAGATTGAGGATGGTCCAAGAGCATAATCTGTGGTGGAGATTGATATTTTCCTCATTTTACTTGTGTACTATTAGTGATTTCTAAGAAAATTCTCATGATTATCAAACACTCTAACCAATATTACATAAAATGGATTAATTTATATATGTATAGATGACTATTAATATATATTAAAGTATCTAAATAAGAGGTAAACCATCATAATTTGACTCACCATACCCACAAAAGGGGAAGGATTTGTTATATATAGTGATGCATCTAAAAAGGGTTTGGGTTGTATACTCATGTTGAATGACAAAGTACTAGCCTATTAATAAATATATTTAAATCTGCATGAGTATAATTATACAATGCATGATCCTGGTTTGGCCACAATAATATCTTCATTGAAAATTTAGAGGTATTAATGATATAGATAGAACGGTGATATATATATACCATAAGAGACTAAAATATAAATTCACATATAAGGATAACAACATGATACAATTAATATGGTTAGAGATTATAAAATATAATGATCTCTCAATCCACTACCATCCAGAAAAGTTAAATGATGTAGAAGATGCTCTAAGCTGAAAAGATCATGAAACCTTATCTATGATGAGAATTAAAAAGGATCGAATATTATTGGGTATTCAAATGATGGACATGAGAATCATGAATAAAGTAAGATCATCTTACTTTTCTTAAATTATTTCTCATCCATAAGTATTTTAGAAATCTAAGAAATCATAAAAGGATGATGTGGAGATATAGAAGAAGGTGAATTTTGTGGGGAAGGGAAAATATCTATGTTTAATTTTGATGATGTGGAAGTTGTCATATTTGGGAAATAGCAATGTTTAACCTCTAAACTAGAGTTGGAGAAGGAAATTTTGAATAATGCTCATATCTCAAAATTCTCCATCCACTAATTAAGCAACAATATGTACAGAGATCTCTAGAAGTAAAAATTCGGGGACAACATCAAGAAAGATATTGAATAATATAAATCAAATTTCCTATTTTTTCAATAGGTGAAGGATGAGAGGAAAAAATACAAAGTGATGAGACAACCATTTCTTATACCCACATGAAAATGAGAAAACCTCACTATGTAATTTTTCATGGGTCTACAAAACACATCAAAAGGGAACAATGATATATGGGATGTATTGGACCATATTAGGAAGACTAATCACTTCCATTATATTTAAGAGGATTTATCACACAATCACCTAGCAAATATATACATTATATAAGGGATAAGGTTACATGGAACACCACAATCAAATTATATGATCGAGATATTAGGTTCACCTCAATGTTATTCAAGATTCTAAAGTATTCTTTAAGCATAAAGTCGAAAATCAGTATAGCATATCATCCATGTACTAATAGAAAAATTTGAATGACTAATTAAAAAATTGTGTATATATTAAGAGATTTTCTTATATACTCCAAAGGAAGCTAGGATCAGCATCTTAATTTAGTCAAGTTCTCATTCAATAATAGTTTTTACTCAATCATTAAAATATCCCAATATAAAGTCCTCTATAGGAAGTGATGTAGAACAAATATGTTCTAGGATGATGTATGTGAAATAATGTTTCTAGGAACTGAGATTCTTGAATAAATAGAAGAAAATGTTTAGACCTTTCAACAACACATCAAACCAAGATAGAGTTGATAGAAAAGATATGAAAATAACCTTTTACTGGACCTCATGTTTATGGTAGGGGATAATGTGTTTCTTTGAATATATCTATGGAAGAGTATCATGGGGTTTGTGAAGAAAGGGAATATATGTCTATAATACATTGGTCTCTATTAGATCTTTGATCACATAGAAGCTATGAAATATCAAATAGCTCTCCCAAAAACCTGACCAAAGTATATAATGTATTTCATATATCCTTTTTGAGGTAGTGTATACCAGATCACTCACATGTACTAAATCTTGAGGTGGTAAAACTGGAGAATGATCTCTATTATAAGGAGTATCTTGAGATGATCTTTGACTATAAAGATAATTTTCTACATAATAAAAAAACTCGCCATGTCAATGAATATTAGAGAACCCATATTTATGCAGAATCAATATGGGATCCGGAAGATACATTGAAATAGAATTTACCTCATATATTTTTACCTATGTATATGTAATGAAATTTCAAGGATGATATTTCTTAATGGGGAAAGAATATAACATCTCATTTTTCTAATATATATATTTTTCCTCTAAATAATTCTGACTGTGATACCTTTCTTCACGCGCACTAAATCAAAGGTTGTGATAAATTTGTAAAAATGAATTAACCATATTTAAAATAACATTATAATAACATATAATATATTTTTATATGATGTAAAATATTAAAATTCTTTAAATAATAAAATTGATATGAAATAAAATCACAAACACTTAATGGTTATGATGTTTTTTTAATAAAAGCATTTTATATTTTTCATTTTCTATAAAAATTGAAATATATAATTTTTTAAATTTTAATTATATAAAATGAAATAAATATTTTAATTCACAGTACCAAAATTATTATTGTGTAAATGTTTTATATTTTTCTGAAATATTTAATTTTTTGAAGAATGGTGAAAAAATTCTACTCATTGAAAATTTTATCACTAATTTTGATATTATCATTCCATAAGAAAGAATTAAATATTTATAAACCCATTTTTATATAAAATTATATATTTATATATATTTAATATATTTAATGTATCATGTTTATACCCCATGATTAAATTTTCTAACATAAGTTATATTTTATTATAAAATCACTTTTTGTTATATTATATGTTTAAATTTAGAAGTAAAATTTATCACATTTAGAAATTAAATTAGATTAAATACATTCTAAATTTGTATTAATCATCATGAATTTTAGATGGAAGGGTCCTCTTATATTTTTAGTAGTAAATTAATTACCATGATTAATATTTAACTTAACACAAATTTGTGTTTAAAGTAGAAATCCAATATAGCATGAATTTCCCAAAGTTTACACAACCTATATACCTTTTAGAAGTTATTTGTTTAGTTTTAAAGTATTACCTACATGTCTAACCATCCTTAAATCATATACCTCACCTTACATTCATGTCATTCCATTCTTTCCCCTTATTTATCATTCTTTTACATGGAATGTTATCTTTTCTTCACTTATAAAAGGTGAAAACTTACACCCCTTATATACATCACCTCATAGTCAAACTTTTCATGAAAATTATACCCTAATATTCTATTGTTTATGTCCTTTACACTCCATAATGTCTTTTTCACCCTTATTTATAATACCCTAAGATTTTGTGGAATATTTTTTTCAAATAAATTCAATTATTTTGATTTTCTTTAGTACACACAAACTAGAATTTAGCTATAATTACCCCCAACACAATGTTTATCTCGTTTAATAATCCAAACTAAGTTTATATTATGTCAAATGCAACACTGAGTGTGACTTTTGATACACGTTACACCACATTTGAACAAAATGTAATACACTATTAAAATATTATTATGACAGTCATTGAATAGATGTTGAAATGACGAGTATCAATAGGATTTACAAATTTATGAAAATATATGGCCAACACAAGTATATAAAATTAATAATTTGGTGGTAAAATAATTAAAAATAAAAAAACTACGTTAAACTAAAGTAAATGTTTTTCTGAAAAGCAAATTTTTATACAAACAAACACATTTAACCACAATAAATTAAAAAAATAAATTTTAGTGAATCATTTTAATTAAATGTATTTATTATATACTCCAAAAAATTATCATTCATAATATGTGTTTTTTATAAAATAGATATGAATAAATCCAATTTTACTCCTGAAACCGTATTTTCTAAAAAGTTGTTTTGTCAACTTTAGTGAACTTATATTAAAATTAATTTTAACCAATTTTAGATAATTTATTTTAGAAACAAACTTCATTTTTTAAAATTAAATATAAAAATTATCATATGGTAAATTTTTTGGATTTTTCTAAAATGCTTCGTTTTTTATTAATAGTGAAAAATAATTAATTTTAATTGACAGTTGTCTTTCTAATTAAGTTATTTTTAATGTTAAATTATTTTTTAAAATAGTTTTATACTAAATTTTTTCAAAGTATATGTACATTAATAAAATTTAGTTCATTTTAATTAATTTCATATTTTATTTTATATAACAACATTTTGAACCTTCGAAACAATTTCTCTTTAAAATCTGCATTCTCGTCACGTATGCGAGATTAATTTTTAAATAAATTTTTCCTCTTATATGAATAGAACTTTGTAAGTGAAATATATATTTATAATCATTATTATTTATATTATATAATTATTTTAAATATATTTTTGATGAAAATTAATTGTGAATATAGTAAAAAATAGTTATCACGGTTAAGGTAAAAACTCATTTATCGGGGGGTTAAACTAAAAGCATAAGGGTTGAAATGACCAATAAAATTGTATAAAATATATTGTATGGAAATATTTACTACTTATAATGTCAAATTTTATATGTTGATCCATTTTATTCCCATTTGTTTTGTGAAACCTTAAGGTTCACTTTTTCTTTTCTAAACATCTCTAGTGTTCCACTCACCTCCCTTATAAATGGTCACCCCATCCTCTCCAATTCACACATTAAAACCCTTTTGGTTAAGACAATACCTGACAAAATAGGTTACGAAATTTACTTCTCCCATCATACAATCCTTATATTTTATATACATTTGACATTTGATGTATTTTGGTCCAAATCCAAGGAGGATACTTGAGGAAGAGGTAATGTTCATCAATGAGAATTTTTATTTTATTTCATCCTCCACCTACTTATATTATTATTGTGACATGTTGATATAATAACTTCATTATATTAAATATAATTATATGTTTTTTTGTTTATTTATTTATCTAAAACCATCTCCACTTCCACCAAGTGGGTTATGAAATCATCATCTATGTGTTTGGTGGACTACTGCCTCGTGAACTGATGTCATTCGTTTTCTCATTCCCAAAAATCAAGGTTGGATATAATTATGGATTTATTATTTATATGTTATATATATTATATTATTATTCTTCTTGAATTATTATATCACACATACCTTCATTCTTTCTATTTTTTCTGAATATGATATTGTCACTCGTGTGTACGGTGGACTACCACCTCATAAAGTGATGTGATTTGTTTGTGCTTTAAATAGAAGGTATTAAGGATGGGTTTAATGAAAAAATGTGATATATATGAAATAAAAATTATTTTGGTAATGATAATATATCATTTTCCTTTATTTATTTCAATATGGAAAAAATGATAACATCTTTCATGCGTACAAACGTCCCTCTATCTCCTGGAACAATGTTTTTCATTTTATTTCACTAAATTTAATGGATTAATATAAATACATATATAATGAATATATATGTTTTTTATATAATGTTAAAATTATGGTTATTATAAAACAAATATCAAATTAATATAAACAAAAATAAAAAATCAATACTTAATGAAAACAAATAAGTTATTGCCAAAAACATAACTTTGACATGAAATTATTAATAAACGGGAAAAAAATAGTCATAAGTAAATGTGATATGGTATGATATATATATATATATATATATATATATATATATGTTTGTGTGAGTGTGTCTGTGTTTGTGTTTATATAAAGTTTTTATAAAAAACTTATCTTTACTATGTATGAGTTTTCAATAT
Organism: Viscum album; assembly: GCA_963277665.1. Taxonomy (NCBI): domain Eukaryota; kingdom Viridiplantae; phylum Streptophyta; class Magnoliopsida; order Santalales; family Viscaceae; genus Viscum; species Viscum album. The sequence continues at coordinate 1,418,289,791 of OY728148.1, forward strand.
GTATAAAGGAATTCAAGACTTATAACAAGGAATTTCCATCTCACATTTTACTTATGTAAGAAACATGCCATATTCATCACTTATTTATTTTATGTGGTGTATATAATTCCCATTAATGTGCAATATTATTCCTATCTTGAAATTATTCAGGGTTTACATGTCCATCTTATGATCTCCCTTTCATTGGGTTTACGAATCATAAGTTAACAAATTAATAAGGGATTTCTAGTCCCCTTCTATTTCTGGGAGGCATATGAAAATTCACAACTCATTTATTATGTGTAGTGTATATAATACCCCTTTATCATTATATATCATAAATATAAATCTTTTAATTATATTCTTTTCTTATTTAATGTTATTATTTTTTGGTGATTATTATTCAAATTAACCAAAGTGGGATGACTTTTATGTTACAATCTCATCACTTATCAAGATTGTATCTGATTATGATTTCAAATGATGAAATATGGTAATCCATATATCAATAAACTAAACTATTTTCTTCCCTTATGGTTACATAATGATAAAAAATGTGTTCCCATCATTTTACACTCTTTATGTAGTCAGTATTTCAAAAAGATTATTTTTTCAAAAGTCGACTTTTCAGTTGAAACCCTTATTCTTCCAAAACCATGCTTTCTAAAAATGTATTCAAAAATTATTTAAACATTATTAAAATAATTTATTAAATATATTTTTAACCATTTTTTGTTTTTTACAAAATGAAATTAAAGTAATCTTCGGGTCATTTTCAAAGAAATCCTTTTTTGTCTTTTATTGAAAATGTGAAAAGATTTTTTGTTTTTAACGTAAATGGAATCAACAGTATTTCATGTTGTCATGATCGATAAATGTTTTCAATATTACTTTAAAATTATTCAAATATCTTTTAAATAAATTATTTTCCTTAATATTTGGGAAATATTTAAATTTTAGATAAATGTTTTCATTATGAAAAGGATTTTGAAAATTGTTTATATTTTTAAAAGTGTTTTTTCAAAGTGAAAAGATGTTTTCCCAAAAAAAAAGGTTATCAATTATTTTTAAATATTACTTTATAATTTTTATATTTTATTTATAAATTAAATGAATTACAAAAAAATTTATGTTTTAAAAAAATTAAAATAAAATTATTTTCCTCGTCTTTCAAAATAATTATTTATCTAAGACAACATCATGTGATGTTACTTATCCTTTAGTAGGGATTTGATCCAAGGATATCATTATTATTATTTATCTCATTGTTTTATGTTTATAGAACATTTTTCTTTTCCACGAGTTATACCATGATAAAATTATTATGAAAAACACTTATTTTCATGGGTTATACTTAGATGAAACGATGAAATGATTATGAAACCTCTCTCTTTTCTACAAGTTATGATATAATGAGATGATTATGAAAACCATTTAATTTCATGGTTTATGATATTTTAAATGTTTATGAACTTTTTTCACACACAAAAATGGATTTAATTATGAGATAAATGGGACCTATATCTCCCTCTAATGAATTGGGTAATGATAATTGTTCTATGGTCTCGAAGGGTGCACAAGTGGTCAGCCCAATCCTAAAATTTAGGATACATTGGTGGTTGTCGGAATCCAAAAAAATAGTGTACTTGGGTGGTTAACCCAGGATTGAAGCAGGAACATGGGTGTTAATCCCAAGACTAACAATTTATGATTATATTGGTGGGTGTCCATGACATAAGATTTTATATTCCTATGTGTATGCCAAAAATCATTGAATTATGAAAATTTTATCATCCCTTGAATCATGTTCTTCAATTCCCTAAATATTTATATCTTATGAACAATCAATATTTATTCAATGGATAAATATTATGATATTTTATATGCATATAATGTTTTTCAAATGTTTTGATCGTGTTCTAATACACTTATTTTCATGTTATGATTATGTATCTCTATTTTTTACCCTTATGAAGCGTTTGAGATCACCCATTCATATGTTTCCTCTCCCTAGGTAAAAATAATGGTTTTAATTAGGTGTAGTAAATGGGAATATCTTTATGGGAGACTTTTAATATCATTCGTTAATTAAGAATATTGTTTTTCAATTTCCCAAAGTCGCTAAAATATTATGGTCCTTAATCATGTGTTTCTGTAATATAATGAATGTTCCTCAAAAAAGATAGAATATAAATTTATGAAAATCCATTTTATATATTGTTAGTATTAGAGGATATATTTATTTAACCATGGGAAATGGTAATGATAATACTTTTGTAAGATCCCTATGGATATTCAAAAGGATATTTCTAAGTATGTGTCTAAGTATAAGTATAAGGATGATTAAAAGAATAAAAAATGACTTGTAATTTTAGTAAATTATAATGCATGTAGTTTCCAAGAAATTACATACCATTATGGATACTACAAGTGTATGTGGGTCTAGAGAAGAGGTTCCTTAAGATAAGAACTCTTAAAAGAGCACAATTATCTAGAATTGATCATATTCTGGTGCACAATAATGGTCCTTTATGAACATTTGGTTTGACACTCCAAGATATATGCTTTGGAAATCCAAAAACTCTTTATAAACCATCATGTAATATTTATATTGATGATGATAATTGATTTATTAGGTTACACATAATATGTAAAATATTTAAAAGAATTTGTAAATATTTAATCATCTTATAAGTAACTTTTCATTGTTATGTGGTTTTCAACTATGATTAGTGTTCCTCACACTATGGTTTTCGGTTTTAGTCAATGGTGTGAACTGGAAGGAACTAAAGGAACCTGGAACACCCAGAGAGGGGAGGGGTGAATCATAGTGTCAACTTTTTCTTTTTAATGTTGTGGATCTTGTTCCTATGTTGGTAGAAACTTGTTCAATTTGTCAGTCAAAAGAAAGTAAAGAGATAACACATCACTTTTACTTTTTTTACCACAAAGGGCTACGTCTATGGATAATATGCCGATAGTGTGTCGGTTGTACCTAAATCCACTAATCCTAACAAACTTATGGATTACAGGGTTTGGTCAAAGTCACTCTGTGCCAAGCACACTGCCTTTAGAATGGCCTATGGATAGGTCATGGCAGCTCTCAGATCACTTCTGTCGACTACACCTAGCTCACTGCCTTGAGAGATGTCAAACTCGGTTTAAGGACTTGAAGGTCACTTCAAAATATTTTCATTGAATTGTTCATCTCTATTCAGCATAAGACACCGCTTGCATCGAAGTCCGGAATTGATGGACTTGAAGACACTGATCACACAAATGGGATATTCAAAATCCTATCGAAATCATAACACCACCCTTGCGTGCAATACCTAAATACGTGTGCAAGATATTGGAATTGTCGAGAAAGATGACTTTCGTGCAACCCCAACTTTACAAGCAACCCTTATTTTCACGCAACTACACCAAAAGTTCCACTTGGTATTTTCAGACAAAAGTAACACCTTGCGCACATGATTAACTCTCTATAATTCTGTTTCATGCAAATATTTCGTGCATCACAAAAACTAGATTTTCATTGGAAAAATATTTTAGTATTTTATGGGGTAGATGCCTATTTATAGGCCTCGATGGACCTACACATGAGTTTCTAATGTGCCATTGTCAGTGCGTGCAATATTCTTTCGAAGTGCGCAAAACCCCTTTTGACGTCGCATTGGTCATGTAATATTCTTCCACACAACCTAATATTTCACGTACATTTAAGACATGCATGCACTTTTTTGCATTTTCCAAATTTTGATGCATTTATCTCAAATTAACCCATGTGCGCAATTTTTTAAACACCCTTCAATCTTGCACACAACTCACTTTTCCAAAAACACTTTTCTCTATATTCCAATTTTTTGACACAAAAAATTATAAAACACTAAGAAACAATACCACCTTCAATATCGTTGTGTGCCTGAACTATATGATCCCTTTCCTAGAAAACATCATGAACATCTGATGAGGATTGAAAAAAAAGCACAAACCATACTCTATTCCTAGGATAGAATAGATATGGTTCCAATAATCCCCCCCCCCTTTGTGTTTTTTGGAAATCTCAAAATAAATTCAATAGAGTACCAGCCACTATCAAAACCTGATATGAAAGAATAAACTCAGTCATCACTCTATATCTACATAAGCAATGCTCGTGTAGAACACTAGGGAGGAAGCTTGAATTGGGTTCCCATGTTTTGGAATTCCTAATGATGACCAATCTATTCTCTTACTCTATCATAGAAGCATTACATGTCCTAAATTTATTCTGTATCCTCCTAAAACTGAATTCTCGTCGTGCCACAGAATCAATAAACGTGTTGAATTTATTCCTTCTCCCCCATTGGAAATAAACCCAAAACCAATATTTCTTCATTGTACAGCTCAAAACACACTCCCCCTAGATAGTATATCCCACTTAAACATGCATAAATTCCACAAACAGATTTAAAAAAAAAGTTAAAATAACTGGGGAGAGTGGAAAATCATAGCCTCCTTAGGCACTGGAAGGTGGAAAAAACACTGAGGTTCAGCCGATGTTTCTTAAACATAGACATTGATCACGACTTGGTCATAATGTATGCCACTTTTTCATCTATTCCTATATGTTCCATGTTGACCATGCCTTGATAAACTTTTTCTTTGATGAAGTGATATCTGATTTCAATATGTTTTGTATGAGAATGTTGAAAAGGAATCTTCATTAGATAAATTGTGATCTTATTATCACAGTAAATCACCATTAGTTGTTATACCTCAGCACTTATTCCAGTCATTTCTAACTTCATTGAGAGTTACTGAGTGTTAGCCTTCATAGCAGATATCTATTCACCTTCAGTAGTACTAAGATAAGTACTCTCTCGTTTCATGCTCAACCATCACACAGTTTAATCTTCCAATATAGAATGCTCCACCACTAGTGGATTTTCATTCCACTACATCCCCAGTCCAGTCAGTATCCAAAAATGAAGATAATTCATTATCTTTTCCTACAACAAAGAGTAAGCCATAATTTTGGGTACCCTGAATGTACCTCATGATTCATTTAACTTCAACCATATTTTCTTCCTTTAGGTTAATTTTAATATGGGCTGCTAAACATGTTTCAAATACAATATCTAGTTGTGTCACTGTTAGGTATAGTAATCTTCCAATGATTCTCTTATACATTGTGGGGTCCACATAAATCCCATCCTCGTGCTTTCCAACCACAATAGGAGTCCCATTTGTTTTTTAATATTGAATATTAAATTTATTCAATATCTCTTTTGAATAATTTTCTTGAGAAATGAAAGTGTAATCCTTATTCTGAATAACTTGCATCCCTAAGAAGTGTGTGAGTTTTCCAATCATAGACATTTAAAATTATGGCTTCATGAGATTAGAAAATTTTTCAACGGATCCATTCTTGCTACCACCAAATATAATATCATCCACATAAACTAGAAAATGAACTGATCTTTCTAAAAATTATTCACATAGATATTGTGATATACTCCACCTCTTTCGAATTCCATCTTCTTGAGATAATAATCAAGGAGAAAATACCATGCTCGTGGTACCCGCATTAAGCCATAGAGGGCCTTCTTGAGTTTTCAAACCTCTGTTTCATCCTTAAAAAGAAATAACCCCATGCTTTGTTGAATGTATAATTATTCTTCCAATACTCCATTTAAGAATGTTGTCTTGAAATCCATTTGATACACTTTATATTCTCAATGGATTTCCTTGTAAAGAAATAGTCTGACTGACTCCAGTCTTGCTACTGGAGAAAATGTCTCCTCAACATCAATGCCATCAATTTGTTAATATCCTTTACAAACCTAATGCACCTTATTTTTTTATCATATTTCCATTCTCATGAAATTGTTTCTTTAAAATCCACTTTGTACCAATCACATTGTGACCATCGGGTCTCTTGGCAAGATCCCAAGTCTGAATTTTGTCAATCTGATCTATTTATTCATTCATTTCTTTCACCCAAGACTCATCATCTGTAGCTTCTTCAAATGAGGATGGTTCTAAAATGGATAGAAATTTAAATTTTGAATTATTACTAATTATTCTAATCTGTGTTGGTGCATTCTCATCTTCGATATTGTTTTACTGATCAGTATCTTCCCTTTGATTTCTCCTTTGAGATTCAGTCGAATTCTCTTTAGTAATGGTTTCCTCTTTAGATTATTATTCTGAGTCAACATCATGATGTGGCTCTTAAGAATTTTTTATACCTTCCCCTATTTTTGTATTCTCATTTCCACTATGTTCAGTTTTTGCCTTATCTTTTATCACATCAGGATATGAATTCCTTGAAAATTTTTTGGATTTCACTTCAATGATATTAACATTGATGCTTTCAATAATACTTCACATGAGCATGTTGAAACACATCTAGGCTTTTTTCATTGAGTATCCAAGGAAAATTCATTCGTCTTTATTGTCACCATACTTCACTCGATTTCCTTCATTGTTTTTGATGAAACATTTACTTCCAAAAACACAAAAGTATTTCAAACAGGGACTCCATCCATACCATAATTTATAGGGTGTCTTTGTATCACCCATATAAATCCCTATATGATTTTTAATATACATTTCAGATTGAATGGACTCTTTCTAGTAATCTCATGGAATATGACTCTCAATCATCATAGTTCTTTACATGATGTTAACATGTCAAATCATGGGCTCAACAAATCCATTATTATATGGATTTCTCACAGCGGCTACCTCATGTTGTATCGCATGCTTCTCGAAGTAATTTTCAAATTCAATGGACATGAATTCCCCTCCATTTTCTGATCGCAGCACTTTGATTGTTTGTCCAGTATCATTTTTTGGTGATTCAATGATATGTTTTCATGTAGTAAAGCACTTTATATTTACTGTGAATAACCATTCCACTTTCCATTCTACTATAATCAGATATGAAAAGGATGGAGTACCTTTCTCCATGAGTTCCAATAACATTTATCGGGACACATAAATCTGTATGAACGAGATCAAGAAGATGATATGACCTTTTCTTCTTTGGACAATATGAACTACATACTAGCTTCCCCTGAAAGCATGCAATAAAAGACTTTTCGTGCTCACGGTTCAGGGTGGGAATATCTATGAAAATATCCAATTATAATATTTTCTCCATGTCTTGTTGATTAATGTGCCCCAATATCCAATTTCACGGGTTATTTTCTTCTTCAACAGTCATTTAACAAATGTTTTCTTTACTATCAACCTGATACAGGTTTCATTTTGTTCTTCATCCTTTCATTAGTTAATTTCCTATCTTTCCCTTGATAGTGCAGTCTTTCTAATTAAAAGTAACTATAAGTCCTGAGTCACAAAGCTGACTCAGGCTGAGAATATTATGACATTGGACTTCCATATAAAGGACATCAGCTTTATTTAGCTCTCCATTAGCTAGTTCAGTACATCCACTTCCTCTGATTTTTATAGATCCATCATTACCAAACCATATTGTTCTATAAACCCTCCTAGAGACATTTTTTAACAAGTCTTCATTACATGTCCTATGAGATGAACAACAACTATCAAGAATCAAGGTTTTTTTTATTTTTTTATCATTGAGGGCTTCCTCTACAAGGTTCTATTTCTCTATTTTCAACTTTTATTTAGATGAGATATTTGATTGAGTGTAGGGCTCTAATTGCCTTTAAATTATATCTTCCATGTACATGGGTTATTCATATTCAAAATATTATTCTAGATGAGAAATCATATTTGAAAGAGAAAAACTATCTTGTTGATGAGCTTTGACTTGTCTCGGACTTCAGTATGGGGTGTCCATGTCACTCTTCTTCCTATAATACATGGATTTGTGGCCAAAGTTATAAAAACAAAAACAATATACATAGAAATTGTTTATTTTTTAATTATTAAGATATGAATTCGTTATCCTTTTTTGAACTCCAAGGTCTCCCCCATTTAGATAGCACCTTTCCTCTTCGCAATATGACATAGTGTGACCCAGATATCCATAAAACTGACACTTCATGAGAGGAAATTTCTTCTCACTGATAATTTTCATCATGATTTCATCCTTGGAAAAAATGTTTGACTTCCTGTAATTCCAATAAGCACAAGGATATTATTTTATTCTCCTTTCAGTTTTATTTAAGGGTAGCTTTTTCAGAACTTCTGGTGATTTTACAACATGATCAACTTTCATCTTTCCTTTATTCTGACCCACTTTATTTGTACGATTTTATGTTTCAGAATCACAGCTAATTCCACTTTTTCCTATGTGTGTCGGTCTCTGATCACTCAAAATCCTTTCAAATCCATCAGACCCTCATATTTCTCTCTCCAGGAGCTTAGCATATGAGCACCTACCAAATTTTATTTTCTTCTTTGTTTATTTTGAAAATGATTCACTTTTGAGCATACTCCTAAGAGTAACAACTTCTTCTTTGAGACCCCAATAGTTTTGGACATATCTTTCAGTCTCTAGGTAATGTCATTGATGACCGTTACCAGTTCTTTGATTATGATCTTTAGTTCCAATACATCATCTGTACATTCAAGGATTGATGATTGTACTTTCACCAGTTCTTCTAGTCGTTCAATTTCAGCTTCAAGCTAATCAACATATTTTGATGATTCTTCCACTATTTCTTTCCACTTATTTAATCTCTTAAAATTATTCTAAATCTTAAAAAAAATCCGTATGTTTTTACTTGGTATGGAAATTATTTTTTAATATGTTATCTACAGATTTTTCTACTGATGGTACTGAATTTTCAGTGGTAGCCATCATGGAGGCATGGTTTCCAGTTTTAAATAATGGCTCTTCTTCTTCACATAATTCATTATCATCATCTTCCTCTTCATACCCAAAACTCTTATTTTGTACTTCCTTTCTAGATTTTAAGTCTACCTTTTTGAAAACCCTTTTATGAGGCTTCTCAATGTTTTCACCTTCACTCTCTTCATCTTTAAGCTTTCTTGAAGACTGGGATGAAAAGTGTCCAACTTTTCCACAATGAAATCAAGCTAGAGGTAACATTCCTTTAAATTTACATCTTCCCTTCTGGAACTTATTGGTAATGATAGAAAGAATTTATTTTTCTTCTTAATCTTCACCACTATTATACTTTGAGATTTTCAGTTTTTTAGGCCTTTAATTCCATTTCCTTTCTCACTCGATTCATAGCATCTTCTGGCCTGAATCACATTTCATATTCCACCTGGCTGCTCAACAAATCATCTAGGGAATATTTTGAAAGAAATATTTTTCCAAGGGCTAAATCCATTGAATTGTAAAGGGGTGAAATTCTTCTAAATATTTTCTTAAAAACTCAAATTATTTTATTTCTTCTCCTAGACCTCAAATTTCCCCCAACCACTTCAGTAATTTCATTGAAGAAAGAGATTTCATTCTCTTCAGGATGCATCTTAATATCATCAAACCAATTGTGCACGACTTATAGTTTTACTACCTTTAATTTTCTATATCCTTCATAAATATTTTCTAGGTTATCCCAAATAGACTTTGGTGAGGTGAAACCCATAATATTTAGATAGATCTGATCAGAAAGGGCTGTGGTGAGAGAATTATTCACATTAGCATCTGCATCAAGAATTTTTCTGTTTGAGAAAGTCATAGCCCGCAATCTCCCTCTGATACCACTTGATGGACCCCAGAACACCCTGATAGGGGAGGGGTGAATTAGGATTTCATAATTGTCCTTTTAAAGTTGGGGATCTTGTTACTACATTGGTAGAAACATGTAAAATATTTTAGTAAAAAGAATGTAAAGTGTCACGACCCGTCCTCGGGGCCCGTACCGTGACTACCCCAAGCCCGCCTTCCATAGGCCAGGGGCTGGCGACTAGCACCAAAGGCGTAAATCCCGATAACTGGGAAGGCATTGCCTTTATAAAATTAAAAAAAACACCACAGAGTATAAGCGGAAGTAAAACTCTAAGTAAAACTGAAACAAGTTATGCTGAAAGTGAAGGGGTTGGAAATACAATCCCAACTGTAAATTACAAGGAAAAAAGATAAAACCACCGAAAGGTGACAAGCAGCTCCTAGATCGTCCACCAAGGATCCTACCTAAAGGGTAGGTACAGATAGCGCAGCTCCGGGATCGTCCACCACGGATCCTACCTGAAGGGTAGGTATAGATAGCCTCCACAATGCTCTCGCCCATCAACCTCCTTCGAGTGTCGTCTCGTCGTGAAGTCCACCACCAGATATCGTCTCGTTATGAGGTCCACCTTCGGGTACCGTCCAGTCCTCGAACACTCGGCCTCTGCCTGCGCTGCCCGTCATCTGCAACCAACACAACGAGGTGCGGGCATAGCCCGTGTAGGGGTGAGTATAACGATACTCATTAGGGACCCTGAGACCCTCAAGGTCTCACTAAATCCAACAAGGATAACCACAAAGATGATCTCAACAGATAACCTCTACCTAGGTATATTCCCATACATATACCCAAGTTATCAAGTAACCCATCTAAATCATGAGAAAACAAAAAGGTCAAAGACTCAACTCAACCAAGGATTTTCATTATTGAAAATGTAACTACTGATGAGCCCCATCTCTAGAGTGTACAGTGGTCTTGTCATGACTCCGAGGTAATGCTCACTAACCTAAGTCTGCTGAGGTACTCTTCCTGTCGAGTACCGCGGGTCTGCTGCCAAATACTGGGCGCTCCGTCCGCTGTGGGTCTGCCGCCAATTACCGGGTGCTCCCCCTAATAGCCTATAGAGGCACTCCTCCGGTCGAGTACCGCGGGTCTGCTTCCAAATACCAGGCACTCCGTCCGCCATGGGTCTGCCACCAAATACCGGACGCTCCGTCCACTGGGCTAGTCGACTCACTCCAAGTCGAGTCGGTCAAGTAGTCGTCAGGTCTCAGTCGTCTACACGGTCTTCGTACTCCGCACGCTCGTCTCTGGGAGGGTCCGCTCCACGAGCTATAGGTCGATACTCCAAGTATCTCAAAGTCTCACGAAGAAGTATCTCAAAGGACCGCCTCGTCATTGGGGTCTCAACGCAACAGACGGCGCGTCAATCGGACGCCCGGTCTGTGAGTTATTAGCCTTTTCGTCCCAGGGGCCCGGTTGGTTTCATGAAGGAACCAACCCGGCCGTATCTCAAATGTACCCCAAATTCTCATAGGGTAAACTCATAGGGACCGTTTCTCAACGTGATCACCGACGCCACTGACGGTTCGTCAAACGGACGTCCGGTCTGAAAGATATCAGCTTTTGCGTTCCAAGGGCCCGGTTGGATTTCGGGTACCATCCAACTCGGCCACTATCCAACAACAACCAAAACTCAGGCGAAGTATTTCAAAAGTTCCGCCTCATAAAGAGGAATTCAACGAGATAGACGGCGCGTCAATCGGACGCCCGGTCTGTGAGTTATTGGCTTTTTCGTTCCCGGGCCCGGTTGGTTTCGTGAGCGAACCAACCTGACCATACTCCGGCTGCATCCAAACCTCGAGCAGAGTAAGACAAAAGATATGTCTCACTTAGAGGAATCCATCAAGGTCTACGTCACGTCAATTGGACGTCCGGAGCTCAAGATATGAGCGTTTTCGCTTCGAGGGCCCGGTTGGTTTCGTGTACGAACCAACCTGGCTGAACCCAAATTATTCTGAAACCTTGAGTGCGATATACCGAAATGACCATCTCAATCCTAAGATCGGATCGCCACTGACGGTGCGCCGATCGGAGGTCTACAGCTCAAGATATGGGCGAAAGACCGTGAGGGGTCTGAAAACGGGGGGGTCTGGGCCCGGACCGACCCGGCCCAACCCCCCCCCCCCCCCCCAGGTCGGCTCGAACCGGGTCGACCTGACCTGGGTCCAGGTCTGACCCAGATAGCACAACCCGGCCTGGCCGGTGGGTCGGCTCAGCCGGTTACGGCCGAGCGGAGCAGAGCGGGGCGCTGCCCCCGCGTGAAGAACTGCGGCCCCGCGTGGGGCCGCTCGTGCCAGCGGACGCGGCAGCCGGCTGCATCCCGCTGCTCCCCTCCGGTACCGTGCGGTCACGTGACCGCGCTCCTCCACCGCAGATGATTTTTCCAGCGGCACTCCGGGTGCCGCCGCCCCCGACCACTGGCTCCGCCGCGCCGGCGGGGGCTTCTGCAGACCACCGGATGCGCTCCGGTGGTCCGATTCGCCAGCAGTCTTCGCCAGAGATCATCTCGGGACCCGACCTTCACAGCAAAACCTTCAAAACGCCTTCGCGGCTTTGTTTATCATTTTTCCAGCACGGTGTGATGGCGCCGTGGCTTGTTCAACTTCATCGACGCAGCGCGACGGCGCTGCGCTTCTTAGCCCTTACTCATAATTTCCGCGCGGTGCAACGGAACCACTCCGCCTTTCACGTGCCGCTACAAATTCAAACAACAAGGGTGGAGGAGGGTCGGCCGTGTTCGTGCGGTCCGACCTCCTCCCGTTATAATGATAGCATGAGGCCATCTAATAGAAGTCGACGTATGGCAAAGAAATAATTTACTGACAATAACAAATATCCTCAACATCAATCCGCATGAACGAACGATCTGCGGATCAACCTGGAATTGGTTGGTCCGCGCTCGTTGTTCTTTTCTCAAAAGGTAAGAGAACACCAAATAAAATTCCCCTACCTCGTGCGAGATTGAACGGAGGTTCGTCGAACGAGGATTCATCGTGGGTAGAGATGTCGCGGAAGGAGACGTCGCGGAAGAACTGTCGCGGTACACGACATCGCATATTCGGTTTCTGAGAACTCGACGTTCTTCATCGGAGACCGATGTGTTCTTCGCGTTCTTCATCGATGATGAAGATGTTCCTCAATCCTTAGCCTTTTTCTCCCCATGACTCCACCATAAGAAACAATCCCAAAATAAATTAAGCTCCCACTTAATTTATTAACTATACATGAGTTTGAATTTCAAACCCACACACACATTATACTCACCTCATTAATAACATAAGTTATAAATTCTTAAGTTATCAAATTTAAACAAGAGTTGAGGTAGTTAAGGAATGTGAAGGGGTGGGGTTCGTGTGGGCCCCACCACCCTCATAACCTCCCTTGGGAAGTTGGGTAGTTACCCAACTTCCACCCAAAGCCTTAAACCACTAAAAGAAAATAAAAATTGTAGTTAATTTATAAATTAAACTTCCACAATTTTTATCATCTCCTCTCGTGAAAATGCAACTCCGGAAATGGTGATCCTAAGCAATTACCGGCGCTACAGTTCCATCGGTACCCTCGGAATTTGATTCCAATCACCGGTTCAAAAGATAGGAATTCCCGCTCGTTCGTTCAATGAACATACCCGAGCCAAACTTCGGAAAATGATTTCGGTCACATCGATCCTCGGAATCAGGCGTCGTCAGAAATTGCGTTCTTGTAAAATTCCAAAGAAAATTAAGAAAAAAAAATTCCTTTAAATTTTTGGGTCTTTACATTACTCCTACCTCAGGGCTTTACATCCCCGTAAAGCATCAACACAAACTAGGGTCACAAAAGCGGTATTGAGCCCGCATCTGAGCCTTCCGCTCCCATGTGCTTACCTGGAGGCTCTCGTACTGCCAAAGAAAGCGCCCCCAAGGAATCGACCATCCTCGTAGGATCTGGTCCTGTCGATCCTCGATCCCTACTGGAACTTCCGTGGAAGTAACCCCATCGCCATCATCCTGCTCCTCATGGTCGATGATATGCGAAGGGTCGAGCACGAATCTCCTCAGTTGGATCTCTTGGTAGTAACGTTGAGGCCTTACGATGTCGTCCATGGCATGAATACATCATTAATTTCCGGATTGACTGTTTTTGGAAAAGAACGTGGTTCATCCAGGGGATGAGACCAGATTTCTCTTATCGGCAAAGAAGAAATCATAGCAGCTCTTGTGGGACTAGAGAAGGTCTAGGTTATCTAAGAGCGGATGAGGACAACTCAGAGCCGACAGAAGCCTTATGCTGACAGAGCAGATGAAAAACCTATAACTCTGATACCAATTTGTCACGACCCGTCCTCGGGGCCCGTGTCGTGACTACCCCAAGCCCGCCTTCCATAGGCTAGGGGCTAGCGACTAGCACCAAAGGCGTAAATCCCGATAACTGGGAAGGCATTGTCTTTATAAAAGTAAACAAAACACCACAGAGTACAAGCGGAAGTAAAACTCTAAGTAAAACTGAAACAAAATGTGATGAAAGTAAAGGGACCGGAAATACAATCCCAACTGTAAAGTACAAGGAAAAAATATGAAACAGCCGAAAGGTGAAAAGCAGCTCCCGGATCGTCCACCAAGGATCCTACCTGAAGGGTAGGTACAGATAGCGCAGCTCCTGGATCGTCCACCACGGATCCTACCTGAAGGGTAGGTACAGATAGCCTCCTCAATGATCTCGCCCGTCAACCTCCTCCGAGTGTCGTCTCGTCATGAAGTCCACCACCAGATATAGTCTCATCATGAGGTCCACCTCCGGGTACCGTCCAGTCCTCGAACACTCGGCCTCTGTCTGCGCTGCCCGTCGTCTGCAACCAACACAACGAGGTGCGGGCATAGCCCGTGCAGGGGTGAGTATAACGATACTCAATAGGGACCCCGAGACCCTCAAGGTATCACTAAATCCAACAAGGATAACCACAAAGAAGATCTCAACAGATAACCTCTACCTAGGTATATGCTCATACATATACCCAAGTTATCAAGTAACCCATCTCAATAATGAGGAAACACAAAGGTCAAAGACTCAGCTCAAACCAGGATTTTCATTATCGAAACTGTAATTGCTGAAGCTCCCCGTCTCTGGAGTGTACAGTGATCCTATCATTACTCCGAGGTAATGCTCACTAACCTAAGTCTGCTGAGGTACTCCTCCTGTCGAGTATCACGGGTCTGCTGCCAAATACTGGGCGCTCCGTCCGCTGTGGGTCTGCCGCCAAATACTGGGCGCTCCCCCTAATAACCTACAGAGGTACTCCTCCGGTCGAGTACCGCGGGTCTGCTGCCAACCACCAGGCGCTCCGTCCGCCATGGGTCTGCCGCCAAATATCGGGCGCTCCGTCCACTGGGCTAGTCGACTCACTCCAAGTCGATTCGGTCAAGCAGTCGACAGGTCTCAGTCGTCTACAGGGTCTCCGTACTCCGTACGCTCATCTCTGAGAGGGTCCACTCCACGAGCTACAGTTCGATACTCCAAGTATCTCAAATTCCCACGAAGAAGTATCTCAAAGGACCGCCTCGTCATAGGAGTCTCAATGCAACAGACGGCGCGTCAATCGGACGCCCGGTCTGTTAGTTATTAGCCTTTTCGTCCCAGGGGCCCGGTTGGTTTCATGAGTGAACCAACCTGGCTGTATCTCAACTGTAACCCAAAATCCCATAGGGTATACTCATAGGGACCATTTCTCAACGTGATCACCAATGCCGATGACGGTTCGTCAAACGGACGTTCGGTCTGAAAGATATCAGCTTTTCCGTTCCAAGGGCCCGGTTGGATTTAGGGTACAATCCAACTTGGCCACTATCCAATATCAACCAAAACTCAGGCGAAGTATGCCAAAAGTTCTGTCTCATCAAGAGGAATTCAACGAGACAGACGGCGCGTCAATCAGACGCCCGGTCTGTGAGTTATTGGATTTTTCGTTCCAGTGGCCCGATTGGTTTCGTGAGCGAACCTACCCGACCGCACTCCGACAGCATACAAACCTCAATTGAAGTAAGCCAAAAGATCTGTCCCACTTAGAGGAATCCATCAAAGTTGACGGCACATTAATCGGACGTCCGGAGCTCAAGATATGAGTGTTTCTGCTCCGAGGCCCCGGTTGGTTTCGTGTACGAACCAACCCGGCCGAACCCAAAGTATTCCGAAAACTTGAGTGTGATATTTCCAAATGACCATCTTGATCCAAGGATCGCATCTCCACTGACGGTGCGTCGATCAGAGGTCTACAGCTCAAGATATGGGTTAAATACCGTGAGGGGTCTGAAAACGGGGGGGTCTGGGCCCGGACCGACCCGGCCCAACCCCCCATGGGTCGGCCCGAACCGGGTCGACCCGACGCGGGTCCGGGTCCGACCCGGATGGTGTGACCCGTCCCGGCCGGGGTGGCCCGGCCCGGCCCTGGCGCGACCCGGCCCGGCCGGTGGGTCGGCTCGGCCGGTTACAGCCGAGCGGAGCAGAGCGGGGCGCTGCCCCCGCGTGAAGAACTGAGGCCCCGCGTGGGGCCGCCCGTGCCAGCGGACGAGGCAGCCGACTGCGTCCCGCCGCTCCCCTCCTGTCCCGCGCGGTCACAGGACCGCGCTCCGCCGCCGCGGCTTCAGCCGAGGTGGATTTTTCCGGCGGGGGCTTCTGCAGACCACCGGATGCGCTCTGGTGGTCCAATTCACCTGCAGTCTTCACCAAAGATCATCTCGGAACCCGACCTTCGTTGGAAAACCTTCAAAACTCCTTCGCGGCTTTGTTTGTCATTTTTCCGACGCGGCACGATGGCGCTGCGCTTCTTAGCCCTTACTCGTAATTTCCGCGCGGTGCAATGGCACCGCACCGCCTTTCACGTGCCACTACAAATCAAACAACAAGGGGGGAGGAGGTTCGGCCGTGTTCATGCGGTCCAACCTCCTCACGTTATAATGATAGCATGCGGCCATCTAATAGAACTCAACGTACGGCAAAGAAATAATTTACGGAGAAAAACAAATATCCTCAACATCAATCCGCATGAACGAACGATCCGCAGATCAACCTGGAATTGGTTGGTCCGCACTCGTCGTTCTTTTCTCAAAATATAAGAGAACACCAAATAAAATTCCCCTACCTCGTGCGAGATTGAACGGAGGTTCGTCGAACGAGGATTCGTCGCGGGTAGAGATGTCGCGGAAGGAGACGTCACGGAAGAACTGTCGCGGTACACGGCGTCGTGTATTCGGTTTCCGAGAACTCGGCGTTCTTCATCGGAGACCGATGTGTTCTTCGTGTTCTTCATCGAAGTTGAAGAAGTTCCTCAATCCTTAGCCTTTTTCTCCCCAAGACTCCACCACAAGAAACTAACCCAAAATAAATTAAGCTCTCACTTAATTTATTAACTAGATATGAGTTAGACTTTCAAACCCACACACACATTAAACTCACCTCATTAATAACATAAGTTATAAATTCTTAAGTTATCAAATTTAAACAAGAGTTGAGGGATTTAAGGAATGTGAAGGGGTGGGGTTTTTGTGGGCCCCACCACCCTCATAACCTCCCTTGGGAAGTTGGGTAGTTACCCTACTTCCACCCAAAGCCTTAAACCACTAAAAGAAAATATAAATTGTAGTTAATTTATAAATTAAACTTCCACAATTTTTATCATCTTCTCTCATGAAAACGAAACTCCGGAAATGGCGTTCCTAAGTAATTACCGGCGCTACGGTTCCATCTGTGCCCTCGGAATTCGATTCCGAGCACCGGTTCAAAAGAAAGAAATTCACACTCGTTCGTTCACTGAACGTACCCGATCCAAACTTCGGAAAATGATTCTGGGCACACTAGGCCTTGGAATCAGGCGCCATCAGAAACTTCGTTCTTTTAAAATTCCAAATAAAATTAAGAAAAAAATTTCCTTGAAATTTCTGGGTCTTTACATAAGGAGATGAGAAAAACATATATACTTGGTTCACCGAAAAGGTCTACATCCAAGGAGCATACACCAATAGTGTGTCAGTCGTACCTAAATCCAATAATATTCACTAGTTTATGGATTACAAGGTATGGTCCGTGTCACTATGTTCTAGGAAAACTACATTTACAATGGTTTAGGGATAGTGCATTGTGACCCTTAGATCACATCTGTCAACTCCCCCTAGATCACTACCTTGAGAGAAGTCTAACTCGGTTTATCGACGTGAAGGTCACTTCAATATATTTTCATTTAAGTCTTAATCTTTGTTCATCATGAGACACGTATTTCATCAAAGTCCTAAATTGATTCACATAAATCCACTGATCACGCAAAATGGATACTCAAAAGCCTGTTGAAATCATAACACCACACTTTCACGCAAAACATCAACTGGCACGCAAGATTTTGGAATTCTCATGAAAGTTGAATTTCGCACAACCTCTAATTTATGCACAACATTTCTCTTCTGCGCAACTATGCCAAAGGATTCACATGGTCTTTTAAAAATAAAGGAACACCCTGCACGCAAGATTAACTCTCTGAAATTCTTTCACGTGCAAATATTTCACGCATCAGAGCAACCGGATTTTCAGTCCAAAATTCTTAATCCTTTTATGAGGAAGATGTCTATTTATAGGCCTTGATGACCCTACATGTCAGTTTATAAGGGGCCTTTTTCGGTTCAAGAAAAATTCTTCCTAAGCGCACAAAACACCTTTTGACGTCGCATTGGGCACATAATATTCTCCAGCACAACCTCATCTTTCGCACACATTTAAGACTTTCTCCCATTGTTTTCCTTTCCCATATTTTAATGCATTGATCCCAAATTAATCATTGTGTGTAAGTTTCTAAACGCCCTTCAATATTTTACACAACTCCCCTTTTCAAAATCACTTTTCTCGATATTCCAATTTTTGGACCAAAAAAATAGGCAAATACTGGGAAACGATGCCACTTTCAATATTGTTTCCTGCTTGAACTGTATTATCCCTTTCCTAGAAAACTTCCTAAACTTATAATGAGTATTGAAGAAAAACACAAACCATACTCTATTTCCAGCATACAACATTCACAATATTCACCTTATACCACTCTTGAACTTATAAAATATGTGAAGGATAGATTTTATGGAGATTTTGATTAGTGGAGAACATTTTGGGAAAAATTAGTTTCTAATATGTTAATAATATGAAAACTAGCACGCCAAGTAATGTCTTGAGGTTACGAGAATATGTTTTATGTGTAGAGAAGAAGGTATAAAGTACGAAATTTATTATGTAGAAAGAAATTCTCAATTAACAAAATGGATGCAAATATTAGTCTCCCAAAGGAATTATAAATGGATGAATTCTTTAAATGTAGAAATTATAGACATTATTCAAATCAACTTCCTAATGAGAAAGATCATATATGGAATCATAAATGTAATATGTGTAATGGTTTTTTTGTTGATCATAAAGAGATTATGAATAAAATATGAAAGAAAAGAAGTGTGAGGTAATAAGATGGTGAGGTATAGTTAATAGTTTAAGAATTTCATATAATGATTAAAGTTCTTATGTATTGGAATTCATGAATTATGAAAACTATAAGTATTTTTAGTATAAATTTTTTATTATGAATTTTCAAGAATAAGTTGAATGGTCTTGATGTCCTAAAAATTATTTAATGGAAATGTTATATTCATGTAAACCACATTATTAAGGGAAATATGACCCTTAATATGTTTCTAATGCTGAGATAATAATTTTTTGATAAAGTGATGGTCGTTATTAATAATGTAAATTGGATAGTATTGGTAACCTCATAATTGATAAAATATTTATTGACAAAGTGGTTTATGTTATCATTATTGTAGTTTACAACATAATTGGATCTGTGGAATATGTTCAATAATCTATGGTAATATTTAATAAATGAGGAATCAAACATGATTTCATTAAAATCTTAATAGTGATTATGGATATTATCAAGCTTCATGAGAATATATGACCAAGGTATTAGTATATTTGGAATGTGACCATTAATAGTTTCATAATGATATTTGGAGGATTAATGTTTATCTCAGTAAATTTGGTGAACTTATTTATATATTTTTTATTTTGTAAGTGTTATAAGTCATACCATTTATGAAATGGTTTAATTTGAACATTGGATTAGGTTTTAGATATTAACATATTACTTCACCAAATAAATATTTATCCATATTTGATAAACAGTGCTAATATTTTTTGAAATAGAGACTGAAGGAATGACTTATCATTCTATTATAGATATTTTGATACGTTAGTGCTTCTGGAAGAAAAATTTCATCTTCATTTAATATAGAAATATATGGAGTAGGAATTGGTCAAATCAAAACTAATGGATGAAATTGTGTTTTTGATAAAAAGAAAATATAATCTCTTGGTATATTAGTCCCTTTGGAATTATTGATCATATCAAGACAACAGAAAATCATTTGGTGCTTCCACTGAACCTCTTTCAGGTACTATATGTGTTCCATGTGTCTCTTATGAGGAAGTGAAAACAAGATCAATTATATATAGTGAACCCAAAGGCCAAACAACTAGGGAATGGCACTCCTAATGAAAAAAATCCTTTAGAGATTCTAGATTGATTAGAGAAGGTTCTATAAAAATAAGACCACTTACTAAGTAAATGTTTTTTTGGAGAGAACAAAAGATTAAGGATGCAACTGGAAATATGAGGATGTAATGAGGCATAATTATCCCCAGTTGTATTAACAAAAGTGATAACTTTAGAGGAAAAATGATTTTAAGCGGGTATAATGTGACACCTAGTGATTTTGTGAAATATTTTTTCACTTAAATTAAATATTTTTTTATAATTTATGTTACACAGAACACAGATTTTATCTTGAGTTACAAAAAATAAAAAAATATTATCTCATGTTACCGAAAAAATTGAGTTTATATTCAGTTATATGCAACATTAAGGGTAACTTTCAATACATGTTACACCATGTTTAAACGAAACAGAACATACAACACAAATATTATTATGATAGTTATCAGTTATCCATTGAAACCATTGGTATAAATGGGATAAATAAATTATAAAAATATATGTTTACACATGTATATAAAATTAACTTTTGGTGACCAATTAATTCAGAATGAAAAAAAAACAATTTTAAAATAAAGGAAACCTTTTTTCTAAAAGTCTCTGTTTATGAAAAAATAATTTTTAACTCAATAAATTAAATGAATCAATTTTATTTAACTATTTTAATTAAATTTATATAATATATATTCAATAAAAATTTTAACATTCATTTTATGTTTTTTTAGGAAAGAGATAAGAATAAAACCAATTTTATGCTTAAAATTGTATTATCAAAAAAAATAGTTTTGTCACAGTTGGTGAATTTATATTAAAATTAAATTATAAAAATTTTATAAAAATTAATTAAATAAATAAAATTAATTTTTTAAATATTAATATCAAAATTATATTACGTTAAATATTTTATATTTTTCTGAAAAGTTATATTTCGTGATGAATTGTGAAAAATAATAAATTTTAATTGAAGACGTCCTTTTCATTTAAATTATTAATTCAGTTAAATTATATTCTATATTTATTTTAAGTTCAAATTATTTAAATTATATATCCAATAATAAAATTTAGGTCATTCTAATGCCTTTCAAATTTAATTTTAATATAAAAACTTTTCAATTTTTCGAACATTCTCTCTTTAAAAACTCGCTTTCTTATCACACGTGTGTGTTTAATTTTAAATTAAAATTTTCCACTTATGTGGATTTAATTTTGAAAAATGGATTCCATATTTTCAATAAAAATAATTTATATTATATAATAATTATGGATTAATTTTTTAAAAAATTTAATAATAAAAATCGTAAACCTTATTTGTAACAGTAAAAGTAAAAATGGGTTTTCTGGGGGGTAAACTAAAACGATAATGGTTTAGATAACCTAGAAAATTTTATAAAATATATTTTATTAATATAATTATAATTTATAATGTATATAGTTATAATTGGATCTATTTTTACCCTTTTTCCAAGATAAAAACGTTTTAGGGTTTTTCTTTTCAAATAATTACAAGTGTTCCACTCACCTCACTTATAAATGGCCTCCCACTCTCCTATCATATTCACACATTAAGTACATTTTGAATCAAACAATACCTATCCAAATAACATTAAAATATCCCCCATCCCATACCATATTTCTTATTTTTTACATAAACCCAACAGAGAAAGGATTTTTTTCAAACCAATAGAGGATTCCCGAATAAGTTGTAGCGTTCATCGACTAGAATTTCTTCTTTTACTTATACCTAAAATTACTAAAATAATTATTATAAAATTATAATGTGATAATTTTTTTATTAAATATAATGATATTTTTATGTTAATTTAATTACCTACAACCCTATCCACATCCATCAAATAGGTTATGAAATCATCATCTGTGTGTACAACTATCTACGACCTCACTAACTGATGTCATTTCATTTTCCATTAACAAAATATAAGATATAAATAATGATGGATTTATTATTTATAGATAATAATTATGAATTTATTATGATTATATAATTATTATATCACACATATCTTCTTTCTTTCCATTTTTTCATAATATGAAAATGTTGCTCGTGTGTACAGCAGACTACCGCCTCGCGAAGCAATATGATTCATTCACACTTTACATGGAAATAAATAATGACGGTTTAAATGAAAATATTATAAATATTTGGTATAAAAATGATTCTATAATTATAACATATAATTTATATTTTTTATGTAAATCTTATAAGGAAATGAATACAATATTCATGTGTGTGTACGGTCTGCCATCTCTATTAATAGTGTATTTAATTTTCTATCACTAAATGTATTGGATTACTTTAAATAAATATATAAGGAATATATATGATATTTAAATAAAATTGAAAATTATTTATATGATGAAAACATGATCAATGAAAGGGGAACAAAAATAACAAATAAAAATGTGCCAGAGAAACAAATGCATTTATTGCCTGAAAGGTGACTTTAACATGGAATTGTTAATAAACAGATAATAAAAGGTCCTAATTAATAATATATGGAATGATATATATATTAATAGTTATTTAATAAATTTATAATAAACTTATACTTATTATAAACGATTTTTAAACATTTATGATTGAAGTTAAGACTTACGATAATAGATTTTCATCTAGCTTTTTTACTTTTATGGGAACACACCATATTCCCCATTTATTTCATTTATTTGGTGTATATTATTCCCATGAATGTATATTATTATGAATATCCTGGAAATTATTGTGTTTTAAATGTCCATTTAAGTGTCTCTATTTCAAGGGGTTAATGGTTCAAAATTTAATATATTGGTAAGGGAATTCTAGTCTCTCTTTTATTTCTGGGAAGCATATGCAAATTCACCAATAATTTCTTTTGTGTGGTGTATATACTGCCCCTTGGACTTGATATATCATGAATATCCATCATTAAATGATATTAAAATAATAATTTTATGCTATTATTTCATTGTGATTGCAATTTTAATATATCAATGTGGTTAGATTTTTATGTTACAATCTCATCGTTTATCGGGATTGTCTATTATTTTGATTTCAAATGATGAAATATTTTTCTAAATATCTCAATAAACCCATATTTATTATTCTTCTTTGGTTATGTAACTATAATAAATTCTTTCCATTTATTTTAGTCTCTTTATAAACTCAATATTTCATAAATAATATTTTTATGAAAAATCATCTTTACGATCGAAAATCATTTTTCTTCCAAAAACATGTTTTCTAAAAATGGTTTGAAAAATGTTTTTAAAATTATTATAATGATTTTACTAAGTAATTTTTAACCTTGTTTTAATTTTTACAAATTATTTTGAAAGGAAATTTATGTCATTTTACAAACATTTTTAACATCCATGACATGAAATGTATTTCTTATTATTGTGATCATTAAATGTTTTAAAGACACCCTTGAATGTTTTGAAATATATATTCTAAGACTTTATTTACCTTAATATTTGAGAAATTATTAGATTTTACATAAATAATTTTATAATGAAAAGTATTTTAAAAAAAATTATATTTTAAAAAAATAAAATTGAAAGGATATTTTCATCAAGAAAAGATTTAATTAATTTTTAATGATTCCATTATAATTTTAAAGTTTATTATCAAAGAAAATTATTTCAAAAAAATATGATTTAAAAATTGATTTTCAAATAAAATTTATTTTCCTAATGAAATGTATTGTGTAATATTTTAAAATCATTATCCATCTAAAATGGAGTCCTTTGATGTTATTTATGATTTTCTAGGGATATGATCTAAGGATACCATTATTATTATTTCTCTCGATAGTTTATTTTTTTTGAAACACATTTATCCTCCATAGGTTATACCATGATAAAATTACTATGAAACTGTCTTCATTTAATGGGTTATTCTATGATAAAATTATGAAATTATTGTGAAATATTTCTCCATTCCATAGTTTATAATATGATGATATGTTTATGAAGCAAATTTATTTTCATCAGTTATCATATGTAAACTTTTTTTCATCTTTTAGAAAAACATAAATATGTTTTCCGTTATGTGATGGGTGGTACCTATATCTCCATCTAATCCATTAGGTATTTAAATATTTTTTATTATCTTGAAGGTTACATTGGTGGTTATCCAATGATCTAAAAGGAGGGTACAAGAGTGGTTAATCCAACCCTTAAAAATAGGGTACATAGGTACTTAGCCCAAGCCCTAAGCTGGTACACAAGTGATTATCACAAGCATAACATGTTATGGATATCTTGGTGGGTAGCCTTGATAGAATATTTTCTATTCTTATGTGTATTCCAAAAATCCATTTCATATTAAATTTTTATTCTCACAAGGATCGTGTTCTTTGATTCCCATATGATTTATTTCTTATGAACTACCAATATTTTTTCCATGACTCAATATTATAATATTTTATATATATGGTATGGTTTTCAAATGTTATGATCATGTTATCATACTCATATGTTCAAGTTATTTTATGTATCTACCTTTTTTACCCCTAATGATAATATAAACTCTCCCTTTATTATTTTTCGTTTCCCCATGATATGAATAATTTTTTATGTAGGATTACTAAAGGGGAAGATCTTTATTGGAGACATTAAATATCTTTTATGAATTAAGAAAATTGTGTTATAAGTTTACAAAGGCACTAAACAATTATGGTCCTCAATCATATGTTTGTATAATATAATTAATATACATCTTAAAATATTTAACATCTTTTATGAAAAGATTATTTCACTATATTATTTATCCTAAACCCTTCATTTATAAGGATAGTTACAAGGAAACTCTGTGTACCTAATGTCAGTGTTTCATCATTTTAATATTTCTTTTTTTTCCTATCATTATCAACCCTAATACCATAAATATAATGGATTTAGTATCATTTATATATTAAAGTTTCATTATATTCATTTATTAATAATTATCCATCCCCATTCAACCAATATGAAAAACATAAGCATCGATCGTGCATTTTTGTGCAAAACCGCCTCAAAGAAGCGATGCAGTTTGTTTTTTAATCACTCTATTTCATGGATGGGACCCAAGATGAATGTAATTAATAAATATGATTTTTATTTCTCAATTATAACATGTAAATTATTAATCATTTTATGTTCTAAATCCAATCCATTTTATGGAAAAGTAAAGTTTTGTTTGTTTGTATGTTTAGACTACCACCTCAAGTTCAATGACATGTTTCATTTTCCCTTATATCTTAACATGGATTACATTAAAAAAATTATGTATAAAATTATACTTATACATTTAAGGATATTCATTATGTTGTGAGTTTTATTTAATATAAACATAACTATGGATAACATATCAAGTGAATGGTGTAAAAATCAACCAAACCACCTCAAATATCTGACAAGGGAGGAAACGATTCTACAAATTAATTACTTGTGGAAATAGATAGACCATATGAAACTAATGATAAATGAATAAGGTTATTGATATGGTTTTTAATGAATATATCTTAATTATTTTCGAAGTTAAGTACAAGTGAAAAATGTTTTCAAACTCAAATGGAAGGGATCTTCCACACTCCCTACAAACCATTTCAGTTATTCTTTTTTTTTTCTTATCATACATTCATGAAAACTTATTATAATATAATTATTTTATTTTCTAATATATTTCACTTACATATATAAAATTTTTAAATATATCTTCCATTTTGGGGGTAACATATGTTTTAAGTTTCCTTTGAAAACCCACTATTAAGGAAACCCAATTTTAGGGGATTTTCAAAATACTTATTTCATATCAACAATCACCCCCATAAAATGTTTTAAAACATGAATAGTTTTCAAAATTACTCATTAATTTAGGTATAAAAATTAATTTTTAATTATTATTTAAATAGTAAAATATGATTACACTTCCCTAAAATATCATTGTATTATATCTAAAAGCATCACTAATTAGGTTTTTCGTTATTATTACTTCCAAAAACCTTATCATTGATTTTCTTTTATAACATGTGACACCAGGATAATTACTTATGATACTTTTATATATTAATTTCCAAATAAATTTAACTACTTATTCTCATAGGGAATCCTTATATTATAGCTTTCATATACTCCTTGAGATAAGATCATGAAATTCAGTTCTTTCTAATGGGGTTTTACCATGTATATGACTTTTATGGTTTATTTTTCTCATTTGGTTCACAGATGATTAATATTAATTATTTAATGGGTGGGATAGAAATTATATAGCCCTCCAATGCATTGAGTAATGTTTCCATCTCATGAAATATCATGGAATGTGGGCAGTAAACCTAGCCAAATATGGTGTCTGGATAGTCATACTAGACAACACATGTAGAATGAAGGCCTTTAGTGACCGCTACATGTCGGACACTATAAATGAGCCGGCATGGACTATAGAAACTGCAATGTAGTGGTCACTATAGGTGACATCGGCATCACCTATAGTGTCCGCCAAATAGTGGATGCTATAGCCCAGTTCATATTTCACTACAGCGTCCGCCATGTAGTAGATGCTTTACGTGCCACCGATATCAATTATAGAGAATGAAAATGGCGGTTGCTATATGTTTTTTTATTTTTTTTAAAAAAAATGTGCCAGAAATACAATAAAAACCCTATATTTCAAAATCACAAAAAAAAATTCCAAAATATCCAAACTCAAACGCGCATAAATATCTTCAGCTCGTCATCTTCTAAACATTCACATCCATTATCGAATATAACTACATAAAAAAATTTAATAAAAAAATAATATCCAAAAAAACATCCAAAAAAATAATTGAAATGCAATAAAATATATTTCAATTCACGCTTACTATAACAGACTAAAATTATTTGATTTTAAAAATATATTAATAATTTCGAATAGCTTTTTAAAAATTTAAAATCATTAATTCTATAGTTCTAATCAGACCACATTTCTGATTGATGTGTCCTATTTTGACACACTTCACAGATAATAATTATAATTTTTTCCTGTGATTTCAAATAATGATTATGTCGTTCAGTATTAATTTGATAGCTAAACGCCTGTTTTTGTCATTTATGGCATCGGATGAGCGTTTTCAATCACTGTGGTCATGCGACGTATCTGATTCACGTCTGGTCTTCCCGTACATTTCACAATTCAATCCCCGGTTTTTGTCGCCTGATTTCATGGAATTCCAAGATCGTTCAGCCAGTTTTGACCACCCCACACACCTTTCTCAAGGGCACCAAACATCGAAAAAACACATATCCAGCCATATTGTTCCAACTGCATGTCATATTGACGTTTCGTCTCCGCGTACAAGTAACGAATAATAATTAGAATGTTTTCTTGTGATTTCAAGTCATTTTGATGTCGTTCAGTATGCATTTGATCGTTAAATGCCTCTTTTTGTCATTTATGGCACCGAGAGTGTGTTTCTCATCACCGCCCTCACATGACACCTCTGAATGATGTGTGGTCTTCCCGACCATTTCAAAATTCACTCTCTAGTATTTTTCACCTGATTTCATAACATTCAGAGGTCATTCGGCTCATTTTCACCACCCCATGCACCATTCTCAAACGCTTCAAACACCTAAAAACACGTATTCATCCATACCGCACAAACCACACATCTGATTAACATTTTGTCTCTGTGTACATGTCACAAATATTAATTAGAATGATGTCTTGTGATTTCAAGTCATTTTGATGTTGTTCAGTATACATTTGAATGTTAAATTCCTATTTTGGCCGTTTATGGCACCAGAAATGCGTTTTCTGTCACTACGGTCACATGAAACCTCCGAATGATTTTTGGTCTGCTCGACCATTTCAAAATTCACCCTCTAGTAGTTGTTGACTGATTTCATGGAATTCTGAGGTTGTTCGGCCAATTTTGACCACCCCATGTGCCTTTTTCAAGCGCTCCAAACACCTAAAAAACACATATTCACCTGTACCGCGCAAACTGTGCATCTAATTGACATGTCGTCTGTATACATGTAATGGATAATAATTATAATGTTTTCCTATCATTTCAAGTCATTTTAATTTCGTTCGGTATGCATTGGACTGTTAAACGCCTGTTTTGGTCGTTTATGGCGTCGGAAGTTCATTTTCGGTCACTACAGTCACACGACACCTCCGATTGATGTGTCGTATACCCGACCATTTTACAATTCACTCACCGGTTGTTGTCGCCTAATTTCATGGCATTTTAATATCGTTCTTCCAGTTCTGACCACCCCACGGACCTTTTACAATCCCTATAAACACCTAAAAAGCACATATTCATCTTTACTGTGCAAACCGCGCATCTGATTGATGTGATATCTCCGCGTACTCATCAGAGATAATAATTAGAATCTTTTCCTATGATTTCAAGTAATTATGATGTCGTTCGGTATGCATTTTACCGTCAAACGCCTGTTATGCTCATTTATGGCATCGGAAGTGCGTTTTCAGTCACCACGGTCACACAACCACTCCAATTGATGTTTCTTCTAGCCGAACATTTCAAAATTAATTTTTTGGTTATTGTCGCCTAATTTCATGAAATTATGTAGTTGTTTGGCTAGTTTTGACCACCCCATACACCTTTTTCAAGCGCGTCAAACACTGAAAAAACACATATTCAGGTGTACCGCAAAAACCGCATGTCCGATTGACATGTCGTCTCCATATACACATCATGGATAATAATTATAATTTTTTCATTTGATTTCAAGTCATTCTGATGTCGTTCGGTATGCATTAGACCGTTAAATATCTGTTGTGGTCGTTTGTGGCACCAGAAGTGCATTTCCAGTCACCACAATCACACGACACCTCAGATTGACGTTTGGTCAGCCCGACCATTATACAATTCACTCTCTGGTTGTTGTCGCCTGATTTCATGGAATTCTGAGGTTTTTCGGTCAGTTTTAGCAACCCCACGCACCTTTTTCAAGTGCAATACACTTAAAAAACACATATTTAGTCGTACCATGAAAACTACATGTCAGATTGACGTTTTCTCTTCGCATACACATAATGGATAATAATTAGAATTTTTTCCTGTGATTTCAAGTCATTATAATGTCGTTCGGTATGCATTTGACCGTTAAACGCCTGTTTTGGTCATTTATGACACCAGAAATGCATTTTTTTGTCACCGCGGTCACACGACACCTCAAATTCACATTTTGTCTTCGCAAACATTTTCCAATTCACCGGACGGTTGTTGTATCTTGATTTCATGGAATTCTAAGGTTGTTTTGCCTGTTTTGACCACCTCTTGCACCTTTCTCAAGCACCATAAACACCTAAAAACACATATTAAACCATACCGTACAAAACACACATCGAATTGATTTGTTGTCTCTTAATACACATAATGGATAATAATTAGATTGTTTTCCTATAATTTCAATTTATTCCAATGTCGTTTGGTATGAATTTGACCGTTAAACGCAAGTTATGGTCATTTATGGCACCAGAAGTGCGTTTTCGGTCACCGCGGTTACACGACACCACTGATTGACGTGTTTTTTGCTCGAACATTTTACAATTCACTCTCCAGTTTTTGTCTCCTGATTTCATGGCATTACGAGTTCATTCATCCAGTTTTGACCACACCGTGCAACTTTTTCAAATGCTCCAAACACCTAATAAACACATATTTAGCCGTACTACACAAACTGCATGCCTGATTGATGTGTCGTCTCTGATTACATATAAAGGATAATAATTATAATGTTTTCCTGTAATTTCTAGTCATTCTGATGTCGTTCAGTATGCATTTGACCGTTAGACGCTTGTTTTGGTCATTTATGGCACCGGAAATGCGTTTTTGGTCACCGCGGTCACACGACACCTCTAGTTGACATGTTGTCTACCCGAACGTTTTACAATTCACTCTCCATTTGTTGTCACATGATTTCATGGAATTCTGAGGTCATTCGGCCTGTTTTGAACACCCCGCGCATCTTTTTAAGTGCGACAAACACCGAAAAAACACATATTCATTTGTACACAAACTGCATGTCCAATTGACATGTCGTCTCTGCGTACACATCACGAATAATAATTATAATGTTTCCTCTAATTTCAGGTCATTTCGATGTTGTTTAGTATGCATTTGACCACTAAATGCCTGTTTTGGTCGTTTGTGGCACCAGAAGTGCATTTTCGGTCACCGTGGTCACATGACACCTCTGATTAACGTGTCTTCTACCTGAACATTTAATAATTAATTTTCTGGTTTTTGTTGTCTGATTTCATGGCATTCTGAGGTCATTCAGCCAATTTTGAAAACCCCATTCATCTTTGTCAAGCGCGCCAAACACCCAAAAAACACATATTAACCCATACCGTCAAACCGCACGTCTAATTGATGTGTTTTCTCCACGTACACATCAAAAATAATAATTAGAATGTTTTATAGTGATTTCAAGTCATTCAAATTTCATTCGTTATGCATTTGATTGCTAAACACCTGTTTTGGTCATTTATGGAACCAGGAGTGCGTTTTCGGTCACCACGGTCACATGACATCTTCGATTAATGTCTACTCTGCCTGAACATTTCACAATTCACTTTATATTTTTTCATCTGATTTCAGAGAATTATGTGGTCGTTCGACCAGTTTTGACCACCCCATGCACCTTTTTCAAGCGCGCCATACACTGAAAAAACACATATTCATCCATACCGTGAAAACCACATGTTCGATTGATGTTCCATCTCCACGTACACATCACGAATATTAATTATAAATTTTTCCTTTGATTTCAAGTCATTATTATGTCATTCGGTATGCATTTGACCGTTAAACTCGTGTTTTGGTAGTTTGTGGCCTTAGAAGTGCGTTTTCGGTCACCAGAATCACACGACACCTCTGATTGACCTGTTGTCTTTCTGACCATTTCACAATTGACTCTTTGGTTGTTATAGTCTAATTTCATGGCATTCTGAAGTTGTTCAACTGGTTTTTACCACCCTATGCACCTTTTTCAATCACGTCAAACATCAAAAAAACACATATTCAGCCGTACCACGCAAACCGCACGCCCGATTGATGTGTTGTCTCTGATTACACAACACGAATAATAATTAGAATAGTGTCCTTTTATTTCAAGTCATTCCAATTTCATTCATCATGCATTTGATTGTTTAACGTGTTTTATGGTTGTTTATGGCATCTGAAGTACGTTTTCGGTCAACGCCATCACAGGACACCTCTGATTGAGATGTCGTCTACCGGACCATTTCCCAATTTACTCACCAGTTATTTTTGTCTAATTTGATGGCATTCTGAGGTCATTCTATTGCTTTTGACCACCTCACGCACCTTTTTCAAGCACGTCGAATACCAAAAACACATATATTCAGTTGTACCGCACAAACCGCATGTTTGATTGATGTTTCGTCTCCGCATAAATGTCACAAATAATAATTATAATGTTGTACATTTATTTAAAGTCATATTGATGTTTTTAATTATTCCTTTGACCATTAAATGCATGTTTTGGTCGTTTATGACACCGAAAGTACATTTTCGATCACCAAGGTCACATGACACCTCTGATTTCCATGTGGTCTGTCTAACCATTTAAAAATTCACTCTCCGGTTATTGTCACTAGATTTCAGGACATTCTGAGTGTGTTCGGTTGGTTTTGACCAACCGGCTCACCTTTTTTAAGGGCATTTAACCTTTGAATACCACATATTCGGTCTTTCCAACCACACCACACATCTGATTGATGTTCTGTCTCCTCAAGCATCTCACAAATAATAATGAGGCAGTTTGCCTCTGATTTCATGTCATTTCAAGGTCGTTTTCTATAGATATGACTGTTAAATGCCTGTTTTTGTGATTTGTGACACTAAAAGTGCATTTTCTGACATCACGGAAAAATTACACCTCTGATTGAAATATTGTCTGCTTGACCATTTTAAAATTCATTCAGTCATTGTTTTTGTCTGATTTCTTGGAATTCCGAGTTCATTCGGTTTGTTTTGACCACCCAATGCAGTTTTTTAAAGGGCGTCAAATCTTTAAAATCCACATGTTCAGTGGTACCATGAACATCACACGTCTAATTCATGCTCTATCTCCTCACGCACATCAAGAATAATAATAAGACAATTTTCCTTTTATTTCAAGTCATTTCGAGATCGTTTTCTATTAATATGACTATTAACGTCCACTTTGGTGTTCTGTGACACTAAACGTGTGTTTTTCATCATTGCGGTCATATAACACTTAAGATTGATGTACCTTCTGTTCAACCATTTTAAAATTCACTCCACGTTTGTTATGTTCTGATTCCAGGGTATTCTGAGTTTGTTCAGTTGGTTTTGACCACCAGACACACCTTTCTAAAGGGCGTTAAACATTTAAATTCCACATATTCGGTAGTTCTAGGTGGACCATACATCAAATTGATGTTATATCTGATAGTACACAATATTAATAATAATAATACTTTATTTCAAAATTTTCATGTCATTCCTAGGTCATTTGAAATTGAATTGACCGTTAAATGCACGTTTTGGTGTTTTGTGACACTAAAAGTGTGTTTCCGGTCATCCAGGGAAAACGACATCTTCGATTGAAGTTTCTTCTACTCAACAATCTTAAAATACACTATACTGCTTTTTTTGTCTATTTTCATCTCAATCAGAGGTTGTCTGGTTGGTTTTGACACACGAACGCACCTTTTTAAAGATGGAAAACTAATAAAAATCGCATATTTGGTAATTCCGGGTAGACCGCACATCTGATTGATGTCTCGTCTACTCATACACATCAATAATAAAAATTATATTGTTTTACTATGATTTCAAGTAATTCCAAGGTCATTTGTTATATATTTCAACGTTAAATTCATGTTTTGGTGTTCTATGACACTAAAAGTACATTTTTCATCATCCCAGCCAAACAACAACTCTGATTGACATACTATATTCTCTACCATTTAACAATACACTCTACGGTTGTTTTCATATGATTTCATAGCATTCGGTGGTTGTTTGTCTAGTTTTGACCCCCCGCATTCTTTTAAAGGGTGTCAAACCTTTAAATACAACATATTCGGTCGTTCTGGGCAGACCGCAAATCTGATTGACATTCTGTATGCTCGTACACAGCATGAATAATAATAACAATGAGGTTTTTCTAATTTTTAAAGTAATTTCAAGGTTTTTTATATTTAATTTACCGTTAAATGCATATTTTGCTGTTTTATGAAGTTAAAAGTGTATTTTTGATCATATTGGGAAAATGACATGTCTGATTGACGTTTCGTCTACTCAACCATCTCACAATTCACTTTATGGTTGTTGTTGTTTGGTTTCAGCTAATTTAGAGGTCGTTTGGTTGGTTTTAACCACTGAACACATCTTTTTAAAGGACGTTAAACATTCAACGTTAGTTCATTTGAGTTGTTTTAGCAGAAAACATCAAATAAAGTCAAATCCAACATGCACAAAAGAAGTAACATAAAATCCATAAGATGTTACTAGTGTGGATAAATCTCTTTACGAACCCATAGTTTTGCTCTATATTAACGCAAGAAGAAATGAAAAAATGATAATAAATACATGTATAACTAGATAAATCAATTAAATAATCATATCAAGTTTTTTTTCAACGTTAAATATCATGTGTGTGGACTGGATACAGAAGAAATTCATCATACCTATTATAAAAAATAATCCCATGAATATATATTCAAGACAAAATCTTCAACCATGTCCCATTCCTCTAGCATAACCCTTCCAAAGCATACAATTGTTGCAAAAAGAGTAGCATACAGGATACCAACAACCACTTGTATTGGAATCACAACTTAAAAGTTACATGGACATTACTACGAATTTTTTTTGTGTCTTAGGTAATGTCTTCAAAATCAGAAATGAAGGAAAATGACAAGACAAAGTACTGAACAACAATAAAAAAATCTATAAATAGTAAAGTAAACACATCACTTGCTGCCCATTAATGTACCTCAGAAATCGTTTTCTCCTCTATAAATGCAATAGAGACCTTCACATGGCATATGATGAATTATACTGTATCAACACCTAAAATAAAACACTAAAGCAACCAAATAAATTCTCTGTTTCATTTATAGAATGATTAATAATGGAATGAAATGAATTGGAGTGGAATGAAATGAATTGAATTTAGAATGAGGTGTAATGAAATGAAATGGACATTAATCGAATGAATAAATAATAACAGTATATTTGGTTACATTCCAAGTTATATTTTTTAAAGACAAATATATCCATGGGTTAAAATTAAAAATTCAAGGGTAATATTTGCCTTTTTAGTTCACTTCTTATACTGAGGAAACTATACTAACACCCCATGAGGTATCATTAAATATTAATTTTTTTTGAACCATATCTCTACAAAATTTTACATTTATCTAACCTAGTGGTGGAATGATGTATCATTTCCTCCTTTAACCTAACCAAACGTACTACCATTTCGCATGAACAGTTCTTTTTGAAATGGAACTAGATGGGCTATTAGTAAATTATAAAAAGTCATATTGTGAAGGAAATAAGTTGAAAAAAATTAAAATCATAATAACAATAATAATAATTCATACCTAATTATTCATATATAGGAACACAATAGAGTACATGAGCATTTAATGCCTGAAAAACATAGAAAAATATTTCATGCATTGGAACATATTATGGTACATGATACTAACACTAAAGCATACCTCTATTCTCATAACCCGCTGTGGGTAGTTGGCACCATAAATTCCACAACATCCTCCCTAAAAATCACCAATCTGTAAAAACATTATCAAATTGAATCATTACCAAAATCCAGATACTAATGATAACATTTAAGATTTTTACATACTGTCTTGAGCTCGAAACTTTGGATGGATTTCACAATTTTCATTACAAAATCATAAACTTATTTTTAAGTTAGCCATACATATTTAACATGCTACAAAAATATCCAAATCATTATTTTAATGTCAACGAAAGTAGAAATAACGCATTGGGACATGTACACAAGATTCAAAATGTGATTATACCTTCCCATGTGCAATACAATGATGACCAATCATTGGATTTTGTGGGTATTTATCCACAAGCAAGCTGTAAGAAGCAATGAAAAATGTTATCAAGATTTGTATACACAAAGAAACACAATTATAAATCCCTAGGAATCATAGAATGAATTGGTAAGTGGAAGTGGGTAATATGGAGTCAGCTAAAGATTTGAATAGGATCAAAACCAAGAATGCAGCATAGATAAGGCACTCTACTAATAGTTCTCAAAAGAACGGTTTCTTAAAAAAGATGTTTCAATGGCATATGTAGAAGGATTTTATGCATTATATTTTATAAAATTAATTGTATATTTTCTTCTCCTATATATTTAGATGTTTCATCCCACACAACCATTCAAATTCCCATTTGGTTTATATATCCCAGTAACTAAATAGGAAGAAATAAAACTATAACATATGAGAAAAGAAAAAAACACCTGAAAATATCAAAATAAATTCACAATATAGAAAATTTGAATCGCTGAGAAGAAAACATTGATGGAATTTTTTTTTTGAAATTCATAGAAAAGGAAATATAGGAGTTCAAGAGGTCACACCTGAACACAAGACGAGAGTATTTGACACTGGGGATCAACTACATGTGTGGGAGGGCTCGACGGTGGATCTTGAGAGGGGAAGGATGGCTTAGAAGATCTTGAACATGGTGGGAGGGCTCAACGGAGGTGGCAGGGCTCAATGGTGCAGGTTGATAGGGGCGGGAGGCTCGATAGAGGCGAGAGAACTTGATGGCATGGGGTGATGGGTCGGAAGGGTCTGACAGTGGGGGGATAAAGGATGGGGGAGCGGGGTCGGGGGTCACACTCGGGAGTGTGAATAAAAGAAATGGTGGGGCGCGATGGGCCGGAAGCATTTGAAGGTGGTGAGATGGAGGATGGCAGAGCGGGGTCAGGGTCGCCTGGTCGCGGGGTCGTGGGATCACGGGGTTGCGTGGGGAAGGGTGAATGAAAAAGAGAGTGGGAGAGGTATTTTAGCATGGGAGAAAAAATAATTCAGCGATTGCCATTTTGCGGTCGCTAATAGTGTCAATAGCGACAGCCATTTGGCGGTCGCCTGAATCCTTCCTCCACGATTGCTCAATTTTCTACTAGTGCAACTATATTAGTTTAATGAGGTATGGAGCCAAGAATTATTCTTATGATTTCAAGTTTTACAAAGTTTCCGTATTACTATGATTCTATACTATTATGATATGATCATTTTCACTCCCACATCTTTTGTTATCCTTTTATTATACCATGATTCCTTGATTGTGATCATTCTCATTATGATATCAGGTCATGCCTCTCATGTTATGCTCCTTTAACATTTTTATTACCTTACTGAGATTTATAGATAACCCTTTTTGGTTTTTATTTCTATCGGTTATACTTGACAGTATTAAGAGTACCATTGGGAGTTAGGAACTCGTTAAGGAGATTAAATAAATACAATGATGTTATGTTTTAATATGTTGTATTTTTGTGTCTAATGCAACAAAGACACTAGATCTAAGATATTTGTATTGTATTAATAGTAATATATATTAAATATTATAAACTAATATGTGTTTTAGGTTTTTTACCATAAGGATATGTTAAAACCCATACCTTCATGATTGTATGCACCCCAATAAAAGGGTGTAACCTACTCTTAAAGTTGGGTGGTTAATAGATTCATTAAAAATCCTAAAACCAAAGACACCACAGTGTGGTTGGTGTTCACCATGCTTATAGTGATCCTGGAATCACCTTTAAAAGGTTCTCGATAGATCGAATAATCGTGGAATATTGCAAAATGATTGGTCATTTTGAACTCACCACATCATCCACCATGGTGCAGTGGGGGAAAATGGGTCATTACACACAAGGGTACTCCCATGAATGATTCCCAATACCATTCAAGTACAGGGCATATTGTTCCTACCCATTTTACATAGGTAACCTCTCTTCAGAATGTGGCTTGGACAATGGCATGGTCTTGACTTTTTTCACTGTAAAGGCACAAAACAACAT
Organism: Viscum album; assembly: GCA_963277665.1. NCBI lineage: Eukaryota > Viridiplantae > Streptophyta > Magnoliopsida > Santalales > Viscaceae > Viscum > Viscum album. The sequence goes on from OY728148.1 coordinate 1,418,327,087, forward strand.
TTTAAGTCACTAGAAAACATCCAAAACACCCTAAACCCAATAAAACCATACCAAAGTTCAAAAAAAATCATACCACAAGCCGGTATATCAAAATATATTCATCATATAACAACTCATCAAATGGTTTTTCTCATGATCATCATCGGTGAATAACTCATGCCACTGAACCTATATATATTTCATATGCCCACACATCTCCTCTTAGATGCATCCATGCTGCCAAGTCACTCGTACTAATGAAATCAAATTCCCATGTAAAGACTGTTCACTCAAATATACTATACAATAAAGATTATTCTCAAAATATGAACCAGTATTCAGCCTAATATCATAGGTGTTGATTAGAAGTAATGGACCGGGGTGATACAGTCTAAGTCATGACAAATCAAAATAATTATGCATGGAAATAAAATTTTGTGCAAGTTCCAAACTATATTCCATAATATATGTTCTATATACGTCCTCAAATAGGCCAACATACCTTGGTTTCAATTTCCCCTACATTCAAATATGGATATGAATCAACCTTGGTGATTCTCCTTAAAACACCTTATCTTCAACTTCAAATTCCAGAGCCCATAATTGTTGATTAGCATATAACTTCTTCTTACTCTAAATGGTGACTAACTACTTGTTAATTAACTAGAAATTATTTCATATCTCTTTTAAGAAACTAAAATTGTCAATAATTGAATCATCATCATTTAACTAACACAAAGGTTAATGGAATGACCATATTTACCATGCCTCAAAAAGATCCATATGAATTGAATACAAGAAGATATTATTGTAAGTGAACTTTGTTAAATATAGGTGGTACTCCCATGAACCTCTATAACACAATATTAACACTCTCATTATGTATTCTATAATTTTAATTTTATTCTCATACTATCCATCATTATAAAGATAACAAGTTTTACTCAAGTGTATGTATATAATAAACTCCTCCTATAATATCTTATAGAAATGTGAGGTAATGAGGGAATCCTAATCTAAAACTAAACATGGAGGTACTTTGTGTATACTCATTATCTAAAAAACATAAATATTTCCTAGCTAACCAATAGTGAATATCTCTTGAATCTATAATAAATGAGCTACCTTAGTCAAAACATCAATGAAAAGTCATTAAATGTTATTCCTCAAGGGCATACTTAGTAAACTATTTTTAAAGTACATATTGACATCATACCATTTCCACTCAGGCGTAGGATATGGTTGCATAGGTACAAAGGGTCACTGGTTCTTAGCTTTAACCTAATGACAGGTTGAGCACTTCATCACAAAGCCTTTTATCTCACTATTTATCCATGGAAACCAGAACTGTCTATGAAAGTCGCAATACATACAAATAATAACTTGGTGCACTTCCCATTTTGTATAATTAAACTCCCCTATCAATAAATCCTTCATACCTATGGGAAATAAGAGATATCCATGGATAAAAAGAAACCCATCGATATATATGGTCCACTCTGGATGAGGCTCTCTCCTCTATGTTTTTTCCATGGGGATAAGCACTCTGGATTTGAAAATTATCTCAACATTATCCTATTAAGTATAAAATAATTAGTGTATAAATATGTAAGAAATACTTAACCTTGATAACCCTAAACATCCAAAATAATCTATATAAAATAGGTCATCGTCTTCTAGTCACTAGAGGACACCTACACAACCTAAGTATGAGTTTTCCTTCTGAGGTTTTCATAAATAATGTTTCCTTTCCTTTTGTTATATACAATCTCAAATTCAAAATACTACAATTACTCAACCCATATCTATTAATGAATATTTAAATAACACTATAAGGAAATGTATTTCACACTTTTATGGTTTTAATGCACCATAAATATTATTCTCAAAAAATAATGACTCCAACATTTCAAATCATGAACCATAGCTTCCAGTTCCAAATAATTATTCAGATTTATTCCCAAGAATCCTTAGATATCATGATTCATAAGTAACCACACGATTGTCTTCCATCAAAACTACTCCCATTCCAACTTCAAAATAATCATAACACACAATGTACTCTTTATGAATCTCTAGTAAAATTATAATTGGTGTTGAGGTCATCCTTTTCTTTAACTATTAGAATTAATTCCCATAATTTTTAGACCAAATGAACATAACTTCTTTTTTTCATATTTTTCCTATGTACTTCCAAGATTAAAAATTCATAAATAGTCCTCACATAGTATCCATCCAAACCCATGAAGCTAAGAATATCAAAAATGTATTTGGCATGCTCCCATGATACCATTTTGCTAACTTTATTGGGGTACACTAACACCCCATATTTCAATATCACATTCAACAAGAATTGTACTTGTTCTCCCTAGAATGGACACTTCAAATAATTACCATATAAATGTAGTTTCTCTAAGGTTTCCAAAATAATTTCCATATTTCATAAATTCTCCTCCACCATATTGGAGTACTCGATGATATCTTCAATAAAAATTATTTTAAAAGTATCCAATAATAATTTGAAAAATTGATTCGTCAAGGAAATACACTCAACAGGTGAATTCATCAAGATGAAAGGAATGACTATATTTTTTACTACCCATAAATAATCCTAAAATAAGTATGGGGTTTATCTAAAGGCCTCGTAATCTAATAATTATAACATGGCCTAAATTTATCTTTGAAATCATAATCACTCATCAAAGTTGATCAAACAGGTCATCTATACATGGAATTAGTATTTATTTTGTATTATCATTTGGTTTAGCCTTTGAAAATTCACACATAGTCTCAAGGAACCATCCACCTTTAAAGAGAATATGGATAGAGAATCCCAAGGATAGGAACTTTTATGAATAAATCCATCAACTTCCAATTCTTCTAATTACACTTTTTATTTTCAAATCTACACAGAATCCATCTGATAAGTAATAATATAAACTTTCTCTATACCCAGCACAAGATCTATGGGAAACTCTACCTCCTTTTTAGGTTTCAATATAGATAAACCATCCGGGAAAAAACATCATACTAGTTGGAAAATATAGGGTATACCCCATGATATTCTATTTATTCATCCAATGTGATCATATCCACCTAATCCATAGTTCCACCCAATTATTCATGTTCTAGTCCTGAATGTATAACCTATAAATCCGAATTTCGTTTATGAACATTATTGCTACTCTTGGGAGATGTAAAGGATATCTGATTACATAATAATTCATTAAGAGATTGATAAATTAATAAAAAATCAATTATGAGAACCAAATCTGTGAAATTTATCTCAAGAACATAAAATCACAAGTAAACTAATAACCACTAAATTCCAAAGTCCACTCCCTATACTAAAAAATTACCATTGACTGCTTCTCTACTAGAGAATCTATGGTTGTCACCCCTTACAGGTACTCCACAATAAAACCTAATCTTTTAATGAATCAAAAAAACATAAAATATTGGGAAGGTCCTATATCAAATAAAGTAGATTCCAAAGTATAATCCACCAAAATTATACATTGAACAATGGAAGGTCTAAAATGTTTTATAGTAGGAGTAAAATGTATTGTAAGAAGTTGGCTTATTCCATGTCCCTAAGAGCCAACATGTTCCCTCTATATGGTAACACTCTGTTAGAGATACTTCCTTAAACCTAGAGTACAATTTCTACCACCTTTTCTAGTAATACCTATTGACCTACAACTTACTATATTTTGTGGTGTCACTAATTTCTTTCCTAATTTACATGGATTTCTGAACATCTCATCAACATATATCCAATGTGTGTTCTTAGAGAACTTATGTAAGTGACCCAATATTCAAAAATATTGGAACTATACTGGTGATCGATCACACTAAGGTTTTTTGTGCCCATCCTTTCCACACTGATAACATTGCACTTATGCACTACCCTAGCTACCCTACCAACAACTTCACGGACCATACTTCTCATAAGAGAACTTCCTACTTCAGAAGAATTTCCACAGTATATCATAATGAAACTCCCTAACCACAATTATTGCCCCCCTTAAAATATCTCTTGATGATAAGATTCTAGTTCATAACCTTATAAAATTTTTTCAAAAGAAATAAGTTTATTTGTAACCTAATATCATATCTAAGGGTATCTTCAATGTACTTCACATTGGTTACCTATTATAATTCTAATGTAGGATAAATATACTATAGGTCTGTGAAATATATGTTATTATCCATCATAGACAAACCTCCTTTCTCAAGGTGAAAGTTACCCCTATCATCATATATCCTCAGGGTCTTTAGGACAAAATAGTTTAAGAAACTAGTCCAGAAGTCATTACAGTTCATGCCATCATATTGTTCCCTTGAGACCAGGATGTCCCACCATCACATTGATGATCCCCAAATAATTAAAGCCGCAACCTATACTCTCATATCTATAAAAGTCTCAATATTGTCAAATATGGTCAGTTTCATTTCAACTAAGAAATCCACTGCTTGGGGACCAACTTCCACTATAAATATTAGTGAGTGTTGCAACTAAAACTCATAGGTGAGGTTCAAAATAGTTGGATCATCTCATGAGGACCCGTATTTTTTGATTTCATAACTCAAAATACGTTATCATTGAGTTGGTTATCTGATAAATTCTCCAGAGCTAATGGAGGCTCTATTCTTATAGTTGAAGAGCTATGCTCATTGTGGCCCACTCATTATACTATCGAAAGTGTTCGTAGAGAGAATTATCTAAATTTTCCAACACACGAATTGAAACAAAATATAAGAAAATTGAAACATCAAATATAAGGTTTTTGTAAACAATAATTACTTTATGCTATTTATATTCCAACATTTACAAGTTAAAAATAACTCACTTTTATCTAAATAATTATAATAAATAACCACAAAACAAAGTGAAATCCCTATATACCAATCATTAGGGATGAAAAATCACCCTCATTTTATACTATCACATGTGTAAAATTTATAATATAATAATAATCTTAAAAATGTAGTAACTTGAGGTGAAATAAATCAACAGTAAAAGAAAAACAAAAACCGGAATACCACCTCATGTAATATTGGCTTTCCTCGTACGTGGCCCCGCTACTCCCCAACAAAACATCTATACCAAGTCCTAATAATATCATATCTCATATCTACTGCTACCAAATAGTAATACAAAGAAAAAATTTCCTCTAATATCATTTTCTATCATCCCCTAACTGGTTCACTCATAACTAACCAAATAGAGTCACTACAAGCTGTCAATCATATCTCCATGTATGCCAAAGGCTACCAATGAGCAGTGTGGGTCCAAGATCATAATTTGGTATGACTATAACCTATAGTATAAGTAGAAATAACAATAAAAATTTGTAATATAACATAAAACCCATAACATCACAAGTACATAGTAAGGAATGTTTCAAATAATCTTAATTGTATAACCATGTAGAAATAACGGAAAGTCACACAATTACTGGAAAAAACAAAAAAACTAGTCCCAAAAGAAAGAGATAACCCAACCAGTTATGAGGATACACCCATTCCCACCATCCAAGCTCAAACCTAGCATACACAATCATCCATAGAATTTAGGGGCATTTTTTATCCTGAACTACAACTATAAATTCCACTCAGGTACCAAAGGTGGCCTAAGTAGGGGCTGAGTAAAACAACATAATCCATCATGAATGGTGTAAAAAGAATATATAATATGAGTAATATATATATATATATATACTTATTTCTATGAAAATAAATAAATTATAATATAATTAGGTAGAGATAAATCATATCGTCAACCATAGGGTCAACGATGGCACCTTGGATAAACCATACCGCCTTTGGCCAAAGTTAGATGTATTTGTTCAAACTAACAAGTTCATTTATATAATCATATGGGCACACAAAATACATGGAATTGAAATAAGGATCCTGAACAATAATAGTATTAACAAAAATAATTGGAAAACCAAATCCTTGGAATCACATCAAGGACCCCCCAATTAAATAGAAGTTATAAAAATATTAGCCACATCATATTTTTAGTATCACATCAAGGTACCCAAAAATAATAGTAGGGAAAATAATAAAAATTGGAACACCATATCCTTAGAATCACTACAAGGTCCCCCAACATTACTAGTTATAATAATAATAATAGTAACAGGTACACTAGATTCATATCAAGGTAACACATTTGTATTAATAGTGATAATAATAATGGGCAGACTAGACCCTTGGAATTACATCTAGGTCTCCCAATTGTAGGAGTAGTAATAACAATAACAACTAAGTAACATAGTACATAATTTTTAGTACATCATTTAATTGGACCACAATAACCCCATATTTAAATTAATATTCACGATTTTATCATTTCACTATTTTATTAATATTTCAATTTTATTAAAAAAATTATCATTTAAAATCCGGATCATAGGTCATTAATAAATAATATAATTTAATTTTTATATCTTTAGGGTATCCCATGTGCTTCATTAGAAATATAAAATTCACAATTTGAGGCCACAACACTCTTAGAATCAATACTTTAGTTTTCTTTAAGTTTTAAAAGGTTTGAATACCTTACTCAATAGCATAAGCCCTAGTAATTACATTCCAAAAAAACTACCCGGGGTCCTTAGGAAGGTCCAGAAATATTAATTTAAGATCACAATTCAATTTTTAATTTACAAATACCTAGATCACATTATTTCTATACGTATCCACATAATATACATATGGAAAAAAGGACTATAGGTATATCTCGATACCACCAACCCCAAAAACATGATACTTTCCAATGATCAAGGAATCCTCAATCCAATGAGAAATAATTCTCCAAATAAGAAATATAATTACCTTCCATTACTTTCAATCCATTAAACTCCAATCCAAATAACTCTAGATCAATTACAATTACGGGGAATCGCATAACTCGATCACAGATGAACTTTTAACCCTTTAATATAGTAATACAAAGTAAAATTGATCATCGAGGGTTTTAGTTTAAACAAATGTGTACACCCAAAATTCCCCCTAGAACCCTCTAAATCTAAAAATATCTCACAATGGATGAATGGAGAAGGGTTTTGGAAGAATAAACTAGCCAAAGATTTGTTAAAACTCATCCAAAAATGATCGCATGGACCTGAATAAATTGAAACAACCTCCTTCGAAAGATTCGTGGTTGGTTCTTCCATTAAAAATTTAATAACTTGTTATACCATGACATGGTGGGTATTCAACACACCCATTTAATTCTCAATCTCGCCTAATCCAGGAGCCCAACACACCGACTAACCCAAGTGTAGAGAAATTTTTTTGGACATTTTTCATGCACCATGCCCTTCACCATGGTGTGGTGCGGCCCAACTGGTTATGTCACACAATGGAACACCTTGTGCCCTATACGTAAGACCATTCCATGTTTTGGATATGTTAGTTTTTCCTATTTTTCATAGGTAACCTTGCAGTAGAACATGAGATAGAACTTATTTTTTTATAACTTTTTTTCTCTATAAAATCCTTTAACCGCATTTTAGGTCACAAAAAACCTTTCAACACACCACAAAAAAAAAATAACCATCCCAAATCTTGAAAATAGATCATTCATCTAGTTTGGGTGGGACAATCATAAAAACATTCACACCATAATTCATGAGCCTTTTGGAATAAAAAACCTCAAATACCCTAAATCAAGCTCGATATACCCAAAATTAAACCATAGATCAATAATAACAACAATATTTGAATTGTAACACTTTATATTCAATTATAGTAAGTAATATTTTCTTTCTAAAGAAAATATAACTTAATGAACATATGTTTATTCAATAATTTTATTACAAACAAAATTTAAAAAAACTTTATAATGGTAATTTTATGAAATAAATTACAATTTTTAATTCTAAAATTCAAAATTATATGAGGATTGATTTTTGAGATTTTTCAGAAATATTTGATTTTTTGGTGAATAGTGAAAAATGGTTTTACAAAACTGTTAGGTTTATGAAATTATAAGTACATAAGAATAACATGAATGTTTATAAAAATTTGTATTCTTAAGAAATTATATATTAAATAAGTAAAATAATTTTTATAAAAATTAAATTTCAAAATTTGAAATTGATGGTTAACATTTTGGAAATCTAACTAATTTTTTTAAATAAAAAAAATTAGTTCTTTTCTTTTAATCAAGTATTTTTATGGTAAATTTTAGATTTGGTTTAGATTGAAACAAAAAAAGTATCATTTGACTTTTTATAATCCAATTAATACCATTTTAATAAATATTTTATTTTATTTTTATTTAAAAACATTTTTATAATTAAAAAAATCAGTTTTTTTAAAATGATTTTTGTTGTATTTTTCAATATTATATTAAAAAATATTTTTTCACTTCTAGGAGGTGAATCTTGTAATAGAGATTCAATATTTGGAACCATCATAATTGATATTACGCAAGAAGTTCATCTAAATTTTTTTCCCTAATTAATAGAAACCACGATAAATAGTTATCATGTCAGTTAAGGTTAAATTGGGTTAAAGGGGTTAAAAATAATGGGATAAGGCTTTAAGATAATACCAAAAAAATTCTAAAACCACATTTCATAGTTTTTAAATAACCTTACCATTATCTTCTACTAATATATTATATTTTTAGCAACATTAACAAAAAGATTAATTTATATTATTAAAATATTTTAATTATTTCCATGTGTGTCCCTCCTCTAACATATAAAAGGTCACATATTCTCCACCCATATTCAAAAACATTGAGCACTCAACCTCATCCATTACCTCAACATAACCATGTATAGATTCCTTACATTTATTAATGAGTTACAAGTCTTACCCTCAGTTTATCCTAATAAGTCTTAAGATTTTATCCAAATTTGGTCTCTCAAGGAATAGGGGGATCACAAACATATGAAAAAAAAACAAAGGTAAGGGTAATTTCGTCTCATTTCCACTTCAGTTATACATGAATTATATTATTCACATAATTTATTTTAAATGGTGTATATACTAAAAATTTTACACTTTATATCATGAATCCAATTTTATTCATGTAATTTAAAGTATTCTTAAACTATTTCTATCTTTACTGTTTTTTTATTCAAAAGTTACCAAAGCAGTAAGATATTTGGGTTACAATATCATTTTATTTTGGTATTGTTTATATTCAAATTTATTTTGGAAATATCCATTGAAAATAACATTTTAAGACCCATTTATTTTCTTCTCCTATAGTTATGTTTATGTTTACATTTTATTTTCTACTTAGTCTCTTTTTATCTTAAATGTTTATAGGTAAGTTACATGTAAGAAACTTTCTTATAAAAATCATGTTTTAATGTTTTCCTTCAAAATATTTTTCTTCTATGTTGAGGTACTTATAAATATTACAATAATGTTATTATTTATACTTCAAAGGTTACTAAAGTTAATTTTTAATTTTTTTTTCATTATTTACATAGTAATAAAAGGAATCTCTTCAAATTTTACCATATGGAATATTTTCATATTTTCTTCAAAGCACAAAAACAAATTAATGCAGATTCCTTAAAGTCCCCTTTACTCCATCTTTTTAGATGTATTTCATAAATATTACATTAAAAATTCCCATGGATATTTTAAAATATAATATTTTTTCTCAATATCTTATGTATTTTAATACAAAATTATATGAAATGAAGTGGGTATTATTTTCTTAAAGTAATGAAAATATATCTGAAAAGAGATTTGTAAACATATTGTTCAAAAAGTTACATAGATGTTATTTTTATTGTATATCATATTTTTTTTATTTTCTAAATTCTTATATTTTCTAAAAAATATTCATTTCTAATGAATCTATGGACTTAAAACTTGCTTTAATAATAATGGATTATACTTTTATTTTAGATCATTCACTTCCATGTAATCATGTTCTCTATCACTTTCCATTATTATTTAGACATTATGTTTCTCCTTCATGTCCATATTTTTAAAATCATTTATGAATTGAAAATTATTTATATTGCTATAATTATTTTTCAATTTTATAATATTTCAATATATGGTATCAGTTGAAAGAATCTTATTAAGTAAGTTATTTCATTTATTTGGAAAATTTTGATGTTTAATATTCTTGATTAAATATTGATAATTGTCAACTTTTAAATAATCTTGATAATTTATTTTATTGATCATTCAAAATATGATGAATTCATCGGAAGTCCAAGTGATGGGTGGGCCCAGTTATATATAGCATCTTGATGAATCGATAGGTCACATTATACATATAAGGCCCCAGCCTTAAACCTTACTTAATCTTGAGTTATTACAAGATTACACATTAAGGATCTTTTCAGGTTTAATGTTTTAGAGAATTAGATCATGAAACATGCATTACATTCCACATTTAAACAAAGTGGTTATATAAAAGACAATATGCATTCTTCCCATCAATGGAAAAATATTTAAAATAAAACATGGATTCTTTCTTGACACATCCATGACATTATCATCACATCATGTACCTTTCCCTTGACCTGTGAAAAACATTTCAAAAACTTGGGGTGAGCATAAAAAGCTCAATAAGGGTTATAAAAATATGGAAAGGAAACATGAGTTCAAATATACATAAGAATGAAATCATACTTTACCCATAAAACATAGGCACTTTAACATACCTCATCAAACCATGAATAAATCATAGAAATCATAAGACATAAAGGTAACTTGAGGCATTCATAACATTCTTACGTAGGTAGTAACCCTCTTGGTTACGTTTGGAATACCCATCACAGTATATTCCCTAAATCTCTTCAGAGAAACCTTAACGTTTCACTCATTCGCGTTACCCAATGCATTGGAGAGCTATATCGGGCCCAGCCGCCCTTAGTTTATCACAGAACCACCCGTTTTCATAACAATGCCCAAGAACCATAACATAAATGTATCACATAAAACATGCATAAAGGAAATATAACATTTCCACATTTCAATCACAATATAACATTTTAGGATATTGAAATAATGAATCCATTAAAAAACCCATTTTCAAAACCATTTAAAACATTTAATAAAGGGATTTTTGAATCAAAGTGTCCCATACCACCTTGAAGCTTTTAACATTTTAAACCATTAATATCCATATAAATAAATCCTTAAAACCATTTTGAAAACATGTATATTAATAAGAACAAATCATTAAAACATTTAAAGCGATATTTTGGTTAAAGGGTTTTTACCAAAATTAGTGACACTTGAATACAATAATTGAGGAATAACATTTAATCAGAACTCTATAATATCATGAGAATAAATGGATTAATGATATAATATTCTAAAGGACAGTATATACACCATATAAGAGTGAATTGGTGCATAACAATAATGAAGTCTCAATAGAGATGTAAAATGTGATGAAATCCCTTATAAAGAAGGTATCCTTAAATTAAGGATAAATCAATCTCAAAATTATGTGTGACAAATATAAATACACCCAATATAATTGGATATTAAGTTTAAAACAATAAAAGGTCATTCAAACATATTCAAAGGATGACATATTCAATAACTACATGTTGAACCCAAAGAAATCGAAATTGGGTTAAAAAGTTCCCTTGGTAAAATTCGACAGCCTAACGGCGTCACTTCAAAAATTCAGCAAATGAGTTGATGAGAGATAAAAAGGGAATATCATCACTTGGACATAAAATTTAAATCAATCAGGATATAGAATAACATATCCCAAAATAATATTATGTGAATTAAAAGACATAACAAACGAAGTCTTTTAAAAAGAGGAGGGTGAAAGGTTCCCTTACCGACTTGGGTAACTTTTGAAAAGTACACCCCATTGAAGAAGTATCATGCAAGGAATATGTAAATACCCATAAATGGAATTATATTACAAAATTATTGTAATAATGGGCAGTACATAAACCACTCAAAGGAAATTGTGGCAAATGTAGCATAAATCTCACGGGAATAAAAGTGAGATGAAAAATCCCTTACGAAAACTCGGCAGCCTAACGGCGCCACTTAAAGCTTCCAAAATGGATTGATGGGAGGAAATAGGGTCTCAAATCATATGTACATAAAAATTACAGTAAGAGTAATATAAAAGAACATCCCAATAACAAGAAAGATGATCTTATAAGGAATGACATAAAAGAGTGTACTTAAAAAGAAAGAGAGGAGTAGGATCCCTTACCTCGGGTCCGACTTGACTCGATCGTTCTTTAACGTATTGAATAATAAACTTGAGTTAATTTCCACTTTATTAAGAACCTTTTTCTAGTTCATTATTCCTTTTAGATCACTTATTTCCATGTTATAAACATTATGTAATCATTTAAGTTAATAATGTTTGTTTTGTCGATATTTGGTTCTTAAGTCGAAAGTGGACTTCTTACAATTACATGTTGTTCGTGTGGTCAAATTTTCATTATATCCAGAAATATATTCATTATTTGGATATCATATATATCATATATATCCAGAATATACATGTATTTATAATATTACATAATCATTTATAGGTAAGAATTGAAATGCACCGTTCGTGGAGACGGTAAGCCGTACGTACGCATGAACGCTACTTTCATTTCTATGTCATATTAATGGAATTAAAACTAAATGAGAGGTATCTATATTTTAATTCCAGAATTATATTCATCATTTAGATGTATCATTCATCATATATATCCATTATATACATGTACTTATAATAGTACATTACATTTGGGGATAAGAAATGCAATGCACTGTTCATGGAGACGGTAAGCCGTAAGTACGCATGAATGCTACTTTCATTTCTATTTCATATTTTTATGGAATAAAATAATAATTATATAGAGATATATTATAATTCCATTATAAAATCATATATAATAACTTTAAATCCATCCTTTATACGTCCCACATATGGCATTAACGAATCACATCACTTTGAGGGGGCGGTAGTCCGCACTTCCTTAAATGAAGATATCGCGTTTACCCATAATGAAAATCATAAAGATATTCCCAAAATGAAAAATAAATAAGATTAAGTAAAACATAAACATATTATATATCATATATAGATATATTGTCATCTTAATGGCCACCTTTGAAGGTGTTAAAAGAATGTTGAACAATCATCGTTTCGGGAAGCCGAAATTCGCCATCCACGGAAACAGTATGTTCTTTAACCATTAGATGTAGGTGTGTGAAAGTTTAGCTCGAATCCTTCTTATAAAAACATCCTAGTATATTGATGATACTGGAGTTGTTACAAAAGAAATGAATAAAAAGAGTTTATGGGGCTGGAGAAGCAAAATAAAACAAAAGGACTCAAGTGAAGACATTACCTGAAAATCGGGTAACTCCCTTTGGTTTGAGCAAAAAGGCTTCCTTGGGAAGACTTCTACCCAAAGTGAGGATTCAATGAGTAATAGAGGGAAGTGGAGAGACAAAATTAGCATATTTTGGCCGAGAAAAAGGCTTTGGGAGTGTGGGTAAGGAGGTAGAGGTGGGGGCCTTTTATAAGAGGAGAGGAGGGGCACTCTTGGAAGGTAAATAAAAGTCACTTTATTTTAAAATGGTATTCGGATTTAAGAGGTCCCACATTGATGTGTTTCAAGGATTAGGTGATAAGGGTTCTAAATCCACCCATACAATAGGTTTTGGACATGTGTAGGTCTTAGATATTACATTATCTTTCCATTTTATTTAAATCGTTAAATAATGAGGTCATCGCTGCATCATCATGATGTCATAAATAATTTAATTTATTTAATGTCTAAAAATTATAAAAAAATACTATGATGTAGGAAATAGTTTTAGCTTTCCAATTATTATTTATAGTAAAAAATCTTATTTCTATAACCCCATCTAAAAAATGTTTTTGTAAAACATTTCATGTTTGTCTCATTTTTACTTTAACATTAAATAAAAAGATATTTATGTCATGTTCCAACCAAAGTGGCTCCATGGGGTCCCCAAGTTGACCCATGGATTTTTTTGATCTTCCATGACACATCCAATGAGGTTATGACATGTGTCTAGGTCATTTCATTTTATTAAAACATTATTCTTACCATAAACTACACTAATTACCTCTAATCGCGATTAAAAACTTAATAAGTTACTATTCACCAAAAAATTATTTGTATCCCATTGAACCACATTTTACTTCTTAATGAAAACCATTTATGTCGGATTTTTTAAATTCAAAACACAAAGATGGAAAATTTTCATTTATACGGAAAAATCAGTTTTTATAAGTACCACTTAGTGGTTTCACTATTCATCAAAAATTGAAGTTTTCCAGAAAAATCCCAAAAATTCACCCTAAGATATATTTGATATTCCGAATTCAAAAATGAAGCCTATTTTACAAAATTCAAAACATATAAGTCACATTAATTAATTTAATAATTAATTCCCGCTGTCAGAGCAAATAGCGTGTTTTTATGAAACAATAAGTATCAAAAGATTGACACTAGTTTAAGTCTGATTTCAAAGTGAAATTAATTCCAATGACCACTATTGGATTTAATGGTAAAAATATATTCTAATTTAACTTTAAAACCAATTCAAAAGATAATCTAATCATATAAATAAATTAGATTAAAAAGAGGTTTTGAATTAAAATACAACATTTTACACTATTCATTAAAAAATGAACTTTATCAGAAAGATACCAAAAATTTACACAAAGTAAATTTTGATGTCCCAATTATTAAGAATAGTTTTATTTGGTCCAAAAGTATGTATAAGAGTGAACAAAACTATATTTAATGACGGTTCTCCATCAAAAGGCGATAAGTGAACCTTTAGTGAAAACTAGGGAATATACGCCTAAAATTGAATTCTTTCCGTATTTTATGCCTTTATATTTTATTGGATAAATGTAAAAACATTTAAAAACAAATATAATCATATTTTAGTTATTTCTATCCATTCTCGCCAATACAACGGCTACATGTTAACTACCATTTAAAATAATATTATTTTATTATTAGAGTGCAACGTAAGATTCCCAAGAAACTCGTTGTTGCGTGTTGGGTACGCCATCGAGCATAGCGTCCCCTTTAAAGTCATATTAATATTTTATTCAAAAATATGGATAAATATGAAAATGTCATATTCTTTATTTACCTGGGGTGTTACATCAGGTCATGGATTATAGGGGTACATGATGTGTGGTCCTACTAGAGTAGACTTGTTGTGATCTTCTCTTCACATGTTGTCCATAGTTAACCTACATGGGGTGTACTACCGTATAAATGGTGCATGGGACTGATGAGGTAAAAGGCATGTATCCCCAAAGCATGGGGTATACTACCATATAAATGGTGCGTGAACACTATGTTGTCTCATATGTACTACAGATTGTGTTCCACCTTAAATATGTCATGTACCCTAAAATGATAGGTACCCATGTTTTGGGGATACATGCCTTTTACCTCATCAGTCCCATGCACAATTTATATGGTAGTACACCCCATGTAGGTTAACTATGGACACCATGTGAAGAGAAGATCACAACAAGTCTACTCTAATAGGACCACACATCATGTACCCCTATAATCCATGACCTGATGTAACACCCCAGGTAAATAAAGAATATGACATTTTATTATTTATCCATATTTGTGAATAAAATATTAATATGACTTTAAAGGTGATGCTATGCTCGATGGCGTACCCAACACGCAATAACGAGTTTCTTGGGAATCTTACGTTGGACTCTAATAATAAAATAATATTATTTTAAATGGTAGTTAACATGTAGCCATTGTATTGGTGGGAATGGATAGAAATAACTAAAATATGATTATATATGTTTTTAAATGTTTTTACATTTATCCAATAAAAGATAAAGGCATAAAATACGGAAAGAATTCAATTTTAGGCGTATATTCCCTAGTTTTCAGTAAAGGTTCACTTATCGCCTTTTGATGGAGAACCGTCATTAAATATAGTTTTTGTTCACTCTTATACATCCTTTTGGACCAAATAAAACTCTTCTTAAGAATTGGGGCATCAAAATTTACTTTGTGTAAATTTTTGGTATCTTTCTGATAAAGTTCATTTTTTAATGAATAGTGTAAAATGTTGTATTTTAATTCAAAACCTCTTTTTAATCTAATTTATTTATATGATTAGATTATCTTTTGAATTGGTTTTAAAGTTAAATTAGAATATATTTTTACCATTAAATACAATAGTGTTCGTTGGAATTAATTTCACTTTGAAATGAGACTTAAACTAGTCTCAATCTTTTGATACTTATTGTTTCATAAAAACGCGCTATTTTCTCTGACAGTGGGAATTAATTATTAAATTAATTAATGTGACTTATATGTTTTGAATTTTTTAAAATAGATTTCATTTTTGAATTCGGAATATCAAATATATCTTAGGGTGAATTTTTGGGATTTTTCTGGAAAACATCAATTTTTGATGAATAGTGAAACCACTAAGTGGTACTTATAAAAACTGATTTTTCCGTTTAAATGAAATTTTTTCATATTTGTGTTTTGAATTTCAAAAATCCGACATACATGGTTTTCATTAAGAAGTAAAATGTGGTTCAATGGGATAAAAATAATTTTTTGGTGAATAGTAACTTATTAAGTTTTTAATCGCAATTAGAGGTAATTAGTGTAGTTTATGGTAAGAATAATGTTTTAATAAAATGAAATGTCCTAGACACATGTCCTACCCTCATTTAATGTGTCATTTCTGACCAAGACAATCCATGGGTCAACTTGGGGACCCCATGGAGCCACTTTGGTTGGAAAATGACATAAATATCTTTTTATTTAATGTTAAAGTAAAAATGAGACCAACATGAAATGTTTTACTAAAACAATTTTTACATGGGGTTATACAAATCAATTTTTTTACTATAAATATTCATTGTAAATCTAAAAATATTTTCTACATCATAGTAGTTTTTTATAATTTTTATACATTAAATAAATTAAATTTTTTATGACATCATGATGATGCAGTGATGACCTCATTATTTAACGATTTAAATAAAATGGAAAGATAATGTAATATCTAAGACCTACACATGTCCAAAACCTATTGGATTGCTGGATTTCTAAACCTAATCACCTTATCCTAGAAACATATCAATGTGGGACCTCTTAAATCCGAATACCATTTTAAAATAAAGTGACTTTTCTTTACCTTCCAAGAGTGCCCCTCCTCTCCTCTTATAAAAGGCCCCCACCTCTACCTCCTTACCCACACTCCCAAAGCCTTTGGCTCGGCCAAACTCTGCACATTTTGTCTCTCCACTTCCCTATATTACTCCTTGAAGCCTCACTTTGGGCATAAGTCTTCCCAAGGAATCCTTTGAGCTCAAACCAAAGGGAGTTACCCGATTTTAAGGTAATGTCTTCACTTGAGTCCTTTTGTTTTATTTTGCTTCTCCAACCACCTAAACTCTTTTAATTCATTTATTTTGTAACAAATACAGTATCATCAATATACTAGGATGTTTTTATAAGAATTATTCGAGCTACACTTTCACACACCTACATCTAATGGTTAAATAACATACTGTTTCCGTGGATGGCGAATTTCGGCCACCCGAAACGATGATTGTTCAACATTCTTTTAACACCTTCAAAGGTGGCCATTAAGATGAAACTATATTTATATATGATATATAATATGTTTATTTTTTACTTAAGATCCTGTATTTTTCATTTTGGGAATACCTTTATGGTTTCCATTATGGGTAAAAGCGATATCTTCATTTAAGGAAAGGTAGACTACCGCCCCCTCAAAGTGATGTGATTCGTTAATGCCATATGTGGGATGTATAAAGGATGGATTTAAAGTTATTATATATGATGTTATACTGGAATTATAATATACCTCTATATCATTATTATTCCATTCCATAAAAATATGAAATAGAAATGAAAGTAGCATTCATGCGTACGTACGGCTTACCGTCTCCATGAACGGTGCATTTCATTTCTTATCCCCAAATGTAATGTACTATTATAAGTACATGTATATAATGGATATATATGATGAATGATACATATAAATGATGAATATAATTCTGGAATTAAAATATACATACCTCTCATTTATTTTTAATTCCATTAATATGACATAGAAATGAAAGTAGCGTTCATGCGTACGTACGGCTTACCGTCTCCATGAACGGTGCATTTCATTTCTTACCTCTAAATGATTATCTAATATTATAAATACTTGTATATTCTGGATATATATGATATATATGATATCCAAATAATTAATATAATTCTGGATATAATGAACATTTGACCACACGAACAACATGTAATTGTAAGAAGTCCACTTTCGACTTAAGAACCAAATATCGACAAAAAAAACATTATTAACTTAAATGATTACAAAATGTTTATAACATGGAAATAAGTGATCTAAAAGTAATAATGAACTAGAAAAAGGTTCTTAATAAAGTGGAAATTAACTCAAGTTTATTATTCAGGATTTTAAAGAACGATCGAGTCAAGTCATACCCAAGGTAAGGGATCCTACTCCTCTGTTTCTTTTTAAGTACACTCTTTTATGTCATTCCTTCTAAGATAATCTTTACTGTTATTGGGATGTTCTTTTATATTAATCTTACTGTAATATTTATGTACATATTATTTGAGACCCTATTTCCTCTCATCAATCCATTTTAAAAGTTTTAAGTGGCACTGTTAGGCTGCTGAGTTTTCGTAAGGGAGTTTTCATCTCACTTTTATTCCCGTGAGATTTATGCTACATTTGCCACAATTTCCTTTGAGTGGTTTATTTACTGAACATTATTACACTACTTTTGTAATATAATTCCATTTATGGTTATTTACATATTCATTGTATGACACTTCTTCAATGGGGTGTACTTTTCGAAAGTTACCCAAGTCGGTAAGGAAACCTTTCACCCTCCTCTTTTTAAAAGACTTCATTTGTTATGTATTTTAATTCACATAATATTATGTTGGGATATGTTCTTCTATATCCTGATTGATGTAAATTTTATGTCCAAGTGATGAGATTCCCTTTTTATCTCTCATCAACTCATTTTTTGAATTTTTGAAGTGACGCCGTTAGGCTGTCGAATTTTACCAAGGGAACTTTTTAACCCAATTTCGATTTCTTTGGGTTCAACATGTAGTTATTGAATATGTAATCCTTTGAATATGTGTGAATGACCTTTTATTTTTTTACACTTAATATCCAATTATATTGGGTGTATTTATATTTGTCTCACTTAATTTTGAGATTGATTTATCCTTAATTTAAGGATACCTTCTTTATAAGGGATTTCATCACATTTTACATCTCTATTGAGACTTCATTGTTGTTATGCACCAATTCACTCTTATATGGTGTATATACTGTCCTTTGGAATATTATATCATGAATCCATTTATTCTCATGATATTATAAAGTTCTGATTAAATGTTATTCCTCAATTATTGTATTCAAGTGTCTCTAATTTTGGTAAAAACCCTTTAACCAAAATATCGCTTTAAATGTTTTAATGATTTGTTCTTATTAATATCCATGTTTTCAAAATGGTTTTAAGGATTTATTTATATGGATATTAATGGTTTAAAATGTTAAAAGCCTCAAGGTGGTATGGGACACTTTGATTCAAAAATCTCTTTATTAAATGTTTTAAATGGTTTTGAAAAAGGTTTTTTTAAATGGATTCATTATTTCAATATCGTAAAATGTTATATTGTGACTGAAATGTGGAAATGTTATATTTCCTTTATGCATGTTTTATGTGATACATTTATGTTATGGTTCTTGGGAATTGTTATGAAAACGGTTGGTTCTGTGATAAACTAAGGGCGGGTGAGCCCGATATAGCTCTCTAATGCATTGGGTAACGCGAAGGAGTGAAACGTTAAGGTTTCTCTGAAGAGATTTAGGGAATATACTGTGATGGGTATTCCAAACGTAACCAAGAGGGTTACTCCCTACGTAAGAATGTTATGAATGCCTCAAGTTACCTTTATGTCTTATGATTTCTATTATTTATTCATGGTTTGATGAGGTATGTTAAAATGCCTTTGTTTTATGGGTAAAGTATGATTTCATTCTTATGTATATATGAACTCATGTTTCCATTCCATATTTTTATAACCCTTACTGAGATTTTTATGCTCATCCCATGTTTTTGAAATGTTTTTCACAGGTCAAGGGAAAGGTACATTATGTGATGATAGTGTCATGGATGTGTCAAGAAAGAATCCATGTTTTATTTTAAATATGTTTCTGTTGATGGGAAGAATGAGTACTATCTTTTATATAACCACTTTGTTTAAATGTGGAATGTAATGCAAGTTTCATGATCTAATTATCTAAAACTCTAAACCTGAAAAGATCCTCAATGTGTAATCTTGTAATAACTCAAGATTAAGTAAGGTTTAAGGCTGGGGCCTTATATTTGGTATCAGAGGTCGGTTTAGATAACTTTAGAGGTTAGGGTATTCTTTAAGCATAAGTGACATTACCATAATGGTTAGGATTTCAGAAAGAGTCATAGTTTTTAGATAAAGTGAATGAGTAAGTATATCTTCTTCATTAGTACATGATGGTTCTGTTGATATACTCACACTGACATTTCTGTTTTTAGTGAATGGATGGATCTAGCAGGCACCAAAGAGACAACAGGTTTGAAGGAAACAGTGGTGGTTCTCTGATTAAGATACTAGATAAAATGGAGGATTCAATGAGGAAACTCGTGGTTGTTCTCAACCAACTATCAGGGAGTCATGATCAACCACTTAAACCTTTGTATGTTCTGTAATGCATCATGTACGAGATGACCAATCGATGTGGAAGTTCAGGTAATAATTATAAAGGTAACCATTAGAGTTTATATGATCCTTACTTTTGAGGTAATTATGGGTTATTATATGATATGCTGGAAAATGAAAGGCATGAGATAAACTTGAGGTTAAATTATGTTATGGTTATTTTTGATGATTTTATCCCTTTTTGGGGAATGATTTGAGAATTATATAGTTTTGGAAAAAGGACAACACGCATACCGTGTGACTACCCGTCGTGTAGGACAAAGCTGCAGGAATCGAACCCACAACCAAAGTGCGACTGGTATTTATCACCTACCACTGGACTACGTGAATTCCCTGGTTAGTTTCACTGGTTCTTTTTAGTTATATGATTTTATAAATTAAGAGTAATTTTATTTTGGGTATTTATGAAAATGATTAACCTATCATGGAGGATATGTGATTAGGTTATTTACTTTTCAATACGAGACTTTAGGAGCAACTGATGTTGTTTGGAGATAAATGTTACGATTTAACTTGGAAGACTATGTGACTAAATCCTTCAAATATTTGGGTTTCAATCTTAGATTGGTTTACTTTGAATAATTTTATGGACAAATTGTTTATCGGATGGTCCTCATTGAACTTTGGGTTTTGTTGGAAAAATTTTTGAGATTAAGCATAGATTTTCTTTTTAATGGGTTATCCTTTTCTGGATTATCTGACCTTGTACTAACCTTTTTGGTTTTGGTTTTGGTTAAAGCCTAAAGACATGGGATTTATATAGTTCTCTTTTGTGGATTAGGTGATTCTCTAGAAGTTGATTATAGTACTCTTAATGCGGACAAGTCTCCCTAAATACTCGTCTTTTAGAAAAAAATAAGAGTTTGATTAAGGAATCTAGTAAAAGTTGAAAGTCAACATGATAAGTGATTATGTTTTCTAATGAATAAATTACTCAATAAAAAGTAACATAAAACAAAAATGTTGTCTATTAACTTTTCCTACTGGGGAATCGAATACCATTTAACCCATCACAAGTTTGTGATTTTCTTATGGTTAACTTTCTCCTATACATGTTTACTATCACTCTCCCTCAAGAACATGACCCTTTGCTTTTTCTTCCATTTCCATGTTTTTCTACATATGGGTTAACTAGGGTGACCTCTGTACTTATCTTCCTTTATTTTAAAGTGATTGTTTTACCGACTCTTGTTCCGATGTGGGACTTTCAAGGATGTTTCCAAGCTCAATTTTAAAAATTGTGAGGACGCAATTCCCAAAAGGGGGGAAGGATGTAACACCCCAGGTAAATAAAGAATATGAAATTTTCATATTTATCCATATTTGTGAATAAAATATTAATATGACTTTAAAGGGGACGCTATGCTCGATGGCGTACGCAACACACAACAACGAGTTTCTTGGGAATCTTACGTTGCACTCTAATAATAAAATAATATTATTTTAAATGGTAGTTAACATGTAGCAGTTGTATTGGAAGGAATGGATATAAATAACTAAAATATGATTATATATGTTTTTAAATGTTCTTAAATTTATCCAATAAAAGATAAAGGCATAAAATACGGAAAGAATTCAATTTTAGGCGTATATGCCCTAGTTTTCACTAAAGGTTCACTTATCGCCTTTTGATGGAACACCGTTATTAAATATAGTTTTGTTCACTCTTATACATCCTTTTGGACCAAATAAAACTCTTCCTAGTAATTGGTATATCAAAATTTACTTTGTGTAAATTTTTGGTATCTTTCTGAGAAAGTTCATTTTTTAATGAATAGTGTAAAATGTTGTATTTTAATTCAAAACCTCTTTTTAATCTAATTTATTTATATGATTATATTATATTTTTAATTGGTTTTAAAGTGAAATTAGAATATATTTTTACCTTTAAATCCAATAGTGGTCATTGGAATTAATTTCACTTTGAAATCAGACTTAAACTAGTGTCAATCTTTTGATACTTATTGTTTCATAAAAACACGCTATTTGCTCTGACAGCAGGAATTAATTATTAAATTAATTAATCTGACTTTTATGTTTTGAATTTTGTAAAATAGACTTCATTTTTGAATTCAGAATATCAAATATAGCTTAGGGTGAATTTTTGGGATTTTTCTGGAAAACTTCAATTTTTGATGAATAGTGAAACCACGAAGTGGTACTTATAAAAACTGATTTTTCCAGTTAAATGAAATTTTTCCATCTTTGTGTTTTGAATTTCAAAAATCCGACATACATGGTTGTCATTAAAAAGTAAAATGTGGTTCAATGGGATAAAAATAATTTCCTGGTGAATAGTAACTTATTAAGTTTTTAATCGCGATTAGAGGTAATTAGTGTAGTTTATGGTAAGAATAATGTTTTAATAAAATGAAATGACCTAGACACATGTCCTACCCTCATTTTATGTTTCATGGCCGACCAAGACAATCCATGGGTCAACTTGGGGACCCCATGGAGCCACTTTGGTTGGAAAATGACATAAATATCTTTTTATTTAATGTTAAAGTAAAAATGAGACAAACATGAAATGTTTTACTAAAACAATTTTTACATGGGGTTATACAAATCAGATTTTTGACTATAAATATTCTTTGGAAATATAAAAATATTTCCTACATCATAGTATTTTTTTTATAATTTTTAGACATTAGATAAATTAAATTATTTATGACATCGTGATGATGCAGTGATGACCTCATTATTTAACGATTTAAATAAAATGGAAAGATAATGTAATTTCTAAGACCTACACATGTAAAAAACCTATTGGATGTATGTATTTCAAACCCTTATCACCTTATCCTCAAAACAAATCAATTTGGGACCTCTTAAATCCGAATACCATTTTAAAATAAAGTGACTTTTCGTTACCTTCCAAGAGTGCCCCTCCTCTACTCTTATAAAAGGCCCCCACCTCTACCTCCTTACCCACACTCACAAAGCCTTTGGCTTGGAAAAACTCTGCCCATTTTGTCTCTACACTTCCCTCTCTTACTCATTGAAGCCTCACATTGGGCATAAGTCTTCCCAAGGAAGCCTTTGAGCTCAAACCAAAGGGAGTTACCCGATTTTAAGGTAATGTCTTCACTTGAGTCCTTTTGTTTTATTTTTCTTCTCCAACCCCCTAAACTCTTTTTATTCATTTATTTTGTAACAACTACAGTATCATCAATATACTAGGATGTTGTTATAAGAAGTATTAGAGATACACTTTCACACACCTATATCTAATGGTTAAAGAACATACTGTTTCTGTGGATGGCGAATTTCAGCCTCCCGAAACGATGATTGTTCAACATTATTTTAACACCTTCAAAGGTGGCCATTAAGATGACACTATATTTATATATGATATATAATATGTTTATGTTTTCTTTAAGCTTCTGTATTTTTAATTTTGTGCATACCTTTATGATTTCCATTATGGGTAAACGCGATATCTTCATTTAAGGAAGTGCGGACTACCGCCCCCTCAAAGTGATGTGATTCGTTAATTCCATATTTGGGAGGTATAAAGGATGGATTTAATGTTATTATATATGATTTTATACTGGAATTATAATATACCTCTATATCATTATTATTCCATTCCATAAAAATATGAAATAGAAATGAAAGTAGCATTCATGCGTACGTACGGCTTACCGTCTCCATGAACGGTGCATTTCATTTCTTATCCCCAAATGTAATGTACTATTATAAGTACATGTATATAATGGATATATATGATGGATGAAACATCTAAATGATGAATATAATTCTGGAATAAAAATATACATACCTCTCATTTAGTTTTAATTCCATTAATATGACATAGAAATGAAAGTAGCATTCATGCGTACGTACGGCTTACCGTCTCCATGAACAGTGCATTTCATTTCTTACCTCTAAATGATTATGTAATATTATAAATACATGTATATTATAGATATATATGATATATATGATATCCAAATCATGAATATAATTCTGGATATAATGAACATTTGACCACACGAACAACATGTAATTGTAAGAAGTCCACTTTCGACTTAAGAACCAAATATCGACAAAACAAACATTATTAACTTAAATGATTACATAATGTTTATAACATGGAAATAAGTGATACAAAAGGAATAATGAACTAGAAAAATGTTATTAATAAAGTGTAAATTAACTCAAGTTTATTATTCAGGATGTTAAAGAATGATCGAGTCAAGTCGGACCCGAGGTAAGGGATCCTACTCCTCTCTTTCTTTTTAAGTACACTCTTTTATGTCATTCCTTCTAAGATCATCTTTATTGTTATTAGGATGTTCTTTTATATTAATCTTAATGTAAATTTTATGTACATATGATTTGAGACCCTATTTCCTCTCATTAATCCATTTTGGATGTTTTAAGTGGCGCCGTTAGGCTGCCGAGTTTTCGTAAGGGATTTTTCATCTCACTTTTATTCCCGTGAGATTTATGCTACATTTGCCACAATTTCCTTTGAGTGGTTTATGTACTACCCATTATTAACCTCTTTTTTTAATATAATTCCATTTATGGGTATTTACATATTCATTTCATGATACTTCTTTAATGGGGTGTACTTTTTGAAAGTTACCCAAGTCGGTAAGGGAACCTTTCACCCTCCTCTTTTTAAAAGACTTCGTTTGTTATGTCTTTTAATTCACATACTATTATGTTGGGATATGTTCTTCTATATCCTTATTGATGTAAATTTTATGTCCAAGTGATGATATTCCCTTTTTATCTCTCATCAACTCATTTGCTGAATTTTTGATGTGACGCCGTTAGGCTGTCGAATTTTACCAAGGGAACTTTTTAACCCAATTTCGATTTCTTTGGGTTCAACATGTAGTTATTGAATATGTCATCCTTTGAATATGTTTGAATGACATTTTATTGTTTTACACTTAATATCCAATTATATTGGGTGTATTTATATTTTTCACACATAATTTTGAGATTGATTTATCCTTAATTTAAGGATACCTTCTTTATAAGGGATTTCATCACATTTTACATCTCTATTGAGACTTCATTGTTGTTATGCACCAATTAACTCTTATGTGGTGTATATACTGTCCTTTGGAATATTATATCATGAATCCATTTATTCTCATGATATTATAAAGTTCTGATTAAATGTTATTCCTCAATTATTATATTCAAGTGTCTCTAATTTTGGTAAAAACCCTTTAACCAAAATATCGCTTTAAATGTTTTAATTATTTTTTCTTATTAATATCCAAGTTTTCAGAATGGTTTTAAGATTTTATTTATATGGATATTAATGGTTTAAAATGTTAAAAGATTCAAGGTGGTATAGGACACTTTGATTCAAAAATCTCTTTATTAAATGTTTTAAATGGTTTTGAAAATGGTTTTTTTAAATGGATTCATTATTTCAATATCCTAAAATGTTATATTGTGATTGAAATGTGGAAATGTTATATTTCCTTTATGCTTGTTTTATGTGATACATTTATGTTATGGTTCTTGGGCATTGTTATGAAAATGGGTGGTTCCGTGATAAACTAAGGGGGGGTGAGCCCGATATAGCTCTCTGATGCATTGGGTAATGCGAAGGAGTGAAACGTTAAGGTTTCTATGAAGAGATTTAGGGAATATATTGTGATGGGTATTCCAAATGTAACCAAGAGGGTTACTCCCTACGTAAGAATGTTATGAATTCCTCAAGTTACCTTTATGTCTTATGATTTCTATGATTTATTCATGGTTTGATGAGGTATGTTAAAGTGCCTATGTTTTATGGGTAAAGTATGATTTCATTATTATGTATATATGAACTCATGTTTCCTTTCCATATTTTTATAACCCTTACTGAGCTTTTTATGCTCATCCCAAGTTTTTGAAATGTTTTTCACAGGTCAAGGGAAAGGTACATGATGTGATGATAGTGTCAAGGATGTGTCAAGAAAGAATCCATGTTTTATTTTAAATATTTTTCCATTGATGGGAAGAATGAATACTATATTTTATGTAACAACTTTGTTTAAATGTGGAATGTAATGCATGTTTCATGATCTAATTCTCTAAAACTCTAAACCTGAAAAGATCCTCAATGTGTAATCTTGTAATTACTCAATATTAAGTAAGGTTTAAAGTTGTGGCCTTATACCTGAACTATTCTATCCTTAGTTTATTTTTAGATATCCTATATTAGAACATGGATTTGGATGTGTAAGTTATCCATTATAAGTATTTTTTCACATTGAAATTCATTATTCACTTCCCTTCATTATTAGTGGTTCAATGTGTAGTGATGCATGTTGTTTATATTTCTTATATCCCTACAGTCATTAAATGAGTTTGGAAAAGATGATTGGAGGTTTCATCTGAAACGTACATCTCTAGAAACATTTAAGTGATAGGGTGAGGGCCCCTTATATTATTTTTTGGAGTTGTGTACTCCCCCATATATATGGGGAGTGGGTCTCACAAATTTGTTTGAGTTTGGTACTACCTCAGCATTGATGAGTTGTGGGTCTCCCACACACAACTGATCTCTTGTGTATGTTTTGGAAGCAATGCATCAATCCAATGAGTGAGGAACTCTCTCATTTGATGGGTATCGTTGGATGTGGTGTGGTTCCTCTTTTACAAAATCTATAACATGTGTGGCATTGTTCATGGAAGGGTAGTTATATTGGTAAAAATTAGTATTCACTTAAATGAAAACTATTTTTAGACAATGTGTGGATACAATATTCGTTTGTTGAACAATAACCTAATATTATGGGATAATAATGTGTGGTAATACATTTAATGACATACATACTTTTGGGAGGTGTGGGTTCTCCTTAATATATTATAGTGGTGATGTGTGAGAAAATATGGGAGATTTAGATACTTTAATAGTTGTGAATATACATGACCCCCTTGGTTTCCTTCAATATGTGATTATAGATAAACTATCATATTTATAATTTTTTGTTCTTTAATTACTTTGAGCATCACGAGTTACTTGTGAGTTATGAACTTCAAGGATTACAGTGGATATTTAGTACATATTTACATCTCGATGACTTCATGTGATCCACAATACATATTTTTTGAATTTTCTAATGATAATTTTAAGGGATTTGTATGAACCCTAACATAAAACCACCAGATTCAACCCATCAAGAAAATAAAACAAATACCTCCCACATCAATGTTCAAAAACCATGCTTGGTATATTTTCTAAATTTCAAGTTCAAAAAAATATTTTAGGCCACATTACGCTAGGGTGTACCACCCAAGAAACCAAAAATCAAGGACTACATCACATTTCAATAAATACACCATCACATACATCACATAGTTACGTCACCATGGTCATCACCCTCATCATCTCGTCACTATCGGCCTCTCTCTGATGTCCACCACCAACACAAAACACCATCGCCGCCTAAATCAGACACTTTCATCACTGACGTCACCACCCACATCGAGAATTTCATCAACTCCAAACATCCACTACTAATGTCGTCGCCATTCAAACATCGGGATCATCATTCAAACACCATCTTGTGAAGAAAATAAATCTTAGAATGCTGATTTCCTCTCAAACTGCACCTTCCAATGATCCTATGAAAACCACCTTGTTGGACCAACTTAAGAATGATATACTCTACACTTTGACAGAGTAGAGTAATAGTAGAAAGGAGCCTTCACAAAGACTTGGTACTTGTGGAAGCCCATTTATATGGGTGTTAGGCCCATGGAAATGGGTGAATCCATATGGAATATTACAATTTTCACATGATAGGGAGTTTTTTCAATAGGCTTCTCCTTGTAGAACTTTATTTATAGGGGTTCTCTATCCGTGGAAATAGCTAAATAAAAATAATACATATAAGGTTTTGAACCAAAAATCAGATACATAGTCGTCTAACACTTTATAACTATATCACATGAATATTTTTGTATATAATTATATCAACATATATTATTATATGTATTTTGAAATATTTAAGAAAGAATTTACTAAATATTTATAATTGATATACATTTAAAATATAGAATCTGATCCAACATGGAAAAAATTATATCCAAAGGCATATTTACCCATGGTTTTATGGGCCTAGTATAGAGTTTTATATCCACACACATATATTCCCATGGATATGGGGACAATGTATAATGTCCTCTAACAATAGGCATATATGATGTTTCTCAAAGGTCATAATATGAAGGCCTATAGTATTTGGCATATATTCCAATGGCAATATAGTCCATATAAAAAAGGCTTATACCCATGGGAATATATTATTTTTGTTGTAGGGTTCCTATATAATGGTCTATAACCATGGATATAGGGTCCCCTGCCATGAAAAATATCTTTTATCACACCCACATGTGGCTATAGATACATTTTTCCCATTTCTATAGTCCCTTGTCACCATTTTCCTTTTGTAAAATTATTTCACACATAAACCAATATAAAAAACATTATGTTATATTGTAAATATATCCCTTACACCCATGGACACTCATATCCCATGGATATAGGATATCTTGTGACCATGGGCATCCCATCTATGGCTATATCCCCATGTCTATAGGTATTATTTCTATTAATTCTACTTAGTGCTACTCACAACCTTCAGCATATTGAAATAAAGATTGGGTTAGGACACTCTGTATACTATAGGTCAGGGTGGAGGCTATTGGGTCAGTTTTTTTATCAAGCCATAAGGATGGGGGAATTATTACCTCAACTGTCACCCTGGAAATCCTAAAATCCATAGAAGGGTGTCTATATGATGGTAATAGAGAAAACAATTCCCTAGATGATAAGGATGGGGTATTTTTTACCTCTCCCTCCTCTAAGGAAGTTGGTCTTTCATAGTTTAGAATTAGCATAATAAGAAGTACCCCTAAGGTTTTCTCTCTTAATGTTTCACAATTCATCACCTTCATCAAGAGAATTCTTAGTGAAATTTTTTTGGGGACTTCATCTAGATTAACATAAACAAACCACTCTTGGGGGAGAATCGAGGGGAGAGAATAAAAGCTAATAGGGGATGCAAATCAAAAATATTCCATAAAGAGAATAGAAATCAAGTTTGTGTGATTTTTCCATCAAAATGTATTTAAAGGAAGAAAACTACCACCCCCTCTCTATTCCTATACAATTGGTGAGTATTTGAATCCTTTTATAGGATCTGAGTTAGTGAATGTTGTTGATTCTAGCCTCATATATGACATATAGTATGATATCAATGCATATGTACATAATATAGAGACATCCATTTGAAATTTGGTGTACTAAATTTAATGAAGAGGTTAGGTTCACCTAATATTAGGGGAAGACTCGTGATTTTGGTGCCCCTCCAAAAAAATACGTTGTCTCAAACTCAATAAAAATCAACTTAGTATAATGGGAAATGTGAAGCAACATCGATATCCAACTTGTCTTCTGAAAAAATTGATCCTCTTTCTAGTAAGTTTATGATTACTAAGTATGAAGAGAATTGTAGAATCTAAGGTTACTAAATTCAAAATTAATCAGAGTTAATATACCAACAGAGTGTAAATCCAAGTAACTGGATAATTTTTCTCCTCCAATGAATCCACATCAATAATAACGAACTACTAAAAAATAATGAAGCTAATAGATGAAGACTTCAACCTCAAATTGCCGCATTGGAGGGGTGTCAGAGGAGGAGATGGGAAGGAAGACTCAGAGCAGTGTCGGCAGGGAGGTGAGGTGACCATAGGGAGGTGGGTTGGTTGTGTCGGTGGGGAGGTGGGCTCGTAGTGCCAGAGCCGTGTCGGTAGGGTGGTGTTGGAGACACATTGGAGCCAGCAGTGAGATTTTATGGTTGCATCAGAGTTAAAGGTGGGGAAGAAATCACGAGAGGAGGAGGAATAACAAGGGGAGGAGTAGAGGAGGGCAGGAGGAATTGTGAGGGAGGAGTAATTTTTAGGGGAGGAGGGGAGGAGGAGGAATGGAGGGGATGGCGAGGGAGGAGAAATCGTGATGCGGGAGGAATGACAAGGATGGAAAGGGAGGAGAATCGCAATGCAGGGGGGAGGAAACACGATCAAAATAATATTCACATAAGCTATTTACACACCCACCTATTTAGGGGTGGCTATATATTTATTATATCCATAGATCATTTAAACTATGCCTATAAATCCATGGCTATATATCATTTTTCTAGTAGTGTCGGTGATTTCTCAAAAATTCCAAAATTGGTCTCAGATAAAGGACATGATCCTCCCCAAACATGGAGTAAATAAAAGTTTCATCCAAAAATACTACCATGAAATTATATAGATACTTGTGGAAAATCCAATTCATAAACACCGTAAAAACTATAGGATCATTGTTCAGAAAAAGGGCACGAAAAGGTACCCATATTGGTCATACCTTCTATGAAAGGCATTTTTCTAAATTTCAGATTCTTTTATCCTCAAATGATAGTAACTAGATCAGAAAAAATCTTTGAGAACAACATTTCCCTTTCATATGATAAAATATATCATCAATATGTGTAAATAGATTCTTCTTATTT
Source organism: Viscum album (assembly GCA_963277665.1). NCBI lineage: Eukaryota > Viridiplantae > Streptophyta > Magnoliopsida > Santalales > Viscaceae > Viscum > Viscum album. The sequence continues at coordinate 1,418,358,405 of OY728148.1, forward strand.
ACCATAATTTGATTTAGTTTTCAATAATAAACACATAGTCATAATGAACCATCATCCTTTTTAGAAAAGAGAACTGGTTCCGCCCAAGGTAACACACTCGGGCTCGTAAATCCTTTCCCTAGAAGATCATCCAACTGTGTCTTCAACTCTTTCAATTCATCTAGTTACATGCATTAAGAAGGAATAGATACCAGTTAAGTACAAGGAAGTAAATCAATATAAAAATCTACATCCCTTACCAGTGGAAACCCAGATAAGTTAGAAGGAAACACATCAGGAAACTCGATGACAACTAGAGGGAGATCTCTACTTATGGATTCTCACTCTATATAAAGTAAAATACTAATATAAAATTACCCAAATTTGGATAAGAAGGTATGTATATAATCGAACTTGGTTCTCATCCTCCTTGAAATAAATGGAACACACTATTGGGTGTTGTAATGGAGATATGTCGAAGATAACAATCAATCCAGGCTTTATGTGAAATGATTCAATCCATCCTGAAAATGATGTCATGTGGTTTTATGTAGAGATCCAGAAAACTCCATGAAATTTATACATATGAGAAAAATAAAACACAAATGGGACTATGGATACCATGCTCTCAATTCATACCAATGGGTGTATTAATATCCATGAAATAAGATAAAATCTCCATAAGATGATTTAGCATATTAACAGTACAGGCAGAAATAAATGAATGAGAAGAAATATAATCAATTAAAGAAGTCACTAATAATTAATCTTTAGTGATGGTACCTATCACAGTCACTGGAATCATATCTACTTCCTCTATAAATTCTTACACTGCATGAAAAATCTTCATTCTGGATGTTTGTGGCCAGAACCCTTTTATCCTTAAAGAATCGGATTGCACCATAGTTTTAGAAGTATATGATGATCTCATGCCACTATTAGGAGTTTAATAGATATGGAATAATTTATACAGGTGTTCTAATCATCCACAAGAACCATATTCCTTGGGATCCTAAGTGAAAACCCTCTTAAAATGCCCTGGATTCCCACACTTATAGCAGATGTATGGGCCTCTTCCATGTACTGCAGGAGGTCGAGAATGACCTTGCTTTTGATAAATACCCCAAGAATCACCACACATACAATTTACTTTAAAGGGCCACACACTTCCATTGGGAGATAAAGAAACTATTGATGACCCTGACTTTTCATCTAGGTCCATTTCGACCATTACGGCTATATCTAGCACATCAGTATAAGAAGGAATCTTGAGAAAGAAAACCTGAGAAAATAATATCTTGAAGAATTCCTAACTCAAACCCTAAAGGTTTAATCTTCTCATTTGATACTATTTTAGGTGAGAAATGCATGAGCTCAGCCAAATGGTTTGCATACTCTGTCATGATCTTGTCAGCCTGCTTAAATTTGAAAAACATTGTAGCCTTGGCCAATAGCATGGACTACAGATTGAAATAGTTAGTTAAAAGAACATTTAATTCCTCCCAATCTAATATATATTATTCTTCTACATCACATTAGTTTCCCAAATCTCCTTATCGGTCCTTATAGCATGAAGGTGGCACACTTCACCTTGATTTATTATAGTGTCTCAAAGAACACAAAAAATTTTCCACCGTACCCAACCATTCCTCGATCTCTTGAGGATAATTTGAGACTTTAAATGGTGCCGGCTTCTGTTGAATTAATTCTTGAGAAAACTTCCATAGAAGATCTATTTGTGGTTTCATTGATAGATCCTGAATGGGAACTAGTGGCGGTTCTTATCCTCATTCTTGAACAGTACGCACAATCACATAAACCAAAATCTATTCCAAAATATGCTTTTCTCACTATGGTTCAACATCAGTTTCCTCATATATCTGATTCCCACATATTCTCTGAGGAAAGATACTACACGACATCATTAGATAACAATAAAGACATTAGAATAACACTCAAATATATCAACGAGGAAAATTAATCCCAACATATATAAAAACATGATTTCGATTTCAATTATTTCCAAATCAATAGTATGGAAAACACTAGAACTAATCCACAAAAATACCCTCTCTAACCACTATTAGAGATTTTTTGTTTTTTATAGTGAGAGCTAGCCAGGTACGAAATCAAAACTACCTCATATGTTCCGATAAGATTACACAAATAATACTAATTTCAATAAAATAGTCTCATCCTCTCTCTCATACCACTTTATCACGAACCAACCTGAGAACCTTAGTAACTTGATAATTGAATTGGTACTGACATGGCCTAAAGGGAATTCCTGACCCCTATGGGTCGGTGCCTATTAGCTAGCACGATAACAAATAAAAGTAGGAATGAATTTTTTGTAATACTTTGTCTCCTAGAACCAACTATTTGTACTTTTATTCTATGAATATTTAATATATTTAAATATTAAACATCTTATTACATATTTCTCATTGTTTGTAAAAACTATAGTGTAATATTGTCCTAGTGTATTTGTCACATTGACAAGGTCATATCAGTTCCCCGATATGATTAGAACCATGAAGTATTGTGAAAATATTCTTAAATACAATTATATGGTGGGATGACATACTATAATGGGACACATAGTTTACAGACCGTCAGGTGTGAGTACTCGTAAGAGGATGATACTTCTTCTCAGGAAGTTCGTACATGGTAATCTCTAAGATGAGAGATTATGATAACAGACCCTCTCATAGAAATTCCACATGTTTTGGTGTCAACTAATATTCCTAACTTTGAGTGTGTGTAATTATCCTTAGACATTAATATTATCATTAATACCTATCATGACTCACTCACTTTGATTTGTGGAAAAAAACCATCACGCAGATAGTTTGTGGGAAGTAGGGTACGTTTGGTGCATAATGAATGATATTTTATTAATAGATAAGTTGAGGAAATATTTTTCCCTTCTATTTGTTGAAGTTGATATCTCATCCCTTTGATTGAAATAGAACCATCGATCAAAATTCCATGTCCAGGGTGTAACAATGAGTTTATTTGAGGCAGTCAAAGAACAAAATATCAAGAAAAAAGATTGATGAAACTATCATGAAACTGTCTTGATGAGAAATTGAGGTAAACGAATTATTTTACATAGTGAGCATTAGTATGTAGATGTCATTTTTGAAACTTTAAGTTCTTTCTCTTGGGTGCCTTGACCCAAATTTGAACAATACTCTTGGAATTTAGGAAAGATTTCCTAATTACAATGAGAAATAATTCTAGAGGGTGATATACTAAGTGTTTTCCAGTGATCTCTGTTAAATTATATTTGAATTTAATTAATGGAATAAATACTATTCTCCTGATAGCGGAATAATTTTATTCAAGTTTAAATGATTTCATAAATTAAATAAATATTCATTCACTGAATTGTGGGTAAGATATATTTATTTATTTTATTTAACATTTAACTAATATTTATTTACTAGTTTTTAAATAATATATTTATTTAAAAGAATAAATTATTTATTTATTCGGGTGTTCAATAAATGGAAGTGGAGTCTGAGCGGACTCATGCCGGTCCGGTAGTAAAATAATTATTTTTAAGATGGTAAATACTTATTTAAATAGCTGGAAAATGTTAAAATAATAATTCTTCTATTATTTTGTGACACAAAATTTTATTTATAATTCTGTTTTAGGAAATCTAGTGCACCGTAAGTAATGAATCAGTATTATTATTAAAACGCATGTCTTTTCTCTATGGTTATGAATGTATTTAATTTTTGATATGCAACTAAATATTGTAACCGAAGCCCCATTTTGATAAATAGACACATACATTTTTTGTTCTGTATACTGAACTACACGCCCAGTGAGTTGATAATTGTTGAGCTAAATGATTTATCTAATGAATCCCCTTTTCACCCCTTTCAATAATGAGAGGTGTTCTTCAAGACTAAAGAAAAAGCGATTAAGAACAACCAATACAAGACACTCATTTTTTCGCACTAGCACCCAAAGAACAAGTGGTGTCACTCGGAGGCCATTGAAGCATGTGTGGATCACTGCTAGAAGGATTCTGGCTTGGATCCTTGCAAGCACAACAAGACAATCCGGAAGGGTCATTCTGGAAGGGTCATTCTGGATGATCAAAATCAACAATGAAGAAAATACAAAAGATCCTAGTATTCTTTTATTTATAAAATTAACTGAATTAATTATAAACCATATGTGAAAGATCCTATCTAAATTTTTTAGGCCTCTTCCTTCTTTATCTAAATTTTTTATTCTATTCCATGGAGATAGGCATTCATCGTCGTATTGATCCCAAAATAACCATTGATCATGGTAAAAATTAAAGTTGGGCATCGGCCCAACTACACTTCTATTGCGCCATGAACCTACATGTGGTATCATAGTGGTTACATAATAGTTTATAATTATTTAAATAATTCAATGATGATTAATTATTAAATAATTTATTTTTTCGATTCAATGTTAATCATTCTTGTAATCCTATTTCGAGATTTTTTCTCCCAATTTTCGTTTCTCAAAGATTTCACAAAAAAAATAATTTTTTAATGAAATTTAAAATGGAGAACTCATCAGGAGACCCCAAATATTCTACCCTGCTGACCAAAAAGTACACACCGTGTGTTCGGACATACATGATGTGTTCTCTTCCATACACATAGTGTAATCTAGACTACATATTGTATATTCATGTTCAGTGCATCAGGATTAAATTTAAAATTAATCAAGCTATGTAAATTTATTATACGTGGTGTAGTTAAATCTATACCACATGTTTACTGGGACATATAGGCACATGCTTATCAGATTACACATCGTGTGGCTTAATGTACATGGCGTGTAGTTCCTTCGGGTTAGGGGACCAAACCGTGTATCCTATACATAGCTAAGCCAACTGGTAAACATGTAACGTGGAGACAACATGGTGTGTATCCCACTGTACACACTGTGTACTTTGAAATTTCTGAAGTACACCTCACATGACGAGTCCCCAGGTGTGTACTTCAGCACAGACGGTGAAGGTATTACTTGTTTTCTATTCAGAAGTACACCCTGTGTACATTACCAAATTACACAAAGTTAAAACTTTAATGTTTTTGTAATGTTCAGAACTACACATCTTGTATAAATCATACTACAGGTTTTTACTGTATGCAATGAAACATATTGTATGCCATATGTCATAAGTGTAAGAAAATATTCAAATATAATACATGTTGGGTAGATTCGAACAAGTATTCACCGGGATACCTCTAAGGTGCATTTATGTACAACGATAATAATATCAAGGAAATTCAGAAAAGGATCTAGATAAAAGGATTTATTAATTAAATATAATAATAAATAGATTCAAGCATAATTTATTTTAATAAAAATGATTAAATAATTGAATAATATTTTTATTAAAAGCTTCACACTTTTCATTCATGTGGGTGATCATGAGATGGACCAAGATCGTTGTATGTGATTTTTTTCCTTTTAATTTATTAATTAAATTAATTATTGGCCTACAATAAATCTCTCCTCATTAATATATAGGGCATGCATGTCCATGGTATCTTTTATGTAAACCCCCTTTTCCCCCCTCACCTACGTGTGAGTTTAAAAGCATATGTAATGGATGGAACTCCCAATCTAGTGGAGACGGTTCAAGAGGAAACCAAGAGGAAACCAATCCAAAGAGACACAGAGGTGGATAGGTGGAAAGCTATAAACACGAACCCGAAAGGTTCAAAGTGTTTTTCCTCTAGGTCATGGTTAGTTTATCCGCCTCTAGATAAATTAAACATTATAAAATCTCATGATCATGCCCTTTTCTTTATTTTATTTCTGTCAGTTGCATGATTTACCATTATGAATGTGTTTTTGAGATCACATAATTAATAAATTAAGCAAGCATGTAATATGGAACTTAAATAAACCAGTATTATGCTTAAATATTATAAATACATGGTTAATAAATTAAGTAAGTTCCACTTAATATTAAAAATAACGTGATAATGATCATTATAAATTAATTCATAAGAGATAAAAATCCCTCAAAAAATGTTAAGTCGGACCAAGCCTTCTGTTACATGATTAAGGGAAAAACTCAATAAAACTATGTGTTTGACCAACCTATTTTGGGACACTTACTTTTATAAAGAAATCCCTTATGAAATGTTTTGGGTTGACTTAAACATATTACATCAAGATGAGTAGACCTTGCTAGACTTGGTGAAGTATTGGAGGAAACAGTTGAGGAAATCCCAAGTCGGGATTTTAAGATTTCGGAGTCCACTAAATAGATCAAGGAGTTATATTTCCATAGTTGGAAAAACCATTCCTACATAAATACCTTCAAATTTCTTGACCAACCCTTTTTGGGGTTATGCAAAGGGGAATATGCATCCTTTACATAAGAATGTCATGGAAACTAGACATTCTATGTTCAATGTTGAGGGTCATTAGAACTTGATAAAATAGTAGGATACATAATAAAATTAATTTATTATTTATCATAAAATTTAATCAAGAAAGTAATAATGATATTATCTATTAATTATTGAATAAAAATGACAAGATCGCCAACCATGCTATCTCTGTGACCAATTATGGATAAAGACAACATCATCACCGACACTAACTTCTAGGAATTGTTTAGATGCCTTCAGGTTATCCTAATACAGGAATGAAAGTCTTACATGTTTGAGTCATCATTAACTGATATGGATACCAAAGAGGTAAGTGTTGAGTATTTCCTTGTCTATGAGAAACATATGAATGACACGGTCGATGTTCAATGTCTGATGTTATCATCAATGTGTTTTGAGATCATGAAGTCTCAGGGAAACATGGATTCTTATATCATGCTTTAGCATCACAGTGGTCTTTACCAGTATAGAGTAAGACATGAAAGGTTTTAGAACTCCAAATCACTCTTTGAGATTAAACTTTGAGAGGGTTCCCTAGCTAGGCCTCATGTGGTCAATCTCATTGTCATCATTGAGCATCTAGAGGTCCAAGGGTTTAAACACCCTAAAGAAATGGGAATAGATCTCATTATTGAATCACTCCATCAGATCTTCTCCATCTTTTTTGTTAATTTCATATGAGCAAAATTGAGAAGTCTCTATCTTGTCTTCTTATCCTTATTCACAAAGTGGAAAAAGATATCAAGCATGAAAAGCCTTTTATACTTATGGTGAATAAGAGGAAAGGGAAGGAAAATATATTTAAGAAAAAAGATTATTCACACACTTCCAAGAAAATTAATATCAAAAGGGATGAAAAGGAACAAGTGGATATTTGTTTTGCATCTGGAAAGAAGGGCCACTGGAAGAAAAACTACACCCAGTCCAAGAAGTAAGGGGAAGCTTCAGGTGATTTTTTTATCAAATGCAATCTATCTATTTCTAAAAATTGGGTATTATATATAGCTTGAGATGCTCACATATGTATCCAAATACAATAACCAAGTATATTCAAGAATATTGACAAAGGGGAGGTAAATATACGAGCATCCAACGGAGCCAGACTTACTATTTTAGCTATTAAGGACTACCACCAAACATTGCCAAATGGGATGATCTTAGTATTGAAGGGTTGTTATTAAGTTTCATCTATTAATAAAAACATTACTTATTTATCTAGATTATATATAGATGGATTTATTTTCAGTTTTAGAAATGAATTTTGCTTCTTTAACAAAGATAGAATTTTTTTTGGTAGGGAACATTTATAAAATGGTCTTTACGTGTTTGATTACACAAACCTAGTAATAGAAATCGATAACAAAGATACTTCACATGAATCATAACATACCCAACATTGGCATCATTGACTAGGTCATGTAAAAGATAAACCTTTTACAAAGTTACTCCAAGATGGATATTTAGATTCTTTCTAACTAAAACCACATGGCCTGTGTCATTCATGTTTACAAGGCAAAATGACCAAAGCCCCATTTAGTGGGAAAGGTTAAAGGGCTAAAGAGCTTCTTGAATTGGTTCGTACCAATGTTTTTGGACCATTTCTCGTTGAAGAAAGAGGAGGGTACTCATACTTCATAACTTTTAATGAGGATTTTAGTATATATGGATATATATACTTAATGAGGTATAAGTAGGATTTTTTTATAAGTTCAAAGAATACAATTATGATGTTGAGAACTATCTTGGTAATAAGATTAAGAAACTCCACTCAGACTAAGGTGGATAATATCTTAATAAAGACTTCACTGATTACTTACGGGAGTTTTGGATATTGTCCCAACTCACCCCCCCTTCCATGCCCTAGTAGAATGGTGTGAGTGAAACAAGGAATGACACCTTGTTGAACATGGTGAGATCAATGATGAGTCCTGAAAGTCTTCCATTATCCTTTTGAGGATATGATTTACAAATAGTGGTGAACATACTAACCAAGTACCAACTAATTCGATAATTCGTATTCTATATGAGTTTTGGAGTGGAAAGAAATCCATGTTTTCAAATTTACACGTGTGGGGAAGCGATGAGTTTGTTAAGGCCTCTTCAGGTAACAAAATTCCACCCCGAGGAAAAAAATGTACCTTTATAGGATACCCCATGAAAACAAGAGGATATTACCTATACAACCCCTCAGAAAAAAGGATATAGTGGAAAGACATTCCATATTACATTAGAAGGAGAAAATATCCAAAATAGATAGTGGGAGAGAGAGAGAGAGACTTAGATGAAGTCAAGGATCAAGGTGCAAAAGTGTTGGTATGGGATCAGATTACACAAATCTCCATGTAGGAAAGAACTATTCTAGAGTCATAAGAGCAGTGTAGGACTAAAAGATAGGATAGAGATCCATAATGGTACAGTTTTTTAGTTACCGAGGATGGTGGATCATTTTTAGTTGATAATAATGATCCTCTAACCTACAAGGAAGTAGTAAGTGGCATAGAAATTTCCAAGTTGCAAGAAGCCATGAATTCTAAAATGGATTCCACATACCAAAACCAAGTCTGGATTTTGGTATATTCTCTAGTTAATGTAAAGTCTGTTGGTTGCAAATGGGCATTCAAGAAAAAATTGGACATTAAAGGACAATTCAGTGCCTATAAGGAACGTCTATTCACAAAAGGGATTAAGAAGCATCATGGCATTAATTATGACGAAACATTTTCAGCACTTTCAATGCTGAAATCCATCAGAATTATATTGTCCATTGCTTCTTACCATGGCTATGAGATTTGGAAAATGGATGTCAAAATAGCCTTCCTTAATGGTAACCTTTATGAAGATGTCTACATGACACAACCCGAAAGTTTTATGACTCCAAAAGATTCCAATAAGGTATAAAAGTTGAAAAAATCCATTTATATATTAAAGAAATCATCCCGGTCATGGAATATTCGTTTTGAGGAATCCATAACAGAATTTGGTTTTACCAAGAAAAAATATGGGCCTTGTGTCTAAAAAAGGTTTATTGGGAGTGAATTCGACTTCCAAATAGTATATGTTGATGACATATTACTTATTGGAAACAAGATACCAACTTTAGACTATGTTAATGAAACATTGAATCAATGCTCCTCCATGAAGGACTTGGGTGATGCAGCATATATTCTTGGGATCAATATCCATAGTGATAGATATAAGAGATGGTTGGGCATAATTCAAATTACATACATTGATAATATACTGAATATATTCAGTATGGAACAATACGAGAGGGGATTATTGATAGAATCACATGGCATTCATCATTCCATGAAAATGTTTCCTCAGACACATGATGAAATAAAGAGAATGAAAATGACTTTATAGGCTTCAGTGATATGGTCAGTCATGTATTCCATGCTATGTACTAGGATAGATGTCGATTACACATTGAGTGCGGTAGGTAAATATCAAGATGGCCTAGGTGACCACCATTGGATAGAAGTCAAGACTATTCTAAAGTATATGAGTAATACTAAGGATATGTTCCTTTTTTATGGAGGTGATGAGGAACTACTCACTAGAGGATATGTAGATTCTAGTTTCCAGACTGATCAGGATGACATGAACTCGCAAAAGGGATACATCTCCACTTTGAAAGGAGGTTTTGTGAGCTGGAAGAGCTCAAAGAAGAGTGTGGTCGCATATTCTACAACGGATTCTGAGTATATCGTAGATTCTGAGGTAGCTAAACAAGAATTTGTGGTGTGAGGCATCATCTATGAGCTGGATGTGGTACCTAGAAGTAAAGATCCCATCACACTTTATTGTGATAATACTATAGTAGTGGCTCTTGCTAAATATCCAAGCTCACATCAATGGATGAAGAACATACTTTATAATTATCATCTCTTGAGGAATTTTTCTTAGAGAGGTGAAGTTTCAGTGGGTAGTACTTCCATATAAGACAACATGGTAGACACCTTGACTAAATCCTTGACTCACCAGAAACATGATCATCGTGTGAGGTATAGCGGACTGAAAGTCACAGGCAGTTGGCTCTAGACCAAGTTGGTGTTATGAAAAGTTAGTTTCCTAGAACAAACTATTTGTACTTTTATTACATGATTATTTGATATATTTTAATATTAAACATCTTATTACATATTTTACATTGTTCTTCAATACTATAGTTTAATAATGTCTGGGATTATTACTCGCATTTACAATGTTATAGAAGTTCCCTACGATGATCAGAACCTTAAATTGTTATGAAAATATTTGTAAATATAGTTCTACAGTTGGATGACTTACTATAATGGGACACATAGTATACCCACCATCAAGTGTGAGTACTTGTAAAAATATGAGACTTCTTCTCAATAATTTCTCACATGGTAGTCTCCAAGATGGGAGATTATGAGAATAGACCCACCAGTAGGAATTATTTATGTTTTCGTGTCATTGTATATTATTATCTGTGAGTGTGTGTAATGATCCTTATATTCTAATGTTATCAATAATATGTGTCATGACTCACACACTTTTATTTGCTAAAGAAAACTGTCACATAGACTGTTGGAGGGAAGTAGGGTACATTGGGAGCATCATGAATGACATGTTATTAATGGATAGGTTAAGGAAGGGTTTGTCCCTTCCATTTCTAGAAGTTTATATCTCATCCCTTTTATTGAAATATAACTATCACACAAAATTCCTTGGACATGGTGTAATGATGAGTTTATTTTAGGTAGTCAAAGAACGAGATATCAAGCATAAATGTTGATGACACTATCAGAAAACAAGCTCAATGATATATTGAGATAAAGGGATTATATTACACGGTGAGAGTTTGTATGTGGATTTCATTATTGTGACTTAAGTTATTTTCCTTGGGTGGCTTGACTCATTGCTAGATAGTACTATTGGACATTAGGCAAGCCCATATAATTCCAACGAGAATGAATCCTAGAGGTTCACAGACAAAGTGTTTCTGGTGGTCTCTGTTAAATTCTATTTGAATTTAATTAATGGAATAAATATTATTCTCAAGATAGTGGAATAATTTTATTCAAGTTAAAATGATTGTATAAATTTTATAAATATTTATTCATCTGATTGTGGGTAAGATATATTTATTTATATTATTTAACATTTAATAAATATTTATTTACTAGTTTATAAATAAATTATTTATTCAAAAGAATTATTTATTTATTTATTTATTCAAGTATTCAATAAATGTAAGTGGAGTTCAAGTATACCAAGGCCAGTCCGGTAGTAAAATAATTATTTACATGACATTAAATTATTATTTAACTAGCCAGAACAAGTTAAAATAATATTAACACTACTATTATTTTATGATGTAGAATTTTATTTATAATTCTGTTTTGCGCAAGTTAGAACACCATAAATAATGGCGTGGTATTATTATTAAAAAGCATTGGTTTTCTCTGAGGTTATTAATATATTTAATTTATGTTACACAATTAAATATTTTAATTGAATCCCATTTTCGATAAATAGACATGTACGTTTACCAAACTGCACACTTGGTGAATTGAGAATTGTTGAGCTAAACGATTTCTCTATCTAATCCTCTTCCCCTCCCCCTCAAGAATGAGAGACTTCCTTCAATACTGAATAACAAGTGTTCAAGAATGACTGAAAAAAGACACTCTTTTTCTCTTGCTAGAACCCAAAGAATGAGTGGTGTCGCTCGGAGGCCATCGAAACACGTGTAGATCACTGCTAGAGGGATTCTGATTTGTATACTTACAGGCGCAATGAGACAATCCTCATGGGTCATTTCGGATGATCAAAATCATCAACAAAGAAAATACCGCAGATCTATATATTCTTTTCTTCATTAAATTAATTAAATTAATTATAAACATGATGTGAAAGATCCTATCTAAAGGTTTCAGGCCTCTTAATTCTTTATCAAAATCATTGATTCTATTATATGGAGACTGGGGCTCATTGTCGTATTGATCTCAGAATAACCATTGATCATGGAAAAACCTAAAGTTGGGTGTTTGCCCAACCACAATTCCGTTGTTCCCGAAACATAAATTTTTCACAAAAATTGTGTAAGAATGATAACAAATCAGTATGCAAACAAAAGAAACTCCACTGGGATATGTGTACTAGAAGTTAAATTGGTATAAAAAAAACAAAGTACTATAAAAATTACCAGTAAAATGGGATAGATAAGCATCCTAAGTCCCAATGGACACAACTCTCCAAGTCTATGGAGAAAAAGCTATAACCACCTCCAAGTGGTGCTTTACCCTAACTAAAACCTAGAAGGAGAAAATATACAAACACCTAAAATAATGGGTAGGGTGTGAGCTAAAATCCTAGTATGGTCTCACAAATTATTCCATAATAAGATTACAGGATTAAATTAACCAAATATAGAGCATTGAATTTTCAAATAAATAGGTTTGGAATTTCAAAATCATATATAAAAAAACATTCTTAACATTCCAAATTATGTAAATACATTTCAAATGATGGAAAAACTTTCACACAAATGGTGATTTACACTAATTGAGTAAATAAACACTTTTATATAAAATTGATTATATACATTAGAAGGCACGTAAAACTATTCTCAATAACTATAATAAATTTATATATCATATATAAACATGAGAGCAACATGGTAATCTGAAAAGAGGTATGATAGTTCTAGGTTATGGGATCCTAACGCACTCAAGTGATAAACCTAAATGTGTACACATGTCCCTCAAAATTGGAAATAGAGGACTCATCAATATCCCAATGGGGAAGTAATATGTGCTAACCAAAAAAATTAGCATTGTAAAGCATCAATCTATTCCTATAGAAATTCCAACCTAGAATTTTTGTCCTAATAACTTACTAACTAACCATGCATGCAAGTGATTTAGTACAATTCAGTGATGGGAAATTTATTTTAAAACACCATAAAATACAATTAATACCATTTCCCCCACCTTAAATATGCCAATTTGTATTTAAAAACTAAAATGGTTCTTTTATAAAAAACATTCATTTTTCCAAGATAAAACCCTATGGTATATATCAAAACCATTTTAAGCCATTTTTTAAAAATAATAATTTGAAATCAATTCAAAATTCAATTTTACAATTTACTTTCACAATTAAATTTAACAATTTAATTTAAAAATATTTCAATCAATTTCACAAAAAACCCCCAATTCAATAGAATTGAGGTTTTTATAATTTTATTCCATAAAACCCATTCCAAAATTTAAATTAAATAATTTAAGTTTCAAAATTTTCTATAAACACACTCCAATTCAATGATATTGGGGGTTTTCCAATTTCCTTGAAATATACCATTTCAAGATCCTAATAAAATGGAATTATGTTTTTTTATAAATCCAACTGAAAAAAATAAATAAAATTCAAACATTTTTTTTAAATCAAACCAATGAATTTAAACAAATAAATTTAGCATTAATAAAAACCGGATATCATGACAGAACCACCCACCATGGAATCAATGGACCTCAAATCACCAAACCCTAATTGGGATTTGTCAATGAATAATATTGATCATGAAATCTGGAAAATAAGGATCAAACTAGGTTTACGATCCCAAAACTAATGGTATTATATATCCAAAGAAACACGGGGAACCATGAAACCCTATTGAGAAGGAGAGAGAGAGAAAGAGATAGATAATAGAATGAGGAAACAAACCAGGAGGATAACTAATAGTGTTCGCCAAGTTTAGAATTTCTTATGGGAGGGTTTCACTGGGCCAATATTAGCTATTGGGTGCTCCCAAGGAAGAAAAAATCACATGGGGTCGTTCTAGGTCCGTTCAGAACAAAAATGAGTGTTTCATTATTTTTAAGATAGATTTGCAGTTTAATTAAAAGTTGCACATGATTAGATGGGTAGATCTACATGGTTAGACCAAACTATGTGGCTTGGTCATTAACCCCATTAAATGGGTCACATGGTTTCTCATAAGAGGGCGGACAATCTAACACACTGTGTGCCAATAATGAAAAGCCAACTACCTGGGTTTTTATGGTTTAGCTTGAAAGGTAACATAGTTTGGGAAAATCCTTTTCTAGCCATGAACTATCTCATAATTTTCAAAACATGTAATATTTCAACCTGACACAACCTCAAATGAAACACAACCAAAGATTGGTTAAAAAGAGGGGTTTAAGAATACCTGAAAACAGAACATGATTTTACAAATATAGTAACATCTTGATTAAACCATGCATGAAATATCCCTTAGGGAATATATTATAGTATGGCAGAATAAAACCAATGTAAAATGGGTAAAAATAAATGACCAAAAAAATTAATTCCCAAACTAACAACAATGGGAAATGAAGAAAGCTAAGAGATCCCAAATCTTAATCTTCATGTTTGGACACCATACATAGTAAAAGAACCTAGGTATCACTATGATCCACCAAATTCACAAAAAAATATCTCTATTTTATACAAAATACATCACACATATGATATTGGATCAAATAGGGGTGAGTATATACAAACTCAGAAGGACACGTCGATTACCAAAAGAGAGTGACATAATGATACAACAATAGTAGTCAACTCAACCCATAGAAAAAGGTAAAAGAAATAAAACACACACACATATATATATATATATATATATATGCTCATAAATAAACCCATTTGAGATAGAAATATGATATCTATCTCACATCCCATTCAAATTCAATGAGTAAGCATGCATCACCAAAAGGACCATCATTGATGCCCAGCATCTCATCTGTCTATAAAAAAATCATGAGTAGCAATCACATCTCTCCAATGATCCACATACCATGGGGGGAGAATATCCAAGAAGGTAATCCCACCCTAGTACGACATGGTAATGTCACTCAGTAGATAAGTAAAGTTCCCATGTTCTGATGCGATAGGGGGCTTCAACTCGGTAGATGTTGATAGGGGACCCACACCCCAGTGCTTCAGGGGAGCCACTCGGTAGATGTTGATAGAGGGACCAGGACCTAGTGAATCAGGGGGTTCCACTAAAATAATGGAGGAATCAGGTCCTAATACATTAGGGGGTC
Organism: Viscum album; assembly: GCA_963277665.1. Classification (NCBI taxonomy): domain Eukaryota; kingdom Viridiplantae; phylum Streptophyta; class Magnoliopsida; order Santalales; family Viscaceae; genus Viscum; species Viscum album. The sequence continues at coordinate 1,418,373,862 of OY728148.1, forward strand.
CCCACAACTAGTAAAAGGATTATTGGGGATCTGCACCCTGGTATGATATGGTGGTTTCCAACTGTAACCCCTCTCTCACTGATGATCCCTCCTCATCACTATCATCGTCAAGCATCACATAAAAAGTATCACAATTGGAAAATTCTATGTAATATCTCTAAAACCACTATGAATTATACCATCACATTTTTCATGGTACTCTACTCACGATCCGAATTCTAATTCCAACCCATGAAGATATGAGATGAATAATTTTAAGTGGGACCAACACATTATGTATAGGGACAAAACTACATGTGGTTCTACCGCACTCCCTAGCTGTGTGATCCTTTTAATACAGCAAGAAGATCATTTCATCATACAAAAAATGTATGGGGTCCACACAGTGTGTCTCATTGACCAAATTCCTACTCGTGTGCTCCTGGTTATTTCTTTGCTCTTTAGTTCGCACATGTGTTCCTAGCCATGATTTTGTACTAGACCATGACCAAGTATGCCCAGAGTACATGGAGTGTCCTCCCATATGGGGTACTAGGTGTGTTCCATCTAGAACATAGATTGGCCACATGAGGATATTCACATGAGATATGATCCCAGCCATATAATGTGTGATCCTTATCTTCCTTGAAGCCTTATTATCACAGTTATGGAGGAACATAGTGTTTGTTCTTGGACAACACACTAAGTAGTCTAGTTTTCCATATAAATAGAATTTATCTATGATTTTATCCATGTCCATCATCTCCAATATGATTCTCATATATTGACCACTCTGAATTCATTAATATCTAATGATGTCTGTTGTTGATTTCCCAGTATATGCTGGCACAAACTCAGAATCCAACCACCCACAAAATGCTCATAGCACCACCCAAAACATCTCCCATTTCCTTCTATTTCTTATCCAGATCCCATATCCATGTAGGCCTCACATTCGTATCACAACCTATCCAAATCCATTCTCAAATCATCATCCTAATCATCATTCTTCCATCAACCAAAAATATGATGGTTCAATCTCCCTAGAACACACCCAGGAAATGTCGAACCAAAACCCCATGGGACAATAGAGAAGAACGCAAATAAGGGTGGGGATAAATGTAAATGAATAAAGTTAATGCTTTATTTTCCAAGTGTTATTGACCAATGATCACATTCCAGGGATTTCAGGGGTTATAGAAAGTCTTTTAAATCATAATTTAATTTAAAAAATAAAATAATTGAAAGGGACTCATTCGATCAATGGATAATTCATATCTAATGAAGATAATAAATAATAGATGATATCTACCTTGATTATGGAAAAATCATTAGTGATGAATGTGTTATATAGTGATGGATGAGACTCTTTGCATCTATTATCTCTTGATCCACCTCAAACCAATCACCATTCATCATCTGATGTTGATCCAACAATGAATAAATCTCTCCAAATCCTCTTAGATCAATCAAGTCTTATGCATATAACCCTGGAAAATTAAAATAATTACATATTTATAGAATTTGGGTTAACTTAGGTTTTTTAAATTAATTTACTTAATGCACATAACAATGGATGCCTCAACCAAACGTCCAGCACCTACCAACCTTAAATTGGGCCAAGGCTAAACCCAATGTTTTAAAATTAAACGTTGTTTTAGATTTACAAACTATGACACTTTTAAATATATTTTCCGATATTTCAGAGAAACTACACATGCCTAATATTAATATATTTAATATTTTTATAATATCAATTTTGGGATCACTGAGCCTTGGAATTTCAGGTTGTATCGGAACTTTGATCCAAAAATATTTCCTAATATATTTAAATATGTTACAGAGATAAACAAGGTTCGCTACAATATTCCCCATTCAAGACTTTTCTTCCCTAAAATCATAATCTAAAAAAAGGTGAGAATATTGAGCCTTCATCTGTCTCTCACACTCTCAAGAGATCTTCTGTATTCTTTTGTGATACCATAACACGTGAACCTAGAAAATGGTTTAAACTCTCAAGATCCTCTCCTACAAATCCCTGATCTCTAATATGTACTCCAAGAAGGTGGATACATCCTCTATGTATAGATTCCCAAGTCCATAACATGCATAAGATCAAGCACATACCTCTTCATTTGTGACACATGGAATATTTCATTAACCCCCTCCAATAGTGAGGGTAAGGGTAAGTGGTGATCAACCTTGACTCCTTTCAGTAGGATCGTGAACAGACTGATGAACCTAGGGGATACTTAACCTCCAAAGATAAACCTATAAATCATCATTATAGGGAGAATGTTAGGAAAACATGGTCTTCCTACTAAAACTCAAAGGGCCTACGATGTTAATCTGTATAAGATTTATATCGTTAATGGGATATCTTAATATAATCACAGATCACCAGTAATTTCTCCATCATCACCTGAAAAACCTCTAGATCAACAAGAAATTTCTCACTAATATCATTCAAACACAAGGGTGATGTATAGGGTCTCTTGTACAAGTCCTTGAAAGGTGTCACGTGGATCTTTACTTGAAAAAAAAATTGTCATGCGGATCAAAGAGCAAACAAAATTATTATAAGAAGACTCTACCAATGGAAAGTTATCCACCTAGATCTAAACAGAGTCTGAAACACAATCTATTATCATATCCTCCAACAACTGTATAATTTGATCAGTCTTCCCATTTATATAGGGATAAAACACCGTAATCAACCACAATTGGGTCCCATATTACTCAGTCAGGGCTCTCCACAACCATGAAGTAAACTATGAATCACACTCAGAGATAATCATCAAGGGTACCCCATGGATCCAAAAGATATCATTCCCATAAAAATCTTCTAGACATTCCATATAACACTGATCCCTAATAGAAAGTAAGTGTGCTGACTTCATGTGTCATTAAATAATCACCCAGATAGCATCACAGACTCTAGTTTTCCATGGAAGCCCTCTCACAATGTATATGGACATGTTATCTCATTTCCACTATGGGATATTAAGAGGTTGTGTCAAAACTACCATAACCTGGTGTTTAACCTTCATCTACTAACATGTGAGACATTGAGAGACAAACTTGGAAACAAATCACCCCATTTCATCCCAACAAAAACTATCTCTAATGGTAATTTTATGTCTTCACCTCTCCAATAAGTATACACAATGTGGAAGTGTGAACCTACCTCATCACCTCCTCTCGCATCATGATCATAACCACCTTCCATCCCTATAAAAATATGGCATGTTCCCCTCCTTCCTAAAATACATCAGGGAAATATCTTGAAGATATATAGACATGAATTGCCTCACAGTTAATGTCTCCCAACTAATCTTCCATCACACGATGGATATGTGGAGGAGTTAACACTATTGACAGAAGATAAACTTTAAACCTATCGTTTATCAGTGTCAGCTAAAAAAAATCTAACTACTCAAATGCATCCTCCACTAAGAGATAATAGGACTTCATGCTAAGGTAATCTACCACCACATTTTCCTTTCAAGTAATATATATTATCTTGACTTCATAATCCTACAAGAACTCAAACCAGTATCTCTTTCTTAGGATAAAATCTCTCTACATCAGTATATACTTGATAATATATTGGTATGAGTAAAAAAATCCAAGAAGAAAGTATGCCCACATATTCATATCGAATACTACCACTTACAACTCCATGTCATGATTCAAGTAATTCTTCTCATGGTGTCTCAACTACAATGATGCGTATGTGATCAATTCATACCTATTCATTAACACACAGTGAGGCCAGTTCCAGAGGCACCATAATACACTATGCACTCAACACACACCTCTGAAAATATCAGAATAGGAGAACTATCTAACCTCAGACTCAACATCTCACAGGATCTATGACATTGCTTAGTATAGATAAATGGATTCCCTTTCCACATTAGGTTGGTTTAAGGTACTTAAATCCTAGAGAAGTTTGTCACAGACCACCTGTATTACCCCTATAAAACATGGAATATCTACACCTATGACATACACAATAATGGATCACAAGAAAGAACCATGTCAACAATCACTGTGTATATAGTTAAACCATGCTAAAAATTTAAATTTCCCAAGTGAAACTTATAGATCAAGAACTGTAACATAGAGATCTTACCATAAAACTGATTCTCCAAGAGTAGGACCATTAGCATCCACAGATGCTTTGCATGATCCACATCTCGTGTAGAGTAAATGAGCATTTCATTAATAAATACAACCACAAATCAGTCTAAGTATGGTTGAAAGATCTAATTCATAAAATCCATAAACATAGAGGGAATATTCATCACATTGAAAGGCATCACCGAGAACACAAAGTTTCTGAAGAGACATCGGAATTCTATCTTTAGAATATCATCCTCATGAACCCTCTACTGTAGGTATCCATAAAAGAGATTGATCTTTGGGAAACAACTCACACCTAAAAACTGATCAAAGATGTCATAAATACTCGGTAAAGGGTACTTTTCATCATTACCTAGCTTAGGAAATTATAATCAAAACAAATATGCAAGATCTTGTCTTCTTTTTTCGTGAACAATATTGGATATGGCCATGGGGAAACACTGGGTCTGATAAAATAATTATATCATTTGTCGTAAAACTACTCTTTCTTCTCTTGAATTTTAGTAGGGGATATCTGATATATATTGAAAGATATCGGTACCGTCCTGAGGTGGATTTTGATGAATAATTACATATCTTGCATCAGTGGTAGTCCCAAAATATCCTCAGGTAATGCATCTATAAAGTACTCCCCTACCAAAGGAATCAAAATTTGTGAATATCCCTATGAACCAAGGGATAAACTCACAAACCAATGGGGGATGGGAAGTGGACTCCTAGTCAAAAGGTCCACTTACTCATCCATGAGATCTATCTCATCTGAAAAGTATAATATGTTCCCAACTGTCTGAAGGAACCTAACTTATATGAATTGAAATTCAATGAGGGGTTGAACCATGTAGAACCAATCTATTCCCAATATGAAGTCATAATGTTTCATTGTGACAACCAAGATTCCCTATAATAAAATCTCTCTATCAGGCGCTAGCACTCACTATCATAAGATAACCAATATCATATAATCACACCCAATCAAACAAATCTAGAAAAAGAAGTTGTGATAAAGCCACAAAGGGGGGATATAACTCTTATATAAGGGATACATAAATGAAGGAGTGAATTTCACCTTTTTTATATGTACTAGTGAAAGTGAAGAATAAACATAGATCGTACCACATATCATTTCGTGACTTGAAAAGTTATAATCCTTCATAGTCTACAGCATCCAGCAGCCTTGACCTCTAGCTCCCTAAGCCTAGTATAGTCCACCTAGTGGTGGTGGTTGTGGAAGTAGCTCATAACATAACCCTCCTCCATTAGCTTCTCCTTCAAGATCTCCACCTACTCCTCTACCAAAACTATCTCATTGGGGGCCTCCCTGGCCACACCAAGGAGAATCCTGATCATGACACTACCTCGACTATGGTTGTTCATACACTTTCATCCTATCATCCTCAGCAATTCAGGTCAGGATATCACATTCCTTGTGACATAACCCCTCACATGAATAACATCATCCCACTCTAGGTTGAAATGTTCCTCTATACAAACCCAGTGCTCCATGATCATTTATTTGAGAACATCCATGAGTAGGTATCATATGTTGGGATCCTAACAACTAGTTATTAATAGCTACTCCAGATGACTCATCCCCACAAAACCCACTACTAACTCCAACCACCTAGCATCCCTCTAAAAGGAAGCTCTCTATCACCATGTCCTAATCTAGAACACAAGTATATATGGACATGCATAGGGGAACCACACTAAAAACCAATGTCTATATGGAGACCCTACTCAAACAATAATTACATGAAGTAAACATCTCAATCCATGTCAATAGAGTATCATGTAAGGTTAGTGAACCTCACGGCATACTCAAAAACTATCCAACAAACTAACTACAGCACCAAAATCTCTTAAATCTGAACTGAGTGCAAGAATGAGAGGTAACACTCCATATGGATTAGCTTATAGAATTTTTTCAATAAGAGAATAATCTCATCATTGGTATTCATGAATATACTCCACCAACACCCAAATTCTCTATGTAAAAGACTAGCTATTTGCGCAACCATCTGATCAGTTGGGGCCCCCACAAGCCTACACAACCATCTTGATGTTTTGGATATATGATATCATAAAATGGATTGATCTCTATCAAGATTCTATATTTTACTTTAGATGAAGAATAACTCTCATACAAATACCTTCATATAATTGTATATATTCCCTGAAATGTGTGCATTATTTGTTTGATCCATCCTACATCTATAATAAACAACAATCAAAAATTGATTCTACTATTTTATGTTAACTCTATAGTAATGAAGATTCATCTTTAAGACCACAGAATTAAGTAAAATTTATCCCTATAGCTTCTTATTATTTCATCACTACATCTAGTAATCACAATAAAGTGATCAGCACACCTAACCAGAGACTGAGATGAAAATCAACAGTTGGATATAAATAGAGTAATGTTGTAGAGATTGGGAGAGTGGAACTACCTTCAGTGATAGACCCTCATACTACTTATCATTCATCAACAACATTTAATAATCCTCCACACAAACCACCTTATGAATTTGAGCCCATCTATAAGCTCAGGAAGGATAACTAAGGCATGTATATGTATGTTTTTTCATAAGCATTAAGTCGTTGTATTGTTATACTAATGCAGATCACTGATAAAATTATTTCTTATCCATTTCTTATGTTTTTATAAGTGATTGTTTTTATTTAATGTATTTTCTCATGTTTCTGGTTATTATGTTATTGTTTTTATTTATTTTGGTTCAAACATATTATTTTTATTTAATGTTTTTCAGATTTTTGATGTTTTTTTCTTTTTTAATTTTCTATAATTTAGTCTTTACAAAATTCTAATTCAGTTTAATCACTATAAATACATGGTTCATCACTCATAGTGCCATATTAAATGTTTTTTTTTATTCTCCTTGCCTTTTCTCTTTGATGACACAAATGGGGGAGAATTTTAATCAAGGGGAAGGAGCCCTATAAATGGTGAGAAGTCTAATTGTGTGGGATAAGAAAGGATAAAAACTAAATTATAAATAAAATTATATGTATTACATATCATTTCTAGAGAATCATTTAAATCAATTAAAATTTCTTGTTTAATTTTTATTGGGTTTTATGATCATCAAAATGATAAAGATTGTTGGACTAATAATGTTCTTCCAATATATCACACATGATTTACGTTTTTCTGATCTCAAATTCCCTTCATATGTTACCAATGAATTTTTTTAAGGGTGTTAATTTGGTTTAATCTTATTAAAATCACCTTTTAGTTAATTATATCATGTTTCAAAATTTAGGACATTTTTTATGAAATTTTACTATGTATGGAAAATTAGCAATGTAAGGAATTATACTATAAGGATAAATAGATATGTTGAGAAATCATCTACATCAATAGGCTATATGAAATAAAATAATAAATGACGTGTCTTTTTTCTGAAATCAACAACATAGAAATCACCTATATTGATGAATCACATATGTGAATGAAGGTTACATTGATCAAATGGCTATATGAATTAGCTATGTGGTGTAATCGACTATTTGAACTGAAAACATGGTGAAATCAAATACCTGGTTCCAAATGGTTATAAGATTCATTTTTCTATGTCCAATTTCATTACATGAGAAATATGGTTATGTAAATAATTCATCTATGTGAAGAATGACTAAATAATTTGGCTACATGAGGAAGTAGGTTATGTAACGAATGGGCATGCCGATAAATTTGGTTGTGTGGATTAATATCTAAGTAATTCACCTATGTGATGATCCATAATCAGCTACATGGTTCTAAAAACTATATATCTATTACCATTGGTGTAATTTTATAGGAATGTATTTTTTTTCATAGATATATTACATATTGTATTACCTATTTGAATTAAAATCAATTATAAAAAGTTTATAAGTATCTAGATAAGAAAATAGTATATTAATAATATAATTCTTAGTATTGTTGTTGAGGTGTTTTTTGGGAAAAGTACTACTAGACTTTTATTTTAATACTGTGTTTTATGGATATCATTCTATAAAATTAAGGGATATTTTTTAAAAGATTATTTGAATGAGAAAAATAGAGACATAGAGAATATACACAGGAACAAAATTCTCTTCATGGTCAACTCTTACTCTTGAATCTCTTTATGTGATTTTCTATTTTATGTTAAAAAGAAGAAGAATATTCAAGTTTCTATAGTTGTTCTTCAAAGATCTACCTTGCTTTATTTTGGAAAACTCTCCATAATCATCTTTTTATTATTATCATATATCCTAAAGATTTTTTCTCATTTTTCAGTTTCATATTGAAAATTGTGAGCCTGATCTATAATTTTTCATATTCATTCTTACTATTTAATGTGTGGAGGTTCCAAAGGAATGAACCTTGAAAATAATTATTTTGATCCTTGTTATAGCCTGATAAAACATCAGGGTATTGCATAGGGTTTTACTACTTTCACTCAGTTGTGTATTCCCGAGAAAAGGACTATAATTCCCCTGTAAAAGGGTTGGTACTAATGAAAATCACTTATCTCGTGGAGTTGAGTGTTGGTGGAGTTGACTTGGGGATTTTTGGTTTCTCATACCACTATAAATCTCTAGTGTTCAACCATTTTATTTCTTCATATATTTCCACTTATTTAATCTCTTAATAAAATATCACAGCTTATCATTCCCTAAAGATAGTGTTTTTCTATACCAATAAAATTTATAGAACTCAATTAACCCCCTACAGTGTCATAGTGAATCTGGTCTCTAACTAACAAGGTACTCCCATGATCATAACTAAATGTATTTATGGTATAATTTTTGTTTCCCTTATTCTGTAATAGTTTGTTATAATAATTTGTTCCTTTTTTTATAGTTCTATAATTTCCATTATTTTTATTATTAATAATTTGTATCATTTCCTAGAACTTTTTTATTTTTCAAAGATTTATAAATTTCCTTTTTATTTAATGGTCAATCCTTTTGGAAATTTTCAGGAACTATTTTTATCAACCCTTATATATAGTTATTTTAAAGGAAATATCTTACAAAAAATGATTTAAAATTAAACTTTTAAATGAAATTATTTTAATAAACAAAGGAAATTGATTTTTATTTATTTTAAAATATCACAGTGAAATACCTACATTTCTAAATTTTATTTCAAACTATCATGAGTTGGATATTTTATTTAAAGTTAGTATGTGGGGAATTGTTTCCATTGGCATAAATATTGAGTTTGGCACTCATTCATATGTATATTTCAGTTTTAGGATAATGTTATGGTATATATTTTAGTTAATAAAGGAGAATTGTGATATTAATGTTGTATGGTGACTCGTGGAGTCACGTAGAAGTTAGTTTCAGGTTTTTTTATTTTTATTTTTATTTTATTCTCCAACATGACCACTCTTGTATCAATTTCATTATTTAGTTTTCATTTTACATTTTACATTTTTACAATTTATTTATTATTATTTGTTTGGTTCTTATTTATTTGTAAAATTTCATGTTTTACTAGGAATTTACATCTTATTTATATATGAGTCATACACAATTTTATTAAAAATTATTTTTATTATTAAATCTTATTCATTAGAAAAAAATAATTCCCATAAGTTCTTTTTCTATTTCCTTGGAACTCATTCCTAGCCTAGGAAAACCAATAATTCACCCCTGGTATGTCCTAGGTCTACTCATACACCTTTTTGATGATTTTACTCGAGTTGGTTCATGACCAGAACACAACAAATGATCTAGATATTCTCAACAACTCAAATTCATAAGGATGTAAAAAAATATAATTCATCTCAAATATAATCACAAATTTTTATATCTTCTGACTAACTAGAGATTTTATAATTAACATAAATCCCCAAAAGTCTTACATCTATATCCTAGATACAGATTGTGCTTAAATGGATTCCATGGGGTTCCAAAGCAGACATGAGTCTGAAAGTATATAATATTCTCAAACTATCATCCAAACTACCATTAAAACTCATTAAGGGGTACCTACTCCTTGTTAAGTCACAAGCATTAGTTAAGGGAGTTCCACAACATTATATCCACTATTATCATGTCATTATTCTAAAAACTGATATGGGAATACAAAACATGACCAACGGTATGTTCTGTACACGGGAGTGTTAGCCCAATCCATTATAGCAACCCAAAAATGAGAAAAGGCACATTAGATCATATAAACAGGAATCATAATGGAGGACATGTTCCTCATCATGAATCACATAGCAGGTGTGAGTAGCACACAATATATGAGCATATAACGCATAACATGATAGTAACATATCAAAGAAGAGAGAGTATCTAAATCCAATTTTAATATGGGTGATCCACTCCTCATTGATCAACATGAGATAGAAAAGGGTGTACCTAACACCCAATTAATGCTCTAATCACCATGCATGAACCCCTTTATCAACCCTATAGAGATAAATCTTTAAAATAAATATCTCAACTCACAAATAGCCTCAGATTTCCAAATAGAGAATTTCACCTTGATCTATAGAGAAAATATTCATTATAGGAAATTTATTTTTGTAAAAAAAAATACATAGGAAACCTTATCAAAAACACCTCATTGTAGAGGAAGTAGGCCATGTTGTGGGACTGGATTATGCCAAGTTATGCACTTGGGAATGGGAGTGATCACCCTATTAAGAACATATCTCTCCATGGGAAATGTAGAATATATGAATGTGGAACCCACACACACTCACTCCATATGTCAGGTTAAGAAAACTCGACCAGGCTTTAGGAACCTACCCAACCATGTGGTCTTGTCACCTACTGTTTTAACCTACATAATAGTCTAGCTCATTTAGCTAGCCTATATAGCCCAACTAAAAAAGTGAGTCAGGTCAAGACAATAGTCTATGTTATTCCCCCTATACGCAATGGTTGGTTGTCCATCCTATCTTGGATTGTCACGACCCGTCCTCGGGGCCCATGCCGTGACTACCCCAAGCCCGCCTTCCATAGGCCACGGGCTGGTGACTAGCACCAAGGCGTAAATCCCGGTAAAAGGGAAGGCATTGCCTTTATAAAGTAAACAAACACCACAGAGCAAGCAAGCAGTAGAAGTAATCACTAAGTAAAAACTGAGTACAACAGTAAGTGCGGAAAAGTAAGTGGGCCAGTATACAAACCCAAACTGAAAGTAAAGTACAACTAGAAAGGGTAAAACAACAACTGAAATGTAAAGCCGCATATTCGATCCGTCCAATGGAAATCCCACCTGAAGGGTGAGTACAGATGGCCTCCATAGCTCCTAGGGTCCAGCCGTCGGCTCCGAGTACGTCCCGCCCAGTGGCCCACTTCAAGGTATTGTCCTGCTCCGCAAGCCTCAACCACGATCATCGTTGTTCGTCGTCTGCAACCAACACAACGTAGTGCGGGCATAGCCTATGCAGGGGTGATTATAAACTACTCAGTAGGGACCCCTAGACCCCCGAAGGCCTCCCAGAATCCACAAAGGGTAATCCACAAAGGAAATATACAATCACGAATTAACATTCTACACTGCTTAGGTATATGCCCATACATATACCTAAGTCATCAATTCCAGTACGCTCCAACTTCTGAGCCCAAGTACAACCCAGTCCACACAAGAAAACACAACACAGTCCACACAAGAAAGAAAAACGTAATCCACACAAGATAGCACAGCACAATCTATAAAGGAAAGAAAAACAGGATTCAGCTCACACAGGTATACTTCTTCGTATGATGATAGAGATTATCAGATATAGCCACTGATTCATCTAAGTCGTCGGACCAACAAAGGATCGATAGGTACTAACCCCCGCAATGACCCACAAAAGATCGATCATGAAGTTGAAACCATAGCTATTGGGAAACTCCTTCTATATCAAGTACAGTGGGTATGCTGCTACAACCAAGTGCTTCCCTCTAACCTTGGACTGCTGTAGTACTCCACCTATTGAGTACTGTGGGCCTGCTGGTACAACCAAGTTCTTCCCACCCTGGGTCTGCCGCTACAACCAAGCGCTCCACCTCATAGCCTCTAGAGGTACTCCTTCTATTGAGTACCACGGGTCTGCCTCTACAACCAAGCGCTCCTATTTCATGGGTCTACTTCTACAACCAAGCGCTCCCCCGTGCTGCCACAACAAAGCGCTCCTCTATCGTAGGTCTGCCGCTACAACCAAGCGCTCTTCCGTCGTGGGTCTACCACTACAACCAAGTACTCCCCCTCATAGCCTCCAGAGGTACTCCTTATGTTGAGTACTGTGGGTCTACCGCTACAACCAAGCGCTCCTCTACTGTGGGTCTGCTTCTACAACCAAGCGCTTCCCACTGGGCTATCCGTAACACACCGAGTCGTTCGATCAGCAGTCGTCAAGTATCAACCGGCTCTAGGGTTTCCGCACACATCGAGCTCATTCCGAGAGGCTCCACTCCACAATACAAGAGGTCGATGCATCAACTGACATGTATTCCGGAGTTTATGTATCCCAAAAAGTACCGTAGTGGTCACTACCGAACCCACGGAGGATTCCCGTATTGCCTTTATTGTCGTCGTAGATGCAGCCAGCTCTAGGATTCCCGCACACAACAAGGTCATTCGGGGGGTCCTCTCCAAGAGATGAGGGGCTGATACATCAACTGACACATAGTCCGTAGTTTATGTATCCAAAAGTTATGTATCGTCAACAGGAACTCAACGTCACAGACGGCGCGTCAATCGGACGCTCGGTCTGAGAGTTATTGGCTTTTTCGTCCTAGGGGCCCGGTTGGTTTTTAAGTCAAAACCAACCCGACCGTACTCCACTTGCGTCCAAACCTTGGGTGGAGTAATCTAAAAGATCCATCTCACTAAGAGGAATCCAGAAAAGTTGACGGTACGTCAATCGGACGTCCGGAGCTCAAGTTATGAGCATTTCCGCTCCGAGGGCCCGGTTGGTTTTGTGTATGAACCAACCCGGCCGAACCCAAAGTTCTCCAAAACCATGAGTGTAAGATGTAAAAACGACTATCTCAATCCAAGGATCACATCGCCGCTGACGGTGCGTCGATCGGAGGTCTGTAGCCCAAGATATGGGCAAAAGACCGAAAAGGTCCGAAAACGGGGGGTATGGGCCCGGCCCGACCCGGCCCAACCCCCCTGGGTCGGCCCGAACTGGGTCGACCCGACCCAGTTTCGGGTCCGACCCAGCTGGGCGCGACCCGCCCCAGCCCCGCCTGGGCGTGACCCAGCTGGCGCTGGCCTGTTGGCCAGCGAGTCGGCTCGGCCGGTTACGGCCGAGCGGAGCGGGGGGCGCGCTGCCCCCGCGTGAAGGAGTTGCGGCCCCGCGTGGGGCCACCCTTGCCAGCGGACGCGGCCAGCTGCCATGTCCTATCGCCCTCCAGTCCCGCACGGTCGTGGGACCGCGCCCTGCCATCGTTGCTTCAGTCGTAGTGGCTCCTTCCAGCGGCGCGCCGGCGGGCTGCTCCACGGACCACCGGACGAGTTCCAGGGGTTGGAAAAACTCATCGTCTTCGCCAATGGCCCTCCTGAGGCCCGTCCTTCACTTCGAGGACCTCACATTGCCCGAGCGGCTTGTTTTTTCATCATCCATCATTACGCACACCAATAACAAAAAGGGTGGTGGGTTGGGACTTGTTCGTTGGTCCGCACCCACCGCGTTAGCGGTTTTAAATCTCTCACAACAAATATTTAATCATACGCCACGGGTATACATCCCAAAGATTTAAAAGAATCAAAACCCCTACCTCAACATTGTTGTCGAACATGAGTTCGTCGCGGAATTGACCGTTGCTGAGAAGAGGATCGTTGCGTCGCGGAAGGGGTGTCGCTGTCTTCGCAGTACACGGCGTCGCGCCACCAAACTCAATCGGTTGTTGATCGAAGATTGTCACGGGGAAGGAAAATCGTGGAAGAAACGTCGTGGAAGGAGGATCATCACGTCATGCCGTCAATCTCCTAAGATCCAGCGTTCTTTTTCGCCCATCGTCGGAGGCCGGCGTTCTTCGCGTTCTTCGCGTTCTTCGCGTTCTTCGCAAAGAAGGATGAAGATCTCCGAGAGTGTCTAGAAGCCATGGATCTTCAATGATCCCCCGAGCCTCCATCCGTCCTCCGATTTGAACACCGTTGATTGTGTTGGAATCGCATAGGTGAGTTCTATCTTTTTCTAGAACCTCGTTTCATGATTTCTCTTCTTTTCTAAGTTATCATAGGTTGAAAGTTTTAAACATTTTCTTAGATCTATGGTGTTATAAGGATATTCAAGCTTCTAGGTTCAAGTATATTGATCTCCTAACCCCGAGGTAGGTGCTTTGTGCCTTTCTGTTGAAATTCTTTGAGTTCTATGAGTAAATTTTTCCAATACCAATGAACGGGGTATTGTGCATTTACCGTTTTGGCCCTATTATTCTCTGGTATGCTGTTATGCCTGAGTAGATGATTATTTTTTGTGAATAGGGTGAATTGTTGTGATCTGGATGTATTTCCCATGATTTTGTTGCATGTTTTGAACTTTGGGTCTTGTTTTCCTGTTAGGAAGTTGTTTACTTTCCCACGCCTAGTGTTGTAGGATGGTGTGACTATTGTTCTGTTATGATGTTGTGCTATATAATTCTAGCCAAGTAGTTCATGAGGTTTACCTTGGCCGTTGCACACTTCTACACTTGCTTGACTTACACAGGGCCATTAGAACCTGTTGTATAGATCATAGAGAGAATGGACGTTGAGGTCTTCTCCAGAGTGTATTTATAATTTACGATGCGAGACCATAGGGGGAATTGACGTTGAGTGGTTCCCCAGAGTGTCTCTAGTTCCTCGACGTGGGCCACAGGGGAAATGAGATGTTGAGTGCTTCCCCAGAGTGCCTTTAGTACCGTTACGAGACTATAGAAGGAATTCATGGTGAGTTCTTCCTCATATATTCTATGCTTAAGTGGAACCAGAGGGGTTAGAATGAGTGTACTACCTAGAGGGTTGCTTGTACTTGTTAGGTAGGACTATAGAGGATAGGCTGTGAGTACATCCCAGAGGTTTACCTTGTGTTAGTTTCTTGTTTTTTCTACTAGGTAAGACCATAGGGGATAGGCTGTGGGTACTTCCCAGAGGGTTACCTTTGTTTAGCTGTTGCATGTTGTGTGGTGATTTGAATGCTTTAAATTGTGGATTTTTTACTGCTTAGTGCTATCCTATTTACTGCTTTCAGTACATTTACCTTCCATATACTCACTAACTATTAGGCATATATCTTCGGGGGGTTTCCTACTGGGATTTAGTCTAACACCCTATTTGGGTCATATTTTTGGGCCCAAACAGATTATATTGTTGCGGTTATAGATAAGGGAAATCACCCTTCTACTTTAGGTACTTGACTTTTTGTGGAGCTGGAGACCATGGGACCAAGATATGGCTTGTGATGCTGATAAGTTTATCTGATTTATTTTTCCCTTTTGTTTAGAACTGTTATATTCCAGCATTGTGAGTTATTTGGTTGTTTCCTATACATATGTATCATGAATCATTTTATATATGTGTTCTCCAGTTTATACTTTCAGTCTTCTATTGTTACTGATGTATGCCATTATTACTACTTCCGCTCTTGTATGTATTTGTTTACTTCCACGGTGTACTATGCCAATGAGGGAATAGTTTCCCCACTATCACACTCAAGTCCCTCGATGCTAGTCAACAGCCTCTGGAATTCGGGGAAATGTGCTTGAGGTTATGTGACCAACTGGGTACGAGGTGCCTCTGAGTGGCTTCTGGAACCGGGACGTTACAGAATACCCACCCCTTGATTCAACTGGAAATGGTCTACACACATCGATATGAAACAATTCAATAAGGTCTTTAGCCCTTTCATCTTTCCCACTAAATGGGGTTTTGTTCATTTTTCCTTATAAATATTCATGACATACACCAAGTGGTTTTAGTTCAAAAGAATCTAAATATCCATCTTGATGTAAATTTTTCAATCATTTCTCATTTACATGACCTATTTGGTGATGCCAAAGTTGGGTGTGGTATGAGTCATGTGAATTATCCTTGTTATTAATTTCCATTACTTGGTTTGTGTAGTCCAACACGTAAAGACTGTTGAATAAATGTTCCCTACCCAAAAAAATGTTACCTTTGTAAAGGTAGCAACATTAATTTCCAAACTTAAAAAAAAATCCATATGTATATAATCATGATACATAAATAATATTTTTAGTAACATAAGGAACATAATAACAACCATTTAACACCAAGATCATCCGAGTTGGCAACGTGAGGTGGTAGTCTCTGATATCTACAACAGCAAGTCTGGCTTCATTGGATGTTCGTGGATCTACCTCCCCTCGGTCAATCTTCTTGAATCTACTTGGTTCTAATATTTGGATACATATGTGAGAACCACAAGTTTTATCTAATACCCAATTTTTAGAAATGGATATATTACATTCAATAACAAATGTACCTGAAGATTACCCTTTCTTATTGGTCTAGTTGCAGTTCTTCTTCGAGTGGCCTTTATTACCGCATGCAAAACAAACTGCCTCTTATTCCTCTGCCTCCTCTTTGATCTTCCTTTTCTTGGAAGGTTGTAAATATTATTTGGGCTTAAATATTTTCGCCTTCCCTTTCCTCTTATTCACCATAAAGACATAAGGATTTTCACGCTTCATATCTTTCACCACTTGGAGAATGAGGATAATATGATCATATAGAGACTTCTCAATGTTGTACCTGTTAAAATTGAAAACAAAGTTGGAGAAGATCTGATGGAGTGATGCGAGAAGGAGATCGGTGCCCAGTTCTTTGGAGAGTTAAAACCCTAGAACCTCCAGGTGCTCAATGTATCCAATGATCTTGACTACATGAGGCCTAGCCAAGGCACCCTCTCCAATCTTACTCTGAAAGAGTGCCTTGGGGATCTCAAACCTTTCTTGTCTTGCTCTATCTTGTTAAAGACCAAGGAGGTTCTTGAGCATGATATAGTCATCCATGTTTTCATGAGACTTAATTATATCACTTGACATTTATGGTGGCATAAAACATTGAATGTCGATTGCGTCATTTGTATGTTTCTCATAGACCAGGAAATCCTCATCACTCGTCTCTTTGGCAGGTGGATCAGGTAATGCATACTCTAACACGTAATACTTCTATTCATGATGTAGGATAACCTGGAGGTGTATAAACCATTCTAGGAAGTTACTACTAGTGAGGATATTGTCTTTATCCAGAATTGATCGTAGGTATAGTGTGGTTGACAAGATTTTCTTTTTTATTCTACAATTAAAAGAGTATATCATTAGTACTTTATTGATTTTTATAAGGAATAATAAATTAATTTTATTAAGTCTCTCACTATTTTATCAAGTCCTAATGTCCCTTACCATTGAACACAGAATGTCCAGTAGTCATGACAAACTAGTGGAAAGGATCAATATTCCCCTTAGCATAACCCCAACAAGGGTTGGTGAAGCTATTTGAAGGTATTTAGGTATGAAGTTCTTTTCCAAATATGGATTTTCATCTCCTTGATCTATTGAGTAGACTCCACAATCTTAAAACCCTGACTTTGGATTTCCTCAACTCTTACCTCCAATATTACACCTAGTCTAGGAAGGGATACTCCTCTTGATGTAATATGGTTAAGTCAACTAAAAACCTTTTATAAGTTATTCTTATATAAAAGTAAGTGTTCCAACAAGGGTTGTTCAAAAACAAAGTTTTACTGAGTTTTTCCCATAATCAAGTAACAGAAGGCTTGGTCAAACTTAATATTTTATTTGAGATATTTTTATCTCTTATGCGTGAATTGTTTATTATCATTATCACATGATTGTTAATATTAAGTGGAACTTACTTAAGTGATTAACCATTTCTTGATAATATTTACGCACAAGCCTAGTTTATTTTAGTTCCATCTTTCATTCTTGTTTAATACATTCGTTATGTGATCACAACAACACATCCATAATGATAAACCATGAAATTTACAGAAATAAAATAAATCAAAGGGAATTATCATGAGATTTTCTAATGGTTAGTTTATCTTGTGGTTTATAAACTAACCCTGACCTTCGGGAGAAACACTTTGAACCTTTTGGGTTGTTGTTTACATCTTTCCACCTTTCCACCATTGTATCTCTTGGGATTGGTTTTGTCTCAGCACCAGCTTGAACCACCTCCACTATCTTAGGAGTTATATCTATTACATATTCCTTTTTTAACTCACATGAAGGTGAGGGGTAAAATGGGTTTTTATATAAAATAAACCTTGGGCCTGCGGGCCCTACATATTAATGAGGAGAAGGCTCACAGGCCAAAAAATTTAATTTAAATAAATTAATTAAAAGAAACCATCCACATACAAAGGTCATGGTCTAGCTCATGATCATCCATACATGCAATGATATTTACGCATAAATAAAACTAGCATTCAATTATTTAATAGTTCATGTTTAAGATAAATCATGCTCAAATCAATTAATTATTATCTTTAATTAATCAATCCTTTTATCTTAAACCCTTTTCTAAATTTCTTTGAGATTCTCATACATTATATTTTAAAAAAAATAAATTCATTTAAAATTATCTTTGTACGTAACTTGTACCTTGGAGGAATCTCGATTAATTCCTATTCATAACTACCCAATGAGTATAAATAAACAATACGCAGAAGTTGAATTAAACACATATACATAAAACACTTATCACGTGTTGTACATCAGCTTTACGCCCGTACGATGGTACACCTCTCAAATGTTTTTATAATATAATATTAAATTTTAATAACTATTCCTAATTTGGATGAGTACATAGTGTGTAGTTTCAACTACGTGACATGAACTATTGTTCACCATCCAACCAAAGTACATGCCCGGGGAAATGGTGTATGACAGTACTTCAGAAATATTCAGAGTATACAGCGTGTCCAATGGGCCACACGCAGTGTAGTTCCTCATTACATGGTCACCAGCCAGGAAAGCCATGTAAAGGGTTCACGATCCAAACCTAACTTGAAGGGACTATACACCGTGTCTAGTGGGCCACACAACGTGTAAGTCGGAAACTGCATGCCACTTGTTCCTAGTCAACACACAGAGTCATTAGGACTTAGAAAAACTCCAATGACATAGCTTGGTTTGGATGACCAGATCCGGAGCATTGAACCTTGACTACAAGGTGTCTACTGCTAAATACAAGTTTTGTGTTCTAGCATTGTACAGCCCAGAACCTTTGGCACCTTTGGATGAGATCCTCTATTTTATTTTAATCAAAATTAAAAGAAAATATCGTTTCTGTAAGGTGAACGAGAAACAAAAGAGGAGGAACAGATCTCTAGATTTAGATTTTCAGAACGATTAACTTGAATTGAAACAACTAAATTATTAAATGTGTAAATCATCAATGAATTATTTAAATAATTATAAACTATAATGTAATCACTTTGATTCCACTTGTAGGTTTTGGGTGCAGCGGAAGTGTGGTTGTTCTGGCACCCAACTTTAATTTTTACCATAACCAATGATTGTTCTGGGATCAACATGAAGATGAGCACCAGCCTCTACATAATAGAATCATAGATTTAGATAAAGAAGGAAGAGGCCCAAAACCTTTAGAGAGGATATTACACATCATGTATATAATTAATTAAATTAATTTCAAAAAGAAAAGAATACCTGGATCTTCAGTATTTTCTTCATTGATAATGTTGAAAATTCGAAATTACCCTTATAGATTATCCCATTTTTCTTGCAAGGATCCAAACTAAAATACCTCTAGTATTGATCCACACATGCTCCAATGGTCTCCGATCGACACCACTCATTCTTTGGGTGCTAGCGTGGTGAAGTGCGTGTCTTGTGTCGGTCATTCTTGATCACTTTTTATTCGGCCTTGAAGATCATCTCTCATTCTTAAGAGGGGCAGGAAGAGGATTCGAGAGAGAAATTGTTTAGCTCAACAATTCTCAATTCTACTGGTGTACAGTTCGGTACATGGAACAATAGACGTACATGCCTATTTATTCACATGGGGCTTTGGTTAAAATATTTAATTATATAACAAAAATTAAATAAATTCATAACCTTAGATAAAAACCATTATATTAATAATAATACCATGTCATTATTTATTTTGCGCCAACTTTCACAAAACAGAATTATAAATAAAATTCGACATCAAAAAATAATAACAGAATTATTTTTATTTGTGCCAACAAGTAAAATAATTATTTATTGTCTTGAAAATAATAATTTTACTACCAGACCAGACTTGGTCCACTAAAACTCAACTTCCATTTATGGAACACTCGAAAAAATAAATAATTAATTTATTCTCTTAAATGAATATTTTATTTAAAACTAGTAAATAAATATTTTTTAAATATTCAATAAAAAATAAATATATTTTACCCAAAATCCGGCGAATAAATATTTATTTAATTTATGCAATCATTTTAACTCAAATAAAATTATTCCATTGTCTTGAGAATAATATTTATTAATTAAATTCAAATAGAATTTAACTAAGACCACCAGAATCATTTAGTGTGTGACCCTATAGGATTATTTCTTATCGGCATTAGATGGGCTTATCTAAACTCCAAGAGTATTTTCTAGCAATGGGTCAAGGAACCAAAGAGAAATAACTTAAAGACACAACAACAACATCCACATATGAACACTCACTGTGTAATATAATCCCCTTTTTGCAATATCTCATCAAGAAGGTTTCATGATAGTGTCATCAAATTTTATGTTTGATACATCATTCTTTGACTACCTGAAATAAACACATCATTTCACCATGGATATGGAATTTCACACGATGGTTCTATTTCAATCAAAGGACTGAGATATCAACTTTCATAAATGGAAGGGATAAATCTTTCCTCAAATTATCCATTAATAACAAGCTACTCGTGAGGCACCCAATGTACCCTACTTCCCGCCAACTATCTGTGTGATAGTTTTTTCCATTAAATCAAAGTACACGATTCATGACACATATTAATGATAATCTTAAAGTCTAAAGATCATTACACATGATAGAAGATAGAAATATCCAATGAAACCAAAACATGTGGAATTCCTATAGGCAGGTCTATTCTCATAATCTCTTATCTTAGGGATTACCAAGTACAAACTTCATGAGAGGAAGTCTCATCTTCTTAGAGTACTCGCACCTGATGGTATGTATGTTATGTGTCTCATAATAGTATTTCATCCAACCATAGAACAATATTTAAGAATATTGTTATAGCATTTCAAGGTTCTCATCATAGTGGGGAACTTCCATGACCTTATCAATGCAACAAATACTATAGGAAATTATTACATCATAGTCATGTTAAACAATGAACAATATGTAATAACATGTTTAATATTTAAATACATTAAATATCCATGTAATAAAAGTACAACCAGTTGGTTCTAGGACACCAACTCTTACACTACCCCTCCCCATGTCTCCTTCCTTAGGTAAATATTTTGACTGCCTATCATTTGGGGAAGCTTTTGGATTGGAATCATTTCTCCTTTTAGTGTTATTTGAATATTTATTTGTTAATACTTTAGTTGACTTTATGATATGTCCAACTTTCATATCCCTTTATTTTGGTTTATCTTATTTATAGCCTTAGTTGTTTTAGAATCACAACCAATTATGCTTTTTCCCATGCACAAAGATCTTTGATTATTAAAATCATTATCTAGTCCTTTGGAACCACACTTATCTCTCTCTATCAGCTCAGTATCTGAGAATATTCCAAACTGAATTTTATTCTTTATTTATTTTGAAATTGATTCACTTTCAAGATTACTTATAAGAGTAACAAATACTTCTTCAAGACCTTTGATAGTCTTCGACTTCTACTCCAGTATGTATGAATGTTCATTTATGGTATTTTCCTATTCTTAAATTCTAAGATTCGATTCTACTACATCTTTTATGATTTAAAAGTTTTTTTACTATTCTTTCACTAATTCATCAAGTCATTCAATTTCATCTTCAAGATGATTAATATATTCTGATGATTATTCCACAACTTCTCTCCACTTTTTGAATCTGTTATTTTGATTCTCAAGCTTACCAAGAGCATCCTTAAGTAGAAACTTGAGATCATCATCATCACTCGAATGATTGTCTCTAGTTTTGTCTTTTCATGGTTTTGACTTTTCAACTATATCCATCATAGACACTTGGGGTCCAGATTTAAAATCTAGTTCTTCTTCCTCATAAAAATAATTTTCATCATATTCTTCTTTATAGAAAAATATATTTCTATATAATTTCTTTCTATATATGAAGTCTCCATTTTCATAAAACCTTATTTGAGGATTTTGTGATTTTCCAACTTCACATTCTTCATCGTCAATCTTCCTTGAGCAATGAGAGGAAATGTTCCCAACTCTACCACAATGAAAACATGTCAAGGGTAGATTTCGTTCAAATATCCCATTTCATTTCTTGAATTTCTTGGAACGGAGAGAGAGAATTTCATATTTTTCATTAGATTCATCAGTATAGTCTCTTGAAATATCAAGTTTTTCCATGGATTTGAATTCCATATCCTTGCTCATACAACTTGTTGCATCCTCTGGTTTGACTCTCATTTCATATGCTTCCAAGATTCTCAACAGATCATCCAAAAATATTTTTGAAAGATCTATTTCCTAAAGAGCTAACACTTTTGGATTTTAAAGAGGTTAAATTCTTCTCAAGAATTTATTTACAATGTCAATGACTTTAATTTCTTCCCTAATCCCTCAAATTGATCCAAAAAATTCATTAATTCGATTTAAAAAGGTATCTCCATTTTCATTCAGATTCATCTTTTCATCATCAAACTTGTTGTGAAAAACTTGTAGTTTATTCTCCTTCACTTTGTTTCCACCTTCATATATATTCTACCATTTTTACCACATAGACTTGGTGGAAGTCCATCTCATTGCCTTTAGATATATTTTATCATAAAGAGCTACAGTGAGAGCATTATGTGCTTTAGAATCTATATCAAGAATTTTCCTATTTGTATTAGTCATAGAAAGACCTATTGGGTTAGGGACCTATATTCCTTGTGTAGTGGAAAAAAGGAATTCCATTCCAAGAGATCTTATATGAGATCTCATCTTGTTATTCCAAATCAAAAAAATTATTCCATCAAATAGGGTTACTTCCATAATATTTACTGCATTCTCCATTATAGAAATTAAGGATATATTTAACACCAAAAACCTGTCTCTCATACCACTTATAGGACCCTAGAACACCCTGAGAGGGGAGGGTAAATTATGGTGTCAACTTTTTCTTTTAAAATGATAGAACTCATTCACATACTGGTAGGAACTAATTGAACCTTTATAATAGAGACAAACAATAATCAAACATTCGAAAGTAAAGAGACAGCATAATAATTCTTACTTCATTCACCACTAACAGCTAGTCCAAGAATCATATGTCAAATGTGTGTTAGCCATACCAAATTCCACTAATATTAACTAGTTGTGGAGTATAAAATATTATACACAATCACTCTATTCCAAGAATATTTCTTTTACAAGACTTTAGGTATATCCTCCAAATCCTTTTTTTTTTAAATCCACTTTGAGGATAAAGTGGAAACCACACATTACATTCAAAATTCAAAATTAAGCGCAATAACAACATTCACAAAATAGAGCATAACCTTG
Source organism: Viscum album (assembly GCA_963277665.1). Classification (NCBI taxonomy): domain Eukaryota; kingdom Viridiplantae; phylum Streptophyta; class Magnoliopsida; order Santalales; family Viscaceae; genus Viscum; species Viscum album. The sequence goes on from OY728148.1 coordinate 1,418,397,658, forward strand.
GGACTGTTGTGTCGATGACAAATCCCACAAATCAAGCATCCGTCTGAGAAATATTGCATCATTGAGGCAACCATCGCAACACCGTTGTCGTCATCGCAACCCCGTCATCATTATCACAACACTACCATCGTCGTCTGTAGTAAACATCATCATCATATCCAGCGTCTTCCGGTGAGTTGAAACATCCACAGTTTCCATAGAACAACATTGCCACCATAAAACAAAACCTCTATCATATAGAAACCAAACTAAACACATTGAACACATCAACCCGACTGAAACCAAAGACCATGATGAAGCCATCACGATAGATACCGCCTGGAAAGATGAAGAATTCCCAAACTCACATCCCAAAATATTGTAAAACCACATTGTAGTTCCATATGCCAAATCTGATATAGAAGTTCCAGGAAAACTGAAGACGGATGAACCTCGTAACCCAAAACCCCTATGTAACCGCCGCTCCAGATCCAACATGGATAGTCGCAGAGGAGACGAGGGGTCAGAGCCGTGGTTTGGGAGGCTAAGGGCTTCAACAACACAACTATCATCAGAAACTAGCGGCGACAACATCAAATTAACACCATTAAACATCCTCATCCGAACACCACACCATCATTGAGGAAATCCAGAGCAAACCCATACCAGATGAAGAAGACAAAAACATCACCGAACCAACCTTATAAAAAATCACAGCCAAAGAAGAAACACACACATCATCGCCAAAGCCATATGAAACACATCATGCGAGAAGAAACAACTGCATCCATATCCCACCTACCAAAACCATTAAGGAACCACCGCTCCAGCTCCAACACGGAGTGAAGCAGGGGGCCTTAGGGTCAGGGAAAGCATATGAGTAGCTGGTGCCTCCAAGAGATGACCTCTCACCTGAACTAAGGATGGAAGCCAAAACCATGATCGAGCCGACACAAGAGCGTCTGTAAATACCTTGACCGCCATTCCACTTATCCCAAAACTATTGTGTAACCATCTCTCCAAATCTGACCTGGATAGGAGCGAAGGAAAGCGTGGTTAGAGAGGGGACGAACCGGTCGGGGGATGCAGCATCACCATTATCGAGATCGGGTCAAGTCTTGCTCAGTTTATCAACTTGAATATCTCTTAAGTATATTTTCATTGAAAATTATATCTCTATTTGTCACGAGACTCTACTTACATCAAATTCCTGAATTGATTCACTTGAAAGCACTGATCAAACAAATCTGACATTCATGACTTGGTAGAAGCACACATTGGCACTTGTGTGCAACACCTACTCTTGCATGCAAGATTTGAGATTTTCTCTCAAGATGAATTTTGCGCAACCCTTATTTTTTTCACAACCATTATCTTTCATGTAGCTACACCACAAGTTTTAATTTGTCTTTTTAGACAAAAGGAACACTTTTCAATAAAAATTTACTTTTTACAACTCTTTCGCGTGAAACTCTTTCGTGCACAACTCTTTCGCACGACAGAGGAACCTAATATTAATTGGAAATTTTATAAGTCTTGAGTTGGGATAGCCATTTATTTATAGGCCTTGATGACCCTTCCTTATGCGTAATATTCACTCTAAGCACATAAAATTCCCTTTGATATCACATTTGGTGAATAAGTCTCTTCTATAAAACCTTGTATTTCATTCAAATTTAAATATTTTGCACGCATTTTTCCTTTTACATATTTTGATGCGGTGATTCAGAAATAATCCTTGCATGAAACTTTCCAAAACTCCTTCAATATTGTGTGCAACATTATTTTCCAAAAACAGATTTCTTTATTCTCCAATTTTTGGCCCCAAAAAATTAGCAAACACTGTGAAATAACACCACCTTCAATACTATTATCAATTTGAATTGTAAGATATCTTTCCTTGCAAACTCTCTAATCATCTAGGTGAGGATTGAAAAAAACACAAACCATACTCCATTTTCATCAAATAACGTCCTTGGTTCCAATATTTACACCTAGGAGGATGCCCATGTTTCTATAACCATGATGAGTATCTCTACTCATGGATATTTGAAGGTATTCTTGGGGCATACACCTAGGAGGATGCCTATATTTCTGTGACCATGAATAGTATCTTGACTCATAGAGATTTGATGGTTTGTATGGGTTTTACACCAAATAGGATGTCTATGTTTCAAGAACCATTAGGATTATCTCAACTCATGGAGATTTAAAGGTTTGGTCAGAGTATACACCTCGGAGGATTCCTATATTTCTGGAACCATGAGGGTTATCTCAACTTATGGTGATTAGAACGTTTGTTTGGGGATGAAACCTAGGAGGATTCGCATGTTTCAAGAATCATGAGGAGTATCTAAACTCATAAAGATTTTTAGTTTTGGATATGGCTTACAAGGATGACTATGTTTCTGGAACCATGATGATTATCTAAAATATTGGATATTTAAAGGTTTAGTTTGGCCTTACACTTAGTAGAATACCTATGTTTCTGGACCCATGAGTTGTATATTGACACATGGTGATTTGAAATTTTTATTGGAGTTTAAACCTAGGAGGATTACCATATTTATTTAACCATGAGGATTATCGTGACTCATGGAAATTTGAAGGTTTTTATGGGGCTTACACATAGTAGTATTCCCATGTTTCTAGAAATAATAGAAGTATCCCATCTCATTAATATTTGAAGTTTTGTATGTTTCTTACACCTAGGAAGATACCCATGTTTTTGGAACCATGAGGAGTATCTCAACACATGGAGATTTGATGATTTTGATGGGGATTACACCTAGTAGGATGCCCATGTTTCTATAACTATGAGGAGTATCTTGACTCAATTTGAAAATGAAATGAATTTATGCTCAGTTATGAGACCTGGGTGAATTGTTTCTTTGCTTAGTGAGAGGTAAAATGAGGATTATTATCCCTAATATGATATATAATAGATGTGTATCCCTGATGAGGGTTGTTGAAGGTTCTTAGCCCTAGTTAGGAATATAAAAGGTACTAATCCCAAGTGAATGATAGTAGTATGACATTTCCCACAATATAGGTACCTTTAGAAGAATATACTGGTTTGGATGCCCGGAGAAAATGGTCACTCAAGTTGAATTATTTGGGTGAATGGTCTCCTGAGTATGGGTCACTCATGTATGGGTAACCTAAGTAAGGGTCACCCACACTACTAGAGTTCTTGGTATTTTCGTTGGGTTATTTGTGATGGGATCCCGTCGCAAATAAGCTTTAGCGACGGGGTCCCGTCGCAAATAGCCCGTTGCAGAAAACGTCATCACAAAAAATATTATTTGTGATGAGTCCGTCGCAAATAATAATTTTTGTGACGGGAAACTTCACTGTCGCAAATAAGTCTCCAATTATATACTTTATATATATAAACTTTTTTGTGAAGGGACCGTTGCAAATACTTTTTTAAAAAAAATATTTAAGCTATTTGTGACTGGCAACCATCTCAACAGATCCCGTCCTAAATAATAAATAAATTTTAAAAAAAATAAATTTAAAAAATTATGATTATTGAAAAATTAATTTTAATATTATTAAAATAAAAAAAGTATTAAATTTCTCAATATTCAAAAAAAAATATAAAAAATCATAAATTATTATTATTATTATTATTAAAATAAACAAACATTAAAAAATATATTTAATAAAATTATGACTAATGAAACAATAATATTAATATTATTAAAATAATAAAAAAAATAAAAAATATTAAAATTCTAAATATTCACAAAAAAATCATAAAATATTAAAAATTAAATTATGTAATATTCACACCAATATAAAATACAGAAACTGTAAATAGTTCATATTACAATAAATGTTAAATTCAAATGTTTTTAACATAAAAAATCATTAGGGGGTCATCTTTTGGAGTAGGTGGAGGGGCTGAAGGAGATGGTGGAGGAAACTTCATCCCTAAACTATGAGTCAGACAGCGCATGTACTCCATCTACTCGTGATGTTGTTTTTGTCATCGATGCATCTCATCCTCGTGTTTCTGCTTCTAATGCTGCTGCTGCTGATTCATCTCTTCTTACTGCTTCTACAAAGTCCCTATAAGGTCATTCTGAGCTCAGAACTACTCCTGATACTGTGAGGCAGAAGATGATGCCTCTCCATGAACTCCTCTCGAGCTGGACGTTGACATCACAGCAGCACAATAATAAGTATCAGGAGTCACATGAGAGTCGATACCAACTACTCGGCCCGTCTCAAAGCCATACTGAGTCACCTGCATCCATGTCGCCTCGTCGAAATGGGGGTCATTGGTCTGATCAGTCACCTTGTCCTAACCCTTAGCCTATGTTTGAGAGGTCATAGCCTCATATGACTCCTTCAATTCCAATTTGAAATTAAAATTGTGAAAATATTATATACAGTTAATTGTCAAACTGAAAAAAAAATACTAAACACAATCTGACATTGACGATCATCTCTAAACTCTCTGGTGGCTGGATCATTGTACATCCTCCGATAAACATTGTACTTTGTAATTATCTATATTTATTACTAATTATCTGTATTTATTACTAATTATCTGTATTTATTACTAGTTATCTGTATTTATTCCTAATTATTCCTAATTCTTTCTAATTATTCCTAATTATTACTAATTATTCTTAATTATTACTATTTATTGCTATTTATTACTAATTATTACTAATTATTGCTATTTTTACTAATTATTGCTTTGTATTACTAATTATTGCTAATTATTACTAATTTTGGCTAATTATTCCTAATTATTTCTAATTATTCCTAATTATTTCTAATTATTGCTAATTATTCTTAATTATTGCTAATTATTCCTAATTATTGCTAATTATTGCTAATTATTAGTAATTATTAGTATTTATTAGTAATTATTAGTAATTATTAGTCTTTATTACTAATTATTACAATTTATTACTAATTATTACAATTTATTACTAATTATTACAATTTATTACAAATTATTCCTAATTATTCCTAATTATTACTAATTATTCATATTTATTACTAATTATTCCTATTTATTACTATTTATTGCTATTTATTACTAATTATTGCTATTTATTTTTATTTATTTCTATTTATTACTAATTATTGCTAATTATTGTTTTTATTGCTAATTATTACCAATTATTGCTAATTGTTCCAAATATTTCCTAATTATTCCTAATTATTAGTATTTATTACTAATTATTAGTATTTATTACTAATTGTTAGTATTTATTACTAATTATTACAATTTATTACTAATTATTACAATTTGTTACTAATTATTACAATTTATTAGTAATTATTACAATTTATTAATAATTATTACTAATTATTACTAATTATTATTAATTATTAGAAATTATTACAATTTATTACTAATTATTACTAATTATTACTAATTATCACTAAATATTACAATTTATTACTAATAATTACAATTTTTTACTAATTATTACAATTTATTACTAATTATTACAATTTATTACTAATCATTACTAATTATTACTAATTATTACTAATTATTACTAATTATTACTAATTATCTGTATTTATTACTAATTATATGTATTTATTACTAGTTGTTACAAATTATTACTAATTATTAGTATTTATTAATAAATATTACTAATTATTACAATTTATTAGTAATTATTAGTATTTATTACTAATTATTAGTATTTATTACTAATTATTACAATTTATTACTAATTATTAGTATTTATTAATAATTATTACTAATTATTACTAATTATTAGTATTTATTACTAATTATTACAATTTATTACTAATTATTACTAATTATTACTAACTATTACTAATTATTACTAACTATTACTAATTATTACTAATTATTACTAATTATTACAAATTATTACTAATTATCTGTATTTATTACTAATTATCTATATTTATTACTAATTATCTATATTTATTACTAATTATTACTAATTATTACTAATTATTAGTATTTATTAATAAATATTACTAATTATTATTAATTATTACAATTATTTGTAATTATTATAGTTTATTACTAATTATTACATTTTATTACTAACTATTACAATTTATTACTAATTATTACAATTTATTACTAATTATTACAATTTATTACTAATTATTAGTAATTATTACAATTTATTAGTAATTATTACAATTTATTACTAAGTATTACAATTTATTACAATTTATTACTAATTATTACAATTTATTACTAATTATTACAATTTATTTCTAATTATTACAATTTATGTATTATTAATACAATTTATTACTATTTACTACAATTTATTACTATTTACTACTCATTATTACTATTTACTACTCATTATTACTATTTACTACTCATTATTACAATTTATTACTAATTATTGCAATTTATTCCTAATTATTACAATTTATTACTAATTATTACAATTTATTACTAATTATTAAAATTTATTACTAATTATTAAAATTTATTACAAATTATTACAATTTATTACTAATTATTACAATTTATTACTAATTATTACTATTTATTACTATTTATGACAATTTATTACTATTTATTACTCATTTTTACTACTTATTACTCATTATAACTATTTATTACTCATTATTACTATTTATTACTATTTATTAATAATTATTAATATTTGTTACTAATTATTATTATTTATTATTATTTATTATTATTTATTACCAGTTATTATTAATTACTACATATTAATTATATGCATCACTAATTATCGTTAAATATTATTAATTACTACTAAATATTGAAAATTAGTACCAAAAATTTCAATTTATGAGAACAAATAAATACTCATGACAAAACAATTTAAATTTAATTTAATTACAACTAATCAACAATTATAAAAATTAACATAAAAAATGAAATAAATAATAAATTAAATAAAACATAAATACCTTTAAGCTTGATTTTCTATTAATGTAGACGGCTTTACAACTTCTTCGTGAACAAAAAAAATTAACATAGAAAAATTTTCCCACTAAAATCAGAGTTAAGAGAGAAACAGAATCTAAGAATTGAGAGTAATGAAAGGAAAACGGATGGGGGTATATATAGGTTAGATTATTTGCGACGGGATACCCATTGCAAATAGTATCTTTTGCGATGGGACCCGTCACAAATACCAACGCCCGCATTAATTACTGTCTGCGGTTAAAAAGTTATTGGGACGGGCCCCGTCGCAAATTGTCTCTGTCGACACACCTTTTGCGACGGGACGACATCCCATCGCAAAAAGCTATTAACCGCCGTCGGGTATTTGTGACGAAGCCCGTCACAAATACTTCACTATTTTGCGACGGTGGGATCTCACTGTCGCAAATAACCTTCGCACGGTTTTTTTGCGACGGGAGACGAAATCCCGTCGCAAATAATTGATTATTTGCAATGGGTTGTTACCCTCGTCGCAAATAACCTCTTAGACGGACTTTTTGCGACGACATTTATTCCCGTTGCAAAATGTCCTTTTTCCTGTAGTGCCAATTACAGGTTTCCCATGTACAGGTCACCTAGATACGGGTTTCCCACATGTGGGTCGTCCAAGTACAAGTTTCCCAAGTATGGTTTTCCCAAGAGGTACTTGTTATAATTGTAATTACCCCATCCAAGTAGTACTGAGGAAAATTGGAAGTGCCTATCCCAATTATTACTTGGGAGAATTGGAAGTACCTCACCCAAGTTGTACTTGGGTGAATTGCAAGTACCTATCCCAAGTAGTACTTTGGTAAATTGGAATGCCTCACCCATGTAGTAATTGGGAATATTAGATGGCCTCACCCAAATAGTACTTGGGTGGATTGGATTTCCTGAACCAAGTAGAACTAGGGTGGATTGGCGTGCCTCGCCCAAGTGGCACTTGGGTGTACTGGAGTTCCTTTCCCAAGTAATATTTGGGAGGATTGGAGTTCCTCCCTCAAGTAGTAATTGGGTGGATTGGAGTGCCTCTCCCAAGTGTTACTTGGGTGTATTTGAGTTCCTTTCCTAATTGTTACTTGGGTGGATTAGAGTGCCCCACCCATGTATTACTTGGGTGGATTAGAGTGCCTCACCCAAGTGGTAGTTCACCCAAGTGAGGTCTTGAGCAAGTGGTTCACCCAAGTGATTCTCCCAAGTGGAGATTTTCCCAAGTATGGGTCACCCAAATATGGGTTTCCCAAGTGAGGTCCTCACCCATATAGAGGGATGGGCATAATTTTTCACCTATATAGGTATGGACTACTAGGGTGAAGGACCTGGAAAATCAGATCCCTCACCTTTCTTCGTCATCCAGGAGTTCATCGTCCTCCAAAAATTGGATGCAGAGGACTCTATTTATAGACTAAATGTTAGACCTAGGAAAATGAGTCATGTGAATGATATGAAATAAGAAGATGTATAAATGTCTTGTGTGGGAACTCAAATACCATTACAAAGTTTTCCTAACTTCTGAAATCCATAAATTTTGATCAGTGAGCCTGTTTGGTCTATGTGACTAATAAAATTGAATCCTTTAAAGAGAAATATTCCCATCAATATGATGTGTACACACTATCAGTGTGTTTTATGATACCAAAAAATGATTAGGATACCCTCAAAAATGGATTTTAAGGAGAAAACACATTTTTATCAGTAATTTTTTAAATACACACACCACTTTCAAAGGGTCTTTCTCACCACTCCACCACTAGATTTGGAAAAGTTTCTAATGAATCTTCATCCTTTGGTATGTGAGTATTCTTTAAGTATATGGAAACCCAATTTTCTTCTACTTATAGCATAGAGAAACATTTCTACTCAAACTTGACATTTGTTGTCTCAGTGAGAATTATATCATCGGTTGTGTGGAAATGTGTGTGGAATAAATTTTTTTATTCCAATAAAATGCCCCCACCTATAGAATTGGATTAATTCAAGATGAAACTTATATTATTCTAAGGTAAATGTATGTAAAATTTATGCATTCCAATATCATCTGGTAGTATTTTAATCCAAGTCACTAGTAGTAATATTCTTTCCAAAATTTGAATGTTAACTCAATATTTTTGGATGTCACCAAGTGGTTAATATCGACTCAAGGAACTTGGGAAACCAAGAAGATAAATTTTCTTGAGGTGTTTCAGCTACCAAGAGGAGTAATCTAAACTAACAGCCTGAATATACTAAATCAATAATGTTATAGATTCTAGGATATAAAAAGGAGTTGAATGAAAGTGGATTTGTAGATGGATCCAAGATAGGATATCTGGATCTCACTACATATATCATGAGAATAGGAATCAGTCCACACGTAGTAATTATAAAGGGACTCATATATTGATTGAACTCATACAAATAGGGATATGATTTTAATCGTAGTCTTATTGATGAATACTTATCCTATATAGATCTATCTTGTTTGTAGTATATGGGATATCATCACATTTTTTTGGATTCATGGGTAAGTACCTATGTTTCCATGGGGTTGTTGCATAGATGAGACACAAATGAAAAAAAATCAGCCCACATAGGGTATGCCACTCTATGAAATTTAAGGTTATGTATGATAAACTGTACATAATTTGTTTTTTAGTCATGCAATGTGGACTTAGTACCATCCAACATATATTAAATAAAAAATATGTGATCTAATTTTTTTCCTTAGTCAATGGACCTAGCGAGCATAGATTGATTTTTTCTATGGTCAGATGATTCTCCCTACTATATTTATATCGTTTTATTTTCAACCTAACTTTTTCTTGGTCCATTATTGAGGAGGCCTAGTGGTAAATATATTGGATTTTTTTTAGGCCTTCCTTTGTGGGATTTCATCCTAACAAGTTTTATGCCTCTTCCTTTTCTTTCAAGTGTACATGTTTTTCATAGGTTGTGTGGGGTTCATTCCTAGCCAGCAGAAACTCAAATTTTTCATAGGTTTCCCTTTATAGGTTTTCAACTCGGTGAGTACTATGTCTCTTTTCATTGAAACTTTAAGGACTTGTAAGCTAGACCAATGTAGCTGATGCTTAAGTTTGGATAACTCTGACAAATTTCATTGAGGTTTAAAATCACATAGATTTAACACAAAAGGTGAGTGAGGTAGTCTATATAGAAAGGTAAGGTAGAAACCCAATATAAATATGGATTATAGTTCTAGTATTGATGATCTCATGGGTAAATACACTAATCTTAATATCGTAGTGCTCGGACAAGAGGGGGTATTCAGTTTATAACCATGACTCTTGGGCTCGGGTGGTCTGTGTCTTAGGTATTTTTTTGGTAACAATATAGAAAACCTATGTAAAGAGATGGTCAATATGGCCTTACACCAAAAAATTGTTCATGAGATAACTTCCATACGATTTAAGGTCATGGTGCCTGGACCATGTGTTAGATAGTAGTTTCCAAAAAAAGAAGATTGACTTAATACTTTGCGGTCTCCAAAGGAGAGTCGCACTTATATAGGAAGGGTCTCAAGAATATAATTTCATAATCTTGATTTCAAAGTGGGAATGATGCATTAATATGTAACATTGAGGGTAGTATAATATCTTGAATAGTTGGGTTATGGAAGGTGAAAATCATATCCAATAAATGTTTGAATCAATTGTAACTAGATACTGGTGGTAACATAATAACCATATGTAATAGAAGAAAACTAATTCCACACTCAGTCAATGGATGGAATATGGAGTTCAAGTGTAATTCTCCTCCATGACCAAAATTTTCTCTAGGGGTTACTTCATAGGATTGAGAGGAAAACTATGTTTCTAACCATCATTTCCTAAATGTGCCCCTTCATATCAATCAATCCTTTATGAAAATTTTACTATGGGAGAGAGAAAAAAGAAGATTAATTGATTCATGGTTGAAGTATTCCAAGATTATGACTCAATTAATTGGTTGGTGTTGAATCAGACATCGGTGATATGAAGTGGGTTCATGGACAACATGAAAATTCAATAAGGGTTCAAGCACCCTAAAGGTTATACCACCGCATATTGAACACATTATCTTGGTGAATAGATATAACCTCATATTCTTTTGATTTTGATCTTATTCTCTTTCAAATGGGGCAATAATGGATTAAAATATAAGGTCGTATAGATTTGAATAAATATTGTTCATGTTTAAGGTTATATAGTTTGGACCAGAAGTTTCTAGTGTCTAAGGTCACGCAGTTTAAAAAAGAAGTTGTTGGTGTTTAAGGTGACACAAGTTAGACCATATGTTGTTGGTGTTTAAGGTCACATAGCTTGGACTAAAAGTTAGTGGTTTTTAAGGTCACATATCTTGGACCATATGTTGTTGGTGTTTAAGGTTACATAGATTGGACTGAAATTTTTCAGTGTTTAAGGTCACACATCATGTACTAGAATTTGGAAACAGGGCCTTTGATAGGAAATCTCTGCGTCACTATGTATTTTGTTAGAACAACAATCAATCCACACATAGTTCTTGTAATTAAAGAATATCACATATATATATATAACTCATATGTAGTGAAAGAATAATTTTATTTTGATAACAGAGCTATAAAAGAGAGAATACATGTTATGATATCTTTCACATATCCAAATAATATATATGATGTGGACTATTAATACTGTTAGGCACATATGGTTTTTGTTCCAAAAATTTCAACTTGGATTGATCTCTTATATAGAGAAAAAAGTACAAGAGGAAATGTCTCAAGTTCTCTACAATTTAACATCATGTGGCTAGGATGAATATCATTCATTTTAACATCACGTGAGCTGGACATTGGCCACATAGTTTAACATGATGTAGAAGGGACATATGATTAGTATATTTTAAGGTCGCATATAGCATTTACCAGTGGTTGTGCCCTTTAATATCTTGCATCTTTGATTTATAAGGCTTCTATGATTTATTGTCATGCATACAAGACCACGGGGTGTTGATATTTAAGGTCATACATCTTGAATCAAAAGGATATGAGATTTTTGTCTAAGGAAAAGTAATCCCGACATAAATGGAGGGACCTGGTTAGATCTAATGTCCACATAAGAAACCTCACCAATGAGTAATAAGTTCAGGAATATGCCTAATACGAAAGGTTATGGAATCACTATATATCACGTTAATGGTAATCAAGTCATATGTAGTTCTAAAAATTGTTTCAATATTAGCCATGAACCAAGAGTGGAGGTCTACTAAAGTGAGGGGCACAACAATACCCAATTTTACATAATATGATAAGGATGTTTAACATATAGATTAAAATCTTGAAACAAGGATGTTAGACAGATATCTTAACATCATATAGTGAGGATGATAAACACATTTTTTATCTTAATGTGGTGAGGATGATAAACATGTTGTTTAACATTGTGTAACCAAGACCAGGAGAGCCTATATGAAGATTATTCTGGGAAAATTTAGAAAGACCATTCATTTTTTAGGGTTTTTTATATAGGTGGAATTATCATCCTTTCATAATCTTATGGATAAATGACCATATGTTTGGGGTTCTTATTTAGATATGAATCATATGTAAGGAAGTTGGGTCTCATATATTGTACCAATCTATACCGTTTAAGTTCATGTAGGGTGGAATAATTTGAGTCTCTTTAATAGAAGTTGCAGAGTATGATCGAATAAAATGCAGAAAAATTCTTGATCTATTTGAATATAGGAAAATTGATATTGTAATTAATGTATTCAAATATCATAATTAAAGACTAGAGACTTGAAGTATAATAATGACCAATTTTAATGGTGGAAAAATAATACCATGCTCAGTCAATGGATAGTGTATGGGGTTCAGGTGGACCTTTCCTTCAGAAAAAAAATCCCCTAGGGGTTACTTCATTGGATTAGTATAAAAATATATTGTTCACTATCATTTCCGTGAGGGTTTCCTTTGGATCAATCAATCCTCATTACTTAAATATCACATCAAATAGAACTAGAACTTAAGATATAATCTAGTAATCTTGGTTATTGATTAATATAATTCGTTAGTGACCTCTTAAATTAGCTTATGATCATGCAATAGTTGTCAACTATATAGTTTAATGTCAGGAAGTAAAGATGCTTAGTGTTCCTTTTAAGGTCTTGAATTTAAGACCATTCTAAACCTAACACGAATTTATACATATTGATCATTCTTGAAATTACTTACCTAAATTCCTAATTCCAAATGATCTATGCTCAGTGTGAGAAACAAGGAATGGAAAAGGTTTATTTCACCACACAGAGGTGATTAAAATAAAGGACAGGGACATTTTTATCATGTGGTGTTTGGTCCAAGATATGTGATCTAGGCATCTCTATATGCCTTAATGGAATGAGAATCAATATATATATAGTTTTAGGATATCAAACATTCAGTTTAATGTTATTTGGTAAGGATAAAGGTTACCCAACATGAAAATTAAGGCATGAATCCCCATAAACACTGACTAAGTGTTTGGGAAATCATATCATGGGAGGTATCATGTGTTTGTAATATGGATATTCTTAATATGGTTTCCCAAGTCATCATATTCTTGGTACACAAGGTAAGACTGCACTTTAACATCATATGTTGAAGACATTGTTGTATAGTTTAATATCTTGTGACTACGATGGTATGGGTCATGAATTTTAGGGTCATGTGACAAGGACCTATCCATGTCGTTTAGCACCATGTGGTAAGTATTAATGGTGTCTTGTAGTTTAGGGTCATATGAATAGGACCACTGGTCCATGTGATTTAGAGAAAATTTCATAATGTGTAGAAGCTAATGACTTAATGATAAGAGGAGGGATAACAGAGGTCCATTGTCACACAAATTTCCAATGAAATTGCAAAAGATGAGGGGAGGGCCAAAATTCCAAATGTTAACATAATTTTTAGATGAACCAAATAGAAGAGGCCTTGACATCACTATGTATCCCACTAAAATGGGAATGAATCCATATGTAGTTCTGAAATATATTTTTTGTAGATAACCAATACTATTGGGGAGGTATCATCCCTTGAAAGGTTCAAATAAATCATGTAGTTTAAAGACATGTGATGAGGGAATTACCATGCAGTTTAACATTATGTGACTAGGATGAATTGTTCATGCCTTTTAGGGTCATACGAAAAGGACCTTTATGCAGTTTATAATCATAAAAAAATGACTATAATGTCTTTTAGTTTAGAGTCTTATCACTAGGACCATGAGGTTGCTATTATTTATGTTCATAAATAATTGACCAGCATGAGGGTGAAAAGATGTCCTCAATAGCCAATAAGAGACAAACTTGACATGAAAAGAGGTTTTAGGGGTCAAAGGTTGGTGAAGACAATCTTTTAAAGAGGTGTATTTGGAGTTGGGCCTAAGATAAAGACCCTGGGAATTGTTATGTATCCTGTTAAAGAGATAATCAAGCCACTTGTAGTTATGAAAATGATTCCCTCCATATATATGACTTATTTTCAAATAGTGGTAATTTTACTTAAAATGGTTCTGCAAATAAAAGGAATCATGTTGGATACCCCTAAATCGATTTTTTTTTGCATGGAGGAGAGGGGAAATTTTCCTTCTTTCATGGACGGGCCCATGAAATAGGGTTCGTGTGTAACTATATATCCTATTTAAATGAGATTCAATCCACACATGGTTCTATATAATTATAGGTTGGTGGTGTAGTGGGACACTAAAACCAAAAATTATGGTCCGCTCAAGCACAAACCAAAGTATTATGCAGTTTTAAATCATGAAAAATGGATGTGAACTATATAGTTTTATGTCATGAAAAAAAGTAAATTTTTGTACAGTTTAATGTTTTATGACTAGGACATTAGACTATATAGTTTAGAGTCTTACAGTTTGGACTATAGTGTCTTATAGTTTTAGGTCATATGACTAGGACCATATTGATATAATTCACCAAGCTTTGTGTCATTCTAATGGAGTGATAAAAACTCATATGCATGTGGCATGAGTCTCAAGATTATCAAACTCTATCAGACCTTCGTCTAATTGATTCTAGATCCAGTATTTGAAGACAAAGAATTAAACAATTACATGTCCCAAAACTTGGTGATAGAGACTAAAATTGGTATGATCTTTCATGACTATATCCATAGGTCTCCAAATCCTAGAAATCTCAAGAAGGTTGTGCTACAATGAGTATGTAAAGTATGTATCCAATCCTCATATTTAAAGTAATGGACCTTAGTTTTTCTATCTATGATAGATGGTTGGTCCATAGGATTTGGTACACATTATCTGTTTTTTTTTTCATGATGTCCACATGGATGAAGTAAAAGCATGGGTGTCAATGGATCCAATATCCCCTCATCTATTTTCATTTGAATCCAATTTTTAAAGACAAAGTACCGTATTTTATAATAATCTATGGTAGGTAAAATATTTTGGATGTTCTCTAAAATCATCTTATTATTTTTTCTCTACTTTTCAGAGAATGATCAAATCATTTTCCAGGGAATAGAAAAAATAGTTGGAGCCTAACTCTATTTGAAAGTAATACATTATTTTTTGTCTTTCATCAAGTGATAACTTCTAACACTGCTTCCCCATTATGTCACATATGCCTCTATTGGTATGAGAACATGGATGAATTCTAGTTCTGGGAGGTATTTACCTAATATTAATCAATTTAATAGGATAATTTGAATCAATGGAGGCCCAAGATGATAGTGTTGTCTCTGATAGATTGGGGAACTTTGACTCTACTGGAAACTTTGTGGAAACTACTAAGTTCGAACAATTTTTGGAATTCAAAAAATGATGAGGTGAAAAATATAGGAATTATCTTATCCCTTTGGGATGGGGATATTAAAATATAAAAATTCCCCCAGCCCTATTGGATGGTTTGAGGTGTAACAAAGTCCAGAATTCACCTGGTTAGGGGTGCAAATTTTGAAAATAGACCCATCCTTGCTGGGTGGGTTACTACACTTAAGGGAGGGCCTATATAAGATAATATTGGTATTACATCATGGTTAAAATATCCATGAATCATATTCATAATTAATTTATAGATACCCTCACTTTCTTTCTTCAACTGAGTGATCTATTCTTCATCAAAGATGTCCATATCATCCTCAAGGGGATGAAAAGTTGAAGAATCATCAAAACCATTTCCTTTTTCAAGGGTATTATGGGTGTAAAATTATAGGATTATCATCTTAAACTCTATATATTGGATAAAATATTGAAATTGGACACATTTTCCATTAATGTTACACTTTGAAGAATAAAGAGGGTTGATAATTTCTTCGGTAGAGGTAGGTAGGGTATCACTGAGCCCGTACTCAACAATTCTAGGAGTATATGGTGATAAAACCTATAAGGACTCATAGTATTGTTAAAATTTACAATGAAATTTATCAACAATGGGATATGTTTAGACCTACTTGATACCATTTTGATGGAGACATAGTTGAACTAGTACTCATCTTCAGTTGAATAACCAGTTTGATGGTTCAGCACTAATTTACTCATTTGGAGTGGCAGTGCCTATTTTCTCATTTGGTGGGATGGAACTTGTTTGACCATTTTGGGGGACAATTCCCATTCACTTATTTGGTGGTAAGAATCCCATTTTCATGTTTGGTGGGTCAGTTCCCTTGAGCATTACACTTCATTATTTTGGAGGAAGTTGGAAATATATGCCACATGTTCCATGGAATTGTCCACTGAAATTTTACCAACATATATCAATTTTTGTAGTATATATTTGATGATTAAGTATTCTTGGATCATGTGACCCATCATATGATTGTAAGGGAATTAATTTGGATGGTCATACTTCTCTGATTCATATCAAATCTTGATTTATAAAAGAATGATAAGGTTGTATTTTAGAGAAAAATTAAAGCACCCTTTAACCAGATCATTATGGTAGGAAGAAATTTTATACTTCCTACTTTCAAATTCACATCTCCTAACCCTTTTTGGATTGAGTTTGGCAATGGTAGCTTCAAATTTCCCTAGATTCCATAAATGTGTTGGTGTTTCTTGATAATATCTTTCCTTGGTTCTATGAAGAACATACTCTATATGTTATTATATTGTTAAAAACTCTCAAAAACTACCAGGATACAACCTAGTAACAGTTGTAGTTGATAACTTATCTGGTAGGTTTTCCACACAGATCTCTAGTAACTATTCCTGAGTAATTTTTGTTTCTATGTAATCTGTCAGACCCTTCCATCTTGTAATGAAATATATGAATCTCTCATTTTTCTAATATTTTCAATTACATAGGTCAAGTACTATCATTTTACTCATTGTATATTTGAATTGTAAAAGTAATTTCTGACATAGATCATCCCAACTTGAGATAGACCGGGTTGCAAGATTATTATACTAAGAAAATGTGGATTCTCCCAAGGTCTTCACAAAGCATCGGAGATTAGAAACCTATTTTTTCTAGGTCTAACAACATTGGGCCACATTTAGAAGATAAATAAGGTATATTTTATTCTAAATCATTCATTCCATCTAATTTTGATAATTTTTGGTTTCTAAAGTAGGGAGGTGGAGTCGAATCCACCCACTCAGGGTATGGCTTCCAGTTCATGTGGACCTTTAAGATATTACAACCAAGAAATAAGGGAATATAGTATTTTATTATCTATATCAATATAAGTTAATATCATATGAGTTTATTAAACTATTATTTTATGTCTTTCTAGTGGTCAGAACCCTTAGTGGTTAATTGAATCTATGGTATAATGGTCTGATTTATATAATCTCAAATCTACGGGATGGATTGATTATTGAATTATGGGTCAAGAAACTTATTTCAATGAAGAGTTTCAGTTGAAGGAGACATGGTGTCTTCAATCTAGTAATCATTCTCAAAGTATTTTCTTCCATAGAGTTACTCATTATTGATCTAATTAAGCTCTACTATTCTTACTTCAAGTTGAGTAATCTTCTCTTCTTCTGAGACACCTTTACCATGGTTGGATGATGGTTTAGTAGTGAATGCGTCCAAATGGATCTCATTTTTAATAGTGTAATTCTTTTCATAATTATTTGTTCTAGTATTTATGATATTTATTAATGAAAAAATTCAATAGGAAGTATGAATTACCTTAAAAAAGAATTTGGCTTCATAGTTCATTCATACTCAATTGATGACACTAGAGCTGATTTCAGGGTTAAAAATCATTCAAATTCCACTAGAACTATGGGATAGGGTTTTCCTTCTGTACTTTTTGTAACCAAGTATAGCTACATAGATTTTGAGGTTTCAGGATATCAATAACCTGAAATTGGCCCTAACCCTCTGTCGAGATATGTTGATGGGCTTCATAGGTCTTAGATGTAGCATAGACATAGAAATTATCTCGGGTTGCAGGCTACCCCTAGAAATATCACTTTATAGATTATTTAATATATATGGTCAAGATTTTGACATATTTCTTTTAGGTTTCTTATAGAATTTGGTTTTCACATCATTGATGATGACCATGGTGGATATGGTCCCTCTTGGGAAGCTTTTGATGGGTTTCCATGATATGGGGTATGCCATCACACGCCTCCCCAAGATAGGGAAGTAATGGGTTTCTACCCTCTAGGGATGGGATCCTAAAATTATTGGATATAGATATGGATTCCACTTTCTTCCCCACAACCCATTGTGGATATAATAGGCTAATGGGATTCATCCTCTAGAGTTATTCATGAACTGCTTCTAGTGTTGGGACAGATTCATTGAAATGATACTGCCACACCAGAGCATTCATCATCTTCCACTAGAGGTGTTGTGTTTATGACAATTTATGTCTAGGATATGAGTCCATGGTCACCATGGAAATCGAGTCATACTTGCGGCAAGTCATCTAGTTATGCACAATGGATTGATGTTTCCTATGGGTATTACCAACTTTTCCAATGATTTATAAATTTTTTAGAACATTCATTAATTCCATTTGTATTGTAATAAATCGTAAATGTCTTGAAACGGAACACTAACAAGACACTTGTTAGTGAAGAATCATATATAAGAGTTCATGGTTGATTGATTGCCTTCTTGGATAATGGATGAAAACTTTTTTCTTTTTCACAAGTGATATTCTTTTCACTATTTAAGGATTCAAATCAAGTTCACCATTTTTTCACATTGAAAACTCTAATGGATTCCATGCCTATACTTTTTTTGAGTTAATGAAGACCTACTTTCCAAAGGCAGGAAGTCACTGGTACTTTTCTAATGAAATATTAGAAAACGTATTGGTTAAGAGGATGGGAGTTTGGGCTCATCACACCCTTTAGGGGGAATTATTTCCTAATCCAGAACTCTATTATATATTCAATACATATTATTGAATCCTTCCCAAATACTAGTGCATGATTGGTTACCCCTATTGCAATGATCTAATCAAGACCATGTTTCTGATGTAAACATCTACAGGTTCCCCATAATTCTCTTAGTAATATTATTATTCTTTGGTTTAAAGCTGGATAATTAGTATATCCTAAGTTTATTTCCATCTAGGGAGAAAATTGGTGTTCTTGAGTTGGAATTGAACATAAATGAGGTATCCTGCATATCCTATGAAAATAGAAATCAAAAATCATATAGTTTGATAGAATTTTTGGTGCTCAAACCCCAATAATATGGGATGTGACATTCTCAGTTTGAGAAACAAGAGATGGTAGAATACCAGTCGCATCACATGAGAGCGTACCATGTGATTTTAAGGTTTGGTTATTTAATACACCAAGAAGAATGCCCATGTTTCTAGAACCATGAGGAGTATCTCGACTCATGGATATTTGAAGTTGTCTATGGGGCTTACACCTAGGAGGATTCCCATGTTCTAGAACCATGAAGAGTATCTCAACTCATGGACATTTGAAGGTCTAATTAGGGATTAATAATAGGAGTATACTCATGTTTCTAGAACTATGAGAAGTATCTCAACTCATAGTTATTTAAAAGTTTGGTTGTGTATTACACATAGGAGGATTAACATATTTCTGTATCCATGATGAGTATCTCAACTCATAGATATTTGATGGATTGGATAGTGCTTAAACCTATGAGGATTACTATGTTTCTTCAACCATTAGGAGCATCTTTACTCATAGATATTTGTAGATTTTGATGGGGATTACACCTAAGAGGATTCCCATGTTTTTAGAACCATGAAAATTATCTCAACTCATGGATATTTGAACGTGTGATTGGGGATTACACCTAAGATGATGACCATGTTTCTAGAACCATTATAAATATCTCAAATCATAGATATTTTAAGGTTTGAATGGTTCTTACACCTAGGACGATTCCCATGTTTCTAGAACCATGATTTGTATCTCAACTCACTGAGATTTGAAGTTTTTGTTGGTTATTACACCTAGTAAGATTCCTATGTTTCTAGAACCATTGGAATTATCTCAATTCATGGTGATTTTAATGTTTGTTTCGGATTGAACCTAAGAGGATACTCATGTTTCTTGAATCATGAGGAGTAACTCAACTCATAGATATTTTAAGGTTTGTATGAGGCTTACACCTATAAGGATGCACATTCTTCTATAACCATGATAAGTATCTCAACTCATATATATTTTACTTTTTGTTTAGGTTTTACACCTAAGAGGATACCCATGTTTCTATAACCATGAGGATCATCTGGTATTATGGTGATTCGAAAGTTTTTTTAGGGATTATACCTAAGAGGATAGCCATTTTTTGTAACCATGATGAGTATCATGAATCATGGATATTTTAAGGTTTGGATGAGTCTTACACCTAGAAGTATGTCCATGTTTCTAGAACCATTAAGAGCATCTCAATTCCTGGAAATTTAAAGGTTTTGATGGGGCTTACACCTATTAGGATTCTAATGTTTTTAGAAGCATGAGGAGTATCTCAACTCATGGATATTTTATGGTTTGGTTGGGGATTACACCTAGTATGATTCCCATGTTTCGAGAACCATGATGAGTATCTCAACTCATGGTAGAAAAAAAATTATTCCAAGGTATGTGATTTGGGTGAATTGGGATTTAGACTTAGTGTGAGGGAAAATGGGTATTATTAGCCCTAGTGGGGGCTAGAAATGATCATTAGCCATAATAAGAGATAGTGAAGGTTCTTAGCCCCATTTAGGGATAGTAAAGGGGATTATCCCAAGTCAAGGACAGATTTTGGAGGTTTTCCCCCAGTAAAGGGTCATTTGGGAGAATCTATTAGGTGGGATGCCTTGGAAAAAAGGGTTTCCTAGGTGGAATGAATTGGGTGAATGGTCTCCCAAATATAGTTCACCTAAGTATGTATCACCCAAGTATGGGATGCCCGAGTAAGGGTCGTCTAATTATCACCCATGTATGGGTCACCAATGTATGGGTTGACCATGTACGGGTCGTCCAAGTATGGATCGTCCAAGTACGGGTCTCCCAAGTATGGGTCACCCAAGTGGTACTTGGGTGAATTGGAAGTACCTTTCCCAAGTGGTACTTGGTATAATTAGAAGTACCTCACCCAACTAGTACTAGGGAGAATTGAAAATACCTTGCCCAAGTATTACTTATGTGAATTGGAATTACTCAACCAAGAAGTACTTGGGTGGATTGGAGTGCCTCGCCCAAGTCATACTTAAGAAGATTGGAGTGTCGCATCCAGGTATTACTTGGGTAGATTGGAGTGCCTCTCCCAAGTTGTAATTGGGAGTATTGTAGTCTCTTTCCCAAGTGGTACTTAATACGAGTGGAGTACCTCCCCCAAGTATTACTTGGATGGATTGGAGTGCCTCTCCCAAGCAGTACTTAGGCGAATAGGTGTGCCTCACCCACGTATTACTTGGGCGGATTAGAGTGCCTCACCCAAGTGGTGTATCTCTCAAGTGGGGGTTTTCAAAAGTATAGGTTACCCAATTACGGGTCACCCAAGGGGAGGCCTCATCCATTTAGATAGACGGAAATTATATTTATCCCAAGTAGGGATGGACTACTTGAGTGAAGGGGTTGAAAAATTAGATCCCCCACACAATATCATTGTCCAGGATCTCACCCATCCTATGAAAATTGGAAGTATAGGGGTATATTTATATAAATTAGGTTGTCTCAGGGTAGAGGATTTTTGAGAAGGATTTTTTTAAAGTATATTTATGAAGGAGCTTCATGAATGGCTTGCATGGGAACTTGAATTCCTTTATAAAATATTCCTAACTTTTGACAACCATAAATTTTGATCTTTAAGTCTATTTGGGGTCTCTGACTAGTCAAATAGAAGATTTAAAATAGAAATATCCCCCCATAAAATGATTTATAAACTCTATTAGGGTGTTTTCTAATGCCAAAACATGCTCGGAATACCCTCAAAATGGGTTTTAAGGTAAAAACACATTTTTATCAACAATTTTTGAAATCAATAGCCCACTTAAGAAGGGTGTTTCTCACTATCACAACACTATATTGGGAATATTTTATGAGGAATGTCCATCTTCGGTATGTGAGCATTCTTGAGGCACATGAAAATATAATAATATTATTCTTCCATCATGGAGACATGTTTCTACTCGTACTCTACATTTGTTTTCTAAGTGATAATTATATCATCAGTTCTATAGAAAAGTGTGTGGAATGAGTTTTTCAATTCCAACACCCCCAAACAAATTAATTAAGGATATTGAAGTTCCCCAATCCATTTTTTTTTGATTTTTAATCTAAAGTAATAGGATATCTATCCATGATCTATATGAACAAATGTTTCACAAAGGAAACCACTTCGATCAATTAATTGAAAGATTAATCTATTATCCCACATATTATTTAACAAAGTTGGTAGAAATTACTCACTCCAGGACTTCATCAATAAAAAAATATTAAAATCAAAAGTTCATATCCATAGATCTTATTTCGAAAATGGTCGATCGAAAGTCTTTACCCCAGGACTTCTTTAGTCAACATGTATTGGAAGCATAAGTTTTTATCCCTATAACTTCATTTATAAAAGGATAAGAATTATAAAATTAAAATATAGAAACTAAGTTCTTTTACAATGAAATATCACAAAAATAGAAGAACTTAGATCACACTAAAAAATAAAACAAACAAATTCTTTTGACAAATGAGATAGTGAATTTTCCTTAAAAGATATCATTTCATAACTTTCATTATTTTTTCGAAGATTCATTAGTCTCCTATTTATAGGATATGATTGTAAAAAATATATGATTTATTTAGGAAACTCTATCTATGTTAGATACTTTAACCAAATCTAAAGTTTTTACTAAGGTTCAAGTGATGCTTTAATATTCTAGAAAAGTATCTAATTCAGAATAAGTAGATTCAGTAGATAAATATTTAGATGATAGAGATCCACACACACTTAAAACATACACCAAGTAAACATAAGGGAAAATATAATTTGTTTTTTGATTAATCAAATCAAGTATATGGAATATTTCATTTAGTAAAATGACACAGTAATATTTATAGTAAAGGAGGGTAAAATTTTAAACTTGAAAAGACAATTATTATCTCAAATTCCAACTGATAGTATTACAATATCCAAAATATTGTTTAAATGAAAGAGGGGGTTCAGGAAATAGGTTCATCACATTAATTATGACAAAACTATTCATTGGAGGAGGAATTTCACAGAATACATGAAGCGGGAAAGAAACTCTATTGAGAGTCCATAATAGGTATAAATATTATAGAATTCAATTATTCTATTTTGAAGGGTGTATGATTATAATTATACATTAAAATTTTGTTTTTTATATATATAGTGGGTCAAAATTGATGAATATATAGGGAATAAACCTTGAAGTATGCATTGTAGTGATAATTAAAGGTTTGATACATCAAGGTGTTGAATCTGATGTATTAATTCAAAGAATAAATGAATCTAAAATAAATTATTTTTATTTGGAATGTAAATTATTTTATTTGGTTTTTTAATAGATTTATGTAAACAACGGTTCATTATTGAATAGATAAAATGATTATTTGATATGCATGGTTTAAGAATCATTAGATTCTATAATATTATTTGAAAATAAGATAAGGATAAAAGGAGTTTTATCCATGATAAAGTATTTTAAATAATATATTTATTAGAATAAGATAGAAATAGTTCCCACCACCCAAAGTGTCAAATTTTAAAGAATATTATTCTTTTTGTAATATTAATCTAAACACATGAAACACAATATAAGATAATTTTGGTAATATTTTTGTTTGTCAATTAGCCCCACTGTGAGGAAATAAGTGTTATTTCCTAAACTCAAATGAGTTTTTTATTTTAGAATGGTATTTGGAAGAGAATATAGTTTCTAAGTGATTAGTGGGAGTATATTTTTACTTATAAAAGTTAAATAATAACAAGTAAATGGTTATGAAAAATAATCAAATTGAATATTATTTTATATACTAAAAGAGTTTAAGAAATGTTTGTGAAGAAAGATATGATTGGAAATTGTTACATTTTGTTTCCAAAAATGATCAAAAAGGAAATGTTTGTTGGAAAATTTACAATTATGATAATGATAATGATGAATATAGATATAATAATAAGTATAAAACAAAAGAAATTTTTTTTGTGACATATAAATTTTTTAAGGATGTTCAAATACAATGTTCAAGGAGTTGAACATTATGAGTAAAATATCTATGTCTCGTTATTATTCAAAAAAATTATCCATAGTTATTACTAAATAAAGAGTTTAGCATTATGGATTTATAATGTGTTCACATAGATATGTGTAAGGAATTGCATAGAGATGTAATAACTTTAACAAAACCTTAAGAGTTTAGAAAACATAAGGCTTCTTTGGTGGTCTTCCATATGATATGTGATTTTAGAGAAAGTTATGAATTTTTATTATTATTATTAAAATAATTTATGAATATAAAAATGTATCATATTATACAAAAGGAATTATTCCCTTTATCATTCATTCATATTTCATGTATATACTTTAGGAATTGAAATGATAATTGACCTCTTAATGTATGACTTCAAGTTACCCCTCACTAATGTTTATTAGGGAGTATTATAGGTTGTGAAAAAAAATGTTAATATGGGTATAATTTTTTATAGTGATATAAAATATACTCATGTGACACAAAATGATTATTATGTGCTGGATGAACTTCCAAGTATACCAAATAAATTTTTATACACTGTGTAATTGGTATACTAAAGGTGCATGTTTTACCTTAAATATATTTAAGTCTGGTTGGTAAGATACCAAGTATGAGATCCTTCATACTTTGACACATATCTTATAATAACCCTGAGGGTGAGCTAATTACGGGTTGGTTAGGTATGATACTGATCATGTCGATGATTGAGTCTTAACTGAGAAGGGATTTGTCTTTAGTAATGATGAGTATAACATCTGGAAGATCAATTTAGATAGACTATGGAAGTGTATAGATATACTAAGATATAGTACATATGATGTGATTATCTTTATATATGAAGGGTATGTGATGTGATCATCCACTTTGATAAATTTCATATGATTTATTCCTCAACCCAATCATTTTTTACTCAGATAATCAATAATTTATAGGTAGGATTTACAGGATTGACATACTCGGTGTCTTGTAGTGACTCGATGTCTTAGACAAAGCTATTATTATAATTATTCATGATTTTATATGATATAACTAGTGGAAACATCTATGGATATACATGTTTTTTATAAATATCACATCAGATCCCTTTTTATCTAGACTATAAATTATGATTTGTGAGAGTCTACTCTTTTCTTACATTTATAGATTCAAGAATTCACAATTGCCTTCAATACTACAAACCCTGGTGGGGTTATTGTTGGAGTTAGTTCCCTAAAAAAATACTTTTCAATTTATAATAAATATATATTCATGGTATTTAATATTAGTTCATATAAAATTACATAATTTTTATTCTTTTACATTGCTTTAATGTGGTAATGTCCTTAGAGTTTTTGTTGCATAAAAAGATCAAATATATTATCTACTATGATGAGAACCTTTAATTTCTATGAAAATATTCTTAAATTATATGTTATATAGTCATATTACATAATATGAACAGACATATATGATATAGGATATCAGGTGTAGGAGGCTTGTAATACATTGATACTTTTCCACATGAAGTCCACTCTGGGTAATCTCCAAGAGAGGAGGCTATAAGAACCAAACCACTCATAGGAATTTCACATGTTATATCTGTCATTGGATATTAATATTTTTGGATGTGTGTATAGGTTGTTAGACATTATATTTTTAATAACACATATCATGCAATGCGTACTTAGATGTATTATCGAAAATCATGACGACATATGCTTTCATCAAAGTTGGATATATTGGCTGTGTCACAAGTGATATAGAGTTAAATAATATATCTAGAATTAATTTTCCCATTTCAGTTAATATTAATAGATATTTATAGTCATGATATTGTAATAGAACATTCTGATTAAATTCCATGTTTATGGTGGTTTTATCAGAAAGTTCATTTTAGTAGATTCAAATAAAAATATATTAAGAATATAGGTTAATGACACTATTTATGTGGCCTTCATGATGAGATATTGAGATAAAGGGACTATATTACATAGTGAGAATTCATAAGAGGTTGTTTCCATTTAAAAATTGATTTCTTTTTACAGGTTTTGAGACATGCTTCTAGATATTGATATTGGAATTTATGAGATTTAGTCAAATTCCAATGATAAAGAGGCTTAATGGTTCATACACTAAGTGTGTCCAAAACCTCAATTAAATTATATAGAATTATTATTCTCAAGTTACAAGGAATAATAATTATTAATGTTATATTAATTGAATAAATATTTATCAAATAAATAATTCAATGTTATTTATTTTTTTAAATAAATAATCATTATTCAATGTTTGATAAATGCCCAAGAGGGTTGAAAAACCGAGTCAAGGGTTTGATGAGAATGATATATTTAATAACATTTAAATAATGATTTATTTATTTATTTAAAATCATATTAATAATATCCACGAGTTTTGTTCATGTTAAGAAAATATTATTATTATTATTATTATTATTATTATTATTATTATTACTTTTACTATTATATTCAGGGTTCGGTAAGGATTAAGATATTAGCTAAGGGGTTGTGTGTAATTTACAATTCTCAAACCTATCTATATAAACTTAGTTATATAATTTATATGTAAAGTGATTTTAGTGTACAAAAAATCCTCTCTAGATAATTCTATCAAACCTATAGAGATCGTTTTCACTAAATTCTCACAAAAGTGGGGAGTTTTCATCCTCCACCTCTTCTCAAGAACATGAGAGAACTTGATGGAATCCTTCATGCTAAGATGGGATTATTTTTTGATCAATGGGAATGATGTAATAGGATTAGTCTTCAATTCAAGCATGAAAATATATAACTGTAACGTTATGAGTTTTTTATAGAATGTGTAGATTATCGCAGGAGGGATTATACCCTTGAATACTTCATCACAATAAAAGTGTAATGAGAGTGGTCACCGGATTTGACAACTAAGAAATAATTTTAAGACAAGTGGTAATAATTATTTATAAATTAATTATAAATTATATGTAAAATATACTATCTCATGGATTATGTGGTTTATATTCATTAACATATGATGGTAAATCTAAAGAAACCAACACAATTCCATTATTGGGAATGGGCCTGATTACTTCCACTACAGCCTAAAACCCTCATGTTGTATAAGATCAAAGATACATATTTACTTTTAATTATTTATTAATCATTGATTTATTTATTCATTTGATGTTAGATTTTAATTTTAATTTTATTCATTCTTTAATGTGAAAGTTGAGATATCGCATTTTTTTACTTCCAAATGAACAAGAACAGGGCCAAAAATAGAAAATGAATGTTCAAAGATCCAATCTATGGGAGATAGATATTCAAAAAGGATAACATGGGACTACACATTGTGTACCCAAAATGTACACATCATGTACCTAAATCCACTAAAACTAGACAAGTTTTGTAAATTATGGAGTGTTGTGTGGAGAATAATATGTGGCATTGTTAAACACTACATGTTGACTAGGATATACGGAACATGGATTGGTGAGCTACACTATGTGTAATTGGAATATATGTCATGTAACTCGAATGTTTTTACACCATGGGATACACAGAATTCATGTAGTTAAAAAATGTGATGTGTATTAATTATATGTCATATGTTGACTATTAGCCAAGAAATACAGGAAATTTGTAACTAAATGACGTGTAGCTAGTTCACACGCCATGTAATACCTAAATTTTTACATAAAATTACTTTGAGTATATAGGAATGTATGGAAAAAAATTCATTGAATGGATTGCATGGAATTTAGTAGAATTTACACCCCATGTAACCCATAACTATTTCTATAAACTGATACTGAGCTAGGATATACACCATATAAATTAATTATGTGAATTTTAAAACTAGTTATATAACTAAACTAAACTAAAAAATGTGTAGCTTGAGTACATTTGATGTGATAGGGTTTCAGAGAATATTAAATTCCTAATTCATTTCTATGTTAATTTCAAAACTATTAGATGTGTATAGAATTCATACACACCATGTAATTCACATGCATTAAAATTGGTACATACCATAAATATCAGCACATGTTATGTGTCATAAATTTCAACCTGACAACTTGAATTTACTCATATAACTACATGCCATGTCATGGATGTGGTTTCTTTTTTAGATATTTTTATTTTATTTTATTTTTCTTGGTTTTTTTCTATAGTTCTCTCAATAATTTCCAAGAAAAATGGTTGTTTTTCTACCAAACTAAGGGTGGTGTATGGTGGGCACGTAGTTAGTAGGTATTGTGCCCCAGCCCTTTATAAATATTGAATCTTAGATAATAGATCTATCAAGGTCATACGGCAAGTCACATGGTCATTCACAAGTCCCATTTGAGATTGAGCATCCATCACTAACCTTTCTATAGAGGAAATGCATAGTTATTGCACGGTCTGGAAGACTGTGCAGCTAAAATATGAGGACGTCTATATCATTTAAAAAATGTGAAATTCTAATTTTTTTCCCCTCCAATACTTTAACCAAAATAACTACTATTGTTTCACATTCATATTCCTTATTTTCTAGTGATGCCTTACCTATTCTCCTCTCCCTTTGGGATTCAATTTTGGGAGGATTTTGATCTTAGATCTTCAACAAAACCACAATTAATTCATTTCTATCTTCCTTCCTTGGCACCTCCTTCCCTCTCCCTTGGGTTTTCTTTTCAATCCTAGTTTTGTTGAAATAGTATGGGTTGAATGTAAATTTTTTGACTTGGATATTGATTTTGGTGGTGTGTTCTTACTTCTATATGATCTCCTATCTCTATAGCTTGTGGTTATTACTTTGTTAGTGGTGATTTCAAAAGGAAAGCTATGTGGTTTTATGATGTGATATTATTTGATGAGTTAAATATTATTTCCTTCATTTCAAAAAGTTTTCTTAAAATAGTGGTGTGTGAAAATGGTTGTTTTCAAAGGTTTTAGTGTGTGTAAAACTCTTTAAATGGTTTTACCTTTGGGTGATAGATGTAAATGTTGTATTGTTGAGTGTCATGTGTTGAAATATTAAAAAGTGATTGAAAATGGATTGAAATGGTTTTGAAAAAGGAATAAAGTTCTTGGGAACCCTGGGTATCTAGGAAAATGGGATAAGGACTAGTATGACTAGAGAGATGGTAAGGTGTGACCTATTCTCCTAGTAGGATAACACTATGATAGAAACTACATGTGATGATGATGTTTTTGGTACCCCTAAAACTTTGGATATGGCCTCTCTAGTGGCTCGTGCATGAGGAGAGATATGGATGTGACCTATCACCAAGTGTATGAAGATCCTATAACTCAGGCATTACTAAAAAAGCACAATAAACAACATTATCCCCTATTGGTGCTTGAAAAAAGTGTAAATAAAGACTTCCTTTACAAGTTCTAAAAAACCCTAATAAAAGGTGCCATTTATCAGTGCAAAAAAAGCACTCATAAAAGGTACCCTTTATCAGTGCTTTTTTAGTGATGATAATATTTTCCTTTCTCATCCCTTGTTTAGCACTAATAAAAGGTACATTTATCAGTGCATTATTTTTAGCACTGATAAATGGTAACCTATATCAGCATAGTTTCTAGCACTGATAAAGATATCAATCATGTGCACGAGTCCCACATTGAAATAGAGGATGTTTAGTGGATTCTTTATATAAGATTCTACTGCAACCTAACATCAAAAACTTGTTGCGGGGATAGGATCCCACATACACTCTCTATACACACCCATATGGACCCACGGGCCCACATGAGCCTTGACCCACCATTTGCTTCCCATAGGCTTTAGCCCGACCGGATACACGCAGCTAGGTCCTACACAACTTAGCCCACTTGTCTCACTATTCGGGTCTATAACACGGCCCGGCCCACTAGCCCATGTAATCCATGACACATATTTTTTATATAAACCAATAAAAAAAATACAAGTATTAAAAATATTTTAAAAATGAAATAAATTAAAAAATTAAAAATATAAATGAATAAATTAAAAAATATTAAAAAAATATTATTAATTAATTAATTATTAATAACTTTAATATATATATATATATATTATAAATATTAATAAATAGTATATATTAAATATATATATATATATATATAATGAAATAAGTAAACAAATAAAAATTAAAAATGAGTAAATTCAAAATATATATTAAAAATTATTAATTAATAATTTTTAATAAAAATGAATAAATTATATATATATATATATATACTATAAATATTAATAAATAGTATATATTATGTATAGATATATAAAAAGAACAAATTGTAATAATTAAAAAGAGAATAAGTAAAAAATTATTAAAAAAATTATTAATGAAACAATTATTAATAAAAAAGAATAGATTTAATATATATATATATATGTGTTAATTTTAAATAGAAATAAATAATATATATTAAATATAAATATAGAGATGAATAAAATGTAAAAATTAAAAACATATTAATGTCTTATTCATTTTTAATTGTTTTTATACATAATTATTCATTAATATATCTAATAATTTTAATATAGAAATATATTCATATATATATACATATATATTTGTTAACGCCTACAAAATGAGCATCAAAAAATCTAGAAGGAAAGAAATACCCAAAGCATGGGTATTGTTTTCTTTACAAAATAAAGTAAGGGAAGGTGGATGAATCACGTGGATCATATAAACTTCAGAAGGAAATGTGATTGCATGGCCTTTATAAGGTCATGTGATTGGATCAGACATTTTTCATGACCTTCTTATATCAAACATGCATATTATATAATTTCATATGAATATTTATAACATTACAAAAATATATGCTTGATGACCGAAATAGTTTAGTGACTTTGGAAACTTGGAAACATAATCTTCTAACTTAGTAAAAGATCTTAATTTTCTTCCTTAAATATCTTCCCATTTATTACTCCTACTAAGTGCCTTTATTTATAACCTAGTGAAAGGAAACACAATAAAGGGGTGAGATCATATGCTCAGTAAGGTTAAACAAGGGATATTTGTAAGCATAACATAATAATAAAGGTATGAGAACATGATCATAACATTAGAAGAACATACCATAGATAACAAAGACTCATGGAATAAATATTGGAAATTCATAAGACGTTAATCATAAGGGAATCAAAATCATAATCCATGAGAGCATAACAGAGGTATAAGACATGGAATTGTGACGTACACATAAGTATAGAAAATCCTATGTCAAGGATACCTACCAAGACCATCATAACAGGTTAGTCTTGGGATAATCACATATGTACATGCTTCAGTCTAGGGATAACCTCCCATGTACCCTCTTGTTTCATGATTGGTATTCCTTCATGTGTACCCTCTTATTTCGTTCTTGGAATTATCTACCTCGTACCCTCTTGTTTTGGGCTTGCTATTCCCTCTCTTGTACCATCTTGTTTCATGCTTAGGGTGCCCAACAATGTAACCTCTTTTTTTGGTCATGGGATTCCCTCTTGTTTTCCCTATTGTTTCATCATTCAGATTCCCTTCTATATACCCTCTTATTTTGGGCTTGGTATGCCCTCCCATGTACCCTCTTATTTCGGGCTTTGGATTCCCTCTCGTGTACCCACTTTCTTTGGAAGTGGGATTCCATCCTATATGCCCTTTGATCTCATAAAAAATTTATCTTTACTCAATGCATTTGATGGAGATATGTGTCCCACCCATCACATAATAAAATTATGTATACATTTTCCATAAGATAATAAAACATTCATCATATCATAACCCATAAAAATATATGGGTTCCATACACATCATATCATAACCCATGAAATTAAATGGGTATCATAAACATATCATAATATAATAAGCTATTTCAATGATACATATTTTATAATCATTTCATCCTAGATTGATCCATGAAATGAAGTAAGTTTCATAATAATTTTATCAAGGTATAACCCGCAGAACAGAAATGGGTTTTATAAGAAAAATTTCATTATAAACATAAACCATTCAAAGAAAGGATAATAATATTGAACTTGGATCATATCCTTAATAAACCATAAACTATATCAAAGTATTTTAACATAGATGGGGAAGGATTTGGGGAGATCACTTGGAATATTTTTAAAGGAAAATAATCTTTCTTTGAAAATCACTTTTTAAAACATGAAACAATTCCAAAATCCATTTATTTGAAAACCACATTGAAAAAATTATAATGTAGGATTTATAAAAACCTATAAAACATTTATTAACTAAAATATTCTTTATTATTTGAAAATTTATTTTAAAAAATAAAATAATTTGAAATAATTTTCTTTGAAAATAACCTTTAAAACATATAAAGGAAGATTGAAAAAATTTTGAGAAAAAAATTGTTTGAAAATAACTTTTAAAACATATAAAGTAATCTTAAAAACCTTTTTTTTAAGATGTTTTTAGAAGAACACATATTTCTGACTGAAAATAGAAATAAAGTCATATTTTATTAAAAACATTTTCTTAATTATATTAAGTAAAAAAGACTGGAAAATTGTACCATTACTTGAATATAACATGAATAACCATTGAAGAATAAAATTACTAAGAAATCTTGAGATATGGATCATAATATTAGATTAATGGAATCTTAATCATAAACAATCCCAATAAACAATGTGATTGTAGTAATAACCTGTTACCACTTTAGTAACTTTGAATCATAATACGCATGAAATAATAAAATAAACTCAGATAAAAATATCATGAAAATAATTATATTCATGATATAGCAATTCAAATTTCATTATATACACTCCATAGAGAAATATAGGTGCATAACATGCCATGTATCTCAAAGAAAGAAAATTGAGACAAAAATTACTTTACCGATTTGATAACTTCTGAACCATAAACCCCATAAAATAAATATCATAAAATGGATTAGTAAATACACATAAATTTTATTATAATAATCATATAATAAATTAATTTTTATTATATACACCACATAAAATAAATTTATGGTGAATAAGACATAAGTTTCACAAAAATAAATGTAAGACGAGAAAACCCTTACCTTAAGTCTTACCTTTCATTGTACACATTCAAAAATACTATAAAATAAATATAAGTTTATTATACATATAAAACAGAAACATATTATTATATATCAAAAAATATATGATTATATTATGATATTATATGTCCCATTTATTAACAATTTCATGTTAGTTTTACATTTTTTATAATATCCTCTTTGTTTTTCGTATATATTTTGACTTATTATTCTTGATCCTCTTAATTATATCATTATTTACATATTTAAATAATTTAAAAAATTATCTAAATATCATATTTATTCAATATATAAATATTTATAGAAATCTATAAAAAATAGAAATGTGAAATGGAATATACTATTCATGGAGACGGTAGGTCGTACGTACACATGAACGTTGTTTCTGTTTTATTATCATATTGAAAGAAAGAAAGTAAATGATATATATTTATATATATATATTAAAATTCCAGTAGAATTATTATTTCATATATATAATATTTATTTAATAAAATCATCCTTAATACATTCCATGTAAAGTGTGAACGAATCACATTGCTTTGAGGAGGCGGTAGTCCACACGTCCACAAATGAAGTTATCATATTTACAAAAAATAGAAATCTTGAAGGTATGTTTTATATAATAATTAAAAAAAGAATAATTAAATCATAAATATAATATATATATTGTATAAAAATATTATTTACATCATAATGACCATCAATGAGATGTGGTAAAGTAAAAATTAACGACATCATTTTGTGAGGTGATAGTCTATCGTACACACGAATGGTAAGTTCGTTGCCCATTTGATGGAAGTGTGAATATGTACAAGTATAATCCTTATAATATAATAATATAAATATATTTAGGATACTTACTTTATTATATAATCATGTAATAATAAAAACTAAATCACTGTAAAAATAAATAAAACAAAAATGCATGTTGAAGAACGTTACCTCTTTTTCAGGTAACTCTTTTTGTATTTCATCAAAGGGATTACTTGGTTGCCTTTGTATCCAAAGTGAGGCTTATATGATGATAAGATGGATTTTGGTAGATTATTTGGTTGGGGTTTTGGTGATACAAAGGGCTTTATATGTGTGAATAAGTGATGAGGGTGAGTGCCCTTTTTTGTAGAGGAGTGGAATTCTTATAAATATAAAAAGGTAAACACTATTGAGAGGAATAAATTACATCATGTGCCTAAAATAATTATTAATTTTCAATATATGAGGGTATTTAGTCAAAATATTTCCATAAAATTTATTTTTTATATGTTTCTAGATTATTTTCTCACTAAAGTTAAAGTTTAACCACTAAGTAAACTCATTTTTACCTTAATCATTATGATTAATTTATATTACCTTCAATAATATTTTTTTTCAAAAACTAAGTTGACCTTATTATAAATTATAAATTATTATGATTTAAAATATAGAATCCATTTTTCCAAATTCCAATCATATATGTTTCATATATTAATTTAAAATTAGTCCCATATACTAGATGGGAAAGTAGGTTTTTAAAGTAAAAAATTCAAAATTTTCAAATGTTTTATATCCAATATCAATGTTAAATTGATTTAAATGAAATAATTGGATTAATTTATTAAATATTTATCAAAATATTCTTTAAAACTAATTAAAATATAATTTTACTACACAAATAAATTATATAAAAAATCATTTTTCAATTATAATTTAGTTTTTTCATAATTCATAAAAATATGAAACTTATCTGAAAAATACCAAATATTCACCCAAAGTAAATTTTGATATCCATCTTCCCAAAATAAAGTTTATTTTTTCAAATTAAAATTATTAAAATATCAAAAAAATAAAATGGGTTCTCCATTAAAATGTGGTGAAATTTCCTTTTAGAAATATACATCTTTTTATTCATAAAATTGGATTTATTCCAATCTTATCTATCAAAACTATTGGATGAGTGTAAAACAATTTGATTGAATACATAATATAAGAATTTTGTTAAAAACATTCATCAATAGTGGTTTTATTAATTTATTGATCTATAATGTTGTTTGTACATAGATAAATAGTTTTCATAGAAATAGAATTTATTTATTTTAAAATAGTTATTTATTTCATTTAAAACTAATATATACCCAAAGGAATAATTTTATATACATTTGTAAATAATATTTTTAAAATTTAGTTAATCTTATTTGTAACTTCTATTAGGACCAAGATGATGATGAAAGTGTTTATCATTCAAGTGTTGTCTTTTTTTTCAATGAAAGTTTTTGGAAATCACCTCAATTAGTTTATAGAAAAAATCATAATGAGGATTATTTTCAAAAGAATCAGATCCATGTTTTCAAAAGAATCAAACTCCTGTTTTCAAAATAATCACACTCACACTATAAAATTCTATCGTAATGAGGGTTTGGTAGTGGTAAAGATCATAATGAGGAATTTATCATATTCACTCTAGATCCGATATGAATGAAGTGTTTGTTTTGATGGAGAATCGAAGTCACTATGACTATGATGTTTTAAATGTGAAGATGCTTTGTTGATTTGTATTTGACATAAATCATGAGTTTAATGGAGAACTTGTGATGAAATCCTGATGTATGAAATGGAGAGTTAAAGATATGTTGCCAATACAAAAACGATCATATCAAGACTTATCGTATCCTGGTGGAGAATAAAAATAAGTGATGCCAATTGTTTTCCAAACCATTCACATCCAGGTGAAAGAAGATGAAGAGGTGGTGTTGATAAAAAGTGGTTTCGTTGTAGTGTAATTCCTTTGAAAAGTGGTGATTTTTATTTTTTTTCAAAATAATCATATTCGGGTGAGAGAAGAATGAAAAGTGGTGTTGATGGAAGGCGGTGCCGATGAAGAATGGTGCTGATGGAAATTAGTTCTGATAGAAAGTAGTGCCAAGGAAAAGTGGTGCTGATGAAAATGTGGTATTGATTGAAAATATGATACTGATTGAAAAGGATGTTCTATTTTAAAAGGAGGTGTTGTTTTAAATGGAGGTGCTATTTTAAAATAAGGTGTTGTTTTAAAAGGAGGTGATGTTTTAAAAGGTGGATTTGTTTTAAAAGGTAGTTTTGTTTTGAAAAAGTGGTGCCAATTAAAAAGGCGGTGATGATTTAAGAAGCGGTGCTAATATAAGAGTAAGAAATGGTGCCGATTGTTTTTCATAATGATAATACCCAGAAAAGATCCAATTCAAGAAAATCATATCCAGTCTAATTGTATCCAGAATGATCATACCCAGAATGATTGTACCGAGAAAAGGTTGTATTCTACAAAATCATATCTAGGATAATCATATATAGAATGATCATACCCAGGATGATTGTATTTAGACCAATTTTATCCAAAAAATATCATACTCGGTTTGGGAATAAATGACAGAAGCTGGAATGAATAGAAAGTTATGATACTTTCCAATCTAAGTCAGACGATGCTAAATTTGATCCTCAAATGAATTCAATGTCATGAAGTAAGTCATTATTCAAACACATGTTTTTGAATAAAGTGATGTTTTCGAGTGGTTCAAGAGAATAAGTGAATAGGAATATCAAAAATTTAGTCAACCATTTCAAAAGGTATGAATCACTTTATTTGGATGAGTTATGTGAAGAAAATAGATTATTGAATGATTTTTCATGGGTAGATTAACTTTCAGATACAAGATTTTGATTTAAATCGACTCTGAGAATCATATTCAGCAATCGGGTTAAGACAATTGGACTCATTTATTTCTCATCAATTGTAATCATACAGACATTTAAAATAGGATTTTGGAGAAAAGGAGTTGAAGATTGTATAAGTTTCAATAAGAATCGAGAAGTGTTGATAAATTCAAAATGCATTCTAAATTTTAGAGTAAATTAAAATGTGGGAGGATTTTTGTGAGCAAGAAACATTTTTTGTTTTCCCACCCAAAACTCTAAGGTGTTACTTATAAAAGGATAAGTACATTGTACTTTCTGACTGTTGGTACTGTTCACCATAGCAGAGAGAGAAGCTCTGAATTTTTAGTGAGAGAGATTGATACCATTTTTATTTGTATTGAATAAATTTTAATGGAGAAGATAAAATATTGTAGTGATTGTATTCAGCTAATCATTTTATTTAGGATTTATCGTATTCAGTGAATCATTGTATTTAGATTATCAATTGTATTTAGTTGATTCCGGTATCAGGACGAATTAATCGGAATGGGGTTTTTGTATTGGATTTTACCATACTGAGGATTTTTTGACAAAGGAAGAATTTTATTAGGTTTTATTATACTCAGGTATTGAAGTGTTACTAATTCATTTCTATTGTATTTTATTAGAAAATAAGACTTGAAGAATTGTTTTTCAAGAATCATACTTGGAGGAATCAGACTGGGAAAATCAGACCCAGGAAAATTGGAATCAGTTTTTATAACAAGTTCCAGGATATTATTACCTTTCTTATAGATAAGGAATTGAATAATTGTATTTCAATTGAATAAATTTGTTGTTTTTAAAAGAATCACAGGTAACATGAGTTGTTACATAACAATTGTATTAACCTATTTTTGATAAGAGGGTGCACACACACTAGTGGGATTGTTTCATAGTGCAATATGAGTGTAAGGGTATATCCTACTTGTTGTAATCCAAGGATTGTTTTCTAGTTGATTGTATGGTATTGTATCATTTCCAAACCATACCAAGGACGTAGTTATTCTTATTGAATAGTAAACCCTGAAAATCATTGTGTTCCTGTGGATGTGTGGATTGAATTCTTTTCAGTAGGGAATTGAATATTTAATTAGATGATAAGGTTATTTCAATTGAAAAGAAACAAAAAAGAAAAATATTATCACTCATTCAACCCCTCCCCCTCTTAGTGATACGACACACTGGCTGGGCACTTTAAAGTGGTATCAGAGGGGAGGTTCCCTTCGCTATTCTTTTCTGGTTGAGAATTTGAGTAGTGTAAATACTAAAGGTATCCATGTCTTTGATTGAAAGAATTATCATATCTGGAAGGACATAATTCTACCTTATCTTATGTCTATCATTTATGATTTTCTTGAAGCTGCAACAGTTGGGTTTCCACCCATTAATGATAAAGCTCCACTTATACCTGTTGATAAGAATAATCTTGAGAATTATGGAAGAGTGAATAATTCTATATTTTCATCACTTTTTGAAAGTTAATTCTTCATATTGAAAGTTTTTTCCATGGAAAATGTAATATGGGACAAATTGAAAGAAATAAATGAAGGAAATATAAAATTCAAGAAAGAAAAACTTCAAATAGGGAGATTGAAGTTTGAAGACTTGAATAAGGGTAAGCATGAATCTGTTCGGGATTTCTTTACCATGGTGAATGGTATTGTCAGTACTATCAGATGCCTTAGTGAAAAGCTGGATGAATCTATAGTTGTTGAAAATATTTTGGGAATCCTACCTGACAAATTCGATGAAAAAGTTTCTTCATTAGAAAACAGAGATCCTAATACACTATCTCTTGATGATTTGTATAGAACTATTATCACTTATGAAATGAGAAGATATGAAGCTATGAGAAGAAAAAAAATATTGATAGAGAAATGTATTTCAATTCTATGAAGAAATAAAAGTCAAAGAAGATTTTTATTAAAGAATAATATGGTGATTTTGACTCTAAAAATGAGGTATGTAAAAATATCAATGGTATCTTATCCTTGTTTTCTAAAAATGTGATAAGAGGTATAGGAAAATACAAAGTGAAAATTCCTATTAAATGATTTTAATGTAGAGAATATGGTAACTTTTCAGCTAACTATCTTCAAAGAAAAAATGAAGAGTATAGGGATGAAGAAGAAATAAATCCAAGAAGATCATGGAAGAAACAGGGTGATAAAGTAAAGTTGTATTCTACAGGGAAAGAAAAAAAATTCTTTAAATCCAAAAGAAGAAGTTTCTTATCTAAAGATAAATAATAAGAATAAGTAAGTGATGATGAATCCAAAAATTTAGTTGAGTATAGTAATGAAAATAATTCTATTTCAACTATGAATAATGAAGAATATAGAAGCAGTAGTTCTGAAGAAGAAGAAACTCAACTTGAAATCCATTTAGAATAAGAGTTCAAATAATTTTTGAGAAAGTTCAAAATACATTAAAAACAAAAAAAATGTTAGAAGTTTAATACTCAAACAACCAAGAATTTTTTTCTGATTTGAAATAAATGTTGGTGAAATAGATTGATGATTTGAATAAATCTATTGAAGAAGAAAAGAATCATCATGAGTATCTAGAGGTTCATTTGAAGGAAAAAAGAAGAAGAGTTGGAAATTTTCAAACAAAAACTATCAAAATATGAAATGAGAAACACAAGGTTCCAAAACTCTATATCTAAGGTTGGTTAAAGTTCTCAAAATGATAAACTAGAGAAGGTTCAACAAAAGATACTTTAAATGGTGAAAATAAAGATGGAATTGTTTCTAAAAAGAATAAAGCTAGGAAAGTTGTATATATTTCCAAAACCAACAATAATGGGAATCTTGAAGTTTCAAAGAAACCTAAATCTAAAAAGGTTTTAAAAAAATAAGGATTTATAAAAGTTGAAAATAAGAAGAATAATCATATTGATAGTAAGAATTTTGGTGGCTCAGAAAAGAGAGATGAGAAATTTACTGAGAAACATATTTTCATTTCTAATCAATATGGATGTTTCATAGGAAAATACTCATTTTATGGCTATTGTTGGTAATTTTTGGGATTCAAACACATAGAAAGTAGGTTTTATTTCAACCAGAAACAATACTATTATCCTAAAAGTAATGAAAGGAAAAGATTGAGGGGGGTTAATCACATTAAGGAAAGAATAATGATAAAGTTTCTGTGAAGAAATCCGAGAATGTTGGAGTAAATATTGAAAATAGGTTCTAGCCCCTATAAACTATTTGTGAAATGTGTGAATAACAAGGATATCTTGAAAAAGGATTTATTGTTTTGTTACCTACAAAACAGAATATTCTTAACAATTATCACAAGCCAAAAGTGAATAAATAAAAGAAAGGAGAAAAAGATCTTTTTATTAAAACATCATTGAAATACACAAAAGGATAACAACTATGGATACTTGATAGTGAATTTTCTTCCCATGTTATAGAAGACTTGAAGCCGTTGAATAATGTAAAAGATTTTAAGGAAAACATATTGACATTTTTCAATGATGAATCCTTGAAAATCAAAGGTGTTGGATCATCCATCATTGGAAAATAAAAGATAGAATTCAAGAAAACATTGTGTGTTGATGGGTTGAAACATAATTTTTTGAGTGTTTCACAACTGTGTGATGAGGGTAACAAAGTTATCTTCAGGGAAGATGGGTTTTTTGGAAAATTGATTAATATGAGAAGATTTTTAAAAGAGTCCAATGTAGAAAAGAAAATCTATTTTAGATTGGTGAAATAAAAAACTCTTGTTACATGAGTATGGTGTAAGAGAATGAATTATAGCATAAAAGTTCAGGACACATGTGTCAAAGAAATATGAGCAAGTTATCCAAAATAGATAGTGTTTTAGACATTCTTGATTTTCCAAGAATAAGATATTGGTGTTACATTATCTTCTAAAAATGAAATATTACAAATGTTGTTCATAAGAAAGTTAAGATTTGTTCAAAACAACCCATGGAGATGATTCATTTTTCTATATGTGGGACAATGAGAAAACAATCAAAAAATAAAGATAAGTACTTCATTAATTTCATTGATTATTTTACTCCCATTATTTTTTTCATGTATATGAAGCATAAATGAGATTCTTTGAAAATGTTTAAAAGTATCATAAGAAAATAAGAAAAAGAATGTGAATATTATTTGAAGAAGTTGTGAATAGATAATGGTGCTGAATATAGAAGTGAATAATTTAAAGACTATCTTGAAAATATTGTAATTCAGTATGATTATAGTTCCCCATATACTCCCCAACAAAATTGGGTTGCTTAAAGAAAGAACAAAAGCATGGTAAAAATGGGAAGAACCATGTTACTTGAACATATAATTTCTCATTACTTTTGGAGGCAAGCCATGAGTACTGCTATTTACATTCAGAATTGTTGTTTATATAGGCCTCGATAAGGTATGAATCCATATAAATTTTTTTAAGGAAAAACTTCAATTTTGAAACACTTGAAGGCTTTTGAGAGTCCATTCATTATAAATAATAAATTTTTAAACTATGGAATGTTTGATAAAAAAGGAGAATATTGAATATTTATTGGATATCCTCCGAAAGGAAGAGGATACAGGTTCTTCAACAAAGAAACAAAAATAATTGGTGATTTATTTGATGTAAAATTAATTTAAAAGGTATAAGAAGATAAAAATACCCAGGAAGACTAGGAAGCTGAGAAATATGAAGAAAAAAATTCTAATAAGGATGCATATAATTATATTCCCACCCAAGAAGAAGAAATGGACTCAACTATTTCCAGTGATGGGGATGATAGTTGAAAATATCATCCAAGGATGAAGAAACAATGGGAAGATCAGAATATAATTGGTGATTAACATCATAATGTTAAAACAAGAATAACAACAAAATCAATCACATGTACTTCTTTGTACTCAAAAGTGGAACTAAACGATGTGAGAGAATCTTTTGATCATCCATAATGGGTTTAATCCATGAATTAAGAATTGGATCTGAATGAAAAGAACAATACATGGGAACTCATGCCCAAGCCCAAAAACAATAACATCATTGGCACAAAATGGGTTTTTAGTAACAAGATGAATGAATAATGTAAAGTTATCAAAAACAAAGAAGGATTAGTTTGAAAAGAGTATTCATATATTAAA
This sequence comes from Viscum album, assembly GCA_963277665.1. Lineage (NCBI taxonomy): Eukaryota > Viridiplantae > Streptophyta > Magnoliopsida > Santalales > Viscaceae > Viscum > Viscum album. Next base: position 1,418,440,013 of record OY728148.1, read on the forward strand.
GGAATTTATTTCGATGAAACTATTTATTTGTTGATAATATTGGAAATAATTAGAATCATTCTCACTATTTCTATACAACAAGGCTACAACATCGTTCAATTGGATGTTAAATCCATATTTATGAATGGTGATCATGAATGGGTGGTTTATATTGAACAACCTTTTGGCTTTGTTGTTGGGAAATATGAGAGTTATGCAAAAAAACTGAAGAAAGCCTTGTATGTGCTAAAATATGCTCTGAGGGCATGGTATTCAAAATTTAATACCTTCATAAGGAAGATGAATTTTAATAAAGTAATATTGGATAGAAATATATATAATAAATATAGTCAAGAGTATTCTCTCAGCGTGATTGTTTATGTTGATGATATCATCTTTTTTAGGAATTATGAAAGAAGTTGTGAAAGATTTACTGAAGATATGAACAAGGTATTTGAAATGTGCATGCTGGGGGAAATGAAATACTTTTTTGGGTTAAAAATCTAGCGAAACAAAGAATACAATTTTATCTCCCAAGGAAATAATGATAAATAAATTATCAAGGGGTTCGGCATGGAAAACTCAAAACCTATTTTCACACCTATTTAAATGGAAACCAAGTTGAGTAAAGTTGGATAAGGAAAATAAGTGGATCAAAAAGAGTATTGAAAACTGATTTTTAAGTCTATTGTATTTGACTGCCTCAAGACCTGACATTGTTTATGATGTTACCTTATGTTCAATATTTTAGAGTGATCCAAAATAATCACATATTATTTCTAGAAAAATAATTCTCAGATATATCAAAGGTAGAATATAATTCTGAATCATGAATTTCAGCTCAGATAGTATGGATTTTTTTGGGTATTCTGATGTATATTGGGAAGGAAATGTTGATGATAGAAGATCCATATCTCATGGAGTATTATTTATGGGAATGAATTGTGTTATATAGAATTAAAAGAAATAGAATTAAATAACTCTCAGTATGTATGAATCTGATTATGTTACTTCCACTCAAGCCACTACTCAACTCATGTAGATGAAAACACAATTAGAAGATTTACTTGTTATTTTAAAGTTACCCTTTCTCTTCGGTTATGATAATCAAAACACAATCAATCTCACAAAAAATTTAGTTCACCACTCTCATTTGAAAAGTATTGATATCAAATATCATTTTATCAAAGAGAATGTGGAGAAGAATAAATTGAAGCTAGAATATGTTTCAACATCATAAAAAGTTGCTGATATATTCACAAAACCTTTTCTGAAAGAATAATTTTCTAAATTTAGGTTGAACATGGGTTTCCAACTTCTTTCTATTCAAGTTGGTGGTATTTGTTTATGCCCCCTCTCTCATCTTACCTTTTCATTGTATTATCAAGGGGTAAAATTTTATTGTTTCATAAATCTATTGTATAAAAGAGAGAGTTGCGGGTAAGCTTGTATTTCAGCATTGTTTTGTGGGTTAACTATTCTTACTATTTGTTGTAGTGGTTATAGAAAATATATTGTTTTGTTTTCCAAGGATGTTGAAGAAGAGTTGAGTAAGAAAGATAAATATGTTGTCATAATCACTTCTTTTGGATAGTATGGTTTCTTTGTTAATGATTCTTGTTTCCTAAAATGAGATAGCTTGTGTAGGTTTAGAATTGTTGACAAGTGGTCCATTTCTTAAGGATACAAATATTAGTGATTTATGAAACATGGTTGACAAAAAAATCCAAAGGGGAGGATTTTTGGGACCAATCTGATGATAAAGGTGTTTTTCAATCAAGTGTTGTCTTTTAATATCAAAGAAATTTTTTAGAAATCACCTCACTTTTCTTATAGAAAAAATCATAATGAGGATTGTTTTCAAAATAATCGGATCCATGTTTTCAAAAGAATAAAATCCATGTTTTTAAAATAATTGGACTCATGTTTTTAAAAAGAATCGTACTCGCACTTTGAAGGTCCATCATAATGAGTTTATGGAATTGGTAAAGATCGTAACAAGGAATTGATCAGATTCATTCTGGATATGGTATGAAATAAGTGATTGTTTTGATGGATAATAGAATTCATTATGACTATGATGTTTTAAATGTGTCAATGCCTTGATTATTTTTATTTCACATAAATAATGAGTATAATAGATAACTTTTGATGCAATTTTGATGGAAGAAAGGGAGAGTGAAAGATATGATGCCAATCCAAAAAGGATCGTGTCCATATTTATTGTATCCAGGTGGAAAAGAAAAAGAAGTGATGCCAATTGTTTTCCAAAACAATCGCATCTGAGTGAAAGAATAGAAATATTTGGTGCCGATAAAAATTAGAACCACTGAAGTGTAATACCGATGAAAAGTGGTGTCGCTGAAGTGTAATTATGGTGAAAAGTGGTGATACCAATTGTTTTCTAAAACAATCATATTCAGTTGAAAGAAGGATGAAAAGTGGTGCTGATAGAAATTGGTGCCTATGAAGAGTGGTTCCGATAGAAAGAAGTGCTGATGAAAATGTGGTACTAATTGAAAAGATGATATTGATTAAAAATGAGGTTTTGTTTTAAAAGAAGGTTTTGTTTTAAAAGGAAGTGTTTTTTTAAAATAAGTTGTTGTTTTAAAAGGTGGAATTTTTTTAAAAGGTGGTGTTGTTTTGAAAATTTAGTGCCAATTGAAAATGAGGTGTCGATTTAAGAAGAGTTTTCGAAAGAAGAGTAAGAGATGATGCTGATTTTTTTCAGAATGATCATACCCAAAAAATATCTAATTTTGTAAAATTATATCTCAGCTAATTGTATATAGAATGATTTTACCTAGAATGATCTTACCCATAAAATATCATATTCTGGAAAATTATATCCAGGCCAATCATATCCATAATTATTGTACCTAGGATTATTGTATCCAAACTAATTGTATTCATAAAAGATCATACTCTGGTGGGGAAGAAAATAAAGAAGTTGGAATGAATGGAAAGTTACGATACTTTCTAATCCAATTCAGAGGATTCTAAATCTAATCCTCAAATGTATCCAAATTCATGAATGAATTCATGATTAAAGTATAGGATTTTGAATAAAATGATGCTTTCAAGTGGGTCAAGAGAAGAAGTGAAGAGGATGCACAAAAATGTAGTTAACCATTTCAAAAGGGTTGAATTACTTTGTTTGTATGCGTTATGTAAAGAAAATAGATTGATAAATGATTATTCAATGGTCATATTAACTTTGAAATGTAAGATTTTGATTCAAATAGATTCTGAGAATCATATTTAGTAATCATATTGAGACAATTAGACTCATATGATCAGACTCGTGTATTTCTCATCAATTGTAATCATACTGAAATTTAAAATGGGAGTCTAGAGAAGAAGATATTAAGATTGTATAAGTTTAGATAAGAATTGAGAAGTGTTAACAAAGTCAAAATGCATTCAAAATTTTTGTGAAAATTTAAATGTGGGTGAATTTGTTTGAGCGAGAAACATTTTTGGGATTCCTACACAAAACTCTCATGGGTCACCTATAAAAGGAGAAGTACATTGTACATTATGACTGATGGTACTATTCTCCTCAGTAAAGAGATAAGCACCAAGTTTTCAAGGAGAGAAAGTGATACCTTTTTGTTTTTTATAGAATATATTTCAATGGGAAAGAGACAAGATTACAATGATTTTATTAAGTTTATCATTGTATTCAGGATTTATCATATTTAGGGAATCATCGTATTCGGTTTTTCAATTGTATCTGGTTGATTCTGGTATCAGGAGAAATTAATCAGAATGTGGTTTTCATACTGGGTTTTACTATAATGAGGATTTCTATACTGAGGAAGGATTGTACTGAGTTCTATCATACTTTGTTATTGAATTGGTTCCAATTCATTTCTACTGTATTGTATCAGAAAATCAGACTTGAATAATTGTTTTGAAAGAATCATACTCGGAGGAATCGGATTGGAAAAATCAGACTCATTTTTTGTAACAACGTCTAGGAGGTTCTTACCTTTCTTTTGGTTAAGTAATTGAAGAATTTTATTTCAATTGAATACATTTTTTGATTTAAAAAGATGAATAGATAACATGAGTTGTTACATAACAACTCTATTACCCTATTTTTTCTAAGAGGGTGCATGTGCACTAGTGGGGTTGTTTCATAGTCCTATGTGAGTGTAAGGTTGTATCCTACTAATTTTAATCCAATGATTGTTTTCTAGTGGATTGTATGGTATTGGATCATTTCTAAACCAAAACAAGGACATAGCTATTCTTATTGAATAGTAAACCTTATAAATATTTGGGTTCCTATAGATGTGTGGATTGAATTATTTTTAGTAGGGAATTGAATCTTTAATAGTAGGAAAATGTTGTTTCAATTTAAAAGAAACATAAAATAAAAAGTATCACAGATTTACCCCCTCCCTCTCTCAGTGATACAATACACTGACTGGGAACATTCAACTTCCATTCAAATAGATAGGTGGTACTATAATAATATTTTAATGACAATATTAATAGTACATTATAGTTTGGTAAAACTATGTCTTGTGTGTCACTCAAGTTACATAATGAAATCGACATTGTGAGTGACACAATAAAAACATAGTGTTTTATGTATTGTGATCGAATCTATGTTTTTTGTGTAGCGCAAGCTCTACTTTATGTTATGTATAAAGTAATGATAACTTGGATCTTTCAAATAACACAAGATAAATTCAGTGTGTCATGAAATGAAAAAATATCATAATTTCAAATTAATTTCAAAAAATATATTTCCCAAAATATTGGGGTGTAACATTCTACCACACTTAAAATGAATTTCACCCTTAAAATTCATGTGGGTTATCAAAGGTTTAATACTTGAAATTTCATTTCATAGAAACCAACATTGTAAAAATGAATACTAAAACTTCCTTTGAAAATGGAAATTTGTAAACATAATAGTTACCCAAAGTAACTCATAACTTGGTTTCCACATAAGAGAACATAGGTGGTAAGTGAAAAAATGGAAATGGCAGAAAAATATAACCATCAAGTTCTGATGGAGAGTGATAGATAACAAGGTTAAGATAAATTTAATGATCACAAATCCATAACCTAAAGATTCTTGAAAAATATCATTTATATCATAAAAAAGGATGATAATTGGACAACATTTTATTTTAAGACTCTTTAACTAAATTTAATGAGTTCCCATAATAGGATATACTTACTTGATTCCATTACATTTCACATACACAATATTACCCTTTAATTGTTCCTTAATTAATTTCCACTTCATCTATTATAATACAAAATAAAGGTTAACAGATTATTCCTAAATAACTAATAGATCATAATATCCATAAGTATAATGATAATTCATTTCATTTATCTTTAGTTATTATCACAGCAAAATGGTTATCATAGGTTATTCAATATGTATAAATCCCCGTATGGATAAATAATGTAGTAATCTCTAAAACCTCATCTGACGTTTAACTTAAACCATTACACAAATGGTCAAACTTATAACCCTTCCAAAATATAATTCACCCCTTATTCCTTAAATAATATATTATCTCATACCAAAACATTTTCTTCAGAAACTCAGGTCCATCCTTATACCGATAGAATATCAAATGTAATTTATTTTTTCCTGAATCTATATAGAGTAAGGTAATCACATGAAATTTCACTAGAGGATGAACAATAATATTTTCATAGATCTTATTCATAAAAAAATCAAACATTAAATTCCCAAAATATAAGGAGAGGATAATTTTTCCCTAATTATCATGATTAACTTCATCCATTGTGATTGCATAAGAATTACCTTTATCCCTCGACTTAAGAGATTTATGATGTTAATCATCATCATTAAACTTTGGTTTTAAGTACTTTCTAGAAAAATTACCATACTCCTTACATTTGAAACATTTAATTAAGGGAGGAGAATTATTTAGAGATTTCTTTTTATTCCCATTACCTCAGCATTCAGTCACTCGATGACCTTTATTTCCACACTTAAAACATTTAGCAGTTCACTTAATACAATTTCCTTTATGTTTCCTTCCACACTTTGAGAATAAATTAAATCTAATCTTCTTCTATCCAAAATTTTTAGTTTTTTATATGAATTATATCCTTCTTTTCTTATCTTAACCCTAAGATTGATCTATAACTTAAATCTCTATTTTTTTAAGAAGAATAAGAGGAAGTTACCTTTTGATGAATAAGTTCTTGAACTCATCCCAATCCATGGAGGAAATTTTATCTTATTTACTCATATTCTTGATAAAGTTCCACCAGTATTCTGGTTTACCTTCCAAGCGATAAGTTCCCAGTGTATCTTTTTCACATTCTAAACAACATAGAATGAAAAATATTTCTTAAATGGAATATATCCATTTATCAATAACTAGTGGGTCATTAATTCCATTAAAATAAGGTGGATGTTTCCTTAAAATGATTTAATAAAACATTTTTCCCTCCTTTTTCATTTGGAAAATCAGCATGATTCATGGATTGATAATGATGTTTGGTTATAGAAATGAAATGTTGCACTCAATATTCCATAAAATTCAGTTTCTAAGGAGTTCCATCACAGTGTTTTCCATTGAATTCCCTATTAATACGCTTCCTTTGGGTACCATCCCTTGATTAAATCCCAAAATAATAGCATGAGAAAAAATTATCATAGAGGAAAACCATATAATCATGAAAAAATACTTAAAGGATGTCAAAATAATGAAACCTACTTTTTAATATATGAAACCTTAGGTTCAACCTAGATCATTCTAATTCATTACCTATCTAAATCCTTCATGATGGTTTATAAATAGTTAGTGAATTCCCAAATCATATGCCCCAGGACTGTCAAACGAGGTGTACAGTAAGGCCTATTATCGTACACCAATTCCCAATCGATTCTAGCCCAATATAGTGTTTTCATGGTTTTTAACCCTATGTACATCTATGCCAGAGCTACATATACTTATATTATCCAGACATGGATGTGTCTTTAAGAAACCACTTGCTCTATCCTTTACCAAAATTCTAGGACATTTTTCTATACCTTAACTCATCCTTAGACTTATCATTAGATACATACCTAAACATATCCTTAGAAATATTTATAAGGATCTCACTAAATACTTATCATCCTAGTTACCAAAGGCTAACAAACCTTTCCTTTGAGGCCAACTATAGCGACACAGGCTTAAAAGGCATGGATATTACATAATTTTAGAAAAGTATTCATAAAATCATAGAAATACATGTCTGAGTACCATAATAGTTTATTGTATTTGGAAACATAGAAACAAAATCTTCTAACTTGGTGAAAGGTATTAAATATATCCCTTAAAGAACTTTACCTTAAGTACTCATACTCAAAACCTTTCTTCATAACCTGAAGAAAAGAAATATAAGAAATGGGGGAGCTTAGATGCTCTATAAGGGTAAAAAAGGATGATATGTAATCATAACATGAGCATAAGGGTATAAAAACATGATCATAACATTTGAATATCACACCCTACATATCAAAGATCATAATCAAGAGTCATAGAATAAAGATTTAAAGTCCATAAGACATGAATCATAAGGTAATCAAGATTATAATCCATGAGATTATAATAGAGGAATAAGACATGGAATTGTGTAATATACATAAGCATATAAAATATTATGTCAAGGATACCTAACAAGACCTTAATAACATTTTAGTATTAGTATAATCACCAATTTACCTACTTTGGGCTTGGGGTTCCCTCCTGTGTACCCTATTTTTTTGTTCTTGGGATTCCCTTTTGTGTACCCTTGTATTTCAGGCTTGGGATTCCCTCCCATGTACCCTCTTGTTTTGGGCATACACCCTCTTTTTTTGGTCTTGGAATTCCCTCTTGTGTACCCTCTTATTTCGAGATTGGGATTCCCTCCAGTTTACCCTCTTGTTTCAGGCTTGGGATGCCCTCTCGCGTACCCTAGGGATGCCATCCCTTGTACCATCTTATTTCAGTATTAAGATTCCCCACCTTTTACCCTCTTGTTTTGGGCTTGGGAATCCATCAAGTGTAACCTTTGATCTCATAAAACATTTTTAATCACCCAATGCATTAAAGGGACATATAGGTCCCACCTATGACATAATTAAATCATACATACCTGTGACATAAGATAATAAAACATTCATCGTATCATGATCCATAAAAAATAGATGGGTTCCATAAACATCATATCATAACCCATGAAATGAAATGGGTTTCATAAAAATTTCATCATAGCATAACTTATGGAAAATAGATAGGTTTCATAATAATTACAACATAGAGTAAATAATTAAAGGAAGTGAGTTTCATAATCATTTAATAATGGTATAACCCATGGAAGAGAAAATACTTTCATAATCAACTTTTCTTCAAAAACATAAACTATTAAAATAAAGGATAAGAATGGATTCCTTGGATCATATCCCTAATAAATAATAAACTATATCAGAGTTTTTCTATGTATATGGGGAAGTATTTTGACAAATCACATAGAATATTTCTAAAGGAAAATAATCTTTCTTTGAAAATCAAATTTTAAAACATGAAATATTTTCAAAATACATTTCATTGAAAACCACTTTGAAACAATTATAATGGATGATTTTTAAAAAAAATATACAAAAATTCTTGAGTAAAATGTTCTTTCTTATTTAAAAACTATTTTGAAAACATAAAAACTTTTGAGACCATTTTATTTAAAAAAAACCTAGAAAATATATAAAGGGTGGTTAAAAAAATTAAAAACCTTTTATTTTAAAATAAATTTGAAATATTATAAAGTAATATTGAAAAAAAACCTTTTTTTATAAAATATTGTTTTATAAGAACACATATTTATGATCTAAAAGAGAAATAATTTTGCAATTTATTAAAAAAAATCTTAATTATCTTAAGTACCAAACAGTGGAAAATTTCTAACATTATTTGAAGATATCATGAATAACTAGAGGAAAAGAAAATTAATGAGAATTATAGAGATATGGATCATAATATTTCATAAATGGAAGGACAATCATAAAAAAACCTGATAAATTATGGGATTATAGTAATAAATCATTACCACTTTGGTAATATTGAATCATAATATAAGTCCCCATCCTTAAACATTTCTTAATCTTGAGTTAATTTAATAATTTGACTTTATTTCACATTGAAGATATTTTCAAGTTTATATCTTTAGAGAATTGGTCATAACTCATACATAAAAACTTAAATATTACAATGTAGACACTTCTACTCACTATCCATTTTTTCATAAAACAAATAAAAAATTAAAAATAATCCTAGTTTTGTTTTAGGTTTAAACTTTTTAACTTTTTCTTGATCTTATACTCGACTATATTCTTATTTAAATCCTATGAAAAACATATCAAAACATGGTATGAGCATAAAAATCTTATTTAGGGATATATAAATAATGAAAACTATTAGTCTTTTGAAAACATGTAAACCATGAATAATTTATCATAAATTAATACTTTTCACCTTTAAGAAGTAGTAAATGCACTCCACCAAATATAAGCTCATTTATTACAATTTTTTTAATCAAAATATTACATTAAAACCCATATAAATCAATATATAATATATAAAGGTAACTTGGTACATAATCATATTTAAATGGAATAACCATACAGTCAACTTCCACACATATCACTTAATGGAATAGCTATATAGTCGACTTCCATACCCAACACATTGGAGGTTATAATGTAACCACCCATCCTTGTTTTATCATGTAACCACACATATTTGGTTTATCATATAACTACCCATATTTGGTTTCTCATGTAACCACCCGTCAAACATCCTAGTAGCATTATATAATCATAACACATAAAAGATTTTAATTATCAACATTTCACTCATAAAATTTCTTTTTCAATCATAAGAAATAATTTCAAGATATTGAAATAGTAAATATAAATTCAAAACCATTTTCAATACCAAAATAACCAAAAATTGAACAAGGTATTTATTTTCCTTTTAAAAAATTAAGGCTTTTAGAGGAAGCTAAATATCAAATAATGGTCACAGCAGCGGAGAATTCATTGTCGCCACATACATTAAAAAACATCCTTTTTTCATTTTGTAAAGAAATTAAAATGATTCATATAAAAATATTAATTTTGAAAACCTTTTAATGAATTAAAATTCAAAGTGGTTGATTATACACCTTATAAAAACAATTTGGTGTATAACATCAAAATATGCCACAATGAAAGGAGATTGAGACGAAGTCCCTTACCTTGAGTTTGATTTGTCATGTATGTTCCCTGTTTTTTCTAAATAATAAACATAGGTTAATTTATACAAGCTTTAGAAACTTTTTAATGTTTATTATTCCCTTTATTCCACTTATTTATAATGTTATAACAATTACTTAATTATTTATGTTTGTGTCGAACGTTTTGTCGATATTCGGTACTTGAGTCAAAAATAAACTTGGTACGATGTCAATAGTTGAGGTGGTCATAATTACATCATCTGTAGAATAATATTCTTGTCATTATTTTCATTTTTATATAAAAATTATACTTTTAAATCAAACCATGAAGTATGGTTATGAAAAATGAACAATGTTGTATTCATGGAGACAGTAATCCGTACGTACGCATGAGTAACCTTTTCAATTTTTTATTAATAATTATGGAAAGAAGGTAAGTATTATTTTACTCTTAAAGAATTATAATAACATCATTAATATCATAATAATAATTTAAATATACTTATATATATCATACAAGTGATATAATGAATAAAAATAAGTGACATCACTTCCCGGAGCTGATAGTTCAGAAATACACATGAACGACGTTATCATTTTATGCACATGGAAAGTAAGAATGTAATTGATATATTATTATCTTATAATTATTAATATGTCATTTATATCACATATTAATATTAATTCCATTATTATAACTAGCCATAAGAGACGGTTATGGAAAATTAATTAGATCGGTACATGGAGATGACAGTTCAGATGTACGCACGGACGATTAATTACTTTCTCATTTAATGAAAGTGGAGATGGATTTAGATGATGATATTAACATACTAACATATCATTATATTCAGTATAATTTATTTATTATTTCATCATGGATGATGAATATTTTAAATAAATGAAAGAATAAATAAAATAGAAATACCTAAATAAAAACATTACCTTTCCTTTGGATGATCACATTTCTTAACACCTTAACACATTTAAGAAGGTTGTTATGCCTAAAATAAAGTCTCCATAAAGTGTCCAAGGATTATTGTAATATTTTTTTGGAAGATATTATCTTAAACAAAAGTTTTTGTAAGTGTGAGTAATCGATAGGAATGGGTGCCTTTTTATAGGAGAGGGGACGAGCACAATTAGTATTAATAAAAGTATTAAATTAATATAAATTTCGATTCCTAATGGGTCCAAATTCATTTAGTTATAAGATAGGATGATTAGGGGACAAAATATAATCATCCAATGAAAATTATACAAGTTTTAAATAATTGTTAATCCTTATATTTTTGTTTTAACCTTTTTAACTCTTACCGTTTTAACAAGTAATTTACACTTTGAGAGTTAAAATAATTACAAAGTCATGAAAAATGAACAATTAATGAGTCATTAATGATTTTTGTTGACTTATATAAACTTTTTGGTTGAATATTGTATTTTTATAAATTTTATATCATTTAATTAGATATTTTATATTTTAATTTATGAATTATGTCAATTTTAACACAATTCATTACATGACTTTTTTAAAATATCATAACAACTTGATTACTTTGAAATATATACATTAACTCAATACTAACATGTCATAGTTTTCCAAAAAAAAGTCTTGTATGGCATAAAATATTTATTTTATATTTATTTTAATATTATTAAAATCATTTATTTGATTTTTTCTTTAATAGGTATATTAATGCATCATCATTATGTCATAATTAAATTTAATTATTTAATTCATAAAATTATAAATAAATTTCGATGATGTATGAAATATTTTTATATTTATAATGACTATTCATAGTCAAATATATCACTTATATAACCTCATATTAAAAAAATTAGTAATAAGAAACATATTTATGACATCTTTGCGTTTACTTTAAATTAAATGTTATAAATGTCATAATCACACCCAAGTGGCTTTCAAAGGATAAAATTTTAGCCAAAGGATGTTCATGTTTGATAATAACTCATCTAAAAATATTATAACAAGTTTTATGGTAATTTTATAAAATTATAATATTAATTTTACCTTCAATTACTCTATTTACCTTTAACTATGGTAAATAAAATACTAAAATTATTATTCACTAAAAAAAATTTGGATCCTATTGGACCAAATTTTTTAAACTGAGTAAAACCATGTATGTATGTTTTTAAAAATTAAATTCATATAAGTGGTTAAATTAGGTTTAACACTAATCTCATTGACAGATCAAGAAAATGAGTTTTTTAAGTAAAATATCCAAAAGTTCACATTGTTTTTATGTTTAATTTTAATTTGAAATTGAATCCAATGAACTATATTGGATTAACTGATAAAACCTTATTCTAATTATACCTTAAGCTTGTGTAAAAGGATAATCTAATTATATAAATAAATAAGATGAAAAGGTAGATTTGAATTAAAAGGCAGTATTTTTCACTATTCATTAAAATATGAATTTAATCATAAAAGTACTAAAAATTAAAACAAAGTAAATTTTAATGTCCCACTTCCAAATAAAAAGTTTATTTTGTCAAATATAATATACAAAAGTGAAAAAAAAACTAAATTTAAAAAGGGTTCGTCATCAAAAGGCGGTAAAAGTACCTTTTAAAAATATTAGAGTTTTTTATGCTTAGAATTGAATTTATTCTCATTTTAAGACCCTTTAATTTATTTTAAGAAATTAAAAATATTGAATAAACATGTGTAAAAATAATATAGTTAGTTTTTTTCATTTCCACAAATACAACAGTTGGGCAATAACTACCATTTAAAAAAATATTATTGATAAAATATTATTTTTCATTATAACTCAGTCTTATGTCCAACATAAGATTTCATAGAAATCCATTATTGTGTGTCAATTATTCTATCAGAAATAGAATACCCTTTAAAGTAAAATTAATATTTAATTCATAAATATTAATAAATATTAAAAGGTATTATTCTATAATTACTTGGGATGTTACACATAATCCCCATGAAATAATAAAATTACATGAAGATTAAAATTTCATGAAAATAAGGATATTCGTGATATATCATGTCAAAGTGAAGTATATACACTTTATAGAAAAATATAGGTGCATAACATGGCATGTATCTCAAAATTGGAAAATTGAGATAAAATTTACTTCACCAATTTGGTAATTTCTGAACCATAAACCCCCTTAAAGAAATATAATAAAATGTATATTTAAATACTAATAAATTAAATATAATAATATAATACTTTCATGTGAAATTTATACACCACAAAAAATAAATTAGTCGAGAATAAGGCATAAATCTCACAGAAATAAAAAGTGAGATGAGAAAACTCTTACCTTACATCTTGACTTTATTTATACATTTAAACCTCTTGTTTAATAAATATAAGTTTGTTATCCATATATCATAAAACCATATTATTATATATCAAAGCATATATTATTTTATTATGACTTTTTATTACCTTTATATTTACAATTTCATGTTAATTTTACGTTTTGTGTAATATCTGATTTGTTTTTCATATATGTTCTGACTTGTTATTCTTGATCATCTCACATAGATAATTATTTATTTATTTCCAAAATGTAAAAAATGATTTAAATATCATATTTACTCATTATGTAAATATTTATACTAATCTATAAAATATATAAATGTGAAATGGAATACGTTGTTCATGAAGACGGTAGATCGTACGTACGTATGAATGTTGCTTCTATTTTATTGTCATATTAAAAGAAAGAAAGTAAATGAAATATATTTATATATATATATATTAACATTAAAGTTTAATTATTATTTATTATATATCATATATGTTTACTAAACTCATTCTTAATACATTCCATTTATAGTGTAAATAAATCACATCGCTTTGAGGAGGCAATAGTCCACGCGGCCACAAACAAAGTTTTCATATTTACACAAAATAGAAAGCATGAAGGTATGTTTTATATAATAATTATAAAATCATAAAGAAATAGTATATATCATATATATCATATTGTTAATATATATCATATATATCATATATATCATATAAAAACATTATGTCAATCATAATTCCAAACCATGAGTGGTGGTGAAGGAAAAATGAACAACATCATTTTGTGTGGTTGTAGTCCGTCGCACACAAGAATGGTAAGTTTTTTACCCATTTGATGGAAGTGTGTGAAGATAATGTTCTAAACCTTATAATAAAAAACATCTTAATATATTTATTATACTAATTTTACTATATAATAATGGAATAATAATAACTGAATTGCTGGAGAAACAAATAAAACTGAAATGCATGTTGAAGAATGTTACTTCTTTTTCAGGTAACTCCTTTTGGTTTTCACCAAAGGGATTATTTGGTTGGATTTATTAACAAAGTAAAGATTCTAGTATGATATTAGGTATTTTTTTAGATTATTTTTACATATTTTTTGTGATACAATGGGCTTGATAGGTGTGACTAAGTGATGGGGGTGAGTGCCCTTCTATAGTGGAGGAGGAGATGCATTCTTGTAAATACAAAAAGGTAAACACTATTTAGATGTCTCCCTTAAATAATATCCCTCAAATAATTGTTCATCATTTTTAAAATAGGGTAATTGGTGGAAATATTTCCATGTAAGTTCTTTTGGACAATTTTCTAGGTTATTTTTCACTTAAGTTAAAGTTTAACCACTAAGTAAACTCGTTTTTACCTTAATTGTTGTAATTAATTTTAATTAATTTCACAAATATTTTTGGTCAAAACTAATTTGACCTTATTTACAATAATAAATTATTATTATTCCAAATATGGAATCCATATTTTAAAATTTCAATCATATAAGTGGAAGAAATTAATTTAAAATTAATCCCACATACGTGATAGGAAAGCAGTTTTTAAAGTAAAAAGTTTAAAAGTTTGAAATTTTTTTATATCCAATTTCAATGTGAAATTGTTCACAATAACCTAAATTATATTACTTTATGTATAATTTATCTAAATATACATTAAAAATAATAAAAATATGATTTAATTATATAGATAAATTATATGAAAAAAGTAGTCTTCAATTAAAATTCGGTATTTTTTCAATATTCATCAAAATATGAAACTTTTATGAAAAATACCAAAAATTCAACCAAAGTAAATTTTGTACACCACTTCCAAAAATTAAGTTTATTTTTTAAAATAAAAATCTTAAAATTTTCAAAAATTATATTTAAATGGGTTCTCCATTAAAATGATGGAAAATGCCTTTTTGAAATATACGTATTTTTATTCATAATATTGGATTTATTCTTATCTTTTTTCTATAAAAATAATTGGATGAGTGTCAAAAAATTTATTGAATATATAATATATACATTTAATTAAAATAATTCATCAATAGTTTTTTTTAATTTATTGAGATAAAATGGTGTCTGTACAAATAGAAAATAGAAAATGAATTTCTTTATTTTCAAATAGTTCTTACTTTCAATTATAACTAATTGATAACAAAAGGAATCATTTTATATAAATGTGTAAATAATATTTTCACACTTTAGTTAATCTTATTTTTTAATTCCATTCCAATGTCTAGGTGGTAACTATAAAAATATTTTAATAACAATATTAATAGTGCATTGTAGTTTGGTAAAACTATATATTGTGTGTCATGCAAGTTACCGAAAGAACTCAACATTGTGTGTAACATAAGACAACCATAGTTTTTCATGTACCTCAAGCTAATACAAATTTTTCATTTAGTGAAATATCTAACTGGTGTTGCATAAAAAAGAATAATAACTTGGTTCTTTCATATAACACAAGTTATATCCAGTGTGGTGTGAAATTAAAAAAATATCAAAAAGTTAAAATTAATTCAAAACAAAATTTCACAAAATCTCAGGGTGTTACATTATACCCCCTTAAAATTAATTTTTACCACAAATTTTTTTTGTTTATCAAATGTTAAATACTTTAAATTTTCTTTTATAGAAATCCACATCATAAAAATGAATACTAAAAAATACTTTAAAAAGGGAAAGTTAGAAACAAAATGGTTACCCAAAGTAAATCATAACAAGATTTACACATAGTATAACATAGGTATAAAGTGAAAAAATTGACAAGTAAGAAAAATCTAACCATCAAGTTATGATAGAGAGTGATAGAGAACATGTCTAGGAGAAAGTTAATGATCACAAATCCATAACCCAAAGAATCTTATAAATGGTCATTGATATCATCAAAAATGATGATGACAGGACAAAATTTTATTTCAAGACCATTTTCCTAAAATTAATGAACTTACACAATCAGATATACTTACATCATTTCATTCCATTTCATATACACAATCTCACCCTTTGGTTATTCCTTGATTGATTTATACTTCATCTCTTACTCTAATAAATGAAGGTGAATTTGTTATACCTTAAGAACAAACGGATCATAATATCCCTAAGTAGAATAATAATTAATTCCATCTATATTTAGTTATCATCATGGGAAAATCGTTTTCATTGGTTATCCAATATTCATAAATCCTCATATAGTGATATAATACATTAATCTTTAAAACCTCCACTGAAGTTTAACTTAAACCATTCCATAAATGGTAAACCTTATAACCCTTCCAAAATATAATTAACCCTTTATTACTTAAATAAGATATTATCGTATACAAAAACATTTTCATAAAAAAATTGGGTCCATCCTTGTACTAATAGAATATCAAATGTGATTTAATTCTTCCAGAATTCGTATACTGTAAGGTAATAACATGAAATTTCACTAGAGTATGAACAATAATATTTATATAGGGATTATTCAGACAAAATCAAACATGAAACTTCTAACATAAAAGGGCATCATAAGTGTACCCTAATTATCATGATTCACCTCATCCATTGTTATTTCATAATAATTACCTTTATCCCTCAGCTTAAGAGATTGTTGATTTCAATCATCATCATTAAATTTTGGTTTTAAGCACTAGCTAGGAAAATCTCTATGCTCATTACATTTGAAACATTGAATTGGGGGAGGTGAATTATCTTATGATTTCTCTTTATTCCCATTACCTCATAATTCATACACTAAATGACCTTTCCTTCCACACTTAAAACATTTATCAGTTACCTTAAGATAATTTCCTTTATGTTTCCTTCTACACTTTGAGTATAAAGTAAATATAATCTTCTTCTCTCTATAGTTTTTATAGTTTCCTTTCAATTATATACTTCTTTTCTTATCACAACCATTATATTGATGGGAAACTTCAATACCCAATTTTGAAAGAATAATAGGAGGAAGTAAATTACTAAAAAAATACATTCTTGGACTCATCCCAATCTATAGAATCAATTTTACCTTATTGCTTCATATTCTTAATAAAGTTCCACTACTATTTTGCTTCACCTTCCAAGAAATAAGTTCCCAACATAAATTTTTTAGGTTTTGAACAATGGATAATGAAACATATATTTTCAATGGTACATATACATTTATGAACAACTAGTGTACCATTCATTCCACTAAAATAATGTGGTTTTATCTTTAAAAAGAATTCAAGAAAATATTGTTCTCTCCTTTGGTCATTTGGAAACTCAGTATGACCCATGGCTTGATAAGATTGTGTGGTCATAGAAATGAAGTTTTTCAATCCATATTATATAAAATTCATTTGATAAAGAGGTTCATCGTTTCATTTTCCATTAAATTCCTCATTAACATAGTTCCTTTAGGTTCTATCCATTGATTAAAACCCAAAATCATATCATGAGAAACATTTATCATAGAGGAAAACCAGATAACCATGAAAAATTACTTATAGGATGTCTAAATCATGAAAGCCACTTTTTTAATCTATAAAAACTTAGGTTAATACTATATCATTCAAATTAATTATATATCTAAATCATTCATGGTGTTTTGTAAAGATTTTGTGAATTAAAAAATCATATGACCCCAAAGTGTCAAACCAGGTGTGCAGCAAGGCCTATTTTCATGCACTAGTTCCTGATCGAGTATATCCCAATATGGGGATTTCGGGTTTGTTACCCATATGTACTTCTATATAAGATCCTTATTTACTTTTAGTATCCAAACAAGGATGTATTTCAAGGAAACCACTCGTTCTATCCTTGACCAAAATTCTGGAAATATTCCAACGGATATCACTAAAGTTTTATAATCCTAGTTTCAAAAGGTTAACTAAAATTTTTCATTGGTACCAACTATAGAAAACCAGACTTATAATACATGGATATTACATCATTTTAGTTTAATATTAAATAAATTACAAAAAATACATGCCCAAGGACTATAATAGTTTAGTATCTTTTTAAACTTGGAAACATAATCTTATAACTTCGTGAAAGGTCTTAAACATATCCCTTAAATATCCTACCCCTTAGTAATCCTACGTAAAACCTTTCTTCATAACCTAGGGAAAAGAAACATAAGAAAGGGCTGATCTTAGATTCTCGGTAAGGGAAAATAAGGGAGATATATAAACATAACATGCGAATAAAGGTATGAAAACATTATCATAACATTAGAAGATCATACCCCGCATATCAAAGATCAAAATCAAGAGTCATGGCATAATTATTAGTAGCTCATAGGATGTGAATCATAACAAAATCAAGATCATAATCTATGAGATTATAATAGAGGAATAATACATAGAATTTTGGCATAAACATAATCATAAAAATCATATTTCAAGGATACCTACTAATACCTACATAACATGTTAGGCTTGCACTAATCATATGTATACCTACTTTGGTCTTGAGATTCCCTCATATTTACACTCTTGTTTCGGGCTGGGGATTCCCTCCTGTTTACCCTCTTGTTTTGGGCTTAGGATTCCATCCCATGTACCCTCTTGTTTTGGGCTTGGGATACCATCCTGTGTACCCTCATTTTCCAAGCTTGGGATTCCATCCTAAGTACCCTCTTTTTTAGGGCTTGGGATACCCTCCTGTGAAACCTTATGTTTCAAGCTATAGATTCCCTCCTATTTACCCTCTTATTTTGGGATTGGGATGTTCTACTGTGTACCCTCTTGTTTTGGGCATGAGATTCTTTCCCGTGTACCATTTTTTCTTATAAAACATTTATCATTACCCAATTCATTGGAAGGATGTATAGGTCCCACCTTTCCTATAATGAAATCATATATACATGTTCCATAATATAATAAATCATTCATTATATCATGACACATAAAAAGAGATGGATTGAATAAACATTAAATCATAACCCATTAAATGAAATGGGTATCACAAAAATTTAATCATACCATTACCTATGGAAAAGATATTAGATTTCAACATAGATTAAGCCATGAAAGGGAGTCAGTTTCATAAGCATTTTATCATTATATAACCCATGGAAGAGAAATAGGTTTCATAATAAGATTTTAATTATAAAAATAAACCATTAAAATAAAGGAAAATAATTATTTCCTTGAATTATATCCCCAATAAACCCTAAATTATATAAAAGGATGTCAACATAGATTGGGAATTATTTTGAAAGATAACTTGGAAATTTTCTAAAGGAAAATAATTTTTCTCTGAAAATCACTTTTTAAAACATGAAACATTTTCAAAATCCATTTATTTTAAGACAATAAAAACCTATAATGGAATATTTTTAAAAACCTCTAAAACATTTCTTGAGTAAAATATCCTTTCTTCTTTGAAAAAAATATTTTTAAAATATAAAACCTTTTGAAACCAATTTGTTTGAAAATAAAAATGAAAAATTATAAAGGAAGATTTAAAAAAAAAATTAAATACCTTTTCTTTGAAAATAACTTTTAAAATTTATAAATTGATCTTTAAAAAAATTAAAAACATTTTTAGAAAACATGGTTTTGGAAGAACACATATTTATGGATGAAAAGAGAAATAAAGTCGTATATTCTTAAAAAAAATTATCTTAAGTACCAAAGAGTAGAAACTGGTAAAATTACTTTAAGATATCATTAATAACCATAGGAGAATAAATTTTTGTAGAATTATTGAGATATTAATCATAATATTTCATCAATGGAAGCATAATCATAAACAATCCCGATAAACAATGAGATTGTAGAAATAAATTTTTACCACTTTGGTAACTTTGAATCATAATCCCCTTGAATGGAAAAAATTAAATTAATATTAAAATATCATTAAAATAATTAGATTCATGATATAACATTTCAAAGGGTAGTATATACACTCTATAAAAAAAATAGGTTCAAAACATGGAATGTATCACAAAGAATCAAAATTGAGACAAAAATTACTTTACTGATATAGTAACTTATGAACCATAAGCCCCATAAAAGAAATATATTAAAATGGACATGTAAATACCCATAAATTTAATTATAATAATTATATAATACATTCATGTGCAATATATACATCACAAAAAATAAATGAGTGGTGAATAAGGCATAAGTCTCATAGAAATAAAAGTGAGATGAGAAAACCCTTACTTTAGGTCTTGAATTTATTTTTACACATTCAAAAATCTTGTATAATAAGTATAAGTTTATTATAAATATAAAATAGAATAATATTATTATATATAAAACAAAATAATATTTTATTATGACTTTATATAACTTGTTTAATAACAATTTCATGTTAATGTTACGTTTCGGGTAATATCTATTTTGTTTTTCATATAAGTTTTGACTTGTTATTCATTGTCCGGCTACTTAAGCCCTTATTTAATTATTTTAATAATGTAAAAAATTATTTAAATATCATATTTATTTAGTATATAAATATTTATACTAATATATAAAATATATAAATGTGAAATAGAATACACCATTTATGGAGACGGTAGGTCATACATACGTATGAATGTTGTTTCTATTTTATTGTCGTATTGAAATAAAGTAAGTAAATGATGTATATTTATATATATATTAAAATTAAAGTATAATTATTATTTCATATATATCATTTACATTTACTAAACCCATACTTAATACATTCCATTTAAATTTTGAATGAATCACATCATTTTGAGGAGTCGGTAGTTCACACATCCACAAATGAAGTCATCGTATTTACATAAAATGGAAATCATAAAGGTATGTTTTATATAATAATTAAAGAATCATAAATTCAACATAAATATCATATATATCATATATAAATAGTATATCCATCAAAATACTCATCTATGGGAGCTGGTAAATGAAAAACAAACGGCATCGTTTTGCAAGGCGGTAGTCTTCCATATACACGAACAATAATTTCATTACCCATTTGATGGAAGTGTGTTTAGGTATAGGTAGAATCACTAGAATAAAAAAATATAAGTATATTTTGTATACTTATGTTATTATATAATTATGTAATAATAAAAAACTTAATGGGTGGAGAAAGAAATAAAACATAAATTCACATTGAAGAACCTTACCTCTTTTTCGGGTAACTCCTTTTGGTTTCCACCAAAGGGATTCCTTGGTTAGAATTCCTTCCAAAACCGATGCCAAAGAGTAATGCGGGATCATAATTTCAATTTTTTTCACAACGCGCGTTTAACTTTTTAAAATCCCACCAACATTTTCGTACAATGAAATTGAAAATATATCTGTTTACTATATATATATATATCCAGTTTCTCCTTCATTCATCATTTTCAACATCTTCGATTCAATCAAGATTTCAATGCGACTTCAATCGTTAATTTGAACATGGTACATATTCTATTCATTTATTTTCTTTATTATTATTATCCTTCATTTCTAAAAAACTTGATTATCTTTCTTATAATGTTGATTCATTATCATTTCTAATTCATTATCATTTCTAAATACAAGTTATATGATGATAAAAAACATATTGTTTTGATGGAACCCCTAAAACCATTGAAATGTGTTTGAATTATTATGATTATTTTATTTCATTTGGTGTATATGATTTTAATTTATGTTTATCATGTTTTCTTTGAAACGAGTTGTATCAATCAAAACTTTGATAGGTTCAACTTCTGACGGCGATAACTTTTGATCTTTAACTCCATTTTAGGTCCACAACCCGTCAAATCAAAGCTTAGAAAATGATCTAGAAAATAGAAAAAAAATGCTTTTTGGCGTCGGTTTTTTTAAAACCGACGCCAAAAAGATTTTTTTTCATTTATGGCATCGGTTTTTTTAAATAACTGACGCCAAAACTATTTTTTTTTTATTTTTCGCGTCGGTTTTTATTAAAACTGATGCCAAAAAAGATATGACTTAGTTTTTTTGGAATCAGT
Source organism: Viscum album (assembly GCA_963277665.1). Taxonomy (NCBI): domain Eukaryota; kingdom Viridiplantae; phylum Streptophyta; class Magnoliopsida; order Santalales; family Viscaceae; genus Viscum; species Viscum album. Next base: position 1,418,462,473 of record OY728148.1, read on the forward strand.
TTTTTACAAAACCAATGCCAAAAAACAAATGTAATTCATTTTTTGCGTAGGTTTACAAAAACCGACGTAAAAATTCATATTTTTTACGTCGGCGACTTCAACGTCGGTTAAAAACCGACCTTGAAAATAAAAAAACAGATGTTAAAAACCATTTTTCTACTAGTGATATTCCATTATCTCATAGAATCTAGACACATATCTCTACTTCCACTGATGAATGACTTGACCATCATCCTTTAGAGGCTATAAGGGAGGAGGATCATATCTTTTACCCCATTCTAGAGTTATATCATCATATTATGATGTGGAATTCATATTTTTACTGGGATCATATTCCTACTTTAGCAAAATTTTACTAGCATATTCTGGAAACCATCCACAGGTGGGCTCATATTCCTACTAATAATAAAGAATCTCATCGGCATACTCTGGAAGCTTCTCAGTAGTGGGATCATATTACTACAACACCATATAGTTATCAAAATATTCTAAAATTCATCATAAATTAGGATCATATCCCTACACAACCTAAATAGGCGGGTCTTCATATTCCTACCATGACATAGATTGAGGCTCATATCCCTGACATGCTCAATACTAGTGTCCTTGTGGCATTTTTATGCATATCTAAAACACCTCGAGGGTTTTTCAACTGTTCAAACGAATAATAAGGCAATAATTACTATGATATTCCTCCTCATGGTAGTGTGGAAATGGATCGTATGTACTTTACTCCTAAAATTCACTATCATCAATCTCTCCATGGTGATATCCTCCTTGGATAAGGTAATCATCCCCTTTCTTGGACACCTTTTTATAGGTATGTGCTCAAAACACAGAAACCTTAATATAGAGAGGTGCTCCAAACACCAGGGTAAATCATATATAGTCCCCCATAAACTAATATAAACCCTTCACCACTTTCAGTAGGTGACCCAGAGAATCGAATTTTATGTTCTAACCAGGTGGAGTTATGTAAGTCTAATGAAGAGGAATATCACATGGACATATAGGGAGAGTTAGCTGGAAACAACCTCCCAACCATGTTCTATCCCCTCTCCAGTTATGACTATGAGATCCTATATGAGATATAGTAAGATTTCATGAATTTCATATGCCGAAATATGTGGGAAACTCATTAGTGATTAAAGTCTAGACACCTCCCTGTCCAAGATATGAGGGTCACATTCAGACCATCGATACACTTTATTACCACCTGAATATGTTTTCCATACCCATATCTCAGAACCCAGGAATGGAAGATCATTACAAACTCCAATTTAGTGTTTTTCTCTCTATTACAAAAACTCTTTGTTGACTGATTTCCAGATCCCCATTAGAAGTACATATATGGGGATGGAGGAAATATGGAGCATTGAACTTTGATATGTCTCCAGAACAGATGATCCCCCGGAATATATCATCCAGTAATGTCATAGACTCTAGTGAGATCAAGGGACTGGGTATCATGTGAGCCAGCTAATCACTACAATGGAATGCCCCCACTTTAATGATGTCAATACATAAATAACGAAGGGAGAGGGCCACAAATAGATATCTGAACTGGGACCCTCAAAACAATGGAAATGAAATTCAGACACGGAACCCAAAGTTTTAAAAAACCCTAAAACTTATCATAAAAATGACTCCTTATAGGGCTTTCATTACACCCAAATCATACACAAGAATAGATACACCAAATCAAATAGGTCTCAATATCAGCTACCATAGCGGTCGTCCATGAGAAAACCCAACCTACCAGACTGGGGAAATATTTACCACTAAATCCACCCCTTTCATCATCAATATCTGAGAGGATCTATGACATATAGGTATTAGCTACAAACCAACCCCATCGCACTAGTTTGGGGACATTTTTATCTCAATCTCCAACACCAAGTTCATCACACCCTGAGAGAGGCTTGGATAAATCAGTGGCGTTTTCAGATCAACCCCATCCCTTAGGGATGGGGGTATTTATATCTCAATTACTATCCCATGAGTCATAAAATCCTAAATTAGAATTATCAATTCCTCAACAACATGATCAAAAAAATACAAATAGATTCCTTAAATAGTCCTCAATCCACACTTCTGGGGGAATTTTCATCATCATCATCACTGCGGAGTGATTCATTCTTCTCCAGGTTGGTAGGTAAATATCAATGGTTAGTATCCCACATGTTCCTCCTTCCACAAGATGAACCTTTTCTAATCAGGGACCATTTGAAAAGTATGACTATAAACTCCCTCAATTTCACTACTCATATACTGATATGGGAGGAATATATGGAAAAGGAAATCAAACCACATAGAGTTTGTAATCCAAAAATGTCCAATATGTCCAAGGGTTAGAAAAAATATCATGATGCAGGTAGTTTAGAATCTCCATGTTTCATTAAGAGTAATGGGAAAACTACCACTACCCACTACACCTATTTGAATTTCATCATAGTCAACACAAAGGATAATATGGATCAATATGAAAATAAAGAGGTACGAAATACTGAGAGTATACCCTGATAGGAGGGTGATCTAGATACAATAACTAATGCTTAACATACATATAACTAGAGGAGAATACAAAACCTATAAAATCAAAATATTGATTTACTTCCTCTATGGTAGATCACTGCCAAGGATAAAGGGAAATAAGTGTTCATATTCAACTCATCACCCAGAAGAGATAAAATTCCTTCCATAGAGAAGCAGTTGGCACAATATCAGAGTGAGATACAAAATCTAATACAAATCAATAAGGAGATACTTAAAGTAAACATTCCCAATGGGTTTATTCTTCAGGATGAGATGAATATCCCTCCTTCAAAACATCATGAAAGAGATGATCAACCTATAATAGTGAAATATGAGCATCAGACTAACTCTGGATCCCGGAATCTAGTCTACATAAATGAGAAATTCAAAGATGATCACAACTTACCTCCATTACAGTGACAACCTATCCTCTTATAGGGTGATCATTCAATCTTAGCATGGATTGAAAATTAGTTGGAGATGAAAATTGGGCCACCTCATAAATACATACCTTCTCCCTATAGACGAGAGTTGTCTCATAAAGTAGTGCCTCTAAAACTAATTAATTCTATTGAGTCCCTGGATTCTTCAATGGAAGTCATATAAGGGATATTCACACAATTATATCCTAAGAATAATCCATATCCCAAATTATTGGATGACATTTTCCCCCACCCAATTTCGGAAATCCAACCTTCTCCACCTTTGAAGGTGTGAGAGACTCAGAAAATAATCTCACTAACTTTGGGTCCTAATGTGGTATGATGATGGGCCCTCGATATCAGTAGGAGGTGACCAGGCTGAGGAGTTTTGTACAGACTCGGATAGGTCCATACCTTGTTTGGTAGAACATCCTTTTAGTGGGATATGTTGTAGTATGCGAAGACATTCATTATTAATTACTTTAGTAGTTTAGCTCTAGGCTGAGAAAAACAATAATCTTTGACCTAAAAAATTGTAAGAAACAAGAAAATTAGAGGTTGTATGACTTCATAGAGAGATGGAAAAGTTTAAACTATTCACTCATCATCCCTCTACCATAGGATAATTTTTTGAAACTTTGTGATGAAAATATCAGGGATGAGTTGCAAACACCCCTTCTCTCGATGAAATATCTAAGTAGATTCCATTAAATTTCATAAATGAAAGAAAATTTAGAATGTTATATTCAGTAGATCTAAGATAAATTTCAGAACATTCCCTCAATGCAATGGAAAAGGCTCGGTAAGAAAAAATGTCCACTGTTACCCTCAAACCAGTAGCAGTTCCCATTCAAGCACATAAGAAGGTCTCGAACCGTCCAACACCTCCTATCGAGCGGTAGTAGCAACAAAACCACCCTAGGATATGATTGAAAAGAGATTAGGGTTTCCTAGTATTTTAGATATGGATGAGTAAATAATAATCCTTATTAAATGAGTAGGTACTTGGTTAATTCCTTGCATCCATGGAAAATAACCTACTCAATCTACACATCCTAGGAAGCCCAATGAGGTTGGCCTCACTGATCATCCTAACTAATTCCCTTTCCCTAAAAGTTTGGGTCACACCATCCAACATTTATTAATCTTAAAAGATGTCCTCTAAATCATATTGAATTCTGGATGGGTGATATTAGAGAACTCCCAAGCATAGGTTATTTGTGTGGTCGCCGCCTAGTCAGAAGAATAGGGTGATTGCAAAACAATTCTGGCTAGGTGTGGGAAGAAGTTTGACAACTAGATGACTTGAAAGATAGTCAACCTAGATCATTCCACCCAAATAGAATAGCTTCATAGACCCATAATGGTTATTTCAACTATGGAGGTTAAATAAAATATGCCTCTTTGAGGTGGACAGATCCATCATATATAAGAATAAATAGAATGGGAAGAGTCATATTCAGCTCTTACGCAAGCTCTAACTCTTGTAGACTTATTTCCTATAACATTTGAACAATGTGAATAACCCCAAAAAATGGAACCCTAATAAGAAAAATAGATCATATTTGGTTCTTCTAATTTAATACACTTGGAATACCCCTTCAATAAAGAGGAATATGCCTCTGAGTATGATTTCTTCATATCGAACTAGGGAGCTAGAGGCTATAGGTGCAGGAGCTGACGATACAGGTCATAGCACGGGCATGGTCAGACCCAATATCTCAGTCACATCCCCATAGAGTACATATATGTAGATGAGGACCATGGGAAATCACTTCAGCAACCCAAAAAGAGACATGTAGGTGTCCTAGAACCCTCTAGCAGTTGTCTACACCCAGTTGTCTTAAATGAAAGTTTGGTAGGGGTATGATCTTATGATCATCCCATACAATGGGTAAGGATAATGTAACCTAAACCACTAGTTTTAGATGATACCTCAATCTCTTAACAATAACCAGGATTACCTACCTCAAATATCTCAACTCTAGAACTGCAAATTAAAGAGAAACCCCTCCTTGGGAAGCACCGACCTCTGGCCCAAATGTATGACATTTTTGAAATATATGGTGGTTGTCCCAAACAAACTCTCAATCCTAGATGTGATCTATATTTAAAAATAACTCACATATGAACTCATTAAATCCTTCTAGAGTCTATAGGAATTTGAGAAATAATTCTCAACAATTGAGGTATATCAAGTGAAGATAATTCCATCAGAATTTCATATCTCTGTATTGTTCATAGATTAGGGTATGGTAGAGTTCATAAAAAGATATATTCAGCCCTATATGTTTCATTAAGGTTCAATAATTTCAAAATCCAAATGGATCTGATTGAAAATTGTTTCGAAATCGATCTCATACCAATTCAGACCCTTCGATCTTTGGGATATAGTGAGGGAGATTTATCTCTCACAAATCTGACCATTCAAGGGTATGATAAGAGTGGGTAAAGACCTCTCAAGAAGATAAATATCAAGGCTCAATTTGGAGATCTCACAAATAATTTTGATCTCATGTTTATCCAGTAATACACTTCATATAATGCCTTACTCATGATCCCTTGTCTTCACATCCATGTGGAGGTAGCATAAAAAAATCATAAATTATTGAAATACCCCATCAATGGGAAGGAGATAATAATAATGGTGATAGTAACACCTTAAAGTCTTAATAATACATATATTCTGAGGTATGTTTCTATAAAAGGATAGAAAACAACCAATTCTGGATGATGATATATATATTGCAGCCCCCCAATGGCTTGGGAACCACCCCTTTAATTCCCTAGATTATGATAGATAGAAACTTTATGCCACCCATAAGACTAATTAAGGTATTAGAGTTAATCCTAGATGTAAAAGCTCCTTAATTCCCTAGTAATAGTGTAAAGTGGAGAAATTATCTCCAGAATCACTCTACAATGACTCTGGAAGTAGGGGGAAGCAATTTCTCTTCTAATGGACTCTCTCATACCGAAAATCATAGATATTCCCTCAGAATACCTACCATATTTTGAAATTAATCTATAGACTCATGGGTGGAAGAATAATAGGATGACTTCAGGACCACCCCCCCCCTGTATTTGAGGAAGGAATCTCCACCACCATTGATGAACTTAGGGAGGTAAATCTGGGAATATAAAGACTTGGGGCCTACATTGATCAGTGCCTCCATGACTCCTGAAGATAAATTGATGTAAATCACATTTATAAATCAAAATCAATATGTGTTCACTTGGAATTATACAAAAATTTACAAACTAAACCCCAATGTGTCCACACACCATCTAGGATTACCCGATTACCATCAAGGTTTCAATCAAGTGGATGGGATGATACACCCCTCTCATGATACTGATATAGAGTTGAAGTTTTAAAATTGATAAAATTCATTTTTTCAGGAAGTGAAATATCCATGATGTATCACCAAAATCATCCCTGTCAAGAAAAATAATGGGAAGATTATGGCTTGAATCGATTTCAATGACCTTAATCAATACTTCCCAAAAGCTAACATCCCATTTTTTATCATAGAACTATTTATTGATGCAACTAATAGCTTTGAATCCCTTTCCTTCAAGTATAGGTATTCAGATTATAATCAAATAAATATGTCCCCTAAAGATGATGAATCCACCGCCTTCAGAGCACCTTAGAGAAAATTATAATATCAGGTCATGACCTTTGGATTAAAGAACTCTAGTTCTACTTATCAATGTGCTATGAATTATGTCTTTAATACCTTCTTGGGATGAATAGTATAATTTTATGTTGATGACCATGTGGTCAAATCTTGATAGCGAAGTGATCAATTCACATACCTTAAAAAATTCTTCAACAAGTAATGGTATCATAGTTTAAATATGAATCTGTTGAAGTGTTCTTTTTGGGTAACATTAGAGAAATTCATTATATTTATAGTACTCCACCATAGCATTGAGGTTTTCCCCAAAAAGATTAGTATAATTTTGTAAATTTCACCCCCTCATAATTTTAAATAACTAAGGGGGATCCAAGGGAACCACACATACATTCAGAATTTTATATGAAACATGGCTAGAAAATATCTCCTCTTCCCCAAGCTAATGAATAAGGGAGTCACCAACAAATAGAATGAGGACTTCCATGAATCATTTAAGAGCCTCAAGAAGTACCTTCTGCACCCACCGGTCCAGATTCCACCAATATAAAGATATCCACTCATCATATATGTCACTACCATGGAATGAGAACTTGGCACTCTCCACACACAAAAAAATGATGTGGGAAATGAGAATAGTCTCTACTACCTCAGTCGAATGATTCTAGGAACTGAAACCCAATATTAGGATATCGAGAAGAATTGACTCACACTCATATTTGTATTGAAAAGGTTGAGGCATTACTTATAGCACCCTAAATTACAATTGGTCTCTCATATTTATCCACTCAAGAACATCCTTTTTTCCCTATGTTGATCAAGCATTTGGACCAATGGGTAGTTATTCTACAAGAGCATGACATTAAATTCCTATCATGGAATACAGTGAAAGGGAAGGACTTGACTGATTTTCTTATTGAACATCCCACCCTAAAAATTACACAAGTGGACACAAAACTCCAAGATGAGGATGTTTTATATTCCCATGATACTCTTCAAACAAGGGATATGTATTTTTATGGAACCTCTCGAAGTCTAATCGACAAGAGACTGGGAAAACCAAAACTGAACTAGTTTTCTTTAGGGATTGTATTTGTTTCTCTTGATGAAGAAATTTTTCCAAACTCTTTCTCACTATTTGAATTATGAAAGAATAATGTGACCAAATACTAATCCATAATATATGGCTTTGAACTAGATGTATAGTTATAGATATCCTACCTAAACATCAAAGGGGGTTTGGATCAGGTGATAAATAAAATAAATCATGGATATTATATCAAAAAGGAATAATTAACCCCCCTCAAAAGCTATGTTAGATGAATAATGGTAGAGTTACCTTTTGAACCCATATTGCATCATGTCCCCTGAACATAGAATTCTTATGCCGATGAAATAGATAATGTAGCTATAGTTTTGGTAGACCCAGGTAGGAAGGAAGTAGTCTTCTGCATCACACATTGAATGATGGTATAATTGACCATCATTTATGACATTGAGTCGATCAATTAGATCAACACCTACCTAAATCATGATGAACTGATATCCACGCCTGGATGGATGGAGCCCTTAATTGATTATCTCCAAAATGGGACTATCTAGACAGATCGATATGAATGGGAACAGTCTTAGCACCGAGTAGAAAACTTTACCCTTCGAGATGGTCCAAATGAGAAAAAAACCATCTACATGAGAGTCTTCGATGGAATACTCCTCATATGAATAGCAGAAAGATAGATTCTCACCATCATGGATGAAATACATACAGGATATTGCATCACTCGTCAATCTGGGACTAGACACCCCCACCAAATCATTTTTCTAGGATACTAAGGAAAAACAATAATACAGGACTGTGTGGAATTCACTAGAAAATTTCATGCATGCCAAATTCATGTAAAAATCATCCTTCAATCCCTAGAATTTCTATATATAGCTAAATATTCTAGTCCCTTTATCATGTGGGGAATGGATATTATAGGTCCATATCACCCATCCATGGATAATAAATTTAAGTATATCCTTACTTATACAAACTTATTTTCTAAGTGGGAAAAGGAAATACTCCTCAAGGAATTTGGGATAAAGAATATACTAAACTTCATGAAGTACTATATCATCACCAAATTTTGAGTCCCTCGCGTGATATTGATGGATAATGGAACCATGTTCTACTAAGTTGAATAAATTATACCAGTAGTGAAACATCGATTCCAACCATTAATCTTGTTATCATGCTACGAAAAATGGGAAAATATAGGCCTTCAATAAAACTCTATCAAATATATTAAACAATATGGTGAGTAAGGATAATAATCCATAGTCAAACAAGACCCTCTATGCTCTATGGTCCTACTGTATCACTAGGTGTACTCCTATATGTGAAACTCCATATTAATTAGTGTATGGAACCAAGTCATTGTTTCCAATAGAAGTATAATTTCATTCACTTCAAGTAGTTATCTATGGAAAACTCTTAGATGATGAGTAGTCACAAAAGTAGTTGGATTAATTAGATAAACTAAATGAGAAAATGTTGGGTTCACTACACAACTTCAAATTCCATTATAATTGTATCACATGATCCTTTAATAAAAAGGTTCACCTCTATTTGTTTCTTTAAGTAGAATCGGTATTGGCTCTCAAAAACACAATTATACTAGGAAAGAAACCACCAAATCTAGAACCCAAATGGGCAAGACCTGATATCGTACATAAGTTCTATCATAATAGATCTTACTCACTGGACACAGTGTATAGGGAATGCATTGTGTCTCCCTATAATGTGAGGTTTCATAAGAAATGCTTTATATAGATTCCATAAAGAATTATTTTCTTCTTGGTTTCATGATGTTAACGAGTATAAATATATCCTGGACACATGAAGTTAAACTATATGGAAGAGGTCCTAGAAGCAAGTCTTTAGACTATACAGCATCTCATGTCCTAGTGACATGATATTAAACTTCATAAATACATCATAACCACGTGACATTAAACTATACAGAAGATGTCCTTGAAGAAAGTATTTAAACTGTATAGTGTCTCACATATAGGTCACATGACATTAAACTGAATGATATGTCGTTATCGAATTACTTTAAACTACATGGGAAGCATCATCTCACCAATGATTCACTGCACACAAGATAGATCTATGAAAAATAGAAAGGAACTTCTCCCATCCGTGTGAAAGATTCAAATCCACATAGAGAATATCTCCATCCAATAACTATGTGTGGATTGATTCCTTCCATCATAGGATATGTATTGGAACCTAGATCCCAAATCCTAGGTTTATCCATAATATATCCATCCTAGTAACAAGACCTTGGACTATGCAATAATGATCAAGCCTTTTTTTACAAGATAACCTCCATCATTACCACATGATGTTAAACTGCATGGATGACGTCCATGCCAAATGACGTTAAACTACATGGTTTTTCAATAACTATAGGTGGCTTTATTCCTACCATTATAGTCTAAGTAGTGTCAATCATATATCCATTCTTAGGTCTAACCTCGATTTTTCATTTTTTACCTCGAGTCACCTTTATCCTTACTGCATGATGTTAAATTATGAGGATGATGTACTTTTCTTATGACACTATAATGTGTAGTTTTATAGAACTACATATGGCTTGATTCTCATTCTAATGAGATATATAGATATGACTAGATCTTATATATTTTCCAAACCACCACATGATATAAAGTGACCATATCCTTGACTTTAATCGCCTCTATGTGGTGAGAGAAACCTTTTCCATTCCTTGTTTATCACACCAAGAATAGATAACATGGGATTAGAAATATTAGTAAAGGCTTACTCACATGATCATGACATGTCAGTTCATGAAAGGGTTATCATGGTCCTAGATGCAAGACCTTAAAATGAACACCATGAGTCTTTACTACATGATGTTAAACTACATAGTGGATGTCCCTTGTAATACATAAAATTGTGCATTACCATGAATCTCATCTGAGAGGACCACTATCCTTGTTGTTGGTCTCCCACCATACCTCCATTAAAGAAATATATATGGATTGATTCTTGTCATTGTAGGATATACAATGACACCCATATCTCTAGTCTTAATTCCATCAGTAATATTTCCTTTTCACTTTGGGTAACCTATGTCCTTAGTGCATGGTGTTAAACTACATGGTTTCTTAATAACTATGTGTGATTTCATTCCTATAATTACAAGATACATAATGATGACTGGATCTCCAATCTTAGGTCCAGCTACAATAATAAATGGGGATAATTCCTTCTTCTGTATATGGGTCAGACCTGTATGGAGAGTTTCCCATTCAAGAACTACAAATGTCTTGATTCCTATCATCATAGGATACATAGTGATGTCTAGATCTCCAATCTTGGGTTTAGCTACAAAAATGAATGGGAATAATTCCCCCTATTCATATGGGTCATACCTACATGGAAAGTTTCCCATTCAAGAACTATGTGTGGATTGATTCATAGAATCATACGATATGTAGTGATGCCTAGAAATCTAATCCTAGGTCTAGCTATAACAATCAATAGGAATAATATCCCCCTCTACAAATTGGTCAGACCTACGTTGAGAGTTTCCCATTCAATAACTATGTGTTTCTTGATTCCTATTACTATAGGATACATAGTGATGCCTTGATCTCCAATCCTTGGTCTAGCTGCAACATAAAAAAATTCACCCCCAACTTCATATGGGCTCGACCTATCCAGTGAATTTCCTAGTCACGTGAAGTTAAAATACATGACAAAAGGCATTCACATTGAATGGATCATAAAGCAGTATATACCTCTTTTTAAAATATTTATGAGTAATAAAAGATCATTATGCCTATAAATGATCCATATTTATATATATATTTCTTGAGAGTGAAAGATATATGTGCAATAAGGGTTCTGGCATATGGATACCCACAAATAGGAATGTTCATGGATAAAATATGATCCCTACTTCTAAATTCTCTCAATCAGTGCAAAGTGTCCCAAAGGATATCTTGTATAATTTTTACATTAGTTCACACATCCTTGATGTATGAAGTTAAACTACAAGTAAAGGAAAACATATTTGTATCATGAAATTAAACTACAAAAATAAACTCTCACCACTACATGATGTTAAAATGTTCAGGCCATCACCCATAGTTGTTTCTTTTCAAATGATCACAAGATCCTCACCCAGTTAAACCATAGAATGGGGTTCTTCTATCATATTTATAATAACCCCAACAAATAAATCACACTTCATGTCTCGAGTTCCTTAGGTTTCCACAAACCTATCATGTCCCTTGGAAAGAAAACAATATCTCTCTTTTTGAACATGCTATTAACTCATAATGGATTTGACCTACCAACCAGAGACACCTTGGCCTTATATGAAGGGATTTCTAATCCATTTGATCCTGAGATCACTATATTTGAACTTAACACCTTAGGGTGGTCTGGTCCATCCCCAACATGATTGTCCCATATCATTACTCGTGTCCTGAGAACCTCAATCCATGATTTACAACATTTTTTATACCTCTCATAATGATTTTGGGGTAATTTTGACCATGTGTATCATAATTAGGTTAGTGTGAAACATTACCCTCATCCTAGGTACATGTGTGTCATGACCTTAAACTACATGCACTTTATTCAAAGTTATATGACCTTAAACTTTAGCATTTGATGCTTCAAATCACAAGACCTAAAACTACTAGTAAAAGATACATAAAACTTGTCGGTATGAAACCTCACAAAGGGAATCCTGAGAAAGATTCAAGTCTCTACTCACTAACATCTTCATCTACAGAGTTTAGGAAAAAGTTAAAGTGTAAATAAATAAACAAGGAATAAAGATCACAGGGCCCACTTTGTGTCCCTAGTAAAAGTTGAACCATGACCGTTTGACTCACTAGTTTATAAAAAAAATAGAGTAATGATTTTTAATATCTCCTCACCATGATGATGTGTTCAGTATGTTATGAAACAACCCTTAGGGTTCTTAAACCCTTCTTGAATATTAAATTTTCCAAAAATCAAGCATCATGATTTGAAAACCTAGGGTCACCACAAACCTTCCAAGTCCCTTGGAAAATGATACAAAAATTCAAGAGACCCTTTAATTGACTATGTATGTATGCCTATCGATCCTACATATGAGATCTTGGATGTCAACCAAATTCATCATTACCTTAAAAATGTTCTTTCCAATCCTTATGAGACCTGACGTCATTGTGGTAGAATTCAGCACCTTGGGGTATTTTGGGTCATCCCTAGAATGATTTTCCCATATCATCCTCATGATCTGATAACTTTATACCATGATTTATAATCCCCATAACCAGATTATTCAAGTTTATTTGACATACTCAATGTTATGTCATTATGTTTTATACCACTTATCAAAGTAGGGATGAGACACTCCATTCCCAAACCTTTTGATATACTACATCCTGTGACTCGAAACCACAAGTCATAGGGCTTGATCTTCCCAACCCAAGGCCTAAACTACCCTAGGGTGCTAGAACCCTACCTAGATAGCGTTATCTCTACTTCCTACTTCATCATCCAGACATTTTAGTCTTTTCAAATCTTCCAAGTCCCTTAGAAAAGAGTGGGGACACCTCTATTTGACCATAATATTGATGCATAAGGTCATTGAACTACCAACTAGAGGAATCTCCTCCTTTCAGGAAAGGAAATCCAATCCTCATGAGCCTTGATTACATTGTGGAAAAACCCATCACCTTTGGGTTTTATAGGTCATCCTTAGAATGTCTACCCCATTACATTTTCATTGACTTTAACTTTTAGGTTGTGACTTACTCAACCCATACTCCAACTATCCAGGTGGACTTAGCTTCCCTAAAATTTCATATTCCCCAATACAATATCCAAAAAAAATCATAACCCTTGGAAAAGAGTAGGGAAACCTCTGTTTGTCCATGATAATAATGCATAAGGGATCTGACCTTCCAACTAGAGTCATATCATCCTTATATGAAAGGAACTACAATCCTAGTGAGCCCCAGCAACACCATGATAGAACTCATCAACTTAGGTTATTTTGGGTCATCCCTAGAATGTCTTCCCATATTATATATTCATCAATAATGTCCTAGTATAAAGACTTCAAACTGCATAGATTATTTATGTCCTTACCTCGTGATGTTAAATTACATGAATGATGACAATATAATATGATTTTAAACTTCACGGTAGATGTCCTTGCCAAAAAATGTTAAACTGCATAGAAAATTTCTTTACAGCATGATGTTAAATAGCATGGAAGGCATCCTCACTGAATTATGTTAAACTTCATAGCATATGTCCTTACCACATGACAATAAAATGTATGGAGAATATTAATTCATGAATGGTATATTACCATCAGTAGAAATTCCTATCTAGAAGACTCAAAATTTTCAGCAATAGAAAGTCTAAGAAATAAGAATCTAAACTACCAGTAGTATAAATTCTGAACAATAAGACTCAAAACGACTATAAATAGAAGTTCTTAGCTGGAAAAAATTAAAATATATCACAATAATTGTCAATTTTTCAAGAAACCAAAGCAACCAACTGAAAGATATGTAATTCTTTCTTGGTTGAAAAACTAAAAAGAGAATCCTGTGGAAAATTTTGAGTCTCTTGTTTCTGAGAATGCACTTTTCATACTCTAGGAAATATTAACCACTCAAAAAATGGAAAGTGAACAAAACGTTTCAAGTAAAAAATACATAAGATGGAGATCATAGAAAAATTTGAGTCTAGACTTGATAAGCCTTCCCATATATAAATCTTAGGAAAAAATTATGTAAATATGAATAAAACGATATAAATATTATAGGGATCATCATTTTTTATACAAAAATTCATTTTATGCTCTCTAATTACATTAACTTCAGCAAATGATATAGAATTATTCACATGAGATGTATATTTTACCAAAATTATCCATTTTTGAATTAGTTAATATCAAGACAATTGAAATAGATACATCAAGGAGGAATATCATGTCAGTAGGAAATTATGGTTATTTCTCAAGAAAAATCTATTGTGATTTAAACATTCAAATCCAAGCATCCATGTTTACTTAATATTAAATAAAGGATGGGTATCATTAATGATCTATGAAGCATCAAATAAATAAAAATTTCATGAACATTATGAATAAAAGAAACATAGGTAACTATATGCAAATTTAAAGAAGATTCATTCATTGATAAGGTGAAAAAAAAAAAGAGGAATCGCCACATTTTAGAGCCTCTCTAAGAATTACATCAAAGTAGAAACATTGGTAATCAGACTAAAGTAAGATTTTATCAGCTAAATTTTCCAAAATCCACCAGAGTCTGGTGAGAAATATCAATGGAATACTGAAGTTTTTTCTCATTTCCTCCACCATTGTCACCTTAGGAAGAATATTCTCAACAAAATAATACAACTCATCAACTCCTTTTTGAATATTCACCACTAGATATATTTACATCATAATATGGGATCTGGTGAAAATTTCATGCACTTCATACTCTTCTATTTATACACTTAAGAGGTCTATATGATCATGTAGTTTAGATATTTTGTGGAATCTCTGATCAAGCGCCTCTAACGCTTCCCGTGGTGATTAGGCCAAATAACCTTTATAATAAAAACTATGTAGGCCCTTCTCTCTATCAAATAGTTTTTTTGGGTTAGGATGGTTTACAGTATGATTTCATATAATGTTTTTTAATCAGAGCCACCTGCCCCAAAATCATAAAAGATATGGAAAAGGTTCTCCTCTTAGTCACAAAACATTTCATTAGGATTCTTAGTGATCAAGGTGTGAATATTTTGTTATATTATCCTATGTCGTTCTTGGTCCTCTACAACTATTGGGGTAGGTACTTCAGAAGGGGGAATGGTTGGATGAGCTAAAAAAGAAGTAATAGAGGAAGTATCATGTGCTCTTCTCTCAAATTATGCATTGTATGTCAATCATATTAAAGGCCCATATTCCTCAATAAATTCCCCCACATTGAGGGGATGTTCATTGCTTTTATGAGGATACTTCCCCAATGGCTCACCCAAATCTTGAATCACCTCCATTGTTGTTGTAGATAAGGGGGTTGGGGAATCACATGGTTTTTAAACCTGAAGGGACAATATATCCATCCCTCCACCCATTTAGTCTTCAACTTAAGCCTGGTCATAATTGTAAGATAGGAATATAGGGGTTCCAATAGGCGGAAGGATAATCTTTTCATTTTTGTCCTTTCACTCCAATATAATCCAAAATTGGTGGATAATCTTGGGATGTCATTCTACACACATGCAATATTGTGGTAGGGGAGAAACCATTTGAATTGAACTAAATTGGAAGGAGAACTGATAGAGGGTGTATGTTTTAAAAAAAATCATCTCTCCTACATGGGATGTGAGAACCTCATACCAAAGATAGATTTTTTATGACAGTTCAGCAAGAGAGTCGTCTCCATTATCAAAAATTGGCCTGGTTGGTGCAAGATAATGCATAAAGTTGAAGTGATCATACCAAATCATAATTCCAATGACCTCATAAAATCCTATCAACTTCACCTCAACCCCATAAATATTCAATAACCTAGGATAGAATGAGGCATCAGAGATCTTCATTTTGTAATAGTATTTATAGTAGTAGAAATTTTCCCCTAACTTTCCAAATAAAAACTGGAAAGGGACATTGATCCTATATGGAATGTTTCTATCTTTAATATAGACTAGGAGTTAGTAGAGGCAAGCTAGAGTTAGTATAGCTAAATTAAGGGGACACCCCTCTTCTGATCAAGCTGTCATCACCAGCGTGCTCACTCAAATTCCTATACGATCATCCCCTGTTGGGACAATCCATTTTCTCAATAACATGGCTAAGAAACCATTCAGCCTGAGACTCGGGGATATTTCTAGTCTCACCCAGTAACCCCATATGGAATACTCCCCATCCTCAATGGTTTCCCAATGCGATCTTATACTGTCATGGACCTACCAAGAAGGGCACCAGTGAGAGAGTATAGCAGTCAGCCGAGCTCTTCAAAGGAAAAGAAAGATGTTGACCCAATACTTAAAGGAAATGATTGGGTGTGCATTCATATCCTTACTTAACTTATCCTTCAAAATGTTAAGCATTTCCTTTTCCAAGACTAGAGTTTTGTATAGGGCTATCCCAGACATTCGTTGAAGGAATGAACTCACCGCACATCTCCCCAAGTGAAGATATCCCACCCAATTGGTAAATTTCCCGTAGGATGATCCCTACCTCACCATGGTATATATTAAAGGAATTATTTCTCAGGCACCAATGTCTAATTGGTTCTTTAAGAAGATTTGATTGATGGTAGATGATGAACTGAGAAATTCATACTACCTCATAAATGTTAATATCATATTATTGATTAGAAAATTATGAGTCATTCTATCTAACCCAAAATGGTTTCATTCATTAATCATAAAAGTGGTCACTAGGTTTTAGGTCCCATTTCAAGATCCATCCTCTTCACTAATCATTTATAGAGGATACAAATATGATCTAATAACTTTGAGCAATGGGTTAGTGGTAAAATAACAACCATTCGGACCCTAAGGAGAGTTCACCAACATGTGGGACAACCCATGGGATTATACCATGACCAATCAACTACCTTAGAAAATATTATTTTGAACATAATCTAGGGAAGATAACAACCATAAAGATGGAAGGTTGTAGTCAAGATAGGGAATGAAAAAATATCCCAACAACCCAAATTCATATAAAGGAATCTGGTATGATAAGGCATACATCAAAAGTTTAGATAGGATAAGCCTATTCAAAACCTCATTGTTAGATCTCAAGAGATATCAAGGTTCATTGTTATGATTTTCAGTAATAATGTCCCTCTAGTTATCCATGGTGGAATATGTACAGGAACTAGAAATTTTCTGTATGAAACAAAGAACAC
The DNA here is from genome assembly GCA_963277665.1 of Viscum album. Classification (NCBI taxonomy): domain Eukaryota; kingdom Viridiplantae; phylum Streptophyta; class Magnoliopsida; order Santalales; family Viscaceae; genus Viscum; species Viscum album. Next base: position 1,418,480,036 of record OY728148.1, read on the forward strand.
ATGTAAGAAAAAAGAAAAATCCCATCAAAGGAAATGCATGACTCCAATAGCATCAAGAGAATTGGATAAACCATGAATGGATTCACAATCATAAGACCTAGTACATGTCTCATGAACCACATGGACCATGGTGATCTCATGAATTGCATGAACCACATATCATCTCTCTATTGCACGACCTATCATAATGGTCTCATGAACCACATAATAATTCAGTGATCACATGACCAAACCAGCAGATTATTCAAAGCTTACTAGACACCCATACAACCAAAGTCTTGGGTCAAGGTTCAATAAATTAAAAAGATTTGATTCATGATTCATCTGAACAAGTCCTGAGATAGAGTTGTCACGTAGTGAAAGCATGCAACTAGATCTTTTAAAATAATATTGTGGTTAGTTCTTGCTAAGCAATATTGCAATCATGTTCCCATGGAGAGGTATTTCAAATGGGATCTTGTGATGAGGTATTGTGGAGGGATCATGTGGTAGAAGCAATCATAAGAGCACTGGAGATTTGAGTTCACTGGTTAAATGATCCTCCCCTCACCTCCCTATTTATAGTGCACTCTGAGGAATACCAAAGGTCACCCGGGAGACCAAATGTCACCCAAGACACTGATCAGTGACATAGCCAAGTACTGAGGTGGGCATTTACTTTCCTCAAAATCCGGCCCTTTTTCCTACGGACATCTCTCCTGAGGGAGGTCATTTTTTAATGCATTCTAAATGAGAATCAGTAAATCAATAAGGGAATAAATACCTAAAATATGGGTATTATTTTCTCTTCAAAATAAAGGAAGGGTAGGAGATTGAATCATTTGGTTTTCATAACCTTCATAAAGACACATTATCCCATGACCTTTATAATTTCACGTGAATGGATCAGGCACAGTGCATGATCTGTTGATAATCACATGAATCCCCTTTTGACAAGCTATCATGTACTTGTGATGGAATCCTAAAAAGTGATGATGATAATATAGAGGCTTATATATTATTTCCTCTCATCATGCATCTTTTCAACCAATGTATTCTTGATAATCATTCAAAACTCCCTAATAAAATAAATTTATAGAAAGGAAGAAGCCTCATGAGAACGAGATTTACGTTGATCTTCATGTGATGTTCTCATGAAATCCACAAGACCTCATGAATACCCTAGTCATATTTTGACCTTTCTGCATGAGAGTGTTTTGTCATTACACCTCCATTATACGAAGGACCATGATATTTTCCTTTGATTATGTGATACCCCTTTGAAATTGAAGGATTATTCATGATAATGCTCGCACAACATCATGAGGACCAATATTGATCACATGACACATCACATAAAAAGAGGTTGATTATCCTAAAAAATGATCGAATGACATCACAATATCTCCTATCCTTGTAAAATAATTAATGAAATAAAAGGTGAAAAATCATAATCTTATCGCAAGGGGAAGATATGTTAACCTCCATTAAAAGGGGGATTAAACACATCGGGTAATCACCATTGATCATGAGAATCCCCCTCAATAATTCATAATGTTATTGTGAGGTCCCCTTGATAGTCATCCTTTGTCTCATAAATTTTCCCTTAACAAGCCACCTTTTTCTCACAAAAAACCCTAGACAAGTCATCTTCAATCATACACAAGCCTTTCATGGGCGTCCTGATCTTGAGAAGACTCTTATACATGTCAGTGTAACATTTTCAAGTCCCTTTGATAGGTCAAAATGGTTATGATAAATCCCTTTTATAATCCAGGTTCCAATAAACATGGTGATGTAGGAACATTCTCGCAATCGCTGATCATCATGTGATGCCATGGATAAACCATGGTAGGATCATGGGAAACGTGTGAAATAAGAATCCCTCTACCAAATATAGTTAATATTTTTGAGTTACATGACATGTAAGGTGGTGTATAGTTGGGGTATAGTTTCCTAAAAATCCATCCCCCTCAACACAAAACACACACACAATGGGTGACTGCTACACGGGAGTGCAGGAGAAAACTTCTCGAAGTGGAAGCTCATGTTATCATAAAGGTATTCTGTCAGGTAAAATTTGGGTAATGACATAAGGGATAATATGGAATTAATATGTGATTTGTGTGATCACTCTGTAGATCACACAAATTAATTTTAGTGTTTTATTCAGATTATGTGAAGAAGGTCCCACTTGTCGATCGGGCCACATGAAACTTAAAATAAGTTAACACTGGAAAAACCCTAAGAAACGTATGCAATAAAGGATAGAAAAAATACTAAAAAGGTAAGGTATAATTATGTGAATAATTATACACGGATATTAATTCACTTCACATGACCTACTTAGATCATGTGATAGCACCAGGACATCTCTCATGAGTCATGTGACACTCTCTCAACATGCCATTTGGATTATGTGATGTCCCTTGGACTTGTCAAGTAAGTCATATGACACACACCAATAATTTCATAAAATTATATAATTTAGAAACCCAATAATTTACAATATATTTATTTTAGAATAAATTTAATTTTTTCAATTGTTTGCAAAACATGCAATATAGAGTTAGTTTGCAATGCATGCAACACCCAATTTAAACAAAACACTATTTAGTCAGGTTTTGCACATTCAATTAAATTTTAACACTTTTAGAGAATTAATATTGTAAATTTATATTTTATATATACAAGAAAATATTTTTACATTCTTCCAATAAGTTTTATAGTCATAAGATAAAAATAAACCCAATTTTACCCATAAAAACCTATATTTTTATAAAAGTGGTTTTACCTCCTTTTAATCATGTACCTATTTTAAATATTAATTTTGGAACTTGTATAAATTTAGTATAAAAAAATAAACTCCATTTTTAAATTTAAATATCAAAAATAGGTCAGGGTTAATTTTTTTCATTTTTTTGTGATGTTTCATTTTTTGATGAATAGTGAAAAATACTGAATTTTAATTCAAAACTACTTTTTCATCTAATTTATTTATAAGGTTAAATTATATTTTTTATTGTTTTTAAAGTTTATTTAGATAAATTATAAATAAATTAATCCAATTTATTTAATTTTAATCAATTTCACTTTAAAATTGAAGATAAAAATATAGCAAACTTTTGAACATTTTATTTTAAAAACTCGATTTGTCGTCATGTTTGCGGGATTAAATTTAAATTAATTTATGCCACTTTTAAGATTTTAATTTGTAAAAATGGATTCTATATTTAAAATAAGAATAATTTCTAATTTCTAATAAGTTAAAAAAATTACCAAAAAAAATAGTGAAAGTAATTAAAATTAATTACATTGATTAAGAGAAAAATTAGCTTAACAAGGTACTTAACCTTAAACTCAAAGGCCAAAATGACCTAGAAACTTGTAAAAAATCCATTTTGTGGAAATATTTCGTCCATATACTCCCATTTATATAATTTTATATATTATTTTATCCAATTTACATGGGAAAAATGTGGGTGGAATTTCCTTTTCCAAAATTAATAAGAATGTCACTCCTCACCCACTCTAAAAAAGGCACTCACCCCTCCCATTTATTCACACATATAAAGCCCTTTTTATCATACAAAATCTGATTAAATAATTTTGCAACATCCCTCCACTCAACCTATAATCCTAAAATTGGGAATAAATCCAACAAAGGAATTCATTTGGAAAAAACCAAAAGAAGTTACCCAAAGACGAGGTAACATTATTCAACGCTCACTTTTATTTTATTTCCTTATCCGCCCCATAAAATATTATTATTGAAATATTATATAATAACCTAATTATCCTAAATATAAATATATATTTTTATTATATGGGTTATTTCTATGCTTACACACACTTCCATCTAGTTTGTAATGAACGTACCGTTCGTGTGTATGGCGAATTACCACCTCACGAAACAATGATTGTTCGTTCTTCCTTTACCACTTCTCATGGTGGGAAATATGATGTAAATACTATTTTTATATGCTATATATGATATTTAAATTTTCTTTATACTTTTTTAATTCTTATATAACACATACCTTCATGTGTCCCATTTTTTGGGGATACGATAACTTCGTTTGTGGTAATGTGGACTACCACCTCCTCAAAGCGATGTGATTCATTCACGCTATACAGGGAATATATTAGGGATAGTTTTAAATAAAAATATGTGACATATATAAAATAAATATTATATAGGAATTATAATATATATATATCATTTAATTTTCATTATTTTAATATGGCAAAGAGATGGAAGTAGTGTTCATGCGTACGTACAGTTCACTGTCTCCATGAACAGTGAATTTCATTTATTATCTCCAAATAATATGGATTATTATAAATAAATATATATTGGATATATATGGTATTTAAATTATTTATTAAACTCTATATATTATGAAATCATGATATAATGAATAGTAATAATAAGTAACAAGTCAAAACATGCTCGAAAAACTAGGTAATTAACACTCAAAATATTGAAAATAATGAAAGATTGTTAACAAATGGGCAATAAAATATTATAATTTGATAATATATGATATTATAAATATGATTATGGTTCTATAATAAGTAAATAGCATGGTTAAAACCATTATATAAAAGTTTAAAGGACGTTCTCTCAAAAGCAAAGGTAGGGTAAGGGATTTCGTCTCACTTTACATTCCATTGAGACTTATTTGTTATTATGCACCAATTAACTTTAATGTGGTGTATATAATGTCTATTTGTCCTTTAATATCATTATTATCTCATAATTCATGGTATTTTATGTTTGAATTTTAATTATCACACCCAATGGGTTTATCTTAAAAATTACCAAGTGGTTAAAGTAATCTTTGCACTCTCACTTTCTTTTGTGATTGTTACCTTTATCTTGAAAAATCACTTTATTGTAATCATTTAAAGATAAACATTATATGGTGGTGTATATTATTATTTCCTAAACTGAATTCCACTTTTACATATGGTGTTTACTTTGACATTTATTTTATTATCTGGGGAAATATTGAAAAATATGTATTCTTTATTCAATACGGATATTTGATAAGGCATATTGTTTATTAATTTATCGATTACTCGATATAAGTAATTATTTGGAAAGGTTGTGAAAGTTTGGTGGTGGAATTTATATATACCTTCTATGCATTGATATTTTCTCATGATATAATTAAGTTGTCTAAATTAAATGTGTTTCTACCCATAGTTTTAAATAATCTAGTGAAAAGATCTAAAGGTATAGGTTTTCATGTGCCTCAGACATAAAGTATAATAATTAAGAATTTACTTTATATATATTTTAGTTATCATTGTTATTATCGAAGATATTTTCATATGATAAAATATATGGATACATTTCATTCTCATTTTACTGACTAAATGTCATGTGTTTCGGTTATTTACGTTTCCATATTGATTATTCCTTATCTAACTAGTTAAATGGAATGTGTTTTCAATTATTCACCTTTCAATATTGATATATTATTATTTATTAATTATCTCATCCACTTTATTTACCCTTAATTATCATTTTATCTCACTCTTATTATGTTTTATTTCCCCAAGTTATGAAGAGGAATCCTTTGAATGGGTTTCAAAGATGATGAGATTTTGTTTTTATTATGATTTATTTCTTTTTTCAATATAATATATGTGTTATGGTTTTAAAAAATTACTAAATTGTTTGGTCCTCTGGGATTTGAAGTATGTATCTATTCCAATGTAAAAAAGTAATGCACCATCTTTGGGATTCTGGGATCGGGGTGTTACATTTGGTATCAAAGGAGGTTTAGTAGAAACCTTGGAAAATAGATTTAGAAAACTTAGATTATGGAACATAACGCTAAGATAAACCTTTTAGGATAATCATATAATAACATCCTATAATTTTGGTAAGGTATCGATTATGTGGATCTTCCTATAAATACATCCTTATCTGGATACTATAAGTGGATGTGGTTCTGGCACAATTGTACATAGGGGTAACAACTTTGACAAGGTGTGTTGGTTCTAACTCGAGCGTAAACTGGTACACAACAACTGACCTTTCTGTTCACCTAGTTTAAATCACCTAAGGTATATACTTATGATAATTCAAAATTTATTTACTAACCAATATAAATTATTTAAAAGTAATGATGTTCCCAAAGAAACCAAAGTTTATGATTCTAATATTTATGATGCATAAATTTATGTTAAATGTTATACCATATTTGGAATGATATATTATGATTTAATGAGATAATCGATTATATGATATTGTTTACAAATGGCACCTAGACGGACTAATGGTATCAATACTCATGGAAAATGTAGAGATTTCCCAATTGAGGAAAACAATAAAGGTGGTATTATAATGGATAAAATTATGTAAATATTAGGGTAACTTAATCGGGTTATGAAAAATAACATTCCGAAAAATGGATCAACCTATTCCATAGAGATAATGTTCTATGCTCGATTTATTTATGCAATATAATCCCCTATTTTTTAGTGGGATTAATAATCCAATTGTAGCTAAGTAATGGATTAAGTCTCTAGAGAATATATTTATGTCCTTGGGATGTAGTGAAATGGAAATGGCTACACTTAGAGTCTATTGTCTCAAAGGTGATACTAATCAATGGTGGTCTTTGATATATAATACTAGGGAGGAAGAAGAAATGGAAATCATGGAATGGAGCACATTGAAAGAAACACTCTTCGATAAATACTTCCCTCATGATCAAGAAATTCATTTGTAGAGAAATTTCCTTATCTAAAATAAAAAAGAAAGAATAAATTTTTTCATATTAGAATATAACTTTACAAGTTTTTCTTGGTATGGTGGGGATTATATATGCAATGCAAAGTGCAAGATTCATCAATTTTTTAAGGGAGTAATCCAAGTATCCAATGGGAACTGGTCTCCAAAAATTTATCATCTTATGAATAAATAGTTTTATGTTCCATAAAGATAGAAAAGGAATTTTCTAGAATAAATATATTCAATGGAAACCAAGGCAAGAAGTGTCTATATAAGCACCATGAAAAAGGTAATGCATCAAAGAAGAAGAATAAGTTTGAATGATTTATATCTTGTGAAAACTGATGGGAAATCACCTTGGTAAATTTTTTAAGTAACTGGGGGTTTGTTATAGGTGTGGAGATGGGGATCGCCTAGATATTGTATGCAAGGGGAATAAATGCATAAATTATTTCTAGTGATACAATTGTAAATAGATGGGGAAATATGCAAGATAATTCCCTAAGAATCAAGGGAATCTTCCACATAAGAGGCCAAAGGGAGATGGCCAAGCTTATGAAATCACTACAATTGAGGTAAAAGTACCCAATGATGTAGTGGAAGGTACATTAATCCAATCTTCAAATTAGTCAATGCCTTAATTGATTCTGGATCATCACAATATTTTATATCTACCCGGTTTTCCAAGAAAATTATACATTTCCCTTTTGAATTAATAAGATATTTTTTAGTAAAAACTTATATGGGGAGTCTCATTGCAACAAATATATTTCGTAAAGTCTTGATTATGACACATAAACATGATTTACTTTTTTTCCTCATTATCATACCTATGGTTGACTTCAATATAATACCTGGTATGGAATGTATCTCAAAATAGTATGCAAAAAAATTATTTTAAGAGGAAGGAAATTATGATTTTTGAGGAAGTTGTAGAATCCCTTATCTTTAGATAATAAGTTTCCCCACCGAACTCTTATCTAGATCCACCCTTAATAGATCTACTGAGTTAAATTATTAGGGAATAAGGGAAAACAATATCTAATGGTGATGACGGTGATCTTTTAATTGAGGTTGTATATATTGTGAAATAATATGTTTATGTATTTCTTGAGGAATTACCTAGACATCCATGAGAGTGTGAAGTTGAATTTTCCAAAGATTTAATCCTTCATGAAAGGCCAAAATCAAAGAATCCCTATATAATGGCCACTGTAATTAGTGGAGTTTAAGAAACAACTAAAATATTTGGGTAATAATGGATTTATTTGCCCTATTTTTTCCCCATGGTGAGCCCGTATACTCTTTGTTAAGAAGAAATATGGATCCATGAGGTTGAACATTGATTATAGGGAAAATCAATGCTATTAAAATAAAGAAAAAGTATCCACTGCCTCTAAATGATGACTTGTTCGATCAAATTCATAGATCCTAATATTTTACAAATATTTATATTTATTTTGGATATCACACAATTGCGAGTGAAGATCAAAGACATTCATAAGATTGATTTTTAGATGAGGTATGAACATTATAATTTTACATTAATTCTATTTGGACTGACTAATAAACCCTCTATTTTTATGGATCTAATGAATAAATTATTCAAGGAATATATTAATAATTTTTTGTGGTATTCATTAATGTTATTCTGGTGTATTCTAAAATCTATGAGGACTATAATAATCACTTTAAAATCATTCTTAAGAGTCGTATAAGGGAAGAGTTATATATAAAATTTATTAAGTGATATTTATGGCTTCAAGAAGTTTCTTTTATTGTTTATATTTTATACAATTATGGAATATCAATTGATCCTTAAAAGAAAAAAGGCAGTTAGAGAATGTCATACAACAATAGACATAACTGAGGTACAGAGTTTTATTGGTTTGGTAGGTTACTATTGGCGATTAATTCAGAATTTTTCAGGATTAGATAACACATTAACCAAGATTACATTTAAAGGGGTAAATTTTGTTTGTAAAAAGGAATAAAAATAATGTTTGGATAAACTAAAGATAATATTAGTCAATTCTATGATTTTAACACTACCATCTGTAAGTGATGGGTTTTACATATATAGTAATACATCGAAGAAGGGAGTTGGTTGTGTCCTAATGAAAAATGATAAAGTTATTGCATTTGTATTAAGTTAATTGAAGACTCATGAACATAACTATCCAAACCATGATCTTGAGTTAGCATTTTGTAATATTTTCTTTTAAAATATGAAGACATTATCTCTATGGTAAAATATGTGAGATATACATGGATCATAAAATCCTGAAAAACATCTTATCACTGAAAGATATCAACATGATACAAAGGTGATGGCTCGAGATACTCAAGGATTATTCTTTATCAAAACACTACCACCAACGGAAAGAAAATAATGTAGCAGATTCATTGAGTATGAAGGATCATGAGGTTTTAATCCAAATCAGGATTAAGAAGGATCATATGTTCATGGATATTGTAAAGATGGATATGGGAATATTTTAGGAAGGGGGACATAAATCATTTTTCAAATGATTTCAAAACCATATATATTAGACAATATAAAAAATTCTAAATCTGATGATGAGAACTTTCAGAATAAAACAAAATTTGTGAATGATGGAAAATTAGAAAAAATTTCTTGTGAAGATGGTGTTCTAAAGTTTGGAAAAAGGATATGTGTTACATCTATACCTGATCTAAAAATATAATTATTGGAAGATTCTCATAAATAAAATTTCTCTATACACATCGATATCACACAGATGTATATAGACTTGAATGAACATTTTTTTGTGGGATAACATAAAGTTTAAAATTACTAATTATGTGTCCATATGTTTCATTTATTAACAAGTGAAAGTTGTGAGGTAGTATCCTAAATTATTCCTACAAACTCTTTCTATTACTATGTATAAATGGGATGAAATTATTATAGAATTTTTCATAGTACTTCCAAAGACTCCTAGAAAGAATGATACAATATAGTTTATTGTTCATTGCCTAACCAAATCTGCACATTTCATTGTTATAAAGGAAGACCTGCCTATTGAGTCCCTTGCAAGGATGTATATTAATCAAGTTGTAATACTTCATGGTGCAACTCTATCAATTTTTTTTTATCAAGATACTATATTTACATAAAAATTTTGGAAAAGTATTCAGAATATTCTTGACATTGAGTTTCATTTGAACACTACCTACCATCCTCAAACTGATAGAAAATCTGAAAGAAGAATTCAAACCATGGAAGACTTGTTGAGGTCATGATCACTCAACTTTCAAGTTATGTGGTATCAATACTTAACTTTGGAAGAGTTTTTCTATAAAAATAGTTTCCATTAAAGTATTCAAATGACACTGTATAAAGCACTAAATGAAAAGAGGTGTTATACTCCCACTTGATGGGATGGAGTTGGTTAAAGGAAACTCATAGGTTCAAAACATCTTAAAGAGATGACAACAAAGGTAAAGGTTATTCAGGATGAAATTAAAGTAGATAAAATTTGTAAAAATATTTATACAGATAACCTGAGGGAATATTTGGAGTTCTAAGTGGAAGATCATGTTTTCTTGAAAGTATCTCCATGGAAGGGTGTTATAAGGTTTAATAAGAAAGGGAAACTGAGTCCAAGATACATATGAACCTTTGAAATTCTTGAAATAGTTGAATTTTTTGCTTATCTTTTTTCAATGATGCCATGTCTCTCAAAGGTACACGATGTGTTCCATATATCTATGCTACGTAAGTACATTTCAGACCCAACACATGTTCTTATGTATGATGAAATAGAATTGGAACCTGAAATTTCATACTATAAAGATCATATCCAAATTCTTGATACCAAAGAACAATATTTGAGGGATCATACAACTTTTTTGGTAAAGTCACTCTGTAGAAATCACAAAATGGAAGAAGAAACATGGGAATCATAGGATTCTATAAAGGAGAACTACCCACATATTTTTAAAAGGTAATACCATTAAAATTTTAAGGACAGAATTTTTGTAGGAGGGAAGAATGTAGAACCCCAAGACTTTACCATATTTTCCTTTTATAATAAATTTAATTTTGTCGATATCTTGAAAAACACACAATATTGAGTTTATTTATAATGCACGCAACACCCGATTTAAACAAAAAAAATTTTAGTCACATTTTTCACAGTTAATTAAATTATAAAACTTCTAGAGAATTTAAACAGTAAATTTATATGTTATATGTCCAATTAAATATTTTTACATTCATCCAATATATTTTATATGCATAAGATAATAATAAACCTATTTTTACACATAAAAACTATATTTTTATAAAAGTAGTTTTACCGTATTTTAATATCACACCTATTTTAAATCTAAATTTTGTAAATTTTATAAATTTAATAAGAAAAAATAAAATTAATTTTTTAAATCCAAACATCAAAAATAGGTTAGGGTTAATTTTTTGTATTTTTTTGTGAGGTTTCATTTTTTTGATGAATAGTGAAAAATACTAAATTTTAATTCCAAACTACTTTTTCATCTAATTTATTTATAAGTTTAAATTATATTTTTAATTAGTTCAAAATTTTATTTAGATAAATTATACATAAATTAATAAAATTTAGGTCATTTTAATCAATTTTACTTTAAAATTGAATATAAAAACATAGCAAACTTCGGAACATTTTACTTTAAAATCTCTCTTTGTCATCCTGTCTATGGGGTTAAATTTAAATTAATTTCTTCCACTTCTATAGTTATAATTTGAAAAAATTGATTCCATATTTTTAATTAGAATAATTTATAATTTATAATAAGTTGAACTTAGTTTTTTACCAAAAATATTAGTGAAATTAATTTAAATTAATTACATTGATTAAGAGAAAATTTAGCATAATAAGGGACTAATCCTTAAAATTAAGTCCCAAAATGACCTATAAACTTGTTTAAAATCCATTTTATGGACATATTTAGACCCTATCCCCCCTTTTATATAATTTGGTTCATTATTGGATCCAATTGACATGGTAAAAACAAGTTTGGAATTCCCTTTTCAAAAATTTACAAGAATGGCACTCCTCCACTATAAAAAGGCACTCAACCCTCTGATTTATTCATAGATATAAATCTATTTTCCTAATAAAAAATATAATAAAATAAGATCCCAAAATTACAATCCTAAACTTAGAAGCCTTTCCTTGGGTAGAAATCCAACTAAGGAAGTATTTTGGTATAAACCAAAAGTAGTTACCCGAAAACGACTTAATATTCTTCAATGATTACTTTCATTTTATTTTCTCATCCACTCCCTAAACTCTTATTATTTAATGCTTATATAATAACCTCATTATACTAAATATATAAATAATTTTTAATTCTAAGGGTTCAACCTACACTTACACACACTTCCATCTAATGGGTAACGAACTTACCATTCATTTGTACAGCGAACTGCTGCCTCATAAAATGATGATTGTTCGTTCTTCCTTTACCACCAATCATGGTGTGAATTATGTTGAAAATTATATTTTTATATGTTATATATGATATTTATAATATATTTATACTTATTTAATTCTTATATAACACATAACTTCATGCATTCCATTATTTGGGGATATGATAACTTCGTTTGTGGACGTATGGACTACCACCTCCTCAAAGTGGTGTGATTCGTTCACGGTATACATGGAATGTATTAAGGATGATTTTAAAAAAAATAGATAACATATATGAAATAAATATGACACTTTAATTTTAATATACATATATATATCCTTTACTTTTCATTCTTTTAATAAGATAAAGATACGAAAGTAGCATTCATGCGTACATACGGCCTAGCGTCTCCATGAACGGTGCATTTCATTTATTATCTCCAAATATTATGGATTATTATAAATAAATATATAGTGGATATATATTATATTTAAATCATTTTTTATATTTTATAGATGATGAAATCATTATCTAATTAACATTAACAACAAGTAACAAGTCAAAACATACTAAAAAAACAAGACAGTTAACACCTAAAATAGTGAAAATAATGAAAGATTGTTAACAAATGGGTAATAAGATATTATAAAAAGATAATATATGATATTATAAATATTATTATGGTTATTATATAAGTTAATAACATAATTAAAACCATTATACATAAGGTTAAGTTATTTTTACCCAAAATTAAATGCAAGGTAGGGGATTTCATCTCAATTTACATTCTATTGAGACTTATTTTTTTATGCACCAATTAACTTTAATGTGGTGTATATAATTCCACTTTATCTTTAAATATCAAGATTCTCTCATAATTCATGGTATTTTATGTTTCACTTTGAATTGTATCACCCAATGGGTTTAGCTTTAAAATTACCAAGTGGTTAAAGTAATCTTTTCAATCTCACTTTATTTTGTGATTGTTAACTTTCTATTGAAACAATCACTTTATTATAATCATTTGTATATCTAAACTCTTGTGATTAATATTATTATTTACTAAAACTTACACCATTTTTACATATGGTGTTTACTTTGACATTTATTTTATTATCTAGGTAAATATTGATAAATCTATATTCTTTATTCAGTATGGATATTTGATAAGGCATATTGTTTATTAATTGAATCAATTACCCGATACGAGTAATGATTTGGATAAGTAGTGAAGGGTGGAGCCTAGAATTTATATATCCCCTTGATGAATCAAAAGTTTCTCATGATATAAATAATTTGTCCAGATTAAATGGGTTTCTAATTATAGTTTTAAACCATCTTGTGAAAGGTATTGACAATATAGGTTTTCATGTGCCTCATACATGACATTAAATAATTAAGAATTTAATTTATAGATATTTTAGTTATAATTATTATTATCCATGATATTTTCATATGATAAAATATATGGATGAATTTAATTATAAGTTTATTGACAAAATCGAAAGTTTTTATGTTATTTAGCTTTCCATATTTATTATGCCTAATCCAGTTATTTAAATGGCATGTGTTCTCAGTTAGCCTTTCCATATTGATCTATTCTTATTGATTCAATATTTCTTCTAATTTATTTACCCTTACTGATAATTTAAGATCACTATTATTATGTTTCTTTTCCCCATGTTATGAAGAGGAATCCTTTGAATGAGTTCAAGGATGTTGAGCTTTTATTTTTTTTATGCTTTATTTATTTTTCCAATGTTATATGGGTATCATGTATGTAATATGGTTTTTTAAAACTGATAAACTATTCATTCCTTTAGGATTTGAATGTTGTATCTATGATAATGTAATAAAGTAATGCACCGGATCTGGGATTATAGGGTCGAGGCATTACATTGTGAAGTCTTTTAGTCTTTCTAGCCAAATCAGTAGATTTCCTCCAGACATGTCACCCAAGTTATACAGCAGCACCGAGACATGTTAACTAGGTCTCATGATGTCCTATGTAAAAGTAATCTAGGCCATGAAGTGTCTTTTGTAAAATTAATTTAGATCATGTGGCTTCCTTAAGAAATGTGGGTCGGGTCATGCAACACCCTCTATAAAATTCATCCTTGATCATGCGACACCCTCTAGACATATCAACAAGGTCATGAAGCACCCACTAGGCATGTCATCCAGGATCAAATTATGTCCTCCATACATCCCATTTAGATTATGTGACGTTATTCATAAAAATCAACAGGATAATGTGATTTTATTTGTACATATCCACTAGGAAACCAGGACATGCTCGTACATCCTCAAACATGCCATACAGAAATCCCAAGCATGTCCATAAGATAATCGAGATGTTTTAGGTAGGAAATCAGGACATGTCAGGAAGACACTCTGGGATGTGATAACCATGTATAGTGGATATTTTTGGGCATACCCTCAACTGAACAATGAGAACTCAAATTCATATCCAAATAGGATAAGTAGGAATCCTTGCTAAGTCCTGAACTCTAATGGGAGCCCACTTCAGTGTAATCCCCTCCATGTCTCTAATACTCAACCCATGTGAACCAAACTCTCATATGGGTTCATTTCCTTTCATAATCCATCAACGGATTGAGAAGATAACTAAACTTGTATGACTCTTCTTCCTATAATTACCAAGATATGTAGGAAGTCTTCCTAATGCCCAAGATCCACATCAAACACCCCATAAGGGTCACCTCAGTGTGTAAGTCCCACATCCATATACAATGAAACTAAACACTTTTTATCCCTTATTTCTCACACAGAGAAAGAATCTCATGGGCTTAGGTATTTTTAGTGATCATATCATTCACATCATGAATCTTCACCAACCAAGGAAACCTCAGTGTGTAAGCCTCAATCAGTGGCATGATATGACTACCCCTGTATAAGGGCATCCACCTTGGGGAAAGTCCCAAGGGAGTGATCGAACTATGATGACTCTGATTCTTGCAATAAATAGGATTAGTAGGACGTATTACTAAGGTTTGATCTCAATACTCGATGTATATGTGACCACACATATATGTCCTTTCCACATGACGTTAAACTACATAGTTTCAACGAACTATGTGGGTTTTGATTCCTATTATAAATAAGATATGTAGGACACCATATAAAGGTTTTAATCCTATCCTTGATATATTAATCACCTCCCTAGATGGTACTAAACTCGAGAGTGCCTAGTTATAAGGATTAAACATATAAGCAACTTCCCATTAACAGGAAATGGATGAAGAACTATACATACATATAGATGGACTCATTGAAAGACCCCCTTTACACATGGAAGGGTTCAACACTTGATCATTTTGTTAGGGTAAATGATCATGTATCGACGTTAGGAAGATATTCAAGATCATATCATAAATATATAATAGAGTCTCAGAGTAGGTGATAGTTCCCCCCATAAGGGTGTTATAATCCCAAACTCTCATCCTCTCGACCAATTTGAGTTCCTAAGTGTCATTGGGTCTGAAACCCCATATAACCACCAGCCTTTAGAAAGAAAGTATGTACTCATTTACCGATGTGGGGACCATTTGGAGTTACTATGAAAGAGAGAAATGATGAATTCAATGTGAATTCATTCATCTATACCACCCCCATTACGAGTTAAAAGGGATAGACTGCCCATCTCTCATCAAACCATTTCATTCCCTCCATTCATCATCTTTCATCGGAAACAATATCAATATATATAATATTTCCTAAAATATAATTTTTATAATACAAAATATTTTTTATTACATTAAATAAGTCATATATCTAGTGAAAAATGGTTTATAATTATAAATTAATATTAATAAAAAATATTTATTAATTATATCGAGTAATGGACATTGATTTTTCAATTTAACATATATAAAATGTGTGTTAAATTGATTTTATAGATACATATACATAATTAATGCATTTTTATATACAACATGCACGCATATAATATTTCTATAATTTTTAGAATTTTAATATTCATTTCATAATTATATTTATTAGCATAATATATTTAATATATATTATGTTTCTAATCGGTAAATTTTTTTATTTTTTATATTTTTATTCAATATATACTATTAATTTATTTTTAATATTTTTTAAAATTTATTCATTTTTAATATTAATTATTCATTAATAATCTTAATTCTTTTTTTAATGTTTTATATAATTTATTCATTTTCAATTTTTCATTGCTCAATATATTTGTAATATTATCCATTTTGAATATTTATTGATACCTGTTTATTTATTAACATTTAATATTTTTCATATGGTTGTAATTTATATAATTAATATGTATTCATTTCCATTTTAACATATATAAATATTCATTTTTAATTTTTTTAAATTATCTATATAATTAATATCAGTTATTTATTTTTTAAATTTATTCATTCTTATTATTATTATTTCTTTCATTAATAGATGCTACATATTATATAATATCATTGTTCAATTTAACATATATCAAACTTTTATGTATATATATACATTAATTTTACACACACAAATACTTAGGTAATTAATGAACTTTTATATAAAAATACGTATGCCTAATATTTATTTAATTTATTCAAATTTTAATATTCATTTTGGAATTTCATTTAGTAACATAATATGTTTAATATATTATTTTTTTAATTGGAAAATTCTATTTATTTATTATTAATAATATTAGAGTTAGTATTATTCATTCATTTTTAATATTTTTTATTTATTTTTTTGGAATTTTATAATTTTCTAATATTTATTTATACATATTTAATTACTACGTTTTAATATTTTCAATATGTATCCATCTTCATTTCAATATATATACATATTTTATTTTATTAATTATTTGTATGATTAATAAAACTTATCCATTTTTTCAATAATTTTAAAGTCTACTCTTTTTTAATTATTCAGTTTCATTAATTTTTAACATGCTTGTATTTAAGATTATATATTCATTAATAATGTTAGAAATATGTTTTTAATTAAATATTTATAAATAAATATATTTATAAATGTATATTTACTATATTTATAAAATTATATATTTATAATTATAATTAAATAAATATTATTTAAAAAAATATTTATATAATTATAAATAAATAATTATATATTTAAATAATAATAAAATTATAATTAATATATTTAAATAATTAATATATTTACTATATTAATATTTATATTTATATTTATTTATTAAATATATATATAATTATATAAATATATTTATAATTATAAAATTATAATGAATATATTTACTATATTTATATTTAAATTTATATATATTTTTTAAATATATATATAATTATATAAATATATATAATGATATAAATGTATCTATAATTATAAATAAATAACTATAAATATATTTAAAAATATATTTATAAATTTATATTTACTATATTTATAAAATTATATATTTATAATTATAAATAAGTAAATATAATTTTTTTAAAGTTTTTATATAATTATAAATAAATAATTATATATTTCAAAAATTATATAACTATAATAAATATATCTAAATAATGAATATATTTTTATTTTTATTAATATTTATTTATCATATATATATATATATATATATAATGATATAAATATAATTTTAATTATATACAAATATTTATAAATATATTAATTTATAATTTTAATTATAAATTTTTATTAGTGATAAACGAGCACTGATAAAATCTATATTTATCAGTGCTAAGTTTTGGCATTGATAAAGATATCTTTTATGAGTGCTAAACAAGCATTGATAAAGAGAGATTTTATCCGCGTTAAAAAAGAACTGATAAAGAGGTTTTTATCAGCACTTATTATTTTAGTGCTGATAAAACCCCTCTTTATGAGATCTTTTTTGGAAGAACAGATCAAACCATCCCCGAACATTTAAAAAACCCTACCTAAACTAATTTTGTTGCACCATTCAAGCTCTCACGGAAGTTCATCTTTGTTACCACTCCCCCTCGATCTTCTCTCAGATGAATCAACTCTTAAATATAAGGTGTGTTATTTTTTTCTCCCCCCATCTCAATGATTCATTTCAAAGTAGGGAATATCATCATATTAGGGTTCCCAAATAGCCAAATTTTCCGACTTCTCTCATTTACTGCCTCATGGTCTCCATTGCGGTAATATAATTCATCTTATTGCCACTTTTACTTGGATAGTATGATTGGGCCACATTGGCCATGTCAAGTGAGCCAAACTAATAGGTTTGAGTGAGGCGACTAGCTTTAAAATATTGGGGGTTCCCTCATTATGTAAAAATGGATAATCCAGAATCTTCTCTCTTGAGTTTGTTAGAGGTTTTATTAGTGATTATTTTAATTCTTTAGATACCCTTATTATTATTTAGTGTTTTTTTAATGGTTATCATTGATAATCTAATTGATTGATATATTTCTTAATGTATTTTGATATGTTTTTATTATTTATTAGATGATATTCATAGTGATTGATTGGTTTATTAATTAATCTATAGAATAATTTACCAGGATGAATAAATTTAATGAATTATCTTATAATAATTGTTTTTTAAAATTTTGAAATTTAAATTTCTAGAAGAAATTTTTTCCAAAAAAAATTAAAGAATGATATTATCAATATTTAAAATAAAATGAGAAATTTTAATGATTCCTTTGAAATTTTTTGATGTCAAAGAATTTAAACTTTATTATGAATGTTTTATGATAAACATAATATTCAAAAAAATTATTTGCAATAAAAAAAATGTTTTAATGTTTTAGTATTTTAAATGTGATAAACTTGGGTTAAATTTTTATCTGCAGTAGTTACTTTTGGAAAAATATTACTTTTTAGTATAAAGGATACATACATTCTTTATTAAATGATTCTTATTATTAAATGTAATGTTTTAAATAAAGAGTTTAAGTTGGTCATTCTTGAGTTAAATTAAAAATAAGATTTTTAAAGTGAGGAAAAGTAATTATTATTGAATAAAGTCTCATTTACATATATTAAACTGGTTAATATTTTCATATACATATAAATATTTTTCTAATAGGATATTCTAATGAGTTTTGAAGTGTTTATAAATTAAACTTATGGCTTCATTTCTTATTTGGGTGGTTTTATTCAAAAACATTAAAAATTAAAAATGGAAAAAAAATATTAAATAAATCATTTGGAAAAGGTTAAAAATTATTTTTGAAAACATTTTTAGAAAACATAGATTTTTATGATAAAGGATTTTTGACCTAATAGAGAAATAAAGTCATATTTTCTTAAAAAAAATTCTCAATCATTTTAAGTACCATAGAGTAAAAAAACGGTACTATTACTTGAAAAAGTTAATGAATAACCATGGTAGAATAAAATATATTGAATTTAATAAAGAAATATCAAATAATTCCCCTAAGGGAGATTTAAACAAAAACAATCCTGAATAATGATGAGATTGTGAAATAAACCCTTACCATTTTGGTAACTTATGAATCGTAATTCCTATAAAATAAATAATTATTCAATGAAACATTAAATACCAGTAATATAAGGACATTTATGATATAACTAATCAAATTTTAAGTATATACACCACTCAAAAGGAATATGTGGTGAATATGGTGTATGTCTTATAGAAGTAAAAGTGAGACGAGAAACTCTTACCTTAAGTTCGGCATCCTTTGTATGTGTATAAACCTCTTGTATGATAAATATAGTTTTATTATACATATATTAAAGAACCATAATCAGATACATCATAACATATATGATTTACTTATAGTCTTTTATCGCCCATTTATTAATAATTATTTATTAAAATGATTGTTTCAGGTGATAATTGCTTCATTTTTATGTATGTTTTAGATCAGTAATTTTTGCTCTTTTAATTCGATCATGGTTACATAATCTCAATAATGTTAAAAATGATATAAATATCATATATATTCATTATGTATGTATTTTTTTTAATCTATTAATTTTATAGATAGAAAATGGATTACATCGTTCATGTTGACAGAAGGTCATACGTACGCATGAACATTGTTTCCATTTTTATTGATGGATGGAATAAAAGGAAAATAAATATTAATTAATATTTAAAAAAATAATTGTTTTATATGTATAAATTTTATTAATAAAATACACCTTTATTACCATTCATGTGAAAATAAAATGAAAAACATTTCACATCACTATGTGGAGGCGGTAGTCCACACGTACAGACGAGCAACGTTATTATTTTACAATAAATTTGAATGTATAAAGTTAGTATTGATATTATATTTATATAAGTATCATTATATCATAAATATCATATATATTAATTAAATTTAACATTAATACCTTTCAAAGTGCAAGAGAAAAACAAATCACATCACTTCATTAGGCGATAGTCCACCATACACAGGAGCGAAGTAATCACATCCCCAACAGAATGGAAAGTAGGAAGGTATATATGATATCATAATTAAATAAGTATAAAAATTTCATAAATAAAATATAAATATATAAAATTAATCATTATATCCATCCTTTAAAGTTGGTGATGGAAAAAGAATTACATCAGTTTGTGAGACGGTAGCCCGTCGTACACACGATAGACAGTTCTATTTTATGTTTGATGGAAATGGATATGAGTATGTGTTATTCAATTAAAATCATAAAATATATGTATATATTAGATTCGGTTGTTATTATATTATCATATTTGAATAATATTTTAAGGAGGTGAAAGAAAAAATCAAACAAATATGCATGTTTAAGAATTTTTTCTCTTCTTTGGAGAGCCTCTTTAGCTTTATACCTAAAGCCTTATTAGGATAACTTTCTAATCAAACTAATACCTCTAGGATGTGGTTTGGTAATTAAGGAAGTAATTTTTTAAGGTATTTACCAAACCAAATGGTTTTTTAAATGTGAATATTGTAGGATAGGGGTGGCATTTTATAAGGGGGAGAGGACACACATGAAAGTTTTTAAAAGATAAAGTGATATTCATGTTTTTCTCATACCAAAAGCCTAAAAAATCAGTCATTATTTAATATTAGATATTATACGGCCTAAATATGTATATAAAATGTGTTTTTAACAATTTTTGGGTCATTTTTAATCCTTATCAACTTATTTTTCCCCATCCCCCCTGATAAGCCTATTTTTACCTTAACCGTAGTAATTAATTTTCACTACTCATTATGGAAAAAAAATTAAGTTAAACTTATTATATAATATAAATTATTAAAATTAAAAATATGTAATATTTTTTTTTAAATTCAATTCACATTATTAGTAGAATTCAATTTTAAATGAAACTGAAAATGTGATGAAAAAGTTGTTTTCCAATGAGAAAATTCTCATAATTATAGAATGTTTTAATTTCAAGATTCAATATAAAATTTACTAAAATGACCTAAATTATTTAAATTGTAATATAATTAAACTAATTTTACTTTAAAACCAATTTAAAATATAATTTAACTTTTAAAACAATTTAAATGAAAGGGTGGTTTTCAATAAAAATCTGTATTTGTCGCTATTCATCAAAAAAATAAAAAATTTAGAAAAATCTAAAAAATTCACCCAAAGATAATTTTTTACATTTATATTTAAAAAATGAAGTTTATTTTTTAAAATAAATTTGGTAAATTTGGTAAAAATTAATTTTAAATTATGTGTACAAAGCGTGAATAAACCGCCTTTTAGAAAAATCCATTTTTTAGGAAACGTTTCTTTTTCATTAAAATGATTCTAATTTTGTTTATAATATATAGATAAAAATTGAATTTATTATACACATTTGTAAACCATATAATTTTAGTAATTTAGTTATTACTATTCATACACTCCATCTTAGTGGCTAGGTTATAATGGTCTTGTTTAAATAATAATATTTTAATAGAGTATCATGTTTCTTTTAAACCTGATGTTGTGTGTTACGAAATCTATCAAAGAAATTGATTTTATTTAAAAATAAGAATATTTTAAAGTATTGGGGTGTTAAAATTTCATATAATTCCAGTTTTTTGTATCATATACACTATTGAATATGATGTTCCTCTTTTAAAATATTAGGATGTTACACCATACGTCATTCAATTGCCTATATTGAGTAGTAAAAATTACCTGCGTGAATCATTCATCCATGTGAATAATTAAAATAAAAAAAATCCCATATTGTTATAGATATAAAAATTTATTTATTTGGTTTCATCTATGTCGTTCAATTGGCTACATGAATCATTTTTTCCACACCATTGCATTCCCATATGTCATTGGATCAGCAACATGATTTTCCTATGACACTGAAATCACCTATGTATCAATCTTCTATGTGGAAATTTGGGCTACATGATGCTATAAAAAATTTATATGTGGAATATTTGGTTATGTGATTCAACTACATGATGTATTTGGCTATATATATCCCTTATATACTCAAAATTCTTAAGTGAATCTGGAAAATTCCATATTTCAATCAAACTCACTTATAACCTCTTCATCCAACTTCTATCCAACCTCAAGAACACTGGTTAGAATCATGAAACTATATTTCATGATATCTATTCCATAAATAATAGATAAAGAACCTTCACAATTAGTGATCGCCTCATTAATGGTTTTTAAAAAATACAATAACCCAAACTCACCAATAGACCATGGGATCATGATGCTTCCTAAAACTAAGAAACAAAATAATGGGGTTCTTCAATATCCCCCTTTTGATTTATTGATAATAATATAAAACTTCATGACTTACCATGCCTCAATATCCAAATCATAAAATCATATCCAATCTCATTGAGATGTATCCTAACATCGTACTATATGATAATGTAGTGTTTTTGAGATATTTTCATCCCTCGGTGAAACGAATGTTTAGGATGAGTGACTCAAATGTCTATGTTTCTTCTAAAAAACAATAGAACATTTATTATCATAAATAATAATCAACAATATTTTAACATAAATCCACAAATTTTAAAGTTGAACTTCCATCCATAAAGCTTATGTAACTCCTTGAGTGGATGTCATGTACTCTAATTCAGATATACTCAGGTTCACTAAACTATATCTATTATTGTACTATATAACACAACCATTAACAATAAGAAACACTCCACCTAATGTAGATCCATGATCTATACAGTCACCTGCCTAATCTACATTAGTGTAACCAAGAAATTCTAGATCCATACTACATCTATAAAGTAATCCATAATTCATTGTTCCTTCTACATATCTCAGAATTAGTTTAATAACAAGCTTGTGTGACTCCTTCTGTTCACTTTGATACTTAGAATATAGATTCATAACATAGGCAATGAATATTTTGAAAATTATGAGATACAAAAAGCTTCTAGTCATACTTATTAATTTATTCTGATCAACTTTTTTTCGTTGTTCATCTTTTCTCAAATTTTTTCCAATTGATATAGGTGTAGATACCCCTTTTTAATCATCTATTCCAAACTTTCTTAATAATTGTCTAGAATGTATTTTTCTTTTGAAATAAATATATAATTTGAGTTCTAGTTATTTTTTCAACATTGAGAAATTATTTAGTTCACCCAGTATAGACTTTTTAAACTACTTTTGTATCTTCATAATAAATTCCTCACATAATAAACTGTTGTTACTGGTAAAAATTATGTCATCCACATATACAATGACCATTAGTGTGTCTAATAAATCCTTCTTAATGTGAAATATACTATCAATAGTGCATTTAGTAAAACCTATTTTTATAAAAACAATCATAAAGTTGTTAATATCAGTCCCTTAGAGACTATTTTAATCTTTACAATGATTTATTCAATCTACATACCATTATTCCATCATTATCAATAAATAAAACATCTAGTTATTCAATAAAGACTTCTTATTCAATATCACCATTTAGAAATACAATCTTTATATCCATTTGATATACCATGTAATGTTTATGTGTGGATACTTCCAAGAAAATTATTTTTGTATAAAGTTTAGAAACCAAATAAAAAGTCTTAAAAAAGTATATTCCTTCTATTGGAGAATATAATTTGAAAAATAACATTTTCATTCTTTTTTACTTTACCTTTCTCTTTTATTTTATTCTTGAAAACTCATTTTGTACCAATTACACTTTCAGTTTTTTGGACTTGGTACAAGTTACCATGTAAAATTATTCTCAATTTGATTGAGTTATTAATTCATATTTTTCACCCATTCATCATGTTCAAAATCATAATCCACCATTCTAGGATCAACCTATGCCACAAGCACTGTCTGGTTCCCAAATATTATCTTATGTCTAGTCTAAAATAGATCATTTTAATTACGAATGATTTTATTTATTTCTACATGTTTCGTTAACCTCTAAAAATGATTTTCCTCACCACCAATACCTTATTTTTTATTACCTAAGTAGTAATAATTAGAATCAACTATTTTTTATTTGATTTCAGAAACTTTTTCAACCATTTTTTCATAAATTTTATTGTTTTTTTTTGTAGGATACTCAACATATTCTTGAATATGTTGACTTTTTTTACCTATATTTTCATCAATTTTCACATCCAAAAACTCAAAAAAAAATATTCAATCTCATATTATAGCATCTATATACATTCTTATTAAATAAATATCCTACAAAGACTCTATAATCACCCTTTTCTTCAAAATTTACCAGTATTATTCTTTTGATTTTAAAATAACAAGAAATTATAAATAAATTGAAATATTTTACTATTTTCATATGATATATACTATGTCCCGAGTCTCCAAAGAAATCTATTTTGAATAGAAAATTTTGTACACACCACTTCTCTCCAGAAGTCATTTGAAACATAATTCTCACATAGAATTATTCTGTCCATTTTAAAAATGATCTTATCTTCCTCTCAACAAAAATAGTTTTTGTGGTGTATATGGTGTGTTGTATAGATTCTTGATTCCATGTTTACTTAGATAAATTTAAAATTAATCACTTTTTTATTATTTACGATTATCAGAACTCGGTTTATTAATACATAAACCAAACTCTTTTTCAATATTCCTTCTATACATTTTAAACATCCTGACAACCTCATACTTGTACTTGATGAATAGAACCTTGATTATCCAAGTAAATTCATCAATGAAATTAATGAAATAGAGATTGTATCAATTTTATTTCTTTCTTATAATCCCAAAAGGATCTATGTAGTCTAATTATAGTGTCCTTTTGGAAGTAATATTCACATTTTTATGAGTCTTCTGAGTTATATTACCCTTATTAAATGTTCTCAAAAAAATTCTTGATCACTTTTCATCTTGGGTAAATCTCTTACCAATTCATGTTTCAAAATCTTACTAAGGATATTTTGGCCAAGACTCCTAAGTCTCATGTTTCAAATCATTTTCTCAATATTTTATACTCATTTAACAAGTATTTAAAGGATTTCCAATAAAGAATAAATTACCATTTGTTATACTACCTTGTGAAATATTTCTTACATTACTTATTTTTATAACTATGCATTTTTTTCTCTTGAATTTTACCTCATGACTATAATCACAAAGTTATATAACACTTAACAATTTTTCTTTTAGCCTTCCAAAATAAATAACATCATCGGATTTCAAATTATCATTCTCAAATTAATTCATGCCAACGCCTTTTATTTTCAAGGAAGATTCATTAACAAATGTTACTTCACCTAATTTATGTTTCCCATTATTCCATAGAAGTTTTTCATCACCATTCATGTGGGAGGAACACCCACTATAGATTATCCATTCGTTTGTCTTATTGAATGAATTAAAATCCACTTCTATGAAACATGAATTTTCTTCATTATGCACTTGAACTTCTTTCCCATTATATTTGATATGAACTTACAGGTTTATATTTTCATGAATTTCTATCATTTATGTCCCTTTTGATCACAACTTCTACAAATATCTTCAATAAATTCAAACATTATTTTTTTCAACTTATAACCAATCTCTATATTTGTATGCTTCCTTCAAGAATCTGCTTACTTATAATTGGAACTACTCCCCCTATTTTATTACCTCCACTCGAATAAAGGCATGTTATAAAAACACAAACAATCTTCATGTCTAAACATTCAATAACATAATAAATAACCCTAAAATATATATTTTCTTAGAAAACCAAAGTACCATCTATAATTTTTATGTCTATAATTTGACATTCGATGAACTTTTCAAGTCTAATTTCATCAATTATTTGAAATAGAAGTATTATTTAACCTTATCCTTTAATCAGGTACTCTTGTAGGAAATTTCTCACCAATTTTTCTTGGTCTAGATTTTACCAGAGTTAATATTTAAACCTATATTACTAGTGCCAATAGTTTTAGAAATAGATTTTTCATATAATGATTTTACTTAAATTTTTTCACCATCACTAGAGGATTTTCCCTTAACATCAATAGATATTTTGAAGAAATTTTTGAAATTTTTCAACTCTTTTGTAGATTTAATACATTTCTATTATGTCATTGATAATTCTTCATCCTTTAAATAGAATTTTTATTTAATAAATTTTGTCATCTTCTCACTTTTGGTAGCTTTTAAGAAGAGATTTTTATTTTCTTCTACAAGATATATATCCCTTTTAACTTTCTTACATTTTTCATCTATAAAATACTTGATATCCTTTACTATATTATTATTCTCTTTCTTGAGAATGGTATTTTTCTTAAGACATATCTCAATTTTATCTTTAATTATGTATTCATAATTTGTTGGTTCTTTATTTTCTTCATTGCTCCTTGATATATCAATAGTTTTTTAAACATGATCCAAAAAATTTAAGAATTTATCATATGTTTCTTCATCATAATCACTACATGAGATAATATCATTTTACTCTTATTTAATCATCAAATTTATTTATTTAGTACTTTGAAATATCTTCTTTCTTCCACCTAACATTTAATCTTCTTTAGAATTTTTTCTCCACCACTTTTGTAACACCCCAGGATTTCAGAGTGTGTTATTTCTTAAAAATAATTCAATAACTTGCACTACACGCAACACCGAGTTCAATCACACCATTAAAAGAGGTCATGAATAGTATTAACTACATTTTGAACTTTATATAATCCTTATAATTTTAGAATCCCTATTATGAGTTTCTTAGTCATATTGCAAGAACAGATTCATTTTCAGTATTTCACTTTTATCAACTTCTAATAGTGAAACCTTTTTAAATACAATATTTTAAACTTTTTGACTAAATGGGGACATCAAAAATTTAAAATGAAACATCCCAAGCTTCCACGGTACGCTTTCCTTTGAATAAAACAGTAGTGTGTGTTGTACGCAACTTCGAGTTCTAACACACCGTAACCAATCAAACTAGCTGTTATGAATAGTAATACCTACTTTTTGAAGTTATATATATTTTATATTTTAAAATGGACTTCATTTTTGGATTCGGAATATCAAATTTAGCCTAAGGTGAAATTTTGGTACTTTTCGGATAACTTTCATATTTTGATGAATAGTGAAAATTACTAAATTTTAATTAAAAACAACTTTTTTAATCAAAATAATTAATAGTGATAAATTATGAATTTGAGTGGTTTTAAAGTATATTTAGAATATATTTTTACCATTTAATATAATTTTGGTCATTGGACATAATTTTACAATTAAACCAAACATAAACGAGTGTCAATCTTTTGATAGTTATTATCTCTTAAAAACACGCTTTTTGTTTTGACAGCGGGAATTAATTTTAAATTAATTTCTGCCACTTCTGTGTTTTGAATTTAGGAAAATGGATTCCATATTTGGAATCAGGATGTTCAAATTGTGTAAATAGGTAACTTTTATTTTTAGACATTTTGAATAATTACTGCGGTAAATATTTTATTTACCATGGTTAAGGGTAAATCCGGTAAATAAGGGTTAAAAAATAATATTATAATAATAAAAAATTACCCTAAAACATGTCCTAACCTTATTGGTGGACACATACCCGACCATGAGCATCCTTGGGTCAATTTGGGGACCCCTTGGAGCCACTTGTATGTGGTAGGGACACTTTATATTAATAAAGTTAAAATAAAAATAAAAATGGCATAAGCTTACATCTTTTAGAAGAAAACTTTTTACATAGGGTTATACATGTTGGATTTTCGATTATAAATATTCATTAGAAATATAAAACGATTTGCTACATAATGATATTTTATTTATAATTTTTAGACATCAAATAATTTAAATTATTAATGACACAATAATGATGCAATGTTTACCTCATTAATAAATCATTTAAATAAATAAGATTATAATGATTAAAATATTATCTAAAACCTGTCCAATTCTTATTGGTTGATGTTATTTAGAATATTAGTCATCTTATCTTCGACCTCAATGATTTTTGGACCATTATAAACCGAATATAATTATATTATAAAGTAATACTTTCACTCTTTCCTAAAGAGCCCCTCTTCTCCCTTATAAAAGGAGACCACTTCTACTCATTCCTCACACCTCTCAAGCCACTTGGCTCGTCCAAACTCTGACCAACTAAGCTCCCCACATCCCTCTCCTCCTCCTTGAAGCTTCCCCTTAGGCAGAAATCATTTCAAGAAGTCCTTTGGTTCCAACCAAAGTGAGTTACCTAAATTAAAGGTAACGATTTCTCTTAAATTATTTTCCTTTATTTTGCTTCTCCAACCCCCAAAATCTTTTTATTTCCTTTCTTTTGTAACAACACCAGTATCCTCAATATACTAGGATGTTGTTATAATAAGTATTAAAACTACAAATACACACAACTCCATCTAATGGATGATGAACATAATGTTTCTGTGGATGGCAAACTAACGCCTCACGAAACGATGATTGTTCAAATACATCTTACCACCTCTCATGGTGGCCATTATGATGGCACTGTAATTAAATATGATATTAATGATATATATTTTATATATAAGCTTCTGTAATTCCATTTTATTTCATACCATTATTCGTTTCATGTTGTATATACATACGATAATTTCATTTCAGGAAGTGCGGACTACTGCCCACTTAAAATGATATGACTCGTTCATACCACACATGGAACGTATAAAGGATGGTGTTAATGAAATTAAGTAACATATATAAAATATTATATTATACTGGAATAGTAATATACCTATGTATCATTTGGATTCGATTCTTTTAAAATAAAAATTAAATGGAAGTAGCGTTCGTGCGTACGTACGGACTACCGTCTCCACGAACGCGATGAGATTCATTCTCCATCGTATCCATTCAAGTATAATTATCATTTAATGATTTAAAAATGATGTTTAAGGACTTGATATCATTATGGATATGAATAAGATACAAAAAACATGACTTATGTAACAAAACATATAAAGAAAATGAGTAAGTTAACACCCGAAACAGCGATAATACTAAGATATTATTATCAAATCAATATTAAAAGATCATATATGATATCATATTAATGTATATGATTCTTGTATAATTTAATAACAATTATTTCACCATTATACAGGAGGTTAACCTACCACAACCATGGAAAAGTACAAGGTAAGGGTTATTTCACAATCTCTTCATTATCCGAGGTTGTTTATACGTAATAATCTACTGGGATTTCTTTATCATCCACATCCATGTTTCTTCGAAATGTATTTCAAAACATATTTATTATTTACAAGAATATGGGTTAAATTCATTTATACCCTTGTTTGACTTTTTGTAAGAGGTTTATAAAGGAATCTTTCCGTCGTTTTCAAAACAAGGTCTTTTTTGACCTTTTCGACAGAATTAAGATAAGAATGTTTTTTTTACTTATACGGCGGGTGCGGTTATTTTCCGCCGTTATAAAATCGTCAAAGCTTTCCTTACAAGCTTACAAGAATATTTTCAAGAAAATGTTTTATTTTATATGGCTCTTAAATGATTTCAAAAATAGAAAGAGATATTTCTCTAAAAAGTGTTTTGATTTCATCTATGTCAACATCCTTTAATGGATTTTACGCTTATTTGAAGTTGATTTATTATAATACAAAACTTATATATTGTATTGAAGGTTTTGTGATATTTTTGACTGTGGATGTGCTATTTTATACCATTCATAGTTTATGGTGAAACTATTGACATTTCGTATGCTAGTTTTAATCCGAATGTTTATGTTATATTTCAAACTTTTCTTCAGATGAATGTGCTAAACAAGTATGTTCCGGGTTGGGGACCGGTAAAAGTAAGCCCTCCAGGTTGGGGACTGGTAAAAGTAAGCCCTCCAGGTTGGGGACTGGTTAAATTAAGCCCTCCAGGTTAGGGACTGGTAAAAGTATGCCCTCCGGGTTGGTGTCTGGTTATTAGAGGCACTCCGGGTTGGTGTCCGGTTATTAGAGGCACTCCGGGTTGGTGTCCGGTTATTAGAGGCACTCCGGGTTGGGTTCCGGTTAGAAGTAACCCCTAGGTCTTGGGATGAGGCCTAGACAAAGAAATTAACGTTTAGCATTATGCATTCCATAATTATGAAAGTGGTTATTGATATTGCATGTGATTATTCGATTAGTAGAATATCCATGTGAACAAGTAAATGGCATTATTTAATTTTACTTTTTCCATACTATGTTGAAGTTCAATTTTAAAAGGCTTTTGTTTTAGTAATTCATTGCCTTAAATGTTTATGCTTATTTTGAATGTTCCGCTATATTGTTATCCTTACTGGGCATTTGAGCTCACCCCTTTTCTATGTTTTATTTTTCCCAGGTAGTGAAGAAGTAAATTATGAATGACTTGCAGGGATATTATGAGGGGTTAATAGTGTGGATATGAAGACTTTGTTGTTGTAGTAGTTTTTCACTTTGAAATTTAATGTAAAA
Organism: Viscum album; assembly: GCA_963277665.1. Taxonomy (NCBI): domain Eukaryota; kingdom Viridiplantae; phylum Streptophyta; class Magnoliopsida; order Santalales; family Viscaceae; genus Viscum; species Viscum album. The sequence continues at coordinate 1,418,511,023 of OY728148.1, forward strand.
CTTTATGATTATATCTAGTGTTTCCAAGGCTACTAAACCAATCGGTCTTTCGGGATTTGATCTTTCTTGTGATCATGCCAATGTTACGAAGTAATGCACCGACTCTGGGTAGCTGGGGTCGGGGCGTTACAGTTGGTATCAGAGGAAGTTTAGTACAAAACTTGGAAGCTAGATTTAGAAAAACTCTGATTAGAGCACGTAGACCTAAGATGAGCTTTGAGGATTAGTGTAGAAGAACTTCCTAGAATTTTGGTATTGTAGAGATTTTGTGAGTTTTCCGAGCAATACATCCCTATCTGGATACGAGCAAGTAGAGGCGGCTCTGGCACAGATGTACCTAGGGGTAAAACCCGAAAACACCGCTTTAAGCAAGACTTGAACGGGAAATGGTGCACGACAACGGGCCTTGCTGCACTCTTGGTTACGACACTCCCGGGGGATATGCTTAGGATAATTCTCATTTTCTTTACAAACCATTATGAAGGGTTTATGAGTATATACTTCCTCAAAGAAAACATTTTTATGATTATGGATTATATCCATAAATAGTTCAATTTATGTTAAGTGTTTTATAAGTATGGGATTATGTATTTTGACTCATAAACTAATCTAGTTTATGCCATTGTTTAGAAATGGCGCCCAGTAGAAGGAATGATAACTCCAGAAATGCACATGATCCAAAGAGAAGGAAGGATCATATCTTTCATGGTCTTAAGCTAGAATTTATAAGAGAAATAGTCTCCCATGTATTATCATCATATGAAGAAATAATATCATGTATTGATAAGATAAGTAAAGAGTTTACTGAGTCCTATGGCTTTGAAGGGAAGCAAGAGAAGAAAAGGATGGAAGAGAGAAAGATGGATAAAGGGAAGAGGGAAAAGAAGAATTTTCCCATATGTGGTAACTGTGGAAAGAAACACCCTGGAACTTGCCTGAAAAGAATGGGAGTTTGTTATAAGTGTGGAGGAAAAGGGCACAAAGTACGTGACTGCAAGGGTAAGAAAATGGTTTCAAATGTACAATGCTTCATTTGCAAGGAGTTTGGACACTACGCGAACCTATGTCCCAGTCATCAGACTATGACGCAAATGATGCTATTGGATAATAATCAAGTTATGATACTACCACATATGAAGAGGAATGGTTAGAGTTTTTATGTTGATTATGTCAATTGAGTGTTGTATCAACAATGTACTTGTTATAATAATTATGGAGTATATAAGGATTGTACTGCAGTACTATTTCATTAAGGACTTGAGATTGTGTGGAACAAAGAAAAGTGACTCAATAGCAGGATAAATTTTTGGAAAATATATGGTTTAGAGAATGATAAATCATAATATAGTTCTGATACTGAGGTAGTGATTTTAGAATAATACATGATTGATTTGGATAAATTATATTGGATATTCTTGACTACCTTGAAGCTGGTTAATGATTTGTCTATTCCATCATTGTTGGGGTTTAAAACATTTTTGGATTAATGAAGTATATCCAGCATTCTATATGGAATAAGGGAGCACGAATGTAATCAATAAGGAATATGGTAATACATGATGAAGGTATTCATATGCTATTACGGGGTAAAAAGGATCTGTATTATGTTTACCTTCCTTATAAATGTTGGACTGTGAGTTTGGACAGAAGTATTTTTGATAGTTCTAGTTTGGATTATTTTGGATTGCCATAAAAGGACAACCCGGAGGTCGGGCGGCAACCCGTCGCGTCCGGCAAGGCTGCGAGACTTGAACCCGCAACAGAAGGGCGACAAGGGTGTATCACCTACCACTGGCCCACGAGATGTCCTGGATTAAATAATATAGTTTTTTTTTAAAAGATCTGGTAGATGAATTATAAATTCATTTATTTTGGAACCCTGTACAAATAGTATAAATAGAAAAAAAAATTACATTCTATTATCTTTTAGAGTGAAATATGAGTTTGTGGTAGAAATTTATTAGTGGATAAAACTCTAATTATAAAGTAAGTATATCTCCTTATGATCTTATCCAATCTCATAAATAAATTCCTCAACATTAATAAAAGGAACTTAGAACAAAAATGTTATCCTAGATGGTACCTTAAATCATCACTAATTTATGGCTTTGGGATTGTTGGCCTTTTCATAGCCATGTTCTCTACCACTCTCCATCAGATAATTGATGGTTATATTTTTCTTCCATATCCATATTTTCCTACATGGAACCCTAGTATGTGTTATTTTCGGTAATCTTTATACTTTCCACTCTTTATTTTAAATAGAGGCCTCATTAATTCATTTTTCAATGTGGGATTTCAACTAAGATATTTTGAAACGTCAAAATGTGTTATCCTAATACCCTATGTTTTGTTGAACCGATGGTATTTCAAATCATCATAGATTGATGAATTTAAGGACCTCAATTATACACTTGTTTGTGATTGATGACCTCAATCACTACCTATAAATATTTACGTTTTTCCTCCGATTTTATGTCTCTAATTGCCACCAATGTTCTCCTAATCGAGATCATAATTTGGTGGTGACCCTTTGATTTCTCTTTTCCTCATATTAAGACTAAATTTTAGTAACCCAATTTCAGATGTGGGTTTTCCCACAAATATATTTTTTTTATTTTCAACCTTTTATTTTCGAAGAACAATTTCAAATTGCGAGGACGCAATTTATTGAAGGAGGGGAGAATGTAACACCCCAGGATTTCAGAGTGTGTTATTTCTTAAAAATAATTCAATAACTTGCACTACACGCAACACCGAGTTCAATCACACCATTAAAAGAGGTCATGAATAGTATTAACTACATTTTTAACTTTATATAATCCTTATAATTTTAGAATCCCTATTATGAGTTTCTTAGTCATATTGCAAGAACAGATTCATTTTCAGTATTTCACTTTTATCAACTTCTAATAGTGAAACCTTTTTAAATACAATATTTTAAACTTTTTGACTAAATGGGGACATCAAAAATTTAAAATGAAACATCCCAAGCTTCCACGGTACGCTTTCCTTTGAATAAAACAGTAGCGTGTGTTGTACGCAACTTCGAGTTCTAACACACCGTAACCAATCAAACTAGCTGTTATGAATAGTAATACCTACTTTTTGAAGTTATATATATTTTATATTTTAAAATGGACTTCATTTTTGGATTCGGAATATCAAATTTAGCCTAAGGTGAAATTTTGGTACTTTTCGGATAACTTTCATATTTTGATGAATAGTGAAAATTACTAAATTTTAATTAAAAACAACTTTTTTAATCAAAATAATTAATAGTGATAAATTATTAATTTGAGTGGTTTTAAAGTATATTTAGAATATATTTTTACCATTTAATATAATGTTGGTCATTGGACATAATTTTACAATTAAACCAAACATAAACGAGTGTCAATCTTTTGATAGTTATTATCTCTTAAAAACACGCTTTTTGTTTTGACAGCGGGAATTAATTTTAAATTAATTTCTGCCACTTCTGTGTTTTGAATTTAGGAAAATGGATTCCATATTTGGAATCAGGATGTTCAAATTGTGTAAATAGGTAACTTTTATTTTTAGACATTTTGAATAATTACTGCGGTAAATATTTTATTTACCATGGTTAAGGGTAAATCCGGTAAATAAGGGTTAAAAAATAATATTATAATAATACAAAATTACCCTAAAACGTGTCCTAACCTTATTGGTAGACACATACCCGACCATGAGCATCCTTGGGTCAATTTGGGGACCCCTTGGAGCCACTTGTATGTGGTAGGGACACTTTATATTAATAAAGTTAAAATAAAAATAAAAATGGCATAAGCTTACATCTTTTAGAAGAAAAATTTTTACATAGGGTTATACATGTTGGATTTTCGATTATAAATATTCATTAGAAATATAAAACGATTTCCTACATAATGATATTTTATTTATAATTTTTAGACATCAAATAATTTAAATTATTAATGACACAATAATGATGCAATGTTTACCTCATTAATAAATCATTTAAATAAATAAGATTATAATGATTAAAATATTATCTAAAACCTGTCCAATTCTTATTGGTTGATGTTATTTAGAATATTAGTCATCTTATCTTCGACCTCAATTATTTTTGGACCATTATAAACCGAATATAATTATATTATAAAGTAATACTTTCACTCTTTCCTAAAGAGCCCCTCTTCTCCCTTATAAAAGGAGACCACTTCTACTCATTCCTCACACCTCTCAAGCCACTTGGCTCATCCAAACTCTGACCAACTAAGCTCCCCACATCCCTCTCCTCCTCATTGAAGCTTCCCCTTAGGCAGAAATCATTTCAAGAAGTCCTTTGGTTCCAACCAAAGTGAGTTACCTAAATTAAAGGTAACGATTTCTCTTAAATTATTTTCCTTTATTTTGCTTCTCCAACCCCCAAAATCTTTTTATTTCCTTTCTTTTGTAACAACACCAGTATCCTCAATATACTAGGATGTTGTTATAATAAGTATTCAAACTACACATACACACAACTCCATCTAATGGATGATGAACATAATGTTTCTGTGGATGGCAAACTAACGCCTCACGAAACGATGATTGTTCAAATACATCTTACCGCCTCTCATGGTGGTCATTATGATGGCACTGTAATTAAATATGATATTAATGATATATATTTTATATATAAGCTTCTGTAATTCCATTTTATTTCATACCATTATTCGTTTCATGTTGTATATACATACGATAATTTCATTTGAGGAAGTGCGGACTACCGCCCCCTTAAAATGATATGACTCGTTCATACCACACATGGAACGTATAAAGGATGGTGTTAATGAACTTAAGTAACATATATAAAATATTATATTATACTGGAATAGTAATATACCTATGTATCATTTGGATTCGATTCTTTTAAAATAAAAATTAAATGGAAGTAGCGTTCGTGCGTACGTACGGACTACCGTCTCCACGAACGCGATGAGATTCATTCTCCATCGTATCCATTCAAGTATAATTATCATTTAATGATTTAAAAATGATGTTTAAGGACTTGATATCATTCTGGATATGAATAAGATACAACAAACATGACTTATGTAACAAAACATATAAAGAAAATGAGTAAGTTAACACCCGAAACAGCGATAATACTAAGATATTATTATCAAATCAATATTAAAAGATCATATATGATATCATATTAATGTATATGATTCTTGTATAATTTAATAACAATTATTTCACCATTATACAGGAGGTTAACCTACCACAACCATGGAAAAGTACAAGGTAAGGGTTATTTCACAATCTCTTCATTATCCGAGGTTGTTTATACGTAATAATCTACTGGGATTTCTTTATCATCCACATCCATGTTTCTTCGAAATGTATTTCAAAACATATTTATTATTTACAAGAATATGGGTTAAATTCATTTATACCCTTGTTTGACTTTTTGTAAGAGGTTTATAAAGGAATCTTTCCGTCGTTTTCAAAACAAGGTCCTTTTTGACCTTTTCGACAGAATTAAGATAAGAATGTTTTTTTACTTATACGGCGGGTGCGGTTATTTTCCGCCGTTATAAAATCGTCAAAGCTTTCCTTACAATCTTACAAGAATATTTTCAAGAAAATGTTTTATTTTATATGGCTCTTAAATGATTTCAAAAATAGAAAGAGATATTTCTCTAAAAAGTGTTTTGATTTCATCTATGTCAACATCCTTTAATGGATTTTACGCTTATTTGAAGTTGATTTATTATAATACAAAACTTCTATATTGTATTGAAGGTTTTGTGATATGTTTGACTGTGGATGTGCTATTTTATACCATTCATAGTTTATGGTGAAACTATTGACATTTCGTATGCTAGTTTTAATCCGAATGTTTATGTTATATTTCAAACTTTTCTTCAGATGAATGTGCTAAACAAGTATGTTTCGGGTTGGGGACCGGTAAAAGTAAGCCCTCCGGGTTGGGGACTGGTAAAATTAAGCCCTCCAGGTTGGGGACTGGTTAAATTAAGCCCTCCAGGTTAGGGACTGGTAAAAGTATGCCCTCCGGGTTGGTGTCCGGTTATTAGAGGCACTCCGGGTTGGTGTCCGGTTATTAGAGGCACTCCGGGTTGGTGTCCGGTTATTAGAGGCACTCCGGGTTGGGTTCTGGTTAGAAGTAACCCCTAGGTCTTGGGATGAGGCCTAGACAAAGAAATTAACGTTTAGCATTATGCATTCCATAATTATGAAAGTGGTTATTGATATTGCATGTGATTATTCGATTAGTAGAATATCCATGTGAACAAGTAAATGGCATTATTTAATTTTACTTTTTCCATACTATGTTGAAGTTCAATTTTAAAAGGCTTTTGTTTTAGTAATTCATTGCCTTAAATGTTTATGCTTATTTTGAATGTTCCGCTATATTGTTATCCTTACTGGGCATTTGAGCTCACCCCTTTTCTATGTTTTATTTTTCCCAGGTAGTGAAGAAGTAAATTATGAATGACTTGCAGGGATATTATGAGGGGTTAATAGTGTGGATATGAAGACTTTGTTGTTGTAGTAGTTTTTCACTTTGAAATGTAATGTAAAACTTTATGATTATATCTAGTGTTTCCAAGGCTACTAAACCAATCGGTCTTTCGGGATTTGATCTTTCTTGTGATCATGCCAATGTTACGAAGTAATGCACCGACTCTGGGTAGCTGGGGTCGGGGCGTTACAACTTTCCTTGAGTCTTTTTATCATTTTCATATTTGTAATATTATCCTTTCTTATTTAGACAATTAACTTAATAGTGTCTAAGACCATTTCATTTATAACATCAACTAGAGAATGCACCTTTTTTCTTTTTTTATCTTCAGAAATATTTTAGAAATAAATTAAATAACTCTTTGATATTATTATTAATTCACATAATCACTTGAGTCTACAACATCTTCATCATTAAAAATTTTAATATTCCTCATGGCTTCAAAATCTACTTCATATTTAACTTTATTTTTGAATATCATAGTCTTTCTTATTTCATAAGAAATGATAATATTATGTAATTAATTAAGTTCCAAATCTTTTATATCTTCAATAGATGAAATTTTGGGATCGAATTAATCTAAAAAATTTATCAACTTCATCACAATTGTGAAATCATCAAGTTTCTCACTAATTACTCAAATATTACTCATAATTTTATTTAATTGATTAAAGAAATCATCAATTCATTCATCCTCTTATGTTTTCATATCTTAAAATTTTCTTCTCCATATTTTTATATTTTCCTCTTTAATATTCATGTTACATTTATAAATACTCTCCATTTTTTCCATATTTATTTTATATTTTTTAGCCCCATAACTTTAGTGCATAATTTCTCTAATAAAACCATGAGAATGTAATTTTTTTTATTTTAAAACCACTTTCATATTCTAATTTTAAACAAACTTTATCTAATTATCATTTAAAATGGCTGGAAATCCCACTATAGTGGCATCGTTAGCTTTCAGTACAAGAGAAAAAATATGTTGAAACATTTGATTCTTCTAAATGTGATAATTATTTTCATCTAATTTTGTAACACCCTTGATATTGACTGAACTAATATTATCCATTCTCAAAATTTTACTTCTTAGATCATACAGAGGTAACCTACTCTGATACCCATTGAAGTTCCTGATATTATTGGTTTCCACTACTGGGAAGGGAGGTTTGAATCAATGGGTGGTGGTTTTTTACAATTTCATTTCAATATAAATAAACTTATGTGACTTTTTATATTATGATCCACTCAAAATAAAAAAATATATCATCCTCGTATGATCATGCATGAAATAAAAAACACGACAAATGAAATTTTTACAAGGTTCAGATCCAATGTGGAATCCTACTCCTTATCGTGGATAGTTACCCCCACCCCCTGACCATAGGATATCTTCACTATTAGCATAAGTGAATCCCAATTACAAGCATTCATGAAACATCACACCACACATGTTAGTAGACACACCCAATATCACAGTTTTTCACTATAATAAAAGAGAATGAATATAATATAAATAATATCACTAAATAAAATAGGTTTATTTGGAAACAAAATATATATATCCACTTCCATGAGCCTCCAAAATATGCAAGAAGGAATTTATAATTGTGAAGACTTTAATTGAGCTACACAAATAATATTAAACTCAAATAAAATCTATAAAAACTATGAGATTCATTATATATTGATCACTAAATAAACAAAATCATCTTCAAACTCTTCTTCTTCTACCTTTTCTTATACAGAAGAAAAAAATCACAGATGATCATATATGTACACAATTGCACATGCATCCCCCTCATCTACTAAAACAATGAAAACATGTATTCATAATAACCCAAAATCTCTTTAACTACATTCCAAAATCATATCTGCGCCATGGATCGTATTTTTCCCTTTTATAGTGGAAATTAAATCACCGTTTAATTCACTTAAATAACTACTCAAAACTACTTCAAATCATGCTATAATCATGGATTAAAAATTAAATCATGTGATCATGGAATCATTAAAAACCATCCATGCATTATCATAATTATTTTCTCATTACAATTTTTATCTTCTTGAAATAAGAAAAAAATCAATTTGTATGTATTCAAAAATCCAAATTTTATACGTGATTTCCCAAATCACATACAACATTCCATTAACTATGTCAAGTAGAAAAAATCAACTACATGGATTATTCAAATACATAAATCATTCAGATATATGAAAGACCATATTTTACTATATAGAAAAATTTGTCAATGTGGTTTCTCTTATGTTTCCAAATTGTCTAGATGAATCCTTTTGGAAGCATTTATGCATTCTATTATGTCGTTGGATCAACTACGTGATTTTCCTACCTTGCTGGAATCGCCTACATAGTAATCAAATACATGGGAAGTTTGGATAATGTATGCTAACCAAAAAAATTACATAGAATATTTGGATATATGATTCAACTACATGAAATATTTAACCACTTGGAATAACTATGTTCTCAAAATGATTAACTGAATCTAGAAAATTCCAAATTTTACTTAGAATCACTCATAACCTCTTAAGTCAACTTCCATCCAATCTCAAAAACACTTTCTAGCATCATGAAACACAATTCAATGATATATATTCCATATAAACTATATCAATAGCCATAACAATTAGTGAGGTCCTCAAGAATGGTTGTCAAAAATATATAACAACCCAAAATCACCAACAAAACAAGGGATCTCTAAGATTCCTTAAACCAAGCCACATATTTGTGGAGTTCTTCACCCTCCTCTCACCATAAATAAACCCCACTATGAACCACATAATCCTTTCATCAATAATCACCCCTAGTAAACTATAACTACATGTCATCATAGCACGTCCGTAATAACCTCACCTAGAAGAGATAGTAGGGAAAGGGGGTAGTTAACCATCCTTTCTCACCAAACTAGATATTTGGGTAAAACAGATAGAACCCAAAACCTTTGGGCATCAGTGTAAACACATGAATCAGGTGGGGTATATTTATATAAGTCATAAGGAAAATACAATATATAATAGTTACAAACAAGCCCAACCTATGGTTCCAAAAAACCAAACCACCCAACTATTAACACCACTGCATCGCCATGATCGCATGATAACATTGTTTCCATAACACTATCCATCCATCTATTATCACTTACTAAGAGAATATCCACATATCAATTTCATAGTTCCCATTTAACCACATCATTTATGGTCCATTTATATATTCATTTACTATCTTTCAATATTTAATGACAACTCATTCTATATACAAGGCCAACGTTTATTCCCATACATTCCCATTCAATATAAAAAACATTATCCCATTTACTATTTCAAGCATTCATTTATGTCCATCCCCATACCAATTAGTCCAAACAAAGTTCATTTAATTAGAGCATACCACTTTTAAAGCAATCTATAACTGCCAAGAAACTACCTAACCAATACACAACACCATCAACCATTCACATACCAAATCCATGATCTCATATCACACATCATCACCACAATACTGATCACCACATAACCACATCATACATAATCCCACATCTCATCTTATTCCATACAACCATGGTTTCATTGCCCAACACATTTTGCCTCAAAAATGATTACCACTACTATCAGTAATATCTCCACAAGGTCATCACACATCATACAAAATAATGAAACAAACATATCAACATATAGTATAAATTATATAATTCACAACACCATATTTTAGTTTCAATAAAAGGGTATTTTATCACCTTACTTAATTATTTATCATGGTCATTCTTATAAAATTATAGATTTTTATGGGTAAATAATTAATTATTCATTTATTAGTTCTTTACCTTGTATTTAAGGTTAGATAAAACAATCAACACAAAAATGGTTTCACAATAATTACATATACAACACAAATAAGGAACCCGAGATGATATTTTCAATAACATTATAAAGCAAGTATAATTCGATTAGAAATATCATACAAAGTAGTAAACACACATGAATACTCCCCTTCCTAGAAAATTCATTATGTCTAATTAATTATTCTCATTATCAAAACTCTAACTACCCACCCAAATGGAAACAAATGCATGATAATATCACATATGCATGGAAAATAGAGAGATAACTTGAATCCCCAACCTCTATTAGAGCCTCAAATAGAAACAATATCACAATGGAAGAATCTAGGGATCAAACTCCACCAATATTAAAGGGAAAACCATTGGATCCTAACCATAACAAGTCATGTCCAACCATGCTCAAAAACTATCCCAAAATAGAGGGGTTCAACACAATGAACATTTGGACAAAAATTGAGAACAAAAGAGAAAATGGTGATAAAAAGATACCTTAATTAAAGGGTACTTTATTCTCCATGATCTAAGATGTTGGAACCCCCAAAAGATATGATCAAAGGGTGCCAAGGGGGTCTAGGGTTAGCCAAAGCATAGAGGATAAGGAAGGGAATAAAGATAAGTAATAATGGCCTTTCTATTTTTATAGTAATTAGTAATAGCCTCGTTATGCTATGGAGATATCTTGTTATGCCATAGTCTCACTCAGTCAATGGATATCCAAATATCTTGTCATTGTTTCCCCATTTTTCACGTGTTTTAAAAACAGATTTGATCATTACCATGACCACATCCATGGTGCATTCCAAATCAAGTTGTCTCCTCTGATTCCCTCCATGACCATCCATTATGGCATTGCATAAAAGGATTGATCATTTACTCCTCACCATGCCCAGTTCCATGGTGTGGTGAGCTAAAGATCCTCTTTTTACATATATGGTCAATCCAAAATCACTAAGCTAAGTAATATTCCCTTCACTTGTAATTTCCTCCTCAACGTGCCCAGTTCCATGGTGTGGTGATATATAGATCCTTGTTTTATATATATGGTCCCCCAAATCACCAAGATAAGTAATATTCCCTTCACTGGTCATTTCCAAGCTACCTATTTCAAATAGGAGACTCCCAAACATGATGCCTTATACCATGTCCATCTAGGACATTTCACTAATTATGGAATATCCTAAAACCACGTAGAAATCCCCATGGCCAACCTCTAAGTATCCAATTCCAAAAACAACCAGCACTACACCCTCCTCCATGGGGTGGTGACCCTCTTAATGGACAAAACTCTTACTTAGCCTCTTAAACACCTCCAAACTCCTTATCATCGCTACAAATCAATGGAAAAATGTAAAGGGAGGGTTTTTAGTAATCTGATCCCTCGCATTATATTCCTCTCAAATAATTATCATCTTCAAGATTCAAAACACAACCTGAGTAGAAAGAGGAGAAAGGTAAAGTTATGAAAAATCATCTCGTGTGATACCTATCAAGGATATAATTACAAAACAAACATAACCATGAGCTAATAATGATCATTAATAGGAAAATAAAGAAATATTTCAAAAACCATCAAAAAAATAAGAATATCATTACCCAATGAAAATTAAACAAAATAAAAACTCAAAAAACTCAGGATACTGAGTACGCATCTGTGTCTCACATTCCTAGATAATCTCTTCCAAGCTATAATACCTCCAAATCACACGAACCAAAGGGTGAAAATACCCATTATGAAATCTCTCTTGATAGTATTATACCTTAACTAGTTATTTCATGAACATTACATCATTATCTATATCCAAGTATCCCTAGTAAATGACATGAGATTCATCATGAAGATAAAAAAAAGTTGATATACTTGGAAGATTTTGTTAATCCTATCCATCTATGGAGTAATTGAAAACTGATAAGCCACCTCACTAATGTTATTTATTACCTTGAAGGGTTTGATAAACTAGGGTGATAATTTTCTTCCCTAGACAAACCTCTTATTCCAAAAATGATATGAAACCTTCAAGAACACATTGTCTCCAACATTGAACTTCAAGGGAATAATAAAATAATCATCATAAGAATTATGATGAACTTATTCTTCCTTCATCCTCTCACAAACCATATATACCTTCTCTGTCATACTCTATACTACAATGGGGCCAAGAATAGATGAATCCCTATCTTTAGTCTAGCACAATGGAGATGGACACATCCTCCCATACAATGTCTCAAATAAATTCATACCAATGGATGAGTGGTAGATAATATTATATAAAAACTCAATCAAGGGAAATTGTTTCATCCATTATCCTTTAAAATCCAAGATTCATGCCTATAATATATTATCTAGTTTCTAGATAGTCTGCTCCATATGTCTGTCTGTGTAAAGGTGGAAAGTTGTGATAAGGTGTAACTAGGTTCCAAAAGCATGTTTCAATACTATCTAGACTTGTGATATGAAACTAGAATCTCAATCCAAGATGATGGACCTTGGAAATATATGTAGATTCACACCCTCATCCATATACCTCCTTTAAAAAAACATACATGGCACTCTACTCCCTAATTGTTTAGAATTAGGAAAGCTTCATCAACCAATCCATGATTACCCAGATAGAATCATATCCTCCCTAAGAATTAGGTAATCCTATGATGAAGTCCGTTGATATGTCTTTCTAATTTCAATCAAGTACATCCAAAGTCTACAATAGGCCACCAGGAACATGATGCTTTTCCTTCACTTACTAGAAAACCATACACCATTCCACGAACTCTTTCACTTCCTATTTCATCACAATCCACTAGAGTTTCATCGTCAAGCCATGATGCATTTAGGATACTCAGAGGTTCACTGCTAAAGGTGATCTGTAAAACTTATAAAGGAATATATCATTCATCACCATTGGGATGAATGGAATCCTTTAAAACATAAATTAATGTTGGTCTTCCTCTAACCACTGTTTAGGGGTGTCACCCTAAATAACTTGATCTTTCATTACTTACACCTCTAGGTATACCCATTGAGAATCCTAAACCTACTATATCAAGAAGGATTTATCTATCCTCTAAAACAAAAAAACCTATATCATCAATTACCCTTGCATCAAGGTGTATAGATTCTAACTCCTCCATCACCTTCCAAGCATCCCCAAACTCCTAAAAAACATCCTTTCATGACTTCATGTTCAATGTTACAGCCATGAAATTTCTATTCCCTAATGTGTAGGATATCTTAATTTCATATTCCTAGAGAAACTCCATCCACCTATGTTGTCAAAAACTCATGTTTTAATGAGAGAAAATGTTCCTCGGACTCTTATGGTTGGTGAAACTGTAAATCATTATCCAATGAGGAAATATCACCATAGCTTTAAGGAAAACACCACTGCCACCAATTCTAGATCATGCATGGTGTAGTTATGATCATGGAGGAATAACTTATTTGGACTATAGAAGATCACCTCCCATTACTGACTTATGATTAAACCCATACCCAAATGGAAATCATTACATAACACCTCTAAAATGACCCCCTCCTTTGGAAACTAGAGAAATGGGGTGATAAATAACTTCCATTTCAAGTAGTCAAAAGATGATTAACATTGATCGGTCCAAATGAAATCATGGTCCTTCCTGATTTTAGATTTAAATAGGTATTAAATATGAGAAAATTCAGAAACAGACCTCTAATAATAACCCACGGTTCCAAGGAATCATCAAAACTCTTCCATATTCTTGGGTGTTGTATATGATACAATTGTCTCAACCTTTGAGGGATCCAGTGCTACTCCCTATTGAGGCACCACATGTCCAAGTAAATACACCTCCAAAGTTCAGATCTAACACTTGGAAAATTTCTAATAGAGTTTTTAGTGCTGTAGAGTCTGTAAAATGATCCTTATATGCTTGACATACTTCTCCTTGGACCTCGGGTATATAAGAATGTCGTCGGTGAACACAACTATAAACTGGTTAAGGAAATCATGGAACATATAATTCAAGAGTCCCATGAACACTGTTGGTTAATTCATGACACTAAATTGAATAACTGAAAATTTGAAGTATATATCTATACTAAAAGTTAGTATTTGGAATATATTTCTCCTTTATACTCAACTAATGATACCCAGACCAGAAATCGATCTTAGAAAATCATATGGATCCTCTCAAGTAGTCAAAAATATCAACAATCCCCGTAATAGGGTAAATATTATTGATCATCACCTGATTTAGACTTTTATTGTCTATACATAACTTCATAATACCATCCGCCTTCTTGAAAAATAACACTAGGGAACCCCACAGTGACACACTGATCCAAATGAAACTCTTATTCATCATATCATCGATCTAAATCCTTATCACTTGAAACTCAAAAGGTTTCATCTGATAAGGATCCATTGAAATTTGATAAAAATATGACTATAATTCTATATCAATAAGGATATCGTATAAAAGGGGTAGAGTTACAAACCCCTTGGAAAAAAATCCAGAAACTCCTCAACAACTGTGGGGTCCTCCACCATCTCAATGTCCAATTAATTCATTAAAAATTATACCATCATGGAAATAAGGGGACCCATATTCCTAACATTCATCTGGTAACCCTTCTCATTCAGAAAAAGTACACATTTTTTATCCACATCAGAGAACATGAATCTTCTCTAAAATAATTTGATAATCAGACACATGGAATATAACCAATCTATACCAAGGATGGCATCGTCTGGTTATATATATGATAAGAAAAAAATTCCCACATGACTGATGTTTCCCCATCATTAGTCTATGCCTCTGGTATACATCAAAAAATTAGGTCTATCCTCTAACTGGGATATTCAACACCAAGGGAATAGGAAGCCTCTCCATTTTCATTCCTAGATCCCAAAATATGGTAGGTGAAACAAAGAACCGTGAGGCTATATAATCAAACAAATCATACACAAGAGTAGATGATAAGATAATCATACCTCTAAAGATCGATGGACCCTCTAGTGTTGTAATCTCCATGGCATGCAATTGTCCACTTCTCGCTCCTCTACCTCACTATTTTCAACCACCTCCATAGTCATGCTCAATCTGGGGTCCTTGAAGATGGAGAAAATCCTAAGTTCATCCCCAACCTTATCTATCTTCTATCAGTGGATCATAATCCTACTTCCCCTATTTCTAAGGTTGATACTGAACCTAACCCCCACCACCATGCTATAATCCAAGGAACACTAATCACTGATACTAGTGATGATAAAGAACCTCACAAACAAAGAACACTGGTCCAAATCCCTCAGTAAAATCATGAGAACCACTGGCCCTAAAAAACCAAAACGAAATTTATCATGGATGAATCCCCACTTGTCAAAACCTTTAAGGTATTGGAATATGAGATCTTCCACTAATAACTCTACTTCTCAATAAACCCTATCAAATCCCCTCATTAAATAACCCTACCTGTGATTACATTCACTCGATCACCTATATCTTCTTTTATACCTCTAAATACATCAGCAACATAAGTGTAGTAACTTCATACTAGTAGATGGGCAGAGCACCTCCTCAAGGTGTTGTACATGGGACTCCTTTTCAAGAAAAATATTGTGGGTAAAATGAAAAAGGTCCTTAAACTTTATCTCAATATCACATTCTGTCAATCTCCCTTCATAAAAAGAAAATAGATCCTACCTATTGGTTTCCTTAATCATCAATGATAGGATTTATTCTTGAAACTCCTTCTAAAAATCTTCCCATGAAAAATATTCCTCCTTCTACTCCCTGAGATAAAATTTCCACCACTAAATTTCTACACCCCTCATCTAACTAACTGCTAGTAAAACCTAGTAATCTTACTAGTCTCGAATCAAATTGAAGGTGATTTTGAGCTCCTCCTACCAGTGATCCATCTTCAAATTAGAGATGCTACCCTTGGACTTTTCTAAATATTTCCATTGAAAGGCAAGAAATATACTCTACCACTTCTCATCCTCCTCAACCATTTTGACCCTTCTACAATCAACCAGGTCAAATTGTTGAACCTCACTATCTTGAACCGCATGTGAGGGATGTTTAGGTGCCACAACAAAAATAGGAATAAGTATTTTCTAAGCTTTATAGTGTGGAATATTATTTTCATTTAATTTAATTCATTTTAAATTTTAGAATTCACCCCATTAAATCACAAGTTAAAATAATAATGATGTGTGTACCTTTCCTAGGTATCTACCCTACAATGAGTATCACTTCACCTAGAATTTTTAGTAAGATTAAGGTCCTTCCATCAGATCACAGGGGGGGGCCTAAAATCATGTGTCCAAGCCAGTCTCCCTTGATGATGTCGCATGTTAGGTTTGTTAACATTGTTTCACTTAAAATCTCATGAAATAATCATAGTGTCTAACCCCAAGATTTATTATATCCCACAACCAACACCTATGATACCACTTATTCATGACCCCCTCTCTCTAAAGTTGTAAGTACCCAGACTTAAACATTATATAATCTTGAGTTTTATGTCAATAATTTATTCTCTTACATTTTAGGATCTTCTCAGGTTTACATTTTTAGATAATTAGGTCATAAATCATATATAAAAAAACCATATAATACAAAGTGTATTCTTATGATCCTCATCCATTTTTACTAGTATATAAAACTTTTTAATACAGATATGATTTATTTTCCTGAAAAAACTACACAACTAGCATCCTAACATATTTCTTTACCTTAACCATGCTAAAACCCTATGAAAAATATTTTAAAACTTGTTTTGAGTAAAAAAATCTCAGTAAGGTTCCTAAAAATATTGAAAGAAATAATTATTCCACTATACTTATAAAAATTTTCCTTTTTAAAAATAAAATTTGTGCTCAAAATAAACATTTTCTTACACAATAAATCATATTTTTTGCCAAAAATTTTCCATTAAACATTTCATAAGAAATATTACAGGAAAAAATAAAACCTAAGAATATTTATTTGCAAACATAATAAACTCATGAAAACATTTTCACAAATTTATACTTTTAATACCTAAAAATTAACATATAATTTCCCTTGAACATAAACTCAATGACTTACCTTATAAAAATGTGAGATTATAAAAAACATAAATAAATTGTATTGGTAACTTGGGGAATAATTTTTTATCATAATTACTTATGGAGTAACCCTCATGACTACACATGAAATTACCATCATGGTTATACTTAAAATAAACCTCATGGTTTTACTTGTAGTAACCATCGTAGTTGCATTTTAGAAAACTTCCAACATAAACATACCCAATTAATTGGAGGGAAATCATAGACCCATCCATATTTGGTTTATAATTAAAACAACCTTCATCATAAACAATGACCAATTACCATAACATAATCACAAAATATGAATGCTTGCGTCATAAAAACATTCCTTGAGAAAAATCAGTTATTAAAAAAGAAAACTGCGCACATAAAAAGGAAAACATTTTCTTTGAAAATAACCATGTAATATTGTAAAGAAAGTTTTAAATAATTAATGCATTGTGATGGAGAGAAAATACCCTCATGATGTATAATTTAAAAAACATTCCTTTTTTACGTTTGTAAAAAAATTAAAGAAGAACTTTAAAAGAGGATTTTTAAAAATAAAGTCCCTTACCTTGAATCTGAAACGTCACGTATGTGCTTTATCTTACTCAATAATAAACTTATGTTAATTTTATAATTTATTAAGAACCTTTTTAAAGTTTATTATTCATTTTATATAAATTATTACTATGTTATATACAATTACTTAATCACTTCAGTTCATGTTGAATGTTTTGGCGATATTTGGTACTTTAGTCCAAAATAACTGTGGTCGGTTGAATATGGTCAAAGGTTACATTATTAAATCATATCCAGAATAATAATCATGAAATAATTATCATTTTTATACATAAAATATACTTTTTAATTCAACCATCACATATGATTATGAAAAATGAACTACATTACAATCATGGAGATGGTAGGTTGTGCGTATGCATGAGTAACAATTCCATTTTTCAATGATCATTATGAAAAGAATGTAAGTATTATTTTATCTTTCCAGAATAATCATAATACCATATATATTATATTAATTTTTTAAATATACTTATATATATCATCCATGTGATGTGGTGAGGAAAAATGAATCACATCGCTTCGTGGAGGTAGTAGTCCACACGTACGCACGAACGACGTTATCATTTTTCTTTACATGGAAAGGTAAGAATTTAAGTGATATATTATATTTAAATAATGATAAATATGTCATGAATATAATATATAAACATTAATTTCATCATTATATCCAGTCTCTAGAGATGGTGATGGAAAAAAATTAAATCAGTTTGAAAGGCGGTTGTCTGTCGTACACACAGATGATGAATTTTTTTCCCATTTGATGGAAGAGGATATGTATATGGGTCATGAAAAAAATATAATAACATATAATTATATTTGAGATAATGAAGTTATAATTTTATCATGGTTAAATAATATTTTAAGGATTTGGAAGAAGAAACAAAACTAAAATGTGCATTTGAAAACAATACCTCTTATTTGGAAAACCTCCTTTGATTAACACCAAAAAACCCTATAAGTTTGGTATTATGCCCCAAAAAAGACATATATAATGTGGTAAGGGATTATAGAAAGGTATTTGGGTAGGTATTTTCTAATACAAAATGGTTTTTAAGTGTAAATAAATGACAATAAGAAGTTACCTTTTATAATATAGGGGAGGAGCACTCTTGGTATTTCTCAAAAATATTAAATTAATATAAATTAATTTTAAATTCCAAAAGGATCCAAACAAATTAATTTAAAATATAATATTATTATGGTTCTAAATAAATTCATCTAATAAAAATTAGATAATTTTTTACTGTATCTATTTATCTTTTTATTTTAAGCCTTATTTAACCCCTTTAACTCTTACCGTAATAACAAGAATTTTTACTCATTGATGGTTAATATAGTTACTATAAAATGAAAAAAGATCCATAAATAGATCTTGGTTGATATTTCCAACCTTATACTGATAAATTTTCAAAATTTAAAATTTTTAGAAATTTTATATCATTAAATAAAACAATTTAAATTATAAAATATTGGTAATGTCAATATTTAGAACTATTAATTACTTTAACTTTAATAATGTCAATATAATACATATAATTAGAACAAACTATTTGATTATATCCCTAAAATTTCTAGGTCATCTATAAAATTTTTTGGTCACATTATTTATCTCAAATTATAATTATTTTAATATTTTTAATATAATTTATTTTATTTTTCCAATAATTGAATAATTTTTATATCAATCTTGTGTAAAACTTTAAGGTAATTATTTATTCCTTTAAAATTAAAAATAAATTACCATGATGAAGATAAATATTTAATCTTTCAAAAAACTATTTATAGTCTAACATATCCTTTACCTAACATCATATTAAAAATATTACACTTATTAAAAACAAGAATGTAACATGTTTGACATTTCTTAAAATAAAATACTATAATGGTCATTATATTGTCCATGTGGCCCAAAAAGGACATAAATTATCCCCTTGTATGATTATGTTGTAGATATACTGGTATAATTTAATTTATAATTAAACCAACAAAACGCAACGAAAAACTAGTTTTAGAAAAATGCCCATTTAAAGATAAAATGTTTATATACTAAATTCATGTGTAAAATCCATTTAAAAACCATAATTATATCAAAATTAACTAAATAAAATTTAGAACTAATCCAAAAC
Source organism: Viscum album (assembly GCA_963277665.1). Lineage (NCBI taxonomy): Eukaryota > Viridiplantae > Streptophyta > Magnoliopsida > Santalales > Viscaceae > Viscum > Viscum album. The sequence continues at coordinate 1,418,531,166 of OY728148.1, forward strand.
ATAATTTTAACTTTTCAATTATTTAAAATACAATACACCTTTCAATAAAAAATAGTATTTTTCATTATTCCCTGAAAAAATAAATATTTTCAGAATGTTCCAAAAAATCATTCTAATATTATTTTGACATAAAGAGTTAAAAAATGAAAATAATTTCTCCAAATTAAATTTCTATAATTTGATAAACTAATACTTTAAATATAAACTTATAATAAATGAGTTTAATAAAATTATTTCATTTTTTATTTTTAAGAATTACTTAATATATTTATAATTAATATAACTATTTAATTGAAGAATACTGATAAATATGAAAATAATTTATTCTATCAGTACTTGGGTTGTTGCATTCTCCCCCATTTTTTAAATTGCATCCTTGTAATTTTATTCACTTCTTAAACAAGTGGGTATACCTTTCCCTCATAGTATTTTCAGATTCCCATGTTGCTTCTTCAACCATATGGTTTCTCCACAAAACCTTAACCTAGTGAATTACCTTATTCTGCAATAATTGTTTTCTAAAGTTAAGAATATGAATAGGATTTTCCTCCTAAGAAATATTATCATCCAAATAAATAATCCCAGGTCTGAAAACATGATATAAATCTGAAACATACTTTCTTACCATAGAAACATGAAAAATAATAAGTACCTGGGATAAATGTGGAGACAATGACGATCAGTAGGAAAATGATCCAACTTTCTCTAAGATTTCATATGGTCCAATGAACTATAGACTTAACTTTACCTTATTACCCAAATGTATAACACTTTTCCATGGAGATATTTTAAGAAAAACATGATCACCTACCTCAAATGAAATGTATTTTCACATGTTATCTGAAGAACTTTTCTGCCAACTCTAAGTTGTCCTCGTAAGTTGATAAATCATTTTCACCTTATCAACCACTTATTATACCAATTCGGGTCCCATTAATTTCCTTTCACCTACTTTATCCCAAAATGCTAGAGTTTGATACCACTTTACATATAATGCTTCAAAAAGTGTCATCTATATACTAGAATAAAGATGATCATTATAAGAAAACTCAAATAAAGAAATATGTTGATCCCAAATTCCCTGGTAATCTATTTAACAAGCACAAAGCATGTTTTCCAAGGTCTAAATTGTTTTTCCAACATTCCGTTAGACTGATTATGAAAGGTTGTATTGAAATTTAATTTAGTTCCCAATGATTTTTAAAGACCTTTCCAAAAATTAGAAGTGAACCTGGGATCATGGTCATATACAATAGATATAGTAACTCCATGTAATTAGACTATCTTCTTAATATATAGTTAATAAATTTTATCTAAATAAAGAGTATCTCAAATGGGAACGACATCTGTAGATTTATTTAGTCAATCAAAAATAAACCAAATTGCATTATTACCTCGGGAAGTATTTGGTAGTCCCACCATGAAATACATTGATATATTTTCTCATTTACACCCTAGCATTAGATAAGGATGAAAAACCCCTTTTGGTAATTCTTGTTCTTATTTAACCTATTTACAAGTCAAAAATTTCATGGTAAAGTCATCCATATCACTTTTCATTCAATCCCACCAGTAATACTCCCAAAGCTCTTTGTACATCTTAATGTTTCCAAGATGAACAAAAAATGGGGAACTATGAGCTTCATTTAACAACTCCATCTTTAACTAGGAATCATAATCCACACATAATCTCTTTACAAATCTGAAAAACATTCTTTATCAACATTAAATTTCATAAACTTACCCTTCTTAACAAATTATACATTTTTTTAACTCATGGTCTTCCTTCTAATCTTGCTTAACTCTATCTGAGAGAGATGATTGCACTTACACCTAAAACAAAATAGAGGAATTTCTAACACCCACAACATCTAGGAAAAAAATCATCAAATCATTAACTAAAGGGTCATGATCTAAATATAACATGGTTAATATAGCATTATTTTTCTGACTCAAAGCATTGAACAGTTTATTTTCTTTTCTATAATAGTAACTAATCGTGTAATTAGAATCCTTAATAAGTTCTATTAATCTTCTCTACCTCATGTTCAACTCTTTTTGAGTGAATATATACTTAAAGATTTTATAATCAATATATATTTCAAACTTGGATCCATATAAATGATGCCTCTAATTTTTAAATGAAAAAACCACAGGAGTTAATTCCAAATCATGTGTAGGATAATTTAACTCATGAGGTTTCAATTTATGTGAATCAAAATCAATTACTTAATCATTATTCAAAAAAATAAAACCAATTCCCTTCAATGAAGCATCACTATAGATAAAAAATCACCATTTTTTGATGGTAGGGCCAAAATTGGAGCACTCACCAATTTTCTTTTTAATTACTGAAAAAAAAAATCAAATTATTTTGTCTAGATAAATTTAACTCTTTTTCATGTTAACATATTTTTTTGGATAGATAACTGTGAAAATTTTTTATTAAATCACCGGTAATATCCTACTAATCCAAGAAAAATTCAAATCACAATAACATTTGTAGGTCATTTCCATTTATCAACCACTTTTGTTTTGGAAGGATCAATTGTAATGTCATCTTTACTTATAATATTCCTAAGGAAATAAATATGTTGTAACCAAAAAACACATTTTCTAAATTTACTATATAACTTATTTTATTTAAGGGTTTTCATAACAATACTTATATCTTTTTAATAATCCTTATAAAATTTTTAATAAACCGAAATATCATCAATAAAAAAACCAAAAAATTATCTAAATAATCACATAAGACTAAATTCATAAGATTCATAAATACATTAGGTTCATTTTTTAACCCAAAGAGTATAACTACAAACTCATAATGCCCATATCTAGTCTAAAATGTTGTTTTCATAATTTCACCCTCCTTTTCCTTCAGTTGATGGTACTCGAATCTCAAGTAAACCTTCAAAAAATACTAATATTCCTATAGTTTATCTAAAAATCATCAATATGAGGCAAATAATACTTATTCTTAATATTAATGTTATTTAGAACTCTATAATCAATGAAAATCCTCATGGAACCATCTTTATTTTTAACAAATAAAACAGATGCACCCTATAGTGATGTGTTAGAATGAATGAAACATTTGTCTAACTACACATGTAACTGATTTTTCAATTTCAAAAGTTCTACTTGAGTCATTAAATGAGGGTGTTTTTAAATTGTCTTAACATTAGGAGCTAAATAAATAGTAAATTCAAATTCCCAATCATGTATGACATTAGGAAAATCATCAGTAAAAACATCCAGGTACTCATTTACCATCAGCATATCATTAATCTAAAGAGTTCCCTTGTTTTCAATAATATGTGGAAGATAAATTTCATTTCCATATTTTAATAGATTTCCATATTTCTAATATGTTATCAACGGTATGGTTTCATTATTTTATTCTAACTAAAACACTTTCTGAAACACAACTTATTTAGATCTACAATCTATTTTAGCATGGTAAATAAAAATATAATCCATACCTACAATAACATCAAACTATACTAGGGTCAAGACAATAATATTTTCAAGTAAATTCCTTTTATATGTAATGACATTATGATTCTTATAATTTATTTTTTTGTTATAATTTCCCCTGGAGTTTTTACCATAAGTTCTAGTTCCATTTATTGAGATGGAATTTCTAATTTACCATAAAATTTCTCAGATATGAAAGAATGTGCAGACCCGGAATCAAACAATACATTAGAATAATTTGAATAAACAAACAATATACCTGATATAACTTCATTTTATGGACCAACATCTACTGAAGTAGTTGAAAAGGATTTCACCACACCTTTTTTCTTATTTTCTAACTGCTTTCCATCATTCGGGTCCTTCTTTGGGTAATTGTGTGCATAATTCACTATCTCACCACATTTGAAACACTTTTCAATATTCTTATTATAATTGAACTTACTGCTACAAATATATTTTTAATTATAATCATGGGACATATGTCCTGACTTAGCACATCATAAACACTTCCCAAATTTGATAATGCATTCCCCAAGGTTCTTTTACTACACTTTCCACAAACTATAAACTTGATTTTCTTACCTTCAGGTTTATTTTATTTATAATTATTCATTACCTTCCATATGGACCTTTTATTTTAATTTTTTTCATGAAATACATGATCATATTCAAACTCTATTTCTACCCTCTTATCATGTAAAACAATTTTCTCATAACTTTTAATTCACAGGAATCTAGTGCCCTTTGATATCTTAGCTTTAATCCTGAGTAAAAATGATTGATTTTACTATCAAGAACCCTGATAAAATTTGGAGTGTGCCATGACAAAAAAGTGAAGTTTTCTTCGTACATGGAAACTAAATCTTCTTCTTTTTATTTCAATTCTAGGAATTTCTTTTCCATCCGGAGTCAAATAACCTTAGGAAAATATTTTTTAGGGAAGATGTTCTTAAATTCATACCATTCTAAGGTATATATGTCTTCTTTTTACCTGATATTATTGAATATTGACCATGACTGGTCAGCTTCACCTTTAAAATGATAAATTTAAAGACTAAACTTTTGATGATATGAACACCCCATGACATCAAAAATATTTTCTAGGGATTTAATCCACCCTTCAGCTACTACTAGGTCAAAATTTTCACTAAATATTGAAGGGTGTTGCCTCATAAAATGTTTCACTATCATCATGTTTTTTTGTGGTAGATCTGGTTGATTTCTTGCATGGATTATGCCACTATTTGTAGATTTATTCAATTGATTCATTACTTCCACAAACTACTTAGTTCCAATTACAACCATTTTGGATTTCTGATTTGGAAGGATATCATCCTCTTGGTACCATCTAACTTCAGTTTCCCTATTTCCTCTCTGGAAAACCACTCTGAATAGACAAAGTTCAGATAAAGAAACATTTTAATCATAAAATTCTATATCAACTCAACTTAAACATAAATTAAAACCTTGTAAGGGTATTATATTAACATTTTCCTAATATTTAAAGTTATCTAAACTAGTTTCTGATACTAAATGTAAGGGCTCGGCCATAAATATTGCATAATTTTGAGTTTTAAGTCAAGAATAAATTCTCATACATTTAGAGATATTTTCAGGTTTAGAGTTTTAGAGAATAATGTAATAACTCATATATAGAAATACTATATAATATAAAGTGTATTTTTATAATATGTATCCATTCTTTCTACCATATAAAACACTTTAAAATAAAACATGATTTATTTTCAGAAAAAATCTACAGAACTTTCATCTTAACCTCTTCATTTCCCTTACCCATCCTTAAACCCTATGAAAAACATCTTAAATCTTTGTATGAGAAAAAAAATATTAGTAATGGATATAAAAAAGAAATAATGAAACCATTATTAAATGATACATATAAAAAACTCTATTTTTAAAATAAACATTGGGATCAAAATAAACATTTTCTTACTTAAGAAATCAAATTTTCTGCACAAAAGTTTCCACAAAAAAATCAAAAAAAATCCTAAAGGAAAAAATAAAACCCATAAAGGTTTCTTTGAAAACATGATAAACTAATTAAATAATTTTCACAAAGTTATATTATTCATCCTTAAAAAGTAACATATACTTTCCCCTAAACATAAGCACAATAACTTACCTTATGAAAATGTGAGATTATAACAAGCATAAATAAATCATATTGGGTACTTGGGTATCATTTTTTTATCATACTTCCTTATGTAGTAACCCTAATGGATACACAAGAAATAACTCTCATGTATATACTTAAAATAACCCTCACGATTATACTTAGAGTAATCATCATAGTTACATTTGGAAAAACCATCACATTTAACTTTCAAGATAAACATAACCAATTAATTGGAGGAATATCATGGACCCATCCATATTTTTTTTATAATAGAACCACTTATCATCATAAAAAATTCCCAATAACTATAACATAACCGTAAAACATTAATTCATACATCATCAAAACATTCCTTGAGGAAAATCGCTTATTTAAAAAAGAAAACTTCTCACATAAAAAGGAAAATGTTTTCTTTGAAAATAACTGTGTAAACATGTAAAGGAAGTTTCAATGCATTAAGGAATCATGATGGTAGTAAAATTTTCTCCTTAAATATAATTTAAAAAAAAACATTCCTCTTTGAATTTTGTAAAAAAATGAAATAATAACTTTAAAAGATAATGTTTAAAAAGAAAGTACCTTACCTCAAGTCTTACACATCGCATATATACTTTGTCTTTCTGAATAATAATTTTTTTTAAATTTTATACTTTATTAAGAAAATTTTTCAAGTTTATTATTAATTTTATATAACTTATTACCCTATTATATACAATAATATAATCACTTAAGTTCACATCAAATGTTTTGATGATATTTGGTACTTAAGTCCAAAATGACTTGGCTCGATTGACTATGGTCAAAGAGGTAATTATTAAATTATATCCAGAATAATAATAATGACATAATTATACTATTTATACATCAATTATACTTTTAAATTCAACTATTACATATGTTTGTGAAAAATGAACTACGTTACAATCAGAGAGATGGCCGGTCGTACGTACACATGAGTAACATTTCCATTTTTCAATGATCATTATGGAATAAAGGTAACTATTATTTTATAATTTTATAATGAAAATAATATAATATATATCATATTAATTCTTTAAATATAATTATATATATCATCCATATGATGTGGTTATGATAAATGAATAACATTGCTTCGTGGTGTTGGTAGTCCACACATACGCGTGAATGACATTATCATTTTTCTGTTCATGGAAAGATAAGAATTTAAGTGATATATTATCTTTTAATAATTATAAATATGTCATTAATATCATATATAAACATTAATTATATCATTATAATCAGTCTTGAGATATGGTGTTGGAAAATTAATTACATTGGTCCGTGAGGCGGTAGTCTATCCCACACGTGGATGATGAATTATTTTCCCATTTGATGGAAGAGAAGACGGATATGAGTCATGCCACAAACATAATAACATATTAGTATATTTATTATATTTATTATATTTTATTTATTAACTTATAATGGTTTAATAATATTTTAATTAAGTGGAATAAGAAACAAAACTAAAATGTGTGGTTGAAAACTATACCTCTTATTTGGAATACCTCCTTTGCTTAACACCTTAAACCCTATATGTTTGGTATTATTCCTAAAAAATACCTATATAATTTGGTAATTTATTATAGGAATTTATTTCCGTAGAGATTTTCTGAACCAAAATGGTTTTTAAGTGTGAAGAAATGAGAATAATAAGTGACCTTTTATAAGAGAGGGGAGGGGCGATCTTGTTATTTCTCAAAATATTAAATTAATATAAATTAATTTTCAGTTAAAAATGGATCCCAAGTGATTTATTTATAATATAATATGAGTATGGGTCATAATAAATTCATAAAATAAAAATTATATAAGTTTTGACTATATTTATACCCTTATATTTTGGTTGTAACTCTTTTTAACCCTTTTAACTCTTACCTTAACAACAAGGATTTTTACTCTTTGAGGGTTAATATAGTTACTATAAAATAAAAAATGATACATAAATGGATATCGTTTGATATTTTAAACCTTTTCCAAATAAATTGTCCAAATTTTATATTTTTTATAATTTTATATCATTAAATAAAACAATTTTTATTATAAATATCAATAATGTCAATTTTTAGAACTATTCATTACTTTGATTTTCATAATATCAATATAACACTTATAATTAAAAAAAACTATTTTATTATATGTGTAAAATGTCAAGGTCATCTAGAAAATTTGTTTATCACATTATTTATCTCAAATTATATTTATTTTAATATTTTTAATATCATTTATTTTATTTTTCCAATAATTTAATAATTATTATATTAGTGTTGTGTAAACATTTAAGGTAGTTAATTATTTACTAAAAATTAAAAATAAATAATCATGATGAAGATAAATATTTTATATTTCAAAATAATATTTATAGTTAAACATATCCTCTACCTAACATCATATTAAAAATATTACACTTATTAAAAACAAGAATGTGGAATTTTTTACATTTCTTTAAATAAAATACTATAAAGGTCATAATCTTATCCAGGTAGCCCAAAAAGGTCATAAATTCAAACCTTTAATGATTATGGTCGATATATACTCATCCAATAATATTAAGGTAAGTTTTGGGGTCATTTTGTCCTTCTTATGATTTTATTTTTTAACCAAAATTATCTGATTTAACCTTTACCGTGGAAACCAAAATTACTAAAGTTACTATTCATATTGAACAAAAATAAAATGAAAATATTTAATAAATTTGGACCCACTAATTCCAAATATTTAATCTATTTTTTAAAATTCAGAACACATATGTTTCATAATTTAATTTAAAATTAAACAGAAAAAATGTAACAAAAAACAAGTTTTTAGAAAAATTGCCTTTTAAATATAAAATGTTTTAATAATAAATTCAAGTATAAAATAAATTTAAAAACCCATAATTAGATCAAAATAAATTAATTAAAATTTAAAACTAAACAAAATCTTAATTTTACCTTATAAATTATTTAAAATAAAATACAGTTTTCAATAAAGGCCAATATTTTTCACTATTCCTTGAAAAAAGAAATATTTTTAGAAAATTCCCATAAATTAATTCTAAGATTATTTTGACATGATAAATTAAAAAGTGAAAATAATTTTTCCAAATTAAAATTCTATAATTTTTAAATTAATCTTATAAATATAACCTTATAAGAAATGAATTTAACAAAAGTATTTCCATTTTGATTTTTAAGAATTACTTAATTTATTTATAGTGAATATAACTATTTAATTCAAGAATCCTATAAATATGAAAACAATTTATTCTATCAGTACCTAGGTTGTTACAAAAGGTTCTCCTCCTTGGTCGGTAGTGAAGGAAGAGAGATAATAACTCCCAAGTCCCGCCACCAATAGGCCTCGAGTTTGTGACTAGCACCGAGGATATAAAGTAAGACACACATATGGGAGTCATTTTATTCAAAGAGAAGATGGTAGGATTTAGAGATAGGATATAAACAACCAATAAACACCATAACATAAATAAAATATAAAACCCATAATATTCCATAATGCAAGTAAATTCATACGAATATAAATGAATGACTCTGAGTAAAATACCAAAAGACAATCCTCTAGATGTAACTCAACAACAATTCTAGTTCCCAAGCTAGGAGTTCCTAGCTCAGTTTCCAAATTCCACTTTTAAAATTAAAAAATTAAAAAATAGTTCATATATATGTTGGGTGAGTATTACTAGTATACTTGGCTGGATTATACCTGAGGACTCTCGTGAAAATGTGCGAAGTCCATATTAATGCCCCAAGGAAAAAATAGCAGAATCAAAAAGCACCTATTGATTAGTTAGTTCTCAACTTCACCAAGGATTATTCAGAAAATAATGCATTCAAGTATAATAATATAATAAGAATCATATCAATAAAATGGTAACTTGCATTGCTTCCCCACTAAGTTTCCACTTTCACGCCCCAATGTTGTATGTCCTGGCACTCTCATCCCTTCTGTATCTATCAGCCTCATACCATTATAAGCCTCATCACAATGGAAAATCTCTCCAACTCTAAACTTCTTCCAATCACTACCACATCATCGTCATACTTCATGCCACAACCATCACATCCTCTTCATTCTATAACCACTACCATAAACCCGAATTGTTGGGTATCATGGACATGAAGGATATTAATCTCATGATTTTCTACCACCATGCACAACCCCCACTATGAACCACATCATCCTCTCATTAATCATCACCCCTGGTTCACTATAACTGCATGCTATTATAGCTCATGTGTAATAACCTCTCCAAAAAGAGAGAATATATAACAGGGGGTATCTGGTCATCTATTCTCACCAATCTGGATGTTTGGGGAAAACACTTGGAATGTAAAACCTTTGGGCATCATTGTAAACACACAACTTGGGTGGGGTGTGTATATAAATCTCAAGTAAAATATAGTATATAATAGTTACACACAATCCTAGCCTATGGTTCCAAAAAACCAAACCACTCAAAAACTACCACCTCTGCATGACCACAATCGCATGCCAGCATTGCTTCCATAACACTATAAACTCATCCAGTCCCACTTACCAAGCACACAACCACGCATCAATTTCATAGTTTCCATTTAACCATAGTTATTACCATCCATTTACATATTCATTTACAATATTTCAAAATTTAATGAAAATCCAATATCTAGCCAAGTCCTACATTTATTACCATCCATTCCCATTAAATTTAACCATTATTATCCTATTTACCATTCCAAGCATTAATTTATGTCCACCTCTAAATAAATTAGTCCAAACCAAGTTCATTTAATTAGAGATTACCACTTTTCAATCATTCTATAACTTCTAGGAAAGTACCAAGGCAACACACAATTCCATATACCATTCCCATACCAAATCCAGGCTCTTTCATCACACATCATCACTAAAAACTCAATCACCACACACAAAAATAACACATCAGCCCATATTTCATCTCATTCCATTCAACCATGGTTTCTCTGGCCAAAAAATTACTCCTTGAACTTAGTTACCACTACCACCATTAAAATACTCACAAGGTACGCACAAATCATTCAAAACAATACAGAAATAACATCAACATATAGAATAAATTATAGATTTCATGACACTAAAATTTAGATTCAATAAAAGGGTCTTCCATCACTTTACTTCATTATTTATCTTGGTAATTATCACACAATTCCGAATTTCCATGGGAAACTAATTCATTAGAAATTTATAATTTCTTAAAATTTTATTCAAGGTGTGAATAAATAATCAATACAATAATGGTTTCACAATCATAACAACTAAAACAAAAATAAAGCCCCCAATAACTATGACTTTTAGCAACATTAGAAAGAAATCATAATTCTATTAGTAATATCATCAAAAGTAGTAAACACATGTGAATACTCTCCTTACCATTTAATTCATTATGAATGATTAATTATATTCATTAGACCAACTCTTACCATCCAACCTGTAATAACTTGATTCTTCTTTTTGAGGTATAGTTTCTTTTTTTCTTTTCCTTTGAGTTGTTTTCAAGAAAACAGGGGAAATTTGGAAAAATTAATAGAATCCTGGGATACACACTATGTATTCCCAATCAAAATCCATGTAGTATGTCCGTGTATAAAGGTAATACATGGTGTGTGCGAATGTCAACAAGTAAAAGAGGAAAAACAAACTACATGTTGTGTACTTCCTTGTACACGTCGTGTAGTCATGTCGGCAGATCCTAGAAAGTAAGTCGGCAGAACTCAGCCACCAATTGAATAGTAAAATGATATAAATGCCATGTATATGTTCTTAAATTTTGTTTACTTTTTTTCACTTAAAATGGGTAGTAGATTCATTTTCTGTTATTTTGGATAAAGGAGACATTGGGTTCGTGAGGCAATAGTGTCGGAAGGGGATTTGGATCCCTATTGAGCATTTGAACTCCGTTTAAATTGTTTTCAGTCTTGTTTGAACCCAATCGGTGAGTGTTCGATTACTATATATCTGTTCTTGGTGATTTTAGTTCCCGAATGAGTTATTTAAGTTTGATTAAATATCCTTGTTTCTTAGATCTATACAGTTCTATCTTGAATTGGAAGTTGAGGCTGGATGAGGAGAGTTATACTACAATGAGGTAGGTGGTCTCATGCTAATTGTTTAATGTTAAGTTGTTTATATGTATAGTTTTTCCACATGCCCATGTTTAGGGTATTTCTTTATTGGGAATTGTGATTGAGTAAATTAATTGAAGCATGATTAAGCTTATTTTGTTTGATTAAGGGCCACCACATGGGTGCGTTTTCCCTCATATGGCCATTATTTAGTCGTTTTTCCTAGGATGTCGATGGGAATGCCTTTGTTTCCCCTTTAAAGGGTTGTTTAATATGAAATTGGTTAATTAAAAGGTTTCCATGTGAATATGGTTGTTAAATATTTTTTATAGTTTAATTCACATGTTAGTCTTGTTATATAAATTTTTCCCACGTGAGATGTTATTTTGTTAACCATGTAAGATTGAAATTTACATGTGTTGTTTACTATGATGAAGTGATGATATACTAGGCTTGGCCCTAAAATATGCTGAAATGTGAATACACCGAGATTGTCCCTAACTGAAACATGTTGAATTACTGATACATTGGAATTTTCCCTGACTTTAATATGTTAAAATACTAATACATTGGGCTTGTCCCTTATTATAATATGCATAAATTCTTATATATCAGGCTTGGAATGAGACATATTGAAATGGAATGACTAATGACGTATCTGTCAAGAAAAAGCACAAGCTTGGATTCGGTCTTCACTTCTTTTGTTTAGATAGCATGTTAAGGTATCTCTTGTTTTTTCTTTATATAGGGGATTGACAGGATTAGGCCAACCCCCGAGACTTATATAATTCAATGAATTTGAATTGATTAAAGAACATGAAATGAATGTAAATGAATGCCATTACTTGTATGATTTTTTAATTTTAAGTACCTACTGGTTTACTTCATTTCACTATTGTACACTACTATTACATATACTCACTAAAAGATTGGAAGAAACCTTAGGTGGTTTCCTACTAGGATTTATTTCCCACACCCTATTTCGGTCATGTATTAGGCCCAAATAGACTATATGGTTGTAGGTGTCGATAAAGGAAAGGCCCCTTTCTCAGGTACTTGATTACTATTTAGGAGTAGGAGAGCATGGGACCAGGCCAAGGATTGAAATGCTGCTGAGTTTCATTTTATTTTATCGTACTTTGGTATTTTATTGTACTTGATTGCAGTGTATCCTATTTTCACTATTTTCTTATAACATGTGACATACTGCATCATTTTGATATTATATACCTTCTGGTTGTCTTTATCTTTCAGTCTTCGATTTTTTACTTTAATTTCATGTTGTTTACCGCTTCCTCTATTTTTATTATTTATTCTATTGTGTTACACTCTACCAATAAGAGCATAGTTTACCCACTATCACACCTTAGTCCCTCACTGCTTGTTGGAAGCCTCTGGCATTTGGGGAAATACTCTTGAGGCCATGTGGCCAACCAGTACGGGGTACCTTTTAGTGGATCTCAGATTTAGGAAATTAAAAAGTGGTATCATATGAGTTATTTTCTAGTTTCTTTACTATTTGGAAATGATATAAAGGATAATAAATTTTGTAATTATCTGTGCCTGAGAGTAGCTACTCCATGTACAGGGAAAATCCAAATTCCCTCGAATTAAATTGTGATTTTTTATTTTGAGCTATTACAATTGAATTGATTTCACCATTGGTTGATGCACTTGATTTCTTCTATTACTATTGATGAAATTGTGGGTTCAATTTCAGTTGAAACCTGATAAGATAAGGGTGTTCCATCTCATGCATCATATAGGCACTTGTTAGAATCACATGCCATGTATTATGCCATTCCATCTAGGATGCATTAGATATTGCATGTTGTTGTGATAGATTTCATGCTAGAGATGCATGTTGTTGTGATATTACCTTGATAGATATTCATGTTGTTTTGATAGATGTATTGGTATGTGATATGGTTCGAATTGAATGGATGCTAAACTTTGATCTATGAGTTGTATGGGCCCTCTTGGATCGGAATTTTGTGGATCATGATTTAGCCTTTCATATATAATTGTATTGTGATATGTTATGCTTGGGTTCCAAACTTTGATTCTCAGGGAGTATGGACCCTCACAGATCAGACTTTGGCATCCAACTAGTTGGTTTTTTAGAAGCATAGGGGTTTTCTGGGAAATCTGGAGTTTCTGTCCTAAAAAACCTATTATACACGGTATGTATTTTAACCTAACACATTGTGTGTTCTTCTAGTTCGGGGGAGAAGTCCTTCCAAGTTTTAAGGTGAACATGTCATGTAACTTATGTACAAACTGTGTAGTATATGCCTGTGTAAAGTTTTGTGTGAGAAAAAACATGTGTTGTTGAGTTTTGATTAGAACACGCCATGTACTTGTAGTACACATCATGTAGACCTGGCCATGTGGGAGTACAAGGTCGGGAGGATGGGCCTGTGTACACGCTGTGTACGGGTGGAAAATTTCATGTACCTGCGGTTGATACTTGCCCAGGATAGTGGTAACACACAACCATGTGATGGCATAAGGGTACACGCCATGTACACTTTCTATACGCCATGTAGTCTCTTTTTTCCAAACTTTGAGGGTCTTTTCCTGTTCTATTTTGGAACTCTTGAATTGAAAACCTTGATGATGAGTTTAAACTAAGGCATGTTCTTGACCTTGTAGAGTCATTTCACTATGACAACCACGAGTTGAATGCCAGGAGAGCAGCGATGATCATACTCCGGAGATGGTAGGCCATGGGCTACCGATGGAACCTCCAGTTGTGTCAGCTATGGAACTAGATATTATACCGAATGTAGGTGCTGATTCATAGTTCCATGAAGGTTTTGTGAGGTTCATACAGACTTTTTAGAAAGTACCATAGGATGCCACATCTATAGCAGAGCTGACATGTATATTCCAGCAGCAGCATCCGCCTACCTTTTCAGGGGATGGAGGACCACAGGTGGCGAAATCATGGCTATAATCAGTGATGACTATCTTAGAGTATCTGGAGACACATCTCGAGAGGAGGTTCAATCTTGAAACATATATGTTGCGTGATTCTACCAAGAGATGATGGGATGTTATTACTCAGGTAGGGTTTCATCAGGATATGACATGGGAAGACTTTTAGGCGGCATTCTATGATTATTATTTTCCCGAGACACTGAGGGTTGACCGAGCTTGAGATTTCATGCACCTAGAGCAGGGAACACTGTTAGTTATGAAATATTCTTCCCGATGTACTGAGCTTCAGTGATTCACACCTATTCTGATGGGTGATGACATATCGAAATCTAGATGATTTGAGGATGGTATTAGGTTTTACATCTGATCATAGGTGAATGACTTAAAGTTTCCTTTTGTCTCTGCTATTGTGAATTAGGCATTGATTACCGATCACAACCTACGTTAATCTAGGGGTGTGATCCAGGTTGGTTCATCACTGAGATCTGGTACTGTCTCGACTAGAAGTAATAAGTGTCATATGTAGCTTTCTTGTGGGGATAAGAGCAGTCAGAACCTTTCTTCTGGTATCTTGGTGAGGTGATACCAGTGTAGAAGGATTGGGCATACTAAACCTCAGTGTCCAATAGACCCGATCGAATGTTGAGCTTTCAGAAGGATATTCCATTTACAATGGTTATGCAGGATATTTCCACTAGAATCTAGTGAGATAGAGTCTACACCAACTCCATATTCAGGAGTGGGGTCATCAGATTCTCACCAGTCAGGGAACTGGAATATGTCAGGTCATTCAGGCTGAGGGGGTGGTCATAGTTGTGGTAGCTAAACCCTAGGATCTCAGCAACAGTAAGGAGTTCCCACTTGAGATTGATGGGTGTAACTTTCTATGGAACCTCTATATCTTAGAGATGATGGGCTTTGATGTCATTCTCAAAAAGGACTGGTTGGTTTCTTTTCGATCCTTTGTTTATTTCTATTGTCATAGGGTGAGTTCCACATCACTAGAGAGAAGATAGTTTCTACATAAGGGTGAATGGGATGTTCAGGAAAGTCGAGATGGATTGAGCATCATGGGTTGGGTGGGATGATAGCCCATATTGTGAGTTTATATCTGAATAACCAAGGAATATGTCAGATGGTTTTCCCTCCAGTGGTTGAACATTTCCGGGACATTTTCTCAGATGACTTTTCAGGCTTACCTACAGTCAAAGAGGTGGATTTCACTATCAATCTAGTGTCAGAAGCTACACTAGTATCCATTCCTCCTTACAAGATGGATATGATGGAGTTGCAAGAGCTCAAGAGGCAGTTGGAAGATCTTTAAGCTAATGGTTTTATTCAACCCAGTACTTATCCTTGGGGTTCATCGATCTTTTTCTCAAAAAAGGAGGATGGTACCCTTAGGCTATGTGTGGACTATCAGAAACTGAACCAGTTGATGGTTAAAAACTGATATCTGTTTGCCATGAATAGATGACATATTTGATCAACTTCGAGGAGCCTGAGTGTTCTCGAAGATTGACCTAAGTTCGGGACATCATCAAGTACATGTTTTACCTATAGACATACCTTGTATAGCCTTTTGTATTAGGTATGGCCTATATGAGTACTTGGTTATGTCATTTGGTCTCATGAGTGTGCCGGCAGTTTTCATAGCATTGATGAACTGAGTGTTCCATCCTTATCTAGATTCTTTCACGGTGATTTTCATGGATGATATCTTGGTGTATTCTCACAATCGACACGACCATGCAAAACATCTTGAGATCATTTTTAATACACTGAGAGAGCATCAGTTATATGCTAATCTTGAAAAATTCCACTTTTTTATGGATCAAATTCACTTTCTAGGTCACTTCATCTCAAATACTGGAGTATCAATGGACCTAGAGAAGGTGAGACAATTAGTTACCTAAGAGCAGCCTAAGAATTTTTTTTAGGTACGGGGTTTCTTGGGGATAGCTAGTTACTACAATCATTTTATACAAGACTTTTCATTCTTAGTAGCACCGATGATGGTCTTGACTAAGAAAGGTGTGAAGTTTGAGTGGAAATATTCTTGTGATGTAGCCTTTCAGGAGATGAAGGGGTATTTTACTTCAGCGTCGATACTGATATTTCTAGAGTTATAAAAGAGTTACAATGTATACTGTGATGCATCAGGTATTGGGCTGGGAGAAGTGCTTATGTAGGGGGGATCAAGTTTTTTCATATGGGTCTTGACAGTTGAGGCCACATGAGAGGAATTACCCAACGCATGATCTCGAGTTGGCTTCAATTGTTCATGTTTTGTGTTGTTGGAGACATTATTTATTAGGATATAATTTTTTGGTGTACATAGACCACAAAAGTATCAAATACATATTTACTCAGCATGATTTGAATCTGAGACAGTGAAGGTGGTTGGAATACCTAGTCATTCAATTTTGAGCTTGCCTATACATCTAGAAAAGGCAATTCAGTGGCAGATACACTGAGTAGGAGGACTTAGAGACAGGCAGTGCAGGAGGCCAGTGTTGAATGGAAGATTATGACTTTGTTCTATGAGATTCATTTAGAGGTGCGTAATATTTAGTGATAGGATTATCTTTCATCTTTGGTTGTTACCTCTACCCTACTGGGTAGAGTGAGGATGAGGCAGTTATCAGATTTTGAAGGCTAAGTTCTACAGGAGAGTGTGGCCTGGTGAGAGCCCTCCTCTTAGATGGAAAATAGGTGAGGATGAAGTTCTATGTATCCATGAATGTGTGTGGGTTCCAGGGGATATACGTGAGGATATGAAGCGGTAGTTTCTTGCTTCATCTTAGGCAGTGCATCCCAGAGTCACCAAGATGTACCGTGACTTATGCCATCAGTACTAGTGGCTAGACATGATATGAGAAATAGATTGTTTTTTTATAAGGTGTTCCACCTATCATCGGGTGAAGGTGGAACATCAACGGTCGACTGGGCTTTTACAGTAGCTACCCATTCCTGAGTGTAAGTGGGATGATGTTATGATGGATTTTGTGTTGGGGTTACCGATGTTGCCTAGAGGCAATGATGTTGTGTGGGTTGTGGTTGACAGGCTTATGAAGGTCGATCATTTATTACTAATCAAGGAGACCTTTGGTGATGATGATATTAGAAAGTTTTATATCCGAGAGGTGGTACGACTTCATGTGGTCCATCGTTCTATTATTTCAGATTGGGATGCTCATTTTACGCTCATTTTTTGCAGAGTTTTCAGAGGGTGTTGGGTACACCGGTGCTTTTGAGGACATGTTGTGTGCATATGTCCTAGACTTTGGGGGATCTTTGGAGAATCATATACCCTTGGTTGAGTCCGCATATAATAATAGATTGCATGCTACTATTTAGATGGCACCATATGAGGCTTTGTACAAGAGGCCATTCCAATCACCCTTGTGTTGTATGGAAGTAGGAGATGAAATTATGTTGGGACCTCACCTTGTACAAGAGACTAGTGAGCAGGTACAGTTAATTTAGAAGTGGATGGCTACTGCGCAATCTTGTCATATATCTTACGCTGATCGCTGGAGATGACCTTTGGAGTTTGAGTTCAGGGATCAAGTTTTCCTACATGTCACACTGAGTTTGGGACACAAGAGGATCAGGAGACAAGGTTAGCTTTCACCAAGACATGTTGGTCCATTCGAGATTCTAGAGAGAGTCAGGCTAGTTTCCAATCGGTTACATTTACCTTATAGGTACTGATCCATGCATGATTTCTTCCATGTATCTTAGTTATACCGCTATCACTCAGACCCGTCTCACATTTTTCAGCCCAGGGAGGTTGAAATTTAGGTATATGCATCCTTTGAGGAGCATCTGATTCGTATAGTTGATAGGAGCACAAAGGTTCACCAAGGCCAGTCAGTTCCTCTCGTATGGGTGCTATGGCAGTATGGCCGAGTATAGGATGAGGCTTGGGAGAGGGAGACTGACATACATGATCAGTGGCTGGAGTTATTCTTAGATATTCCTTCACCACCCTTGGAAGGGAAATTCAGGTAAGAATTTCTTTAAGGGGGAAGTTTGTAAGAACCTCGTTCTTCTTTTTTAGGTACAGTTTCTTCTTTTCTTTTCCTTTGAGTTGTTTTCAATAAAAAAAGGGAAATTTGGGAAAAGTACTGAAATCATGGGATACACTCCATGTATTCCAAATCACACGATTTTTAGTATGTCCATGTATGAAGGGAATACATGGTGAGTGGGAATGTCGGCAAGGAAAATGAGGGAAAAAACTACACATCATGTACTTCCTGGTACATGTTGTATAGTTATGTCGGTAGGTCCTGGAAATTAAATTGGGGGAACTCATCTTCCAATTAAATAGTAACATGATATACACACCATGTATATGGACTTACACGCCGTGTACTTTGTGTTTTTTCACTTAAAATGGTCATTAGCCTCGTTTTCTATCATTTTGGACAAAGGAGGCACCAGGTTCTCAAAGCAGCAGCGTCGGAAGGGGATTTGATTCACTATTGAGCATCTGAACTCCATTTTGATTGTCATTGGTCTTGTTTGAACCCAATTTGTGTGTTATCGATTACTCTTAAGTAGTTCTTGGTGATTTTAGTTCTCGGCTGATTTATTTAAGGTTCAGTAAATATCCTTATTTAATAGATCTATATCGTTCTAGCTTGAATTGGAAGTCGAGGCTGGATGAGGAGAGTCATACTACAACGAGATAGGTTGTCTCATGATAATTGTTTAATGTTAAGTTTTTTATATGTTCCATTGTGTCGTGGGACCATGTTTAGGTTGTCTCTTGATTGAGAATTGTGATTGAGTAAACTAATTGAAGCATGATTAAGCTAATTTGGTTTGATTAAGGGCCACCTCGTGGGTGCATTTTCCCTCAGATGACCATTTTTTAACCGTTTGTCCTAGGATGTCCGTGGGCATGCCATTGTTTCCCCTTTTAAGGGTTGTTTAATGTGAAATTGGTTAATTAAAGGGTTTTCATTTGAATATGGTTGTTAAAGATTTGTGATAGTTTAATTCACATGTCAGTCTTGTTATATAAATTTTTCCCACATGAGATGTTATTTTGTTAACTATGTAAGAGTGAAAATTACATGTGTTGTTTAATATGTTGAAATGTTGATATACCAGGCTTGGCCCTAAAATATGTTGAAATGCTGATACACCGGGATTGTCCCTGACTAAAACATGTTGAAATGTTGATACATTGGGCTTGTTCCTAACTTTAATATGCTGAAATGCTAATACACTAGGCTTGTCCTTGATTAGAATATGTTAAAATGTATATACATCGAGCTTGGCCTGAGACATAGTGAAATGGAATGACTTATGATGCGTCTGTCAAGCCAAAGCACAAGCTTGGATTCATTCTTCACTTATTTTGTTTAGATAGCCTATTGAGGTGTCTGTTGTGTTAACTTTATATAGGGTATTGGTGGGCTTAGGCCGGCCATAGAGACTTATATAATTTAATGAATTTAAATTTATTAAAGAACATGAAATGAATGTAAACGAATTACAATAATTATAGGATTGTTTACTTTTAAGTACCTGCTAGCTTACTGTATTTCGCTATTGTAAACTACTATTGCATATACTCACTAAAAGATTGGAAAAGACCTTAGGTGGTTGCCTACTAGGATTTATTTCTCACTCCCTATTTGGGTCATGTATTGGGCCCAAACAGACTATATGGTTGCAGGTGTTGATAAGGGCAACGCCCCTTTTTTAGGTACTTGATTGCTACTTAGGAGCAGGAGAGCATGGGACTAAGCCAAGGCTTGCGATGATGTTGAGTTTCATTTTTTTACCATACTTTGGTATTGTATTGTAGTTGATTGCAGTGTGTTGACGCTCCTTTCCGTCACAGAGTCTAAACGAATGGAAAAGGAAATTCCTTAGCATAAAGTGATTCATCCTTTGACAAAAACATCAAAAATTAACAAAGTTATGAACAAGGCTTCAAATGCACTTGGGTCGCGCAAGTTCCCGCATGGTTGCGCAAGTACACTTGCGCGCCTCCTAATGGTCGTGCAGGTGACTTGCGTGCCCTCTTTGAAAATTTTCCCAGGGTCCCTCCAGCCTATAAATACCCTTGTGGGCCCCCCATTTGAGAGGACGAAAAATTCCAGAACCTCAATTTTGAGCTCCTGGTGCCCTAGTCTCTTCTCAAAGATTCTGAATACTTCTAAGTTAATTTTTTATCTAGAACAGAAGATCTAGAGAGGGGTAGGAAGTCCTAAGTGTTGAAATTCATCAACACTTGCGTGCCTGAGTGGACAGCCCTTAAGGGAAATGGCCACACTTGTGCGCCGCCTTACTCCTTCACCAGAACTTGCACTCCACACTTCTGTAAGCCTTTAGGGATAGTACTAAGGGCTTGAGCCAAGTCTCGCCCAAGTATTACTTCAAGGTCTAAAAGTCGTGAAAGTACCCATGTGCCACGCAGGTATACCTGTGCAACCCAAACTTGTGCGCCCACGCAGTACCTGCACGCCCACCAGGACTTGCGCGCCCCTCTTTTTGGATGCCCTTCCTACCCATTTCACCCCTCTTACACCTATCTCTCTCTCCTCTTCAGGATTAAACCTTCAGAACTCTCTCCAAATCCATTTATGGCATGATTTCCTTATTTTCTTCCTTATCTGAAAGGAATTCTGTGGAACATCTCTCAAAACCTAGTGATTTACACATCTTTACATCACTAAAGTTAGAGAGTTCATTCATTCAACCTCATCCTTTAAGATGGGAGAATCCTCAACCTGGGCTTCCTTTTCAAGAGTAAGCCCCAGTCTCAAAGTCCTCATTAATTTGGGCATACTCCTTAGGAGTAATCCCCAAGTCCTCATTAATTTGGGAATCTTCCTTAGGAGTAAGCCCCAAGTCCTCATTAACTTGGGCATCCTCCTTAGGAGTAATCCCCAGTCATAATTCCCTTAACTTGGGCTTCCTTTTCAGGGGTAAGTCCCAGTCTCAAAGTTCCAAAAAAATCTCGGCATCCTCCTTAGGAGTAAGCCCCAACCATAATTCTCTTAACCTAGGCTTCCTTTTCAGAAGTAATCCCCGGTCTCAAATATGGGCATCCTCTTTACGAGTAAGCCCCAAGTCCCTTAATTTTTCAAGTCCCTTAACCTGGCCCTTCTTCTCAGGAGTAAGCCCCAGTCTTAATTTCCCTTAGCCAGTCTTAATTTACTTTTGACTTGGACTTCCTTCTTAGGAGTAAAAGGCAATCATAAGTCCCCTCCTAACTTGGGCATCTTCCTTAGTAGTAAGCCCCAAGATTAGAGTATTCAAATCTCCATAAAGTACATATACCTTTATGGAATCTGTTCCTAGATTTCTTCCCTAAATTAAATCTTAATCTTCATCTGTTTGGGCAGTCATGCATACATAAGCCCCACATCATTTCTTATGATTGCATCTTTCATGTCACAATTGTCTGGTTTTACCAATACCTCTTGTTTATCACACTGAGCATTACTCACATGAGCTTAAAGTGTAAAAGTAATTATGACATCTTTCTTTGAGCCATCAATCATAAACATCATACTCCCTTACTCGAACTATGTGGGTTCTGATTCCTTTTCTAAACAAAGGATACATAGGTAGCCCATTTGTGGGTACCATACCAAATCTGAAATAATCCATGTCCTTCTGAATGACAATAAACTTCAAGTGCCCCACTGATTGGATTTAAAACCAGTATGGTCATCAGAATAACCAAGAGACTTTTATGTATTGAAGGATACCATTGACTAAGAATCTCTAACAAATACAGATGATTCTCTATCGATGAAGAACCTCGAATACATATAAAATATTCTCTAAATTTCCTACATATTTAATCATTGATTGTCAAATATAAAGGAAATCTAATTTTATACTTGGTAATATAATAAGGATTCATGAACATAACTTAAATCTATAAAGAGAGTCATGTAGTAGACAATAATTCCCCTCAAAAAGGTGTTATGAGTCTGACCTCTCATCCTCTCGACCAATGAAAATTCATAAGCCTCATCAGTCCACAACTAATGAGCGCCTAACTTTGGAAAGTAGGTTCAAATGGATATAGAATCATTGGATGTTTCCAGTTCTACGAACAAACCCGTTAAAAACTTCTTGTAATGTTTGAATCTTAAATCAATGAGATCATCCCCAAATCCAGAGGAAACAAAAAATGGTGAACCCGACGTGAATCCTTAACCAAGTTGAAATGATGTGTTACTTATTTGTTAGGCACCTATTTAAAACTAAATGAGAGGGCCAACAAAACAATCAATAACATATGTTCTCAACCAAATGATGTAGCATCCGAACTTATCTTGATTATGTTTGTTATATCAAACAGGCACTCTTTTCAAAGATCTTCTACATTATGAGAATGGATTTTCTTAAGTCCACATCTGTGAATACCTCTGCTACGAATGCCACTGTTGCTACTCCTACTGGATCATCGTCCGCTCTGAGGACGACATCACCTACTCAGCGTCTTCAACGCTGGGTATCAAATGCGCTGGTTAAGAAGTACCGTCAAAACGGTACTATTCTGACTCTGGAGGCCACCCGACAAGCCCTCCAAGTGAATAATTCACCCTGGTCGTCCGGACAGTGACTACCAGTGATCAAGAAACATATGGTTCCAACCACCGTTTTCAACCGTTTCGGGTCATTATCCCCGGAACGCAATCACCATTCACTCCCGTATTCTGGGGAGGTGAATAAGCAGGTCCCTCAGGGCCTTAATTCAAGGAGACAGGAGTCCTTCCTGAGGGTTCCCATCAACAATTGCCACCAGACTCATGCGGCAGTGCACCCTCAACATGATGAGGGTATTGACTCCAGGAATTCAGCTTAGGTTCCTCGAACCAGAGCAGTCAAGACGAACTGCCAGAGGTGAAATCCGGTTAATAGTGAGTAGGTTCTCATCCTTTCCATCTCCGAAGAAGTACACCAACCTAACTTGGTGGAAAGCAACGAGCGGGCACACACACCCGTCCGTTTTAATTCCGTTGTCCAGAAGACTCATCTAGAAGCATCACGCCAATCCCGCCAGGCAATTATGGAGGAGTACTATAGATAGGAACATTCACTTGTTTATAAATCATCAGCTAGTCAGTAGGCTCGTCTGACTACATATGATGGAGATCTTCAACCACGTTTGGCGAAGTGCAATCAGCAGGCACATACACCTTCTAGTATTGATCAAGCTTACCAACAGTCTCGTTTAGTAGCATTCAAAGAAGTCAGTGGGAAAGCTCCGGCAACAAACAGGAGGCAGACTCAACTCTCTGCCCCCATGCTTGAGTACTGTCAAGATTCATTGACAGGAAAAGGAGGACAGAAGCAGGAACACACACCTACTCCAAGCACGGAATGGACGTATATCCTCATTCCAGCGGCTGAATTCACCAAGCATATTATATCAATGGTGAAAGAGCAGAAGAAAATCCCTGCTCATATTCTGGATGCCTTTCAGGATATTATAATAGCTTCAGCAGAATCTCAGGGAAAGACACATAAATCTATCCCTAACAGTGGAGTGACACATCAACAGTTCACTCCGGAACAGACACACACATCTGTTCCAGTCCAAGAGGGTTGTGGGGCGTACTCCCCCATATCATATAGACAACCAAGTCAGGCACATACACCTAGTTTGAGCAGAGATAATCAGCCTAACATGATCATTTCTCCTGAGTAGGCACACAAACCTTCCAAATTGAGTAATAAGGCATCTAAGAAGAAGACCCGCCCAGCACAGTCAAGAAATCAAAGGCCCATCTATGACAAGGCCTTGCTCAATGCTGGAGTTCTTGATGCACTCAGAAAACTATCTGTTGCAACTCAAGATTATGCTCTCTCAGTTCCCAATAGTGGGAACATTAATTCTGAAGCTCTGCATCAGACACTTACTCATGAAGGCTTACTTCATGACAGTTCGATCGATCTTAAAGTTTCATCTTCAGATGAGAGCCACAATAACCCTTTGTGTGGCCAGAATATCAAGGAGCAAGAGATTTTATCTTTTTCTATAACCCATCATGGTGGTCCTCCCCATGATGATGAATTTAGCTGTGAAATCCCACTCTGTAGTAGTAATTTGCGTTGTCTGGAAAATTCTTCCAAAGACAATGTAGTGACGAGAAATCCCTCTTATCTTGAGGTACTTGAAAATGTGAAGCCAGTCATGTCTGATGCTTTACCATTAGCAGGTGAAATAATTTCTCAACCATAAGATAACCTAGGGTGAAGGTCATTCTCCGAACCACCCCTAAGTCATGCATCTTCTAGTTTGATTAGTGATTTCTCTACCAATCTTGTTGAATCCGATGAAGCAACAGGGAAGCACCATCTCTAGTATAATCAGGTAGAAGAATCTTCATTGAATGATAAAGAGGAAGTACTGAATATGAGAAAACAACTGGAAAAAGGTGAAGTGCCAGTTATGTTTTGTCCTTTGGCTGATTCTCAGTATGTCATTCCAGAGATGTTGACGGAAGATGGAATTCATGATATTCGTCTCAATATATGGAAAAATATTTGTCAGTTGAAAAAGAAAATATTATCTTATGATGAATATGAAAATCATATCAAGATAATATAAGGGTTACAATGCCAAATTGACTTGGTGTCTCTCTCTATTTCTTGATATCCGAAGGCTGAAAAATAGCATAGAGGCCTTCAGCGTTCATGCCTTGGCACACTAAGAAGATTGCGCCAGTTAATTGTCAATTCCCCATCTGGTATTCATATCAGAGGATGGGGTGTTCATAGAGCGCTACATTTCACTATACTCTCCAGTCAGAAAAGCCTACCAAAAATGGACTCATGCAATGTTATTGCCCATGGACGGCCATAGTCAATGGGTTTTGTTTGTAATAAAAATCTTGCCCAAGAACAGGCCTCAACTAGTTCTTCTCAAAATCAAGAATACAGAGAACAAGTTGTTGAATTACTCCTGCATCAAGAAAATGAGAATATTGAATAAGACTCTCATTTGGAGAAGGCACATCCCCAAGTGACAGAAGTGTCTGAAATCATCCAATGGTCTTTTGATCCGGGTGATAAAAGTAGATGCAGGTTGATGCATCTAGCTAATTTCCGGACTAAGGTCCGCAAGATCAGGAGAGATTTCAAGAAAGTATCATATATAACATGTCAATAACCACTCCATCTTGCCAGACTGGGGACTCTTTTAACCCAACCCTCAGAATCAACAAATAGGATTAGAGGAGTTGAGAAAAGACAGCAGGAACAGCCCCAGTCCACCGAACTGGGGACTTTTTCAAATCATCAATCCCTCCCTCAGAGAAAGTTAGTCTTCTCTCAATTGGGGAAGAAGCCTCAAGAGGAACTAAGAGCCAAATTATCATGAGACTCCCTCCAAATTTCGGTTCATCAAGAAGTTCCTAAGGAATCAAATCAACAAAAGGCAATGTCTCATCAAGGACATGGAAGAAGACAATATCGTAGAAATGCCGATATAAGGGATGAAATGCATTATTCATCAATTAATGTCATAAATGCCATTGTTACAGATCCACCATATGAGGTTCACTCAGAGGGATCAGATGAAGAGGTTCATGCTCAATAAGTTGTACACACAGACACAAATGAAGAAGGTGTGCATACACGAAATCAAAGGATTACTCAGAACCTAGGTAATCCTTCAAGTAACCCACTTCCCCCTCTCCGAAAGGTGTCCAATAAGGGGAAAGGAAAGAACCAGGTTACATACCCTTCCTCTGTAGAAGGAAAATCGCTCTCACTAGAGCAAAGATTTTCACAACAAGAGGAAGAAATGAAGGAATTGAGGAGGTTGAATGCAGAACTACTTCAAGGTAGTCTTCCTCCTAAGAGTGCTGGAGTCAGTCAGCCAAGGGAATTTGTTGCAGCTACTGAGATGGATCAAGAATATCCTCCTTTATCATTACACCCTTACAGGTCTAATCCTACGGGTCAAGTCCAACAAAAATCGGCAGTGCTGCTGTTGGTTTCAGTACCAGCTGCCACATCTATACCAGCTCCAGTCATTGCACCTGTTCAGGTCCAAGCTCAACCGAATATTTCTCAAAAGTTAATAACTACTATTGAGTCATTAACAGCTCGGTTTGAAGCTATGGAGGGAAAGCATTCTCCAGTTCAACCAGAGAAGATAGCCTACCCTGAATGGGTTGATGCAATTCCTCCCCCATCAAATTTCGCAAGTACCACATTCCCAATCATTAATGGTTCGGAAGACCCAGAGCAACACTTAACACATTTTATTTCTCGTTGCGATCCTATGATGGGAACCCTTCAGCAATAAGAAGCAGTTAAGCTCAGGTGTTTTGTACAGTCATTAGAAGGACCTTCTTTTGTCTGGTACACAAGCTTGTAATCTCGGTCAATTACCGGGTGGGAGGATCTTCGTCAATAATTTCTTCTTCAATTAAGTTCAACGTTGCCAAAGACAATAGTTTTTTATCTTACAAACTGTAAGAAAAGGGAGAATGAAAGGGTTTCAGATTTCATTGCTTGCTGGAAGGGATTAACATGTTCCCTAATCTTAGCACTCCCTCAAGAGGAATTGTTGTCAATCTGTGTGGCGAATTTACATGATGAGTTGTGCACACCATTGATCCCTGTGAAATACATAGGAGGGTTTCGAGACCTTACTTAAATCGCTCAATAGATTGAAGATTCTATTATAAAGACTAAGGATAAAGCTCGTATAATTCTATCAGCTCCAGGAAGAAGAATGGGTAAAGCAGAGACTGCTACAATTATGCTTAAACAAGCACATGTACCTGCTTCTACTTCAAAACCTTCATCTTTTCGAAGGGCTCCACCTCCTGAGCGCCAACAACAGAGGCTGTTTTGTCAAGATGGTCAAAGAGATCAAAGAAAAAAACAATTTGGGGATTTGAAAAGCAAAGTTTACTCTTTTCAAAATGAACAAGTTCCTGGTTATTTCATTTCGGCTCTGGAAAATAATTTGGTTCAATTTCCAAGGCCCAAGAGGCCAAACAAGGAAGGAGATGAAGACCGTCCCAACTATTTTTTGTTTCATCAAATGTTGGGGCATACTATTTGGGAGTGTTTTGTTTTCAAGGACCTCCTGCAAAAAATGGTCGATTTGGGACAAGTCAAACTGAAAGGTTCTTTAGCTCAGGTATCATGTGTTACTGCTACAGTTTAAGAGGAGGAAGGCAAGTGGCAAGAATTTAAGAACAAAAATGCACAAAAATATGATGATTGGATGGTCAAAAAGACGATCAACTGAACTCAGGCTATTTTGTGAACACAATTGAAGAAACCAATTGTGCCTTCTGCCATGAATGTCACAGCAAAACCTGATTCATCAGAGGGAAAATCCTCAAAGAAATGACACAATTCCAAGAAAGAGGAACAATTAGTAGAAGGTGAGTATGTGTCAAATCCTAAGTTGTCTTTGACTTTGGCAGATTTTATACCATCTACTTCAAAGCAACGGGCACCGCCCCACCAAACGACATAGCCTAAATAGGCTAATCAGGCAGAGTCTGCATAAGATGAAGAGTTAATCTTAGGTTTTGTTAATATGATTCAATTAATAGATCCATATGCCAGTCACAGTTTCGATTTTGATGAGCCCGAGTTCCCTGTATCAGACAGAGGAATCATAGGAAGTTCCATAGGCTCAGGATATAGGGGAATACGTGGATCTTTCAGAGGCCACTATTCCAATTCTACCCCTGGTAGAACTGTGTATGCGGCAGAAACTCATGGTAAAGCCCTTAAACAAGCTCAACAAGAACAAGCAAGTTCTTCCACACAAGGTAGACTCATTCCTGGCACAATTATTCTGGAAGATCGGTTGAAGGTTCCATCTTCTTCCTCTCATCAAGTAAATAGACCTAATCGGTCTAATATTACAAATCCAAGAGTATTACCAACTCCTATCCCGGTACAAGATACATCAAATTCCAAAGCATCAACTTCCAAGGCACCTGCTAAACCACATGTTCCTGTTGGGAAACATAGACCTTTGGATCAAAAGTATGATGTATTGAAACACCTGGCCCAAGTACCAGACAAGTTATCAATTCTGTATGCCTTGAATTTATCAAAGGATCTTTGGGAGTCACTCATCGAGGCTTTGTCAAGTCCTTAGGAGTTTGATACTGAAATTGATACAGCTGAAGCCTACCATGTAGAGAATAATCCTGCATAATTTCATGTAGTAATATCTTTTACTGATGAAGATGATGTCGTGCATGGACATATTAGACCTTTGTACTTATCTGGCAAGGTCAATGGCATAGAAATCCGAAGTGCTTTCATTGATAATGGTTCAGGAGTCAACCTCATGGCCATTCGTACACTTCGTCAATTGGGCCTCACGGAATCTGATTTATCTCCATCAACTATGATGTTACAAGGATATGATAAAAATGAACAAGAACCACTAGGTGAGATTACACTCAGAACTTAGTTTGGAGATCTTGTATCCAATTCAGATTTCATGGTTGTTGATCAAGACTCAGCCTTCAACATCTTGCTTGGAAGACCCTGGCTACATCAACATACGGCTATCCCTTCATCATACCATCAATGTCTCAAATATTGTTTTGATGGTCAAGTTGGGACATTTTATGGTGATAAGGCCTCGTTTAAGATATGTGAATCTCAATACAATGAGGTGGAATTCTACCACATGAAGGGAAAGGAGGAATCCACAATAAAGGAGATTACCAAAGTTAATGCTCCGTATGGTTTGGAAAAGATTCCAGTAAACCCATTAGCACATGTGAGTACAGATTATGTGTTGTCTATTAGTCAAATTGACAGGATAGACCCAAATAAAAATACTCTTATGGAAACCTCCAAAATTTCAATCACGGAAATCAAGCCAGACAACATGGGAGAAAGTGGTGATCCACCAAGCAATGATGAAAGCTCAAATGGAGATTTCTTCATTTCATCTACTGAAATCCAGCAAGTCTATACTTCACCAACCAGGAAAGAAGAAGTTATATAAATGTTAGAGTTTAAAGATGATGTCGATTCTCAATCCATCATCTCCTCTTTATTACCCAAAAAAGACCCTTCATCATCAATTGGGTTGGAAATGAAAGCTTCTTCTTCAAGATGTGCAAATTTTAACGTCTCTTATGATCATGAAAAATCTGCTTCATCATCTACTGTGCAAGTAGAAAGAGAGGAAATAAAACATGTTGAATAAGAAGAGAAAGATCTCAGAGATGCTCCTCCAGCATTTGAAGGAGGTATCTCTACTACCGTGGATGAATTCAGAGAAATAAATCTGGGTACAAAAGAAGATCCATGCCCCACTTTAATTAGTGCAGTTGTGACTCTTTAAGATCAAGAGATGTATATTTCCTTTCTAAAGAAAAATCGAGATATATTTGCTTGGAACTATATAGAGATGCCAGGGCTTGATCCTGATGTTGCCACTCATCCTTTGGGTTTGACAGAAGAACATCAAGGATTCAAAAAAGCTGCTAGAAGAACACACCCAACCTGTGCTTCCAAAATTGAGGATGAAGTGGATAAGCTCATCAAATCTAACTTCATCAGAGAAGTTCAATATCCCAAGTGGTTGTCTAATATTGTACCAGTGAAAAAGAAGAATGGGAAAATTATAGTTTTCATTGATTTCAGGGATCTTAACCGGCATTGTCCTAAGGATGATTTTCCAGTTCTAATTATAGAACTATTAATTGATGAAACAGCTAGCTATGAAGCACTCTCCTTCATGGATGGTTATTCCGAATATAATCAAATCTGAATGGCTCCAGAAGATGAGGAATCTATAGCCTTCAGAGCCCCTCATGGTGTGTTTTGCTATCGGGTAATGCCCTTTGGCCTAAAGAATGCAGGCGCAACATATCAGTGTGTCATGCATCGTATCTTTAAACCCTTTTTAGGGAAATTTGTTGAATATTATGTGGATTATTTGGTGATCAAATCCAAAAAACGTTCTAATCACTTGGCTGATTTGGAATTCATATTCCGCAAGCTTCGACAACATAATTTGAATATGAACTCCTTAAAATGTGCTTTTGGGGTAACCTTAGGAAAATTTCTCGGCTTTGTTATACGCCATCGTGGTATCGAAGTTGATCCTAAGAAGACAAAGTCAATACTTGGTATGTCACCTCCTTGAAATTTGAAAGAATTGAGAGGACTTCAAGGAAACTTAGCCTATATTTGGAGTTTCATCGCCAATTTGGCAGGAAAAAGTTTACCCTTCACCAAATTGATGAAGAAGGGAGTCACTTACCAGTGGACTAAAGAATGTCAAGAAGCATTCGATATTCTCAAGAAGTATCTCTTGATTCCACCAGTGTTAATGCCACCTATTAAAGGAAGACCACTTATCCTCTATGTGACACCTTTAGAGCGATCATTGGGCGCCTTTCTTGCTCAAAAGAATGATGCTGGGAATGAAAACAGCCTCTACTATCTCAGTTGGACTATGCTTGAAGCAGAAACCCGATATTCAAATATTGAGAAATGCTGCCTAGCATTAATATTTGCAGTTCAGAAGTTGAGACACTACCTGCAATATCACGAGGTCCAATTGGTATCTCTCAATAACCCGCTCAAATTAATCCTTAGTCGTCCAATGCTTACAGGACGTCTGGAAAGGTGGGAAGTTATCTTGCAGCAATTTGATATTCAAAATGTGTCTCAAAATTTAATAAAGGTCCAAGCTCTGGCTGATTTCCTGGCTAAACATCCTTCAGTGGAAGACACATCTTCAGATTTTGAACTCCCTAATGAAGAAGTCTTCTCTATTCAAGAAAGTCTCCAAACATGGGAAATGTACTTTGATGGTGCTTCCAGAAGTCCAACAGGGAGGAAAATGGAAGATCCTAAATTCAACAAAGTTGGCTTAGGAATTGTGATCATTTCTCCAGAAAAGGTAGTGTTACCTTATTCCTTCTCATTGTTGGGAGGCGATACAAATAATGAAGCAGAATACCAAGCTCTCATCATAGGCTTGGAGTTGGCACTTCAAGCACAAGTGAATCACTTAAAGGTGAAAGGTGATTCAGACCTGGTAATCAAACAAGTCAATGGGGATTATGCAATCAGAAAAGTAGAATTAATCCCTCTGTATGATTATGTTAGAGAGATAATGGAGGAATTCCCTTTGGAACCAACATTTTCTTATGTCCCAAGATCACAAAATGCTCAAGCTGATGCACTGGTTAATATAGCCACAGCTCTGGAAGATCCAAATCGGGATGAGACAACCAACAGTATTGCCCACCGTCGAAAAATTTCACCTTATGTTCAAATTAGAACAGAGGAAATCAATGAAATTAGTCCTATTCCTGAACCATATGGTCATACTATAGGATGGATGACACCTATCAGGGAATACCTTCAAAACGGAACACTTCCACCTGATAGAGCCGAGAAAGAACAAATCTCGCGACATGTGGTTAATTTTACTCTTTATGACAGCCCAGATCACCTAGATAAAATTATCTACAAGCATGGTTTTGATGGAGTTCTCTTCATATATGTTGATGGTGAAGAGACAATGGTTTTCATGAAAGAAGTGCATGCAGGAGTATGTGGTGCCCACCAGTCTGGACATAGACTGTCTGATCAAATTCAAAGGCTTGGATACTTTTGGCCTTCAATGATACAAGATTGTATTGATTTCACAAAGAAGTGCCATTCATTCCAAGTACATGCAAACTTAATTCATCAACCCCTAGAGTTGCTTCATACAGCTAAATACTCATGGCCATTTTCCACATGGGGAATGGATGTGGTGGGACCTTATCCTTCAGGTATAGCCAAGCAGTTTAAGTATATTCTTACTACTAATGACTTCTTTTCCAAATGGGAAGAGGCAATACCTCTCAAGGAATTTAGTTCTAAATGAATTGTTAGCTTCATCAAGTCTAACATTATTACCAGATTTGGTGTCCCTCATACCATATTGACGGACAATGGCACCAACTTCTGTTCATCTGAGGTAAATAAGTTGTATCAAGAATACAACATCAAATCCAATCATTCATCTCAGTATCATGCAGCGGCCAATGGCCAGATAGAAGCCTTTAACAAGACTCTGTCAAATATACTGCAAAAGATGGTGGATAAAGATAAGAGGTCATGGCCTAATAAACTCTTTCATGCTTTATGGGCTTATCGAACTACCACCCGCACTGCAATGCGGTCAACTCCATATTCACTGGTATATGGAACGGAAGCAGTCTTACCAATTGAGGTTCAATTACCCTCGCTCAGAGTAGCCATTTGTGATCAGTCATCTATAGATGAACAATATCAAAATCAATTGAATGAATTGGAATGGTTAGATGAGAAAATATTGTGCACCCTGCACCACTTGGAAGTCTACCAGAATCGAATAGCACGAGCTTTCAACAAAAAAGTTCGTCTTCGTTCATTCGTTCAGGGAGAATTGGTATTAGTTCTTAGAACTCCAATGATACTAGGAAAGAAACCTCCCAAGCTTGAACCAAAGTGGGAAGGACCTTATTCAATACATAAGGTCTATTCCAATAGAGCTTATTCTTTAATCTCAATGGATGGAGAACTCATCACTACTCCAACCAATGCCATATTTCTGAAGAAGTATTTTGTATAAACACAAAATACACCATCAACCGTCCATGCATATGACCTTAAACTATTTTCATGTCCCTTACGTCCCGCACTACATTAAACCAAACCATCCAGGGTCCATGCATATGACTTTAAACTATTGGAACTTACGTCCAACATGACGTTAAACTGTGACGTCCAGACTACATGATGCTAAACTGTACAGAAGTCCCTTACGTCCAGAAAGACGTTAAACTTCATAACCAACAGTCCATGCATATGACCTTAAACTATTCACACTTTCTTCCAACATGACGCTAAACTGTATCATCTTTTTTCGTCCAACATGACGTTAAACTGTGAAAAAGTCCCTAATGCGTCCAACATGACGTTAAAATGTGTTCTCTTTTGTCCTTACTGCATGACATTAAAATGCACAGTCCTCTTTTTTTTCCAACATGACATTAAACTGTATTGCCCCCGTCATCCTAACTACATGACGCTAAACTGTATAGAAATCCTTTAATATGTCTTACATGATGTTAAATTGTATTTTTGTCCCTGCTACATGACACTAAAATGTGCAGCACCAATAGTCCTAACTGCAAGACTTTAAACTGCATAGTCCCTTCATATGTCCTACATGACATTAAATTGTGCATCGTTAAGGTTGTTGTTACCTCTTGTTTCTCACACCGAGTATGACTCATGTGAGCTTAGAGAAAATTTCAACCATAACACCCTCTTTGGGCCGCTAACCACGCGTAATTCCCAACATCATTTTTTAGGTCGTTGTCCCCAAAAACAACTTGATCGCTAATTCATTCTTTAATTGAACTAAGCGGACTTTGATCCTTGCCTTCCAGGTTGGGTATGTAGGCAACATCCCAAGGTTCAAGCCCCAAACCAATCTCTTCACACTGGTTCACCTCCATCTCATATGATGTTGATTCGTGAAACCGCCCCCAGAATCAATATCTTTACATTGGTTCACCTTCTTCCTTGCTATACGAAATTAAATTGTATGACATTTCTGTCCTGTATGACAATAAACTACAATATTCTTTGATACCCTCACCTGAGAGGGAATCATTATTTACATTTATTTTTAATCATGTTATATTCCAAAAAAAATTATGTGCATACATGGCAATACCCAAACCTTTTATCTTGGGTTAAACCATCATTGCACTAAAGTCCCCTTTCACTCTTCACATGTATGAACCAAATTTGTACAGAAGGTATTTCTAGAACTATGTGGGCTTGATTCCCATCCTTATGGGATACGTAGGAAAGTTCGAGTGTCCCTCGAATCCATCCCCAAGTCTTTTGGGCCTAACCCCAAATTCCACTTTCAGTCCCCTGGCTGAAAAGTCCCCATGAAAACATACACTGTGTATTTCTTATAATGGTCTGAGCTCTATAACCCTAAACTAAGATCTCTCATACTTTCGTCCCACATTATGTTAAACTATATTTCAAGAACTACGTATGGATTGATTCTCATCCTTATGGGATATGTAGTGAAGTCCAGTATTTCAATTCAGGACCTAGCCACAATGTGATTATGGTTAGCATTGATCTATGTATCTTTACATACATTGAACAATACCCATTTTCATGTGTCATAATCTTAACCTTAAATATTTTCAGATCTTCATAACCCTTTTCTTAACTTCCAATCACAAAAGGCTTAATAACCGATATTTATTTTGCCTGACTATGCAGCACGTTCCCTTAGGCGACCTTGCATAAGTAGTCTACATAACGGACCCGTCAGCCAAAAGATGTTATTATTTAACTATGCATCCAATTCCCTTAGGCGTCCCTGCATAATTCAACCCCCTAATGGGTTTGGTAAATAGTGGTAACTTCATTCTTGGGAGGAAAACATCTTTTGTCCTTATTTGTTTTAATGGAAATATGTAGGGATCTGCAAAAAATAGTCATCCTTAACATATTTTTCCCATATTCCTTTTCATGATCTGAAAGTATTCAAGTCTATGGTTTATATTTTCCTTCCCTATGTTTGGGTCAGACCTTCATAGGAGTAACATTCATCCAATTCTTAGAAAATCTTGATTGAAAATATCTTCTCTATATTCAAGTACCTATTTCCATACAACAAACTCTATACTTTGGAAAAGTTGAATCCCCATAAACTTTCACTGGATTCTTAGCAGTAGAAAAATAAATTTCTGAGAGTTCTTTTGCCTGAATATATAGCATGTTACCTTAGGCGGCCTTGCATAAGTAGTCTACATAATGGACCTATCAGCCAAAAGATGCTATTTATTTGACTATGCAGCCAATTCCCTTAGGTGGCACTGCATAATTCAACCCCCTAACGAGTTTGTTAAATAATGGTAACTTCATTATTGGGAACTACTTCTTCTAATGTCCCCACCGTTGGTGGTGGGGTGGTAAGGGTTTGGGGGGTAAGGGATAGGTCGCGGGGTCAAGTCCCCGAGCTTGCAATTTAATGTAATTTTATACCTTGCGTCGTGTGCCGCTTTCGCGGTTGTACCCAATTTTTAAAA
Organism: Viscum album; assembly: GCA_963277665.1. Classification (NCBI taxonomy): domain Eukaryota; kingdom Viridiplantae; phylum Streptophyta; class Magnoliopsida; order Santalales; family Viscaceae; genus Viscum; species Viscum album. The sequence goes on from OY728148.1 coordinate 1,418,566,949, forward strand.
CTACTTCTTATAATGACTTTTAGCTCTTTTTAATATCATTCCTCAGATTCAAATTTTCTTAAGTCATAGTTTACATATTTTCCCTCATAATTGAGTGTGGTAATATGTTTTCAGATAAATTGTCAAGGAATTGAGTCAATTTTAATCCATTTCGGTCAAAGCTATTTCGAACTTAAACATTAGCCTCTTTATGTCTGATGTACATGACTTTAAACTAACCACAAAAGACAGGGGAACTTTGAATAAAAGTCAAGTTCCAACTCACTTAACATACATTTTTTATTATTTAGGTAATATTTAGCAATTAAAAGATTCAAAGTTTGTAGGGTTATTTATAATAATCCTAGTAAAAATCAAACTATGCTTACTAGGACCATTGGCTTAGGTAAAAATTTAAAGCAGATAGCAGGAAAATATGTGAAAAAATGATTGTAGATGAAAAAAAATTCATTTGGTGTACAAGAGATTAGAAGGATGTCCACAGATTGGAGTCTATTCTCTTTTCCAAGAAATTACAAGAGGCTGTCAACATAAGTCTTCACTTGATGAACAGCATCCCGAGCTTCATCAGCAGCTACTTGAAGCTCATGCACTTGACCAAATTCACTCTTTTCAGCCTGATGGAGTGCTTTATTGGCATCTGCGATGGATTTCATACCATTCGTTTGAGCTCCCTCCAGTGAATTATTGAGTTGGTCAAGTTCCCCAGTAATAGCATCTAACTATTGCTGAAGGTGCATCTGCTGGACGACTTTATCTTTGATCTTATGCTTCAGCTCCTTCATCTTGGCAGTATAGTCAGCCTCAGCTCAGGATACCGCAGCCTCAAATTCACTAATATTGGATGACATCTTCACCCTGGTAAGATCTTCATGACAATTTTTCTCCTGCTCCCTTCTTAAAATGACATATTTCACCGCGGCATGGATCTTTTCATATCCAAAACCGCCAAGTCCCAATATGACAAATAGGGATGACATCCGGGGAATCTTAGATGAAATCTCCTCCAGAGGCACTTCAGATATGATTTTCTATATGTTCTGTCATGCCTTGCGTTGTGAAAATTGGAACGCCTTTTCAACTTCCGGGTCCAACTCAGCGTCACTATCACAGGGGGGATTATAATCTGGTATTAATTCACTTAGGGAAGTGCCATGTTCTTCTCCTTCCCCCCTGACCCATGTTTCTTCACTTTCAATTCCCATTGGGGTGGAGGTTGAGGATTCACCTCCAGATATAACCATTGAAATTGATGGCCCTGCATAATCAATTGAAAGCTCTGGTTAGTTTCAAAGGATAACAAAAGAATCGGTTGTCTTGAAAATTAAGTTCAATCACAAATATTGTTATTCCTTACCCAACAGTAGATCAACAACTTGAGAAGGATCCTCCCCATCTTTCCTAGCTTCGACAGGATTTTTAGGATGATTTTGAGGAAGCTCCACTGGGTTCATCTCCACTTGTGCTAATGTCTCTGCAATAGTAGGGTTTTCTGAACCCCATTCAGGCATGGGTAGTTCAGCAGCTTTCTCAGACAGAACTGCACATTTGAACCAATCATGATTAGACATGTAATAATAAGTTATTCTTAATAGGACTAATAATAACACTCACGTCCATAATATTCTAAATTACATGATAATTTAATATGATTTATAAAATCTTTGAAAGATACGCCAAGTTCCATCATTTCATCTAATGTCATCTCAGAATCCTGGTTAATCTCACTAGTGGGAGAATTTGATGTGTCTTCTTGGTGACCTTCATCCTGCGGTTCCTGACCCTGGACTGCATCTTCAGATAAAATTGCGGCATCAGTTTCAATAGTCTCCAAAAGCTCTAATGCAGGGTTTGAACCTGAAGTATCACATAATTGAAGTCAGTCGATGTTTCATTAAACATTTTATGAAGCATTGTTAACTTACCAGAAGCAAGTTCTTCCCTTCTTGCAACAGTAGTAGGAGGGATACTGGGAACAGATGCTGATTGTTCCACAGCACCCTCTGTGGTCCTCAAAGTAGGATCAGTCCTTTCCCTCAGAGAGGAAATTGAATAAGCCCCTGCAATCCCAAGTAAAATGAGTAATATTTTTCATGATTCAACACTCATGATTATCCAAAGGACTTACCACTACTGATAAAGCGTTTAGTTGTGGACTTCTTCTTTCGATGCCTTTGTCTCTTTGGATTTTTGGGAGTGTCAGCATTCTCCCTTATAGGCACTTGAATTGTAGAATGGAAATTCATGTCCAAATCCTCATTCATGGCCTGTTGGCCTGGATATATCTTGCCCGACTCATGAGTAGATTCAGTATCATCCCCAATGGCAGTACCACCAGGGCTATACTGTGGTGAAGGAACCTCATTAGTTCCTTTCTTTGCAAGCTGCAAGATGAAGAAAATAACTTCCTTGAGTAACAAAGCTTCGACTGAAATCAAGTTTCAAAGCAAATAAGGAAAGAAATTTACATCTTCAGGGGCCACATAATTGTGCCACCCCTCATCAATCCCCTCAGCGACGCCGCGATCTATCATTTCCTTCACTCGTTTGGTGGCAGGAATAGAATCGTCAGTGGCATATATAAGCATTTCCAGCTTTATGATGTAATTCTATGCTTCATCAGGGTTATTCTCGAAATTGATATCGGTAGAAGCCCGAAGAGTCCCTATTCCAGGGAGGTGCATCCCCTCGCATAAATCCAGCCAGGCAGTTTCAATACCACAATATAAACTCTGCCATGTCTGGACAGCCTCTGGTCGTAGATATTCAGTACGTGTACCATAAGGCTGCGAGGAAGGTCCTATAATCTTGGACTTCAATTTCTTCCCAGCTCCTGCACCTATTGATAGTGAATAAGAAAATAAGACTTATTTCTTTATAAAGTAATGGTGATTAAGTTTCCACAATGAAGTAACTCACCAGGAGTTTATGGAGTAGGTCTTTTGATTCTGACTGGAGGATTATATTGGGCACGAGGCTTCTTTACCGCTTGTTGTGCCTCATCATCCCCATCTTGGGAATCCAGTGAATCAGTCCTAGATGAGGAATCCGGCGAATCAGCTTCAGGTGGGGAAGCATCACCTTCATGAGGAAGAGTTTCTTTCTCTATAGTCCTTTTCCTTTTCCCCACCTGATAAACTGGGTGATTCAGCACCCCTTTAGGGTATGGTGCTATCCATTTCTTGGCATACCATGTAGTCAAGTTATTTGCCGCTTTTTCAACTGGTAGCTCAAACACTACCCCGGTCCTCTCCCTAGATGTCAGCAACCATTTTTGTCAAGAAACCATCGGATGTTGCTCTAACCTAACATGTATAGGGAGAGATAGAGTAGTCTGCTACAAACACTTTAATTGATGTGAAAATCTGTATAGAGCATAGGCCTCGCATATAATCTCTTCATCAATCCTGGCGACCAACACACCATCTCTGCAGGCCAGCATGTATGCCCTCAAATCCAAGCTGGTTGTTCTGTCATCAACAAACCGCCCAGTTGGCGGATTTCCATAAGGAAAGAAGTTGAATTCCTGATACATTCTTAGCCTTACCTTCATGTCATAAGCATTGAGAACTAATGGAGCAATTCCAGAGAACGCCTACACTGATGGCCTAAAAGAAATTCTAGGAATCTGTACTCTATTCTGTACATTGTACGTCCTGAAGTGAGTGGCGATCCATCCCCACAAAACTTAGAATGGTCCCACTATTCTCAAAGGAGACTTATCCATGAAGACATGGAGTAAGTTCCTGTGAATATTTGCTAAAATTGGGGTATCCAACCCAACCATTTTCCCCTCATCCAACTTGGCCGCAATAACGAAGTTCCTTGGCCTGAAGCCTCCCTTCGAGTCCCTAACTGGCAGAAGATAAACATTGAGCCACAAGGCCAAGAAGCCCACCAGACGAGTCTTCTTTGGGATCCTTTGATTCACCTCAAATCCCCACTTCTCAAATTCCCCTACTTCCAGAGTCGGCCAGAATGTTCCTGGAGCACCCCACTTCTATGTTTTGGGACAGGTGGTAGGACGAGTGGGAATTTTCTCCTTGGGCTTCTTTTTCTTGGATCCCTTCTCCTTCGGCTCCTTCTCCTTTGGTTCCTTCTCTTTCTTTTTGGTAAGAAACATATCCATCCACTCCTCTGGATGAATATCCTTTCTGGAATGAGTTAAGGAGGTCTCTGAACTCTTGAGCTTGTGGAAGATTTTAAATAATTCCTGAGCTAAAGCCAGAGTCTTCTCTGAATCATTCCAAGTCACCTTGGGAGGAATGAATTCAGCATACATATCACCCAAAATTGGAGCCCCTGAGATCTTATGGACATCCCACAGACTGATGTCTACTTCTCCATGAGTCAAATGGAAAGAATTGGTTTCTGGGCTCCAATGGCTGAGTATCTCCTGCACGAAGTTATCATGTCTATAAACATATGTTTTTCCAACCCAGATGACTTCGTATATTGTAACTCCTTTCAAATCCGTAACAAAATCTGTACAGGTTTGTCGCACCCAGTATGCCCACATCCAGGTTGGCTTCACACCTCCTCCTGGATGGAAATCCCAACTTCTCTTCCAAACTTTGGATTGATCCATCTGAGATTTTCAGAAAATTGAAGGATAAAAATGTGGTTGCAGATCGAGCTTATGAGTTTCAGATCTGGCATACAAGGGCTATGATGCATTATATGAGCCTTCTCCACTATTCCATCATTTATAAATACTCCTCCACATGAGATATTTGCTGAAGCAAAATTGGTGTAGTTCTGAAACCAAGAAATTGGGAGATAGTTCTTTCCCTTTGGAATGGTAACTTCTCACAGATGACCATAGCCATACAAAGGCAAATAAATGCTTGGGGGGAAGTCACGATGATACTTATTTAAATACTTAGCCAAATATGGGAGAGTGTTGTCACAGACGGTATAGTAATCATGGCCAATGATGCTCATCATATCATCAAGGCGCTTACTTTCCAGTTCATCAGTCGTTCTGATTCCCTTGGGAGCCATTGAATCTGCACAAAAATTGAATAAATTAACTCTTAAATAAGTTGATTTTTCATAAACTTTGTGAAGGAATTCGAAAAAATGGATAAGGAATTAAAGCGTGCAATTATAATCTTGGCGCGCAAGTATGGATGTGTCGCGCAAGTATTATGTGCCGCGTGGGTTTTTGGTGCGCAGGTTTAACCACGCAAGACCAAATACCTTGACAGCAGCGTGACAATGAAGAAAAAGTGAAAAACAGAGCAACTTGCATGGCGAAGGTGACTTGCGTGGAGAGAGCTCGAAAATCCAAAATTCGGTGCTATACGCGACAAATGGCCACATATACATAGGCCCAGCTATACCCCTATGCGCTTAAAGCCAGTACGATCTACTTTTTCAACTAGTGAGATCAACACCTGCGCGCTGCCCTCTGCGCACTCAGTACCTGCGCGCCGAAGTTTCCTTAGTTTTCTTCTTTCCTCAGAGTTGAATCCTCATTTCTTTCGGATCCAACTCTGAGGGGGGACTTTTGTTGATGCTCCTTTCTATCACAGAGTCTAAATGAATGGAAAAGGAAATGCCTTAGCATAAAGTGATTCATCCTTTAACAAAAACATCAAAAATTAACAAAGTCATGAACAAGGCTTCAAATGCACTTGGGTCGTGCATGTTCCCTCATGGTCGCGCAAGTACACTTGTGTGCCTCCTAATGGTCACGCAGGTGACTTGTGCGCCCTCTTTTAAAATTATCCCAGGGTCCTTCTAGCCTATAAATACCCCTGTGGGCCCCCCATTTGAGAGGACGAAAAATTCCAGAACCTCAATTTTGAGCTCCCGGCACCCTAGTCTCTTCTCAAATATTATGAATACTTCTAAGGTAATTTCTTACCTAGAATGGAAGATCTAGAGAGGGGAGGAAGGCCTAAGTGTTGAAATTCATCAACACTTGCTCGCCTGAGTGGCCAGCCCTTAAGGGAAATGGCCACACTTGCGCGCCGCCTTGCTCCTTCACCAGAACTTGTGCGCCACACTTCTGTAAGCCTTTAGGGATAGTACTAAGGGCTTGAGCCAAGTCTCTCCCAAATATTACCCCAAGGGATAAAAGTCATGCAAGTACCCATGTGTCGCGCAGGTATACCTGCGCGGCCCAAACTTTCACGCCCACGCAGTACCTGCGCGCCCACCAGGACTTGCGCACCCCTCTCTTTTTGGGTGCCCTTCCTACCCATTTCACCCCTCTTACACTTATCCCTCTCTCCTCTTCAGGATTAAACCTTCAGAACTCTCTACAAAGCCATTTATGGAATGATTTCCTTGTTTGCTTCCTTATTTGAAAGGAATTCTGTGGAACATCTCTCAAAACCTAGTGATTTACACATCTTAACATCACTAAAGTTAGAGAGTTCATTCATTCAACCTCATCCTTTAAGATGACAGAATCCTCAACTTGGAATTACTTTTGAGGAGTAAGCCCCAGTCTCAAAGTCCTCATTAATTTGGGCATCCTCCTTAGGAGTAAGCCTCAAGTCCTCATTAATTTGGGCATCTTCCTTAGGAGTAAGACCCAAGTCCTCATTAACCTGGGTATCCTCCTTAGGAATAAGCCCCAGTCATAATTCCCTTAACCTGGGATTCCTTTTTAGGAGTAAGCCCCAGTCTCAAAGTTCCCAAAAAAATTGGGCATCCTCCTTAGGAGTAAGCCCCAACCATAATTCTCTTAACCTAGGCTTCCTTTTCAGGAGTAAGCCTCGGTCTCAAATATGGGCATCCTCTTTAGAAGTAAGCCCCAAGTCCCTTAATTTTTCAAGTCCCTTAACCTGGGCCTTCTTCTTAGGAGTAATCCCTAGTCTTAATTTCCCTTATCCAATCTTAATTTACTTTTGATTTGGAATTCCTTATCAGGAGTAAAACCCAATCATAAGTTCCCTTCTAACTTGGGCATCTTCCTTAGGAGTAAGCCCCAAGATTAGATTATTCAAATCTCCATAAAGTACATATACCTTTATGGACCTTGTTCCTGGATTTCTTCCCTGAAGTAAATCTTAATATTCATCTGTTTGGGCAGTCATACATACATAAGCCCCACATCATTTCTTATGATTGCATCTTTCATGGCACAATTGTCTAGTTTTACCAATACCTCTTGTTTCTCACACCGAGCATAAATCATGTGATCTTAGAGTGTAAAAGTAAGTATGAAATCTTTCTTTGATCCATCAATCATAAATATCATACTCCCTTACTCGAACTGCGTGGGTTCTGATTCCTTTTCTAAACAAAGGATACGTAGGTAGCCCATATGTGGGTACGATCCCAACTCTGAAATAATCTATGTCCTTCTGAATGAAAATAAACTTCAAGTGCCCCACTGAGTGGCTTTAAAACCAGTATGGTCATCATAATAACCAAGAGACTTTTATGTATTGAAGGATACCATTGACTAAGAATCTCTAAAAAATACAGATGATTCTCTATCGATGAATAACCTCGAATACATATAAAAGATTCTCTAAATTTTCTACATATTTAATCATTGATTGTCAGATCTAAAGGAAAGCTCATTTTATACTTGCTAATGTAATAAGGATTCAAGAACATAACTTAAATCTATAAAGAGAGCCTCGGAGTAGACAATAATTCCCCTCAAAAAGGTGTGATGAGTCCAACCTCCCATCCTCTCGACCAATGAAAATTCCTAAGCCTCATCAGTCCACAACTAATGAGCGCCTACCTTTGGAAAGTATGTTCAAATGGATATGGAATCATTGGATGTTTCCGGTTCTACGAACAAACCTGTTAGAAACCACTTGGAATGTTTGAATCTTAAATCAATTAGATCATCCCCAATTCCAGAGGAAATATAGTGTATCTTATTTTAATTATTTTCTAAGAACATGTGACATGCTGCACCATTTTGATATTATATGCCTTCTGGTTATCTTTATCTTTTAGTATTTGGTTGTTTACTTTAGTTTCATGTTGTTTACCACTTCTTCTATTGTTATCATTTATTCTTATATGTTATACTATACCAATAAGGGAATAGTTTCCCCACTATCACACCCTAGGCCCTCGGTTCTAGTCGACAGCCTCTAGTGTTTGGAGAAATGTGCTTGAGACTAAGTGGCCAACTGGTACGGGGCACCTTTTAGTGGCTCCCAAATCTGGGACGTTACACAACCAAATGGGAACAAAATCATATAAATATCATATATTCATATAAAATAAAGATATATCTTGATTCCCCTACCTCTATTAGAGATTCAAATAGAACTGCTATTGCGATTGAAGGTAAAACCATCAGATCCTAACTACTTCAAGACACACCCATCCATGCTTAGATTCCAACCCAAAATAGATGGGTTCACCACAAAGAACATCAAAACAAAAAGAGATAAAAAATGTGAAAAATGAGAGAATAAGGTACCTTGATTAAAGGGTACTCAATTATCCATGATCCAAGAGGTCATAACCCCCAAAAGAGACGATCAAAGTGTTTTAAGGGGGTCTGGATTCGGCTAATTATTAGAGTAGAAGGAGAGGAATTGAGATGAGGTAGGTCAAGACCTAGATTTATAGTGTAATCTTGAATGGTTATTCCATGGAATGGATACTACCCATTACATTGTGGTCTCCCTCGGTAAAAGGATATCAAAACCTCTTGTAGTGGTTTCCCCCATTTTTATATATTTTAAAAATAGATTTGACCATCACCAAAGCCTTGACCACGGTGTGTCCCAAGCCATATTGGCTTCTCCAATGCCCGCTATAACCAACCACTATGGTGTAACACACAAGTATTGGTTGTTTCCACTGCACCCAAGTCTATAGTATGATGAGTTTGTTCCCCCAAAACATCATTCCCTTCTTTAAGCATTCCCAAGATGTCCACTTCACATAGGGTGACCACCCAAATGCTATTCCCCATACCATATCCTGTAACATCCCAAGGTTTTCTAAAAATAAATTGAAAATGCTTGAAATTTTTTTTAAGGTATATATTTATAATTATCCTTGAAACATAATTTTATTTCTTCTATGTTTTGAATTTCAAGAAACTGTCATCTACAATTGTGTTCAGTATGTTATTTAGAGTCTGATGAAACAAACTTTTTTTTTGGTGAATAGTAACATACCCTTATGAATAGTAATATGAATAGTAATATGACCTCATGAATAGTAAATAATATTATTATTTTATTTTCCCAAGGCAATAGGATAATAAGATCTTAATTAATTTTCCATTGTCACATAAAACTAATTGCACTTCAATATTGTTATTTTTCGAATTAACTGTGACCTTATTTAAAAATTAAATTAATAATATTTAGAAAATTATTTTTGAAAAATGGAGTTCATTTTTTAATTCTACACGTCGAAAAATGTTTGGGGTAAATTTTTGGTATTTTTCAGAAACTCTTGAATTTTCAGTGAATAGTGAAATACGATAAAATACCGTATAATCAATTTATCAGTAAAAATGCACTATTTATGACATCATAAGTGATGCAAGGCCACTTTCTTCGAACTCACATGATATTATAACTATTTAGGGCCACTTTATTTGAGATTATTCATAGTCTTGATAAAAATATTATAATAATGATTAAAATAATCTAAAATACCTCTCCTCCTCCACTATAAATACCACCCTCACTCCCCTCTTCCTCCCACACCTCTCAAGCCTTTAGAATTGTCTAATTTCTTCCAAATTCCCTCCCCAATATTCTTCCCCACTTCCTAGAGCTGCGTGTCTCACCAAAAGACCAAAATCGAAGCCCTTAAGAAGGATCTCAAGGAGAAGAGATCAAGATGTAAATAACCTCTTTTATTTTCTTTCTTTTCTTTCATTTTTTGTTATTCTCTTCCATTCCCTTTGTATTGTTTTGGGATATTTCATTAAATATTCCCCCATTACTGTCCATATCTTGTTTGAATGATGATATATTCCATTCCTCTCATCAATATTGTTTTTATGAAATTTTAAGAGACGCCATTAGGCTGCCGAATGTTTGTGAGAAATTTCTCAAGATTTTCTTTTATTTCATGATTCGTTTTTCTTCTTTACTCACTCCCTCTTATCCAAGAGGCATGAAATCTCTAGAATCATGTATATTCATTATGTTCTCATGATTATGGAAAATTCCTCATCGTTATTCTTCTCCTCTTCCACTTATTTAAAGAATCAAAAAACATTGTCCATTTGTGTCGAATTACAGACATCGTGGACGATGTATTTTCAATTCCCATTAATTCTTTCAAGTCTGGTCATGAAACCATTTATATGGTTTAACCAGGTTATAATATATGTTTTATTACCCATATATGGTTCTGGAATTCTTTTTTACTCATGGTTCTAATTTAAAAGACAAAATGACGTTGTTATTATCAAAGAACCACTTAAATGATATAAACGAACATCATTAATGTTTTATCTAACGAATCATCCTCATATAAAGAATCAATGTGATAAATGGTATAAATTATGGTACTGGAAATATGTAAAAACTACTCCATTCCAATTCTGGAGTTTCACTTCCAATCAATAAGAACAATTCATCATGAACCGATCGTGGAAATCACAAAAGAACTCACCCAAAATAATGCAAGGAACAAAATACTAACAATTAAGGGGTGAAATGAGGTTATGAAATGACCATATAAGATTTTATAAACATGAAAATGTTTCTATAAAATACTAATAACACTCTTTTAACCATTATACAGGAGGTTTAAACAAATTTTAAGTAAGACAAGCCTAAGGTAATGGAATTCTTAACCCGATTTCCATTCTTTGGGTTAACCTTCTACTTTATTATTTGTGTGCTATTTAAATTTTTTGTGTGATGGGTTCTATTTATATTATGTTTCATTATGTGTATTTACAGAGTATATACATATTCCATCCACTCTATTAAGTCTCACTTCAAGTATATGATTTTTATAAGGGACTTTTCTTCTAAAATCCTCTTTTAAAATTCCGTTTTACAAGATTCAAAAGCAATGTTTTTATGATATTATTTATGTTGTATGATTATGTTTTGGTTATTGGGCATTGTTTATGATTAAGGGTGGGACCTATATTTCCCTCCAATGCATTGGGTATGAGTAATTTGGAGGTCGGCCGTATGGTTACTCCACGTGTAACTGCGATGGTTACACAAAGTATGGTAGCCGTGAGGGTTACAAATTTTAAGGTAGCCAAGATGGTTACAAGATTATGTAAGTAATGCACCAAGATACCTCTATGATTATATTTATGTTTGTGTGGATCTTGTGTAAATCTCATGTTACACGAATTAAGTATTTATGGGTGGAAATCATGTCTTTTGAAAATGTTTTCATACGTTATGAGTATTCATGGACTAATGTGATTTTTCCTTCTTTTTCATACCTTACTGAGCTTTTGTGATCATCCCAAGTTTTTAAATGATTTTTCACAGGTTAATGGATGAGTAATACAAGGAAGGAAGACATTTTAAATGTTGAGGAATTGTCAAGGAGTCTTGTTTTAAGTTTTAATGTTTTATATTCTGAGAAAAATGGAAACCGATTTTATGGTATCCACTATGTAACAACGTGTATTGTTATGAATGTTTTGTATTAATTATCTAAAGCTCTAAACTTGAAAAGATCCTCAATGTAAAAGGATGTTTTTTCTTGAATAAATTCAAGATTATGTATTTAATAAGGTCGGGTCCTTATAGTTGGTATCAGAGGATGGTTTAGATAACTTTAGGGGTTAGGGTGATGCTAATAGAATACCATAAATGATTTTCACTCTATGTTTAATTTGTTATAGCATTTAAATATTACCATGTTTCTTCATCTAAGAAATGTTTGTTTAGAATGGTTTTTCGCAGAAGGAACATGGATGCTGAAGAGGAGAGGCACCGACAGAATGACATCCTTCCAGATCTATAGCCTGGAATGGTAGGGATTGGAACCGAGTAGTTTGTGACAGTAATGGCTCAGCTAACGTAGGAAATAAATGGTGGTGGCATCCATGCAAGAGAACAAATAGAGGTACCCCAACGGAACATGACAGTGGTGGAACATTTTATGAGACAACATCCTCCTGCATTCAATGGATCTTTTGACCTAGTGGCAGCAGAAGGATGGATTAAAGCCCTTGAAAATATATTTGATGTTATGGGATGTTCGGACAATCAAAAGGTAAGTCTTTCCATTTATCATTTTGAAGGGGAAGCTAATCAGTGGTGGTCAATGGTAAGGAATATCAGGGGTATAGAGGATTTTGATGCCTTAGTGTGGGATGAATTTAAAAGTCTTTTTCTTGAAAAATATTTTCCTAAGGTGGTGCGACTTAGAATGGAGAAGCAATTCCTTGAATTGAAAAAAAAAAGAAGGAAGATTCAGTGGATATGTATGAGGCGAACTTCACCCGACTGGCGAGGTATGCTCCAAATCTTATTCTGGATCTCGATAGAAAAATCAACCGCTTTTACTCAGGATTGAAGCCAAGGTATCGAAGGACATTGGCCTTTCGTGAATTCAAAAGTTATGAGAAACGTGTCCGATGTGCTGAGAGGGTAGAGATGGAGTTTGTTGATGATCACATGCATTTTAGAAACAAAGAGAAGAAGAGCTCCAGTTGGCAAGCAATGGGTAAGAATCAACCGAAGAAATCTGATGGTAAGAAAATCCAGTTTCCAGTTTGTGAAAAGTGTGTCAAGAAGCACCCTGGGGAATGTCTTATCAAAACAGTGAAGTGTTTTAAATGTGGTAAGTTTGAACATATGACCCAAGATTTCAATGAAAATGATCCAAAGAATAATCCTGATAAGCAAACTGTAAAGTGTTTTAAATGTGGTGAGATGGGTCACTATGCAAATGCTTGTCCAAAGAGGGATCCAAATGATGCAAAGAAGCCAGAATACAAGCAGAAAGGTGTAGTGAGATCCTTTGCGACTATTTCAGTAGGTGTTGGTCCATCCAATGAAGTTGTATCAGGTACTTTGTTTGTTCACTCAGATTTTGCTAAAGTTTTGTTTGATACAGGGTCTACACATTCCTTCATCTCTGAGAAACTTTCTAGTAAATTGGAAATATCACCTCAACAAATGAGACCCAAACTTGTTGTTAAAACACCAGGGGGAAATGTTATAACAAAGAGGAATTATAAGAATATTTCTATTGTGGTATGTGGAAAGACTTTACCTGCAAACCTTGTTGTTTTACCCTTAGTCAAGTTTGATGTTATTCTAGGGATGGACTGGCTTTCTGATTATCATGCTAAGATTGACTGTAGAGCTAAAGAAGTTGTTTTTCAGAAAGAGTTTCAGTTTGTATACAAGAATGAACCCATACAATTGATAACATATCAGGAAGATGAGAAACTACTGAAAGATGGAAATTAAAGTTATCTTGCTCATATTGTTGAAAACAAGGGAACTATTCAAATTAATGATGTGCCAGTTGTAAATGAATACCTGGATGTTTTTTCTGAGGAGTTACCTAGTGTCATACATGAATGAGAATTCGAATTCACAATTGACTTAGTTCCTGATACTAAGTCAATTTCAAAACCCCCATATCGTATGGCTCCAATAGAACTTCTTGAATTGAAAAATCAGTTGCAGGATTTGCTTGTCAAAGGCTTCATTCGTCCCAGCACTTCACCATTGGGAGCCCCTGTTTTGTTTGTTAAAAAGAAAGATGGTTCCATGAGACTTTGCATTGATTATATATCTTTGAATAACATCACTGTTAAAAACAAGTATCCTTTGCCTCATATTGATGACTTGTTTGATCAGCTCCAGGGAGCTCAGTACTTTTCCAAGATTGACTTGAGATCTGGATACCATCAGCTAAAGGTGAAGGAGGATGACATCCCAAAAACAGCCTTTCATACTAGATATGGGCATTATGAATTTGTTGTTATGCCATTTGGGTTAACTAATGCACCTGCTGTATTCATGAATCTTATGAATAGAGTATTTCATGAGTTCTTGGATAAGTTTGTGGTTGTATTTATTGATGACATTCTGGTTTTTTCTAAAAATAAAGAGGAACATGAAAAACATCTAATGGCTGTTTTACAAACTTTAAAAGAAAAGAAACTATATGGAAAATTAAGCAAGTGTGCTTTTTTTGTTGCAACAGATTTCTTTTATTGGGCACATTGTAAATAAGGATGGAATAACAGTTGATCCTGCCAAAACAAAAGTAGTTGATGAATGGCCAAGACCCACAAATGTTACAGAGATTCGTAGTTTTCTGGGCTTATCAAGTTATTACCGACAGTTTTTTAAGAACTTTGCACGGTTAACTAGCCCGATAACTAAGTTAACATGGAAAGGGGTTAAATTTGTTTGGATAGGGGAATGTGATGTTTGTTTTCAGGAACTAAATAAGAGATTGGTGAATGCTCCAGTTTCGGCCTTACCTTCCCGGAACGGTGAGTTTGTCATCTACAGTGATGCTTCTTTGAAGGGACTTGGTTGTGTTTTGATGCAGAATGATCAGGTAATTGCATATGCTTGGAGACAACTTAAACCTCATGAGATAAATTATCCCACACATGATTTGGAATTGGCAGCTGTGATTTTTGCTTTGAAAATTTGGAGGCATCATCTATACGGAACCAAATGCCAAATATATACTGACCATAAAAGTCTAAAGTATATATTCACTCAGAAGGAATTAAACATGAGGCAGAGAAGATGGCTAGAACTGATAAAGGATTATGACTGCACGATCAATTACTATCCTGGAAAAGCAAACAAATTAGTGGATTCCTTAAGTCAGAAACATCATGCATCATCAACCATGATACATTTGGAACATGATCCCTTGATTAATGATTTGATAAATTTTGGATTGGAAGTTGTTGGTGCAAGGAATACCTCTCTTTTTTTTCAGGTTTCAGTGCAGTCTTCGTTGTCAGACAGAATTATGAAAGCGCAGAGGGAAGACTGTGAGCTACAGAAAAAGGTAGAATTGGTTTAAATGGGTAAGTTGGAAGAATTTAATCTTGATAAAGATTGTGTTTTAAGATTTGGAAAAAGTTTGTGTGTGCCTTGTGATTCCCAGTTAAAGAAAGAATTGTTGTGTGAAGCTCATAGTTCTCTATTTTCTATTCATCCTTGAAGTACTAAGATGTATAGAGACCTTCGAGAGTATTATTGGTGGAATGGGATGAAAGGAGATATTGCTGATTTTACAATGAAATGTTTGACATGTTAGTAGGTTAAAGTAGAGAGGTAGTTACCAAGGGGATGCTTCAGCCTTTTCTAGTTCCAGAGTGGAAATGGGAGAATATATCCATGGATTTTGTGGTGGGACTACCAAAGACTTCTCGAGGTAACAATGCGATTTGGGTTATTGTTGATCGGATAACAAATTCTGCACATTTTCTTTCTATTTGAGATACAATGACATTGGATCAGCTTTCTCGATTGTACCTCAAGGAGATTGTCAGGTTACATGGATTTCCTCTTTCCATTGTATCTGACCAAGATCCCAGGTTCACTTCTAAATTTTGGAAGGGACTTCAGAAATCATTGGGCACAGAGTTGAATTTCAGTACAGCTTTTCATCCTCAATCAGATGGGCAGTCAGAACGAACGATTCAAACTTTGGAGGATATTCTTCGAGCTTGTTCAATGGACTATTAGGGAAGTTGGGATCATCATCTTTCTTTAGTTGAGTTTTCTTATAATAACAGTTTCCATTCCAGTATTCAGATGGCACCTTTTGAGGCCTTGTATGGAAAGTGGTGTCGGACTCCTGCGTTTTGGTATGAAGTCGGTGAAAGGAAGTTTATGGGGCTAGAATTAGTAGAAGAAGTGGCTGAGAAAGTGAGGATGATCCAGCAACACATGAGGATAGCTCAGAGTAGGCAGAAAAGTTATGCAGATAACAAAAGAAAAGACTTCTCTTTCGAGGTAGGTGACCATTTTTTCCTTAAAATCTCTCCTTGGAAAAGTGTGATGCGTTTTAGTAAGAAAGGGAAACTAAGTCCATGGTTCATCGGTTCTTTTGAAATCTTGGATAAAGTTGGAACAGTTGCATACCGCGTAGCTTTGCCTCCGAGCTTGTTTCAGGTACATAATGTTTTTCATGTTTCGATGTTGAGAAAGTATGTTCCAGATTCATCACATGTCTTAAGGCCGAAAGCAGTTCAGCTGGTAGAGAACCTTTCTTATGAAGAAAAACCAGTTCAGATTCTTGATCGAAGAGAACAGGTATTGTGAAATAAGGTAATCCACCAGGTAAAGGTTTTGTGGAGAAACCACGTGGTTGAAGAAGCAACATGGGAGTCTGAAAATGCTATGAGGGAAAAATTCCCTCAGTTGTTTAATAAGTAAATAAAATTGCGAGAACACAATTTCAAGAAGGTGGGGATAATGTAACATCCCAAGGTTTTCTAAAAATAAATTGAAAATGCTTGAAATTTTGTTTAAGTTGTATATTTATAAGTATCCTTGAAACATAATTTTATTTCTTCAATGTTTTGAATTTCAAGAAACTGTCATCTACAATTGTGTTCAGTATGTTATTTAGAGTCTGATGAAACAAACTTGTGTTTTTGGTGAATAGTAACATACCCTTATGAATAGTAATATTAATAGTAATATGACCTCATGAATAGTAAATAATATTATTATTTTATTTTCCCAAGGCAATAGGATAATGGGATCTTAATTAATTTTCCATTGTCACATAAAACTAATTGCACTTCAATATTGTTATTTTTAGAATTAACTGTGACCTTATTTAAAAATTAAATTAATAATATTTAGAAAATTATTTTTAAAAAATGGAGTTCATTTTTGAATTCTACACATCGAAAAATGGTTGGGGTAAATTTTTGGTATTTTTCTGAAACTCTTGAATTTTCGGTGAATAGTGAAATACGATAAAATACCGTATAATCAATTTATCAGTAAAAATGCACTATTTATGACATCATAAGTGATTCAAGGACACTTGCTTCGAACTCGCATGATATTATCACTATTTAGGGCCACTTGATTTGAGATTATTCATAGTCTTGGTAAAAATATTATAATAATGATTAAAATAATCTAAAATACCTCCCCTCCTCCACTATAAATACCACCCTCACTCCCCTCTTCCCCCCACACCTCTCAAGCCTTGAGAATTGTCTAATTTCTACCAAATTCCCTCCCCAATCTTCTTCCCCACGTCCTAGAGCTTCTGGTCTCACCAAAAGACCAAAATCGAAGCCCTTAAGAAGGATCTCAAGGAGAAGAGATCAAGAGGTAAACAACCTCTTTTATTTTCTTTCTTTTCTTTCATTTTTTGTTATTCTCTTCCATTCCCTTTGTCTTGTGTTGGGATGTTTCATTAAATATTCCCCCATTACTGTCCATATCTTGTTTGAATTATGATATGTTCCATTCCTCTCATCAATCTTGTTTTTATGAAATTTTAAGAGACGTCGTTAGGCTGCCGAATTTTCGTGAGAAATTTCTCAAGATTTTCTTTTATTTCATGATTCGTTTTTCTTCTTTCCTCACTCCCTCTTATCCAAGAGGCATGAAATCTCCAGAATCATTTATATTCATTATGTTCTCATGATTATGGAAAATTCCTCATCAGTATTCTTCTCCTCTTCCACTTATTTAAAGAATCAAAAAACATTGTCCATTTGTGTCGAATTACCGACATCGTGGACGATGTATTTTCAATTTTCATTAATTCTTTCAAGTCTGGTCATGAAACCATTTATATGGTTGAACCAGGTTATAATATATGTTTTATGACCCATATATGGTTCTGTAATTCTTTTGTACTCATGGTTCTAATTTAAAAGACAAAATGACGTTGTTATTATCAGAGAACCACTTAAATGATCTAAACGAACATCATTAATGTTTTATCTAACGAATCATCCTCATATAAAGAATAAAAGTGGTAAATGGTATAAATTATGGTACTGGAAATATGTAAATACTAATACATTCCAATTCTGGAGTTTCACTTCCAATCAACAAGAACGATTCATCATGAACCGATCGTGGAAATCACAAAAGAACTCACCCAAAATAATGCAAGGAACAAAATACTAACAATTAAGGGGTAAAATGAGGTTATGAAATGACCATATAAGATGTTATAAACATGAAAATGTTTCTTTAAAATACTAATAACACTATTTTAACCATTATACATGAGTTTTAAACAAATTTGAAGTAATACAAGCCTAAGGTAAGGGAATTCTTAACCCGATTTCCATTCTTTGGGTTAACCTTCTACTTTATTATTTGTGTGCTATTTAAATTGTTTTTGTGATGGGTTATATTTATATTATGTTTCATTATGTGTATTTACATATTATATACATATTCCATCCACTCTATTAAGTCTCAATTCAAGTATATGATTTTTATAAGGGGCTTTTCTTCTAAAATCCTCTTTTAAAATTCTGTTTTACAAGATTCAAAAGTAATGTTTTTATGCTATTATTTATGTTGTATGATTATGTTTTGGTTATTGGGAATTGTTTATGATTAAGGGTGGGACCTATATTTCCCTCCAATGCATTGGGTATGAGTAAGTTGGAGGTCGTCCGTATGGTTACTCCACGTGTAACTGCGATGGTTACACAAAGTATGGTAGCCGTGAGGGTTACAAATTTTAAGGTAGCCAAGATAGTTACAAGATTATGTAAGTAATGCATCAAGATACCTCTATGATTATATTTATGTTTGTGTGGATCTTGTGTAAATCTCATGTTACATGAAGTAAGTATTTATGGGTGGAAAGCATGTCTTTTGAAAATGTTTTCATACGTTATGAGTATTCATGGACTAATGTGATTTTTCCTTCTTTTTCATACCTTACTGAGCTTTTGTGCTCATCCCAAGTTTTTAAATGATTTTTCACAGGTTAATGGATGAGTAATACAAGGAAGGAAGACATGTTAAATGTTGAGGAATTGTCAAGGAGTCTTGTTTTAAGTTTTAATGTTTTATATTCTGAGAAAAATGGAAACCGATTTTATGGTATCCAATATGTAACAATGTGTATTGTTATGAATGTTTTGTCTTAATTATCTAAAGCTCTAAACTTGAAAAGATCCTCAATGTAAAAGGAAGTGTTTTCTTGAATAAATTCAAGATTATGTATTTAATAAGGTCAGGTCCTTATATGTCCAGCTAGACTATTTCACTCATTATTTTATATCCTAACACAAAACATCCATCCCCATGATCAACCACTAAGAATCCAATTCTAAAACGGCTTGAACTACTCCCTCCACCATAGCGTGGTAACCCTTCGAATGGAAAAAATATTTACCTAGCCTCTAGAACACCTCCAAACCCCTTCTCATCACCACCAAACCCTAGAAAAAACAAAGAGGGGTTACTAATATGGTCCCTCACATTCTTCTTATGAAGTTTGTAATTGGTAATATTTAAGATAGTAGGTTTGTGAAAAGACTCACCCGTAGGAATTACACATGATACATGTTTCATTGGATATTAATTTTTGTGGATGTGTGTATTAGACCTTGGACTTAAGATTTTTATTAATTCAAATCATTCATCACACACTTAGATGTATTTTCAAAAAGTCTGATGAAATATAGTCATGGTGTAGTTTGATACATTAGGTGTGTCACAAGTGATATATAATTAATGAATAAGTCAATAAATGATTAATCCCTTTCAATTTAATATAAGTAGATATTGTTAGGTCAGAAATACTATAGTGATGACACAAGAGGGGGGTGAATTGTGTCCTTTTCAAAATTCTATGATTCTGTTGATTTACACAAATTGAAGATAATAACATGAAGTGTTTCTATAATAGAGTATATGCAATGGATATGAACAGAGAACAAATCACAACAATTTATAGTGGTTTGGGGAACAAAGATCCCCTAGTCCACTCCACCAATAACCCTCTCGGTAGGCTTGCTGCATTTCACTAGTAAGGTCCTCGTATCATATGACTGATCCACAACTGACTACAGATAGTTGTCACCCTTACAAATAAAGGCTTATAAAACAGAGCCTTCTGGTTCTTTTACATGGAACTGATAAAACCATAGCTTAGTGCGAGAATCTGACAGTCCACCATGACTAAATAAAAGTAGCTGAAACTCAATATAGATAAGATGTAGTTTGTTGAGAAATAGTTTTATCTTAGCATGAAAGTGAAATAAGATGGATCTTCGATTTTAATAATAGTAATAAAAATAGAGCATCGTGTTTCCAGATTTGAATATGTATATCTTCAAAATGTAGTCCTTGTTTCTGAGATGCTTGATCGATGTAGCACTGTAAAACAATTTTTATAGGAAAAAATTTAACAAATAATATTTACACAGATATATGAGAAGTATTCACAGATCCAGGGGTTTTATAGATGATACTTAGAGAGATATATAATGATAAATCTCCATCACAGTTTCAGATCAGAAAAATATTCTTGATAAAACGAGTGAATACAAATTCAAAAACAATACATCTTAGAGTAGTCGTAACTTCCCTTAATAATAGGAGAGAAAATCTCCACTATAAACGGCTCTTTAAATCATTTAATATGATCTTTAAATCAGTCAAAAATGATCTTTAAACCTCCTGGACATTACACAAATACTATTTAAAAAATTTCCAGTAAATATGTAAATTCAAATTTCTAACATTGAAAAGTCAAACTTAAAGTTCCTTCATAAAACAAAAAATAATAATAAATATAGGGTTCAACTTCATAACACAGGGTTGATGATCAATACGTCTATTCGTGTCAGCATATATCTCTAAATGTAACATTGATTATCCATACGTTTACTTTTCCCAAACGTAAGGTTGATTAAAAAAGTAAGCTTGATGATCTATACATTTGTAAAGTTCCACACTTATGTAGGATTCTTTAACCATAATTTTTCTTTATGAAAAACATAAGGTTCTTATCCAAAGGTAATGTTCCTTAAACATATGTTTCTTTAAACGTAAGTTTGATTAACCATATTCACTAATCCTTCACCATAAACGTAAGGTTTGTTCCATACGTTACTTTCTTCGATGTATTGAATGAATAGTATTTCTGGTAAATGACAAACAGTGAACAATGTTTCCAGAATACACTTAAGATCATTCCAAACACTTTAACGAATATTTCTCACAAATAAATAGTTGAATATTTTTTCAAGATAAAAATTATAAAGAATATAAATTTCCTTAAATGCACTCAAAATAAAATCATTAGTAAAACAAACAAGGGTTCTTGTGAGCATCAAAATAAATAATATTTATAGAGTATTGTTGAATCAATACATTCCAAACAATATCCCCCTTTTTTATTATCACAAAACCCATAAATTAAAACTGTAATCTTATTAATATAATTTATAATTTTGTAAACATTAAAATAAAATAATTTCAATTTGACAGAATTATCTCAATAAAGAAGAAATATCTAAAGTTCTCCCTTAAAGGTAAATTTCAAAGAAATGTTGTGTTATCTAAATTTCTCCCCATTTTTTGATATCAAAAAGAAAGTATATAAACAGATTAAAACACATTTAATATTGAACAGAATGATAAGTGAATGTTATAACTGTAAGGAATAAAAAGAATTAGATTTTTGACTATCAAAAAAAATAAAAAAGCAGATAAAATAATAATATATAATATATAGACAGTAAACAAGTTAATTGATCAATAAATATAGTAATAAAATAAAGTTTGTGACTAAGAAATGAAAATTTTCATTGTCGCGGATCAAGGTAGGAGAAAAAAAGAGGCTAAGGATTGGCTGGATTTGAATTTGGAATGGCTTCAAACATCTCCTTCAGATCATCCATCTACAATCTTAGCTTCTTCATCAAACTATCTCCTAGCTGAATTATCAATATCCCAGATTTATTATTGACATGAAGATTCTCCACTATGTTGACCTTTAGAAACTCATGAAGAATTTCCTCTTTCTTTATGAACAGCTCTAACTTTTCTAAAAACTAACAAAACATCAATATAATGCTAGGATCTCCTTGACTTAACTGATCAATAATAAATTTCTAATTGTCTAATAAAACTGAAAAAGGTAAAATGTTGCAATGTAGGTCCTGAAGACGAGCATTCATTTCTTCCATAATAGATGTAATGGCCTGGAATCTTATAATCAAATCTGGACTTGTAGAAGAGGTGGGAGTAGATGTACTATCCTGATTCACTGAACCTTTTACTGATTCAAACTGACTTCCCAAGTACCACTTTAAATCTGAAAAATCTATTTTTTAAAGAGCTTCATATCTGATCTTATCAATATCATTTAACATGTCTCTCTTGAAGGCATAAAAATCCCTTCTAGAAACAATATTCTCATTAAGTTCCTGAATATTTTCCTTTCCAATTTCAAGCTCCTTCCATGGAGTGGCATTCTCTTCCTGATACTTGTTTAATTTAATCACAATTTCTTCAACTTGATGAGATAATGAATTAGATGTCCCCTCATCTTCATTCATATCTTTATTTACACCATCAATATGAAAAGGATCTACCACTGTTTTCATTACTGATTCTTCATAAGAAAAATACTGGTTATCTAAAAGGTCATTCTAAGCACCATAAATATGATCTAACTATCCCACAGGCTGATCTGTAATCAAGGGTTGAATTTCTATAACTGATTCCTGTAAAATATACTATTTTTTAACATCTCCTTGTTTAGTAAGTTATTATCTAATAATATTTGATCGAACATGTTCAGTTTGAGTATTCTTTTCTTGAACTGTTTCTACCAGAATTCTCTCTTGTACCTTTTCCTTCACCATAGGTACAATAGAAAGTTCTCTAGCTTAACTCTCCACTAGAATTTTCTCTTCAATAACAGTTCCTTCCAAATGAACCGAGCATTTTTCTTTTCCAGATTCCAACATTTTATCTTTAAATTGAAGAGCATTTCTATTTCTTGGTTTCATAATAAGTCCCTATTGACTCTGTTTTTCCTCTTCTTATATGTTAAATCTAATCCTTCTCTAATTAGGTTGAGAAACTGCATCTGTTCGTGATTCAGCTACACCCTCCTTTCGAACACCTTCTTTCTCCCCCTGAGCAAAAGCTCCTGAGCTCTATTCTTCCTCAGGTTCAATAGGAAAAATATTTCTTTTTATTATGCTCCAGAAGAATCCAATCTTTCTTAATGTTCCAGCATTCAAAACATTACTATGATGACATTTGACTCTTGCATAAACTAGTCTAATCATGTCCTTCTTAAATAAAATCCTTGAAATTATTCATCTATATAGATAGAAATTCATTCTTGCATCCAGTGAATAGAAGTAATGAAGATACCAAAATAAATACCATAGAAAATTAAATTTGATATCACTTAAAAAAAGAAACATGATATAAATTTCTTGGTAAAGGATTTTTTCTATCTCATCCATTCTTGGCGTTATTCCTGTCTGAATAAACTTCACCAAAATCTTATGATCAGCCTCTAAATCATTAACAAACATCTTTTTGATGTGTTTCGAGTTCAATAGAAAAGATATAATTTCTTTAGAATAATTTTCCTTATCACCAATTGATTTAAGATCTAAATGGAAAACTTCTTCATGTGGGCAGTTCAAAAATTTTGCAATCTCAGAAGAAGAAATAGAGAAATCTCTATCTTCGATACTAGAAAAAATCATATCCTATAAATCTCCAAAAATAAACAGTACACTCTTATAAAAATAGTTGAACTCTACCTCATAAAGAAATTTTTATTTGATTTCATTAAAAGCTATCTCGAGTCCTTGAATTTTCAATGCCTGTTTCAGGAGTAAGTTCATCTGATATAGCCAATCAAGATCAACCACTTTTCCCTAAAGAATTTTTCGGCCTATAGCTCTTTTTCATTTAGGTCGCTTGCTTCTCCTTCTTTGACTCTATTAGCTTTTTTCATTTCTAAAAATTTGAAAATCCGATGTTTTTATATTCTAGGGTTTGGAAGGACGAATGAAGATTGCGGGTTAGGTGAAATGATTTTTGGATAAACAAAGGGTTTGGAAGATGAAGCGTTTCTGACAGATGACACATTTCCTCATTTCTCATGTTGTAGAGAATTTATGAAAAAAATTTAATAATTACATGGAATAAATAGATTTAAGATAACATAGATTAACTGGAATACCATAAGATAAAAATAAGAAAAGCAAATAAGATTTACAAAAATAAATTAGGTGTAAAATAAATTAAAATAAAATAATATTAAATAAAATAAAATAATTAAAAATTAAATAAACCTAACTCCCCATTAATAAAATCAAAATAAGGTGTGGGAAGTGGTTTAATAAAAATATGAGCTAATTGATATTTAGTGTTAACAAATTCTAAAGATATATCCTTTTTAAGAACATGATCTCTTAGAAAATAATGTCTAATATCAATATGTTTAGTTCTAGAATGACTTATTGGATTTTTTTGAAATGTTTATAGTACTTGTATTATCAAATAAAATAGTTGTATTATTAAAATTAAGTTCAAATTCTATTAGAGTGCTTTTTATTCACAGCACTTGTGCACAGAAACTATCTGCAGATACATACTCTGCTTCGACTGTTGATAGTGCAACCAAGTGTTGCTTCTTACTTGACCATGACACTATCGATTTTCCTAAAAAGTGACAGGTTCCTGAAGTGTTTTTTCTATCTAATATACATCCTTCAAAATCTACATTAGAATATGATGGTAAATTAAAATCAGAAGTTTTTGGATAAAGAAGAGATTGAACAACTGTTCCTTTCAAATATCTAAAAATACATTTTATAGGAACAAGATGGGATTCTTTTGGATTTTATTGAAATCTAGCACAAAGAAATATTGAAAACATAATATCAGGTCTGCTAGTAGTAAGATACAGTAAACTTCTGATCATACCTCTATATACCTTGTTATCCACTAGTTTTTCAGCCTCATCCAAATCAAGATTAATATTAGTACACATGGGAGTTGAACATGTCTTGCTGTTTTCTAGAACAAACTTTTTCGACAAATAAGTAATGTATTTACTTTGATTTAATACATTTCCATAATCTTTTTGATAAATTCAAAGTCCTAAAAATAAATTTAATTCTCCCATCATTCTCATTTCAAATTCTTTTTGCATAAGTTATGAAAAATCATTACAAAGTTTTTTATTTTTTGATCCAAAAATAACATCATCAACGTAGATTTGAACTAAAAATAAATTAGAACAAATTGTTTTCTTAAAGAGGGTTAGGTATGCTAAACCAACAGTAAAACCATTTTCCAAAAGAAATGAACTTAATCTTTCATACCAAGCTCTAGGTGCTTGTTTAAGGCTATAGAGAGCTTTAGTAAGTTTAAAAACAAAATATGTTTTTTGAGAATTTTCAAAACCAGAAGGTTGCTCAACATAAACTCCGTCCATTAAATATCCATTTAAAAAGGAATATTTTACATCCATATGATATAATTTAAAATTCATATGAGATTCATAGGTCAAAATAATTATAATTTATTCTATTCTAGATACAAGAGAAAAGGTGTCATCATAATCTATACCTTCTTCTTGATTATACCATTTGGCTACTAGTATAGCTCTCTTTCTAGTTATAATAGCTTGATTATATTTTTATTCCTAAAGACTCATTTAGTTCCTATAACTGGATAATTTGGTGGTCTTTACACTAATTTCCATACTTAGTTTCTTTTAAACTGATTACCTCTTCTTGCATTGCTAACATCTAACTTTAATCTTCTAAAGATTCTTCAAAAGTCTTGGGTTATAACTGAGATAGAAAAGTAGAAAATTCCACTAGGTATCCTACACTTTTTCTATTTTTTATTCCTATGTTTAGATCTCCTATAATAGTATCTAAAGGGTGATTCTTTCAGATTATAGACTGTCTGGGCAGAGTAATTTTAGGTTCATTAGTATCATGTTCTTCTGAATTGAACATAATTTTATTCATATTTTCAAAATTATTTTTCAAATTATCAAGTCTCATATTTTTAGAAGAATAATCATCTTCATCTGTTTGATCTTTCTCTTTATTAAAAGGATCAGTTTCATCAAACTTCACATGAACTGATTCTTCAATAATCCTTGAATTTATATTAAATACTCTATAAGCTTTAAAAGTTGCATAATATCCTAAGAATATTTCTTCACCAGCTTTTGGATCGAACTTTCCAAGATTATCCTTGGTGTTCAAGATATATACCTTGCATCAAAAACCTTAAAGTAATTTACCTTAGGCTTTCTGTTACTCCAAAGTTCATAAGGAACCTTTTTGAAAATAGGTTGAATTAAAACTCTATTTATAATATAGCATGTTTTTCTTACAGCTTCTGCCCAAAATTAGGTTGGAAGTATGTATTCATTTAACATAGTTCTATCCATTTCTTGAATAGTTTTGTTTCTTCTTTTAGTAATTCCATTTTGTAGAGGTGTTCTTGGTGTAGAGAAGTTGTGTTTAATACCCATGTTTGAACAAAAACGAATTAAATTCTTGATTTTCAAACTCTCCACCATGATCACTTCTTAATGAAATTATCTTAAAACTTTTTCATTTTCAACACTTTCACAAAAACTTTCAAAAATTGAAAAAGCTTCATTTTTTAGTTTTAGAAAATATACCCAAGTAAATCTAGAATAATCATCAACTAAAGAAATACATATAATTTACCAGCCAAACTTTCTATTCTAGATGGTCCAAACAAATCCATATGAATAAGTTCTAAGGGTTTTGAAGTAGAAATTTTGTTAACAGATTTGAAAGAATATTTGTGTTGCTTTCCAATCTGACATGCATCACAGAATCTATCACTATCAAATCTGAGACTAGGTAAATCTGAAACTAATTGTTTCTTAGATAACTTATGTAACAAAAAACTATTGCAATGACCAAGTATTCTATGCCAAATCCATGACTCAATTATTATATCAGTTAAACAGATCACTTTCTATTTACTCGAGGAATTTAAATCCAAAGTATAGACATTATCTGTTCTGGGTGATCTAAATTTAAGCAAATAATCTTCAAAAATAGAATAGCAATTATTAGAAAATCAACACAGTATCCATCATCACAAAGTTGAGATATATTTATCATATTATGATTCAATCCTTATACATAGAGTACTTTATTAATTGAGATAGTATCTGTATCTCTAACTGTTCCGAGTCCAATAATTTTTCCTTTTGTATTTTCACTGAAGGTGACTAGGCCTCCATCTATTTTAGTCAAAGTATTAAAATTTGATGAATTCCCACTCATATGTCTTGAACAGCCATTGTTCATATACCATATATTTTTTCCTCTTCTTTGGAATGTTACCTACAAGGTCAAATTAAACAAAAATTTGTTTTGGTACCCATATCCTTTTAGGTCCAGCAGTGTTAGTTATTAAAGACTTAGGAATCCAGACAGATTTATTTTGATCAACACTATTATAATAAAAACTAGATAAAGATTTTGAATAATGAACATGCTTGACACCACATAATTGAGGTTTTCTTAAATAACAGTCATTATCATAATTTCCATTAATACCATAATAAAAACATTTAACAGTAGACATGCCTTTGATGTTAGAACCAGAAACAAAATAGTTTTTGTATAGTTTGGGTTCTTCACCCTTAGTGCCAATACCAAACTTTTTCTTTTTAACAAAAATTTTTTCCAAGAATTTCATTCAGTTTATTGTCTCCTTTTGTGAAAATAAGAGCAGTGGATTTATATGTTTCTAATTCTTCCTGTAGAGTCTTAATATTACTTTCATGAGCAGCATAGTTAGTAGTAGTTGAATTTAAATTTTCAAAAATCTTTTGATGTTGTTTTATTAATGTATCTATTTCACCTATAATAGCATTATGAATGTTTTTTAAAGATTTATGTTTCTTTAATAAGAAGTTATATCTTTCTTCTAGCATAGTACAGTAGGCAACCATTTTATCATTTGAGTAACTAGAATCATAATTAGATGAATAATAGGGTTGTGCCTTCTCTTCTTCAGTCATAAAACACATATTATCTTTTAGATTCTATTCTTCCTTCTCTAAACCAGAGATTTATGAGATGCAGGATTCTTCAGAAACACTCCACGTAGCCTTCATCTCTTTTTTTCCTTTGTTTTCATAATTAGTATTCTTATGATATTTTTTTTCTATCTTTATTTTCTCTCCTTTCAATTAGGGACAATCGGGTCTTATATGACCCAATTTTTTGCATTATTAGCATTTAACTTACCTAGATTCTTTCTTATCCTTTTTTAAGGGATTTCTGAATCTTCTCTTCTTCCTATAAAATTTTCTGAATTTTCTAACAAATTGATCCAACTAAATTTTTGAATCAGATGAGTCTGAATTTCTTTCTTCTTATTTCATTTTTCTATTCTGCTTTTGGGATCTAACTTTTAAATCAGTGTTATCCTTTTTCATTAGGAATTTGTGATCTTCAACTTCATCTTGAATTTCAGCCTCATACATCATTAAAGTTCCAATCAATTCTCTCATTTTCATGTTCTTGACAGGTACCGATTGGCATATTACAGTAGAAATTTCATTCTACTTCGGAGGTAGAACTCTTAGAACTTTAAAAGCTTAATCAGGTTGGTAAATAGGCTCACCTAAAGATGTTATATTATTAACAATTTCTGTCAGTATTCTATTCATCTGTGTGATGCTCTCTCCATCATACATTCTTAAAGTATCAAACTTTAATTTCATTGTAGCATATCTCATTTAACTAACATTTTCAGTACCTTCATAGGATACTACAATTGTTTGCCACATTTCATAGGCTGTTGGGAATTGTGATACACAGTTGAATTCATCTAGTCCAAGACCTCAAATAACATCATTCATTACTTTCTAATTCATATCATACTCATCCTCTATAGTAGTAGACCAAGTTTCAGGTTTTTTTGGAATTGTGTAAGGAGTAAAAATCTTTGATCATACTCTAAATCCACAATTTTTTAAATAGATTATCATTCAAGACTTCCAGCATCCATAATTCTCACCATTGAAATATGGAGCATAAACCATTGACATTCTTTTCTTGAGATTCTCCATTGTCATCACTAATATAGATCTTATGCCTTTATCTTGTTATAGCTATGTTGAAAATCTCAACCTCTGATACCAAATGTTAGGTCAGAAAGACTATAGTGATGACATAAGAGGGGGTAAATTGTGTCCTTTTCAAAATTTTATGATTCTGTTGATTTAAACAAATATAAGATAATAACTGGCAGTATTTCTATAATAGATTATATGTAGCGGATATGAACAGAGGACAAAGCACAACAATTTATAGTGGTTCAGGGAACAAAGATCCCCTAATCCACTCCACCAATCACCCTCTATGTAGGCTTGGTGAATTTCACTAGTAAGGTCCTTGTATCATAAGACTGATCCACAATTGAGTACAGGCTATTTTCACCCTTACAAATAAAGTCTTATAAAACAGATCCTTTTGGTTCTTTTACAGGGAACCGATAAAACCACAACTTAGTGTGAGAAGCTGAAACTCCACCACGACTGAATACAACCAGCCAAAACTCAAGATAGATAAGATGTAGTTTGTTGAGAAATAGGTTTAGCTCATAGTTGCAGGAGAACACGACTAATAGAAGATGGATATTCAATTTTAAGAATAGCAATAAAAGCAGAGATCTATGTTTCCATATTTGAATATGTATATCTCCAAAATGTAGTCCTTGTTTCTGAGATGCTTGATCGCTGTAGCACTGTAAAATAATTTTTACAGAAAAAAATTCAACGAATAATATTTACACATATATCTGATAAGTATTCACAGATCTGGGGGTTTTATAGATGATACTCAAAGAGATATATAATGATAAATCTCTATCATGATTTCAGATCTGAAAAATATGCCTCATAAAAAGAGTGAATTCAAATTCAAAAACAATACAACTCAGAGTAGTCGAAACTTCCCTTAAGAATAGGAGAGAAAATCTTTGTTTTAAACGGATCTTTAAATCATTTAAGGTTAGATTTGAATCAATAAGAATTGAGCTTTCAACTGCCTTGACATTCCACAATGACTGTTGAAAAAAGCTCTGATAAAGGCATAAATTCAAATTTCCGATATTGAAAAGTCAAACGTAAGGTTCCTTCACAAAACGAAAAAATAAAAAACGTAGGGCTCAACTTCATAACGTTGGGTTGATGATCAATACGTTTATCCATGTCAGCATAGATCTTTGAATGTAACATTGATTATCCATATGTTTACTTTTCCCAAACGTAAGGTTGACAACATGAGGTTGATTACAAAATTAAGGTTGATGATTTATACATTTTTAAACTTCAATACTTATGTAGGGTTCTTTAACCATAATTTTTCTTTCTGAAAAACGTAAGGTTCTTATCCAAACGTAATGTTCCTTAACCATAAGTTTCTTCAAATTTAAGGTTGATAAACCATATGTGTCGATCCTTCAATATAAACATAAGGTTTGTTTCATACGTTACTTTCTTCGACGTACTGAATGAATAGTATTTCTAGTAAACCACAAACAGTGAACAGTGTTTCCAGAATACACTTAAGAGCATTATGAACACTTTAATGAATATTTCTCACAAATAAATAGTTGAATATTATTTCAAGATAACAATTATAAAGAATATAAATTTCTGAAATACACTCAAAAAAATCATTAGTAACACAAACAAGGGTCTTTGTGAGCATCAAAATTGATAATATTTATAGAGTATTGTTGAGACAATACATTCCCAACAATATCCCCCTTTTTGATGATCACAAAACCCATAAATTAAAACTATAATATTAGCAATATAATTTAAAAAAATTTAAACATTAAAAGAAAATAATTTCGATTTGACAGAATTATCTCGATAAAGAAGAAATATTTAAAGTTCTCCCCCAAAGGTAAATTTCAAAGAAATATTTTGTTATCTAAATTTCTACCACTTTTTTTATATCAAAAATAAAGTATAAAAACATATTAAAACACATTTAATATTAAATGGAATGATAAGTGAATGTTATAAGTAACTATAATGAATAAAAAGAATTGGATTTTTGACTATTAGAAAACAATAAAAAATTAGATAAAATAATGAAATATAATATATATAGAGTAAACAAGTTCATTGGTCAATAAATATAGTAATATAATAAAATTTGTGACTAAGAAATAAAAACTATCATTTTCATGGTTTAAGGTTGGAGAAAAAAAGAGGCTAAGGATTGGCTGAATTTGAATTTTGAATGGATTCAAACATCTCCTTCATATCAGCTATCTGAAATCTTAGCTTCTTCATCAAATTGTATCCTAGTTGAATTATCAACATTCTAGATTCATTATTGACATGCAGATTCTCCACTATGTTGACCTTCATAAACTCATGAAGACTTTCCTCTTGCTTCATAAACAACTCCAAATTTTTTGAAAAGTAACTCAACATCAATCTAATGCTAGGATCTCCTTGAGTTAACTGATCAACCATAAATTTTTGATTGTCCAATAAAACTAAAAAAGATTCATTATTTCATTAAAGGCCCTAAAGATGAGAATTCATTTCTTCCATAATAGATGTAATGGCCTGAAATATTCTAATAAAATTTGGACTTGTAGCAGAGGTAGGAGTCGATGTACTAGCCTAATTCACTGAATTTTTTACTGATTCAAACTAACTTCCCATGAACCACTCTAAATATGAAAAAATTTATTTTTGAAATAGCTTTAGATCTAATATTATCACTCTTATTTAACATGTCTCACTTTAAGGCATCAAAATCCCTTCTAGAAATAATATTCTCATTAAGTTCCTAAATCTTTTTATTTGAAATTTCAAGCTCCTTCCGCAGAGTGTCATTCTCTTCCTGAAAATTATTTAATTCAATCACAATTTATTCAAATTGATGAGATAATGAATCATATGTCCCCTCATCTGCATTCATATCCTGATTTTCACCATCAGTAGGCAAAGGATCTGCCATTATTTTCATTAGTGATTCTTCACAAGAAAAAGACTGATTATCTAAAACTTCAGTCTGAGCACCAAAAATATGATCTGATTGTCTAATATTCTAATCTGCAATCAAGGGTTGAATTTCTGTAACCGATTCTTGTAAAATATGTTGTTGTTTAATAGATCCTTGTTCAGTAACTTCTTCTCTGATAATATTTGATTGAACATTTTCAGTTTGATTATTCTTTTCTTGAACTGTTTCTACCAGAGTTCTTTCTTTTACCAGTTCATTCACTAGAGGTGCAATAGAAAATTCTCTAGCTTGACTCTCCACTAGAATTTCCTCTTCAATAACAGTTTCTTCCAAATGAACCGAGCGTGTTTCTTCTCTAGAAGAAAAAATTTTCTCTTCAACTTGAAGAGCATTTCTGTTTCTTGGTTTCATAACAAGTACCTCTTGACTCTATTCTTCATCTTCTTTTGTGTTAGATCTAAGCCTCCTCTAATTTGGTTGAGAATCTACATCTATTTTTGATTCAGCTACACCCTCCTTTCGAACACCTACTTTCTCTTCCTGAGAAAAAACTTCTGAGCTCTGTTTTTCCTCAACTTCAACAGGAAAAATCTTTCCTTTTATTGTGCTCCATAAGAATCCAATCTTTCTTAATGTTCCATCATTAAAAACATTACTATAATGACATTTGACTCTTTCATCAACTAGTCTGATCATGTCCTTCTTAAATAAAAACCTTGAAATTATTCTTCCATATGGATAGAAATTTATTCTTGAATCTGGTGAATAGTAGTAATGAAGATACGGAAATAAATACCATAGAAAATTCAATTTATATCACTTAAAAAAATAAACATGATATAAATTTCTAGGAAAAGGATTTTCTCCATCTCATCCATGCTTGGTGCTATTCCTGTCTGAATAAACTTCACCAAAATCTTATGGTTATCCTCTAAATCCTTAACAAACATCTTTCTAATGTGTGTCGAGTTGAACAGAAAAGACATAATGTCTTTAGAAGAATGTTCCTTATCATCAATTGATTTAATATCGAAATGGAAAACTCCTTCATGTGGGCAGTTCAAAATTTTTGAGACCTCAGTAGAGGAAATAGAGAAATCCCTATCTTCGATACTAGAAAAAATCACATCCTCTGAATCTTCGAAAATAAATTGTACACTCTTATAAAAATAGTTCAGCTCTGCATCATAAAGAAATTCTGAGTTGATGTAATGGCTCGGGGCTTTGGGGTCCATTACTTGGTGAAAATCTGATGTTTGGGGTGTTCTGGGTGGTCTGGAAGGCCATCCCAGCTTCTCGGTGAAGCTTAAGAATCCTAACGGTGGCCTCGTCCCACCGGTGGGCTCGGCCTACCGGTGGGCTCAGCCTACCGGTCGTTCATTCTACCGGTCGCTCGGCCTACCGGTCGCTCATCCTACCGGTCGCTCGGCCTACCGGTCGCTCGGCCTACCGGTCGCTCGGCCTACCGGTCGCTCGGCCTACCGGTCGCTCGGCCTACCGGTCGCTCGGCCTACCGGTCGCTCGGCCTACCAGTGGCCTCGGCCTACCGGTATCTCGGCCTACCGGTATCTCGGCCTACCGGTAGACCTAGCCTACGGATGACCACTCTACGGGTTTTCCAATAGCACCTCCTTTGTGCGAATTAGTTTGTGAACCATGTTTTGACCCCCTTTAAGCCTTTTTTAAAGCCCATTAATGGTATGAATGGTGAGGAACCCTCCTTAAATGGAAAACCATGTGTTCTGGTCATGCCTTTAACCATGTTTTCAGAAACACCTCTACCACATCCTATGAGGAGTCCTTCCTTGGTTAAGGAGGTGTGTGTCGGTTTTAACCGCCCCAAAGGGCGGGGACCTTTTAAGTTGGACGTGTGGGGTGTCCCAGTCGCGTGGTCAACCCTCGATCTCATTTCTTCCATGGTTCCGAGTTTTTCTCCATATCTTAACCGTCCCAGGGATGCTGTATCTCAGCCTTTATAACCTAAAGGCTTCTTTTCTCCCTCGGTTTCTTTTTCTCTATCACCCTGTGCTCGGAATACCCTTCCTCCGGATGAGTTGTACCCCCACGAAGTTTTCCTTGATCGCCTTCTGTGGAGTTTCTGCTGATTTCCAGTTTCCACGCGAGGACTTAACGTCGATCTTTGATCAATCAATTAGGGATTTTTCTCCTTCGTCTCTCCTTTCTATGCATCATGTGGGGTGGGTATGCTTTTTTCTCTGTGGAAAATTGATGAAACCAAACTTAATGAAGATAATGAAAGGACCTCTAAAGAAGGAAAGGGGGGTGATCGATGTTCTGTTGTACTCTTTTATATTGATATGTGTTGTGAATTATACGAGCCTATGCTCACTGAAAATCATGGTTGTTGGTGGTCTTTCTCTGTGCACCAATGAACCTCGGTGCTCCTGGATGTTTAAATAAACGTAACATGGAATTGGTTAATTATGTATACTCGATTAAATAAATTGAAATCACCAGGATCAACCCTTTTTTGTGATAACTCTGGTTAAATCCCAGTGGAATTGAAGCCATGGAGTGTGTTAAATCTTTTAAATCTGAAAATACCTGCAAGGGACTGCCTTGTGTTGGTGGTGGTGGTTTGGTTGTTTTATTTCACGGGCCGTTTGTGGGTGACTTTATGGTTTTCTTGGATGGGGGATTAGATTGTTGGGATGATATGGGTGGGGATGGGATCCCCTGTTGTTATAATTTCGCTGGTTGTGAATCTGAGGTTGTATGGTTGCTCTAATGTGACACGAATTCGGGTGGGATCCTCTGTTGTTGAGAAACCATTGGCTCCTGGATTTTGGGGTCATGGGGCTGTGTCTCGGGGTTTGTTTTGTTTCCAGTACTTCAAGCGATCTCACTTGATCCCTAGTTGTTGTGACTTTACAAGAGAACCGGGTGTGAATGCTTAAATTACCTGATGGTTTTCCTTCCTGATTTATTGTTGTTTCTTTTGTGATTGTGCATGTTATTTTCCCAGTAGTAAAGGGAATAACTCATACTGAACTATTATGAAATGATAACATGAATAGGGAAACGGGGAACTGTTTTTTGTGTGCTCGTTTTCTGAGGTAGCAGTGATTGGTCACCTTCTTGTATCTATTGAGGAGCCATAGGTTGGGTTGTGTGTTGGTTTTTATATGTGTAACTGTATGTTTTGTGTTTAGTCGCACCCCACCCACGTTGGGAACTTAGTGTCGGACACACCATTTCATGGGGAAGGGTGTTTCCCCTTAGTTACTCTCCTTCATGCTCCCTCTTCCCTCGGCTGTGATGGCTGGAGGCGACCTTACACCCAAGATTCTTCGGGTAGGTTTCGATCAGTGTGTTGTTAGCCCAGGACTCTTCGTGCAGGTTTGTTTTCCCAGGTGTCTTCGGGATGAGGCCCAGGTGTGTGCGGGCAGGGATGGATGGTTGTGAGGCCCAGGTGTGTGCGGGCAGGGATGCTGATGGTTGTAATGCCCAGGTGTGTGCGGGCAGGAAGAGCGTGGTAGCATCAGGACGTTTGTCGTTAGGGATGAGCAGCTAGCTAGTGGGGGAAATGGTGGTGCGGGGTACCCAAATGTTTTGTTCTTACTATTACCTTACTGCTTGTGTTATTTGGTGAGCATGGCCAGTGAGGTGGGATGGATAGATTCCTTGATATATGATGTTTCTTCTACTTCTCACGGGACTTTAGGACATCTCCCTACTTGTGCACTAGATCTTTAGGTTTTTCTACAGAGTATACTTTGTATGCTCACCCTACGTTTACTTTCAGGTTTCCAGGAGGGCTTCGGAGGCCGTGTGGGACCTTACTAGTCTGGACGTTGGAGTTGCTGTTGGTCGCTGTTGGATTTTTCTTATCCTTTTTCCTTTCCTGTTGGGTATTGTACATTGGAGTCCTTGTATTTTGTTCAGTTTTATTATTAAACATGCATGTAGTTTGGTTTTTACCTTGAGTTTTCTATACTTGGTGGTGCTTGGTGTTGACTCATTCTTTCCCCCAATCTTGGTTAACTAAAAAAGGGTAATGCCTCCCATATTGTGAAAATGTTATACCTTGGTGCTAGTTTCCACTCCGGGGCCTACTGGAGGCGGGACTTGGGGTCATTATCTCTCCTTCAACTTAAAGAAGGAAGGGTTTGGCAATCTGTTGTCACTTCCCTCCTTTCAGTGAAGGTGGGTCGTGGCAGAATGGTATCAGAGGTGAGTTTGAAGGATAGGATGGAGTCTAGAGTTAGGAACAGTGAGGATTGCATGGGATGGTAGGGAAACAATGTTAGGTGATCATGGTTTGTGAAATAGACCAGGGAGGACCGGCTAGGACACAGGATTTTAGGGCCCCCCGTGATCCGATGCAAGGACTCTGAGCCTATCAAACGACCTATTGAGACGGCATTTCTTGCAGGGTAGAGACCCTTGGGAAGGTACATGCATCATACTGATTGTGTTTTTAATTGATTTGGGACACCTTGGGGAGAAAAAAAAGTTTAATAATAATAATAATTCCCTTGCTACTCGGGCTTAGGCATTCTTTGTTTAACTTGCAGCTATGGAACCCGGATGTTATCCACGAGCGACTCGGGCGGTTGAGGCCCAGTGGATCGAGGCAGTTGACCATCAGAGGGTTGATCGAGATGAGGAGGACGACTTTTGGTAGAGGACTCTGCACTCCTTCTAGCGACAAACCCTCGAGAAGTACAAGGGCATCATTTCTGACTCAGTAACGGAGGGATGGCTCGAGGAGCTAGACATCATGTTCTCTTTGATCTGCGCTCCGAGGGAGTACTTGGTTCCGTTGGCCGTCAGTCAGCTGAGAGGAGTAGCGCGTCAGTGGTGGACACTTTTCCTGGGAGAGAAGACAGAGGTAAATGTTTCATGGGCTAGTTTCGAGAAGGAATTTTGTGAGGAGTTCCTCTCCTCTACGGTGAAGGCTGAGAAGAGATAGGAGTTGCTCTCCCTTCAGTAGGGAAGCATGTCAGTGAGGGATCTGGGGATCAAGTTCAAAGATATCTTGCGCTTTTCCCCAGATCTCTTTCCGGATGAGGAGTCTCAGGTAAGACGGTTATAGAAGGCACTTTGTCCTTCTCTTCAGTACGTTGTCACTCCCTTCACTCTTTCGACGTACTTAGCAGTATAGAAGAAGGCCGAGATTGTAGAGAGGATGCACTCGAAGGGAAGCACACCACGAGAAGGGAACCAGCTGAGTTCATCAAAGGGGAAGGCGGTCAACAGCAGGTCTCCAGCGACAGGGCCTTTCAGGTTTCAACAAGAAGGGTTTAGGCCTCATCAGTTCCAGTCCCGATCTTCTGGCCCTCACCCCTTTTCCATAGGGCCAAGACCGAAGTGTTTCTCTTGCGGAGTTTTTGGGCACATCTAGAGAAGGTGTTCGACTCGAGCTCCAGTAGCAGCAGCAGGCCCCTGGCCCTCCGAGGAACGAACTTACGGGAGGAGACCGACACCAGGGTGCTCCTCAGGGACCTCGACCAGGGCATGGTCAGGGAGGTGGTCAACAGCAGCGAGGCAGAGGAGCTGGGTGTGGACTGTTGCACGCCGCAGAGTTAGTAGCTCCGGCGGGACCAGAGGTCATTCGAGGTACGATCAGTTTATTCAGCACTCTTGTTTTTTCCTTGTTTGATTCAGGAGCTTCTCACTCCTTTTTTACACCCGGATTAGCCCATGCTCTGGGTTTGGATGCCGAGAGACTTTTTGTTCCCCTAGTGTTGAGAACACTAGTTGGGGGTCATACCAGCGTATCTTAATTTTTTCGGGGATGTAGACTAATGTTGGGACTGCATTAGTCCAGTGGAGACCTTCTTTCATTACAGATGCAGCAATATGATGTCATTCTAGGAATCGACTGGTTATTCTCCGTTCATGCCATCATCGACTGCTATCGGAGAAGGATTGAATTCTCCAATGAGGATGGACGGTGTGTGGATTTTTTTGGGGAGAAGATTTATTAGGTGGGGAGTCAACACGTGGAGCCACTCCTTTCTATGCTAGATGGGGTGTCAGTGGAGTCAGCGGATGCAGGAATGATGGATGTCCCAGAGGTCGTAAGAGAATTCCCTGATGTCTTTCCTGATGAGGTTGTGACTCTACCCACTCAACGTGATGTTGAGTTTGGGATAGACTTACAGCCTGGTGCCCGCCCGATCTCGATGGCTCCTTATCGGATGGAACCTTCTGAGTTGCGGGAATTGCGGATTCAGATTGACGATTTGATGGAGAAGGGCTTTGTTCGACCCAGCGTGTCACCATGGGGTGCTCCAGTTTTTTTCGTAAGGAAGTCATATGGTAGTCTACAACTGTGCATAGACTACTGGAGGTTGAATCAGGTGATGGTCAAGAATCGTTAACCCCTCCCGAGGATAGACTATCTTTTCGACCAGCTGAGGGGAGCAGGTTGGTTCTCTAAGATCGATCTGCGGTCTGGATACCATCATTTGAGAGTGAAGGAAGGTGATATCCTGAAGATGGCTTTCATATGTATATATGGAAACTTTGAGTTCGTGGTCATGTCGTTTGGAATTACAAATGCACCAGCTATGTTGATGAACCTCATGAACTCTGTCTTCCGAGAGTTTTTGGAACAGTTCATTGTGGTGTTCATCGATGACATCCTTATCTACTCAAGATCAGAGGAAGAGCATGTTGGGCATCTTAGGGTAGTTTTGGGAGTCCTTCGACACCACAATCTTTATGGGAAACTGTCTAAGTGCAAGTTCTTAATGCGTGAAGTACATTTCCTTGGACACATAGTGTCTCATAAGGGAATAGCAGTAGACCCGTCGAAGGTCGAGGCAGTCTTTTCATGGGTAGTAGCCAAGAATGTGGCGGAAGTTTGTAGTTTCCTGGGTTTGGCAGGCTATTACCAGAGGTTTGTGCCCGAATTCTCTTGATTTTCAACTCCGTTGACAGCTTTGACTAGAAAGAACCAGGCCTTCGTGTGGAGCGACCAGTGCCAGACAGCTTTTGGCTACCTAAAGGAGAAGCTGGTTAGTGCTCCAGTACTTAGATTACTAGAGGAAGGGGTGTTGTTTTAAGTGTTCTGTGATGCTTCTGGCCTTGGGTTGGTATGTGTGTTGATGCAGTAGCGAGGAGTGATCTCTTATGGGTCTAGGAAGTTATGTCCTCATGAATGTAACTATGCCACCCATGATCTGGAGCTTGTGGTCGTGGTGTTCACATTGAAGTTGTGGTGGCATTATCTCATCGGAGAGTGATTTGTGGTCTTCTCAGATCACAAGAGCTTGCGTTATGTCTTTTCCCAGCGGGATCTAAACTTGCGGCAGTGGAGATGGGTTGAGTTCCTTCAAGACTATGACTTCGAGATATCTTATACTGATGTAAAGGGTAATGTTGTGGCTGATGCCCTGAGTAGGAAATCGCAGAAGGAATTAGTTTGGGAATCTACAGATGCTTGGAGAGAGATGGAAGAGTTAGCGACCTTGCATTTGGATACAAGGGTGAAAGGTGGAAGAGTCTGTCTGTTTCAGATGACTGTAGTTTCCTCTTTAGTGGTGCAGGTGGAAGAGTCTCAGTGGGGGGAATAGGAGGTGGAAGTGATGCGAGATCGTGTTTATCATGGAAATTCTCCTGAGGTATGGTCGGAGGATGGTCAGCATCGGATGCTTTTCCGTAGAAGGCTTTTTGTTCTGGAGATGATGTGTAAAGGTGTTCTCTGTGAGTTCCATGGCTTAGCTTTAGCGGTACATCCTGGGGTCTCAAAGATGTACCAAGGCCTGAGGGGACAGTTTTGGTGGCCCGGGGTAAAGCGGGCGGTTGCAGAGTGTATGGCTAAGTGCCTGGTGTGTCAGCAAGTGAAGGATGAACACCATTTTCCTGGAGGGCTGTTACAGCCTTTAGATGTTCCTGAGTGTAAGTGGGATGAAATATCGATGGACTTCATCACAGGTCTATCCAGGGCTCAGGGAGGCTATGATGTCATCTGGGTAGTGGTGGATCGGTTGACAAAATCATCACACTTCTTGGAGATTAAGGAGTCGAGCCCGGTGAGCACCTTAGCCCAAAAGTACGCCGATGAGGTGGTGTGGTTGCACGTGATTCTGAGGTCTATTGTCTCTGATCGATACACGTTGTTTACCTCATGAGTCTGGAGGGGATTACAGCATGCCTTTGGCACCAAGCTACATCTTAGCACTGCTTTCCACCCTCATACAAATGGGAAAATAGAACGAACATTCCAGATGTTAGAAGACATGCTACGGGCATGTGTTCTAGATTTTGGGGGATCATGGGTACGACACTTGCCTCTGGTGGAGTTTGCTTATAACAATATCTTCCACTCCACTATTGGCATGACACTATTTGAGGCCTTGTATGGAAGGTCATGTCGTTCACTTGTTTGCTGGACAGAGATTGGGGAAGCAGCTATTCTTGGGTCAGAAGTGATGTAGGGCACCACTGAGAAGGTTCATCTCGTGCGTGAGAGGATGAAGGTAGCCTAGGACCGACAGAAGTCTTATGCTGATCGTAGGAGGAGGTCCTTGGAGTTTGAGGTTGGAAATCATGTGTTCTTGAAGGTTTCTCCTCGACGTGGGCAGCGAAGGTTTGGGAAGGGGAGTAAGCTCTCCCCTAGGTTCATCGGACCTTTTGAGGTGCTGGGACGAGTTGGTGAGGTGGCGTATCAGCTGGCATTGCCACCATAGTTGGAGAAGGTTCACAACGTCTTTCATGTCTCCCAGCTTCGTCGATATCTACATGACGACTCCCACATCATCGATTGGGGAGATTTAGATTTTGAAAACGATGCAACCTTCATAAAGCGACCGATCAAGATCGAGGATCGTAAAGAGAAAGTGCTTCATGGATGAACCATCCCCTTGGTTTGTGTGTTTTGGAGGCATGGTGTCCTCAAGGAGAGCACTTGGGAGCGGGAGGTCCAGTTACGCATTTAGTACCCAGAGCTGTTTTGACTTCCTTGTTGTTGTTGTTGTTCTGAGTTTTGTTGATATGTTTTACCTTGTGCTTTAATATATGAAATGATTGTTTCGCTTAGCTATTAGATGATATGTTCCATGTTCTCTATGTGTCCGAATGTGTGATTATGGGAAAATCTGACTTCTAATCAGGACGCATTAATGTGGATGCGATTAAACCCGTGCGGGCGAGTCAGTGCCGCCCAAAGCAAATAATATCCTGAAATTTAGGAAGGGACTCCCTGACTCAGGTGTTGGACAGTGTGATTCTTGTTCTTGTTGTGAATGTTTGTGGTTGATAACTCTTGGGGGAGTATTCCTGGATGTAGGGGGGTTCTGTTTCAGCTTTCAGACAACTCAGGGGTTTTCCCCTGAGAAGTATCTTTAGAGGGTGGTTGTTTGGACCCCACTTTTCTCCTTTCTGGTTTGTTCTTATATTCTCGGGGACGAGAATAGTTTGATAAGTATCTGATGTAATGGCACAGGGCTTTGGGGTCTATTACTTGGTGAAAATATGATGTTTGGGGTGTTTTGGGTGGTCTGGAAGGCCATCCCAACTTCTTGATGAAGCTTAAGACTCATAATGGTGGCCTCGGCCTACCGGTGGCCTCAGCCTACCGAACCGGCCTACCTGTGGCCTCGGCCTACCGGTAGCTTGGTCTACCGGTAGACCTAGCCTACCGGTGACCTCTCCACGGGTTTTCCAGTAGCGCCTCTTTTGCGCTAATTGGTTTATAAACCATGTTTTGACCCCCCCCCCCCCCCCCTTAAGCCTGTTTTAAAGCCCATTAATGGTATGATTAGTGAGGTACCCTCCTTAAATGTAAAACCATGTGTTTTGGTCATGCCTTTAACCACGTTTTCAGAAATTCCTCTACCGCATCCTGTGAGGAGTCCTTCCTTGGTTAAGGATGTGTGCGTCGATTTTAACCGCCCCAAAGGGAAGGGACCTTTTAAGTTGGACATGTGGGGTGGCCCAGCCGTGTGGTCAACCCACGATCCCGTTTCTTCCGCAGTTTCGAGTTTTTCTCTATATCTTAACTATCCCATGGATGCTGTATCTCAGCCTTTATAACATAAAGGCTTCTTTTCTCCCTAGGTTTATTTTTCTCTATCACCCTGCGCTCGGAATACCATTCCTCCGGACGAGTTGTACCCTCGTGAAGTTTTCCTTGATCGCCTTCCGTGGAGTTCCTGCTGATTTCCAGTTTCCACGCGAGGACTTAACATCGAACCTTGATCAATCAAGTAGGGATTTTTCTCTTTCGTCTCTCCTTTATGTGCATCATGTGGGGTGGGTATGCTTTAGTCTCTTTGGAAAATTGGTGAAACCAAACTTAATGAAGATAATGAACGGGCCTCTAAAGAAGGAAAGGGGGGTGTGATTGATGTTCTGTTATACTCTTTTATGTTGATATGTGTTGTGAATTATACGGGCCTATGCTCACTAAAAATCATGGTTGTTGGTGGTCTTTCTCTGTGCACCAATGAACCTCGGTGCTCCTGGATTTTTAAATAAACGTAACATGGAATTGGTTAATTACGTATACTCAGTTAAATAAATTGAAAGCACCATGATCAACCCTTTTCTGTGATAACTCCGGTTAAAGTCCAGTGGAATTGAAACCATGGAGTGTGTTAAATTTTTTAAATCTGAAAATACCTGCAAGGGCCTGCCTTGTGTTGGTGGTGGTGGTTTTGTTGTTTTATTTCATGGGACGTTTGCGGGTGACTTTATGGTTTTCTTGGATGGGGGCTTAGATTGCTGGGGTGATATGGGTGGGGATGGGATCCCCTGTTGTTATACTTTTGCTGGTTATGAATATGAGGCTGTATGGTTGCTCTACTGTGACACAAATTAGGGTGGGATCATCTGTTGTTGAGAAACCGTTGGCTCCTAGATTTTGGGGACATGGGGCTGTGTCTCGGGATTTGTTTTGTTTCCAGTACTTCGAGGGATTTCACTTGATCCCTAGTTGTTGTGACTTTACAAGAGAACTGGGTGTGAATGTTTAAATTACCGGATGGTTTTCCTTCTGGATTTATTGTTGTTTCTTCTGTGATTGTTCCTGTTAGTTGCTCAGTAGTGAAGGGAATAACTCATACTCAACTGTTATGAAATGATAACTTGAATAGGGAAATGGGGAACTGTTTGTTGTGTGCCTGTTTTCTGAGGAAGCAGTGCTTGGGCACCTTCTTGTATCTATTGAGGAGCCATAGGTTGGGTTGTGTGTTGGTTTTTATATGTGTAACTGTATGTTTTGTGTTTAGTCTCACCCCACCCACATTGGGCACTTAGTGTCGGACACCCCATTTCATGGGGAAGGGTGTTTCCCCCTAGTTACTCTCCTTCCTGCTCCCTCTTCCCTCGGTTGTGATGGTTGGAGGCGACCTTACACCCAAGATTATTCGGGTAGGTTTCGATCGGTGTGTTGTTAGCCCAGGACTCTTTGGGCAGGTTTGTTTTCCTAGGTGTCTTCGGGATGAGGCCCAGGTGTGTGCGGACAGGGATGGATGGTTGTGAGGCCGAGGTGTGTGCGGGCAGGGATGTGGATGGTTGTGAGGCCCAGGTGTGTGCGTGCAGGAATAGCATGGTAGTGTCAGGACGTTTTCCATTAGGGATGAGCATCTAGCTAGTTGGGGAAATGGTGGTGCGGGGTACCCAAATGTTTTGTTCTTACTATTACCTTACTGCTTGTGTTATTTGGTGAGCGTGGCCAGTGAGGTGGGATGGATAGATTCCTTTATAGATGATGTTTCTTCTGCTTCTCACGGGACTTTAGGATGTCTCCCCACTTGTGCACGAGAGCTTTAGGTTTTCCTACTGAGT
The DNA here is from genome assembly GCA_963277665.1 of Viscum album. Lineage (NCBI taxonomy): Eukaryota > Viridiplantae > Streptophyta > Magnoliopsida > Santalales > Viscaceae > Viscum > Viscum album. Next base: position 1,418,610,654 of record OY728148.1, read on the forward strand.
ATACTTTGTATGCTCACCCTACGTTTACTTTCAGGTTTCCAGGAGGGCTTCGGAGGCTGTACGGGACCCTAATAGTCTGGACGTTGGAGTTGCTGTTGGTCGCTATTGGATTCTACTTAGCCTTTTTTTTCCTGTTGGGTATTGTACTTTGGAGTCCTTGTACTTTGTTCATTTTTATTATTAAACATGCATGTAGTTTGGTTTTTACCTTGAGTTTTCTATAATTGGTGGTGCTTGGTGTTGACTCATTCTTTCTCCCAATCTTGGTTAACTAAAAAAGGGTAATGCTTCCCATAATGTAAAAATGTTATGCCCTTGGTGCTAGTCGTCACTCCAGGGCCTACTGGAGGCGGGACTTGGGGGTCATTATCTCTCTTTCAACTTAAAGAAGGAAGGTCTTGGCAGTCTGATATCCCTTCCCTCCTTTCGGTGAAGGCGGGTCATGACAGTTGATGTCATTTAAAGTCGTCTTGAGTCCTTGAAATTCCAATACTTATTTTAGGAGTAAGTTCATCTGATATAGCCAATCAAGATCAACCACTTTTCCTATAGAATTTTTCTACCTATAACTCTTTTTTGTTTTGGGTCGCTTGCTTCTCCTTCTTCAACTCTCTTGGATTTTTTCATTTATGAAGATTTGAAAATCTAAGGTTTTCGGCTTCTAGGGTTTGAAAGGACGAACAAATATTGAGGTTTAAGCAAAACAATTTTTGGGTAAAAAAAGGTTTGGAAGACGAAGGGTTTCTGAAATATGACACATTTCCTCGTTTCTCATGTCATGGAGTAATTATGATAAAATATTTAATAATTACATGGCATAAATAGATTTAAGATAACATAGATTAATTGAAATACCGTAAGAAAAAAATAAGAAAAGAAAATAATATTTACAGAAATAAATTAGTTGTAAAATAAATTAAAATAGAATAATAATAAATAAAATAAAATAATTAAAAATTAAATAAACCTAACTCTCCCACAATAAAATCAAAACAAGTTGTGATAAGTGGTTTAGTAAAAATATCAACTAACTAATATTTAGTGTTAACAAATTCTAAAGATATATACTTTTTAAGAACATGATCTCTTAGAAAATGATGTTTAATATCAATATGCTTAGTTCTAGAATGACTTATTGAATTTTTTGAAATTTGTATAGCACTTTTATTATCACATAAAATATGAGTATTATTAAAATTAAGTCCAAATTCCATTAGAGTGTTTTTCATCCATAGCACTTGTGAACAAAAACTGCTTGCAGATACATCCTCTACTTCGGTTATTGATAGTGCAATCGAGTGTTGCTTCTTACTTGACCATGACACTAATGATTTTCTTAAAAAGTGACAGGTTCCTGAATTTATTTTTCTATATAATCTACATCCTCTAAGATTTGCATCTGAATATGATAATAAATTAAAATAAGAAGTTTTTGGATAAAGAAGATATTGAACAACTATTCCTTTTAAATATCTAAAAAACCTTTTTACAGCAGCAAGATGGGATTCTTTTGGATTTGTTTGAAATCTAGCACAAATACTTATTAAAAATATAATATCAGGTCTACTAGCAGTAAGATATAGTAAACTTCCAATCATACCTCTATATAACTTTTTATCCACTAGTTTTCCAGCATCATCCAAATCAATTTTAATATTAGTACACATGGGAGTTGAATATGTCTTGTTGTTTTCTAGACCAAACTTTTTCAATAAATTAGTATTGTATTTAATTTAATTTAATACATTTCCATAATCTTTTTGATAAATTTTAATTCCTAAAAAGAAATTTAATCCTCTCATCATGCTCATTTCAAATTCTTTTTGCATAAGTTCTAAAAAATCAATACAAAGTTTTTTATTTTTTGGTCCAAAAATAACATCATCAACATAGATTTGAACTAATAATAAATTAGAACAAACTATTTTCTTAAAGAGGGTTGGGTCTACCAAACCAACAGTAAAACAATTTTTCAAAAGAAATGAACTTAATCTTTCATACCAAGCTCCAGGTGCTTGTTTAAGGCCATAGAGAGATTTAGTAAGTTGAAAAACAAAATATGGTTTTTGAGAATTTTTAAAACCATGAGGTTGCTTAACATAAGTTTCCTCCATTAAATATCCATTTAAAAAGGAAGATTTTACATCCATCTGGTATAATTTAAAATTCATATGAGATGCATAGGTCAAAAGAATTATAATTTCTTCTAGTCTAGCTACAGGAGAAAAGGTTTCATCACAATCTATACCTTATTCTTGATTATACCCTTTGGATACTAGTATAGATTTTTGTCTAGTTATAATACCTTGATCATATTGTTTATTCCTAAAGACCCATTTAATTCCTATAACTGGATAATTCAATGGTCTTTCCATTAATTTCCATACTTTGTTTCTTTTAAACAGATTTAGCTCTTCTTTCATTGCTAACATCCAACTTTCATCCTCTAAGGCTTCTTCAAAAGACTTAGGTTCTAGATGAGATAGAAAAGCAAAAAAATCCACTATGTTTCCTACCTTTCTTCAAGTTTTTATTCCTATGTTTAGATCTCCTATAACTGTCTCTAAAGGGTGATTCTTTGGGATTCTAAACTGTCTAGGCAGAGCACTTTTAGGTTCATCAGTGTCATGTTCTTCCGAACTAGACTGAATTTTATTCATATTTTTTAAATCATTTTTCAAATTATCAAGTCTCATGTTGTTAGAAGAATCATAACACTACGAGAAAACCGCCGTTTAGCGGCGGTTTTTTCGCGGCGGTTTTAAAAACCGCCGCGAAATGCGTTTCGGGCCGGCATTTCGCGGCGATTTTTAAAACCACCGCGAAAAAACCGCCGCTAAACGGCAAAAATAAAAAATTTAAAAAAAAAAATTATTTTTTTTAATTTTATTCGAGGATTAGCGGTGGTTTTTTAAAAAACCGCCGCGAAATAGCGGCGGTTTCGGTAAAACCACCGCGAAATGAAATGAAAAAAATAAAAAAACGTGAGAAACCCCGAAATCACTAAAACGACCATAACTTTTGATCCGGGCGTCCATTGAAGCGCCACGACCAGTCAAATCGAAGCTCATGAAGAGATATAGAGGCACATATAATCAAAACTGTGAGACAATCTAAGGTGTGGAAGATATTAGAGTTATAAAAAAGTTGAAAAAAAGTTCTCCAACTTCAAACGGTCATAACTTTTGCTCCGGGTGTCCGTTTGGGCTCTACCACATATCAAATCGAAGCCAGCGAAGAGAGCTACGCACTAGTTCGACAAAAGCAAGCTTCTGCCAAGTTTTTCGACCCCAAAAACCCCTCTGAATGCCTCCAAAACCCCGTTTCCGTCACCGGTGTCCCGTCGAACTTGTCTTCAAACGGACCTAACTTTCGATCCGCGTGTCAGTTCGGCCTCCTCCACCTGCCAGATCATAGCTTGTTCCATGAGCTTCAGTTTGACTGGTCGCGGCGCCCACATGCACAACTAGATCATATGTTATGGCCTTTTTAGTGGGTATCGGGTTTGTTATGTTTTTCAATGCCTCGTTTCTAGCACCTGTTCCCCGTCAGCTTTTTTTTAAATGGTCGTAACTTCCGATCCGCCTGTCCATTCGGACTCTTTCACCTTTCAGGTTGAAGATCGTTTCAGGATCTTTGATTTAACAGGTCGCGGATCTCAAACAGACTCTCAGATCTTAAGTTATCTCCGTTAATGTGAGTCCAATGTTTTTGTCTCTTTGACGGGTTTTAACGGTAGCTCCATTTATTACTGTTTATTTGGGTTTCCATGACTTTTTATCTTTATCAATGGTTTTTTGTGGGTTATTATGATGATTATGTTGAATTATTAAGGAGTTTTCCAGAGTTGTCACGAGTTTTCATGCGTTCTCATTCTTTCTAATACCTCATTCTTCATATGCTTCTACATCCTTTTTCATGCATTTTCATGATTTTTCATCCCTTATCACGTCTTTTCATACTTTTTCATGTGTTTCCTTTATTATTTATTATTTATTATTTATAATATACATTAATTTATTTATTATATATTATTCGTAACTGGTTATTTATTATTTATTATTTATTATTTATTATTTATTATTTATATTTATTAATTATTTATGTAAATTTATTATTTATTATTTATTATTTATTATTTATTCTTTATTATTTATTTATTATTTATTATTTATTATTTATTATTTATTATTTATTATTTATTATTTATATTTATTTATCATTTATATTTATTTATTATTTATTATTTATTATTTATATTTATTTATTATTTATTATTTATATTTATTTATTATTTATTATTTATATTTATTTATTATTTGTTATTTATATGTATTTATTATTTATTATTTATTATTTATTATTTATTATTTATTATTTATTATTTATTATTTATTATTTATATTTATTTATTATTTCTTATTTCTTATTTCTTATTTATTATTTATTATTTATATTTATTTATCATTTATATTTATTTGTTATTTGTTATTTGTTATTTATATTTATTTATTATTTATTATTTATTATTTATTATTTATTATTTATTATTTATTATTTATTATTTATATTTATTTATTATTTATTATTTATATTTATATTTATTTATTATTTATTATTTATATTTATTTATTATTTGTTATTTATATTTATTTATTATTTATTATTTATTATTTATTATTTATTATTTATTATTTATTATTTATTATTTATTATTTATTATTTATTATTTATATTTATATTTATTTATTATTTATATTTATTTATTATTTATTATTTATTATTTATTATTTATTTATTATTTATCTTTATTTATTATTTATTATTTAATATTTATTATTTATTATTTATTATTTATATTTATTTATTATTTATTATTTATATTTATTTATTATTTATTATTTATTATTTATTATTTATTATTTATTATTTATTATTTATTATTT